>OZ010797.1:444683102-445968519 GCA_963932465.1 Maratus speciosus
ACCTGTTATATGATTTACACAAACATTTAATAAGCACCAACTTATGTCAAGGTGTAACAGAATATCAAGTTTGATGAAATTCCGTGCATTAGTTCTTGAGATGACTGCCGCTAAAATTGTGTAAGTCCTGAAAAGTATAGTGCAGCAGCGCCACCTGTTGAGTGATTTACGCCAAAACCTAATCAGCAACAACTTATGTCAGAATCTAACTGAATCTGAAGATTGGTGAAAATCCGTGCATTAGCTATTGAGATAGATCTAGTGTGGAAATCGTGCAAAATGCAGCTTAGCAGTGCCACATGTTGGGCGATTTACACCAAAAATTAATGTCAAAACCAATTTATATCAAGGTATAACTGAATCTGAAACTGAAGTTTTATTAAGCTCCATGTGTTAGTTCTTAAGATAGAGTGCCCACAAAATTTGTGTCACATACAGACATTATTTTCTAAAAACAGTCAGATCGAGTTCAGCACCTTCTAAAACATATAAATCCGTCGAAAACTGGAAGTCAAATTTTTTATCAAATCCAATACTTTCTTCTTGTAAAGATAGCAGAAAGTAAAAAGAATTTCTGTTGAATTCGTAGGACTTCCAGAAAATAATTTTTTTGAAATAGTAAATAGGAATATTTTTTGGAGAACAAAAACATACTTAGAAAGGAAAAAGTACTATCTATAAGTGTTTTATTTTTTTGTATTTTGTTCAAGAAAATATATGTGATTTTTAAAAAATTGTGGAAGAAATGAAAAACATGAAAATGGCATCCACCAAATATTTATTTTTGAAAAGGTTAATATTTTTAAAAACCAATAACACCATTGGAATTGGAAAGGTACCACGAATAATAGTTTTTTTTTTCTTTCTTTCTTGTTTATTTTATTATATATATATATATTGTCTGTGCATTTTGTTCAGAAAAGTGGGCTTGGAAAGATGCAGAAAAACAAAACAAGCAAACAAACAAACAAACAAAAAAAATGTTTAGAAAAAATTCTATTTTTGAAAGGTTAAGTATTAATATTTTTTTGTTAGAGCCAGAAAAGAATAATGTTTAAGTGGGTATTTTTTTTTTTTTTTTTTTGATTTGTTAAGCTGATGTAAACTTGTAAAAAAGTCTAAAAATTGAATATTTTTTCACCTCTCGTTTCTTCCCTGCTTTGAGATCTTTGGAAATCCTTGGAACAGTGTTTTAGGTTAAAACCACTCCAACTTTTATTCTGTGGTGACATGTCCATCATGGGATTTAATTAATATCTCATCTAATTATCAAAAAAATGAAAAATCTGAGTCTTGGGTGCATTTGCACCTGCTTTGGATTTTTTTCATCCAAATTTTTAGATCAGTACATGTAGTAGATTTTCCTAGCCACTGCAGAGAGTTCAGACAGACTCTGGTGCCCCTTGGGAGTGGTTTGCAAAAAGATAAAATATAGTCTATTTTTAAGCTATTTTTTTATTTTATTTTTATGATTATCATCATTGTGAAACTAAGAGAAGATTTGAAATTAGTATTTTAGAAATTAATCTGTGCAGATGTTTATGTAATAGCCTTTTTAATTTATTTTCTTTCCCTAAGAATTCCCCCAAAATAGTAATTTAGAACATTTTCATTACAGTGGGATTTCATTTATTAAGATTCCTCCTAACAGATGTTTAACACAGTGGAAATGATGAGACATGTGAAACTTAAAACCATACTCCTAGTAAAGTTTAAATTAAGTTAATGAATAAAAAATAACTGAATATAGCAATGACATAACTGCGTCAAATGCAATTACCAAAAGAATTCACTTTCATTATGATTTCTCTGAAGCTGTCAAACCAGAAACTTTTAACTTGGCAAATGCATAACTTCTAAGACAGATGCATACAAACAATGTTTAATTAATCAATTATTTGTTATGCCAGTGTTAGATACAACTTTCTTCAGCAATGGGATAAAATCCAAGTACCAGCAACTACTATAATTAAATATTAATTAACTAATTAATTAATTATATTAATATAATTAATTAATTAATTATATATAATATTATTAATATAATTATATTAATAATATTATATTATTAATATAATTATATTAATAATAATATTAATAATATTATAATAATTATATATAATATTATTATATATAATTAATTAATTATATATAATATTAATTAATATAATTAATTATATTAATTAATTAAAATGATTATCAGCTAAATAAAGAACTTCTTTAATAATTATTTAACATTTTATTATAATTTATTTAACGTTTTACTACACAAATATGATTGTTAAATATACTAAACCTATTTTCTATCTTATTACTTAACTGTTAATAGTATTTTAATCTTTATAGTAAATCAAAGTTTATGGATACTGTAAAAGATAAATAATTGTTTGTTTGTCAGAAATAGACTGACACTACTGAACTGGTTAAAAAAATTCTTTCAACTGCATTGTATCTGTTTCTTTGAAAGGTGGTTGTTGGAATGAGGATTTTTCCATTAACTCAACTTTCATGTTCTGCTAGTCCAGCTCAAGATTAAGCTTCTTCATTATAATAATATTTAAATTATCCATAGCAATATACATCTTACTTGTAAGTTTACCATCTTTCTAAAAAATTTAATGTCCTTGGTTAAATCACAGTTTTGGTTGTTCTGTGGCTTTCTCTTCTTTCTCAAAACATATGATATGGCAAGAAGCTACTGTACATTTGATAGTATAGAGACTATTTCTGTTTGTGTACCTGTGGCCATCATAATGCGACAGTTTATTATGAATATAGCTATTGCTGTTTCCAATCTTTTGGAAAACATTTCAAATTGAATGAATTGTACCTTTAAATGTCAACATAGATAATACTGTGTATTTTACTTTCAGGGTTATTATTATTATTATTATTATTATTATTTATATCTTTTCAACCAATTACCTAACATTAATTTTTTCATCCATCATATTTTCATGATTTTCATTTTTTTAAACTGATTCATGACTTTTAATGCATGATTTTCAGTAGAAATATCATGATTGTATTTATTTATTTATATACAGTCGAGTCTCTCTATAACAAAACTCCATACATCGAATTTCTCTATATAACGAATTTTTAGTAAGAACGGTTCCTTTTTCCCCATGATCTCATAAAAAACAGTCTCCATATAGCGAAATATCTATCTCCATATAATGAATTTTTTCATAAAATGTTCTTTATTTATTGTTTTAAAAAAGCTTCCAAATCACATGGAATCAATTTTTCATCACTGATTAGTAATTTATCATTCAGTGCTGAGTTTTTTATCTTAATTTTCTACCTTGAATCTCCTTGTTTTTTATGCCCAACGAATTCACCCCCCCCCCCTCCCCTACACCTTCCAATATACTTCACAAACAGTGTCAATTGGATTGTTACACATATAAGAGCGGAATCAGAGAGATAATTGAAGTTTAAGGTGAATGAGAATTCAAATGGAGGAAAATGTTCCCGATACAATTTTTCATTCCTTGCTAAAGTGTGAACATTTTTTCGAGAGTGTAACAATTTTGAAATCAAAGCAGCGAAAAATTACAGATTTTTTCGTCTAAAATTAATGTAAGTTTTCCTTATGTGATTTTTATTATGCTTTCAAATAAATTTTTGTTCCCTTTTTTGAAACTGTTTAAATCATTCAGAAATACAATATTAGGTTAATATTTATAGTTAAACATTTCAAATTCTTAATTAAACACCTCAAAAGTAAATTTTGTTCAAAATTTACACATTAAATCAGAATTTTTACTCATACTCTATATAATGAATTTCTCTATATAACGAATTTTTTACTGGAACAATGGATTTCGTTATATAGAGACTCGACTGTATATATTTTTTAAAGAAGTATATGACTTGTGTAATGTAAATTTTTCTTTATTGAATGTTATAACTCTTGTATTCTTTAATTGCTGATTTTCTTCTTTGAAGTGTAGTATTTTGATCTGATTTATTTATTCAATAGATAGCATTTTAATAACTCCATTTGCACAAATGGTTGTCCCTCCTCCAATGTGTGCTTATTCATATAATCTACCTTCAAGTGTACGGCATGTGTGCTTTGCTCCTACATCTCCGCAGTTTTGTTGCTACTTAGGAAATTTCAAGATGGCATTCTTTCACAAAGGTATGTTTTTCATGATAAAAATCAGTTCTTTTTTAAATCTATGTAAAAATTATTTATGGATAAATTATGAATAATGTAATCTATCTATATAGAACAAGTGTGTCCATTAATCTGTAAGGGTAAGTCAAAAATTAACACAAGACCTTGTGACATGTGCTTCGCTTTCCCTTTAATTGCATATATCTTCACTTCTAAACATTGCATAATTTAAGTTTTTATTCATTCAAATAGAACAAAAAAGAAATTATCAAATAAAGTTTGTTTGAAAACAGTAACTTAATTTATAGATTTTTTATAATTAAAAAAATAATTTTCAAATACATTAGAGTTTCAAAAATCTGCAGTTCCATTTAATTTGAGGTGCTGAAAATTTTTTATACCTTATATTAAACAGAATTTTTTGCGTTAGAAACATATGCTAAATTGCAGTATCTGTAAAATTTTCTGTATAGTATTACACTAAGGAATAAAGGTATGTATGTTTGTTCTCTCATAGTCCTTAATTGTGTAAAATTATAATGATTTATTATTTCTTATTTTTTCTGCAATTCTACCCAGTTAGTTTGTGATGTCTGCATTACCCGATTACTAGTATGCATTAAGCAATGTCCTTAACATTAATTTCAAATAGAAAATGACAGGAAAAACAAAATTCTTCTCAATAACTGGAGATATGACTTAAGCAGATACACATTAATGAGAGTCCTCTGAAATCTTCCTCAAAGATTAGTTAAAAATCAACCACAAAGCTTATTGTTTTAAAATAGTGGTAAACAAAAATAAAACTGCCATATGTAGCCCTACTATAGTTTCCCGCTATTTTAAAAATAAGCATTAATAAGTATAAAATGTATAATTAATAAGTATAAAAGTAAAAATATTTTTTTTAAACACTCTTTTATAAGAATTCAATGTTTATCTTGAAAGTTGTGCCTAATTTCATCACTGCAATTCATGATTTTTCCAAAATATTTTGATACAATACATTGATTTGGCGTGGGCATCGAACTTGATTATGGAAAATTTGTTGCTTTTTTTAACACTTGGTGGAAAGTGTGAGCTAGTGAATTTATTTTTAAAAAATTATAATTTTTGCTCTTTATTTTTTAAGATTCGGCACAAGGAAAGAAAAGAAAATATATTTAAACTATTTTTTTTTGGATTTTTAAATTTATATCTCATACCGATAATTTAAATAATATGAAACTATTAATTGATTAAAGTGTCTTTTTAAAAATATATATGATACCCTTTATTTTTTATTTTTCTACTTTAAAACATGTTCTTGTTACATGTTCACAGCCAATTGGCCTTTTATGGTGAGCATAGTTTGCCATATAATTAAATCCACTGTTTATAAAAATAGCAAATAAAGCCTTTGTGCAACAATATTAAAAAGCAGAAAAACCAACACTTATAAATGCACAAATAATGCATGAAAAGCAGCAAACAGCTGTTTTGAATGTACTAGCAAGATTCTTCTTCAGTGCAAGATAGGGTAAAAGGAACAGCGTGCTAGAAAAAGCAAGGCTGAGTGATTGACTCAGCTTGCCAGCGAATTTTTGGCTCAGCCTTGCTTTTTCTAGCACGCTGATCCTTTTACCCTATCTTGCACTGAAGAAGAATCTCGCTAGTAGATTCAAAACAGCTGTTTGCTGCTTTTCATGTATTATTCATGCATTTATAAACGTTGGTTTTTCTGCTTTTTAAATCCATTGTTGTTGTAATCGGTATACCATTATAACCATAAAGAATATTTACGGTGATTTTTCCCATATAGCAAAGCAGGCTTATGGAAAAAATACCTTAAAATAAAGTTATTAATTTATAATTAAATTCTAAAAACATTAAAATGTCGTATTGTTATCAGAAAAACACCTTTATATATAATTTTTATAATTCTGTCATATCAGGAAATGCATTAAAAATCAGTTACAAAATTCCATCTTTATATACAAAAACCAAGTTGAATGAAATAAGATTGTAAAAAGTAACTAATGCTGCTGCTGCCATAATTGAATTTATTGTGATTTTTGCTCTTTCTCGGCTAATTCTACGAAAACTATTGCATATAAAAAACATAAAAACTAGTTGTTTTACAGTGAACATTGTACACATTGAAGCAGACAGATATTAAATTGAAGAATTATTTTAAGCACTATTTAATGTTGAAATTGGTCGAGATAATTAAATTGCATGTTTTATAGAATCAAAAACTGTGCATAGCAATTTAACCATCTTTTGAAGGCACATACTTGACTAGACTGTGGTGAGCAGTGCTCTGTCATTCTTTTAATTTGTCTAAGTTTTTCAGATTTTTTTATTTATTTTTAATTTCATTATTGGAATAAAAATTTAATTCATAGTTTGAAATAGCTATTTTATCTAGATCTACTTTTGCCAAATTTTGTAAGGCCCAAATAATAATATTTTCAAAACTTTTCAGTTTAAAATATATTTGCACCTGAAAGAAGTTAAAAAAGAAAGAAAACTTTAAACTAAATAAATTATTACATTCAATTGTGAAAATTAGATCATATTTAAAAGAACATATTTAAAATGATTTTCTTATACCATATAAAAGAAAACTTTCTTCTAGATGATATAAAAATCCAGCATTTTTTACTTAATTTTATAGAAGCTGATTGTAAATGTGTAATTGATCTTATTTAATCATTCACAAAGACAGCCATTGGGTGTTGCAACGGTGATATACAAAAACCAAGTGATTTGGTAATCTGAAAATTCCCAGTGAAAGGGAAATGAATGGCAATCCAATTACAGAAGATCGCAATTGGACATGATAATATCTGCCATAATCGGGTAATCTTTTTAAATCAAAGCAAATCAGCATGTTTTTAGATCCTGCACCTGCAGGGTATAGATGACAACTCTCATCTATACCCCGCAGGATCTAAAAATGCATAGTTTCAGGTGTCTAGCCACTTGAATAATCTGGAAAAGTCAATGAAATTTTTATGGACTAGAAAAGTCAGGGAAATTTGAAATTTCTGAGAAAAAGTCTGAGAAAGTTTAAACTTCTGAAAAAAATTCAGAAAAAAATTCTGATTATAAAACTGAAGATTTTAAATAACAGTGCTAAGAAAATCTAACTTTGCTCTTATAAGTACTGTAAAGAGTATTTCATCCTCTGATGCAGTTTTGTTTGTCTACACCCTTTCAGTCTTTCCTTATAACTCAAGAAATTTTTAATATCAGCTTCCCTCTCACTGAATCTTTGTACAGTTTTGTAGGATTACTTATGTGATTCAGTTTGCTTATTCATCTTTGTTTGGGAACAATTATCTGAATATTTATAATCCTTAAATTTTGTTAGTTACAGAACAGCTATATTACTTGAAAAAAAAAAATTTTTTTTTTGTATTGAAATATGTCAAAGCATTATGTGACTGATATGATAAAAAATTTCATCCTGAATAACAAAATGAATGGAACCTAATGCTAAAAGTGCATCTGAAAAATGTTTAGCATGTTGAAAAAGATTCTCATTAAGAAATATAGGAATCGTCAAGCAATTATTATACAACTTTTAAGATTTTTTTTTTTTATGTAACATCGCAAAATCTCGATACCTGATTTTTTAAAATTATTATTATTGGTATAGAAAATATGGCAAAGCCAAGGAAATTTGTAGCTGAGCTATGTTAGACACTCTATAAATATTTTTTAGGTTTTTATATTTCTTATAAGTCATCAAAAGTTCGACAATTGGAAATTTTATATTATTGGTATGGAAAAGTATAGGAAAACCTTGAAAAGTCAGGGAAATTTGTGGCCAAGGTGAAATAGACACCCTGGTAGTTTGTAAGAGTCAGTTTATATGTTTTTCACAGCCCCCTAGTATTTCAAAATAAAGTAATCTATGACCTTTAATCAAAGTAAAACATCAAGATAAAGTAACAAATTAAAGCTCAAATTCTAATATTTTCAATTACAAAATTAAAAATGAACTAAAATTAGATTATTTTGACACACCTTTATTGTTATTATTATTATTATTTTCTTAGTACTTGCATACTAACCTTATGCCACACTTTAGTAAAAAAAAAAAAAAAAAAAAGACTGAAGATTTCATGTCATGTATGCAAATATGCATTCATTATAAGTATGTATTTATGTGTGTGTATTCACATGTATTAAATTAGGTATTTGTGTATTATGTATGTTTGTGGTGTTAATTATGTATGTATGTGTATGTACGGAGAGGCAAAAAGTTCTGTAATTAGGTTTGCAGCCAATTGACATATTTTTAAGAATGTGACTTTGCACTTTTAATGACAGCTACCTAATTTTAAACAGTATAGTAAGTTAGTAGCATTGCTCAAGTTTGATGCTAATAACAACATGATTATGGAAGATTAACTTTGATATGTAAAAAATAAGAACTATTAAAATATAACCTGTAACAATATTAAACATTTTCTTTACTTCAAAATTAAGTGTTATTATGAACTATCAAACTTTGGAAAATGAGATTTTCCAAACAGTCTCCTTAATTTTGGCCACTATTATATGTGTGATCCTCTGTCGCTTAATTTTGCTAAGACTGGCAATGCAACATATGTACATATAATATTGATGGATCATTAGTATGTGTTGAGAGTTTAGTTCTGCTATATTCTATTGATTGATTATTTTAATAATTGTTCATGTTATTATAAAAGTATGCACATTTTTAAGAATATTAAAATGTGTAATATGGGCATCTATTTAGTGTATATACCTCTAGAAATCCTTGTTAGGCAATAACATTTTCTACAATTTTTTTTTAATAATAAATGTGCCGTGTCCTAGGAAGGCGGTAGCGATGGTCGAGGGTGTTTACTTCAAAGGCTTAACAACTTGTATTCTCTTAGAATATGACAACATGATTTTTATTTTTATAATAAAATAAAAGATATTCTGGAGTAAATAAAAGTAGTTATGTACACAACAATGTACTCTTGTTGAACAAAAAGTTTATGCATCCATCAAAACAGTGTTTATGAGAAGGTGGCAGCTAGTCGATTAAGTCCACAAGGCAATGCATTAATTAATCGGTAGATGCTTGTCCTATTTCAGAGATTAAGATCTCTTCTCCGCGACGGCACCCAGTGCCCTGTCGCCGCTGATCCCAGGTATAAGTCCCCGGTCCTAGGAATTGTAAAACTCGGCCCTTCTTGGCCTTCAACTTTTCTCCGGAGAGAACCTTCTCCTCTCAAAAGTCGCTCTTGTGAGAAAGTATGTGAGTTCTTTTCCCATACTCAAGATCAAGAGAATACGGGCTGCTCCTTTGCATTAGCAAACTGTCACCGATTGTCAAATGTCCAAGATCGATGGTGACTGAGTAGTTTATTTCATCTTACCATTCGTCTTAGTGGACTTCACCATATTTTTACTCTGTTTTAGAAATGCATTAGTTCTTTCTATATGGCGAATCTGATATAGTTCTGATCTTTACGTAAATTAAATATAAAATTTGCTAATTGAAATCATAAAATTATTTTTATCATCCTCATCAAATTTCTATATCATAAATATTTATTTTAGCAATTTGTCGATTTTTAATTTTAAATAAACTCCCCTCTAAATGCTTTATTTTTTTAACTCTATTAATTTATATTCAGTTCCCTGTAATTTATAATTTTTTTTCTTTAATTGAATCTTATTTTGAAATCCTTTGAATATCTAAAGTGATATCAAATTTGTCATGTGAATAGTTGCATCTTTTGAGTTGGTTATCGTACTAACTACAGATTCTGGTCTTTAATTTAACATATGTTGTTTAAATTTTTTTATATTTCATTGCCAATATGCAATGGTGTAGTTGAAAAAAATCAAAAACAAAGAGTATACATTCTGAGCAGAGGGTATATGCTCAAGGCAGAAGGTATACCCCAGTGTATATATACTATAGCTTTATTGAAAAACAGAGGGTATACGGTGTTACTTAAAAAAATCCAGAGGATATACGGCGTAAACCCCCGTATACAGGGTTGGATAATATTTACCGTCTGATGGTTTTTACCGTCTGATGGTTTTTACATTATATACAGGGTTGGATAATATTTACCGTCTGATGGTTTTTACCATCTTTGGAAAAACATGTTTTTACCAGGGTTTTTACCACATTTGAAAAAACTTCTTAGTTTGACTGTTTTTGCCTATTTTATGAAAATTTATCTATTAATTTTTCATTTTTCCAGGGATGAAAGTTTTCCGGGTATTTAATACTACTATAAAAATATTCACCTAATTCAATTTCTGATTAGTTAGTAAAAGAATGCTATACAAGAATAGTGGTTTTTAAGGAATATAGAAAGGCCCGGTAAACTTTCATCCATGTCTTCTTCCTACAAGAATTCAAAATTTTAAATATATTATTGTATATTTATCATATAACTGTTATTATGAGAATTTGCATTACAATATTTATTATATTTATCTTAATGGTGACTAGTTTACTAATTTTTACTTAAAGAAAAATTATAAGAAGTACACTTTTATCACACTTAATAACCCTTAATCATTTTAATAAAAACCAAACGCTTACAAATATTAACCCAGGAGGACGCGTGCCGGGCCTGATAGACCCAGAGTGTGTATGGTTTTTACAATTGTCACCACTATCTTTTAAACAGTAATCTTCAACTTATTTTATCACAAAAATTTTAACAATTGTCTCCGACTAAATAAGGTGACGATTATTATCTGTATTTATTGGTGACAAAGTAAAAAACATTCATACCCTATGTATGCGCACATTTTCCCGGGTTAATTATCACATAATATAGTTTCTACAACTGCACCAGCAAATTCAATTTGAAGAGAGAGTTTATTGTATCCTTAGGTTTTTACCCCTTTTTCCCAGGTTTTTACTGGTAAAAACCTAGTTTTTACCATGTCCTGGTAAAAACCAGTTTTTACCGGTAAAAAGCCAACCCTGCCCGTATACCTTCTACATCCCTGAATATGGCAATTTAATTTGCTGTTTTATTCACTTTCCGTAGTCAAAACACTCAAACATATTAAATTTTCAATCAGCTTCTTGATTCAGTTAGGATCGCCAATTCAAACTTAATTTAAATTCAGTGGTATTGAAAGATCAGCATATTTGATTGGCTTTCCTGCCATAATTCACAAGATAAGAACATCTTGTTTGGTTGAATCACTCTGCTATGAGATACCAACTTTATCTGAAGTGTTTTTTTGTTTGTTTTTTTTAAAAGAGAAAAACGTGAAGTGGTGGGCCGTTGGAGCCGTATGAATGTATGTGTGATTAAATCTATAATTTTTTCACTAATTTATAAAATAATTATTCAGTTGACTCATCTAGTAAGATAATTAAATAATTTATGTTAAATTTTGGATGTTTAATTTATATTGTATTTTTTGCTTTTAACCACTTCACCTGCGACAGGTATGGGGAAACAGTGCTTTTATTCCCAACTTATCTCGCAGCAAACGATGAAGTGTTTAAAGCTGTAACAAAATTCAATATTTTGTCATTTATTTTATTTCATTAATGTAGTTAATTGTTACTGTTATTTGAATTTCCAAGCAGAGAAGTATTACAATCTATAACATTTTTCAATTAGTAGTTAGCATTTCTAAAATGCCAATATAATTGAATGTTTTGTAACATATCTCACTTGATAAATTTGTTGTTTTACCCTTAAAGTATTGATACTCATTTATTATACTGCATTTATTACTCATTTGTTGTTTATTTATATTTTTATACTTAAAACTTTCAAATATAGAATTTAAAAAAAAAGTTAAAATTTTTAGAAAGCACTCTGAATGACAGCCAGATAGCTGATAATTGTAAAACTAAATTAATTGCTGCTGGTGGAAATGGCTTCAGGGCAAAAGTCAAGCCATATTCTTTTCAAGGAATTTTCAAGTATGATATTTTCTTAGTAGTATATTGGTTATTTTTGTAAATTGCATGTTATTTGTATGTTTCTTGACCTTTTGCATATTTAGTATATGTAATGTAAGATGAAGCAGTTATTTTAGTAGTAAATTTTCCTATTTTAATTATATTGGTTCGAAATTTGCAATAAATCTTGATTGCAAAATTATTTAGTCATTATTTAAAAAAAAATTCAGCTATAATTATAAATGGAATCCTAATATTTCAGAAAAATTATTCACAATGCTTGATATGTTTTTATCAAAGTAATAGTAATACTTAACTGTTAAAAAAAAATGTAATAAAAGTATAGTAAACTCTCATTTAACCAGGCAAATTGAGGCTGTAAGTTGTCTGATGAAACATATATATGTTTGTTTATATAAAATAAGCTCAGCTGCCAACTGTTCCGGATCAATCATCTACAATCATTCTACAAGTACATAAAAAATCCACAATTCTGCTCATTATATTAAATACCTGCATAACTGAACTTTTTTTCAGGACAAAAGAAAAAAAAAAAAAATCTGCAGTGCAGCAGCAAAAAAAAAAAAAAAAATCCTGGGAAAACTTTCACAATTGGCTCAAAGCCAATTGACACATTTAATATAATTATTATAACTCTCATATAGTTAAAAGAATATTGTTGCTAGCATTACTCCTGTTTGATGTCAACCTTGCCTGTGTATCGAATTATGAAATGTTTCTACTGTGGTTTTCCTGGGGAAACTTTCATAATCAACTAAAAGCCAATTGACACATTTAATATCATTATTATAACTCTCATATGGTTAAAACAACTAGCATTACTCCTGTTTCATGTCAACCTTGCCTGTGTATCCAATTATGAAATATTAGCCCTGTGCGAAGCATGGGTACAACATAAATTATTTCATTTCATATACTATGTACTTTTTGTAATATTTTTATATTTCATTTCCATTTTTGTCAGTTCTTCTATACTTTTAAATCTTTCTACAATGCTTTAAATTTGTACAAAGAGTAATTATTGCATAAAAACGATTTTTTCCACAGTTGACACCCTGACAAATCTATTTCTTGATTCAAAAAACCTCTAGCCCATTATTTTCATCAAAATCATTGGAGCCATTTTTGAGAAACCCAATAATATATATGAAAGGACACGAAATTAAAAATCAAAATTTAAAATTAATATTCCCAGTTACTTTTTTTCCCCTTACTTTAAATCTAATACTCAAAACTCAAATTGCCTTTGCTAAGTTTGTTTCTCAGCCTGATATTTATTACATTCAAACTTAAGTTCAAAGTACTATTATGTTGAAGCAGCTGAATATGGTGAAAATTACATGTTTTCTTTAGTTTTGGTTGTAATTTTCTAAATTTTCACTCGTTTTTTGAGGTTTTTAATATACATATATTTTTTAATCATGAGATAAACCGTGCCGTAGTTGGACACAGCTAATTGTTCTGAAACAATGAAATATTATGAATTAGTAATTAGGTATATTGCTAATATTATATTGTGTTTAATCATGGTGCTGAGTATTTTTTTTATTAGCATGTTGTAGTTTAGATAATGTTTTTGAATCTGTTTTTATGTTATGTTTTTATAATTTCACATATAAACATTCAATCTAATACTTAAAACTCAAATTGCTTCTGGTAAGTTTGTATCTTAATCTGACATTTAGTACTTTCAATCCTGAAATTTGAAGTTAAAATTGCTCATCTGATTGCATCTCTCACTTTTCTGCAGTCAGTTTTGCTGGAGCTAATTCTGGGTAGTTTTGCAGCAGGCTGAACCAGATATCAATCCAGGGCTTAATTTGCACCGGAGCCCGGCTCTGGTACTTCTCTATTTTTAGTTAATGTAATAGTGGTCGGAATTCACCGGAGCTCATAAATATAGGGCTCCGGAGCCCAGTGCATTAGCGCTTCCGAAATACCAAAGCCTAAATTATCCTTTCCTTTCCCTCCCTTCTCCAAGCGTTTGCATTGTTTTCTATTTCTACCAAAACATTTATATGTGATGTAATGTGTCTCACACGTAGGAGATGGATTTGAAACGGGATCAATTTATCTATCAGTCTTTGTTGGGCTCTAGTTCAATCTGTCTTAAATTCAAAATTTTATGTATTCATGTATAGAGGGAAAAAAGAGCTTTTCTTCCTTTCTAATGCTATTTTGATCAGAATGAAGGAGAAACAAAAATCATGTTTTTCTATTCTAATGGTATTTACAGAGTTATGTTCCATTCTTCAGCATATAAATATTAATTTCTGTAAATTTCATTCATTTTTTCATAAAAACGAATATCTGTGAACTATCCATTTTTATTTTGTTAACACTATTTCCGAATCATAATCCTTACCATATTTAATTGCATAATTTTGCAATTAATTAACATTAAAATTAGGCAAAGATTACTATTCGGAAGAAGTGATAACTAAAAAGTGGAATAGTTGACAACTAAATACAGTAGAACCTCTTTTATCCGAAAGTCTTTTAACCAAAACTCTCGGTTAACCGAAATCCATTTTTAAAGCTTTTTTTTTTTTTTTTTTACTATCACACTTCCTGTGTGCATAATCCATTTAGAAAGTTGTTTTTTTTAAACTATCATATTCCTTTTGTGCATGCGGTCCTTTCCGAAGTTTTAACTTGAGCTCCCGTAAGCTGCGGATAGACCTTTCAAACAAAGGTAATTGAAACTGCGGCAAACAAAACATTTTTTCAAACCCTTGTGATATATGTAAAAGGTACTTAATTTCAAAATAAAAATTCAGGTAATTTATTCTTGTTTCTATTTGCTATTGCTTTATTTTTATTAAGCACTTGACTTGTTACCATAATAAGAAATATTGCATATATTTCTCCGTAATCTTAAAACTGAAGCATTCTCGATTATCCGAAAATTTTGATTTTCCGAAAGAGGGTCTGTCCCAATTACTTCGGATAATGGAGGCTCTACTGTATATGCTGATAGATATATTTAAAATTTTTATTTTGCTAAAGAATAAAAAATGCTTTAAATTTTGCAAATAGTGTATGAAATATAAATATGCAGATTGGAGTGATTGGATATACAGTTGTTAGTACCGGTACTGCAGAATATTTGGGGTGCGGTACTTTTTTTGTTAGAAATTAAGCCTTGTATCAATCATAATCTAATTATCAATTAAATTGAACATTCCTCTCATTTTGAAACTTTTACCTCCTACTAGCAATTTAGCAACCAGCAAAAATCTGAATTGCAGTATTAACACTTTTATATGTGAAGAAATAGAGTCCTTTTTTGGTAAAATACTTTCTTGCATTCTCTACAACACAAGTACATTTACAATAATGAAGGAATGAAAGGTTGCTGACTCTTAGGCTAATGTCAGACGGACGTCTTTTTGCACGCTTTTTTCCTTGCGTATTATCCTTACATAATGCCGCTAGCATTGTGTAGGGATAATACGGAAGGAAAAAAGCGTGCAAAAAGTTGTTCGTCTGACATTAGCCTTAACCTCTGAGCTTGACTTTCAGAGGAAAATATTGTATTTAAAAAAAAATGAAAATCAGGTCCCCTTTATGAACTTGTCTCTGTGCCTATATGATTTACATCTAAATATAACTACAATCTGAAATGGAACCAAATGGGGAAGTAAAAAGTAACGACGAGTGATATATATCCTCATGACCTAAATCAAAAGTGTAAGGGGGGAAAAAATGAAATTTCCCTATAAAATGCAAGATTTTTGACCAGGAAAAATTTTTCCTTGATTCTGGAATCTCTTCGTTATGTTATTTCATCCTCCTCCTTCTCTTTTATTCTTTACGTGAATTTGTTTATTAAGACAGACAGTGTTTGGCTTCCAAAGCAAGTAAAATTCATAAGACGTTATAAATATTAAATATTTTTTCTATAAAATGTTTATTTTATATATTTATTTGGTATGATAATTTTTTTTTTTTTTATTTATTAATGGAATTTACTAATATGTTTACTTTTTGTTCATTTGAATTTTTAAATGTGTATTTAATAAAATAATAGCATATAAACAGGTTCTAATCATACTCCTATTATAAAGAGGTAAAAATTGTTTATTTGTCGGAGATAAGCTCAGGAACTACCGAACCGATTCCAAATGTAATGGTATCAAAATGATGGTGTTCGCCCAACTTAGAACATAGGCTATATCTTATGTCGGTGCCACTACCCCAAAGGGGGTGCAGGAGCAAAAAACGTTCTAAAAATGCGATTTTTGCGTTACTGAAGGGCCTAGAAATATGAAATTTGAATATTAGTTACTTATAAGATATAAATGGTGTATAAGAACAGTTCTTAAACAATTCGAAATTTAAAAGGGGTGAAAATGCACAAAAAGCGTTCTAAAAAACGTTCTAAATGGTAGTTTCTACATAATCTCAGGAAATACCAAACCGATTTCAAAAGTAATGGTATCAAAATGATGGTGTTAGTCCAACTTAGAACATAGGCTATATTTTATGTCGGTGCCACTACCCCAAAAGGGATGCAGGAGCAAAAAACGTTCTAAAAATGCGATTTTTGCGTTACTGAAGGACCTAGAAATATGAAATTTGGAATATTAGTTATAAGATATAAATGGTGTCAAAGAACAGTTCTTAAACAATTCGAAATTTAAAAGGGGTGAAAATGCACAGAAAGCGTTCTAAAAAACGTTCTAAATGGTAGTTTCTACATAATCTCAGGAAATACCAAACCGATTTAAAAAATATTAGTATCAAAATGATAGTGACAACGTTTGCTCCAAGATAGGCTATGTTTTATGTCGGTGCCACAACCCCAAAGGGGGTGTAGGAGCAAAAAACGTTCTAAAAATGCGATGTATGTGTTACTGATGGGCCTAGAAATATGAAATTTGAAGTATCAGCTACTTATTAGATATAAAGGATTTCTAAGAACAGTTCTTAAACAATTCTAAATTTAAAAGGGGTGAAAATGCGCGAAAAGCGTTCTAAAAGACGTTCTAAATGGTAGTTTCTACACAATCTCAGAAAATACCAAACCGATTTGAAAAATAATGGCGTCAAAATGATGGTGAAAATCCCTGCTCCAACATAGGCTATGTTTTATGTCGGTGCCACTACCCCAAAGGGGCTGCAGGAGAAAAACGTTCTAAATTGCTGTTTTTGCGTGACGGAAGGGCCTTTAATCGTGAAATTTAGAATGGTAGTTAGTTATAAGATATCAATGATCTCTAAGGACATTTCCTAAAAAAATCGAAATTTTAAATGGGGGTCAAAATGCGCAAAAAGCGTTGTAAAAAACGTTCTAAATTGCACTTTCTATGCAATCTCAGGAAATAATGAACCGATTTCAAATATAATGGCGTTAAAATGATGGTGACAGATCTTGCTCCAAGATAGGCTATATTTTATATATGTTTCCACTAACCCAGAGGAGATGCAGGAGCAAAATGAGCGAAAAGCGTTCTAAAAACGTTCTAAATGCCGATTTGTCACCAATATCTCAGGAAGAATCAAACTGATTTAAAAAGTAATGTTAAGAAATTGATGCTGACAGCCTCTGTTCTAACATAGACACTATTTTAAGTCGGTATCGCTATCACCTGGACGTTGCAGGAGCAAAAAAGCGTTCCAAATTTCGATTTTTGTGATCGGTAGGGGCTAGCAACTTAAAATTATGCAAGGTACATATGTATTACATATAAATTATCTTTAAGAACAGTTTCGAGAAAATTGGAAATTTAAAAAGGGGTGAAAATGCGCGAAAAGCGTTCTAAAAACATTCTAAATTGCGATTTCTACTCAATCTCAGGAAATTCCAAAGCTGTTTCAAAAGTAATGGTTGCAAATCAATGGTGACAGTCCCTGCTATAACATAGGTTATATTTTATGTTGCTGTCACTACCATCTGAGGGTTGCAAAAGCAAAACATGTTCTAATTTGCGTTTTTTGCATAACTGAAGGGTCTAACACTTTGAAGTATGGCATGGTATTTACTTACAAGATGCAACTGCTTTCTAAGAACTGTCGAAAGAAAATTTCAAATTTAAAAAGTTGAAGTGAGTGAAAAGCGTTGTAAATAACAATTTTTATGTAATGTTATCAAATACCAAACCGATTAAAAAAATAATGATGACAAATTGTTGGTGATAGAACCTGCTCAATCATAAGCTATATTTAATGTCTGTGCCACTACCACCAGAGGGTTTCAGTAGCTAAAAACTTTCTAAATTGCGATTGCTGTGATACTGAAAAGGCTAGAAACTTTAAATATGGCATGGTAGTTACTTATAAAATATAAATGCCCTCGAAGGACTGTCGAAAATAAATTCGAATTAAAAAGAGGTGAAGTGAAGGGGATGTGCGAAAAGCATTCTAAAAAAGTCCTAAATTACGATTTCTACGCAATTTCAGGGAATATAAACCAAATATAAAGGTAATAGCTGCGAATCAATGGTAGCAGTCTCTGATCCTACACAGGCTATATTTTATGCCGATGATTCTACCACCTGGGGTTCACAGGAACAACAAACGCTCTAAAAAAGGTCTTTAAAAGCTTTCTAAATTACGTTTCTGTGGAATATTAGGAAATAACAAACCAATTTCAAAATTAATGTTGGCAAATTAATGGTGACAGTTTCTATTTCAACACAGCCCTTTATGTTGAAAGAGGTGGTAGAACTTGAAATTTGACATGATGGTTAA
The DNA here is from genome assembly GCA_963932465.1 of Maratus speciosus. Lineage (NCBI taxonomy): Eukaryota > Metazoa > Arthropoda > Arachnida > Araneae > Salticidae > Maratus > Maratus speciosus. Next base: position 444,701,855 of record OZ010797.1, read on the forward strand.
TTTTAAGATGTAGGAAGATGGTTTCTAGAAAATTCAAAACTTCAAATGAATACTGAAATGAGCGTATTAACTGAGCATAAAAGTTTCAAAATATTTTCTAAATTATTATTTATTTAGTTTTATTTCGTTTTATTAATTTAAGTCTCATTTCTGCTTTATGCAGTGTAACAATGATGCTTAATCAAATTGTGTTTTAAATAGTAATTGTTTTAATTATTCCTAAAAGTAATAAGTACCTTTTAATAAACTAAAATATTACCTTTTAATAAAATAAAAATTTAGTTAGTACCTTTTAATAAAAATTAGACATATAAATATCACTTGGCATATTTCAAATATTACGCGAGCAAAGCCGCGGGATTTGCTAGTTAAATATAAATACGTATATATTTTAAAAGAGTATATTGTATACTGTATGCTTTGGCATTCAAGTAAATAGTCTTAAAAATTAAAATAGTGCCTAAATAAATTGTTTTTCTAATCTTTAACAGTTAAAACCATTATTATGTAGGCAGTTAAAATATATAACTATTTTTATTTTACAGTATAAGAAATTAAATCTCTACATTTATAAATATCCTTATGAGAAACAATTCTTTTAAAGTTTCTATTTAATTAAAAATGTACTGTGATATTTATTTTATCACATTGTTTCTGAACTATCTTAATAACTCTTGATATTGTATGTCAGTGCCCTTGGAGCAATTCATTTGGCAACATTGAATGAGTCAAAATATAATAAACTTTTTTTTTTTATGAATGCTTCTCAAAGTGGGATGTGTGAAGAGATTTAAGGGGGTGCGCAAGTAAAATATAGAAATATACTGGATGTTGGACAGTTTACGATTTCACTCAGCAAGTTAGCACCAAACATTCAATAAATTTGCAAGGTAAAATAACTGAATATGTCACATAAAAAAAAAGTTTACTGCCAGTAATTCTTAAATTAAATGTAATATGAGTTATGTTTACATGAATACATTTGTTGTTTTCGTAGTTTGTTTTCTATTTATGACTCTTACAAATAAATGATAGGAAGTACACCAGGATTATACAATTCTTCATGGGATAAGTGAGGCATAAAAGTTAAGAACCACTGCCTTCCTATACAATAACAAACGGTGCTTATGTACAAATACATATAAATACAAACAGTAAATTAATCTAAGGGAATCTATACATAAGTCACTTGATATTTAGATTCTGCAATCTACTTCAAGTTGTATTTTTAGAACACCCGGTTCATTCTTAGTAGGATATCTCTTATGTCTGACTATATGCTCTCTGGTTTGAAAAACCTGCTGATGTTTTTTTGTCAATTTTTTAGATTATTTCCTCAAATTAATAATTCACACAAAGGCTTCAGATGTTTGTAATATTAGCTATGCTTTGATTTTTGCTGTTTTCTGGTGTATTTGATCATAAAATTCAACAGTTCTTTCATTTCGTTATTTTCGATGCCTATGAAAAGAGCTGCTCTAAGAACCACACACAAATTATGTAGAAATGTGGCCGCGGTGGAATTGCCTAAAATTGTGATATACAAAATTGTGATATATCTTATACAACATATCACATAATTTGAATCTGAACATCATAACATAATTTGAATCTGATCTTGATAAACATAATTTGAATCAAAAAAATTATTTCATGTAGTGTTTCCTGTTTATATGATTTTCTCAATTAGCTTTTGCTATTTAATAAAATTTCTGGTTTTATTTAATTTTCAAAACTATCATGTTTGCATCATAATAATATCATATTTGCCAATCTTCCATTTTTTTTTTTTTTTTAATCAAACAAAATTATAAATTTTGTTGAAAAATAAAAACTATTTAAGAATAACTTGGAAGCAGAAAGCATTTTCTTAAATAATTTAACTGGTTCAAATTATGTTAAGTTGATTTTGAAAAAAACTGGAAAGTTGGCAACTATGTAATATGAATTAAGATCTTCCAATTGTCATTGCATCAAAATTAACCATTTTTCAGGATTGTATGCATTGAGACATTTGTCTATCATGGCATGAACTACCAACAGAGGCATCGCAATGGGGGCTTATGGGGGAGGGGAGCCTCCCCCTCCAATAGATGTGAGCTTGGGAAATTTGAGCTTCGAGTTGGGAAATCCCAGATTTTTGAAACACATTTTCTTTTCTTTTAAATAATAGTAAAAAATAAGAATTTTTTATTGTTTTGCTGATTACCTTTCTGAGTTCTGTAACAGTAAACTAGTTAAATTATCGAAAGAAATACAAAAAGCAGCCAGACTCAATTTGTCATTGTGTTTCTCTGAGCTACGAAAATATCGTACACCTACCAGACCTGAATTTCTCTACTGTTGTTCATCAACAGTTCTCTAATCTATTTCCTCCAAAACTTCGTTTCTTTCTGAAAAATCTCAAAATATCATGGGGCTATTTTAATATGAAGTACGATTATGACTTGTACACAGTAGAAGACAAAATCTTTCATTAAATGAACCAATAATTGTAATTTTTATGTTTTTAGTTTCAGTATTTTTCCTTGGAAAGATTTTCATTTTTTTACCTATAAGTATCATTATCATTAAACAGACATTGCACATATCATTTCAGTTGGAAAATAGGGCAATTTGTTTCAAGTTGGGGGAATTTTTTAATTATAAATTGGAAAATTTTTGAACTTTTGACTTCAATTCGGTTAAAATAATCTCTAAAGCTACTTCTATACACGAACTTAACTTTCTTGAAGCATTTCATATTTATAAAAATATTGTTAATTTTGAATTCGCTACTTCCCCATTATTAGATTGTTGGAAATATTACATAAAAACTTCTGTCTCTTAATTTTTTTCCCTCACTAGGGGGCTCTGCCCCCTACGAGCTATGCTCGCCAACCCCCGTTCAGGCACACCAAAATCCAAAAAGCACGCTAATTTGATCGGCTTTAAAAATATTGAATTGAAATTTTTAAAAAAAAGTAGCGATCTCTCTGTAAACGGGTTTCCATTCATTTTCCTTGGATTGGGGATTTTTAAGACCAAATCTGCTGCTGTTAAGAGATACAATGGCTGTTTTCGTATTTAATTAAAAAATTTAGTTAAACATTTGAAAATAAGCTAATGTAAAATGAATTAAGTAAACAGTGTCATTGTCTCCCGGTATTTTTTAACAGCGCTGTAAGATAGTTCTTTTAAATAATTCATTTTAAATGCATCATTTCAAATCTGACGTAATTTACACCAAAGTTTTATTTCTCTTATTAATATTCACATGAAAATACTTTTGTTGTTAGAAGGAAATATTATTTGCGCTGTCTTCGAATTCACGATAATAGTTGAAAAGATTATCTCAAAATATCTTGCGCAAATATATTTTTCAATTTAAATTGTTTTGCCACATTTTTTGGCCATTTTAAATGTGACGTAATTTCCTCCAATTACAAGTTTTAACGCATAATAATGATTTTTTTATTTTAAGATTTTGTTGCTCTTTTAAAATTCAAGTGTAAATATGGTTCTTATGACGTAATTTTCCTTCTTTTAACATGTAATAATTTAATTCTAATTTTAAAGTTTTTTTTTTCTGATCGTAATATTCACATGTAAATAAATTTTTAATTTGAAGTAAACATTATTGTTTGAGCTGTTTATACCATTGGCAACAGTTTAAATTAATAACAGTTTCTAAAATCTCTCTATTCTAAAAAAAAGTAACTACCGCTGTCACCGCCGCCGCCGGTTTTGAATTTTTTGTGACCGGAGGTCTTTCTTCGTTAATATTAAGAAAAATAATGCATACAAAAATATGAAAATTGATAGTATTATACAGAAATGTTTGATAAACATGCTGATGCAGACAGTTTTCAAATCGAAGAATTATTTTAAGAGATATTTAATGCTAAAGTTGGACAAAATCGTTCCACTAAAAAAGTTTTATAGGAGCAAAAACTATACATCGGAATTTAATAATTTTTAGATCATTTTATACGTTATAATTTCCCGGTGTGCAGAATTAATTTATTTTTTTAATTTGACTCATTTTTCGAGGTTTCATTTCTATTTTAAATTCAAATTTTCAGCATTTCGAGAGATATTTTTTACTTATTTCAGAAAATTGTACTAATTTAACCTGTTGCCAACTGTACGGAAACAATAATATTTGCTTCAAATTAAAAATTTATTTACACGTGACTATTATAAACAGAAAAAAAAACTTTCAAATTAGAATTAAATAATTACGTATAAAAAGCAGGAACTTATTGAAAATTACTTCATCTATAATTACACGTGAATTTTAACAGAGAAAGGATATTGTAAAATAATAAATTCATTAACATGTGTTAGAAGTCTTAAATAGGAGAAATTACATCACATTTACGTCACATTACACTTATTATGTAAAATGAACAAAAAATAATATTGCAAAACAGTTTAAATTTAAAAATAGTGCGAGACATTTACTTGATATTTTGAGATGAACTTTTCAACTATTTTTTTTTTTTTGGACAGCGCAAATAATATTTCATTTCTAATAAAAGTATTTTCACGTGAATATTAAAAAGGGAAAGAAAAGTTTGGTGAAAATTACGTCAGATTAAAAACGATATATTTAAAATGTCTTATTTAAAAGGACTTTCTTTTCACTTTGTTAAAAAATACCGGGAGACAAAGACTCTGTTTACTTAATTCATTTTATATTAGATGATTTTGAAATGCCATTGTATCTTTTAACAGCAGCTGATTTTTCCGTAAAATTCCCCAATCAAAGAGAAATGAATAGAAACCCGTTTATAGGGAGATCGCCTTTGTTTTTTAAAATTATAATTCAATCTTCCAAAATCTTTTTAAAGCCGATCAAATTAGCATGCTTTTAGAAACTGCAGTGTCTGAACGGGGTGTTGGCGAGCGTAGCTCATAGGGGCCGAGCCCCCTAGTTCTTTGAAATAAGAGTATAATATGCAATTTCTGTGAAAAGCCTGTGATCTCAATGCAATCAGTTTAACTGAGCACTTTTCTTTTTATTGATATAAGAAAATCCACGACATCGTTGGGTATCTCACAATTCTAAAAAAAAGTAACTACCGCTGTCACCGCCGCCGGCAGCTTTGAATTTTTTGTGACTGGAGGTCTTTGTTCGTTAATATTAAGAAAAATAATGCATAGAAAAATATGAAAACTAGTAGTGTTATACAGAAATGTATGATAAACACGCTGATGCAATCAGTGTTCAAATCGAAGAATTATTTTAAGAGATATTTAATGCTAAAGTTGGACAAAATCGTTCCACTAAAAAGGTTTTATAGGAGCAAAAACTACTAATGGGAATTTAATCATTTTTAGACAATTTTATACGTTTGAAGTTCCTGATATGCAGACTGTATTTTTTTTTTTTTTTTAATTTGACTCATTTTTTGAGGTTTTATTTCTATTTTAAATTCAAATTTTCAGCATTTCTAGAGGTATTTTTTACATATTTTAGAAAGTGATATTAATTTAAACTGTTGCCAACTGTATAAACAGCGCAAACAATAATGTTTGCTTCAAATAAAAAAAAATATTTATACGTGTAAATAAATTTTTAATTTATTTACACGTGACTATTATAAACAGAAAAAACATTTGGAATTAGAATTAAATAATTATGTACCAAAAGCAGGAACTTATTAAAACTTACGTCATAAAAACTATATTTACACGTGAATTTTAAGAGAGAAAGGAAATTGTAAAATAATAAATTCATTAACATGCGTTAGAAGTCTTAAATAGGAGAAATTACATCATATTTACGTCACATACAGTTATTACATAAAATGAACGCAAAATAATATTGCAAAACAGTTTTAATTTAGAAATTGCGCTAGACATTTATTTGATATTTTGAGAGGATACTTTTCAACTATTTTTGTTAGGAAAGCGCAAATAATATTTAATTTCTAACAAAAGTATTTTCACGTGAATATTAAAAAGAGAAAGAATAGTTTGGTCAAAATTACGACTGATTAAAAACAATTAATTCAAAATGTCTTATTTAAAAGAACTTTCTTTTCACTTTGTTAAAAAATGCCGGGAGACAAAGACTCTGTTTACTTAATTCCTTTTATGTTAGTATATTTTGAAATGTTTAACTTATTTTACTTAATCAAAGACGAAAACAGCGATTGTATCTTTGGAACTACTTAGTTAACCCGTCAACCAAAAATCTATCATTCGCCAAACTATAAGATTAAATGCCAATAATGGTTGATCGTAAATGTCACATTAACTTGACTTTAAGCAAGTTACATGTGTCTACGTCATCAAGTTATTTTTATTTCGACGTTTTATTTGTATTTTTATTAATGTTGCACTAATTTATTTGTTCTTTCGTTATTTAAAATAAACATTATGTCAATTTGTATAATTTGGTGAGTGGTTTGGCGATTTATATAATTTGGCGAAATTGGTCGACGGGATAATCAAGTAGTACCGCAGCGGATTTGGCCTTAAAATTCCCCAATCAAAGAAAATGAATAGGAATCCGTTTATAGGGAGATCGCCACAGTTTTTTAAATTATAATTCAATCTTCCGAAATCTTTTTAAAGCTGATCAAATTAGCGTACTTTTAGAGTCTGCGGTGTCTGAACGGGGGTTGACGAGCGTAGCTCGTAGGGGGCAGAACCCCCTAGTTTGTAAAAAATATCTCTCGAAATGCTGAAAATTTGAATTTAAAATAGAAATAAAACCTCAAAACATGAGTCAAATAAGAAAAAATAAATGCAATCTGCAGACCGGGAACTTATAACGTATAAAATTATCTAAAAATGATTAAATTCTCATGTATAGTTATTGCTCCAATAAAACTTTTTTAGTGGAACGATTTTGTCCAACTTTAACATTAAATATCTCTTAAAATAATTCTTCGATTTGAAAACTGTCTGCATCAGCGTGTTTATCAAACCTTTCTCTATAATACCACCGATTTTCATATTTTTGTATGCAACAGTTTTTTTAATATTAACGATGAAAGACCATGCTTAAGCATTCAAATTGGATGCCGATCTACGCGAAATATCTCCGCAGATTTTCATTGGTCCATTTCCAAATCAAAACTTTTTTTTATATATAGAAGGACTACTTCGGTTCCATTTCCCATCTATTTTCCAATTGGCTGTTACCTGCAATCCTCTGTTTTCCTATTGGTCAATGAACCTTTAACTTGAATCCCCATATCTCCTATATATGTGAGCAAATTTCCACCATCCTTAGCACTGAGGAAGGTATGCTATATGCTACAGAAACCTTAAAATTTATGCTAGGTATGCTTAAAATTTAAAATTGTTGGTGCTTTTAACGTTGTATTTTTTACGCTTCTAAGGGAAAAGATAGTTTGTATATTAATTGTTATCAAATTTTCTGTTGATTTTAAATTAATTACTTAATTAAATCTGTAAACTTTATCAGTCTGTATTACTAAAATTTATTTTAATTTATAGCTTAAACCTCAAAGGCCTTGAAACTCTTGAATTTAGTCTTAGTCATTGGACATGGATTGCTCAGCATAAGCTTTTATGTGTTTGTTCATATCAAGATAATAGAACACCATCTTTTGCTTTAATATTATTTGAAGTATGTGAATTTCAAACAGAAGAAGAACTGCATGGAAGGTAAGATTTTTAAATTATTGTTTTTGACTGGTGTCAAATGACACTTTTTTAAAGATTTTGATTTATTATTATTTTATTCATAATCATTAGATTAAAACAATCACAAATCATTTTTAATACATTGAAGACTTATTCTTATTAGTTAAAAAGAAAAATACTAGTAAAATAAATATGAATCAAAATTTTAAAAGATGTCATTAACATTGGTAGATATAGTATTAATGACTGTAAGCTGTTTTTGTCAATGCACCGTTGCCATTGACAACTAAAATGCTACTAAAAAGCAACTACTTTCAATGTCAGACAACTATGCTACTATTTTATTCCAAAATCCTTCAAAACCAGAGGAAAAACAGAGTTTTTTTGGGAGAAAACCCAGAAAAAAAAAACTTTTCATATCCCAGCTACTATTTTTCTCACAAGTAAACAACATAACATATAAAATATTAAGACATACTTGAATTTTAATTAAGTTGATATATGAATGATATATATGAGGTCATGCAAGTAATTGCCAGGCTTTATGCACATTTAAGCAAGATTCTGTTAGAAGTTTAAATAACTGTAATCTTCTTTTAAATATCCTTTAAATATATAAATATAAAGAAAAAAAAATAACTTTCAATATGTAGATATATTATCTGATGGAGGATTACACAGGTTGAAAGCGATTCAGAAATAAAGTTCAATATTGTCATATTTTTTTTCCATGATCTATATACAGCATAGAGACAAACTTCATCTCACAAAATCAAAATTATAGTTTAAACTTCATGACAATTAAATTCTTGATGAATATCTACATTTTTAATCATTACTACAAGTTTCTTTTTGAACTCGTTTACTGGATACATCTCATAAAGTTATCTGCAGAAGAACACAAATGCTGGCACTGTAGGACATTTAAATCAACAGCTCACACCCAAAAGTCATTCAGAGTGTCTATGCAATTTGCATATGTCATTTGAAACAAATCTTTTTTGAGTAACTAATTACCTTTAAGTTTAAATATCAGGTGGTGGCTAAACACTTGAAAATAAAAAGAACATAAATAAAGTACTTTTAAATAAAGGATAGGTAACATGAAAAATTAAGTTAAATTTAGGAAGAAATAATTTGCTGTTACAAAAGAAAGTAGCTGAATGGCAGTCAGGGGCGCGCCAGCAGTATTCGGCGCCTGTGTGCAGAACTTCAGTTGGCGCCCCATATTCCTAACACCCCCCCCCCCCCCCCCCCCCCACCACCACAAAAAAAAAAGACAAAACAAACTATATTTTTTTTCTTCTATGAGTATAAATGCATAGCTGCCAAACCAACCTTCCAGCGGTTTTCTCTAAATCAAATAAATGAATTTGGAACCAGAAAATTTATTTAATGAAATGTTTCTTGTTTCTACAGGGTTCTTTATTATTTCATTTATTAAATGAAATGTTTCTTGTTTCTACAGGGTTCTTTATTATTTCATTTATTAAATGAAATTTCTGGTTAAAAATATTGTTGTTTGAATTAAAAACAAGGAATGTTGGCAGCAAGGCAAATAACAGACATTCCTAAAAGGTCGGTGCTTCAGCTGTTTACTCCCTCTCCCCACAATGGCATACCTCCCAAGTAAATGAGCTTCTTTTACCTGCATCACTTCCATAATTTTTAAGATCCGATCTTTATTTATACTTAAAACAGTTCAAATAAACTTTAATTTGGAAATATAGCTCTGTTGAATTAATCATTGGTAGGACTATGACGCAAAGAAAGGGGTGCTCGTAATACGGTAAATACACATAAAAGTAGAAAAATATTTTCTCAAGTTATGACATTTGTAGTACACCGGAGTGCGTTATAGTACTTTTATTTCTTTTAAAATAAGGTAACATCAATTAAGATGCGCCTTAAACAATTACCGTACATTGATCATAATTAGGGGTGCTTTCGAAAATGTTCCAGTCCCAGAACATTTGATTTTGTATTAGCAAATATAGAACCCCTATTCTGGCTTTATAACAATTGTTATGAAAAATGCACATTCGTTTCGACGTTTACATTGTTAAGAAGCTAAGCGTATCTTTATCTTGTCAAACAGTAAACCCTATCAGATTTTTTTATTTTTCGAATTTCCAATTTTCGAGCAATGAATCAAAGTTCTAAATTAAAAATATCTATACTAATAAAACAAAGTTTTGCTCTGTCTGTGAGTGTGTGTGTGTCTGTGTGCGATGGCTAGCAGAATCTACGGCACATACGAGGCTCAAACTTTTTGTGAGGATTGTCAAAAGTCTCTTCTGGTACACCCTGCATGTAAGTTTCAGAATTTTAAATCTCTAATAATTAGTTGAGAAATTAATTAAAAAGCCCAAATTAAAAGAATGCAAAAGTATTCATAATTCAACAAGAGCATAGATTTTTTTCAAACCGTAGACAACTTCTTCGAAAACTCGAAGAGATGGAGAGGGGTTAATAGATTTACAGAGATGCAAGGGTCATAAATGTACTGGACCTTTTTAAAAAGGACTGTATCTTAAATTCTACTGGGGCTAACAGCTTGAAAATTGTACAGCCAGATGCAAAAAAAAAAAAAAAAAAAAAAAAAAATTCCCTTTTCAGAAACTCTAAAAATTATTCCGGTACGGTTTTAGGAAATAAAAAAATCCACGAAAAATCGATTTATGAAAAATCTTTTTATTTCCTTCAAAAGAAAGGTTCAAAATCTCTCCCACGGACGCCAGGAGTTCATTGCAGATAACCATCGTCTTCCAATAGTGGACATTTTCGAAAGAATATAAATTTTTTTAAATATAAATTTATCGATTTAATTTTTATGTATCTAGATGTAGAATTTTTCGGTGATTTCAGATATCTAAATTTCTTCACGGTCGCTCAATTGCAACTTTAGATATTAATTATTATTTCATTAATCAGATGATTCCTTTCAAACTCTCAATTTAAAAGCCAGTTTTTCGAAACCACAAATGATTTTTATGCTAGGATTCTTTGGAATGCCATCAAATTTTTTAAAATACACCATTTATAGCTTTTAAAGTTATGCATATAGTTCTTTCTTTAAACGCTCTTTAATAATATCTAAATTTTATAAAAATCGATCCGCAAATTTTTTTTTATAAAAAATTCTATTTTAAAAAAGGAAAAGAAAAACTTTGTTGAATCGAATTTGTTAAAATTAAGAAAACTGACAAACTGTTTGGAACTTTCAGATAGTTCATAATACATAATAAAAATTTTAAAAAGTAGGGGCATCAAATTTCAGTGGGGGGTGAGGGAGGCGATAACAAAAAAATTGATGGGATCAAATATTTAAAACCGTACCATTTTCTACCGTTTTAGATGCAGATTTTTGACGGAGCCCTGAAATAAATATTATTTTTAATATAAAAATTTCAAAAGTATACTTACCACTATTTTCGAATAGTAATTTCAGAAAATATCTTAGATCCTTGCTTAAGTCCGCTATCCCTTGACTAATATATGGCTAATGACTAACATATACTGACTATGGGTAGGTTGTTTAACAGAGTTTCGTTCAGAAACAGTTCTGTTAAGAATAGAGTTCTCCCCCTGGTGTTGGAATATGGAACTAAAAAATTCGAGATTTGTTTTCTTGCAAGATTTTGCAGTGCGTACGCAGCACGCCTGCTAAACCCTCATGTGATATATCATCGGAAAACCCTGGAACCTTTTTACCTCCCTCACTCAGATTCCCCCCTGGGGGGTCAATTTTCTAACTGAGCTCCTAATTAAGCTGCAGCAAGATTCGAGCTCATTTGAAGACTTGACCGAAGGTGATACTCTTCACGGGCCTTCGGTTGGTGAGGTCTGTGTTTAACCCCAGGTTATTAGTGGGTGTTCTTCCGTGGGAGGGGAGGGGGGGAGAAAATGAATTTTTTCATGTGGGATATTGTTTTAAAGTTTTTGGCTTGTACTTTACTAAGCACTCACTCCTCTCCTCTTAACTCATTTTTCATCAGTAAGTAGAGGTCATTTTAAAGTTTTTATTTCTTCATTACTACACCATGCAATTTTCCAAAATCATGAAAAAAAATTACATAACAAATCTGGACAATTAGCAGCTTCTCTCCCATTTTCACTCAGTGAGCGGGTTCATACTTCAGACAAAATTGAGTTAAAGATATAAAATCATATAAATTTAAGGTTCAATTAAAAATCATCAAGGGGGTGGTGGGGGTGGTGTATCGTTTGAACAAGCTCTTAACACAGAACTCAAAAATATACAGTGAAATACGTTTAACACGAAACTGAGGGGGCCGAAAAATTTTTTCGCTGTAAAAGATTCGTGAAGAAAGAACAAATCTTGCAAATTTTTTCGACATTGTCAAATTTTTATTTCGATTTCCTGTTAAACTACTAGTAAGTTGCATCCATTAGGATAAAAAGCAAGTAAATATATATATATATATATAAGCTCAAAGAGGTTAAAAGTAAAACTAAAAATAAAATATAAAAATAAAAACAAAATCCATGCAATAAGCGCTACAGCTGCAAATAACCACACAGATTATATATAGCACATTATGTATTAAATGCATTTGTCAGACCCAGAATCCTGCACCATAAATAAACTAAGTATAACCATAAAACATCCAAGAAATTTAAACAGATATAACCTGAACAAGAAAAAACCAAGAAAAAACAACAAAAGGCTGTGGCCTCTTCAGCGGTGGGCATTTTAAAAAGCACAGCAATGTTTCAGACTAATTACAATTTACAACAAACTCATGTATTTGATACATAATGTGCTATATATATATATATATATATATATATTGAGGGGGGGGGGATCAAATATCATTTTTTAGTGTCTTTTTCAGCATTCTGAGATCTAGCTTGTTTGAACCAAATAAGCAAAGCTGTCTCTAAGTCTTCCTGCTTAGCAGTTCTCATACGTTTTCTCTCTGACTTAAACATTATACTGAGCTCAAACATTAACGTAATGGGATCACTGTTTTTTTATTATTGTTAATAAAGTAGAATTGGTAATGCCAAACTCTTTGTAGATTTCTCTTTTCGTTCTTCTTTATTATCAACTGCATTAAGCGACCTCATCTTCATTTGAAGTGAAATGGCAGTTCGTTTTCGCACCGATTTCTCAACCATTGTGCTCATAAAACATAAGCTAATTTACAAAAAATACGAAATTCTCTGATTTTCACCCAAAATTCAGTTGTCTTAACACAAAATTCACCAATTTTAACTCAAACTAACTAGCTCGAAAGCGAATTTTTTTCGTGTTAAATGATTTTTGTTTCGTGTTAAAAGAAAAAAAAATGTATTAAATTGCATAGTATACTCAGACCTGCCAACTGCTACGAAAAAATCATAGTTGCTACGATTTGGACCTATAAACTACGATGTTACGAAAATCGGTCTTAAACTATGATTTTTTGCAAAACACACAAACGCATGTTTTGTTCCTAGTTGCGATTTTTATCCTACGCAGCATATTTTTCAGGAGTGATTCTGTTCCGAAATTTCCAGAATTTCAAAGTATTCATTTCCGAAAGTTTTAAAAAAGTGGTCATTAGTCCGAAAATTCGGACATTAAGAAATGCTCATGACGAAAAAAAAATCTGGTCTGCAAAACAAACTTCATAGCATAAAACCCTCTTTATGTATATTAACCACGAGTGACTCGTGTTTCTGTAAATATTTGTACAGGAATTCCTGTCCTTAGAAACCGGGGTGCCATTTTAAGAATTTCTGGAGGGGGTGCAGAGGTATCTTTGAGGGACAAGGTTTGAAATAGTGCAAAATTGCACAATTTGCACACGAAAAAGGAAAGTCCTGCATAATGAAAAATGCTGTGCAGTATTCCCCCCTGCAAATTCTTCCATAATTCTTCACACTTCTTCATTAGCGAATATATTTTGAAATTTCTTGGAAGTCCGCGATTTTTTTTTCTCTTATGGAATTTCCCCAAAATAATTTGTGAATCAATCGCGGAAAAAATTGAGTCTTTCTTCAAATGATAGTGTAAAAAATATCGGGGATTTCGTCAAAGATCTCGGAAACAAATAGTGATTATCATCAATTGGTCGCTGAATAAAATCGCTACTTTCGTTAAGAGTTCAGAAAAAAATTGCGAATTTCATCAAAAAATTGAGCAAAAAAAAATCACGAATTTCGATAAACTCTCCAGGGAAAAATATTGCAAATTTTGTCAAAAGGTCGCGGAAACGAGTAGTGAATTTTGTTAATTGCTCGCGAAAAGATATGGAAAGTTTTGCCGTTCGGTTGTGATAAACTACCGCGAATTTCGACAAATGACCGTGTAAAAAAAAAATCAATTTCCTCAATTGGCCGCAGAAGAAAATAAATTTCGTCAAAGGATCGTTGTTAAAAACGTGGATTTTGTCAAAATATCGCTGAAAGAAAACGCGAATTTCGTCGAAAGATCAGTAAGAAAATGCAAATTTCATCGAAAGATCAGTAAGAAAGCGCAAATTTCACCGAAAACACTAATTTCATCAAAGGATCGCGGTAAAAAATGCTAATTTCGTCAAAAATTCATGGTAAAAAGTGCGGATTTCAACAAAGAATTGTGATATAAAAATGTGAATTGTGATTGTGTGAAAGAAAAAATTGTGAATATCCTGAAATGATCGCGGGAAAAAAATTGCAAATTTCATCGAAATTTACTGCACTGGGCTAAAAAATTGGAACCAGGGTCCTTTTACAAATAAATGTCAAAAAGAAAAACGCTTCAAAACGAGAAGAAACTCTAAGATTCATATAAAAATTTTCAGAGGAAAAAATTTATTGGATTGAGTTGAAAAACTGAATCGAATGTCAAAAGATGGCTGTGAAACACGAAAAACCAACCAACCAACCAACCTCCAGATTAATTTTAATTTTGTGTGCTATGATTTCTCAATTTCAAAGGTTGGCAGGTCTGTATACTGCCCGGATCGCTATATCATTTCATGTTAACTGATTTTTCATGTTAAGCATTTTTGTGTTAAATGTATTTCACTGTATTTGTTTTACTCTTAGATACTATTATATTTTCAGAAATTCGTCGAAAATGTATGGGAAAATTATGTTCCCCCTCCTATTTCCGAATCTACTGAAATAAAATTACGAAAAAATTAGTAGTAGTTGGAATTTATTTAAATCTTCCAGGAAAACTATAGCGATTATCCTAGGTCATAGAGTTTTTCAGAAAATCGCAGTTTTCTGTTATACATAAACTTTATTTGGCGGGTGCTCAGCGACGGAGTTCGAGGTACCTATTGACATGAAATCGTCTAAGAATTGTCGATAATGACTTTCCAAAAGAATTGTCGGTAATTAGCTGAGATATTAATTAAAAACCTATCTAAAAAATATAGCACAGGCCAAAGTGGCCATGCAACTTTGCGACCTCCTTTCAAAGCGCACTTGGCACAATGGCAAGATTAAACTTTGTACAAGGTCTTTGTTTTAGGTAAGATGAATCACAATGATAAATAGTTGTTTTTCATTTCAATTTAATTCAACTATTGAAAAATATTTAATAAAATAATTTCAAATTATTTGCAGTCTTATTATTCGTTTAACAACTATATTTTGTAAGATTGCAGTTAGTAATTAACAAATTTATCGTATGAACTCTCTGTACGCGAGTGAAACTCGCTCTTGACCGATTATTCTTTGTCTATAAAGCAAATCTATAAAATATACAATTGAAATTTCAGTAAAACTTAATTCATTTTGAGGTTGTTCTCAAAAACATGTTTCCCGACTTTAAATGACATGAAACATTTTTACATGCTCATGGGCTCGTTTTTATGCGTTGCATACAATGATAGGCTAAACTATTAAATTTGTTTGGAATTGAATGGCGTTTTTCATTTCTTTTTTTAAAATGTATTGCATTTTGAACTACATCCTGTTTTATTTATTTAGTCAGGGCTGAAACTAAAGGAGTGAGGCAGAGGGGGCAAGTGCCCTAGGTGCCAGAACGAAGGGGCGACCAATGAAGGATTATACCTTTGGAATGGATCATTTTCTTCTGATGGACTGATGTCTTTCATTATTATGAAACAGCCATTATAAATGAAGTGTTAGGTCAAGATAAAAGAGCAGCCGTAAAAAGTTAGAACTCTGGTTTTCTGGTCAGAATGGGGGGAAAAAATGCCTGTTTCATCTCCACCTAACACTTCATTTATAATGTCTGTTTCATAATAATGAAAGCCACCAGTCCATCAGAAGAAAATAACTCAGTTAAAGCAGAAACTCGGTTAATCGGAACTCAGATAATCGGGACTCTACTGTACATTTCATTTTAAAAATGATCTTTAGAATATTTTTGTTGGTGTTCAGAGGAGGGTCATGACCCCCGTGACCTCCCCCTTGGATCCGCCATTGTAGATTATGTAGTTCAGTATTACATATTTTATGATTGCATATTTTAAATTTTAAAAATAAGTCGGCTATTAGAAAATTAGTAAAATTCTTTTTGTAAATATACTTTGCGGAAGAGTGGGGGGGCCAAAATCCATGTTTGCCCCGGGTGCAAAAAAGCCTAATTTCGGCTCTGTATTCAGTACTGTTTTTGTTATAATGTAGCCGATTGCTATGATTGGTTTGCGTTTTTTTTTGGCAATTTACTTTTACATGGGTCCCATGCATAACCTGGAGGCTTATGTTGCTTTACTACTGTGCAATATAATCTGTTTTTATATCATCAGTATGTGTATCTACCAATACTGCAGTAAGATAGAAGTGTTATATATTTTCAGTTATTTGAATAATTTAGCCTTCCATGTTTGCCACGAACTGTAGTGCGCCCCTGCTTTCTGAAAAGCTGGACAGACCTGATCCAGAGCAGGGATGTCAAAAGGAGCATTCGCAGTCGCCCTTCCGAATTTTTTATGTTTCTAGCTTTTCTGAATTTATTTTAGGTGCTTGACGGCGCCCTTAAGCCTTCCGTGGCACCTTACGACCGTTACCTTTCGACACCGTGGCACCTTTTGGTTTGAGATTCTCTCCACCCCCTACCCCTAAAGTTATACCACTGACGAGCATCTGCAAATTTCATATCTTATAAGTAAAAATGAACTCATAAATGTGTCAGAAATGATGTACTTTTGATTTAAATACCTCTTTAATAAATTTAAATTGGTTAAAAGTTTTTCAAATTTTTTAGCTTTGCCTAAAATACTCGGCGCCTTTACTATCCTGGTGCCTGTGTGCGGTGCATACTTTGCACACTGGGTTGGCGCACCCCTGATGGCAGTTTTGTCACCAGAACAATTAAACTTACGATGACAAATCAAAACAAATGGCCGCGACATGATATTGAAAAACAAACAAAGTAAGAAACCTAAAGTAAACTTATAAAAATGGTAAGATTACATCCAGAAACTAAAGTTAAGATGTAAAAATGTTTTAAGATGTGTGCAGATATGCTTTATATGATCTATAGATTTGTATGTATACTCTACAGTATGCTAAAACTTCATTCGGTTAAACGAATAGCACATCTGAAAATTTCCGTTAATAAACAGCAATGTACTTGAGAATTTTTGTGCAGCCCTGTGTATAATCTACGGAATTTATACACACCAAGTAATAATGTAAAAAAATAGATCAATTTAAAAACATGTACTACAGCTGAAAACACTCTTTCAGCATGTTCATATGCTTCAGTAGTTCAATTATTGTTCAATTTCTTCAGTAACCAAGTTCTTTTGTCTATCCCTGTAAATGAACAATAAATTCTATGCACACCATATTCTACAGTAACAGCCGTTCAGTACACCTTACTGATATATATAAATTTCAGTATGTTTAAAATAGCATTATATTAAAATACATTGCAAATGATTTTTCCCCATAGACCATAATATAATGAAAATCTTTTGAGCGTCCCTCTAAATGAACCGTAAATGCTACACACTTCATTGTCTATGTCAAAAATGCCATAGTGACACACAATAGCATCTGAGAATTTCATGGCTGTCAGACAATATTTATGCTAGTGGACATGGACAGACAGATAAACCAAATTCATAAACGCTTTTCAAATTTTTTGGAAAGTATTAAAAAAAGCAATGAATTGAAAACTTCTGTTTATAAATTTATTTTGGAAAAAGAAGTGTGTGTGGGTGGGGAATTCATGCTTAATTACCCTGGGTGAGAAAAAAAAAAAAATCCTAGTTTTGACCCTGAAGAAAAGCTAGCTAAAAGTTTTTTGCAGATATAAATCAAATAACTGAAAGAATTGTAAAAGAAGTTTTTTTTCTCTTGGGAAAATGATGCAGCAATAATGTACATATCAGAACTTCTGTTGTGTAAATATTGTATATAAATATTGTCCTGTCCTTTAAAAAGATGCAGCGAAATATTTTATGCAAGGTTTGAAGGTTTTAAATTGTTCATTCTCTTCTTCAAACAAGTGATAAAAACACTTTACTGAAGCAAACATTGCAAAGAATTTTGTCCTATGTAGGCCATTTATGGAGACTTTTGGAAAATTTGACTGATAAAGAAACAGTGGGCTAGCAATCATTCTTGTTAAGCTGCATAAGAGAACCAACTACAGCTTTGTTACTTGCATCAAACCAAAGGCTTTATCTTTGCACTAGATACAGGATATTGTAGGAGAGAGTTGCATTGGACTAAGCTTGTTTGAGAGTAAAAGCCTAGTCAGTCTTCTCCATCTATTTAATTGAATCGCAAATTTCTATCAGAGTTTTTTAGACTTATTTTTAATTTTTTATTCCATCCAAAAATTTATCTAATGGTGCTCAGCTTTTGGTATACACTGCTGATAAAAATTATATAACCTGGGAGAATATCTTAATTGTGTAAGAGTAGTATGCTGAAGAAATTGTAAAATGCAATTGTTGATAGAGATTCAATACCAAATTTAGGTACCTTGAAATCTAAAAATTCTATAGTTGATAAGTTTTCAATACCAAATTTAGGTATCTTGAAATCTAAAAATTCTGTAGATGATAAGTTGAAAAGGCATTTCGCCTTGAATTTATACAAGTCGTATGGCAAACTATTAAAATGACATCGTCTTCATCACAAGAGCAATGCAGTTTCAAGATGCAAGCCCAGAAAAAGTAGGGTGTAAAAAAATCATGATTTTTTTAAAAGAATCGGATTTTTTTTATTTAAATCAGATTTTTTTGATTTAAATCGGATTTTTATGATTTTTTTCCCAGCGTTCAAATACTGAATAGCTACCAAGAGTTTTAGGTTTCCAAAACAATTAAACCACTAATTGCTAAATATAATCTATGTTTTTACACTTTAATTAATAAAATTATAATTAGTTTGTATAATTACAGAAATTATAAATCTCCAAATTAGTAGTTTCATTAGTTAGTATCATACAATAATGCTATATACATTAATATTGTTATAATTATGTAAAACTTTGTTAAATACTAGTGATGTATAACATTCATTACAATTATTACTAACTATATTTAATATTAAATAGTTAAAACTATTTCAAATTAATAATTATTAAACAGTTAACTCTGTAATTAGGAACATATTATACATTTTTAAGCTTTAATTATTAAAATGATAATTAATAATGTAGTATTCATTTTAGAAAGAAAAAGGTGGCAGGATGCTAGTTCCAAAAAAGGGCACTATTTCATCAGGGTAATTATATAAGAAAAAAATAATAATAATGTTTAGTATGATAAATAAATTGTCCTTAATTTTTAATAATTTTATGAATCACAAAAAAAAAAAAAATACAATTAAATAACATCATTTTTTAATAATACCCTGTTTTTTCTAAAGAAATAAAGTTTTATTATTTTTGCAAGATCTTGGGTACATGAGTTGAGAAAAACTGTTGAATGGGGAAGTTTTTTACAAGAAATCTCTGGTTACAACTACAGGTAAATTTCACTATTTTTAAAAAAGGCTGGGTGCATTTTGCCAATTTCAAAAGGGCCAGATTGCTGCACCCTTAAAAAAAATGGCCTAGGAGAAACAGTAAGAAATTACAGAATTAATAAAAACTGCAAATAAGGAATTTCATTAGTTAATAGCACAAACAAAACTAACGAACATCATTTGCAGCCCGTTTTGCATTTGCACTTAGAAAAATTATTGTTAATCACCAAAATCTAAATTTACATACATGTATGTGTATGCTAACCAAAGAAAATTATGAAAATGAGTTAAAGCCATTCATACACACATACATAATAAATGTAAGGAGAGCCAGTTATATCTGAAATCCTCAAAATATTTATATAACAGCATTATTATCTCTCAGTCAGGGATAATTAGTTTTCAATGGTTATTTTTTTTTTCTTTTTAAGAAAAGTTTTGCTGCCTTTTGAATCCCTAATTATTATTATTTTTTTTTATTTAGCATATATGAGCTACAAAGTAAAAAAAAAAAAAAAAAAAAAAAAACAGGGGGGGGGGGGGGGAAAGGAATGTTCTGGAAGATTTGAGATTTTGTGTTTTCAATGGTGTGAATTTTGTCAAAATATCGCAGAAAGAAAACTCTTAATTTCGATAAAAGATCAGTAAGAAAATGCAAATTTCATCGAAAGATCAGTAAGAAAACGCAAATTTTCACCGAAAGATTGCAGAAAGAAAACACTAATTTCGTCAACAGGATCGCGGAAAAAAACGCAAAATTCGGCAAAGGATCGTGTTAAAAAAAAATGCGAATTTCGTCAAAAGTTCATGGTAAAAAGTGCGGATTTCAACAAAGAATCGTGATAGAAAAATGTGAATTACGATTGCGGTAAAATTGTGAATATCCTGAAATGATCGCGGGAAAAAATCCCGAATTTTGTCAAAATTTACTGCACTGGGCTAAAAAATTGGAACCAGGATCCTTTTACAAATGTAAAAAAAAAAAAAAAAAACGCTGCGAAACGAAAAAAAAAAGCTCTAAAAATCATATAAAAATTTTCAAAGGAAAAATTTACTATATTGAGTTGAAAGACTGAAACCTTATTCCTTTTACGAATGTCAAAAGATGGCTGTGTAACACGAAAAACCAACCAACCAACCTCCAGATTAATTTAAATTTTGTGTGCTACGATTTCTCATTTTCAAATGTTGGCAGGTCTGTAATACATAATCAATCATCTAATCAAACCCTCACCCCATTATTTTGTCCCCTCATTGCCTCTATCCCCATCATTATCACACAGTTTAATTTTTTTTTTTAATCTTTAATTTTTAAAACTTTTTTTGGTCTATTTGCTTTTTCATTGTAACAATAAATAATCAGTCATCTAAATTCCTACCCCTTCCCACCTTTCTGAAATGTACATGTCCTCCTTTTGCTCCACCTCTTCCATGTACAAAGCACAATTAGTTATTTTAATTTTTATGAATTTTAACTTTAATTTTTTTTTCTACTCTGTTTGCAAATTTGTTTCTCTGGTAGTGTTTAATTTGTAATATTTTGTTTATTTTTTTAGAAGTTGTATTTACAAAAATGAAACCTTGTATTAAAAAAATGCATTCAATCTGTGGGTGTTGTTTTTGTGTATGTATGTCTTTAAAAAGCCTTGATTTTAATTCGAAGGAATGTGTACAAACCCTAATTTTTTTTTCTTTTTTGCAATTTGGTTGTTGTTGCTCTTGTTAATTACAATGCTACTCTATGATTATACCTTGTACACTGTAAGAAAAAACAAGTTGGAAATTGCTCGTCAAACGTGGCAAATGAGGTGCGTTCGTACTATAACTAGTTTTATAATTATTTTTTGCACCCCATATTGTACTGAATGTATATTTTTTTGCGCTTCATAAGTGCATAGTCTGTAACATCATTAAAATGCACTTACAATAATTTTTTCCCCATTCCCCGTAATGTAACGGAAAACTTTTGACTGTCCCTGTACTTAAACCATACATTCGATTTTCATAAAATTTGAAATGGCTCGACAAAATTTTGCAGCAATTATATATTTAAAATTTCAGACCATTCGGAAGGCTGTAAAATCATTAAAATGCATTTGCTATAATTTTTTCCCATTGGCCGTAATGTAACGGAAAACTTTTGGGTGTCCCTGTAATTAAACTATACATCCGATTTTCATAAAATTGGAAATGGCTCGACAAAATTTTGCAGCAATTATATATTAAAAATTTCAGACCATTCGGAAGTCTGTAACATCATTAAAATTCACTTGCAATAATTTTTCCCATTGGCCGTAATGTAAAGAAAAACTTTTGACTGTCCCTGTAATTAAACTATACATCCGATTTTCATAAAATTGAAAATGGCTCAACAAAATTTTGCAGCAATTATATATTAAAAATTTCAGATCATTCGGTCGGGTAGTTTTTGCTCTGTTATATGCGGACGGACTGAACGACGACTATAGGTGCTACGTATTTATATAATTACGAACGCACCTAAAAAAGATAGGATAAAAGGTTTTGTTACTCTGAAAAAGTGGTGATAATTAATTTTAAATATGAAGGCCAATGATCATTAGAATTACTTAAGAGTGGTTAGCACATTATTGTATAATAAATAAATAATTATGCCAAAGTAATTCATGGCAAAGAACTTATAAAATAAATAACTCACCTGAATCTAAGTCCTCTAGATCTGAAAACATAATATACATTCAAGAAAAGTTGAAGTGCCTTATATTTTTATTTATTCCATTCACTAAAACATTATTAAATTGTAAGTGTATGATTTTTTTTTAATTAAAATTTTCACATATATTTGTAAATATTCAAATCAAATTATTTTATATAATAGAGATGTTTTTTATTTTCATTATTAATAGTAAGTTTGCTATTAATATTAATTGTTAAAATCAGAATTTTATTATCACACATTGATATGAACAATTATGAAATAAAATAATGAATAAAAATAGGCTTTGAATATACCAAATAATAAAACAAATATATACAAAAACTTCTTTTATTATATATAGCTACTCATAATGCTGATCATGAATCTGCACAGATCCCAGCATAAATACAAACAACATGAATTTATCAAACAAATATCTCTTCATTAATCTATAATACAGTGATTCACATTAAAAGGGTGTAACATATGAAATTTCATCATTATCTATCTGTGCCTTTCAAATAGTATAAAATAAAACAATTTTTTTAGTTTTGATAGCTAATGTCAAACAGTTCATTTAATATATATATTTTTAAAAATACTGTCTAAGAGTTCAGTTTTTACATGATTCAGTTCATCATTATCATAAATGATAGATGTTCAATTTTGTTTTATCATACAGACATTTTACATGGAATACTGAAATCTTGCTTGTGGCATTTCAGAAATCATGAAACAGTAGATGCTAAGGAATAATATAAAACAATCTTAACACTACAGAAATCTAAATATTACGTGGATTATCACACTGGATTGTGTCGTCTTTTTCTGTGACGTATTCATATGCCTGAGTTACCTTCAGTGTAAATTTGACTGTTGAATTGTGTTCTCGTAGTATCTCATGAAACGGAAACATGCCAATAGAAGTCAGACAAGCAGGTCTCACTATAAGAACTGACACAGCATAATTTCTGAAGATATCATCACTCTGACTGAATCCACATTGTTGTACACCCAATAATAAATTCAATTATGAGCAATTATTTTCTTGATTAAAACTTTATAAAATAACTGTGGACCCAATTAGTCCAACAGTTGAATAAAATAAAGAAAATTATGGAGTGCCGATGTGCCCTAGTTGACACATCAGCATCCAAGCATAGAAAGGCATAGAATTCCAAGCATAGAAGTTCACCGTATTTTGGCAGGAGAATCCGTTAGCTAATTGGCGCATGCCAGGAGCGAATGCTACTGAAAAATTTACAAAAAAAAAAAAAAAACTTGTGATATACAAGTGCAAAATGATTGTTTGCAGGACGCATTAAAATTGCGTGAATTGGCTTGCAATAACGACGATTTCTGAATCAGCAACAAAATTTTGAGAATAATGCTAAAGAAATATTGTTAGAGAAAAAGATAGTGAACAGGTGGTAAAAATTGTTGTGAAATAATGCGCGGTTCCCACAACAATAAATCCCTCAGCTGACTTCAAAAGTATTTTAAACTAAGATAAAATGAACAAAATATAGTGAAATTTAATGAAATTTTGAGGAATAAATAAACTTACAGATATTTAAAGATATTATTTATGATTTTTGGTGGCTTAATAAAAATATTATAATTTTTGATGTTATATAGATTTTTGAGGATTTAATAAAGATATTATTATTAATTTTTGACAATCTAATAAAGATGTTGTGTTTTGATGATCACCGATTCCGAGAAAATTATTAAATTGCAAAATACTAATTTTATTAAGTGGGATGAAATTGAAAAATAATTTGAAATTTAATTATATTTATTTAATTTTTTGATTATTTTAGATTTATTTAAAAATAATTTAGTTAGGAAAATCGCTACAATGTAACATGGACTTAAGCTCAGAGCCGGCATTAGTGTTTGGTGACACACATAGTATTTGACCAGGGGTGAGTGAATGCATCATTTTACTCGCCACTGGCGAGTGAATTTTCTGACAGGGTGAGTGAATTTTTAGGTAGTTTTTGAAAAGTGCAAGCTACAGAGATA
The DNA here is from genome assembly GCA_963932465.1 of Maratus speciosus. Classification (NCBI taxonomy): domain Eukaryota; kingdom Metazoa; phylum Arthropoda; class Arachnida; order Araneae; family Salticidae; genus Maratus; species Maratus speciosus. Next base: position 444,726,069 of record OZ010797.1, read on the forward strand.
TGCAAAAACTTTTTATATTTAGTAGTTAGCTATGTTTTTCAATTTTCCTAATTACTGCAATGTAAACATGGTACTAAGTTCTATTTTATAATAAACTTTCATCTCTTGTTTATATTTCTTAATTTTACAGGGAAAAAGATATGAAAATGCATTATAATAATAGTAACCAACTATTTTTGAATTTCGTAAATTTTGTCATAAAAAGTTTCTACTGTACGTTGCATTTTACTGGCTGGTGAAATAAATCCTTGGTTGGTAAGATTTTCTAGAAATTCCCCACCCCTGTATTTGACATTATGTGTTTTGTAATCAATATTTAGCACTGTAATAATTATTTAGTTTTTAAAGATATCTATCTATATTTCAGTTTTATTACGAGTTTCAAATGCTCAATCATTGGTATCTGTACAGATAAGTCTGGAAGTGTTGTTGCAATTCAGCTTGCAGATGGAAGAGTCTTGAAATTAAACATAGGTATCCTGTGTTTTATTGTATCTTTATTTTTATCATTTTCTTTCTTCTTTATTTGTAACTATCTGATATTTAAAAGATGTAAATTTCTATCCATGAATTAAACATTTTATTTTATCAAATTGCATCCCCCCTCCCCTTCCTTTGAAAGAGTTGCTTTCTGCTTTAAGGTTTTACTCTTGTTGTGCAGTGTTTTTATTCATTGAACTACTTCTACTGAATTACTTCAGTATATAAGTACAGTAAAGCATCGATTATATGTCTTTCAGGGGACCGTTCTAAAACGACATACAACTGAGAAAGATGTGCAATTGAAATTGTAGTCGCCTAAGGTGTAAAATCTTTGACTGCAGAAATATAATGCTGCAGTCATACAAATTTAAATATGCTATCGTTTTCTGTTGTTTAAAGTGCACTGTATATTTAAAAAAAAAAAAAAAAAAAAAAAAAAAAAAATGAAAATAATTATTAAATGATCATTTTTAAAATTGAAATATAAAAGTGAAAATTATCAAACCTGATATCAGATGCACACCTTTAATTACAATTTTTTTATCCAATTATCGAACTTACAAATATATTTCAATTAAACTAATCTTTAATCGTCGTCTGATGTGCTGATTACTTTGATACTTAAGGAAAGCTTTGTGTATCGACTTCATGGAAAGTTTTCTCATTGGTATTGTGAGAAACAAAAAAGGTTCTAAGCTTGTCAGTGTCAATGCAGCGCACCCACTGTCCATTTTTGTTGTCCCACCCCCTCCACGGCCCCACCAGTGGCTGAGAGGTTCTGCTCTCGAAGCTGGTAGACGGGAGGTGCTGGGTTCAAACCCAATCGCGCCCGTCGGCCTAATTGTTCGGAGTTTTCGTGGTTTTCCTCGAACCTTGGATTTCCAAGCGTTAATACGGGTTAGGTTCCCTTAGAAAGACCCCCACGAAGGGCACTCCCCCCTGGGCCTATATCCCTCGTGCAGATAATTGGCCATCACAAATACAACCAACCAACCAACCCACCCCCTCCACAGTTTAAAATAAGAAAAAACCTCTGTAACAATCACACATGTTATTTGTCTTTCATCTTTCCCCAAATATTGCTAGAAGAAAATAAAAAGAGAATGACGCTGGGAGAAAAAAAATCTGAGAAAATCAGTTACCACATGAAAGAAAGACGTATAACCGATGTTAAGCGTCATATAAATGAAACATTACAGCATTAAAATACATAGGGATGAATCGGGACCTCATTGAAACGATGTATAAATGCAAAAGATGTATAAATGGTGCTTTACTGTACTAAGAGCTCTGTGCTATTTTTACTTACTTATTTGTACTGTTTCAGCTATCTGTTGACACAATGAATACAATTTTTCTTTATGAGAGATTTCTGTTCACCTCTTATTATAATCAAAATTATTTAATTTCAGTTTATAAATTTTTAGTTATTTAACAGTTAACTAGTTTTTATTAGAACCCTTTAAATTATGCAGAATGTACAGTTGTAATAATCTGCCCACATAATCTACATTTGTAGGTACAATCCTAAATTTTACAAATGTTTCTATTCTCTTTTTTCTTTCACTTGTTTTCTTTGTGTTAAATTCTAAGAGTTCATTTTAAGTGTGTTCTCAATGTTTTTATTTCCTCAACTCTGAAAGTTTGAAATTAATCTAATATTTAGGCTCTGTTTATCTATTTTTAACACTATTTTTTATGTACAAAAAAGCTAGGTAATAAGTTCTTTGGCAACTTCTTCTATTTTTGACGTTTATTTTAAAATGATTAAATTTGTGAAAGGTTCAGTTTAAAGATGGGAAAGTTTTGTGAAATGTCTATTTTTAAGACAAAGAATTTTGCAAAGTTTCCTGTTTTAATATTAAAAAAAATTTGAACTGTCCTATTTTAACATGAAAATTATAGTATTGTTATTTTTTATCAATGATTTTCTTTTATAGATTTAGACAAAAATGACAATATAACTGAGGAATGCATACTCCCATGGTTATGTGATAACGGCAATCCTCTAATTTTACCAGAACCTTGTATCACCATGTCAGTAATCTGTATTTCAGAAAAGGTATTTACTTAGATATCATATACATAAAGATGTAATGTTTTGCCTAGAATTTAATCTCACAATTGTCTTTCTTAAATTACTTTTTTATTTATTATTATTATATTTATTTTTTCTTTTTATGTTATGTCCGTGTGTAACATGCACTACTCTGATTTTTAATACCTCATTTGGAGAAAAAAAATCATGGTAAAAAGTAGGACAAAACATTTAAAACAGAATTTATTCTTTTAAAACATAATTGTTAGTACTAAAATTGCACAGTATTAACAATGTATTGCTACATGGTTTTATAAATTTAAATGCAACATTGTAGCCCAATGATTTTGTGCTGTGGCTAATAGTTATTACATTCAGAAGCTATTCAAATCCAGATTACTTATATATCATGCACTCCCTGATTTTTTTTAAATGTATTTTGAGGGAGAAAAATCACATAGCAAACACAAAAAATATCATAATCTGCTCTATAATGAACTATGGTTTTAATTTCTGTTACTATCTGTAATTTGAATAAATTCATCATCCCAATTGAAATACAATGCACTTTGTTTATTAATGCCATATAACTAAAATAACAAAGAAAAGTCATGTGTTAAGCATAGATTATGAAACACTTCCACACATTCAGAATAATGCAACAAAACTTCACTGTTTAATAAGTTAAAATAGGATGTCTAATTGAACCATTTGTAAACACATTAACACATTTGAAGCTAATTTCAGCAATTCCAATCTACACTTTGGAAATTATCTGAATTCTTTGAGCAGTCCTGTATATGATATATAGATTTATATCTATAAACTACATTCATGTAAAAATTTAGTTTAGTTAGGAACTACATACACAGTTGAAAACTCCTCTTCATTAATTTCTGCTAATAAAGAGAATGGTACATGAATTCTTTTGTGCAGCCCTGTATACAAGATATAGAATTTATGCAAAACGAATAGCATGCAAAAACTTAGTTACATTTAAAAGAGCATACCCAAATTCAAAAAGTGCTTCCAACAATTATTGCTCAAAAGACAGTATTGTAATAGATTACTTTTGTGTGTCCTTCTAAATGAATGTTAAATGCTATGAATTTCCTATTCTATAGCAATCATCTTGTAGCAAAATTCAGTGACTTGCATCAATTTCAATACATTTGAAATAGTATAATGTCATTAAAATACACTGTAAACTATTTTTCCTCATTGACCATAATATAAAGGAATACTTTTGAGTGTCCTTGGAAATGAACTATTAATGCTACACACTTCACATTCAATACTGCATATACCATGGTAAACATCATTAACATATGTCAATTGCATGAAAATCCGAATATTATGCGAGTTAGAGCTTAGACAGATGGCCAGATAAACCGTATTCATAGACACTTTTCAGCTATGTTGGAAATTGTTAAAAAGACTGTATACATTTTGATTCACTACTGCGTGTGCAAACTTTCAGTGGTTGTTGAGCTCGCTAAAACAAAAAATTTTTGCGTCAGAATGCTAGATTGCAATCCACTTATTCAGTCATAAATACAGGGTGTCTCAATGCAAGTCAAACCCTAGTTTTCATTCCTAACTTTAATAGTAATGAAGGTATTTTACCAATATATTCAACAGACGTACTTTATTTTGTTTGATGTAATAGATGTTACAGGAAGTCTGCCGTAATTAGGTCAGTGATTCATATGTACTATGAGTTTCATTCCAAATTAGGAAGTGCCTAGGCCAGTGTTGTTTGGTCTTGTAGCCATTTCCAACAATTCTCAGGATGTTATCAAATTTAATGAGAAAGTAAAGCATGTCTGTTGAGAATATTGGTTCAATATTTTTATTGTTAAAGTTGTGAAGAAAAACCCAGTCTTGACTTGCAGTGAGGCATTCTGTATTTAGGAGTTGTACATATATAATGTTATCACTTTAGGTGAGAGGGGGGTCTTGTCTTTTGGTATCATTGTCATTTTTGATCCAACCAAAATTTTCGTTTTGTTTCTTTATATCAATATAGTCTGCTATCATATTTTTTCTTTAGTCTAATCATGCTACTTTTATTAAAATACAAATTTATTATCAAAACCATTAAATGATTATAAAATAATTTTCAATAAAATAATAATGATTATAAAATGATAATTAATATGGAATAACCGAATTTTCGCCATTGCTATTCTTCTGTGCATATTCATTCTTAGAGAAACCAGGTTTGAAATGACATTTGTTATATTTAATAGTAAAAAATGGGGAAGAATGTTGTTCACCTGTTTTGTTTATAAAAAGTTCTACTTACCTCAATGCAAGGAGTTAATGCAAGAAGACAATATTTCTGTTGAATGGATTATATAACAAAAAGCTATTACAAAATATTTTTAAATAGTAAGCATTTTTAAAAAGTGTTATATGATATGTTATTTCATATATAATAGTGATATTTTAACTTCTCTTGATTTAATTCAGTAAAGTGTTTGAATAATAAATGTATAACTATATTTGTACATCTTTGCAAACGTATGAAAATAAAATGAAAGAAAAAAATTGTAAAGGGAAAAAGAATTTTTAGACGCTGATAACAATATCATAAGTTTGGGGGGGGGGGGGGGGGGTGTTCAACGTATGATAACATATGATATCATAAGGGTGGACGGGGTCCGAAAATTCTAAAAAGTTGATAACGTTATATATGTACAGCCTCTTAAGACTGAATTAGTAGATTGTGTCCCAGATTTCCTATATAAATTATTGTTTTGTTTTAGTAAGCTGTACCATCCCTCAAAGTTTGTACATGCAGTAGCAAATCACCCTGTATATGTTTCTTTAAAATATTACCTGTCCTCTCTTCAAATAGTTATAAAAGCCATGTGCAGCATGTAATTATATGTTTTACTTACATGCTTTTGCTCATTTAAAAAAGGATCAGGTGATTTTTATTTGTATAAAATCTATATATAGTGCTTTTTTTCAAATCTTATTAAACAAAATTACAGTTTTGTGGTTCTTTTTTATTATCAAATTACTTTTTGGTGATCACTATAACTCGTAGCTCTGTAAAATAAATAAATAAAAACTACTATACTGTTTTACAGAAAATTTAATCTGATTTTTAACATGTGCATTTGTTAAATATAATATTTATTATTTATTATTATTATTATTAATTTTACATTTTAGAATTACTTCTTGGGCTTGACTGAAACCTGCAACTTATATTGCAACAGTGTAGTGATTTTACCAAAGTGTACTTCATATTACATTCATGATGAATATTTATTGGCAACAACTAAAGATCATATTTTAAAATTCTTCTTGATTGACTGGGATTTATCAGGTATTTAAAAGTAAAATTTCTTATACATTTTTATGTATGATTTTTATTTATTAGTATGATTTTTAATTAATGTTTATGCGATGGACGTGGAAACTATGTGATATGGACCATGGGGAAAAGAAATCTGCAATAAAAAATAGTAGTTCAAATTTTGACAACCAGGTGAGAAGGGGGCACATGAAGACCAAAAAATGTAAACTGAAAACACAATTTTATTTATTCACAGCATATGTTCAATGTGCATTCCATTTACATAAAGCACATGTTCAAAGCGTGTTCAGCAGTACCATGAAAGGTTTCTCGATCAGTTGCACCAACATGACGAGTTATGCTTGCTTTGAAATCAGGCAGAGTTGGTATGCTTCCTCCATAGACACAACCTTGCAGGAATCCTCACAAACACAAGTCACAGCTGCTCAAGCTATGTAATGTGGTGCACCACCTTACATATGGCAAATTACTGCCTTTCTGATAAAACAACTTCACCAGAAATGCTCATTCTTTCTTCTTTAACGACATGGTACAGAATGACTTTACGGCAGCGGCCACTAGCTTTTTAAACCGCTGCAAATTTGCATAACATCCTTTCTCGTAGATCAAAACTGCCATCTATCAGTCGAAATTTGAACTACTATTTTTTATTGCAGATTTCTTTTCCCCATGGTCTGTATAACGTATTTCCCAAGTTTGATCAATATCTGTCTACCAGAACGGACTCTACATAGGTCTAAACAGGGTAACTTTAATTATAACCACCCTGTATATATCTGATTTTTGTCATGCTGTAACTCTCTTATTTAAGAACCGATTTGGATGAGATTTATTGTGTGCATAGTACATACCAATGTTTTGACCAAATTCGTTGGCCAGCTTCATCTGCTGTGTTGTTTCAAAATGGTGGCCATTTAGATTTTTAAAACTAAAAAAAAAATACACAAATTTAGAAATCCAATTTTTTTTAGAAATCCTTATTTTATGTTTAAATGTTAGGCCTTGATACAAGCAATCCAGAGTATGTTTTGTTTTGTTTCTAACTTAAAAAATAATTGAGATATTGCAGTTTGAAATTCTAGGGTGGTTGACATTTTGAAACAAGACAACAGTCTAAAAAATCAGTGATTAATTTGTGTGTGTTAGTGAACGTCATTTCTCGCAAACTATCTTTCATTGTTGTAACCATTTTCCTAATCATATGCATAAAACTATTAAAAGCATAATTTGCCGAACAAATTAAAAAAGCAACAACTGGAAATAAATAAGCATTGCACTGCTGCACAATGGTTAATTATATTCATATCTGTTAGCATCAAATTCTCCCCAAGTTTGGTGTCACTTGGTGAAATATTGCCAAATTTGGCAACCAAAAATAAGTAACCATAAATGATGCCAACTTGGCTATAGCTTACTAATTTGGCGAAATTCTCATTCAAATTTGGTGTTGACATATATTATCTTATTGGGTTCATTGCATTTTAACATCTTATAAAATTTAAGTAAAACTAGCTTCGAGAAAAATTTGCAAAATTTTAAAACCAAGAAATAGAGAAGCTACCTTTTCCTCCCAGTACAGGCCGGAAGGACTTTTTGAGTAGTTTTTGTAGTTTTTGCTTTTAAAAAATATTGTTTTATATTTTGTTTGAGTGAAGAATGTAAGATTAATCTGAATGATATAATGGATTTTCAAAATCCATTTTTAAGTGGGTTATTGCTTTTTATTTCAAAATCTTCTTTTAAAATAAGATTGAAATTTTTCTGTGTAGATGGGAAAGAAATACAGAAATCAATATAGTCAAATCCAAGTTGATACTAGACGAAAACAGAATTTCAAGCATGTTAGTGCAAATTTAGACATAGTTATTATTTCATATCAATTTGTTTCTGTATAGCAAATATGTAATGATTCAAAATATTGGTTTCCCAGAATAATTTGGATTCTCTGTAATTGTATCATTTTAATTATCCCTTAAGGCTGTTCTCAAATCCAAAGGGTCAACTTTCTGACATAAGTTTTAATTCATTTTTGTTCGGAAACGCCTAAAACTAGAAGTTGTTGTTATTCAGAAACTATATCATCGAACTGCTTTTTCCGTTTTCTTATAAACGCAATAGATTTTTCAGAAAATACTGTCAAAGTTGCCATTTTGAACAGACTTCCAAACAAAAGAAGAAAATCCAGTCAATAAGGGGTGAAAAATGCTGTGTCCCGTGATCAAAATCGCTTATAACTCAATAGCTTATTTATTGATTAAAAAATAGAAAAAACAGTTCGATTCCAAATCGCTTCCATGGTCAGACTTTCCAATTTTATATCTTTCTGTTAAAAAATGAATTTGTAAATGTGTCAAAATGTTTTGCGCTTGTTGAGCAGAGCAGTTGAGAACAGCCTTAACCAGAAACGTGAAAATTCTGTGCAAAAACAGAATACTTAATAATTTACCAAATAGTGAACTTAAACATTTAATCTTTAATAGTAATGCATTAACAGGACCAATTTTTTAATATAACAGCATAAAAATAAGTTTGGAATGTCGGAGAGAGAAAATATTAAGGGCAGATATGTAGACGCAAACATCTCACAGACATACATTTCTGGTAAAGGGTTAAATCCAATGATTAATGGTCTGCTGCATTTATTTTAGTTTAAGCATTTTGAAAATCTTTACAGCTTTTATTGTTACAATACAATCCATTAAAACTTGCTTTTTCTCTTTTGAATTTTTTCAATTTTGTTATTTTCATTGTCTGTGGAGAAGGAAGAGTTTATTTTAATGTCTTGTGCTTTCTATTATTTCTCCATCAAATGCACCAGAATGCTCATAACACGTGCCTCTTCCCACCTACCTCAGTAAAATAGAATAAAATAAAAATAAAATATTTAAAGGATTGTTTTTATGTCTTTCTCATGCATCTTGAGAAACATTTTAAAGATTTGGGATTTTCCATCTGTAGAACAGGATGCAATGAAGTGTTTTCAAGTTTATGAGACTCTGGCATTAAAAAAAAAGTTTGCATTAATTAATTATGGGCATACTATGAGATTTATATACAAATACAGTGGCATATATCAGGCTATCAAAGCCTGAGAGCTTATGTGCCCGCCGGTTCTGTATGTACGTATGTAACGTGATAACTCTTGATAGAAACATCCGATTTGCTTCAAATTTTTTTTCCAGTTTCGTTCTGATAAGGCGCTTCCCTGATTAGTTTTGAGGGTTCATTGGTTAAGGATAAAGGGGGAAAAGGGGGGTTAGTCCACCCCCTTAATTCAGATAAATGGGTTTTTCATGCAGAATCTTTTGATTTGCTCAGAATTTGGTATACCGGTTTATTATGTTAAGGAACTTCCCTGATTAGTTTGGGGGTTCATTAGTTAAGGATAAAGGGGGAAAAGGGGGGTTAGTCCTCACCCCCCCTTAATTCAGATAAATGGGTTTTTCATGCGGAATTATTCGACTTGCCCCGAAGTTGGTATACCGGTTTATTATGTTAAGGAACTTCCCTGATTAGTTTTGGGGGTTCACTGGTTAAGGATAAAGGGGGGAAAAGGGGGGTTAGTCCACCCCTTAATTTAGATAAATGGATTTTTCATGCAGAATTATTCGATTTGCTCCAAATTTGGTATACCGGTTTATTATGTTAAGGAACTTCCCTGATTAGTTTTGGGGGTTCAGTGGTTAAGGATAAAGGGGGAAAAGGATGGTTAGTCCACCCCTTTTAATTCAGATAAATGGATTTTTCATGCAGAATGATTCGATTTGCTCCGAAGTTGGTATACCGGTTTATTATGTTAAGGAACTTCCCTGATTAGTTTTGGGGGTTCAGTGGTTAAGGATAAAGGGGGAAAAGGATGGTTAGTCCACCCCTTTCAATTCAGATAAATGGATTTTTCATGCAGAATGATTCGATTTGCTCCGAATTTGGTAACCGGTTTATTATGTTAAGGAACTTCCCTGATTAGTTTTGGGGGTTCACTGGTTAAGGATAAAGGGGGAAAAGGGAGGTTAGCCCGCCCCTCTTAATTTACATAAATGTGTTTTTCATGCAGAATGATTCGATTTGCTCCGAAGTTGGTATACCGGTTTATTATGTTAAGGAACTTCCCTGATTAGTATTGGTGGTTCATTGGTTAAGGATAAAGGGGGAAGGGGGGCTAGTCCACTAGCCCCTTAATTTATATAAACGGGTTTTCCATGCAGGATTATTCGCTTTGCTCCAAATTTGGTATACCGGTTTATTATGTTAAGGAGCTTCCCTGATTCGTTTTGGGGATTCATCGGTTAAGGATAAAGGGGGGCTAGTCCACCCCCCCTCCCCCCTAATTTAGATAAATGGGTTTTTTTGCAGGATTATTCGATTTGCTCCAAATCTGGTATACCAGTTTATTATGATAAGGAGCTTCCCTGATTAGATTTGGAGGTTCACTGGTTAAGTATAAAGGGGGAAACGGGGGCCAATTCCCCTTCACTTATTTTTTTGAGAGGCATTATTCTTTAAAATAAGAGTATAATATACAATTAGTGTCAATAGCCTCTGAGCTCAATGCCATCAGTTTAGCTGGGCACTTTTCTTTTTTATTTGCTTATTTCTCATCAAAAGTGAGTTAAGTCGCCAAATATGGTGCTACAAATTTTCCGCCCGCTTTATCCAGGGAGTCAGGCTAATGTCAGACTATTTCTTTTTGCATGCTTTTCCCCCTACATATCATCCCTACACAATGCTAGCGGCATTGTGTAGGGATGATATGTAGGGAAAAAAGCGTCCAAAAACACGTTTGTCTGACATTAGCCTAAATGTGCAAAATGAATATATATTAGAATAATATAGACGTACATATTAGAATTATATAAGATTGCGATTTGTTTGATAATTGATAGCATAAGAAACAAGAGTTAGGTTTTTTCTTTTTTTTTTTTTCTATGCAGACAATAAATATATAAATAGTAAATATATTTCTATAAAAGCTTTCAAGATCATTGAAGACTATTTTTAGTGAAATACAAAATAAGCAAACTATTTTCTTTTGAAATCGAATGGAATAATGTTTCAAATGTTTAAAATGAAATGTTGCTGTATTAAATGGTCCTTTGGTAAAAGTAATCATATTGTAAATTAATATTTTTACACAATTTAGAAAAATTACTGTGGCTAATTAGATCGGACATTAAAATTTCTACTGAATTCCAAACCATTCCTCACACAAGACAAATAATTATGACATTTGGCTAGGGTTGCCGAAAAGCTCTACTTTTGAAAAAAAACCACCAACTTTTTCCCCGCCAAAAATGTGAATATCATGTTGCAATTTTTCAAAATCAAATTGAATTCGTGGGTTTTTGCAGACCTGCCAACTGCTACGAAAAAATCGTAGTTGCTACGATTTGGACCTATAAACTACGATGCTACGAAAATCGTTCTTAAACTACGATTTTTTTTTCAAAAGACACAAACGCATTTTTGTTTCTAGTTGCGATTTTTATCCCGCGCAACATATTTTTCAGGGATGATGCTGTTCCAAAATTTCAAAATATTTACTTCCGAAAGTTTTAAAAACTTGGACATTAGTCCGAAAATTCAGACATTAAAAAAGGCTCATAGTAAAAAAAAAAATCTGGGCGTAAAACAAACTTCTTAACATAAAACCCTCTTTATGTATATGAACCACGAATGAATTGTGTTTCTGTAAATATTTCTACAAGAATTCCCTTCCTTAAAAACAGGTGTGCCATTTCAAGAATTTCTGGATGGGGGGGGGGGGGGGGGGGAGGTGGTTTTTTGAGGGGCAAGGTTTGAAATAGTGTGCGAAATCGCATGATTTGCATGCAGAAAAGGAAAGTCCTGCATAATGGATAATGCTGTGCATTATTTCCCCCCTCCAAATTCTTCCACAGACTTATGATTCTTTTGCAGGTATATTTTGAAATTTCTTGGAAGTCTGCGAATTTTTTTTCCTTTTATGGAATTTCCCCAAATTAATTCCTGAATCGATCGCGGAAAAAATTGAGAATTTCTTTAAATGATCGTGTAAAAATATCGGGTATTTCATGAAAAGATCTCAGAAACACATAGTGGTTGCTGAATAAAATCGCTAATTTCATTAAGAATTCAGAAAGAAATTGCAAATTTCGTCCAACGATCGCAGGAACGAGTAGTGAATTTTGTTAATTGGTCGCGAAAAGATATCGAAAATTTTGCTGATCGGTTGGATAAACTGTCGCGAATTTCGACAAATGACCGCATAAATAAATCAGTTTCATTAATTAGACGCGGAAGAAAATAAATTTTGTCAAAGGATCGTGGTAACAAACGCAAAATTCGTGAGAGGATCGCGGTAAAAAACGTAAAATTCGTCAAAGGATTGCGGTAAGACATGCGAATTTCGTCAAAAGTTCGTGGTAAAAAGTGCGAATTTCAACAAAGAATCGTGATAGAAAAATGTGAATTATGATTGTGAGAAAAAAAACTGAATATCCTGAAATGACCACAGGAAATAAATCGCTACTTTTGTCAAAATTTACTGCACTGGGCTGAAAAATTGGAATCCGGTCCTTTTACAAATGTAAAAAATTAAAACGCTTTGAAATGAGAAGAAACTCTAAAAATCGTATAAAAATTTTCAGAGGAAAAAATTTACTAGTATATTGAGTTAAAAGACTTAAACCTTATTCCTTTTACGAATGTCAAAAGATGGCTGCGAAACGTAGAAAACCAACCAACCAACCTCCAGATTAATTTTAATTTTGTGTGCTACGATTTCTCATTTTCAAAGGTTGGCAGGTCTGGTTTTTGAAGGGTTTTTTTTTTAACTTTTTTCAGTATTTTATACTTATTATTAGCTAATTTTTTTTTTAAATGCTTTTCTTTAAAAAACTTCAATGTTAATAGTCCGATAAGTGGTCTCGAAAATTGCATTTTCATAAAGTTATGCTGCTGTAAAATCAAGAAACATCACTTTAACAGAAAAATTTTATCAATTCTCGTACTTCATAATATAGGGATTTAAAATGCACCAGGTCTTAATGCTAGGTGCGAGCAGCACCAAAAGTGGTTCCTTGTGAAAAGACTTTTCAATCTATGCATTACCTTAAATCACAGATTTTCAACTGATAAATGGTAAATATAAGCCTTTTATTAATGTTTTTTAAACTAATTAAAATTAATAATGCACTTTTAATCACCACATATCACATTATACATAATAAAACACGAGTAAAGAGAGCTTGTGTATAACGGAAACTTGGCTGAAATAACTATTTCGGGGTCTCTGCGAAATAACATACTCTCTAAGATGAAAACTTGTCTGAAACGGAATATTTTTCTGGTTCTGTTTGAATTTCATCTTAGCAGGTTTCATTACATTTTGCTAAACTTTTGTAATTAAACTTGATATTTTCTACAAATTTTGGATGGAGCTGCAGCTTCGTTAGCCCACCCCTGAATACGCCACTGTACAAATAGATAAACTGTGCTGGTCTCTGACATGTGAACATCTATTTTTTAAAAAAATGTAGTTCAATAGCTTCAAAATTATATCTGTGACTGCACTAAAGATTATTTAAAGCTAATAAGAAAAGTAATATTGAGTAAATGGGCAAAAAAGAACGACAGTTGGATTTGAGCAACAAACCAGTAATCACATACCCACAGCTTGTGAAGACAGCCATAATCAACAATTAATGTTCTTTATTAGAATAAACAAAAAATTAACAATAAATTTAACAAAAATTTGAAAAAAGTTTACAAAACTATCCACTGCTTAAGATACTGATAAAATATATCTATTTTAGAAGCATTACTCATGTTAGCTATGCTCTCAAAGGAAAGTTCTCAGATCCTTCAAAGATCATCTCAAACCATAATCTGCCATTTTTTCATCTCATCCCTCTCCAAAGTCTAGCAAACAATTCCTCCTCTTTCACATCCTGATCCCGTCACCAAGAGAGAGATCTTCTCTTCTTCTATTGGTCACTCTGTTGACCTTTTTGCCACTCTCCCATGTATGATTTCGCAAACCTGTAGCAATATGTGATAAAGCCACTACAGTGCAGTGGCAAGATTTGTTTGTTGCAGTGGTGCAATGCACAAGGATTTCTGTGCATTTCACTATGATCTGATCTTCAAAATCACGTTAACTGGGCTAATAGAGGCTGTCAGTCACAACATTGCAGCTTAATCAAATCAAGCTTTGCATAAAACCAAGGAAAGATTTTATGTGGATGTTTTTACGCCACTCTTATCCGTTATTGACACTAAGTAATGCTGATTGGTGATGGAAAGTAAACAACTAATTCTTATTTATTTTGTAAAGGATTTAAAAAAAATTCTATATTTGTTTTCTTTAATTATTTGCATCTTATTCATCTTATCATTCTGTATTAGATCTGAAAAAGCCATCATTAGATTCTGATGTTCAGGTCCAAAAGATTGAAAATAATGCAAAAATTATCATTGCTCCTCATAATGAGACTAAAGTGATTCTGCAGATGCCAAGAGGAAATTTGGAAACGATTCATCCTAGACCACTAGTGCTTTCACTAGTGTGCAAACATCTTGATAAGTATGAATTTTTAAATATTATATTCATTTAAAAGTTGAAAGAAAAAAAAAATTAAACAAATGAATGTTTTTAATAAACTTATATTAGATATATTGATTTTGTTACTTTTCTATTAGATAACCGCTTTGTGCCAAGGGAAAATGTTGGTGCGAAATCTAACAAAGATATAATTCGCAAATATTATGAGTGAAAGTGTAGGAATGGTAATTCTAGTTACATATATAATAGTATAATGAAAAGTGTAGTTATTTAAAATGTTGAAGAAAGTCACCAACAATAAAAATAAATTTCACAGCCAGAATAAGTTGATGATTTTATTCATCATTCTTGAAAATTTCTTTTTTTTTTTTCTTTTGCCAATAGGGATTTATAAATTTCCTTATGATTCAAGAGTAATAAAATACATTTAAAAATTTTAAGATAAATTTATAGAATTTCACAGAAATTGATGGATGTTCTTTAAAAATACAGTAGAACCCCAATTATCCAAAGTAATTGGGACCGACCATCTTTCAGAAAATCAAAATTTTCGGATAATGGAGAATGCTTCAATTTTAAGATTAAGGAGAAATATATGCAATATTTCTTATTATGGTAACAAGGGATTAATAAAAATAAAGCAATAGCAAAATAGAAACAAGAATAAATTACCTGAATTTTTATTTTGAAATTAAGTACCTTTTACATATATCTTTACATATATCTTTACATATATCACAAAGGTTTGGAAAAATGTTTTGTTTGTCGCAATTTCATCATCTCAAAATTTATATGAACTTCTCATATTCACTCTTTAAAAAATGTTTCAATGTTCAATAGATTGTTAATAAATATATTTCCAAATTTGCAATCTCAGTACTGGTGAGTAAAAAATCCACAAATTTATGTTATTTAGACACATTTGTAGTAAAATATTTAGTTCTATAAATATTTTTTAAACTCATTTCCTATTAAATATGACAACATTGTCACTCATTGAAGCATTTTGATTCTCTCTGAGATTAGCGTTTAAAACGCAGTATAAGTGGAATGAAAATATTAAAATGTAACAGCTTTATGAGTGTTTTTTTAAACATGACATCATATTCTGTTTGAATAATAAAAAAAAAGAAGTCATTTTTAATTGTAATGAGAAAATGACATTAGTAAAGATATAATCATGTCCACTATTCTCAGCATTTTCACTGTAACAATGGAAGTAACCCAGTTGTCACCATTTTGGAGAAATTTCATTAAAAACTCTTAAAATGAAAATTTTTAACAATCCTGAATAGTTTTAATCAGAATTTGGGGTTCTACCTAAAAAATCTTTTTTTAAACTTGGGAAATTTCACAAACCTGATAGTTTACATTACTTAAGCATGTTTAGAAAAATTGTACTACATATAATTAAACTTGCATATAAAATTTGTACTCATTGAAACACTATACATTTATTTTGGTTTAATCGTTACTTTCTATCTTTTTTTTTTTCTTTACCAATATTACAATGTTGTGATTATTTTGCGTATTTTGTTTATTATAAAATATACAATGTGTCTTACTTATCATTATCAAATAGTTGATTCCTAAACGGTTAGCTTACGAGGTATAGTTCTAGTTGCAAGCATTTTTCAAATGATGTTCTTCATCATATCAAAAGCTATTTACATCAAAATAGTTAATATTTTTTGTTTTTAAACTTATGAAATTGTAACTTTTGTATGGCTTGGGATTCCTATTAGTTATATCTAGAAAAACTTCTCTATGTTCTAACAAATAAAACAGTAATTTACATATTTACATTGTATTCTTAATTCTGCTGTTATTTCCCTTTACAAAATGTGAAAAATCTGTATGATTGTATCTCAAATTAAAATTGTTAACAAAAAAGTGTAAGTTTGATATTTATATTGTCTTAATTTTTTATTTTAGCTTATTTTTTGACAAAGCATTTGAGCTGTCGAAGATCCATAGAATAGACTTGAATATTCTATATGATCATAATCCAAAGGTAAGTTGGAAATCTGACATTTAATTTAATGTGTATATAAAAGTTCCTTGGCTAAATTTCTATCCGATATCATTATCCTTTATATCAGTAATGTCCAGCCTTTTCTACATTGTTCCTCCTTAACCAAGGATAACTTAAAACAGTATCTCCCCCATGCTTCACAAATGATTACTCAGCACAATTAATTCACTTTTGTTTTACAAAGTAATGATACAAATATTTCTTTATTGAATAAATTAAACAAAAATACAATTGTGATAACTAAAAAGTTGTTGCCGTATTTTCAGGAATACCCGCCACAGCCAAGGAACTGATATTTGTACAATCTAAATTTCTGAATCGTTTCGGCCATGGCTTTTACGGATCTTAGAGGTCTTGAAATATCGTATAGAGACACTTAGAGGTCTGCACGGGCCGAAATTTCCGGGCCCAACCCGAAATTTCTAGGTCGGGACTGCCCAACTTGTAGAAAAAAATTCGGCCCGGGACTGCCCGACTCGCAGGAAAAATTCGGCACGGACCAGCTCGATACAAAAATTAAAAGTTCGTTCCGGCCCGTACAAAAGAAATATTGGCCACCCGGTAAAAAATTTAAAAGTTCGGCCCGGCCCGATATAACAGCTAAAAATTTGGCCCGCCACTGGCTCGGACAAAAGTTAAAATCTCGGCCCAGCCCGAGTAAATTTCTACAAAACATTGATGAAGTACCACAGGCTGTAATATTTATTTTTTTAATGAATCTCTATTTCTTGTATGTAAATGTTTCAGTTATCATTACTATTGTTAATCCATATTCTATGTATTGAAGTGTTAAAAATCTGAAAAATGTTATGCAGTAAAATCTGCTAAGGCGGAATTGTATAAAAAAGAAAAAAAAAAGCATTATAGACAAGATCCTCAACATGTTGTTTAGTTTAAAATAGGATTCCGTCATAGGCAGGTTCTTTTTGCTCGTTTTACTATATTTTAATTTAGCTATATTTTAATAAGCGTATGAAATCTACTATTCTGTAAAAAGAATAAATTTTAATATTTAATTGTAGAATAATGGCGATTTAAAAATGTATGCATTTTTTGCAAACATTTTTGGTCCAGGCCTAATTTTACTGACCTTTGAAAGGACTAGGTCACGATGAGACAATGATTTTCGTACGGGCTTTGTCAAAACTAGGGCTGAAATTTTTGGAACGTAAAGACTAAGAATGAGAATGAAACCAGTCCAGGCTCTGTACAGAAAAAATAAGTTAGGTCCGGCCCGGCTCGATCTTTCAGGAAAAAAGTAATGCCCTAACCTGGCCGGATAGAACCTTCAGAAAAGAGTATGGCCCGGCTCAAAAAGCCGACCCGTGCAGATCTCACTTTGCCGAAACCACTTTAGGATAACTAGAAATAGAAACACTCCTTTTTTCTTTTTCTTTCTTTCTTTCTTTCTTTTTTTTTTTTTTTTTTTTTTTTTTTTAGCAGTTCACCTATTGGTAACTGTTTCATTGATTCTGTTTGACAGATTTTATTTTTTATTTGCTACATACGCATCTTTTCTTGTTCACTTTTAAAAATAATTTTGTAAGTTTTAAAAATATTTTTTTCTCAGAATTTAGACTTTCCTTTTCATCATAAGTTATTATGATGATAATTATTATGAAGATATATATCATAAGTTTAAGGAAATAGAAAAAAATCCACTTTGCATTAAAAAAATCTCTTATCGCGTTACCTCTTTTTTCTACTGCATTCAAAGTATCAAACTGAAACTATTAGCCAACTACACGTCAAGGTCATAGGGCAATGTATCAGAACGTTCGGTCCGAGGAGATGGAGTGAATTTGAAATCAAGTGTGTTTATCTTTTAATTGAGTTGAGAGATAACAAAATTACGTTTGTTTTTTAGTTATAAATGCATACTTGAATGATTTTATTAGGCGCTTATTTAAAAATAAAGATTATAAACATGAAAAGAAAGATAAAATAAGTATTTTTGTTGAGAACTCTTCCTACGAAACAATTTTTAACCATATCAGCATAAAAATCAATGTTTTGAAGAAATTCAGTCGGGTCGGGCTGAGATTTTAAATATTTTCCGTGCCAGGCCAAACTTTTAGCTTTTATGCCGGGCCATTAATAAGTTTTTTTTTTTTTTTTTTTTTTTTTTTTCACTCTATGGATCGGCTACTTCACTCAAGGGTAAACGCGCATTCGCTAATGTTAATCCTATGGAAGAATTTTTTTAAAAAATACATTGATCGCATTTCAATATGCTTACATGATTTTTTTTTTTTTTTTTTTTTTTTTTTTTTTTCTTGTGTGTGTGTGTGTGTCGAATAGCTGAGGTTGTTCTCTAAAAAGAGCCTTTTTCGATTTTGTTTACAGATGTTTTTCGTAGTATACTTTGATTTTCGGAATCAGTTTCGAAAGTGAAAGTATACTAGTAAAAAAAACAAACCTCTAAACACAATCGAAAAAGTAAAAATGACTCTTTGTAGAGACCGACCTCAGCTGTCCAATGCAAAAAAGATCATTTAAAAATAATGGAATGCGAACAACATAAAAAAATTCTTTCTTAGGATTTACATTAACGAGCCAGTGTTTTTGCGTGAGCAAAATAGCCTGATATTTATATCGCGGAAGTCGGCCCACCTAATTTGTTATATTGTTCAGGACTGTTTATTTTGTTTATCGCCCAACCCGGTTCATAACAGAAACTGTATTAATTCTGCTGACCTAGCCGGTTTCAAAGTTTGAATTCATTTTGTCTGATCAAGTCGGGTATGGCCTCTATTTTAGGGGCCGAGTTAGTAAGTTTAGAGTCCGGTACTGAAGAAAAAATAAAGAAAAAATCTTGCTCTCCAGTGTTTTTACTGTGTATTTAAAGACCCATCCCACGAAAGTTCTATGCCGGGATTTGAGATTTCTCTAGTTAGAGACCAGTAATTTCACAGAGTGAGCAAGCACTCTGTAATTATATGTCGGATGGGCGGAAAATGTAATAATTTTTAACTTGAGAACCGGTGAGACAAACGTTATTCATCCTGCTGATTGTTTAAAAATAAACAAAACAAATAACATTTCTCGGACATCTGCAGTTGAGAGACATTTTCTAATATTTTGGTATCAATTCAAGAGCACGAAACTATCGATCAAATGGGGGGGGGGGGGGGGGGGGATGGTGTCAAAAAATATAGGTTTGACAAAAAAAAAAAAAAAAAAATGCCATAAGACATTGCTGTAAAAGAAAAAAAAATCACTGTATCCGCCGCCCTGGAGTAAGAGCTGCACTTAGAATATTTTATACTTTCAAACTCGTATGCGCTGCGGCTCATACGCCCGAAAATACGGTACTTATCAGAGATCTGCTTAAGATAAATTTGGGTCCTTTAAAGGATTCTTCATATCTTAAAAACAGGACGATCCACAAAACTTTCCATCCTAAATCAGGACCTTCACAAAAATTTTCATCCTAAAACAGGACCCTTTGCAAAATTTTCCCACACTACTTTTTCAAAATAGAATTCTTTGTCTTATTTTATTGAGGAGTTTCTGTCTCCAAATAAAGAGAATATTTTTCTTCAGAGTTATTGGTGTGCAAATAACAAATGTATTGGCAGCTATGCTGTGCCCTTATTGTAACACTAAGTTTTAATGAGTTAAATTTCTGAAATTACCATCAATAGTTGGGAAAATATCCAAATCTTTTTGTGCAGGCCTGTATATAGTCTACAAAATTTTTATGCACTAAGTGCAATGCAAAAAATTAGTTAAATTTAAAAATGCATACCACAACTGATAACGCACTTCCAGCAAATATTGTTCATAGACAGACTGTAGCCAAATTCTTTTGTGTGTCTCTGTAAATGTACAACAATTTTTTTTTTCCTCACTATACTCTACAGAAATCGCCCTGTAATCTACCTCAGTGATATATATCAATTTCAATACATTTAAAATAGTGTAACATCATTAACGATTTTTTATCATAGACCGTAATGTAACATAATTCTTTTGAGTCTCCATGTAAACAAACCATAAATGCTACTCCCTTCCTTTCAATATCAAACATGCCATAGTAAACCCCAATAACATATATAAATTTTGTGGCAATCTGAGTATATTTATGCAAGTTAGAGGATCAACAGATGACAGACAGACAAACCGAATTCATAAACCCTTTTCAACTATGTTGGAAAGTGTTAAAAAATGGTTCTTATTGCCCAAACTCTTTGAAATTTTAGTTATAAATATAATATTTCCTAAACCTGTGTATAATTTTCATGCTAAAATATTGATATTTAATTGTAAAAAGCAATGTTTTTTTTTTTTTTTTTTTTTTTTTTTTTTTTCCAGATCAAAATCCAATGCGAAAATTTTTAATTTCTTAACTAATTAACCCCTAAATCTCATTATATCTAAATCAAAATTTTACTCGAACAGCTGCTAAAGGGTTAGTTTGAAGTATTATAATTTTAGAGCATTAGCACAAAAATTAATTTACAGTATAAGTGAAATAAGAGAGCATAATGTTAATAGTATTTGTTATGAATAAATAAATAAATAAAGGAGAAAGGTAGAAGAAGGATAAAGGAAAGGGGGGTTTACTTAACATAGATGAGATAGTGAATTGAGATAGTGAATTGAGATAGTGAATTTTGAATATTTAAAATTTTGAATCCAGAAATAGAGATAATTTTAACTGTAAGCCAGAGATTTTAAAATATAAGGAGAGTACATTGCATTTGACATTAATAAGTATAGAATAAAAATTTTCCCTATGATGAAATTATACAAATGAGTTACTCACCTGAACTTGAAATCTCCTATTCTGAAATATACATATATAATTGAAATTCCATCAAGTATGAAATATATTAATTAGGTCTGTATATATAATTATAAGTTTACTCTATAGTATTCCATTTCTTTGATATATTTAAAATTCCCATCATTTTGACTTCATATTTATTCAATTCAATGAATAGATAAAAAGAAAATGTTGCATTCATTATTAGTAATATATATATGAATAAATAATCAAGATAATTAGAAATAATAATTTTTTTTTTTTTAATTGTAATAAAATATGAAATAAGAAAGAAACCTGTACAGACTTTCAATACGTATATAGCACATGGTAATTAAGAAAAATATTTTTTTTTGTATCACTCAAGTTATAAATTTTAAAGAATATAATAATATATATTAATTAATAAAGTATGCATTATATTTAAAATCATAATACAAAGTGTAGAGAAGCCATTACAAGAGTATTTAATAACATAGTAATTTCATATTTTGTTGTCTAAATGACTTGGATTATATTTTTAATGAATTAGGATACAATCGTTATCAGATAATAGAAAAATTATATCTTTATTCATAGTCCGATAATAAGCATGACTCAAAAAAGTTAACATCGTAATTCAATCAGTAGATAAGTTTATGGTAAAGAAGCTGCCTCTTAGATATTTCTATTACAGTTCTTTTGGGGATCATCAATGGTTTTTTAAAAATAATAATGTAAGGAATACCCTACCATTATGGTGTCACAAGCTGTAAAAGATGGAGAAATCACATATTCTTATGAATGTAATTCCCTGAAATAGATCAGCAGAAATTCCTGTAAACTATGAATATCACTGGAAATAGATATTTTGAATACTCCCCACTTAGATTAGTTTAATCCAGCAGAAATTCTTAAGAATTGGTATCTGACACCTTTAAATCGAGATCATGCGATACTGTCATTCTAAGAAGGTTAGCATCTAAATTATGCTGAGTGTTTAAATCACGCATAATAACAGCCCATAACACACCAAAGAGTTAAAATAAAATTTTTGGAGCATCAACATATCCTTCTTGGCATGTTGATATCTGTGACTTAAGAGAGACAGATAACACTGTTGGCTTCTTTCTACTCCAGCCACTTCAAAAGAGCGGGAGATGTTCACATTGACTGTTATTAATGGATGCCACCAAAAGAGAAAAGTTTAGAAATAAGATCGTAAGATCATTCGAAAAGAATGATTTGAATTTAATTTTGATATTATAGGATGAAAAATATTATAATTTTGAGGAAATAAAATTAACATTTTTTTTTTTTTTTTTCTGAATAATGAATTGAAATTCTTTTTTAATAAAGTTTTAATAATTACAGATTTTGGAAAAATTAATAAATTGATAAATATTTTGAGAGAGAATTTAAAATTTTGAAATTGAATAATGTTTTTTGATTTAATTGTTTTAAATTTATAAAGGTATTTTAATTACAGAAAGACACACTGTTGAATTTTTTTTTTCCCAACTGATCAGTTGGAAAAAATTTCACAATTTCTTGTTATGTTGATAATTTGAGTTTTCCTTAAATAATTAAATATTAAAAAAAAAAAAAAAAAAAAAAAAAAAAAGTAATGCTAATTTTTAAGATGTTTTATATAGATAATAGTTGGTTTTTTTTTACTTTAGAATAACTTCCTTTTTTGTCAGTCAATAGTTCAAATTACTCCATATTATACTTAATGGTTTATTGTAATGTCAAATAATATTTTGAGGAAGTTTTTTTTATGTTGGCTTGGCGCCCGCCAATGTAAAGACTTTTTCCTCAGTAATTATGAATATTTTATGTGTAAAATATAAGCTTATAATGTTTAAAAATGTAGAAAAAAAAATATTTAAAGTTACAACTAAATCGCAATTTAATATTGAAAATATGTGTTCAAATGACAAAATAATATTATTTTAGAAGTTTTTAGAGTTATTCTATTTGTAAATAATTAAGCTTAATTTATTATTTCATTTTTAATCGCACGTGGTTCCGAATCGGCGATGTTTTGAGTATTCATCCGCGTACGATCGGACCACGTTTTACATGCAACTAAGACTCCTTTTAAAAATCGGAAAATACTGTGTAAAAATAGATATTATGTGTTATTTAAATGATGATTAATTCATTTCAAAAAGACCTAAAAATAAATAATAGCGCATATCTCTGTGTTTTTCGGCGCGGAACGGAACTTTGTACCGTTGCGCTGGACGAAAGAGGTAAAGAAGCAAGAGGATAAAAGGAGAGATCTTCGCTAAAAACGGGGCTTTTTTCTCTTCGGAAGATCGGAGTTCGGAGGTGGCAGGCTCGGCTGCAAGGTGGAAGGAGCGACGGTGAGTCGGCTGGAAGGTTTAGAAGAGCGAGAGAGATCGCGGAGTCCGGAGCTAGGAAAACCAATTGGCTGCAATGATGCTGAAATTGAGTATCAAGATTGTGGAGAGTCTTCAGAGAGAAGACTAAATGACACCGACGAATTGCCTGGAGATGTTGTTAAATTATGAAAATACTGTAAACATTAATAGAGGTACCTCTTATTTATTTTATCCGAAGAAATTATAAATCATTTTCAATCATGAACAAATTTGCAATTTATCTTTGTTAGTTTTAAACTAAAAGATTAGATAAATAATGATACTTGTTAATATTGTATGTGTAATTTTTTTAAAGATGAACTAGATTTTAATATTAATTGCTTATATCCTATTCCTTAAATAAACATTAATTTAAATCAGTAAAAATATCTCTGTATTAATTTTTCCTTCCCACAGCAGCATTTTTCCTTTTTAGGTGGGTTTTTTTTTATGTAATGAATAATCTATACGATCAGTTTTTTTATTTTCTCTTGGTAGAATTTATCTACCACGTGTTTGTGTCTACCTAGAAATGTTTTAGGTACGATACAACACATTTTTGGTGCCTAGTGACCTTTGCCATTTTGGCGTCGCAGCACGGTTCGGGTCCGCGTTTTTTTTTTTTTTTTTTTTCTCGGCCAAAATTCGGCGCCGTCACCTGTTGTTTTCTTTTACCTTTTGCTGCTGTGGATAATGGAAAATATTTGTAAATGGAGTAATTTCTTAAGAAATTCATTTTTTAACATGATTTAAGTGGCTGTAGAGAATATTAACTTTAACTTAGTTTTCATTTTTGATTTTCCACATGTTGCATGAAATTTTTGTTTTCACAATTTTTATATATTTTTATAGTAATTTATAATTACAATTAGTATTATTTTGGGGGAAACTTGCAGTAATTGATAATAATGAGCACTGAGACAGATACGCCTGAGGAGGTGGCTGGACAGGCTGGGAAAGGGAATGAACAGAATACTACTTTAACTGATTTAAATAATAGTGTAGAAAATGAGAAATCCAAAAAAGAGAGTAAAGAAAATAACCCAGCAAATACTTCTTTTGGTAGTAGCAGTTCACCACCAACATTATCACCAGTCAGGAGTTCAGACAGCTATGGGAGGAACACACATGGACCAGTGTCTCTGGTACCAAACCTAACTTTTAACTTCAATCAGTTCATTTCAAATATCCCAAATTATTCAGGAGAAAATCCCGATATAACAGTAGCTGATTTTCTAGACAAAATAATAGAAGTTAGAGACTTTGCAGGTTGGCAGGAGGAACAATGCGTCTTTGCCATAAAGATGAAATGCATAGGAGAAGCCCAAAAATTTATTAAGTCCCAGCCTCACTTAAAAAATACACACAGCCTACAAACTCTAAAAGAAGCCTTAATTAGCCGATTCAGTAAAACTGTAGATGAGGCATACCATTTACAAGAGTTTACAACAGCCCGCCAAAATATTAGGGAGTCAAATAGAGCTTTCCTGTCCAGAGTTTTGGGTTTATCTTACAAATGCTTTGCAGATCAAGAGGCCATCCGAGAAAAATTACTCGTACAAAAATGTCTGCAAGGTATGTTACCTGAGGTGCGAAAATTTGTCATGCCACATTCTCCTAGCACTTATAAACATATTTGGGACTTGGCAATTTGTCAGGAGAAATGTGCAGACTATGACCAAACACAAGCACCAATTAACATTGCTCAAACTACTAATAATTACTCAAATGAAATGCAAGAAATTAAAAGTCTCATTCAAAATGTAGTCAGCGAGAGTGATCGAAAAATCGCAGAACTTAGTAACCAAGTACAAACATTATTACGTGTCACCCAAGGTCAGTCACAAGGGTATGGGGCAGGTCCATCACAATACGGGGGTAGGCAGTACCGTCCCAGACGAAATATTGTTTGTTACCAATGCAACCAACCAGGCCACTTAAAAAGGAATTGTCCCTCATTACACACACAATCACAAAATTCTAATTCAGATTCTTTAAACCAGTAGTGGGGCAAAACGGGAACGTACCACTGTCTTTGGATTCTCCCCCTAATTTGGTACGCATAGATACGGTTAGTGCTGAAGTAGGACAATTACCTATAATTTCCCTTAAATTAAATAAACAAAAAATAGATTGTCTTATCGATTCAGGAGCAGCAATAAACTTAATTTCATCCGAAATTTTGAATAAACTCTTACCAAGTTGGGTTGATATAGCTGAGTCTTGCACAATGCAAGTCATTGGCGTCAACAATGACATCATGGGCTTAGATAAGAAAATTAAACTTTCCTTAACTGACCAAGACGTTAAATTTGATGTAACCTTCTTTATTAGTAATAGTCTAAAAACAAACTATAACGCAATTCTTGGATCGGAATTTTTAAAATCTCATAACATTATCATTGATTATAAAACTGAAACGTTAAAATATATAAACCATACGATTTTATGGAACAATATAAAAAATATAGAAGTTAACTCGATAAATTTACATAAATTTGAAGGTATAGGGAGTACGGTAAATAAAAATGTTATTGAACCTCGATCTGAACAATTCATCAAAATTAAAATTCATGGGTTACCACAAACTCAAAACCTAATTTTTGTTCAGCCATCAAATAAATCTCTAAATAATTCTTGGTTAGTAGCGAACGGAATTTATAATTATGAAGGCAACAAAGATTTATGGATTAAAGTAGCTAACGTAACAGAAAGGAAAATTCATATAAATAAAAATTGTCAGATAGCAAAAATTGAATTTGTTGAAGCAGTTAAAGTCCAAAATACAACTGTAAATAATTTAGAAGTGGAAAATGAGATAACTGATTTTAATCCTTATGGGGAGAAGTTCGAATTAGATCATTTAACTGAATCACAAAAACAGGCAGTCATGGAAGTCATAAATAAAAATAAAGCTATTTTCGCACAGTCGGTTAAAGACTTAACAGGTTGTAACACAACCAGTCATCGGATTTATTTAACAGATGATATTCCAGTCCGTTCTAAACCCTATAGGACACCATATGCTTTAAGAACAGAGCTGAAACAACAAATTGATGACCTACTTGAAGCTGATATAATTACCCCTTCTGATTCTCCTTATGCATCCCCAGTAATATTGGTTAAAAAGAAAAATGGTTCTTACAGATTAGTTTGCGATTACCGAAAGCTTAATTTAAAAACTAAACCCTTGCCATTTCCCCTCCCCCATATTTCAGATTTATTAGATAAATTAAATGGTGCTCATTACTATACATCTTTAGATTTATGCTCAGGATATTGGCAAATGGAGTTGCATCCTGATGACAGATACAAAACTGCCTTTTGTACAGAATTTGGTTTGTTTGAGTGGACAAGATTGCCACAGGGCCTAATCAATGCTGCAGCTTCTTTTCAAAGGCTAGTTGCTACAATTTTATTAGGTTTAGATACTAATACTTACATTGATGACATAATTATTGGTTCTGCAACTTTTGAAGAACACATTCAAAAATTAGATCAGGTCTTTAAAAGACTCAATTCTCATAACCTGAAAATTAACCCTGAAAAATGTCAAATAGCAAAAAATTCAATAACTTACCTTGGATTCCAAATTAAAAATGGTGCAGTCTCTCCAGATGAAAGAAACGTAAAAGCTGTAGAAAACTTCCCCATACCAAAAAACAAAAAAGCTGTACGTAGTTTTATTGGAATATGTAATTTTTATAGAAAATTTATTGATCATTTTTGCCGACATCGCAAAGCCCTTAACAGAATTAACTAAATTGAAAACCCCTTTCAAATGGAGTCAGGAAGCAGATTCAGCGTTTAACAAATTGAAACAGTGTTTGACTTCTTACCCTTGTTTAATGTTGCCTAATGTTGAGCAACCTTTCTTTTTACATACCGATGCGTCTGGTTTCGCATTAGGTGCTGTACTTAGCCAAAAAGATGAATCAGGTGATCTGCATCCAGTCGCTTATGCTAGCAGAACTTTAAAGGATGCCGAAACAAGATATAGTACGTTTGAGAGAGAACTTCTCGGTGTAGTTTGGGGAATTAGTAATTTTAGACATTATCTTTACGGGAGGGAATTTACTCTTTTTTGTGATCAGCAGGCAATTTCGCAGGTGTTGAGAATCCAAGACAGTAGTAGAGTTTCTCGTTGGGCTCTTGCACTGCAAAATTATAATATAAAATATTGTCATACCCCAGGTAAATGTAATGTACCAGCTGATGTACTATCGAGAAATGTCAATGTGATACAAGAAATAAATATCAACACAAATTTTTCAAAAGAATTTATTAAATCATCACAAAATCAAGATGCAAAATGTAAAAACATAATTGAACAATTAAATAATATAAATGAAATACAATTAAATGAATTAACCTTCTTTTTAAAAGATGATTTATTATATTGCATAAACAAAAAAGATGCACATAATGACAATCAAACTAAATTAGTTATTCCTAAAACTTTAATTTCACATATCTTAAATTTAGCTCATGACTCTGTAACCTCAGCACATCCAGGATTTAAAAGAACACTAATTAAAACTAAGAAAAATTACTTTTGGTGGGGACAATATAAACACACACTCAATCACGTTAAATCTTGTGTACAGTGTGCCATTCGTAAAGGATATAAATCCAAACAGAAAGCTCCATTGCAGAGAGTCGAAATTACTTCACGTCCTTTTGAAAAGATTGCAGTCGATGCAGTGGGTCCGTTAAGTACTACAGCAGTGGGAAACAGACACATTATTGTAATTACAGATTATTTTACAAGATGGGCTGAGGCATATCCTGTACCGAATTTACAATCTGAGGTTATAATATCAGTGTTAGAAAAATTTATTTCTACTCATGGGATTCCTGAACACCTCACTACAGACAAGGGCAAATCTTTCATATCAGAGGCAATCTTAAAAGTATATGAGAAACTTCACATTAAAAAACATACTACGACCAGTTATCACCCGAGTGCAAACGGGGTTGTGGAACGGGCCAATGGCACGATAGTTAATATGTTAAAACACTTAGTGGACTCTTCAAATGAAGATTGGGACAAAGTTTTACATTTTGCTTTATTGGCTTACAGAACAGCTTATCACGCTGCTATAGGGGATACCCCAGCACATTTAGTGTACGGTAGGGATCTACTTTTACCTGTTGACCTCATAACCAAACCTATTCAAAGATCTTACGCAGATACTCGAGAGTTAAGTGAAGATTTACATTTAAGGTTAAGCAAAATTTTTCGCTTGGTCAAACAAAATTTAACTACAGCTGCAGAAAAGCAGGAAGAGTATAGGTTAAAGTTTGCCACAGACAAAAATTTACAAGTGGGGGACTTGGTGCTATTGTACACACCAGTAGTTAAGCCAGGGGCTAGTAAAAAACTTACACAGTTCAATAAAGGACCTTACCGTATCACTCAACAAACTAATACAGTAAATTTTAAAATTGTTCACATACAAAACCCCAAGGACGAGCAATTAGTACATGTTGATAGATTGACTAAAATCACTGAAAGAATTATTTTTCCTGCACTTTTTGAGGAAGAGATTAATAATGGGGAACGGGATACAGATCAAAACAATCAAATTGACATGGATGTTAAGGATTCTCAGGTAGAAGAGATTGTTGATCAGTATCCAGTTTTTGATTTGATAGGTTATAGTGATAGTAGTAACAATCAAGCTCATGCACACAATAATAAAATTAACACTGATAATGTTGACATAAATACAGGCTTACCTGGTCAGTCACATTCAGGATCTAGGCAAAATTGTAGACAGCATACGAGACCTGCAGTCGTTAGTGATTACAATTTGCGCACCAGAGACACACATGGTTTTGTTGTGAAAAAATAAGATTTTGTGGTGAATACATTTTCACCATTGAATAGTGTTGTATATAATTTTTTTTCTATTGTATTGTATTGTATAATTTGTGTAATATAATTTATGTAACGTATTGTATAATTTGTGTAATATATTGTATAATCAGGATCAACTTTTAGTTTTAAATTTTTGAACAAACTTGCTATTTATTGTATGAATGTGATAAAGTATACGTATAAATCTTAACACACCAGTCAACTAATGGAAATCACCTTGAATTGTTTATTATGTATAATCTAAACATTATGGTTATGGATGCATGTCAAAATTTGATGAAGCAAGATTTCATTAATGTTTGGTAAGGTTGTCTGAATCCTGATTTGGTTGGTTTTGGTGACTGGGTGTTCGGAGTTTAGCCAATTACTTGAATTTCTATCTGGGTAGTTAGAGGGGTATTCACATGCAACATGTATTTTTTTTATTTTTTTTGGCGAGGACCTGATTCTTATTCTTTTGCTTACAAAAAAATTTTTTTTCAGAAAAAATTTTTTTTGAGGGGACGGAGATGTAATGTGTTATGTTGATAATTTGAGTTTTCCTTAAATAATTAAATATTAAAAAAAAAAAAAAAAAAAAAAAAAAAAAAGTAATGCTAATTTTTAAGATGTTTTATATAGATAATAGTTGGTTTTTTTTTACTTTAGAATAACTTCCTTTTTTGTCAGTCAATAGTTCAA
The DNA here is from genome assembly GCA_963932465.1 of Maratus speciosus. Lineage (NCBI taxonomy): Eukaryota > Metazoa > Arthropoda > Arachnida > Araneae > Salticidae > Maratus > Maratus speciosus. The sequence goes on from OZ010797.1 coordinate 444,756,206, forward strand.
ATTACTCCATATTATACTTAATGGTTTATTGTAATGTCAAATAATATTTTGAGGAAGTTTTTTTTATGTTGGCTTGGCGCCCGCCAATGTAAAGACTTTTTCCTCAGTAATTATGAATATTTTATGTGTAAAATATAAGCTTATAATGTTTAAAAATGTAGAAAAAAAAATATTTAAAGTTACAACTAAATCGCAATTTAATATTGAAAATATGTGTTCAAATGACAAAATAATATTATTTTAGAAGTTTTTAGAGTTATTCTATTTGTAAATAATTAAGCTTAATTTATTATTTCATTTTTAATCGCACGTGGTTCCGAATCGGCGATGTTTTGAGTATTCATCCGCGTACGATCGGACCACGTTTTACATGCAACTAAGACTCCTTTTAAAAATCGGAAAATACTGTGTAAAAATAGATATTATGTGTTATTTAAATGATGATTAATTCATTTCAAAAAGACCTAAAAATAAATAATAGCGCATATCTCTGTGTTTTTCGGCGCGGAACGGAACTTTGTACCGTTGCGCTGGACGAAAGAGGTAAAGAAGCAAGAGGATAAAAGGAGAGATCTTCGCTAAAAACGGGGCTTTTTTCTCTTCGGAAGATCGGAGTTCGGAGGTGGCAGGCTCGGCTGCAAGGTGGAAGGAGCGACGGTGAGTCGGCTGGAAGGTTTAGAAGAGCGAGAGAGATCGCGGAGTCCGGAGCTAGGAAAACCAATTGGCTGCAATGATGCTGAAATTGAGTATCAAGATTGTGGAGAGTCTTCAGAGAGAAGACTAAATGACACCGACGAATTGCCTGGAGATGTTGTTAAATTATGAAAATACTGTAAACATTAATAGAGGTACCTCTTATTTATTTTATCCGAAGAAATTATAAATCATTTTCAATCATGAACAAATTTGCAATTTATCTTTGTTAGTTTTAAACTAAAAGATTAGATAAATAATGATACTTGTTAATATTGTATGTGTAATTTTTTTAAAGATGAACTAGATTTTAATATTAATTGCTTATATCCTATTCCTTAAATAAACATTAATTTAAATCAGTAAAAATATCTCTGTATTAATTTTTCCTTCCCACAGCAGCATTTTTCCTTTTTAGGTGGGTTTTTTTTTATGTAATGAATAATCTATACGATCAGTTTTTTTATTTTCTCTTGGTAGAATTTATCTACCACGTGTTTGTGTCTACCTAGAAATGTTTTAGGTACGATACAACACATATCCTTCTTGGCATGTTGATATCTGTGACTTAAGAGAGACAGATAACACTGTTGGCTTCTTTCTACTCCAGCCACTTCAAAAGAGCGGGAGATGTTCACATTGACTGTTATTAATGGATGCCACCAAAAGAGAAAAGTTTAGAAATAAGATCGTAAGATCATTCGAAAAGAATGATTTGAATTTAATTTTGATATTATAGGATGAAAAATATTATAATTTTGAGGAAATAAAATTAACATTTTTTTTTTTTTTTTCTGAATAATGAATTGAAATTCTTTTTTAATAAAGTTTTAATAATTACAGATTTTGGAAAAATTAATAAATTGATAAATATTTTGAGAGAGAATTTAAAATTTTGAAATTGAATAATGTTTTTTGATTTAATTGTTTTAAATTTATAAAGGTATTTTAATTACAGAAAGACACACTGTTGAATTTTTTTTTTCCCAACTGATCAGTTGGAAAAAATTTCACAATTTCTGAACTAAATTTATACTCAATCATTAGTTAAAAGGTTAGTGTATGGTATTAAACTTTTAGAGCAATTATATAAAATTAAATATATTTTTAAATCAAAATGTGAGTAATGTTAATCCTATGGGCAATTGCACAGAAAAAAAGAAAAGTGAAATTCGGAAATGATTTTTTTTTCAATGAATTAATATTATTATTATTTTTTTAATGGTATGCCCTGTTCGAAAGAGAAATGAACATACATGTGGTTTGGTATTTTTCTTTTTTGCGTATTTTGATTTCCCAAACTGATATATAATTTTGAAGTATGCTGAAATGGGAAGTCGAAAAGTCATTGTGTACAGCCGATGCAAAAAGAAAATACTTGTTATCATACGAACTGTTTAAAATTTTTCTAAGTTGAAAACTTCAGAGCATGCGCAAAAAGATTTGCAAAAAAAATATTGAAATTTAGTAGTAAAAGCACTCATAAGCAAACTTTTTTATTGTTTTTTCGTTTTATAGTTAAAAAAAATAGTTCTTATTTTCAGAACTCTTTGAAAATTTTATCAGTTATAAATATCATGGTTATACAACCCATGTACAAAATTCATGAATAAATATTGATATCTAGTTGTGAGAAGAAAACATATTTCTTTTACTTTTTTGTTGTTGTTGTTTTCATGTCAGGTCCTTTAACCATCTGAACTCTAAAATTTTTATCAGTTATAAATATAAATGTTTCCAAGTGTGTATAAAAATTTCATGAAAAAATATGCATATGTAGTAGGAGGGGCTCAGCCCGGGCCTGACATGGACTCGGGCTCTATTTTGATTCTAGTCTTCGGGCTCGGGCCCATTCTTTCTGAAACCAGAAATCTTTATTTATTTATGTATAGAAAAGATTGAAAGAACTTTTTTCCCCACTTAAAATTACTTTTCAATGTTATTTTGATCAAAATGAAGGGGGAACAAAAATCGTGTTTATTTATTTTAGTATTTGATTGCTGTTTCAAAAGAAAATTTGTGATGTTTTCAGATCTATGTCTACGGCATTTCTGACGACGATCAATTAATATGGCGCCAATCCAAACAAGCACAAACAATGAATTTGTTTTCAGTAGTATTTTCGTTTGTGACAGAAGATATTTTTTAATCTGATCGTTCATTTATTTTTTATTTAATTATCTAATGCAAAGAGAATGTTTCCTTTGATTTTTAATAGACAAGAATTAGCTTGAGGTTTGCAAATTATTTAACTCTGCTTATGCCAAGAACTCTGTAGTAGATTTACGAGGTCATTTTCCTTCGTAAGTATATATTATTACCCTGTTATTCCGATTGAAAGTAATCAGTCAGTGTTTCCTCTTTTAATATAAAAGCATGGGACCTTTAAGATAACGGTGTCAATTTTGTAATTTACGTTGATTTTCTGGCTCACGTCAATCACGAAAGACTGTTATGAGAAAGGAATCGATTATAATTAAAGATGTGCATCTGCTATAGGCAATTGAAAACCTTTGTTCGATTCTTCAGCATACAAATAGTAATTTCTGAAAACTTCATGCCTTTCTTCATTAAACACATTTTTTAACATGTCCATCAAATTTGCGTGTTAAAGGGAAAAAAAAATATGAGAATCCTTTTAAGTATAAAGTATATTACTTACCCATCATACGTAGTATAGGGTAAGTCTTGTAATCGTTAAAAAAAAAAAAAAAAAAAAAAAAAAAAAAAAAAATTGACGGATTTACATGTTTTAAACACTGGAGATTCTGAAAAACATATTTTTAGAAAAAAAAATTATCCGTCCGTCTGTATATCTGTGTGTCTGTAATCGCTCTATCTCCCGAACAAATTGAGATACAAACTTGAAATTCGGTGTGTACTTAGGGAGTAATAATGGGAAGAAGCCTATTGAATATCAGTAACCTTGATTAACCGGTACTATTTTTTTCGGACTCTTGAAATATTTGTTCTGATAAAAGGTATACAAAAATTTTCGAAATTGTTTATTTGAAGGAGTGAATATAAAAGACAATAAAAAAACATAAGTTTTGCATTATGAATGAACTCGATCGGATAATTAGTTGCCGAGATATTTGTAATTCTATTTTTCACACTCTTCGATTTTTCATGACCCTGTATTTCATTCAAATTTCAATTCAAAGATATATTTTTATTGGAAATGAGACACTTAATCAGACACAGTAAACTGTTAGTTAATAGGATTATAATTTTTCGAGTTATAAGGATGTTTCTTTTACGCAATTCGGTACTACTCGATTATCCCGCTGACCAAAAACTATCACCAAACTATAGGGTTAAATGCCAATAATGGCTTATCGTAAATGTCAAGCATTTAATGCAACTCCATACCTATAAGGGGTGTTACCATAGGAGAGACCCTGTTCTGTCACCAAATACTGCCAAGTTTGTCACCAACTTAGCGGTATATCACCAAATTTGGCGGCCAAAATGAGTCGCCAAATTGGCAGTATCTCTAATATTTCACCAAATTCCCATAGACTTCCATTGTAAACCAATAGTGTTTACTTGCTTACAGAAAATCAACAAATTGAGATATTTTAATGCAACAAAAAGTAATATTAGCTTAAGGGGTTATATAAATTATATTTAAGGAAGTCCAAATAAATTAAATTAAGAATAAAAGTAACATGGTACAATGCTTAGCAAATATCACATGTTTTATTTTCATATTTTATATTATCTTATATCCGTGATGGGTAAGTATTATGGTGGCCCCCAACGACTAGTTTTTATTTGATACCGAAGTGCTCTTTTGATAAGATTGAATTTAAATTTTCATTTAACAGTTATTTCTATGCAAGAAGTTTTTAAAAATGAGATATCACTTTCGAAACAATTTTTAAATATCATGCAATTTTTTTATATATTTTTTTGGTTTCGGGCTCGGGCTCTGATGACAAAAAATCTTTTGTGCTCAAGCGGGTTCGGATTTAAAATTGTCGGTCTTGGGTGGGCCCGGGCTCCAAAAAACGAGCCCGAACTCATCTCTAATATGTAGTAGTGAAAATATGAGCCAAAGTTGAGCAAAGCCGTGCTATAACTGCCTCCATTTTCACGTTCCGGTCAAAAATTTTGCAGATTTTAATTTTTTTAAATACGTTAAATAAAAATTAAAAAAACATTTAGTTACGTTTAGTGTAGAGGAGAGTGTCTCTGTTAAGTAGGAAGTGACCTGCAATTGCAAATTTTTTCAAAAGATTTAAAATTAATTTTTCTATTTAAACTAATTTCTTCGTTGAAGAGAAGAAGGTCTGACCTTTAAGAAGATATTTTTTGTTAATTCGTATCTTTGAAGTTGAGCCGATGGGAGCATCATCAATAACCTGTTTGAACATTTTTTTAATCAGGTAAAAACAAAATTTTTTCAAATGGTTCAAACAGATTGCAGCATTTTAAATGTAAAAGTACAAATTTTAAGAATCTGCCAATTGTTTTTCTGTATTTTGAATGGTTTGGCCATAGTGCATTAAGAGAAATGCAAAAAAGTAACAACCTTCGTTTCTCCTCCATTATGGCGCTCCAGAGATGTGATTGACTGTATCCTGTTATGGCTGTGCCAACGATGCATTTTAAAATCTCGACTAATGATCAAAAAATGAAAAGTGTGAGTCTCAGGTGTGTCAGGATTTGCCTTGGACTATCCTTACCCAAAATTTCTTACTTCTATTTAGATTTTCCTAACCTTTGAACACACACACAGACAAACATTTTTCTTTTATTAGTATAGATATCAATATTTCTATGATAGATCAATGTGTTTATGTACCTCAATTTTTAAAAATTAGTGACTTACACAACTTTTGCATGAAAAGACTCATGTACCTTTATATTCGTTTTTATTTCTTCTAGAAATCCATTGAAATTTTTTTTGTAAAGTTAATAAAATTAGAAAATATTTAATTAAATTAAAGAAAAAACTTTCTTTTAGATAGAATTTTGTAGGTAATGTTCTTTATTTGCTAATTTTTACTTTCTTCTATCTTTACAAGAAGAAAGTATTGGATTCATGAAAATTTTCGAATTCCGGTTTTCGACGGATTTACATGTTTTAGAGGTCAGAGAACCCGAAAAACATGTGTTTACAAAATGTCTGGCTGTGACTCTGTGAGTCTGTCTGTCTGTCTGTCTGTCTGTCTGTGTGTATGTGACACAAATTTTGTGGGCGCTCTATCTCAAGAACTAATGCACGGAATTTAATAAAAATTGAAATTCAGTTAGTCCCTAATGCAAATTGATGCTGATTAGTTTTTGGTGCAAATCGCTCAACAGGTGGCGCTGCTATGCCGCATTTTGTATGATTTCCGAAATGGCTCTATCTCAAGAACTAATGCACGGATTTTCATGAAACTTCAGATTCTGTTAGTCCTTGATATGACTTGATGCTGATTACGTGTTGGTGCAAATCGCTCAACAGGTGGCGCTGCTATGCTGCATTTTTATGATTTCCGCAATGGCTCTATCTCAAGAACTAAAGCACGGATTTTCATGAAACTTCAGATTTAGTTAGTCCTTGATAAGACTTGATGCTGATTACATGTTGGTGCAAATCGCTCAACAGGTGGCGCTGCTATGCTGCATTTTTTACAATTCCCGCAGTGGCTTTATCTCAAGAATTAATGCACGGATTTTCATCAAACTTCAGATTCAGTTAATCCTTGACATGAATTGAAGTTTTGTACAATTTGGTGTAAATCGCTCAACAGGTGGCGCTGCTATACTGCATTTTTTACAATTTCCGCAATAGCTCTATCTCAACAACTAATGCTTGGATTTTCAACAAACTTCAGATTCATGTATACTTTGATATGAATTAGTGCTGTTTGTGTTTTGGTGCAAATCGCTCAACAGGTGGCGCTGCTATGCTGCACTTTTCAGAATTTCCATTATAGCGGTATCTGAAGAACTAATGCAACAATTTTCACTAAACTTCAGAATCAGTTAATCCTTGATATGAATTGACATTTTGTACATTTTGGTGTAAATCGCTCAACAGGTGGCGCTGCTATACAGCATTTTTCACGATTTCTTCAATCGCTGTATCTCAAGAACTAATGGACATATTTTCATCAAACTTCAGATTCAGTTACTCTTTGATATGAAATGATGCTGACTACGTGTTGGTGAATATCGCCCAATAGGTGGCGCTGCTATGCTGCATTTTGCACTATTTCCTCAATAGCTCTATCTCAAGAACTAATGCACGAATTTTCATCAAACTTCAGATTCAAGTACACCTTGATAAATATTGATACTGATTATGTGGTTGTGTAAATCGCTCAACAGGTGGCGCTGTTATGCTGCATTTGTCATGATTTGCGGAATAGCTCTATCTTAGGAACTAATGCACGGATTTTCCCCAAACTTCATATTCAGTTAGACATTGACACATGTGGATGATAATTAGGGTCTTGTGTAAATCACCCAATAGGGGGCGCTGCTATGCTGCATTTTGATGGATTTACACGATTTCATGGACAGTAATATCTCAAGAACTAATGCACGGAATTTCATCTTTTTAGAATCCTCATGATGAGCATAGATGCACTGTGATAATGAATTTTGAAGTATTGACAAGTATGAGATAGAAGAAAGTTTTGTGATGGCCACAACATACTAGTTTATATATTGTAATGTATTTTAATAGCAATATAACTTTTCATTCAACAATAATATTTATATGTTATAAAATTGATAAGATGCTCTATAACATTGTGCAATTAGTGTATTTTTTTTCCTTAGTTGCTAAATCAAGTTCTATATCTGACCCATGTAGCACTTCAAATCCTTAGAACCCCTATAAGAGACATTACTTATCAGAAACATCTTAATGATTATTAAAAATTCTGAAAGCAATTTACTAAAATAGAAGTTGATTGACATGTTTATTTTTAGATAAGTACTTAAAATCATAAATCATAATAAACTTCAGTTAAAATAAACATTAGATGATTACTTAAGCTATAAATTTGAGTTTCCTCATATTTGATAGTTATTAGATTTAGAGCATATAGATCAAATTAAATCATTATGTTAAAAGAAAAATTCACATTAATGTGTAAATAAGTACTTGATATATCATACACTGGTTATCAAAAATTAAGGAAAAGTCTCAAAATGCTAATTTTCAAATACGCGAACACTCAAAGGGAAATAATATAATTCGAGTAATTACTATCTCTACAACACAACTAGCCCATATAACACCTCATTCATGTCACACATGGTCACAAGAGTCACAGTCACTACAGTGAAGCAAAAAAATAGGAAATTCCATACATCTCATTATGACTCTCAAATAATCACTATATGTGACTCCACTGAGAAGTCAATGCGACTGCTGCTCTGTGACAAGTCACCAGGTGACTTTACAATGTAGTTAAATTGTGACTCTCATGTGACTGTCATTTTTAGACTCAATTTCATAGTCATCATGAACGTTGCATTATGATAAGTCACCAAATAATATCATATTATAGTCACATGGAGACTTTTCCCAAAAGAGCACAATGGTGACTTCACAGTAGTCTCTCTGTCACCTGAAAGTCATCATGTGACTTTAATGTGACAATATTTGGTAACTTATCACTATGCAGCGTTCATGATGACTTTGAAATTGAGTCTACAAATGACAGTCACATGAGAGTCACAATGTAACTACATAGTAAAGTAACCTGGTGACTCGTCACAAAGCAGCAGTCACACTGACGCATCAGTGGAGTCAGATATAGTGATCATTTGAGACTCATAATGAGATGTATGGAATTTCCTATTTTTTTGCTTCACTGTAGTGACTGTAACACTTGTGACCATGTGTGACATGGATGAGATGTTATATGGGCTAGCTGTGTTGTAGAGATAGTAATTACTCGAATTATATAATTTCCTTTTGAGTGTTCGTGTACTAGAAAATTAGCATTTTGTGACTTTTCCTTAATTTTTGATAACCAGTGTAGGTCCTAACTAAAATTTCTCTTGTGACATTTATTGTTAAATCATAATTATAAATATTAATTAACTTTAAATTTAGAATTGACTGTTGGTGGTGCTCTTCTCTTAGAAACTCTAAGATAACAAGCAGTCTCTTACTGGTAGCCAAGGGTTCAGGACTACTGGGAAATGATTCTGCTATGCCAGGATACCGTATTGTGGTTTCTGTCTAATATGTTCCTCTATGCCCAATAAAGTCATGTAGTGTATTTTTTAAGTAAGAATGACATTAGCCACAACTCCAAAACTTAGTTTATCAGATACATATTGTTATGGTCTTTACTAGATGAACTTTCTTTTTCTTTTTAATGTTTTTCTCACTTTGTGTTTAATAGAAAATTGCCTCTATGTTAAAGCTTTTAAAAAACTTTCAAAATTAGCTTACTAAAAAAATGAGTATTGCCAATTTAAGTGCAATAAGTAAATTTAAGTGATTTGTTTGTACTGTTACCTCTCTTAGAACATCACTATCATCATCAGCTCCTAACCTTGTCACCGCCATGAACTTATATATCTGTTCACTAAGCTGTAGGTTTCACTGCAATAGAAATATTTTTTTAAATAATGTAATTCTACAGCTATAATCCAGTTTTGAAAGATTAAGTTATGATTATTAATCTCAAGAACTATATTCCTATATATAATTAAATTTTTTATATTACGTTTAAAAAAATTATCTTAAAAAAAAAAAAAAAAAAAAAAAAAAAAATAGAGAGAAAACAACATTACATTTTTGCCTTATTGCTCTGTGGTCAGAGGGCTAAAGTATAATGGTCAGGGGTGTGGAATTTCTAGAAAATCTTACCAGCCAAGGATTTATTTCACCAGCCAGTAAAGTACAACGCACAGTTGAAAATTTTTATGACAAAAATACGCAACTCAAAAGTAGTTGGCTACAATTACTATAATGCATTTTCATATGTCTTTTCCCTATAAAATTAAAAAATATAAAGAAGAGATGAAAGTTTAATTTAAAATAGAATTTAGTACCATGTTTACATCGCAGTAATTAGGAAAGTTGAAAAATATAGCTAACTACTAAAAAAAAAATTTTTTTTGATATATCTTTATAGTTTGTAGTTTTCAAAGACTACCTAAAAATTCACTCACCAGTGGCGAGTAAAATGATGCATTTCCCCACCCTTGATAATGGTTTTGCAAGGTTTAATTCATTATACAATTGACTGCACTATTTGCAATCATTTCAGAGACTTTTTCTCTTTTACAAATTCTAAAAAACTGAAAATACATATTTTAAATTTGCTGGTATGTATATATTTTTCTAAATTAGGTGATTATATTATCATATAAACATTTTTACTTTCGAAAACACATCTAAGATTTTCCCTCTCTTTTATATTGCTGAGTTGTTATCGTTTTTATTTATTCTCTGTAACTTATTGTTTATGTCTCGTTTATTCTCTTTTTAGGTATTTTTAGAACATGTGAAATTAGTTGTTGAGCAGTTAACATCTTCAAGTAACATGAATCTTTTTCTCGCTAGTTTAAAGTTAGTTTATAATCCAGTTTATTTGTCAATAGTTTTCTTTTCTTAATGCTTTTCAAAGTCATGCATGCATCAGATTTTTTATTTATCAAGTGTTAAACAAAGTTATTATTAATTTTTTTTCTTCTCATTGCACTGTTATATTTATGAGCTATTTCATGTTCTATTTGCATTTGGTGCTACTATTTAATTTGGAAATTTGGGTTAGGTTTAACATATGTTATAAAATTGGTATGATTAACACATTTTATTAGATTAATTTTTGACACAGTTATTCAATTGGTAAATAAATCATACCAGTAGCAAATTTCCAAAAATGGGTGAAAAAAGTCTGGGCCAGGATTCGAACCAGGGATGTCTTGGCTGAAGCCGCCAATGCTCTACCAACTGAACCATTCTGGATAAAATATAGAGGACTAATTCACACAACTAACCTTTAACAATCACAGCATCTGGTTTGATATCTGAATCAGCTACAAAGAATAAATCATTGTTTTTTTTTGTTTTTTTTTTATGGAACTGCAGTAAATGCTGTTATGCACAGTTATATTAGATTAATTTTTAACACTATTATTCAATTGGTAAATAAATCATATCAGCTGTAAATTTCCTGGCCTGTACTTTTTTCACCCATTTTTGGAAATTTACAACAGATAAAACATTTATTCTATCTGTTACTGAAACTATTCAATTAATATATTTTCCTTATTAACTAGAAGTAATTGCTCTATTTTCCCAGTCTATCATTCCAGATAGATTGATTCTTATGAGATTTAAAAACTAGACATATGGGAATGCATAAACTAATTATCTCATTTTTGTGATATTTGAAGATGAAATCCTTATGTTTAAATAATTACTAGCCAAAATCTAAATTTTTCTCAGCCGCCAACCTAACAACATGCTGAAGCCAGTGCAATTTTTGTGAACTTTCCCAAGTCTTGAAACTGCTTACAAAATATTTTCATCATTTTTTAGGGTTTCGTTCATCTGACAAAACCCTATTCGTCTCACTCCTCTGTCTATCTGTCCATCCATCTGTCACAAAGCCCGCTCTCAGAAATTATATATGTTGGAGACTTGAAATTTTGCATACTTATAGCAGAATACCTCACATCAAACGACAAATCATAAAATTTTGAAAAAGTCGTAATTAATGGATGTTATTAATGAAAAAACTCCAATTACAAGATCAGAAAGGCATTCATAATTCAACAAAAGCATGGATTTTTTATCAAATTATGAAAACGATCTCTTCCATGGATTAAAAACAGGTGTCATTTTAACGGCAAATAAGAACTGGTGATTTCTTTAAGGCGCGATTACTTTTTTTCTACGCATCTCAGAAATTCGAAATTAGTGCCACAAGACAGGCAAAAAAAATCCTCTTTCAGAAATTCTAAAAATAATCTCGATTGTACCATAAAAACTCGAAAATTTGTTAAAAATTGAGAAAAAAATCTTTTATTTTCCTTCATTTGTGAAGGTGACAGATATCTGATGGCATTGAATTTTCAGTGGTAAACAGAATATAAAACAGGTGCATCTTGGGGTCAGAAACAAACACAGAATTTTTATACATGACCAAAATTTTTTTTAAATGTTGATTTTTGAGCTACAATTTTTACGCCATCCGACGTAAAATTTCATTCTCCTTCAGAATGCCTTTATTTTTTAATTTTGACAATCAGAAGTGAAAATAATTAATTTTTTGGTAATTAATTCCAGAATTGTATTTTTTGCGCAGCACGCCACGTGACGGGAAAGAAAAATATTTTTATACTAGGGTTTGATAATAGAAGTGCAAAACTTTTTAACTATTGATTTTACGAATTTGGTTCTTTCGCATCCGGATGTTATTTCATATGCTGATTCATAATTCTAAATGTAAAGAAAATCGGACCACAACTTTCCAATTTATGAAAAAATCAATTTTTAAACTTATAAAAGAGATGCTTTTTCGCACAATTGATGGGAATTTGTTAAAATTAGAAAACTAAAGAACCGATCGCTTTTAAAGCATTGTTCAGAACGGTGTCACATTTTTAAAAGTACAGCATAAATTTTACTTATTCAATATAAAAATTTCATAAGTGTTGATACCACTGTTTTCAAATAGTAATTTCAGCATATATCTTAAATTCTTGCTTAAGACCATTTTTAAACTGTAGCTTTCTCTACCGTTTTGCGTGCGGTTTTTTTAACAGTGTGATGAGATAAATATTTCTTATTCAATATAAAAAATTTCATAAGCGTTGATAGCACTATTTTAGAATAGCAATTTAGCAAATATCTTAACTTGGTGTTTAAGACTGCCACCCCCTCAACTAATGTATCTACGGATAAGTTGTAGTAAGGAGTTTCGTTCAGATACACTTTTGTTAAGAATAGAGAGTGCTCCCTGGTGGTGAAATGTGAAACTAACAGACTGTGATTTTATTTAAATTATGAAATCTAACAACATGATCTGTTTGAAAAAATAATGGCATGAGAAATTTCGGAAAGGGGGGGGGAGGGGCGTTAAAACTTTTTTTAAAACCTTAGTGTTTTTTACCGTTTTATGTGTTGTTTTTTGACAGAGTCCTGAGATAAATGCTACTTGTTCAATATAAAACAATTCATAAGTGTCGATACCACTATTTTAGAACAGTAATTTCAGCAAATAACCAAGACACCACCCCCTTTCCCCCAGACTAATGTATCTATGGATAACTTGTAGAAAGGAGTTTTGTGCAGATACAGTTTTGTTAAGAATAGAGTGCGCTCCCTGGTGGTGGAATGTGGAATTAACACGTTAAGCGCCACGTCAGTTACTGGTGACTGATAATGAACTTTGTATTAAAAAGCAGAAAAACCAACGTTTAAAATGCACAAATAATATATGAAAAGCAGCAAACAGCTGTTTCGAATCTACTAGCGAGATTCTTCTTCAGTGCAAAAGGAACAGCGTGCTAGAAAAAGCAAGGCTGAGCAAAATCATAGACAGAGACGCGCTGGCTTTTATACCCTATGCGGGTGGCGAAGGCGCCGAAACAACCAATGAGAGAGAAGCAGTGGAAACGACTGGGTGGACAAGTAGCGACATCTACCGGAGAAGTAGAGAAAAGAAACCAAAAAAGGGGAATTAAATTAACGCTTTCCAGATACTTGGAAAATCTGGAGTACTAGATAAGTCATTGACTAAAGAGTGAGAATTTTTAATGATATGGTAAGCTTCCCAAAAATCAAGATCAAGGTTAGAAGAACATTTTTGGATAATGATGGCTGAGGAAAAATCGAACCTATGTTGAGAAGACCAAGAATGTTGAGCAATAGAAGAACGTTTGAGCTCCTGATTTTTAACATAACCTTCATGCTCTTTTAAACGAAATCTAAGAGCACGTTTAGTCTGACCAATATAAGAAAGACCACACTGACAAGAGATCTGGTAAATGCCCCAATTATCTAGGCGATCAACGGGGTGTTTGAGATTTGAAAAAGGGATTTTATTAACAGGAGAAAAAATAACTTTAAAATCAAACTTTCTTAGGATTTTAGCAACGTGCTGACTGATTTTAGGAAAAAATGGTAATACAACTGAAGTATTAGAGTTGGAATTAGAATGCTTTTCAGAATGGTCGGATTTCGTCAATTTCTTATAAATAGAATCGATAATATTAGAGGAATAACCACGATCGACAGCAATAGCTTTGAGGTAATTAAGTTCAGCACTAAGTAACTGAGGAGTGGAACAAATATTAGTAGCCCGAAAAACAAAAGTATTGAAAGCAGCGAATTTCTGGTTAGGGGGATGAGAAGAATATCTGTAGCATGAAGGTTATGTTAAAAATCAGGAGCTCAAACGTTCTTCTATTGCTCAACATTCTTGGTCTTCTCAACATAGGTTCGATTTTTCCTCAGCCATCATTATCCAAAAATGTTCTTCTAACCTTGATCTTGATTTTTGGGAAGCTTACCATATCATTAAAAATTCTCACTCTTTAGTCAATGACTTATCTAGTACTCCAGATTTTCCAAGTATCTGGAAAGCGTTAATTTAATTCCCCTTTTTTGGTTTCTTTTCTCTACTTCTCCGGTAGATGTCGCTACTTGTCCACCCAGTCGTTTCCACTGCTTCTCTCTCATTGGTTGTTTCGGCGCCTTCGCCACCCGCATAGGGTATAAAAGCCAGCGCGTCTCTGTCTATGATTTTGCTCAGCCTTGCTTTTTCTAGCACGCTGTTCCTTTTGCACTGAAGAAGAATCTCGCTAGTAGATTCGAAACAGCTGTTTGCTGCTTTTCATATATTATTTGTGCATTTTAAACGTTGGTTTTTCTGCTTTTTAATATTGTTGCACAAAGGCTTTATTTGCTATTTTTAATGAACTTTGTGTTTAGAACTTGTCATTGACCAATGATTGATGGTCTTAAAATATGATATAAAACTAAAAATATATATATTGTTTTAAGTAATTACTGAAAATTTATTTAAAATTTACTTATCTTTTATTTATTACAGGATTATACTTTCTTAAAAATTACTGAAATCATTGTAAATTTTTAAGCTTCAGTGTCAGTCACCATGGCACTCACCATGTTAAAAGAACACAATTTTATTTAAATTAGGAAATCTAACACAGCGATCTGTTCGAAACTTTAATATAGTTTCTAACACATAATAAAAAGTTTTCAAAAGAATGGCGCGAGAAATTTCGTGGAGGGGGGGGGGGGGGATTTTTTTTTTTAAACTTTAGCGTTTTTACATTTTTATGTGTAGTTTTTAAGGATTTAATAATTATAAATTATATCAATTTGGCTTTCTTAAATAAAGAATACATTCTTTTGAAAGGCATATTAAACTAAACCCTCTGTGCAATCTGTGATCACACTTACCCACTTGTTTACAACTTACAGTCACTATTGGATTCTTACATTAAGGCGTTGGAGGTTCAGTAATTACAGTCTTGCCTAATGTTAGATGTTTACTAAAGTCTTCTCTATTTTTCTCCTAAATTTATATAAATAGCTTTAATCGTTAAGAAGTTTTACCAGTCAGTTACTCAGGCATGACACTCTCAAAGTAAATATTATTTCATGTGATTTTTTTTCCTTCTGACTTTGAAAAGCTTGTATTTTTATTTATTTATTTATTTATTTATTTTTTTTTTTGATACTGTCTTCCCATGCATAAAAGCTGGGTTAGTTTTTATGATTTTTTTAAATGGAAAAAAACATTTGAAACATAAAAATATATTTATTAAGCATTAAAAAGTACATACTGTAAATAAATTTGAATAATTATAAACACATTGTGCAAAGTTTAGTTTCCAGTTGATGGTTGAAAAAAGTTATACAATTGTTTTTTGAAGAACTTTTGTTTATGAATTTCCATATAAGGAAAAGTTGCAGGTCTCGATTTCTCTTTTAAATTTAAGGCTCCGCACCAGTTAATGATCTTATTCTATTGCTTTATCAGCAGTGTTGCAGACCATTGAAAACACAAAATCCCAAATTTTCCAAGGGGGGGGGGGGGGGGGGGACAACTCATTGCTCCGGGGGGAACCCCCGGAGCACCGTCCCCTGGGCCACCCCCTGAATTCAACACTGTTTATCAGCAAGTTGTTGTTGACACTTTTAAATTTCCCATACAATTTTTGCAGGAAAATTTTCACTTGCAATAAAAATTTTGAATTTTAGAAAATTTAGGATTTTTTTTATTTTTAGAATCAAGTCACATTTTGGGATTCTTGGAAATACTTATCTATATTTTGCCTCAATACAAGATTTGAAATTCTCGGTACTTGGGCTATACAGTGCAATGCAGCTCTCCAGTGTCAAATAGCTTATGTAATTGTTAAAACAAAGCGAAATTACTTTGTAAAAAAAGTATTCATTTATAAAACAAAATTCGCGAATAACTAAGTTAAATATTTGCGAATGTTGAAATGTTCCTCATTTTTTATTTTACGAATAATCAAAACTCACGAATGTTAAAGATTACTGTATTACATTAGGGCTGTGCTAATTGATTTATGCATTGTTTGATTAATTGATCAGTTCTTTAATCACATTATAATTTCATAATTGAGTTAATCAGTTCAACTAATTCAATTAACTATTTGATAGAATGAGTTAAAGGTATCAAGGGAAATAATATTTATGGAAAAAAAAATATATACATTTTATGTAACATTTAGCTTTGATAGCTATCCAGCAAGAAGATAAATAGGCAGAAACCAAAAATAAAAATGTATAAAAAACAACAAACATATTCAGATTGCATCCATTTTTCTACAATCAATGTTGGGAAAGGAAAGGGCTAACATTGTCCTCTAAAACTCCCAAGCATGATCAGTTACATAGCAACTAAAAATTATTGGAGGGACTCAAGAACCATTTTCAAATAAATTGAACAATTAAGATTACCAATAATTAATGAAGTATTTGTGACAATAATTAATTATTCAAACTTATTATTCAAATTAATTAATTAGTAATGCCACTATTGAAAAATTGTCATTTTAATTATTTACAATAGAAGAAAACTTAGAGAGTTAAGATTATAAAATTAATGAGATAATGGGAAATTGAGGGCCCACATAATAAAATGTTTTCACAGAAAATGAGCAGTTTTGGAATATGAGTGTCTCATTTCTCGTTACAATTCCTAAGAGTTAAATCTCTGAAACTAATTGAAATCTTACTTTCAGTAACAAATATGAGTACTAATATGAAATAAATGACACTGTGGGTTGAAATTTTTGAATATTAAATAAAAGGAATTGAAAATAAAAATATGATTTTCAAAACTGAAATTGAGGCCCCTGATCTTTCTTGAAATGTAACCAATATCTATAGTACTTCTCCATAAGCAGACTTTTTTTCAGATATTATTTATCAAACGTTGAAGACAGAAAATAAGTGTTTAGAAGAGTTCATGGGATTTGTCTTCTTTTAAAGGGAAAGGGAGGAGTCTTGCCTTCCCTTTCCTTACACCCCTGTACTTCTTTTAATGTGTATCTGTTTAACCTGCCTAATAGTGTTATTGAAAATGACCTTTAGATCACACTTATTTTACCAAAAAGGCCACTGTGGAAAATTTTACCCCTATTCCAAGAAAACTAGAAAAACTGTCAAAAATGTAATGTTTTTGACAAAATAAATTTGAAGGATTAACTGGAAAAAAAAATCTTAATTTTGTTTTTATTGTGAACAAAGAATACTATAACTTCACTTTAGATTTTCTGCTGTTTTATCACGAGTTACTTTTTAAAACAAAAAAAGAAAAAAAAAACTTTATGTTGGTTTTTTAAAAAAAGGGGTGGGAGTGGAAAACAACTGATAAGGGCTCAAATGTTTGCTCAGTTCAGTAAAACAGAGCTCAGTTAATACTCGTTCTGCTATATAACTAAGAAATATTACAGATTATTTTAACTATGTGTTTGTAATTTTTAGTTTTCTATCAAACTGTAATTAAATATCCAAGATTATCTGATGTTCATGTATGTTTATATTGATTATTTTCATACAAAAAAAAAAAAAAGTTTCTACATCAATAGAAATTAACAGTCACAATATTTATTTTTTCAGGAATGAAGACGTATGTGAAACATTATATGCTCTTGCATATAAAGGTAAAAAACGTCCAAGTAAATTAAATTTAGAAGGCAATAAAATTGATATCATATGTGATTCAATACGAGATGAAGTTAAAACAAACAACAGGTATTTTGCAAATTTTGCTACACATTTTTCACATTGTATAATTTTCTTGATATCGAATACTAAATATTTTCTGTATGAGTTGAACTGTATTTCGAGAAACGTGCTTTCTTGCTAAATCTTTATACTTATCCTTCTTTCCTTAAGCTTATTCTCTACAAAAAAAAAAAAGAATATATGTCAGGATCAGAAGAGTTAATCAATGTCCATGTCGTCAGCTAATATTTTCATTTAAATTGGTGTAGTTTTTTCTTCCAGAAAACAGGAAAACTGTTTCTTCTATTATTTCTTGTGTACTTGTGATATTTGAACTAGTTGTTGCTAAAAAGCATCACATAAAATATGAAATAAACATAAATTGTCATAAAAATAAACGCAATCTTGATTTACGGATGAAAAAATAAATAAAATTGTTTTAATTGAAAAATTACTGGTTTAATTTAGTTTTCTGCCATATTTATAATTCTTTTTAATAAATATCCAGAGAAGATTTAAAAAAAAAATAACTAATGTTCTCAATTCTAAAAGATCTGGAGTTTTGCCTGAATTGCTGTACGAGATGAAAAATCAGATGACCTACTTTACTAATCTAGTATGCGAATTCGAAAAAAAATTAAAACTTTTTATTAAATTGTGAATTATTTGTAATGACATCATATACTAATAGTTAGTTTGTATGTAGCCTAGTATTACAACTGGTGCTATTGGAGTATGCTCACTCAAAATAATAGTTGGACATAGACAATATATTTAATGTAATGTTAATAAACCCATATAATGAAACAAATGTAATGTGTTATTTAATCATCAAATAATGTTTTCTTGGTCTTTTTTTAGAGCTACACTGAGTTTAAACAATTTGAATAGACATTACCAGCATGATAGTATTGATTAAATTAACCAAAGCTTAAATCACATAAATAATAATTAAAAAAAAGCCATTTAATATCTTGTTAAGTGAGATCTTGGGTATGCGAATTCCGAGAATATGGTAATAAATTTAAGATAATTAACTCATATATAATTATCCCAAACTCGCATTTGAAATCTCAAAACCCACACACCCAGGCTGGAATGATAGTAGCCGCACATTGCGCTATGAGAAGTTTAATAAAAGCCATAATATTTAATATTTATCCCCTTTGCATTAAATTATTTAAGTAATTGAAATCGTGAGAAATACTTTTTAAATCCTGTTGCTATTTTAGTAAATAATCACAATTAATCTATTACTTATGAGAATCAAACTGAAATAAAGAAAGTTGATATAATTAATCTCACCCTTCGAATAAATCTTCAAAACACACCTAAAATGATGATCTTAAAATAAGTAATATTCAAACACAAAGAACACATAGAAAGATAATTTTTAATACACATTTATTTAGTTTTCTTATGATTAATTATATATATGAGGAAAGTATCTGGCCAGATTAAATAAAAGACAAACTTTTACAACATTAAACATATCTTAAAATATTAATAAACAACAAATTATGACATTATGAAATGTAAATTTGTAGGTTCCATTTATCTTTAACAGAAAACATAGAATGTAATAAAAAAATTTCTAGTAATACAAACATTGATCAGGTTGTTTTGAGAATTATGATCTGCAGCACTCAAATGTTCCAAGTTCAAAGAATGAATCATTAGGATCTGAATGGCTAAAATGTAAGTAATGTTCCCTTATGAGGAATCAAGACCTGTTTTGTTTTGATTCCATATATTGCGAACTAGCCTGGTCAATTACAGACTCGATATTTCACAGTTTCTTTTTTGTTTAAGGTACGAGCCATGAAATAATCAATTTTTCTCCAGTTACAAAATCAAGGGAAACAAAACTTTTTTACCTCCAATGAACGAAGACATTCGTTCAAGATCGGGAAATCAAGATACCTCTATAAATCGAACTTTATGAAATTTCATCATCTTTACTTTGTATATTTAGAAATATTCTGGATACCATCCACTCCCGAGATGTCAGATTTCTAACGGTCTTAATATGAAGACATATCCACCATCCTTCGAGATAGTTGAACTGGATATTCTTTTTAAAGTGCCTTTTTTTATGCTAAGCCGCTTAAAACATTCCTATCTTATATACTTGTTATTACAACATAATAAATTAAATTGTCAGACAATATATTTGCAGGAAAGCTAATCGACCGATATGCCGATTTATTTTATCACGGCATCACCAGCCGGCCGCTTCTACATCCTTCTTCTTTCAAGACTAAAGCATCAGAGAGAGAAAACTAGCATGGGTTAGGAAAACGAAATTTAGCGGGAAGCCTTGTGATTGACTGTTTTGACAACGTTCTCAAACGAAGTCAGAAGGAATGTTATTTGAAAAATGAATCAAAATAAATTGTTTTTGAGTTAAAATCAAAGTGATAAAATTTATTATAAATGGAAAAAATTAATTTAAAATGTATATTTATTTTGTAAATGAATTCAGATGATTATTTTAATTCTGATAGTTTATTTTTTACTTCCCAACGATCTTGATATTGAAAATAAATATTTTTTAATTTTAGAAGAACATTGTTAATTTATAATATAAAATAAATTAGATATTATTTCTTAATTTTTGATAGCTGAAAAATTTTGGAAAAATATAAAGGTTAAAAAATTATTTTTGAAATATCTTTTTACAGAATGGCAACATGAAAACAAAATTTTGAATTTTAAAAGTAAATAAAGATCGTTAGAAAGGTAAATAATGTCATAGTCGTCTCCATATTTTGAAATATTAAAATTTTAGGGGTAATTATTATTAAATTAAATATTTAAATTGTTTTATAAGGGGAGAAGTTATGTTATGTTTTTATGACATAACATATCTAATCTTTAAAAAATAATTATGCCGACTATTATTGATGGACAACAATAACTTGTACCCCACTATACCGCATCTGCACAGTAGGGAGGATTTTGTGTATACATTTTAAAATAAGTTAACAAACAAACATATTTTCTTTTATTTTTTAGCCAATAATGATAACAAAAAGCCATAACTTTTTGAAAATATTATATCTTTGATCCTGTCTGCAAAATATCTATATTATTTTTTTTAAATAATTGTTGCATTCTAATAAAAACAGATTTAAAGAGCCTGAAACCATTTTTTATAGACTTAATGCAGCTTGTTGGCTGACTTTTCATCTAAATTACAAAATTGTGCATGTGACCCTGCTATTAAATTTCATGCATCTTGTTGTGCATTTGAACTTATGTTTGTTATTTCCAAACTGTGTACACTATTCTTAAAAATATAAGCTGTGCCTCATGTGTGACGATGTTAATAAATAATTTAAAGAGATGCTGTGAAATAAATAAATGGAGTTAATGTGCCGAGAATAGAGTGATCGTATAGTAAAGATGATAAGGTTGACTTGCAGTAAAAATAAAAGGAATAGTCTTACTTAAATGACAACAGTAGACACATTGAAGAGACAGCAGTTATAAAAAATCTTCTTTATTCGTTGATTCACTTGAGAGGTGGAAGGTAATTAGGAGAAGTAGGTCACTGTACACATTCGAAGAACGTTCCACGTAGAATTATTAAAACTTGGAAGTAATTCCATGATAAAACTGAATGCTGGTTAAAATCACTTTTTAAAGAAGGTCTTGATAATAAAAAGTCCGAAATCAAATATGCGTTAAACTTAAAAAGCCAGAGACCGAAGATAAACTTTTAGATATCGGGATATAGCTATTGAAAAAAACATCGCTCTTTGAATTTAGGCGCTAAGGCCCGAAATTCAAAACGGACAAATCACGTTGTCAAAAATAATACATACTTTCGTAAATCTTAAAATCTGATCCGATCTTAAAATCTGTTAAAAAACTGGCTGCATTGATATATATACTACATAAAAGGGGACCACAAAACTACTTCCAGAAATGATTTAAATCTATTTGTTAAATTAAATTTACGTATTAATTGTAGAACGAATGACAGCACGGAAAAACGAAACTACAGTCAAAAGGCAAGAGGAGAGAGACACACCTCCAATATGACGCGGTCGACGTCACGCTTAATCTAAAAATAGATCAGGAAGAGGGGGAAAAGCTGAAATCAAAACTGTGGTAAAAAGGAAAGTAAAAATGCGATTTGAACGATGTTTTGCGTTGAAAATAAATAGTTTAAAACATGATATAATAATGCTGCATTACAATTTAAAAAATAAATAATAAATGTGACTGCTACATCACATCATGTACTAGATGTAGCCAATATATTTATTTGTTCTTATTGTTAAATGCTGAAAAATGCATTGGTTGTGTTTTTTGAATCTTGAAATATGTTTTTAACGGATAAGTCATCAACAATTGTAATAATATAATATAGAATTTTTAAAGAATTTTTCTCATTACCAAATGGCAGATCAGCTTCTTCATGCATTTCTGTCTATTTCATTTGCTACCTTATATACAAGAACATTCATATTTATACAGCTTCAAAAACCTTTTTCCCCCTTTCATAGGACTTTTTAAAGTGAATGGGGAGTGGGGGGATTTAGTGTTTAATGCAATATTTTTAATTCCCCTCTTCTAATAATAATAAAATGTCAACATAATATCTGATATGCAACTTATTTACTTTCCTACCTTTATTTTAAGAAAATCTCCTATACTGTGATTCACATTTGATTTTCTTTCATGATAAAAGTGTATGTTTTAGAAAGTAAATGAGTAATCTGTTGGTAAAACTATTTTAACTATTTAATTACCTTACCAGTTTCTCTCTCTTAAAAAAAAAGAAAATCTTATCAGCTCATTTCATTAGTGGGTTTTCTTTGTTTCTTTACTTTTTCTTAATTTCATTCATTATATTATTATTGCTCTTTATGTTTGAAAAATGAATGAATCTTCACTATATTTTATATATATATATTTTTTTATGTATTGCTAAATTTCCTTTATTTTTTTTTAAGATTCTTCCTAACTCTCATTGCAACTTATGCAAAAAAGACAGAACCAGAACTTGAGCAAGCTCTGATAGTGTTAAAAGGAATAAAAGGTACCACTTTATAGCTGTTTGTTTTTTTCTAATACTTTCTTGCATTATTGATTTAGTGTCAGTTAGCATATTTACTTGTTAATGAGAATTTTTACGATGCACAATCTAAATACCTTCATATATTTTTTCCCTTTTTTAGATACTGATCCTAAGGGTAATCAAGCATTAGTAGACAGAGCACTAAATTTTTTATTGTATTTAGTAGATGTTAATGAGTTGATAGATGTTGCTCTTGGAACATATGATTTAGAGATTACTATCATGGTGGCACAAAAATCTCAAAAGGTTTTACATTTTTTGCTACTTTATATTTAGTATTAATAGTTTTTACAATATTTTTATTTTTACTCTTCTAAAATGTGAAATTCTATTTGTTCTGTACAAAAATGTTGTACATAATAATTAAGTGTATATTGTTTCATTATCATTATTCATTTTCATATATTGTTTTCATTATTCACGAAACTCTCAGAAAACATGTTAACTTAAAAATTTTCATGGCTTGGTATTAACATATATGTCATATTTGTTCATCATGTATAGGCATTTTGTAAATAGTGACCTCATATGAGGCATTCAGAATCAATGTCGATCAAGTCCATCAAACATTATCCAGAGATCTTGGGAGTTAATGGGGTCTCATAAGAATTATGGGAGACTAGTGTCATTTGTTACTCACATTTTGAACCTAGGATATGATTTGTTACAGAAACAAATGAATTGTTGTTTCTAGAGCAAGAATTCATCTCAAACTAGTTTGAATAAACAAACGATAGACTCAATCCATTTGTTTTGGATGTCTCATATACAGGGGTGTGGAAATACACCATTTTACTCGCCACTGGCGAGTGGATCTTCTGACAGGGCAAATGAATTTTTAGGCAGTCATTGAAACACTCCAGGTTATAGAAGATATCCCAAAATTTTTATTTATTTTTACTAGTTAGCTATATTTTGCAATTCTGCAAATTACTGAGAAACTCAGTACTAAGTTCTATTCTTTATTAAACTTACTCCTCTTGTATATATTGCTGTCACAATAGAATGTAACATTTGCAATTAATAGCGTATCATGTGCATCAACTCATGTCCTAATATCTCATATTTTCTTTAATTTCAATGTTTTCCCTTTAAAATTCAACTTTAATTTTAATTCTATTATTCTGCATTTAAACTTCCCTTTAATTTGATACCTTGTTCATTTCTGTCATATTTTGAGTTTACCTCCGTAATCTTTTTTTCAGCCCATTCGTCTGCGTTTTTAACGAGTGCATTTAGCCATGTTGGAAATTCATTCATTCCTATCTTTCTCCCTCATGTTCTGCTTGGCGCATGCTTCGGTGCACGTTTGCTGGAGGGTTACATTCATCGCCCATTGGCGAGAGTGCACACTTCTTTCTCCCATTCATCGCTGTGTTTGCGATCGCCAATTGCCCGTACTGCACGCTTTTTGAAACATTTTTCATCAGTTACGTTTGGTCAGTGCTGGCTGTTGGTCGTGTTTTTCAGCTTCTTCCGTTTTGGATAAAGGTGGAAAGGAGTACCGTCAGTGGGTTTCTTATAACTGAAAGTTATAGTAATTAAAAGGTTTGTTTTACCAATTACTGTGGAAAGAGTTTATCCTGTTCTTTTTTATTCGTCTCTGCATAAATTACGACAACTTCTATGATGATGTTTTTCTGCAAGACTCCGTTAAGAGTGTTCTTTGTTTTATTTAATCAATGTTAAGTTTATGTGCCATTCAAGGAAAAACTAGTAAGAATCCTGAATCTGTGAGATTCCAATGAAGATTAATCTGACTTCAAAATATTTAATGATGAATCCCTTTCTTTACGGCAGTTGGTTATTAGGCCTATGTGTGTAACATATGGCCGGTGCTTATAGATTTCTAAGTACAACACTATTTACGATCGCATACCATTCCTGTTGTGGCAATTGCTTAATTTTATATTTAAAAAAAATTTTGAAAATGCATTTTATTAATAGTAATCAACTATTTTTGCAGTTGCGTAAATTTTGTCATAACAATTTTCAACTGTACATTGCGTTTTGCTGGCTGGTAAAATAAAACCTTGGCTGGTAAGATTTTCAGAAAATTCCCCACCCCTGCCCATATATGATATATGTGCCTTTTTGTTATAGGGTAATACTTTAGATTTCTCATTTTTATGTACAACTTTGAATAGCAACTCTTAGTTATTTAACATTCTTGGGAAGGCTTTTCTGTATTTTCATAGAAATGTTCAAAAAACTCAGATTAACAAAACTGCTTTGACAGTTTGGTGCTAAAATACTTTTCATAAGATATTTTTAAAGTACAATTCTGTCAAAATATTTTTGTCTTTAGTCAGTTTAACTATTGAAGAATTTCATTTTTGTCTTTATCTAATTAATTTTATAATTTCTGAACTTGAAACTTCTTTTTGAAGTATGTTTTGTATGAAATATTTTACATAGTTTAGAGTATATGTTTTTTTACTAAAAGCTTGTGCATGCATATAAAAGCCAATTTTGAAAAATAAAAACTTGGTTGCATGCCTTATCATGGTGTAGTTTAGATGTTTTCGGGCAATTGGAAAAGGTACTTAGAAAGGGAGGGGGGAACGAAAAATTAAGATACTTTTTTTTTCCATGCTTTAAATTTTTGTTATGATCAAAAGACCATTCATAGAAACATTGTTCTTTTTTTGTGTTCTTCTTTAAAATGGGGATTTATTATTATTGTTATTATTAAACATATTTATTCATGTATGTGTATTCTCTTCCTTATCTTTTCAAGTTTCTATATAGAAAACTTGCACATGTAATATTTGTTATTGTAATAAATAGCAAAGTAAAGGTGAACAAACAGCCAAATGAGCCTCTCTCCTCCCCCAACCCTACAAAAGAAGTAAAAACAGCGGCATATCTGGAATAAAAAATGTAATTTAAGATTTTTATTTAATCCTGCCAATATTGGACAGATGCTTTTTTATCAAGTATAATTATTATTCTCTTTTTTGGGAGGTATGTGAGAAATGTTAGAATTCAGCTACATTTTAACATATTATTTTAAATGAAGTAATTTTTAATATTAAAATAACTAAACATTTTTTTAACATCTGATATTAAAAATTTAAAATTAAAAATACTACATGTGCTGATAATAAATATTATAGATGATGAGGCAATTAAATAAGTGATAAAGATAGTTCTTTGCAGTGAGATAATTTTTTGGCAGTAAAAATATATAGTAATAAATTAAGAATGATCTTACTTAATGAAGAAACTGGTGACACAGAAGTAGAATAAAAAAATCTAATTTTATTCATTCAGACTTGAGAGGTGGGAAGGTATAGCAGAGAATTAAACTGGTCACTGTACATTGTGAAACATATTCCTCGGGAGAATTAAACTTTAAAGTAATTCCATGACGATAATGATGCAAACTGATGCTGGTTGAATTTATTGTCTTGATATAAGAAAGTCCAAATTGAAATGAAGAAAATCAAATAACATCAGCAATTGAAGAAAAACTTTTATGGATTGAATTAACACCTTAGAAGAACATCACAATTATAGAATGGTGGTTCTCACTTTTCGATTCAGGCACTGGACCCGAATTCTAAAACGGACAATTACATTGTCAAAAATACACTATGAAAGTTTGTTAAAATCTGTTGAAAACTTAGCTGCACCAGCATATATACTACATAAACAGGGTTTTCAGTAGTGCGGCCAGATTGACTTTAAATCTATTAGTTAAATTAAAATGATGGTTTATGTGCTGGGCGTATAAAAAAGGGAAGAGAAAAAATGAACTCCGAAGGAAACTGAAAGTACATTGATTCACGTAGTGAAGACACGCCCTTTTCATTACATGGCCGGACGTCACTGCAATACATGCTAGTCTAAAAATAGATTGCATGACAAAAGAGGAGAGAGGGAAGTCTGGAATAAAAAACTATCAGTTTTCCTTTTGGTGAAAAGAAAAATAGTGCTTTGAACAAAAAAAACAACATCACAGGCGTGAAATGGATGCTTGCACTACAAATGAAAAACAAATGTGATTACCACATCACACTACAATTAATCAGACAAACAAGTTAAAATTACATAAATATAAAATTAAAAATGCAGAATTATTGTTAGTAATTATTGACTGCAAACATGTTATGTAGTTGTCTGGTCATCTGTATGTTATTGCACTGATGAGGGTTTAAAACTTAGCCCGAAATGTCTGCCTTTTTAATTGTATATTTATGTAATTTTAACTTGTTTGTCGATTAATTGTAGTATTTTTAACTAGCTAACTTGCCCGAGTGCATCAAAAAACAGCTCGAATTGTGAAAAAGCTCTGAAAATCACAATAAGATATCTCAAAAAAAATTTTAAATTGCTGCACAAATTTCGAAAAGAGAAAAAAAATTATATATTGTGTTCGAAGATTAAAAGTTGATCCCTTTCACTAATGTGGAAAAATGGTAGGAAATCGCTAAAATACACTAAAAATCACATACAAAATTCCCGAAAAATTCAAAAATTACTATACGAAATTCGAATAAACTTTATTGAAATGAGGGCAGAAATTACTTTAGTATTATAGGCCAAAAATGGAATGCCGAAAAATTGCAGCAGATTGCGAAGAAGCGTAGAAATCGAATTAAAACTCACAAAAGTCAAAATTTACTGTAATTGGATAAAAGTTTCAAATCTAATTCCTTTGACCTGCGGGCTCTCTTAAAATTTATGTTTAGGAAAGCATGCTAAGCATTATATCATGTTACTTTTATTCATAATTTAATTTACTTGCATTATCTTAAATATAATTAATATAACCCCTTAAGTTAATATTAGTTTTTGTTGCAATAAAATATCTCAATTTGTTCATTTTCTGTAAGCAAGTAATCCCTATTGGTTTACAATGGAAGTCTATGGGAATTTGGCGAAATATTAAGGATATTGCCAAGTTGGAGTCACTTTTGGCGACTAATTTTTGTCACCAAATTTGGTGATATATCGCCAAGTTGGTGACAAACTTGGCGGCATTCAGCGACAGAACTGTGTTCCACCGTACGGTAACCCTCTTATAGGTATGAAGATGCATTAAATGCTGTTCAATAATCACACAAAAAATTCGCTAAAAATTCAAAAATCGCTGTACGAATTCCAAATAAACTTTTTTGAAAAGAGAACAAAATTTACTATATTGGGTTAAAAGAAAGAAACCGTATTCTTTTCACTAATGTGGAAAAATCGCCTCAAAACTTAAAAAATCACTAAAAATAGCATAAAAAATTTAAAAAAAAAAAAAAAAAAAAAAAATCGAATATCGGGCTTCGAGTTGCAAAACTTCATATATGGACGAACCTTTTCCCCAAATTTTGTAGCTCTATGTGCACCTGTCTCTACAGAACATCGTCGACACACTCACACACAAACTTCTTTCCTTATTATTATATATTTAATTTACCTGGATTCCCTTAAATATAATTAATATAACCCCTTAAGTTAATATTAGTTTTTGTTGCATTAAAATATCTCAGTTTGTTGACTTTCTGTAAGCAAGTAATCACTATTGGTTTTCAATGAAGCCTATGGGAATTTGGAGAAATATTAGAGATATCACCAAATTGGCGTCACTTTTGGCAACTAACTTTGGTCGTCAAGTTGCCAACAAACTTGGCGGTATTTAGCGACAGAACTGTGTGTCCCCCCCCCCCCCCTATGGTAACACCCCTTATAGGTATGAAGACGCATTAACTGCTGTTCAGTAATCACATAAAAAATGCGCTAAAAATTCAAAAATCGCTGTACGAATTCTGAATAAACTTTTTTGAAAAGAGTATCAAATATAAGAATCAAAATTACTTATTTTTATTAGGATATAAAAAATAGGTGTATGTATAGCTTTAAAAAATAGGAGTAGCTCTTAATTATACATGTAGGTATTACACTGTAATAATTATAATAACAGTTATGTTTTATAAAGTAATAAAAACAAGTAAAGTCATTAAATACAATTTTTGTTGCTGCATGTTCAATGAAAAGTAGCTAATATCATGTCATACTTTTAAAAGAATGTAAGCTAAACTGAAATCGTCTGACAAGTGGTTTCTGTTTGCGTTTTGTATATTAATTTTCAAAAAGAATGAATTGTTAGAGATGGAGAGAAAAATAATTAAAATAACAAATGGCATCTTCTTTAAGCAGCTCTTTTAAACTTCAAATTGCATCCTTTTACCATCGAAATTTTTACTTATAATGTCTTGTGTATTTTGTCCCTAAATCTTGATTTAGAATCTCTATCAACACCATGCCGAAATTTTTTTCTTACGTGCCACTTATGACATGCATGTAATATGTTTACTATCTTTACCGAGGCTTATCATTTATCAAATTTTTATGGCTTGCATAGCCTTGATAGTAGTATGTACGTAGCACACCCTCTACTATTCTTTTTTTTTGCCTATCAAGATTCATGAACAGAAAATGGAATTAAAGAAAATGACAAACAGATACAAATAAATATTTATTTATTTTAATTTTGACATAATCTTTACAATTCTAAGTTTTTCGATATGCATGTATGTTTGTTTATACTTACATATTTGTTAAACTTTTGGTTTTAATTTGTTGAGTTACTTTCATAAGTCATCTAGTGTGTTTTTACATTTTGTTTTTAAAAAAGTCAATACAATAACTAAAAATTTTCACATGTTCATTTACCTGCGCTGTGTTACTGTATGTTGCTTGGTTGAGTTGTCTCGTACCCCTTAGAACCTCTTTGTGTACCCTATTTTGAAAAATGCTGTTGTATATTGGTACTTAAAAGGATTTAAATCTACAATGTTCTAAAGGTTTTTAATATAATTTTTTTTTTTTTTTTTTTTTTTTTTTTTTTTTAAGTAGCATTTTTATTTATTTATTTATTTATTTTTTTTTGGGGGGGGGGGGGGGGGGGAGTTGAGAGGTGGGTAAAATTCTTTGTTAAGTCTACAAAAAATGTAATCATTAATTTTTTTTTTTATTGTGTACTTTTAGGACCCAAAAGAATTTTTACCATTTTACAACGAATTGCTAAAGTTGGAAGAAAATTATAGAAAATTTAAAATTGATATGCATCTAAGAAGGTTTAAGAAGGCCTTACAACATATCAGTAAATGTGGTAAGTATTTTTCTTTTACCAAAATAAAAAAATTATGTAGAACTTTAGTGTTTTTTTTCCGATTTTTTTAATGACTTCGATAAAATATATTGTAAGTACAGTAGAGCCTCGGTTATCCAAAGTAATTGGGACTGGCCATCTTTCGGAAAATCAAAATTTTTGGATAATCAAAATGGCTCCAAATTTAAGATTAAGAACAAATACATGCGGTATTTCTTATTATGGAAACAAGTGCTTAATAAAAATAAAGCAATAGCAAAATGAGACAAGAATAAATTACCTGAATTTTCAAATGAAATACCTTTTACATATTTCATACGGGTTTGAAGCAAAGTTTTGTTGTCACAGTTTCGATTGCTTTTGCTATGCAGCTCTATCACAAAGTTGTTTTTAATACTACGTATTAGTTCACCAGTATCATAGTCTTTCTGCTGCTCCAGTTATGCCAAACCTTTTGCAAAACATTCAAATGCTTCAGAATTGCTAATTTGTTCATTTTCTTCACCTGCTAGAGCACATTCACACATTCCGATTCTCCATCTAGAGCACTCTGCAGCTTACGGGAGCTCAAGTTAAATTCAAAAGAATTCTATCAAAGAGGATCAAAAATATTTATCTATACATGTGGTTTGGAAAGGACTGCTTGCACACAAGGAATGTGATAAGAAATAAAAAAAGAGCTTTAAAATTGGATTTCGGTTAACTGAGAGTTTCAGTTAAAAGTGTTTCGGATAAAAGAGGTTCTACTGTAACATTAAAATTTAATTATAATCAGTGATAAATTACATTAAAGAGAAATCTATATGTTTTTAAAAATTAATTAAAGAAAGTAAGACCATCAATTTTTTTCTCTGAAAGGCGAAGAAGAAAAAGAGAAAAAAAAAAAAAAATTGAGTATGGATTTTTTAAGTAACCTTTATTGGCAAAAGTCATCACCATGATGTTGCATGTGACCTTTCTAACACTTTCCACCGTAGATGAAGTGTGTGAGTTCAATTTGTCTATACTCATCTAAATATACTTGTATTACCATGAATTTTGTACATGTTTCTGAGGTTTACAATAAGGCCTTTCTTATAGAAAAGGAAATATGTAGCATTTACAGTTTGTTTACAGGGACAGACGAAGCAATTCTGTTACATTATGGTCTATGGGGAAAATTATTTGCAATATATTTTAATAAATTTACTCTATTTCAAACATATTGAAATTGGTACACATTATTGGGGTGCAATGCAACATTCTTTCTGTGGAATATGGAGTGCATGTCGTTTATCATATATTTACAGAGACATACAAAAGAAATCTGTTACATGTCCTATGAAGAGAAATCATTTGCAGTATATTTTTTAAATGTTAAACTATTTCAAGCATAATAAAATGGATGTGCATTGCTGATGTGCTCTACAAGGTGCTTACAGTGGAGTGTATAGCATTTATTTTTTCATTTACAGTGACACAAAAAAGAATTCTGCTACAGTACTGTCTTACTGTCTACGAGCAAAGTGCATTTACAGATTTGGTATGCATTTTCGTACTTTATGTAAGTGCATATAAATTCTATAGCTTGTATAAAGGGATGCACCAAAAATTCACAAAGTTTACTGTCTATGGGCATGAATTGCTAAGAGGTGTATTTTGATTGTGTTATGCATTTTCCACCTTGACTATATTTAGTTTGTATATACTAAGATATGTTTGTATGTAAATGAATTCATATACAGGGTTATTCTAAAAAAACTAAACCTGTGGCAATACGATCCATTAAGGATCAGGGGCTCCCTCTTTTCTTTCTAATATTTATCATTACTGATTATTGTGGTCATTTATTATTTTATTTTTTGTATTTAATAGAAGAGCATTTTGACGAATGTTTGGCCCTCATCAGAGATCAGAGATTGTACATTGACTCTTTGTATTTGTTTTCCCCTTCTTCTGACAGATATAAAGTAAGCTTACTTATTTGGACTTTAAAAAATATCAGTAACTTTTGTTAATGAAATTATATTGTATGCATAATAGGCAAGTATTTTCCTAGAAGAGAAAACCTCATGTGAAGTTTATAAAATCCTCTCGGGGGAAAAATATGGGTATAGAAAATCTGATGAAACCAATTTGTAATATTTTTGGTATAGATGGCATCATCCAATTGGCGTCATACTGATGATGGCAACACCTGACCAATAAATATCACTTTTAGTGCAATTTCTTTAACTTCTAAACATTACAAAACTCCAGTTTTTATGCTATCGAATAAGGGAAAAAAATCCCTTATTTCGAGTGCACTTTGCTTGAAAATTGTGTCTGTGTTTACCAATTTTGGGGTAAACTGTCCCTTTAACAAAGTATTTTTAGGATTTAAATATCCTCATTACTCCTTATTGTTTTACCATTTAAAATCAAGTTTCATGTTGTGATAATAGAAATCTTGTCCTTGTTAGTTGCTACTAACATTGTAACTTAATAATATAATAGCAAATTAAGTTATTAGTTAATAGTAGATTATTTTCATGGGGCGGGGGGAGCTGAATATGCAGAATCTTTTATTTACTGTATATTTCCGTGTATAAGCCGAGAATTTTTGGACATTTTTTGTACTTGAAAATGG
This sequence comes from Maratus speciosus, assembly GCA_963932465.1. Taxonomy (NCBI): domain Eukaryota; kingdom Metazoa; phylum Arthropoda; class Arachnida; order Araneae; family Salticidae; genus Maratus; species Maratus speciosus. Next base: position 444,788,922 of record OZ010797.1, read on the forward strand.
GGGGGGGGGGGGGGGAGATTGTCTGCTTATATACAAGTCTAAAAAAATTTTCAAATTTGATATTCAAAAATAAAAAGGATGGCAAATACATAAAACATAAAAATTACCTACAAATTTTTTAAAGTACTTTTACACTCCATTCTTTTACAGTGAAACTAGTTACCAATCATCTTTTACTATCCAAGTCATTATCAGAATTTTCAAGCAATTTATTTGCTTTTTCTCATTGGTACACCAGTATGAATATTGTCAGTAACCAGTTTATGATCATTGCCATCTTCTTCAAAAATGGGATCATCCTCAGTTCCATCCATCGCATTACTGATGCAACATTTTTTGAAAGATTAGACGATCATTTCTTGTAGTAATTCAAGGCAAGTTTCTTTCACTGATTCCGAGATAGAAACAATGTGATTTTTCCTTAAATTATCGTCATTTGTCACAACTACATCCACAGATGACATCCATTCAGTCCCAGTGCTGTAGTTGGGCGGGAACTCGTGGGAACGCCGTTCCCAGAAATATTTGGATTGTTACTGTGTAAAAAAAAAAAAAAAAAAAAAAAAAAAAAATCGCACACGAGCACAAACTTTTCTGTTTTTTTCAAGCAAAACGATAATTATTGTTATTTATTATAACGATAATTATCGATAATTATTTATTATACTTAATAATTATTAAGTTTATTGATACTGGAGATGAGCCTACAGAGTTAAATCCTCTTCTCCAGACTGTGAAAACTATACCCATTTCCAGAGCCATCCTTAGTGAAAGCGAGGCCCAGTGCAAGAACTTTTGCGAGGCCCTTTCTTTCCAAATTAATCACCCCCCCCCCCACACACACACGCACACACACATATACATTAAAAATAATCATTGAAATAGTGGTTACCGTTTATATCAAATCATCAACAGCATCGGCTTTTTAACAGTTGATATTATAATAGGTTGAGCAAAAAAGTCCTGGGAAATTTGTGAAAGTTGCATTGTTATGTGCAAATTAACAACAAAAACAACAAGGACTATTCTTCAAAGTAGAAACCTTCATAGTCCACGACTTTCTGCCATCGTTCTTCCAGATTCCGGATTTGTTGGAAGTACCATGGTGGATCCTTGGAATCAAAAACTCTTGGCATGCTTCTTCAACTTCATTCGCTCAGAATCTTTAGATCTTTTCTCAAATATTATTTCTCCTCAAATAAGGCCGGATCAACACACACAAATCATACTGTTCAATAGGAATTTTGGAGCCGAAATTCCCGAACTCCTATAGATATACCACTTGTACTCCTATATACGATACAAATTCTGGTAACTATTAGTTTAAACATTTCCCAGAACTTTTCGCTCAACCTAATAACTTCAAAATAATAAATGATTTACAACTGTATAGCATTGGTTATACTTAGCAGTATCAGCACTGGAGCTTAGTTTGATGTCTCAGTAGTTTCTCGGGCTTACATTTTTCTGCAGACTCTGATTGGACCTGGGCACCATAATTTCCATGCCGGTCCAGGCCTAAGTCTCACCTTTTTTCTCTGTCGGGTTGAGCTGAAACAAATTGGCTCAGGACTTTATTTGTTCCAGTAAAGAAAATTGTTCGATGTTCATGTCGATTTGACAGGTTTAATTTTTAAGTAGTAATGTTGTATTTTTGTTTTACAAGTCTTTAGATATTTAATTTGGTTTAACAAATCACCAAGATATATTTTGAAAAATCTTCTTTTACCCCTTTACAGAGCTTTAAATTATGATTTTCTGTAATAATCTTTTTCATCCTGAACCACATTAATTTTCTTTTTAAATATGTGTTCAACTGCAGTTGTGGAAAAAAATGCAATAGTCTACATATGTTTTATCCTCAAATTATCGCAAAGAGTTAATACAGGTACCGCTCAACTGAAAATTATGTCTATTTTTCAAATACAAATGGATTTTTTTAAAGTAGGAGTCGTTTACATATTAAAAACTATATCAACTTTCATTTTTCATACGTTAGCGTCGACTTTTGACACTTTATTTGAATTCCTTGGATCAAAGCAGCTCAAAACACGTTTAGTTTATATACTTTTTCTTAAATCTTCACAGAGTTAGAATAGATCAAAACCTGAAAATGTTTGTGTTACATTCACGCGAAAAACTTTATTTTATATCTTTCTAAAATATCTTCCAATTCAAAACTTTCTCTTTTAACCCATTAAACGCCAACGCTCCCGTTGCGGGAACAACAATTTGTTATTTTTTCCCTCAACATATTTTTGAATTATTTAAAAAATACATTTCGTGCCGAAAAGTTAATAGTATGGCGTGTAGTATACATATTTCTTCAGAATGATATATATATATTTACTATTTTTTGCAGATTTTTTTAAAAACAGAATTTTTGGTTTTTAGACTTCCTCAAGTAAAATTAGAAAAAAGAAAAAAGTAAATTCTTTAGTTTTTACAAGTGCAGTGAATATTTAAAGCCAACAGATCATCTAATAATAAATTCCTAATACGAAGTAAATATATTCATTTAAAGCAATATTAGAAAGGTTTCTTTCGTATGTTCCCACAACGGGAGCGTTGGCAGCTTGTGGTTACATTCCCGTCCCTTTGCCTGCAAGCACGCTTCCATAAAGAGGGAAACATTTTATATTGATTTTTCATGAAAAGCAGTGTATGTCAGTTCGCTTGAATGTGGATTCGTAATATTATACGGAAAAACAGAACCATTGTGAACAAAAAACCCCTTAAAATTTACCTTTATGATGTTCATACGCAGAAAAAAAAAAAAAAAAAAAAATCTTTAAATTAAAATTAAAATGCAAGATGCAAAAATAAAAGATTGCGTTTTGCATGGAAGTAAGTTATTACTAAAACATTAAAAAAGAATTTTGGTAATTTCTTGTAACAGTAAATTTGGCCATAAATTAAGATATAATACAGTAGTAGTTGGCAGCTACTTTTGAAACTTAAATCCATAGGTAGATTCATATACAATATAAAAAAAGAAAAAGAAGGATTACGAAAATTCTAAATTGTTTCATGTTATATTAATTGTACTAACGGTGATACTGTTGTAGATCGATTTTTAAACATATGCAAGCCTCTTATTAAAGAGATAATATATATATATATTTTTTAATAATTTGAAAATCGATGTTTGGTAATAGTAACGTGAAAAGCATTTATTATATTGAAATAAGAGATGTCTCAATTTTCATTTGTAAAACAACTACTTTATTTGAAACAGGTAATAAAGAAAATTCAAAACATCATTTAGGAACATATAGAGTTATATATATCAGTTACGTGTTGATGAAAAAAACTATATTCTAATATAAGTATATGCCAGAAATCTAGGTGTAAAATAAATTTATACATATGTGCGTGTAGTGTTTATTACAACATAATGTTATATCTGAGTAATTCCTTTCAAGTTGCATGGACAATGTGTAGGGAAATAATAAAAAAGAAAGAGTGACGTTATATTTCTAATATTTTGAATATTCGTTAAAAAATTTGAATGAAAGTGATTAATGAATATTAATATTAAATTTTTAATCCATATATTTTTAGTAATTGTTTATATGTTTGTTTATTTATTTGCATCATGCCTAAAAATGAAGTTTTATTAAATTTTCTAATCGCAATTGCATTATGACAGAAGAAAATAACGCGCGTTTCTTTGCAGTTCAGAGGAAGGTTAAACCCCCATTAGATGCCAACGCTCCCGCTACGGGAACATGTTATACATTCTAAACGGTTACAGTTATTAAAAAAATTTCAACTGATTTATCATAGGGGCATCTTATATATATAAAATATATAAATAAACTTTATTTATTTAACGTGCTTAATATAGCGGCGCTTAATGGGTTAATGGGATACAATGAAGAGAATCTGATATATTCCAGGTATTTTTGCAATTCAAAAACGTATTTTTAATTATTAGGAAAATTATTAATAAATTAATATTAAAAAATTACGAATCTGCAGTAATTTTTTTTAATAAAAAGAATCATTATAATTGAAATCATGGATTTAGGCTTACGAATCTTTTACATTTACGTGCCTTCCTATTGTTAGTTTATGAGATTTGGAAAAATGATTCTTTTCAACAGTCTGAGGGAACCGTCTCGTCTCCTGTATTCATTGGCATCCACAGTACAGAAAACTTTAGAGAGCAACCGGAAAAAAAAATTATAAAATTTTGTTAAAATTAAAATGAGTTTATTTCATATTTAGAATTTATGATTTTCGTTCTGGTGACTAACTGGACATTCCCCGTATTTTTCTTTGTAAAATCTTAATTTTATTTATCAAAGTTTATGGAAAATATCCTAATACGTTTTCTTTTACAGCTCTAGGAAATTTTAAGAAAAAGTTCATAAACTATACTTTTTTCCGTTCTGATTTCATCCAAGGAGTTCAAATAAAGTATCAAAAGCAGATGTTACATTTGAAAAATTAAAGTTGAAACTATTTTCATTAGGTAGATGACTTCCATTAGAAAATGTCATTCATATTCGGATCAATTCTAATCAAACAGTTACCCCAACCAACCCTCAATGGTCTCTGTGCGAGAATTTGGTGATAAATGGCGTGTCGCTTTTTTCTGTCTTCCTTACGATTAGCATTATTATTCCATATTTCATAAACTGCGGGCATGTAACTTGAATAAATGACCCAATTTTACCTTTTTTTTACATAAATATCTATACAACATTATTAAAATTCTATTCATTTTAAGATAATAGTTAAGAAATGCCGACGTGTTTTCTGCCTAATTTCATTGCATGTAAAGCCCGATTTCATTGATTTTTTACACGGTCCGGGCCAATAACGTTTCCACAGAGGTCGGACTGTGCTAAGCCTGGAAATTTCGGCCTGTGTAGACCCATAGCTTTTCTTAATGTCATTGAGTATAGTGGCATGAACTAGTTCACTTTTCCTGAAAAATGCGACACTTATTAATTTGATGTATTTTAAATAAGTATATTGTATGCTGAGAAATGAGTACAATGAACTTTTCCTTTTGGTATTAAGTTTAGCAATTAAAACCCACAATATAATACGTTTAATAACAGGTAAAAATTTTATGCGAAATAAAAGGAGTTGCTCAATGAGTGTTAATTATTTTGACATTCGTGCAAACGCTAAATGTTTTAATTTTTTTTTTATTAAATATAACAAATCTTTTTTTTTTTTCTTCGAGCGTGAGGCCCTGTGCAGCCGCACATCTCGCACACCCCTAAGGACGGCTGTGCCCATTTTAACGTCTGAATGCAAAAGAGTATTCAGCTGTATGAATAACATCATGACCGATGCGAGAAACTCACTCCTTATTGAAAAAGCCAGTTCACTTACATTCATAAGCCGTGTAGGACCTTCTTTAAAAGAATTTTGTCCTTATCCATCTGTGAAATCTTGGTTGCGATCAGGAAGAAGATTAGTAGACGATACAGCTTGTCGTAAATCAAAGAGCCCCAAAACAATTCTCATTATCGTTCCTTATGGAAACTTCTGGGTTAGATGTACAAGTAAGTAATATATGGATTCATTTCTGTCATTTGAATTAAATTTTGATTCATGATGTAAAATGTTTACTATGAGATTGATTAAATATTGCTTTTTAGATTAATGCTATACAAATAAAATACTATAAAAACTAGAATATAATAATTATAACTGCTAATTTAAAAAAGTCGGCTTTTGGCTAAATGTTTTGAATTGGCTTTTTGCTTAGCAAAAATTCGGTAGCATCAACATCTACTCTATGAAAAGATGCGTTCCCACAAATACTTTTTTCCAACTACAGCACTGTTCAGTCCACTTCGAACAAAGTCTTCTTTAAATGACTAATTTAGAGAAGCGTCTGAGTGTTGAAGAATAGAAATAAGGCCACCTGGAATCTACCGAAGATCTCTAGGAGATATCAATAATTTCAGAGAGCTTATTTTTTTATTATTAGCTATGCAAGAAAAGTGCTAAGTTTTTGTTCGCTGAATTTTTTATTTCGTTTGTTTAACATCAGCTTATATACGAGTTTTCGATTTTGGACGATTTTTCACTGAAAAGGGATATACTCGGCATATACATGGAAATATATGGTAATATATTTTCCTTTCTTCTGTTTCTTTAACTTCATTCTGTCCATTACTTTGCATAAAAGCAAGTTTTGTATTGCAAGAACAGAAAACTTGTTCTTGCAGGTACATCTAACATACCAAAAAGAGTTTTCCTTCTTTGATGATTCATTCCCCTACTTTTGCCTTTTTAACTGTGTCTATTGCTCATATATGCAGGTACATATTGCATGAATAGTTATAGTTCCCATGTTTATTCTTGTATAAATTTAGAAACAAAATTTGTCATAAATAAATTTAATAAATTAATGCATGCAAGATTAAATTATTGTCTTTATAATCACTTAGAAAATGTAACAATGAGATCAATGAACAAAAAAAGCACAGTATGGCTTTATAATTTCAGGCAGGCTGTATTGCCAGATAGTGATAATATCTGGTTCCTGCCAATTATCTGGCATACTTTCCTAGTATTTAAGACATCTGTTTGTTCATGTCTAACTCTGATCAATGTACTTGAATTGCCATGACATTCATATATGTTATTGAGGCTTACTATAGCATGTTTGCTATTCAAAATAAAATGTCACATGTATAGTTCTTTTACATGAACACTCAAAAGAAATATTTTACATTATAGTCTGTGGAAAGAAGAAACATTTGAGGTGTATTTTATTACTGTTACTCTATTTCAAACACATGGAAATTGGTATGCTGAGGTGCACTAAAACATGCTTTCTGTAGAATTAGGAGTGCAAAACATTTATCATTCATTTAAACAGGTTATAAAAAAAGTATTTTTGTATATAATGGTCTATGGAGAAAAATCATTTGCAGTGTATTTTAATGATGTGACACTATTTCATACATGATGAAAATTGATATACATTACTGAGGTGCACTACAAGATCCTTACAGTAGAGTATGTTGCCAATAGCATTTATTGCTCATTTACAGGGACACACAAAAAAATTTGGATACAATACTGTCTATGAGCGATAATTTCTGGAAGTGTGTTTTCAGTTGTGATAAGCATTTTAAGTTTACTAAATTTTTGCGTACTATGTGGTGTAAATAAATTCTGTAGTTCATATGTGTGGCTGCACAAAAGAATTCATAAGTGTTAATGTGTGAGAGTGGGTTGGACACAGTATTATGTATTTCCAGCTAATCTGATTTAAGATGTAGAATCTAAATAGTATGTAGTAAAAGATGCAGAATATAAATAAAGTTATGTACAGAGCTATTCAAAGAACTAGATACATTGCCATCTATAGATGGTAATTTCTGAAAGTACATTTTTAGTTGTGTTGTTGGATTTTTACCTGAATAAAATTTTTGCTTAGTATGTGGTGTTTATAAAAATATAGAGAGATTATACAGGGCTTTACAAAGAATTAAAATAAATTTCCATGTATTAACAAAAATTGCTGAAGGTGAATTTTCAACTGTGTTATGCATTTTCTGACTGAACTTTTTTTTTTTTTTAAAGCATACTGTGTATTGCAGTAGATTCTGCTTTTTTTGGGACACTGTTTAATTAGGACAAAATGTTAAGAACAAAATCGAAAAATAACATTAACTTTACTTCTGATAATTGGGACAGCTGTTTTAAATCGACAAACTGATGTGTCCCAATTAATTGGAATCTGCTTTATGCATGTGTAAAAAAATTAATAGATCTTATACAGGGCTGCACAAAATAATTTGTCTACTTTTTAGACAATGGACAGATTGTTGAAACTGAGTTTTTAAATGCTTTATGTATTTTCTGAATTGTTTGCTTAAATATCTTCTTTCACCTTATTAAATGGTGATGTTTCATTGCAATATTCTAAGTTTTGTAAAGTGGTTCATAATCTGTGCATATAGTTTCTTTTTCTTTCTTTTATTTATGAAATTGCTTTTTAAAAAGTATTTGATAACTTTGTTTTTCATACCAAAGATTTTTTTTTTTAAAGTAAACGAAAAAAAAAAAAAAATCCTTGTAAACATGGAAACTTTAATATGGAACGACTCATTTATTTACTGTTTTTATTTGCAAGTGATTTTGAGGGGAAGGAAAGCCATAAAAGTTACAGAGAAAATCATAAATATTTTTCCTACTTATTCCTATCACATCTGTTAACAATATTCAACTCTATTTGCTTTTTATTTAAGCATCCAGTTTCTAAGTACTAGTGAATTTTCCAGATTTTCTTAGAATATGAGATTAGAGAAATACGTAATCTCTCATCTGGTAATTGAAAAATTATCGATTTAGAATTATTCAAATTCCAACTACACATAAACTTTAATGTTGGTTTAGACAGGAATTTCAAGGAAATGTTTTTATGAAGGGATACATGTATTTCACCTTTCAATATATATAATATATCAATAGTATATCTGTTTATTTAGTCTAAATTTTAGGATTAAGTGTTATTAAAATCTATTAAAAATTAAATTTTAGGTAATTCTAATTTCCATCTTTTAAATTATTTTTTTTCTTAAAATATTTTACAAAATAATTCATTTTATCATTAATTAAAATATGTTATTTAATTGTAGATAGTCTTTTTCATTTAGTAACTACGAGCAACATCCGATTATTATTATTATTATTTTTTTTTTTTTGTTGTTGTTAAAATAAATCACTTGTCTTAAAAATGGAATGTTTTTCTTATAGGGAAATTTCCTCTGTATTTTTTGCTTGACATTTTGTAATCTATTGCAATTTGTCATTCAACTCATGGAATGTGATATATTAAATGTACTTTTTTAAAATTTCTTTGTATTGATCTATATGTTTGCTTATCAGGGTAGATGGAATTCGGATAATTGGAGTTTTAATAGAGTAAAACTCCAAATTAGTGCTAAAAATTATAGTACCTTGATTCAGATTATCTCTATTATTATTGTTTGACATGTTTTAGAACATCCTATCAATAGCATAATTTTTTACAATAAATTTTCTTGCTGATTGGTTTTGATTTTCCAGGTTGTTTGGAAAGATTATGGAAATTATCTCATGGATAAAAGATATTATGACGAAGCAGGCTTAGTGTTTTCTCGATGTGAAGAATATGAAAAGGCTCTTATGGCCTACAAAGAATCACTTAACTGGCAGTCTATGCTTTATGTAGCCATGGAGCTAAGTTATCCAGATGATAAAATAATCTCATTGTGCATAGAAGTTGCTGGTTTGTATTATTTCCTGTTGTATTTAATTTTTTCCCCTATGTCTGTAATTTATGAATTTAAGAATAATATTTTTGTACTTCTTCTGACAATACTGATCTTTAGGTAACCTTTTAACCTTTTCTTTTGCTTCAAAATATTCTGATATTCCTATCTTACATTTCATTGTAAATTACTGTAAAATTTTATAAACTTCTTACTTTGGTGAAAGTTTTCTGTTTGTTCTTTCATATTGTTGTGTGTTTGTAATATCTTCCTCTCAATAGATGGCGCCTCTACTGAGCGTTTGTTGCGATCAGAGATCGCAGTTGTGTGCTAGTCGCTATGTAGTGAGGTTGTTCTTATATCAATAAAGCTATGTTAGTTTATCCTAGAATTACGGCGTTTGTTCCACAACTTTAGTAAGCCCTAAAGTTATATCAATTGGCGACGAGATGCGAGTCGATGTTAAAAGAAGAGAAAAAAATTTTTTTTCTCTCTTCCTCGATTGGAATGACGCCGCCGAACGTTGAGAGATATAAATTCAATAGCAGAGTGCGATGCGCCGGCGAATCAGTCGCCAATTTCATCGCGGAGTTACACAGCTTGGCTAAGCATTGTAATTATGGCGCATCTCTCGATGAAATGCTGCGAGATCGGATCGTTTGTGGGATCCAAGATGAAAGTATCCAGAGAAAACTCCTAGCTGAAAGCCAGTTAAGCCTAACGAGGGCTACAGAAATCCCGGTAACTATGGAGACTGCGGCCAGGGACGCTAACAAACTACGGATGGCGTCCGGATCTGGCTCGGAAGTAAATAAAATTCATTTTAAGAAGAATATTGTACCCAAAAGTCTGAATTCTCGTGTTTCAACTCAAAATGTCAAAAAATGCAATCGATGTGGAGGTAATCACGTGTCCAGCGAATGCCATTTCAAAAATTCAACTTGCCATGCGTGTAAGAAAATTGGCCACATCGCTAAAGTTTGCCGATCTAAGAAGAAAAATTCTGGAGTTCGGGTGCATAATGTGCAAGTGGAGGAGGCTGAAAATAAAGTACCTGTAAATTACACACTATTCAACATCTCAGGAATGAAAGAAACCTTGCCACCTGCTAGAGTTGAGTGTCTACTCCAAGGTAAGCCATTCGTTTTTGAAGTGGATTCAGGGGCCCCCTTTTTTCTAATGCCTTTAAATGAATTTAATAAAGTAAAAGAGTATTTTCCTCCTTTGGAGCAAACCTCAATTAAGCTAAATTCTTATACTGAGCATCCTATCGAAGTGATTGGTATGATTCAAGTTGAAGTGTCCTATGAAGCAAAGTCTCACTCATTACCTTTGATGGTTGTTGGACAAGGAAGTATTAATTTAGCAGGCCGCATCTGGATTTATCCATTGCAATTAATGAATGTTTTTAAAAATGTAAACCATCCTTATGCCATAAACAATCTGCCAACTTCTGAATTGTTGTTCCAGAACCTTTTAGAAAGATTTAAAGATCTATTTTCACCAGAATTAGGTCTTGTGAAAGATGTCAAGGTGCATTTAATTAAGAAAGTTTCTGCAACTCCAAAATGTTTTAAGGCACGTCCAATACCGTATGCTCTGGTAGACAAAGTTGACCAAGAGATAGTTCGGCTGGTTCAAGCAGGCATTCTTGAACCAGTGAAGACCGCTGAGTCTGCAGCGCCAATTGTACCTGTGTTGAAGCGTGACGGCCGCATCAGGATATGCGGAGATTTCAAATTAACGATGAACAAGATGACCGAATTAGAGCAGTATTCACTTCCTAACATCGAAGACTTATTTACCCAGTTGTCAGGCGGAGTTGTTTTCTCTAAGTTGGACCTCCGTGATGCCTACTGCCAGTTACAACTGGATGAAGAGTCAAAAGATCTAGTCATCATTAACACACATAAAGGACTGTTCCGGTATATAAGAATACCTTTCGGAGAAGCCTCTGCTCCAGCTGTGTTCCAGAGAGAAATTGATAAAATTCTGTATGGTCTGAAGGCTGCTTGCTATCTTGATGATGTTTTAGTGTTCGGAAAAGATGAAGCTGAACATTTACAGAACTTGACGGCTGTTCTAACGCGGTTACAGGAAGTTTGTATGAAACTCAACCCTGACAAATGCGAATTTTTGAAGACTTCAGTTGAATATCTTGGTCATATCGGATTGACAGTAAAGGACTTCATCCGCTAGAGTCTAAAGTCAAAGCAGTTGTCAATACACCAGATCCGAAGAATAAGGATGAACTACGTTCCTTCATCGGATTGATTACTTACTATGCTAAGTTCCTGCCAAACATGGCCACTTTGTTAGCGCCATTATATGAGCTCTTAAAAGATAAAACCAAATGGAAATGGGATAAATTACAGAAAGAAGCTTTCTCTAAAGTGAAAGAAACCTTACGAAATTCATCACTGCTGATACATTTAGACAATAAGAAGGAAGTTGTGTTGGCTTGTGATGCCAGTCCCTATGGTCTTGGAGCTGTACTATCTCATGTAACTGAAGATGGTGATCGCCCAATAGCTTTTGCGTCACGTTCCTTAACTGACGCTGAAAAGAATTACAGCCATATAGAAAAGGAAGCTCTATCCTTGGTCTTTGGCGTAACAAAATTTCGTAAATACCTGTTAGGACGAACATTCACATTACTTACTGATCATCGTCCCTTAGTTAATCTCCTTTCTGCAGACAAGCCTGTTCCAGTTGTGGCTGCTGCGCGAATTCAACGTTGGGCTCTGACCCTTGCAGCATATTCATACTCTATCAAATACAGAAAAGGTAGTTTGCATGCTAATGCAGATGCTTGCAGTCGGCTGCCCTTAAATACGAAGCATCCTGATCTGCCAGTTCCGATAGAGTCAGTGTCGTTATTGACACAGTTAGACGACACTCCAGTGACGAGGCATCTGATTGCAACAGAAATTAACAAATGTCCTGATCTACGCAAGCTAAAATCTTACATCTTAAACGGTTTTCTGAAGAAAATAGAGCAAAATCTGCACCCTTTTCTAAGAGTAAAAGATGAATTATCTTTTGAAGGAGACATCATTTTCAGGGGCTCACGTGTATTTATACCACCAAAATTTAGGAAATTCATACTAGATGAGTTTCATTCATCTCACCAAGGCATAACGGCTATAAAGGCCCATGCTCGTTCCAGTGTTTGGTGGCCAGGATTAGATAATGATCTTGAAGCAAGAGTGAAGGGTTGTGTTGTTTGCCAGCAAAATGCTTCAGCACTTCCAGCAAAGTACTCTTCTTGGCCTGTGCCAGAACAAGCATGGGAGCGGATCCACATTGACCATGCGGGTCCAGTGGAAGGTCACATGTTGCTAGTAATCGTGGATGCCAAAACAAAGTGGTTAGAAGTGGCACAAGTCTCAAGTACAGCATCTTGTGTAACCATAATGGTGTTGCGTAGCCTGTTTTCTCGTTTCGGCATTCCCAAAAGTCTGGTCAGCGACAATGGCCCTGGTTTCAGCAGTGCAGAATTTGGTGAATTTTTAGCTAACAATGGCATTTCCGAGGTTAAAACACTACCATACCATCCACGTTCGAATGGTTTAGCAGAACAAGCGGTCCGTACAGTCAATTCAGCCCTGAAGAAAATGACTGGAAGGACTTTCGCAGAGAGGCTGTCTCGATTCCTTTTCAACTACCGCAATACACCATCGGCAGCGACGGGAATATCTCCAGCCATGGCAATGTTCGGTCGGCCTCTTCGAACACGGCTGGACCTAATTCGAGATCCTGTGACCCAGACATGTGAGACGAAAGAGACAGGGTCAAAGAAAATTTCAGAGGGCACTCCAGTTTGGGTGCGTGCATTTGGTCGTGGCCCACCATGGGTTGCTGGCAATATTTTATGTCCATTGGGAAAAGTTATGTGTGAGGTCTCAACCCCCATGGGAAACTGGACTCAACACATCGACCAGTTAAGGCTCAGACAGGAAGAGCTGACTAGTAAAATTCCTACTCCACTTAAGTTACCAGCTCCTGCTGCACCACAAACAGAATCTGCTGACTTGCAGATAAAGGTACCCACTTGTGCTCCCAAACCTCCTGTGCTCTCCTCAGAGCTAAGTTCTCCAGGCATAGTGAGCAAGTCGCCTGCAGAACCCCCAGTGCTATCACCACAAGTGCTCACTTGTGATGAAAATAGTACTCCATTGATTAGATGTTCAAAACGTGTAAGAGTAAAACCAGTATGTCTCCAGTTATAAACTGACAAACTGTTTGTTAGTTTTTGAACTGTTCTCTGTGAAATACTGTTACATCTAAAATTATAGACTGACAAACTGTTCGTTAGTTTTTGAACTGTTTTCCTTAAAAGACTTTTGTTTTGAACTGTCTATATGTAATGACGTTTACATCTTGTACTTTCTTTAAGAAGGGAGGGAATGTTGTGTGTTTGTAATATCTTCCTCTCAATAGATGGCGCCTCTACTGAGCGTTTGTTGCGATCGGAGATCGCCAGTGATCGCAGTTGTGTGCTAGTCGCTATGTAGTGAGGTTGTTCTTATATCAATAAAGCTATGTTAGTTTATCCTAGAATTACGGCGTTTGTTCCACAACTTTAGTAAGCCCTAAAGTTATATCACATATAAAAAAGAAAAAAGCTTTTTAAATCATTTTGAAAATCCAGGCTACTAATTCTCTTTTGGACAATTCAAATTATGATTGTTGCATCGCCAATTTGGCCAAAAGAAAATGACCAACATTTAAATGCAGTAAACCAAATTTAAAAGAAAAAGGTTGTTTACTAGGCTTCAGTTTTTCATTTATTTTAGTGCTAAAAACATTCTGTGTATAGTATTACCAGGTATCCTGCATAAATCGGAGCTCTAAATGCTCTGGACGCTAGTATTTTAAAATCCTTTTCTTCGCCTTATCTATTGGCAGAATTATTCATAATTAAAGGTGGCAAAATGAACTGTAAAAAATTAGTGGCATCCAGAGCATTTGGAGCCCTGATTTATGTAAGGCATCTGGCAACACCAATTGTGTTATACATATATTCATATCTGATATGTAAGTAGTATTTAACGCCATGTTTATCACTGGGGACGATTGATGCCTTTAGAAATTTGGACTTTTTTTTATTTTTAGTTTTTGCTTCTAAAAAATTATAAAGGAAAAATATTTATTTTTACTTTTTAAAAATTTTATTTAGTGTTATTCTAAGATTTTGTTATCTGTGGTATAAAGATTTGTAACTTTTTTGTTCAAAAACATTATTAACTTGGAGTACCTAGAATACAAATGGTACAAAACAATGAAAACTGGTCTTAAACAATTTAGATGTAAAGAAATTTGCACTGACATGATTGGATTCAATGATCTACTAAAGTTATGCCAATTATATTTAACCAAATTAAATCATGAGATTATTTATCAGGTTTTCAAAATAAATGCTACATTAACACATGCAATAAAACTATTTTCTGCAACCTTTTTTATTTTTGGACTTGGTACTTTGTATATAATCTTTTTTAGCTCATCACTCATATTATTATTGTTATTACTTGAGTATATCCTATTTCTATGCCTGTTTGATAGCCTCATAATTTAAAATAACCTATATTGTTAGTGGTTATATGTTTTAGATATGAGGAAAGCATCGGTATCTGATCATTTGGAGTGGATAAAATAAAAGAAAGAGAGAGTTAGACTAGTAGCATAAATATGTTTATGGGAGCATTAGAAAATAAAAAAATAAGTAATTTTTATGCATTAACATAGTATCATGAATACAGATTACAATTTTCTTAGCCTGTGGATCTTCAACATGATCTAATGAATACAAATAATAATATATACAAACAAATAGATAGTTAAATCTCAATATTATTTTTTTTATTATTTTAAACAATGTATAAAATTAACTCTGCTTATATAAAATGTTTAGTATATGACGTTACAGTGAAGAATCGCAGCCTCTCAGCTCAGAGAATGCAGCCCCAATCATGGAAGGTCCCACTGGACAATTTAAAAAGAATTTCCTTCAAGTTAGAGACATTGACTAGTTGGTCAGATAGGGCTGGAATTTTTAATACATTGGACAATTGAGATGGTTTCAAGCTTATTTATTCACTTTAGTATCATGAACACAGATTACAATCTTGCAAACCTGTGGATCTGCAACATGATCTAATGATATCTTATACATAAACAATGAATAATTAAACCTCAATATTATTTTAAATGATGTATAAAAGTAACTCTGCTTAAATAAAGTGATCATTGATTGAGCATTTGCTGAATTTGTAGTGTCAGATTGCAAGTTCCACATCAGATTCCAGTGTTATCGGAGAGATGCAGGATCCTATAGCAATCATTTACTTTAAGTATGGGATTGATTTCCTGCTATTTGCTTTAACTTTTTTCTTTTGTTATTTTGAGAAAGAGGGTGAAATTAGTTCACTATTGAGAGGGAAAAATGTACAGATTTATAGGTATTAGTGATCAAAAATGTGTCTGACAGCTATTCGGAAGAATCTGTTAAGCAGGTTTTACTGTATATAAGGTGATTCATAACTTATCATTCAAATTTTGTGGAGAGGTAGGGAATATATGACAAGAAACTGATTTCACATAGGAAAGTATGTCTGCAAATGTCACCTACATGAACAAAATGGATAAGTAAAGGGAATGCAAGGAAACAGTACAGTTAAGTAAGTGGTAATGAATGTGACTTTTATTCCAAGAAGGTGAAATACAGCCTCACAGTAGGTGCTCAAAATTACGACCATTTACACAAACACAGGATTTACAGTGCCATTGCATTGACTTCTGAGCATTTGCAAAAATGCCTGGCATATCACAGACAATGCTTGCAGCGGCCATTATTCATGCAACAAGGTCATTAACGAGATTTTTGGAGTTTTTAAAGATGGAAGCCCAAATGAGAAGTGGAAATAGGAGAAGAAATAATATTAGCTTTAGGAAAGTCAAAACAGTGATTTGGATGCAATAGAAGATTGGGTACACACAGCACGCTCTACATATGTATGCATACTTTTGTGGACATACTTTCCTATGTAAAATCGGTTTCCTGATGTATTCCCTACCTTTCAACAAAATTTGAACTATAAGTTTTGAATCATCTTGTATATATTTATAGATGCAGTTTCATAATTTTTTAATGCTATTGTAAGTTTTATAGTTTCATAGTATTTAAAATTCTGTTTATATAGTTTACAAATTTTAGGATAATCTTCCAAAAGTATTTTTAAGAATTTTTCATTTTAACATAAAATTTTATATAGATATGATTTTTAAATATTTCCAGAGAAATTAAAGAGTAATCAGAAGTATTTAGAAGCCTCATATCTTCTAGAGCACTATGTAAAGGTAAATGAGTTTGTCATAATTGCCATTTTTAAATTAATTTTATAAATTATTTTGTTTATTGTCAAGCCAGTAACTTCATTTCAAAAAATATTTTTAGGACATTGAAGAAAGTATTGTTACACTGATAGATGGTTGTGAATGGAATGCTGCTTTACTTCTGGTATTGTTTATTGATTTTTAAAAAATATATATATAATATTTTTTCCCCAATAGATGTATTAATTACAGTCTAGCAAAAACAGAAAGCATTTTAAAATTATGTATCAAGCATTATCATTGTTTTGCAAAAATATGTTTGCTTGATTCACCTTTTATCTTTCTGCTTCTGATTAAAATGATTAATTGTTATATGTGTGCTATTTTAATTAGAGGGTAGGGGCAGAAATCTCATCTCTTTGGATTGATTTCTTTCTTTTTTCTTTTAATATTTTACAAAAGAACGTATTATTAAAAGTATGGTAAAGTGATTTTTGTAATAGCTATATAGTTATTTTAAATCAAAATATCAAGCAACCAATCTTTTAAAAATTCTCAAAATCTCGTTGTTGCATTAAGGAAAGTTCTCAGTACCTATCAAATTATCCAACTGGCATGATGCACTCTAGATTATAGGCTGACAAGCACTTTAACACAAATGATAAATTTGACTCACTCATTTTTTTTCTGTAAGTTCTTTTATTGTTTGTTTTAATAAAGCTTGAAATGCATTTATACTTTTGTTTATACTTAATATTCATGCATAAAACCTATTCAGTGTAATTTTTGTAAGATTAAGCATTAATTTCAAAAATATTATTAACCAAATTTAAAATTCTAATTCTTTAAAATTATTTTATGTTTCTTATGTATGAATATTTCTTTATCATGACTGTATACAGAGTAGTGTCCCCCTAATTTGCAATTCTATAATCCCCATTCTGTCTGTAACTATAAACAAGGAAATTTAATTCTTGAAAAATTCCTTGTGGGAACAAAGTTTCTCAATGCCAGCCATTTACTTCAAATAAGTACTTAAAAATTTTTCTTTTAAAGTAAATTTCAGTTAATCGCATCACTTCCAGGTTTTTTAATCTACCATAAAAAATATGGTATGTCATTAAATTATAACGTACAGTACATGTGACATGAACATGAAGGAGTTAACCCTCCGACTGTCTTGGAAAAGGGCAAAATTGTAATGTTGTTTTCTCTGCATTTCGTTTTAAATGCTAAAAAAAAAATTATTCTTTGAACATTTTATAAAAAAAACTTAATAACGAATATGAATGCAATCCTTGGAAGTATTAATCATTGTTCAATTTACTAAAAATACACTAAATCAATAGAATTATATTACTTTAAATATTGCTTGTATTGCAGTGAAACCTGGAGCTTAGTGAACGTATTAACACGGACTTGTCAGTGAGGGGGTTAATAACAGAATCAAATTAATTTTCTTATACAGTAGACTCCCTCAAATCTGCACTGCTTGGGACCAGATGTTCTGCGAATTTTAGAATTTTGTGGATTTCTGGTCATTGATTTGTGTACATTTTTTAAACATAATTTGAACGTAATAATACAATCAAAATTATAATGAATGCTTACAATATAGTATAATATTAAAATAAGTAATAAATTAAAATAGTAAAAATTAAGATGACTTTAAAAATGATTAAATTATTATAAGTAAATGTCAAGTAAATAATTGATAATGTATAATTAAATTATGCACCATAAAGATACATTTTTTTTTTTTTTTAATTTTTCAATGCAACTTGCCTCATAAAGGTACCCTACTAATTCACATCAAAATCATAAAATGAGGAAATTTTATTTTAGGTATAGCAAGATTTAATAACCAAAAAAAGCTTGATTATTACATAAATATATTTGGTAAAAAGATTACGATTACCAAAAATATCAGCAATATCTTGATTTTTTTCAGAAATAAATTTATATTTTCTTCATGAAAAAGCACAAGTTCAGTCATATTAATGAGAATTACATTTAAAATAGGTACAAAATGATATAAAAATAAAAAAAGTCTGTAGTCCTGACCCAACATCTGTAACTGAAAGTTTCATGGTTTACATCTGTGATGATGTGTGGATTTTAGGCATTTTGCAGATTTTAGGGTTGTGGATTTGAGGGAGTCTATTGTATACGTTGATCTAACAAAAACATAGCTATGAAAAAGGAGAGCCTAGTTCTGTAAAGTCAATGGCAAGAAAAGAAGTGATATCTAAGTGGGTGCCAAGTTCAAATAAAATTCACTCAAACTTACCTACTGAAGTATTATAGCATTTTTTAAATTGCTTAGAAATAAAAATTATTGATAGCATATTAATAATAAATCTAGAACTTGGCAAGTTTTTACCTACGAGTCATTTATTTTTAATAATGACATTATTATATCAAATCTTGTTATTTCATGATTGGAAGCCTTAATTTGAATGAGCTCCTTCCCCTTGAAGGGTGGTGGGATAAAATATATCCCACCCAATTTAACTGCAAAATGCCACATTGATACCAGAATTCAGGACTAAAAAGTTTAATTTTATTAAATACGTGAAAAGAAGCTTTTACTCATTTTGAAATAAATTTGTTTTTAAATTCTGGTGTTATTCAATCATTTCAGCATTTCATGAATAAAAGTTATTTGGCCCTGAAAGGGTTAAAAGGGTGCAGTCTCTAGAGTGATGACCAAGAACAAGCGTAAGTATATCTGTCTCTTTGTCAGGCATCTTAGTCTGTTTGCATTGAGGTTTCGGGAGGGTGGCTGCTAGAGTGATAACCAAAGACGAGTGGGAGTGTATCTGTGTATTTATTGGTTTATGAAATCTTTAACATGAGTCATTTGTTTATAATAATAACTATATTAATTTTTTTTATTAATTTTTTTTTGTAATGTCATTGAAATTGATATTAACATCACCATTTTATTAAGACATGAAATTGATAGGCATAACGTTTATCAAAAACTTGCCAAGTTCTAGATTTATTATTAATGTGCTATCAATAATTTTTATTTCTAAACAATTTAAAAAATGCTATAATACTTCAGTAGGTAAGTTTGAGTGAATTTTATTTGAACTTGACACCCACTTAGATATCACTTCTTTTCTTGCCATTGTCTTTACAGAACTTGGCTCCCTTTTTTCACAGCTATGTTTTTGTTAGATATCATTACTTTTTGTAAAGTTACAATATATTTAGACATTTTACTTAATGCTTTTTAATGTGTTTACATGTGACTATTTTATTCACCAAGCAACATTCAATTTTAATTTAAATTTCCTACAACAAAGTATTTGGCTGTCAATTTGCGGCAGAAATCTATATTTTAATACTGCTACATTGAATGCATGTTTTGAAACGAAATGTATTGATTCGAAATTTTTATTGTTTCTGAAACAACAATTCCTATTAAATTTTCCAATTAAATATCCTATAGCTGGGTCTGCTTTTTTGTACTGAAAGTGAAAAATAAAGTCATGTGCTTATGCCACACTATGTATCATTCATCCATGGGTGCCGGCAAAGAGGCAGTGCAGAGGAAGGACACTGCCCCTCCCTGGATTTTCAAATTTAATTAACTAAATATCCTTTTCTCTAATGATTTTGAAAATAACAAGTGGGTAAGTGTGATCACAGATCGCACAGAGGGTTTCGTTTAATATTCCTTTCAAAACACTTTATCCTTTTGAAAAATCTGTTAGTTCCACATTCCGCAACCAGGGGTGCACTCTATTCTAAACAAACCTCTATCCGAACGAAACTCTGTTTTACATACTATCCGTAGATATATTAGTCGAGGGGATTGAGCCCATAGCACCCGAGATAAGTAGGTGCCCCTGGCGGTAAAAAGTGGAACTAAAATATGTAAGGCTATGGTGCATAATATGAAAGAATGTGTTAAGTGAGATTCCGGGATATGTAAATTGAAACGAAAATTCGAAAAGAAAATCTAATCGAAACAAATTCAATTCACATTTCCCGAAATCACACTATGGCCATACGTATAGTGGTTAATGTAATAGCGATGTAAATAAATTTAAATAAATCTGAAAAAGAAAAACAAAATAATCACTCACCCCTTGAGACACTGTAAGTATGGATACACAAAGTGAAACAATATTGCCAAACTAATTATTTTATTTATATAAAAAATATAGCGAGCTGCGAAGGATCCTTGCAGAAGATACATATTAATATTGCAATATATTTATATTATGTATTATTATGTAGTTAACACTATGTCTTGAAATAAATTAGTGCATTCTTTACTGAAGACACATTAAACAATTAATCTGCTTTAGAGTGTATTTTATTAACACAAATAACGAAGATACTTTAGTGATGGATTATTCTGAAAGTTTTAGTATTTATGTCTTTGTAAAGAAGAGTTTTCGGAGTTCGAGTAATTAAATGAGAAGAAAAGTAAATCTTTGCTCTAAAAAGGTTTGATTCATCATAAAGTATTATTAAATGGGTACTTCTTAGACGTCTGAAGAATAGTGAACATAATATCGAAAATCGGCTAAATCCAGATTGAACATGTGCTGTCCAGATTTACACTATAAGCATCTAACTATTTGGTCTTGACATTCAATCAAAATAATATGTGAATGGCGATGAAAGGGATAAAAAGCGGAAATGATTTGTTATGATCCGATAGACGCGATTATCCTTAACTTAAGTGATCCACGTCAAGAAACTGGGGATGAACGGTGATAGCATAAAGCAGGGAATTCATATCAAACATCTCTGAAATACATCCAGGATGAATTATAACTTCGATGACGTCTCTACTGAGAGATCTGGGCAGATTGGAAGCTAACGATATGTTGAAGAAAACAAACGCTCATTTCGTAAAAGTACGTCCCTTTGGTACTATTGTATCACTGCAGGGAAACACCCGTTGGGCCCAAAGGCCCAACGGTGACGACTTAAAAATTGCCGATCTGCAAACCGGTGTTCTCTCTTCTGACAATAATAAGGAACTGAACTTCTTTTTGAAATGCCTGCCGAAATCTGGAAACGATCTCGGCAACACTAGCCAATCACAAAACTCCAAAAGACGATCCATCGAATCCACAGAGACGATCTATCGAACGTGAACAGGGGGAAAATGTTTTAGCGGTGGAATAATCACCGTGGAATGGCAACACTCTAACGAGCGGGAAAATAAGGAATGTTCGCTATGTGGGAGTTCCTGTGACGTCAAAAGGAATTTCCTGTCTGTTTTGAGATAAGAGAGAAATCTTTCTTAAAAATTGCATCTTTTGGGGTGCGAAGTAAATGGAAAGCAATAAAATTAAGGGAAACTGTAGGAGTTATAATTTCGTTTCTCTGGCAAACGATTTCAGCAATTGTTATGAAAGTTTATCAGTGAAATGGAAAAAGATAATAGAATATAATAAATGTAATTTTAAATGAAATAATTAAAAATAAAGAGTTAGGATTTAATATTTAAAACTTAATAAAATTTGCTGTCAAAATTGAAAGATGGTAAAAGGAAGTAGATTATTAAAATTAACAAAATATACAAAATTAAATTTATGTAAATTTAAGAAGGGGGAATGTTATGTAAAGCTTTTACAACATAACAGAATGGTCAAAGGGGTGTCGGCAAAAGTTGGAAAAGTGCTCCCTGGGTGAAAAGGGCGGAGATTAGAAAAATTGCTTAAAATACACAAGTTAGAGCCTGGAGGAGTAAATAATATAAGACTTTTTGAAAATTTTATGATTTGTCATGTGGTCTGAGATATTCAGCTATACGTATCCAAAAAGTCATGTCTCCAACTTAATTAGGGGCTCCCTTAGAAAGAATTGCTTAAAATACGTATGTGGTAACTCAAAGGGTTAAGCGTAAGACTTTTTCAAGATTTTATGATTTGTCGCCTGGCCTCAGGTGTTCTGCTATAAGTATGCAAAATTTCAAATCTGCATTTTAATAAGGGGCTCAGTTAGAAAGAATTGCTTAAAATACGCATGTGGAAGCCCAAAGGGTTAAATGTATGACTTTTTCAAAATTTTATTATTTGTCGCATGATGGTGTTCAGCTATAAGTATGCAAAATTTCACGCCTCCAACCTAAATAGGGTCTCACTTAGAAAGAATTGTTTAAAATAAACATGTGGGAGCGCAAAAGTTAAATGTACGACTTTTCCAAAATTTTATGATTTCTCGTTTCATGTGAGGTGTTCAGTTTTAAGTATGCAAAATTTCACGCCTCCAACATAATTAGGGCTCACTTAGAAAGAATTGTTTAAAATACACATGTGGGAGGGCAAAGGGTTAAATGTACGACTTTTTCAAAATTTTATGATTTGTCGTTTGATGTGAGGTGTTCAGCTATAAGTATGCAAAATTTCACGCCTCCAACCTAATTAGGGCTCACTTAGAAAGAATTGTTTAAAATACACATGTGGGAGCCCAAAGGGTTAAATGTACGACTTTTTCAAAATTTTATGGTTTGTCATTTATGTGAGGTGTTCACCTATCAGTATGCAAAATTTCACTCCTCCAACCTAATTAGGGGCTCACTTAGACAGAATTGTTTAAAATATCTCAATTATTAAAATACTCAATTTGTTGATTTTTTGTAAGCAAATTAACCCAGATAAACGCCCAGTAAGTAGATAGGTTTACAATGGAAGTCTATGGGAATTTGGCGAAATATTAGAGATATCACCAGGGTGGCATCACTTTTGGCGACTAATTTTGCTCGCCAAATTTGGCGATATATCGCCATATTGACGAGAAACTTGGTGGTATTTGGCGACAGAACAGCGTCCCCTCCTAAGGCAAATTGAAATTTCGCCTAATAGACGTAATGTTAAAGTAAAAATGGCACCCCCAGGTGGGTAATTCATCGATTTTCACAATTTTTTATTTTTTTCCTTAGTTTTATAGTGTAAACGAACTTCTCACCGAATTTGAAGTCTGTAGCTGCATTAGATATGCGAAATCTTTTTGATGAGTGAGTGAGTCAGTCAGTGGTAAAATTATCGATTATCAGACATTTTCAAATGTCATTATCTCGGAAACTAATTATGCTTTATTTATAAAATTTTGGATTTTAGGTAATTATTGTGGCCTTACTACACATTTCGTATAACAAGTATGTAGGCCTCATAGATTTTCAGTAATAGAGCATCGAAATTTGACGAAAACAGCTCGAAATGGTTCGTGTAAATAACACACGGCTATGTCGGGCGAACTTGGCTGACACACTGTCGTGTGTCTATATTATTTATTTATACGAACAATTCTTAAAAGCCAGTTTTATTGAAAAAATAGATTATACTATCAATAACTAGCCATTCTATTTTTCCTAATCTTAAAAGTTTTTATCTAACGGTAGTTGTTATTTTTTCTTTTTTATAAATTACTAATGACTGAAA
The DNA here is from genome assembly GCA_963932465.1 of Maratus speciosus. Lineage (NCBI taxonomy): Eukaryota > Metazoa > Arthropoda > Arachnida > Araneae > Salticidae > Maratus > Maratus speciosus. The sequence continues at coordinate 444,812,914 of OZ010797.1, forward strand.
TTTTTCCTCCAGATGTCCAAACATAGACGTCATGATATAATGGAAACTCATTTAAAACCAGCTCTTCTTGATCACTCTTCCTTTCTGGAATCTCAAGTAACACAGTTATTTAAAGACTTTTGCAATCATAATGACAGATTGAAAGTAGTTAGAATACAAAAACAGAAAGATGCTGAATTTGCAAGTACTTCATTTTTATTCTTTGTTGAGTTATTCCCATTATTTTAAATGAGAAAAGTATACCATATTTTTCCTATTTAGCCTCTTTCTTTTAAACAAAAATATTTTAATATTCTTTGATTATTTTTTTAAATTGAATTTAACTGTTTGTGTCATATATAACATATACAATAAATTTTTGTCATTTAGAAAAGCAAACTTTCAAAAAGTATTTTATTAATTGTCGGATTTCTAAAACTTTGCAATTAGTGCAAGTTATAACAGTACTTGTGAAAAATGACATTTTTACATTGTTTTTAAAACTTCATTTATGTTTAATAACAGCACATAATAATGCTAAAATTTTGTTTTTGTAAAAAAAAAAAAACAAAAAAAAAAAACAAGTATATATATTTTATAGATAATTTAGAATTTCCAAATTAAGATAATTTTTATACCAAGTGTTCCGTACCTGTAACAAACATTGTAATTCCCCTTTGGCGATGGAACACCACCCCCGCATCTATGCCAATTGGCAATCCTTTTAATGTAACCCTTTCGTTGAACCCGGATCACAGGTTGAGTATGCATCAGTGTAAGAGGAACAACCTCTGCGGCAACAAGTCGCCATTAGCCTTCATTAAAACCTTTATGTTAACAGTCTGCTAATTTCTCTTTTAATTTAGAACACCTCCGTTCATTTTGGTCCTAGCGACCCGGAGGTAAGACCAGCGTAAATGAATTTAATTTAATTTATTTCAATTTCGTCAACAAGACGAAAGGATGGCAGACTCAGACATTACAGCACTAAATCGGCGGCCTGGCAACATCAAAGCCCAGCTAACGAAGATCGTAAACGCCACCGAGGGAAAAAGCTTCACAATTGCGGAAACCAAGGCTCAACTAGAGCTCCTTCACAAAATCGAAGAAAAATTCGAAGTGATCAAGCAAGAATACTACAAAATCATGGACGAAGAAAAGATTGAGGAAGCGGAAGAACAACTCTCGCAATTGGATGAGGAGATACAGAAATTAGAGGTAAGCCTTAAATCATCTTTTCACAAACAAAATGAAGAAACAAATAGTAAAATAGACAGCACGTCTGAATCAAAATCCCATGTTAATGATCAAATTATTGCCAGAGGGGTCAGCATAAAGCTCCCTAAAATTCCACTTCCGATTTTTAGTGGCAAATTTGAAGAATGGTCTACATTTAAGACCACCTTCAATGAATTGATCAATAACAATCCACTTTTAAAAGACAACGAAAAACTGTTTTATCTCCGAGGAGCATTAACAGGTGAACCGAAAGGTTTACAAACTTCAGATGACACCTTTGGCTCACTCTTCAGAGAGCTGGAAGATCGCTATGAAAACAAAAGAATTATTGTGGATTGCCACATAAAAAATATATTAAATCTTTATGTAATCAAACAAGAGTCAGCTAAAGAACTGAGAAACCTTTTAGATCAGGTAAAAAAGAATTTGAGAGCGTTAAAGGTCTTGTAATTCGATAGAGACACCTTTTCAAATGCTATTTTGTTGAACATAATATTGGAAAAAATAGATCGAGAAACCCGTAAGCAATTTGAATTAACACTAAAGGATAAGGAAGTACCGAATTTCGATGAATTTTTAGAACGTAGATGCCAAATTTTAAGTAGTATTACTTCTGCGAATGCTTCAAAAACCACTAATAAATCTTTATTTATCCGTACTATCAAACCACAAAATAAAATGTGCATTTTATGTAAAACAGAAAGTCACCCAATATATCATTGCGAGAAGTATAAAAGTATGAAACTAAGCGATCGTCTAAACATTGTAAAGAAAAATAAGCTTTGTTTTAATTGCCTTAGTTTTTTTCGTATAATTCATCAATGTACTTCAAAGAGCAGATGTCTTGTTTGCAGCTCCAAACATCATACTTCGTTGTATAATTACTCATCACCAGATGTTCGAATTTAAGAGCCTTCAAAATCTATAAAGAATCTGGCTGCTGAAGAGGCAATTAATAGAAATTTAGCTTCCAAAGATTCAGCGCGAAATGAAGCTGCAGTTCATTCATTTTTATATGAAAAGAGCCATAAATCTGTCTTAATAAATACGGCGATTGTTTATATAGCAGACATTAATGGAATTAATCAGCCTTTTCGTACAATCCTGGATAGTGCCTCACAAACTAATTTTATAAGTTTAAGAGCAGCTGAAACTTTAGGTTTGAAAAAACAATCTATTAACATTCCCGTAGCAGGTCTTAATAATTCACCGATGTCCTTGAAATCTAAAGTGAAGGCGTGTGTCTCTAATAATAAGAGAGGCGATTTGCGATGGAATCTGGACTTATTGATCATCCCGAAAATCACAGATTTCACACCTGGAAAGGAAATAAACATAAAGAAATTAAACATTCCTTCGAACATCTGTTTAGCTGACCCACAGTTTTTTATTCCAAATAAGGTTGAAATTTTATTAGGCGCGGAAGGATTCTTTGAATTCTTAAAGGCAGACAAAATAAAGTTAGGAAAGCACTTTTATTTACAAGCTAGCGTGTTTGGTTATCTAATTTCTGGTTGTGTATATAACAATGTAGTAAACAATACGAAAAAATATTGTTTCTTAACGAAAAATTTAGAAGCTTTAGATAACACATTAAAATCTTTTTGGGAGATTGAAGAGGTGGAAAATTTAAAGTCTTGTGATAGTAAAGAATTAGAATATTGCAATAGGCACTTCGATAAAACGCATTTTAGAAATTCGGATGGCAGATATGTCGTAGAAATGCCTTTTAAACCAGAATTTTCTGAGACCAATTTAGGAAATTCAAAAATCATTGCATTGAAAAGATTAAATTATCTATGGAAATGTCTAGATCATGACCCTATAATGCAGAATTTATACACACAATTTCTTAATGAATATCAGTTTCTTAATCACATGCATGAAATAGAGGAAACTAATGAATTTGAGGACGGCTGTTATTTACCCCATCACAGAATTTTACGACCATCTAGCGCGACAACTAAATTGCGCGTTGTATATGACGCAAGCGCAAATAGTAGTAATGGATATTCATTGAATGATTTATTGTGCAAGGGTGGTGTGCTACAAGACGATCTCTTTTCGATATTGGTTCGATTTAGAAAGCACATTTATGCATTCACTGCCGACATCAAACAAATGTTTAGAATGATAGAGATAAATCCGTCCCAATACAAATTCTTAAAAATTCTGTGGAAAGACAGTGCATCATCCCCGGTTAAGGTCTTTCAATTATCAACGGTCACATATGGAACGGCTTGCACCCCATTTTTGGCCACCAAGGTCTTGCAACAACTCGCCTTAGATGAGCAAAAGGCTTTTCCGTTAGCTTCCAATATTGTACTGAAAGATTTCTATATGGATGATTGCTTGTCGGGGTCATCCAATCTAGAGGAATTTAATTTAATGCAAGCAGAATTAACACAACTCCTTCAGAGAGGGGGAATGATTTTGCATAAATGGTGTACTAATAAGGTCCAATCTGCTGACAATCAGATATTTCCCTTGGATAGAAATTCAGAAGAAATAACAGTTAAAACTTTAGGCATGCTTTGGAACAGTTCTAGCGATACATTTACATATAAAGTCAACATTAAAGTAACAAGTACTTTTACCAAACAAGAGGTGCTATCGCAAATTGCCTGGCTTTATGACCCTCTTGGTCTCTTAGGGCCAGTGATTGCAAAGGCAAAGATATTCATGCAACAATTGTGGTTGCTTAAATTACAATGGAACGATACTTTACCTTCGCAAATTTCCAAACAATGGGAAACCTTTATCGCAACATTACCAGAGCTCGAGTCCATCAACGTACCGAGATGCTTCTTAAAGGTGCACGTCCAATCAGTGGTACTTAATGGCTTCGTCGATGCTTCTTCAAAGGCATACGGTGCAGTTATTTATGTACAAACTATATCTAACTCCAACGAAACGGTTACTTACCTTCTTTGCAGCAAGTCACGAGTGGCCCCTACAAAGGTGATAACCGTACCCCGCTTGGAACTATCAGTGTGTCTTCTTCTTGCAAAATTAACCTGTAAGGTCTTAGATGCTTTAAACCAACAGGTGAATGCTGTGCGACTATTTTCAGACTCGACCATTGCTTAGCTTGGATGGACACTGCTCCACATTCATTAAAAACCTTTGTCGGCAACCGTGTAGTGCAAATGAAAGACATTTCAAGGAACATTCCATGGCACCATATACCATCGGAGCATAACTCAGCTGACCTGATATCCAGAGAAATGGATGTGAAAAACCTTGCCTCCAGTGAACTATGGTGGAATGGGCCACCACTTCAAATTCTTAAAGAAGCAATAGAGAAACCTACTTCTAGTCTTACTGACTGCTCGAACACTTATTATTCTAATGAACTTAAAGCCAGTAGACAAGTGACTTTAATCAACAATATGGACATTGGGATGTTCCGTACCTGTAACAAACATTGTAATTCGCCTTTGGCGACGGAACACCACCCCCGCATCTATGCCAATTGGCAATCCTTTTAATGTAACCCTTTCGTTGAACCCAGATGACGGGTTGAGTACGCATCAGTGTAAGAGGAACAACCTCTGCGGCAACAAGTCGCCATTAGCCTTCATTAAAACCTTTATGTTAACAGTCTGCTAATTTCTCTTTTAATTTAGAACACCTCCGTTCACCAAGGCATTTATAATACCTGCAATAAATATTTAATTTTGATCATATTTTTGGCAGCAAATTTTTATGCTTCTGTTGTTGAATTTTTTTATATTTCCTTTGTACTTAAAATTAGACTTCTCTCACTTAAAATTATTTCACTAATTAAATTTGTTATGATACAAAGAGTTAAACTAGTTTAATTTTCAACATGACTTATGAAAATTTGTACAATATATTTAATTCTTTTATATTAAAGTATAAAATGTATTTTTTGACAAGATGTCTTCATAATTTATAGAACTACTCCTAAAATTATTTATAAAAAAGAAAAATAGTAGAGATTTTAATCGAACAAACATTAAAAGTAAAAACCCCAGTGACAATGTCTTCAAAATGTATGTAAGAAAAACAAGCAACACCTTAACTCAAGGTGGCTGGCTTCATTTGATGAGAGAAAGCAAAAGTGCTTCTCTGTAATACTATTATTGTAAAGTTGGCATGTTTGTGGCCATTTTTAATTGTGTTAACTCATTATCCAATCATATACTGTTTGTTTTTTTATATGCTGTGTGTTCAATTAAATGTATGTGCTTATCTTGAACAAGCCTGGTAGCATAGTGGTAGCTTCGTCTGCCAACAAAGCTACAGGTCCCTGGTTCGATTCCAAGCTGTTAACTGGGCAAAGTTCACCCATACTTTCATCCTATTTGGGTCGATAAAATGAGTATCAAGCTTTCTTGGGAACTAAACACTATAGGTGCAGATTCACGGTCGCCAGTCGTCACGTCGCGACTGGCATTTTTTGATTTGGCGACTAATTTTTGGCTTTTAAGTTGCTATCCTTTGGCGAATTTCACGTTTTTTTCCACGACCATTTAACGAACATCTCGTGTTTTCACGATCCTCTGACAAAAATCGCGTTTTTTCCTCGATGCTTTGATAAAATTCACGTTTTTACAGGATACTTTTACTAAATTCACGTTTTTCTGCGATGCTTTGACAAAAACAGCACTTTTTCACGATCCTTTGGTAAAATTTGCAGGTTTTTTTTTTTTTTTAGATCCTTTGTTAAAATTTGCATTTATTCTGCAACCTTTTAACAAAACTCGCATTGTTTCTCCGACCCTTTGACAACTTTAACATTTTTTTCTAAGATGCTTTGATAAAATAAGGTTTTTTTTTTTTTTTTTTTGTGATGCATTGACGAAATTTGCAGTTTTCTTTTGGAATATTCTTATATTATATATATATATATTTATATGTATATTACTTCTATCTTGCTCAACTTTATCTTCTAACTATTACACTTAATTTATATCCAAATTTAAAAACTTGTGTGATGAAATGAGATATACACATTTAATGTAATTAGTCTGTGTTTCTTTTACACATATGTAGATTATTTTTCAATTTGAATTCCTGAATTTTTTGCCCATATAAACATTATTGCTTTTATTCCTTTCTTTCACAATATGGCAACTGCATTATTTGGGTTTAGGGGCCACTGGCTCCTTAAAAATTTTGGGAATATGCACCTATGCTAAACACTGAGGGTCCCACATTAGACTGACCGCCTGCCTTGGACATATGCTGCATAGTGTAAAATATGCAGTTTTTATTTTTCCCATCCCTTTCCATCCATTTATTTCCATGTGTAACCCTGGACTCCCATTCTAACAATTTCTTATTTATTTTACTGTAACATTACTGATCTAATTTAGTTTTAGTTTACCTAATCCACTGTAATCGAGATATATTGTGGTTAAGTTATTTCATTATTTTCTATTCTCATATATTCATAAATGTATTGAATTATACAAATTTTTCTGTGTTTATTTTTAGAGTTTAGGTATATGCTGTGTATGGCTTTATTTTTTATAATCAAAAATTTATTTAAATATATGACAATTTGATATTTAAAGATTCATGCTACATTCGAAGAAAGTTTTATCAACCTTGATGACCTCTGTACATATGATCAGTGGACTGCTATTTTCTACTTCAGCACACAGAATCATTAAATAATAATGGTTAATAACGAATAATCACTAAATAATAATGGTTAATAATAATGAATAATTACTAAATAATAATTGTTAAAAATAGTGAGTAATGATTAAATAATATTTTATAAATACTGTGCAATAATTATAATTGCTAAATTTGAATAAAATAAAATCTGTTTCAAATACTTATATTATTAAGTATTTTTTTTTTTCCGAATCAGATATTAAATGTCAGGGTGCATGTATTAAACAAAGGTGCGCATACATGGATAAATACAGTATTTTATAAATTGAAAAACTGTGAAAAAAATCTAATATGATAAAGATCTTAAAACTGTATAGTAGATAGAAGGGTATGACATTATTTAAGGTTATTGCTTAACCATTTTGCGACAAGCGTCTTTTCCAGAATTTTGATCTAATTCAATCACAGAAATGCATTGATTAAATAAGGTAAAATTCTCACTTAAAAATAACTGGTATTCAAGAATTCTGAGCACTTTATACATCATGTATACACGGCGCTCATCACAAAGGAGTTAATGAAATGTCTCATCTTTTTTATGTAATGATTACAGTCTGTTATAGTTCACATTTTAATTTGATCTTAAGGCATTTTACATTTTTTTAGTGTCTAAACCCAATTAAAAAAAAATGTATTTTTATAATCTTTCTCTTAGAATCAAACTCCCTCAATCTTAATGTAGGTATGAAGCATTTAATGAAAATTGTTATTTTTTATCATAAAATAAAAAATTGCTCCTTGCTTCTACAAATCTCTTAAGAGGCTACACTAATCCCACAGAGAAACTCTAACACTAATGTTAAACCTATTGGAGAAATCTTTACAGATTTCTCACTTGTATTTTAATGTTTTTGACTTTTTTTTAACATAAGATACCTGAAGTTCGATATCTATTGTTGTGCATTTGTTTGTACTTTTTCGTTTTTAGTTAGTTTTCTTTTATATGTAGACACTTTTACTTTTGGAACCAGTTCTGAAAGTGAAACTATTCTTGGACTTTGCAAAATGACAATCCTTATATAAAACTGTAACCAAAATCGAAAACGTACAACTCATAGAAGTAGATATTGCCATCAGGTATCCTGTGAAAAGAAAAAAAAATCATTTAAAAATATTAAAATAAAGTGAGAACTCGTAAAGATTTTCCCCCTAGGTTTAATATTAGCGTTCAAGTTTCTCTGCATGACTAGTGTAGACTCTTAATCTTCTAAAGATTTATTTATTTATTTTGTGAATCCATTAAAGCCATTCATTTGGCTAGTTTGCATAATTTTAGATTGAACTGTAATATTTTAAACATGTGAATGATATATAATGTAACATATTAAAAAGTTACATTTCTGATTTATTTGTTGTGATAAGTTTGATCTACATTGCTTGTTTTATTTCTCCCCCCCCCCCCCCCCCCAACAACTCCTTTTTGTAAACATAGGTATGTTGAAACACTATGATGAAGAACTGTTTGATGAAGGAAATAGTATTGCTGATGGAGCATCTTTAACCACATCTTGTACTGGATCAACACAGTTATCTGGGTAAATTTCACAAAATAATTTCCTGTTGCATGCATATTATGTTTCTTATATTTTGGACTTACGTGTAATTTAAATCAATCTTCCAGAATTTGCCTTTTTTACCCTCTTACAAATTGACAAAATAGTATTTTTTTAATGTGCATTTTTTTAAACACATGTTTTGAACCAATATGATCTAAAATTGATACATAAGTTTGTTTTCTATAAATTATGAATTCAATTCTTCTTTTTTAACACTTTCCAGCCAAAAATGGTTTATGAATTCTATTTGTCTAGCTGTATGTCTGCATTCTAATTCACATAAATATACTCGAATAATAAATATATGTTATTAAGGTTTACTATGGCATGTTCACTATTGAAAGTAAAGTGGTAGCATTTATAGTTCATTTACTGGGACACTCAAAAAAGTTCCATTACATTGTGATCCAAATCATTTGTAATGTGTTTTACTGATGTTATACTGTTTCAAACATATTGAAATTGATCTACATCACTGAAGTGCACTACAAGATGCTTACTGTATAATATGACATAGAAGAATTTATCCTTGATTCACAAAGCACATTAGAATATGGCTACAGTACAGTCTATGAACAATAATTGTCTGAAGTGCATTGTAAATTAAATTTTTTTTTTGTACTTATTGTGCATAGGTTCTATAGATCATGTATATGGAGAATTACATTACAAAAGAAATAAGAGTATATTTCCATTTGACAGAAATTACTGAACGAGAATTGTTCAGTGCAACTGATTTGAATTGAAATTAAATTTATGATTTTAGTTGTTTGTTAATAAATAACAGCACTATGCATTCTTTGTTTTTAAGTCAGAATTATGACATCATTGGTCATTGCTCAGTTGACTTTTGGTTTTTGAGAAGCACAGAAGGTGCTCGATTTCTTATATGCTTTTTCCCCTTTATATCTTCACCCAAATGTTGGCTGGATATAATTTTCTTATTTAATACTAGCATATGGCCCCGTCAAAAATGACGGGAAAGGGTTATTTTAAGTTTACAACATTAAGTCAGACTCAATTAAACAGGTGATTGATATGCATGATTATTCAGATAGTGGCAAGTCCTCAAAAGCATTAAAAAAATAGTGTTTGTAAAAGTCAACCTTCAAATGAAGAAAATATGAACCACCTCATGCGGGAAAAAAAAAAGCTTTTTCCAACAACCCTATGACAAAATTCTCATTTTTTCTGAACATCTTTGATGAAATTCGTGTTTTTTTCGCAGCCTTTTGACGAAATGAGTGTTTTTATCGGGATTTGTTGAAAAATTCGCTTTTTTTCTGCGCCCTTTTGACGAATTACAGCTCTCGCGTTTCTTTGACAAAATTCAGGGAAGAGTGCCACTTGGCAAAAAAAAATTGTTCAAAATCTTGCCAAAAATCTTTTCAAGATGGCCGAAAAACATTTTTAAATCTTTGTTATTTATAAATCAATGATTTTGCCCAAAAAATAGAAAATGATGTAAAAACATGGATTTATAAATAACATAAAGATTTAAAAACAAAGTTTTTCCGCCATCTTGAAAAATTTGTTACGAATGCTGGTAAAATCTCGCTCACAACTACTAAAAAACTTATTAAATATAAAATAAAAAGATAAAAATAAATAAATACCAATAAATGAGACGGCGATTCAGAAAAAAGGGAGTTTCATACAGAAAAATATATATAAAAAATGTTTATGGTGAAATTCTCGTTTTTTCTGCACATCTTTGATGAAATTCATGTTTTTTTCGCAGCCTTTTGACAAAATGACTGTTTTTATCGGGATTTGTTGCAAAATTCACGTTTTTTCTGTGCCTTTTTGACGAATTACACCTCTCATGCTTCTTTGACAAAATTCAGGGAAGAGTTCCGCATCCTGTGCTGCTTGGTGAAAAAAATTGTGCCAAAATCTTTTCAAGGTGACGGAAAAACACAATTTTTAAATCTTTATGTTATTTATAAATCAATGATTTGCACAAAAAAATAGAAAATGATGTAAAAACATGGATTTATAAGTAACATAAAGATTTAAAAACGAAGTTTTACTGCCATCTTGAAAAATTTGTTACGAATGCAGGTAAAATCTCGCTCACAACTGCCAAAAAATTTATTAAACATAAAATAAAAGTAAAAGGATAAATATAAAGAAATACCAATAAATGAGACGGCGATTCATAAAAAAAGGGGGAGTTTCATACAAAAAAAAATTTCAAATACATTTACACAAAAAACAAACAATCAGTTAAAATTTAAAAAAAAATCAATAATTTAGGTACTTCTCTTCTAACTGAATTAAATTTAAATTTTAATGAATGTTTGGTAATACACCCTTGATGTTTTCAGACTCGGAATTTTTTCGGCAGCTGTTGGCTGAATCGTCAGTCTCTAAAATGGTAAATCATGTAAAAATCGATATATTGGCCAATAAAGGGTGCATTTTAAACAGCTAAAGCAAAAATCCTAATAAAAAAAAAGAAATAAACAGCAGAGCAAGCGAGATTTACCTTACAATCAAAATACGTTGACAGAAGCACAGGTGCATCCAAATGTATGCAGCAAATTAGTTAGGTAACAGAAAATTTAGCTGACTAACGGTTCACCTGATACTGATGAACCAATAAGCTTCAAGATCCCCCGATTTCAAAATTTACATTTTTTTTTGGATCTTATGTTGAAACTTGCACTTTTGCAACCTTTTGATGAAATTCTCGTTTTCTCTGTGATCCTCTAATGAAAATCATTTTTTCTGTGATTATTTGACGAAATTCACGTTTTTCGCGATACTTTGATCAAATAATGCATTTTTTCTGCAGTCATCTGATGAAATTCATGTTTTTTCCACGATTATTGGGCGACATTCACATATTCCATGATCCTTAGACGAAACATGCATTCTAAAGGACCCTTTGTGAAAAATTGTGTTTTTTTCTGCGATCCTTTGACGGAATTCATATTCATTTGACGAAACCACCATTTTTCTATGATATTTTGCAATCCTTCAGGGAAAGCAGACAGATGATAATTGCAAGCTCCTGGCTATGTTTTTTTTCATGCTGTTTGTTTCTATACATGGACTAAATGCACAGTAGGTCACGGGAAAGGATTAGAAATAAACTCAATTTGCCACTGTTTGTACTCACATTTTTATTTTGTCAAATTCTGCTACCACCCCCCTTCTCGTCCTAAAAATGTCAACAAATTTTAATACTGATTTGCATCAATCACAGGAATGATAAATTGTGCCGAAAAAGTGGAATTCCATGTTTTCGCCGGAAAGTGGCATGTCTGTAAATGCTTTTAAAAATATATGCATAGTTGAAAAAAAAAAAAAAAAGCTGTTGCATTTTTCAAACAGCAAAAAATAATTTCCAGAAATATATTAAATTAAGCTTAAAAAATTCAGCATAGGTGAAATAAGAAACTTAAAAATAAAACAAAAAACATGTGGCATTTCTTTAAAAAATCAGATGTTTATTTTTTTAATTTTAGATGAAACTTTAAAATTTGATTCATATATTTGGGCAAAACTAAAACACCATTATGTGCATCATTGAAAGTAATACACATACATAAAGCTATGTTTTTTAACGGTACAAAAATTTAGTAAAATTTTAAAAAAATGTAATTTTGATTTTTAAATCTTTATTATAATGAAACGTTCCTGTGAGTGATAAACACTTTATGAACATGAACTTAAAATATGCATAGTTTAGATAAAAAATAAACAAAAAATTGTGCGTATGGGTGCTGGGCAACATATAACTATGATATGTTCCCGCACCATGTTGGTTAAATCAAAGTAAAATTATTTCTGTTTGTATAAATATTTTTTATAAAATATAATTATGAGTGTAAAATTATAATGTTTATATATTTAAGTAAAATAAGAGTGTAAGTTCATACAAAAATTATTAAGTTGATTTTAAATAGTAAATATATATTTTTAAAAAAATTGTTGTATTGTAAAATGAATGTATAATGTTGAATTGAGTTCGGATCTCAGACAACAACAATAGCCAGACGCCATGGTGTCGTTTTATGACAAGCCAATGGAAAGTGGTGTATAATTAGAAATCGTAAAATCATAAAAACGTTGGAATCAATTTATGGCCTCAATAAAAGTGTTGGGATAAATTTATGACTTTTCAGACCACCCAAACTTTAAGGCAGATAATAATATTAAAGTATATGTAAGGGGCCATTTGCAGACTGCTAGCTAATAGGCCTATCGAAGTATAATAAAAAATCTTCTCACATCCAATAACAGTGGACTAGACAAAAATAGTTCCACCCACTGCAGGAGCTGGTGTGCAAGAAGAATAAGGTTTAAAAAAGATAGTCTGAAAAAAGATGTAGAGGACGCAGGAGCTCTCCTGAAAGCCCGTGCAATGAGTCCCGTAAGCCCTAGTAAAGCCCAGGCGAGATGGACATATCGGAGCGAGCCTAATCGAGCCTAATCAAGCCTAATTGAGGATGTCTTCCTGAGGTACCTATCGAAGTGAGCCTAATCAAGCCAAATTGAGGATGTCTTCCTGATGTACATATCGGAGTGATCCTAATCAAGCCAAATTGAGGATGCGTTCCTGATGACACATTGCCATGATTCTAAGCAACGCAACAACTCGGAATTAGATGAATAAAGGCCACCATCCCATATATTAAAAGAAGGTACTATTTTAAACATTTTCTTTTACCACTTAAGATCATATGAAAAATCTTAAAAAATACTTTTCTGATATTTTACGGTAGAGAGTTATCTGAGATCCGACAAAACCAATGATTAAATAAGATTAAGGTAATTTAAAAATGAAAGATAATTATTCTTTTAGCAAAAAGAAACAATTATAATAATTAGAGTACATGAAAATATTGTCTTTTTTTTTAAAGATTAAATATTCATAAAATAATGAGAAGCAAACAAAAGTATTGCTTTCTTTTTTTTGAATTAATATTATGTTTTTCTGTATATAGTTATGTTCAATGTAAATAAAATATTTAATCAAGTTTTAAAAAGTTTCTGTAATTATTTAATTAATAATATTTAAAGTGTGTCAATTTATTTTTTACAGCTTAAATTTTAGTTTAATTCATAAGTGGAAGAGTTCGTCTAAATAATTCACAACGCAAACTCTTAATTTTATTAGTAATTATTCAAATTTAATAATTACATTTTGACGCGAATTATAATTTAATTTTATGAATGCTTCGCGTTGCTCTTCTACTAGAATTTAGGTAAATACGATCACTTATATTATTTGAATTTATCTAAGGTATATAAAATTATATACCAATTTGCTATGAGGTTGCTTGGATGATTTGGACCAATTAACAATTTTGGATATAAATTTGATAGAAAATAAACAGGTGTAATTATCTGTCCAGCAATGGGTGTTTAATTCTGTTCGGTGTAAACTCAGCTGAGTTTATCAGGCAAACTGAGAAATCCGTTGATTGCCGCGATCGCGAAATTCTTTTCCTGGTCAATTGGCGCCTTCTTTCCGAAAGCGATTCATTCGGAAAGTCCATAATAAAAATTAAAAAAACTTTTAAAACATTCAAAAGTAACTATTGACAGATTAAAGCGAGTAGTGGCGAAATGTCAGCAAGTTTATTCCTCCTCAGTTTTTCCTAAAGAAACAGCGTTTCACTGTTGCCACTACAGAAGAGTGAAATACATGAATCATTGATATGAATCAATATTCATATGAATGATTCATATGAATAATGATGAATAATCATTAAATTGAATCATTAAAACTATTAATATTTGTTGAAAACATTGATAATATTTTTAAAAATATTTATTCAATAAATTACGTAATATTTCATATGTATGTCGTAAACTGACTGCTTGTAAATGTAAACAGTCATAAATAAAATTGCTGCTTATAAATGTAAACAATAATGAAAAACGCATTTCAAAAAACTTAAAGGCTTTAATATGTTTTAAAAAATATATTTAAAGCAGAATCAGATGTTAGCCGTATTTTTTTTTTATGAATCGTCAAAGAGTCATTCATTTGTTTCTTAATTTGCTGGAATTTGAATCTGAATGGCAACAGTATCGTTTGTTTAGATTTGATAACAGCTAAATAATAAAACAGCTAATAGCTTAATTTTAATTTAGAACTTAATACATTATAAATGGATATGATACACATGTTTTATATGAAAATATGCTGAACAGGCATGATTTTAAGTAGAAAAAATTATCATTTAGCTGTCATATGTTAAGATATGTTTTTCATTAAGCCTAACATGGCGTTTAGCTACGGTCGTTTCGCAGACCAGAGTGGTTCGCACCGGCATCGTTCCGTCGGTCACGTGCACTCAGCTTTTATTATAAATAGATATTTAATATGAAATCATTTTGCAAGAAGATGAATATATATAAATGCATTGACTGTGAAGTTTAGTAGTTCTAAAAGGAACTTTATTCAATCTTATTATTTGAAACCAGAACTGTACTTTTGATTGTTTGTGAAATTGTATTTGTCAAGATTTGTTTTGTATTGTGAATGTGAAATAAAAATAAGAAAATCTCAAGAAAGGATTATTTTCTTCAAAATTCTGTACAAGAATTTTTAACTGTGCTATGCATTTCCCAACTGAACTAAATTTTAGCTTACTATCTAGTATATATAAAAATCTATAGATCATATACAGAGCTTCATAAAAGAATTTGGATATGTTTTGGACTATAGATGGTAATTGCTGAAATTGAGTTTTCAAATGTGTTATAAATTTCAAAATTGTTTTTCTAATATTATTTTGCATCTTATTAAACCGGAATGTGTTGAAAAATACTTTATAATCTATTCCTGATGCATGATTTATCTTTTTCTATCTTTTTATATAAATATATATATATAATAGTAATTGAACTAAGTTATAGAGTAATGTGGATTTATCTTTCCTGTGTTAACACATTGTTGACTGTAGTGTTGTCAATTTATCAATTCAAAATATCTGCCAAAATTTTCCCACAGTAGTTTTCGCTTTATTTAATGACAGACATTTCATAATTAAATGGAATCAAACATTACTTCTCAAAAGGTCTGCTAGAGGTTTTTAATAATTTAGGGCATATAACTTGTGCTGATATGCCATTAAAGAAAGGGAAACTATTAAAAGAGCAGAACAACGCCGTGAAAGTCTAGCTGGCAAGAGTGAGCTGAAGGGTGCATCGAAACGTCAGTGAAATATGAAAGACATTCCTCTAACTGTATAAATAAAATGGCTGAGGCATGATTGAACTTTGGTACACACAATTTATTTAAAAATATCACAGATCGAGATTACAGCTGATAATATTCACAGGCGAGAGCAAGGCTGATGAAATTCATAACAACAGGAACAGATGTTTAATTGCACATTAATTAACATTAATAAAAATATCACAGTTGATTAAAGCTTGATTAAAACCACATTAAAAAATAAAACTCATTCAATACTTTCAAAATAATAAACTCCATGAACGCCGTCCCGCGAACGTTCAAGATTCTTGACAATACTTCCCCTCATGGGAGAAGCAAAACAAAAGGGCCACGATATCACAACACGCCAAGGCTATATACGCTCAAAGAAAAAGCACGTGATTCCAAGAAGAACCACAGCAACCAATGAGCAGCCGATATCATTATGGATATGCAAAAACCAAAAACGATGAATCGATTTATTCGATTCTAAAAGATTCTGTGCTGCCATCTGGCGACAAAGTGAAAGTGATATCGATACGTCTTATCGATCATGAAACGTTCTATGCACGACGTGGCTAATTCACAGCATGGCGAACGGCAAAAATTCAATGATGTTCACAAAGTAAACACCGCATAGAAAACAAATCAAAAGGATTTCCAATTAAGGACCATTACAGAAGAGATAAGTAAGTAATATATTTAAGTAAATAAAGATGAATAAATGTTAACTATTAATGAAACTGTAATAAAGAAAATATATATAAAAAGTAAACAAAAGACCGGTACTTTAAGGTAAGCGATAAGAGACGAAGCAAGGAGAACAAAATTTATTCTGCCATCAATGCCCCCCCTGTCATTGCTTCGGAAATCTGCAAAGACAATCCGTAAACAGATAAAAAAAACCGTAAGAATATCCAAAATAAAAAAAAATTGAACTAAGAGTTTAAAAGCCTTTTTAAAAAAAGCCAAAATAAATAAACAGATTAGTATTCAGAAATGACAAAAGAAAGTCACTAAACATTATCAAAATGAACTGGAACCAAGAACTTTAAGAGTCACAATTACTCACAATTCTTATCTAACATTCAGTATATAGAAAACTTACATATAAATAAATACACAATTCAATAAGTACAATAATTTTAAATATACGTACCACAACATATCAAAGGTATTTACCCAATTTGGATAAATTACATAACAATAGTTCATAATTTTCTCCATCAATGAACTCCTTGACCAAAAAAAAAACCCCTGAAAGTTCTAAAAAAAAACCTGCTATTTCAGCAGAAAAATTTAAACAAAAAAAACTGGTTAATGATGAAGGCTAATACTTCTAAATACTACTTCCAAAGGCCTCAAATACTTCTAAAAAAAACAGGAAAAGAGGACGCAAATTAAGGCCCTACTAACACATATATTCAAAAAAAGTGTTTACACATTCTTCAAATAGACTTCTGATGAACAGAACCATTTACATAAGAAATGTGCTTCTAGATGCCTAGAAGTGAAGAGGAAAACATTAGAAATACACAATCATCCAAAAACACAATAATTAACCATTAATCAAGAAGACTAAATAATTTAAGAAAAGTTTAAATTTTTAACTTTACCAAAGAAACATTTACTGAAAAATTTAAATATTTCAAAAAAAAGTCAAAATTAAAAACCACAATATGACATAAAAATAGAATTAAAAATTAAGATTTAAACAAAGCTATATTAAACTAAACCAGAAACAAAGTTAAATAAAATAAGACAAAAAAAAAAAAAAAATTCCTGATAACGAGCGGGGACTATAGACACTGCCAAACTTTATAATGAAGGACTTACGAAAGAAAAATTAAAGTGCCTGTGCACAGAACCTCATACAGCGGTAATTTCCGGAGGACTACCCCAAAGTGACTCTCTGTCATTTACCGGACAAGGGTCACCTACCCGAAACGGTACCGTAGGCTGATCGAGCCACCCGGAAATAGCCTCCAAGAAACACCATTTCCGTAATCAGATGGGAATTAAATGCTCATCATTCAAGAAAAAAAAAAATGGTCAAGATATAAGTTCAAGGGAGAAAGATAGAATGTTAAGTATGTTGGCACGACAAGAAGGAAAAATTACACAACGATATGTTCATGTCAATTACACACAAAAAAAAAAATTAACTAGTAAACTCCTATGTTAACAAGTACTTCAAGAACTTGACATGACAAATAAAACAATGTGCTAACAATTTCCAGAAAAAAAAGTCTTAACAACATAGCAAGATTAAAAAGGTACGTATAACTGACAAAAATAAACATGCTAAGTTATAAAAACAGCTTTAACAAAATTTTGAAGGTCAAACTTGGTCAAAGGTTTCGTGAAGACATCAGCGAGGTTAGATTTACTACGTACATGCCTTAAAACAAAATCCCCCTTATAGAAAAGATCTCTAATGAAAAACAATTTTACATCAATGTGCTTCGATTTATAATTTTCCACAGGGGACTTCACGAAATCTATTGCCGCCTGATTGTCAACCAACATAACAGCCCTACCCTGGCATTCAGAAAACATCTTACATTCGCGGCGTATTCGATCAAACCAAACCAGGTTCTTAACGGCCTCTGTCATCGCGACAAATTCCGACTCCATGGTCGACAAACTAACACACTTTTCCTTAAAAGTGCGCCAGTCGACTGGAGATTTATCAAGCAGGACAATCTGGCCGCCGATCGAGGTTCGGTCGTCTCGATTAGCCGCGAAATCAGCATCAGAAAATACAGAAAGAAAATTTGACCCACAAGATAATTTCAATTTATAATTAGAGGTAGATCTCACATAACCTAAAAGTCTAAGAAGTCCATCCCAATGAAAAAGACCAGGGCTAGACTGAAATTGGGAAAAAATATTTACGGCATAACATAAATCAGGGCGAGTTCTATTTGCTATAAACGAGAGACAACCCAAAACACTTCTATAAGGAAAATGAGACATATATTCAACTTCAGAATCAGAGGTGGGACAGTTAGACCTTGAGAAGACAGCACCTTTACTAATAGGCAAGGAGGAAAATGGAATCTTAAATTTACTAAACCTCCGACAGACCTCTTCAATATAGTTACTCTGATGCAGAACAAGACCACGTTCAGTTTCCTCAAACTCTACACCTAAAAGTTTACGAGTTCTGCCAAGAACCTTTATATCAAATTCACCCATTAACAAAGATAAAGCTTTATCAATGAAATCCTGATTAAAACCAAAGATAACAATGTCATCCACATATAATAACAGGACCACCCTAGATCCAAGCAAATACACACAATTACAAGAAGAAATTTTCCTAAAGCCAAGCCTTAAAAGTACCTCATGGATCTCGTAGAACCATTCCCTGCCGCTCTGGTGCAGGCCATAAAGGGCGCGATCCAGCTTGCAAACCAGGTGCTCTTTTCCAGGGATTGCAAAACCGGGAGGTTGAAGCATATACACATCATCTCTTAAAGGCGCATACAGATAGGCGCAGGTGACGTCTCACTGAGTGTGCGACCACCCGCAACACGAAACGAGAAGGGAGAAGAAGAAGCGAATTACTCCAAAGTTGACCACAGGGCTGAAGGTGTCATCATACGAGACTCCCTTCACCTGTTTAAATCCCTGGGCAACAAGCCGGGCTTTGTATCGAGCAATTCTTCCGACTTCATCCCTTTTCACCGTGTAGACCCACCGGCACCCTACCGGAGTGATATGGACCGGCAAATCTGTCAAATGCCAAACCTTCCTGTTTTTCATCACCTCGATCTCTTGCTCCATTGCTTTCCGCCAGATCGCACCATTTACGGATCTACAAGCTTGTTTATAAGTTCTCGGAATATCATTCAAACCGCCTAGTCATGCTATAGGATGAATACAATTTGAAGTCACAGAATCAGAGTCAGAGTCAGAGTCAGAAGGAATAGATTGAATAGGAACAATGCCTGTATACTTATTTGAGGCCGAAAAATCAAATAAGTCAGGTTTAAAAATTATACTATTATCTTTACAATATTTCTCAACTTCATTAAGAGACCGGAGACGATGAGAAGTGCCCTCTTCAAAATAATAAATATCCGTTCTGTCACCCCTTTTATGAACAGAAGGCTTCCTCAACCATTTAACCTCTCTCAACTGGGAATCAGTGGAAGGCTGAACTAAAACATTTGAACCCGAATCCACAACCCCATCTCCATCACGTGGTAGTTCACCGGGAGGATCTGGCAGTATTCCAGATACAACTTCCCCAGCGCTTTCTGGATTCAATCCACCTTCGTGTGGGAAGAGGTTGTAATCTTCGGCGCCCAGTGCAGCTCCACTGCGCCCCGGACCACAACGAGACTCGTCAAAAGACACATTAGAGGACTCTATAATTTGATTGGTTTCCGGAAGCCATATTCTATATCCACGAGTCTTAAAAGCATAGCCCACCAGGTAACCACGACTAGCCTTTGGCTCAAGTTTTAATCGTTTTTGGCTAGGCATGCCCACATAGGACACTGTACCAAAAGGCCGCAGATGTCGAATAGACGGCTTCCGTCCGCCATACAACTCAAAAGGGGACCTGTTTAAAGACTGGGGACACATCCGATTCCACGTGTAAACGAAAAATTTCAAAGCCTCTGGCCAAAAACAAGCATCAAGACCACTCTCAATAAGCAATGTTCTCATCCCATTAGCGGCAGTTGCCATAAATCTTTCCGCAACCCCATTTTGCTGGGGGGTATAGACATTTGTGAACTCCTGGCGAATACCTTTGCTTTCAAAGAAATCATGAAAACATTGATTATCAAATTCCTTACCGTTATCAGTTCTAAAACTTTTAACCTTTTTATTTAAGAAATTTTTAGCCCTCAATATATGAGTTTTAACAATATCAAACGCCTCAGATTTAAGTTTTAGAGGATACACTGAAACACGTCTAGAATAATCATCAATTATTGAAAGGAAATAGCGCTCGCCATTACGACCCACTATATGACAAGGCCCCCACAAATCCGCGTACAATAACTCCAAAGGGCGAACCGAACGTATACTTTTCAAAGGTTTGTGAGATACACTACGAAATTTCCCAAGCTTACATGGTTCACAAATATGAGTTGACTCTTTTAACCCCGGTAAGCCTCTAACACAATTTTTACGACTTGTATTAACTAAAATAGATTGATTCACATGCCCACATCGACGATGCCATTGCATTATTGGATCATCTCTATTAGTTGTCAATGATTCAAAACGAACAGAACAACTATCTGGCTTAGGAATTTTAGGGAAGAATTTGTAAATTCTATTTTTAAGTCTAGCTTTAAAAAGGAAATCATTACCCCGACAGATGTCCACGCCATTTCTACCACCATAAAAGGATAAGCCACATAAGTCCAATTGAGGACCTGAAATTAAGTTACGACGAAGCTGGCTTGAATACATGACGTTTGTCAAGGTAAAAATCCTTTGACCAAATCTTAATTTGACCTCCCCCCGACCAGTAATTGGAAAAATAACATCTTTAACAGCTACAGACAAATTATCTTTTAAGGGTTCAAATTTGACAAACATATCACGATTATTACAAAAATGGTGACTGGCCCCGGTATCAAAAACCCAGGAACCATCACTTACACAAGTACTAAAACAAGCTGGTGAGACAAAATATAACTTACGTGAAGAATCATCATGTTCATAGTCATCAAACCGGCTACCAGTCGAAGGAGAACATCTGAAATCATTTTTCCGGCATCTCCGAGACCGCCTTGTCGTGGATGTACCTTGGTCAAATCTATCAGTCTTGCCGCCACGCTGTTCTGGAGTATAACGAGCATTATTTTCAAAAGACCTCGATGACGAAGGGCTACTTGATCGAGAAGACGTGAATCTAT
This sequence comes from Maratus speciosus, assembly GCA_963932465.1. Classification (NCBI taxonomy): domain Eukaryota; kingdom Metazoa; phylum Arthropoda; class Arachnida; order Araneae; family Salticidae; genus Maratus; species Maratus speciosus. The sequence goes on from OZ010797.1 coordinate 444,834,414, forward strand.
CTCTAGGTGGACTGTGATAGGGCCTACGACCTCCGCCTGGATTTCTTCTACTAAAACACCTTGCGTACACATGACCAACACGGCCGCAATTCCAACATCTTCTACCTCTATATCCCTGGACACCAGCTCTTCTTGTAGGAGGGGACGAAACAGCATTCTCAACACTAGGCTGTATACTTAAGGCAGCCATCTTCTTATCAGAATCTGCATCTCGTAATTTCAGCCGCGCCTCTTCTGCAACCAATTCAGTCACTATCAAGTCAAATTTAAATGAAGAATCATCTTTTCTCAACAAACTCTGGACACAACTATCATAACAGGAAGATAAATATCTTAATAGTTGATACGAAAGGTATCTCTCAGAGAAATCTTTGTCGATTGCCTTTATATTCAAATAAATCTTCTTCAACCTAGTGGCAAATAAATTGATGCTCTCACTTGATTTTATTCTCTCATTCACTAACTCCGAAAACAAGGCCATATGATGTGCTCTCGTGTCTGGATGGAAGTTATCTCTCAATCTCTTCCATGCCACCACCGGGTTATCGCCACAATCATCTACGATACGCTTAAATTCCGGCTCTATATTTAAGTAAATGAGGGACAGGGCTTGGTTTCTCCTCACCATAAAAGAATCAATATTAGCTTGAGTAACTGTAGTACTTAGCTCTGGAATTTCTAATTTCTTGTCTATGATATCCCACACCCCTTTATCCAGCATAAGATCAGAACCAGAAGACAGATCTTGACATCAGAAGACCAAACTGCATAATTACTAACATTCAGTTTCTGTATCGTATTCGACGTCATCTTCACAAAAGAGTATGGGTATCACAAAAAAAATTTCACCTGCCCCCCCCTACGTTTTCAAGATAATGCCGATCTTAAAAAAATTGTATTTTTATGAGCATTCACATAGATCTAACTGATCTGGATTTCGAACTCCTGTCTTTCAAAAAAAAAAAATGCAAATCGTTCAAACTTGAAAAAAGTCATGATTCAAAATAAAAGTTCAATATCTGTAACTAAAAAAATTCTAATCTTAAAATAAGTTCAGTTCAACATAAAATGTTCAGGATTATCGGCAAAATAAAGTTCAAACTTGAAATAATAAGTTCATACTTTAACAAAAATAAAGTTCAGAATTAACGAAAAAGGCTCAAGTAAAATTATAAAGTTCTATTTCAAAAAAAAAATTCTAAATTAATCCAGTTTTATCTCAAAAATATTATTTCAAAAACACAAACTCATAATTCAAAAACGTAAGCATAAACTCATTGGCGTAACTTCGGAAAAACATAAGTCCAATCATCAGTCAGATTACGATCTATATTTCAAAAACTCCTCTTCAGTTATGGACTCTCCTATGCCCATAACCCTTAATAATTTAGGGCATATAACTTGTGCTGATATGCCATTAAAGAAAGGGAAACTATTAAAAGAGCAGAACAACGCCGTGAAAGTCTAGCTGGCAAGAGTGAGCTGAAGGGTGCATCGAAACGTCAGTGAAATATGAAAGACATTCCTCTAACTGTATAAATAAAATGGCTGAGGCATGATTGAACTTTGGTACACACAGTTTATTTAAAAATATCACAGATCGAGATTACAGCTGATAATATTCACAGGCGAGAGCAAGGCTGATGAAATTCATAACAACAGGAACAGATGTTTAATTGCACATTAATTAACATTAATAAAAATATCACAGTTGATTAAAGCTTGATTAAAACCACATTAAAAAATAAAACTCATTCAATACTTTCAAAATAATAAACTCCATGAACGCCGTCCCGCGAACGTTCAAGATTCTTGACAATACTTCCCCTCATGGGAGAAGCAAAACGAAAGGGCCACGATATCACAACACGCCAAGGCTATATACGCTCAAAGAAAAAGCACGTGATTCCAAGAAGAACCACAGCAACCAATGAGCAGCCGATATCATTATGGATATGCAAAAACCAGAAACGATGAATCGATTTATTCGATTCTAAAAGATTCTGTGCTGCCATCTGGCGACAAAATGAAAGTGATATCGATACGTCTTATCGATCATGAAACGTTCTATGCACGACGTGGCTAATTCACAGCATGGCGAATGGCAAAAATTCAATGATGTTCACAAAGTAAACACCGCATAGAAAACAAATCAAAAGGATTTCCAATTAAGGACCATTACAGAAGAGATAAGTAAGTAATATATTTAAGTAAATAAAGATGAATAAATGTTAACTATTAATGAAACTGTAATAAAGAAAATATATATAAAAAGTAAACAAAAGACCGGTACTTTAAGGTAAGCGATAAGAGACGAAGCAAGGAGAACAAAATTTATTCTGCCATCAGTTTTGAATAAAAAATATGCTAAATTAATAACGATTATATTCATCACTTTTTCAACAAAGTTTTAATATTAATACCTTAGTTCTGTTTCCCATCTGGAAGTCTTTATTCATTTACATATTTTTTCCTTGGTCAATACATGAAAAAAACTTTTTTAATTATTTTTTTTCTTTGGTGTTCCTAAAATATAATTTCTTTAGTATCAGATTATTAAAATAAAATAAAAGTGTAACAAAATGACTGCCTTCCCTTATTTTTATAGCATATAGATGGCGCTGTTGCCACTGTTGGCAAAATATCCTGAGATATTTTGCCAAACATGAAGTGATGAAGTGAAGTGAATGTATGTAATCATGATTGCGCGGGTTTAAGTAGAGTTTCGGCGAGTGTTCGAAATGTATCTCCCCTAGAGATGTTTGTATGGAAATATGTATGTTCCAAAGTTATTTTTTGCGCTTTTCGCGACTTTGTATATATTTTGTGTGTAATTGATATTAAAATGTGTTTGTTTAAGTGTCGAAAGAGTTTATCAAACCCACATCGACACAAAATGACGCCCAACGTGAAAAAATCTCCTTCTTCAAAAACGAAATAAAAAGGAACCGCTATACCAGGTTCAAAATATTGTCATCCGGACAATAATGACAGTGGATAATTGTGTATTTGTCATCCTGACAAAGTAAGTGATTAAAAAGAATCTCCAAATTCTAAAGTTTGAGAAACAAGAAAAGCGTTTTCCTTCTATAGTGTATTGCTGCCCTGGCAAATGAGTAAAAAGAATCAGCTAGATTCGTAATTGTGTGAAATCATCATTTCAAGAATATGGTATATGGAAAAAAGAACCACTTCGGTTCTAATGTTTGCATTCTTTTTTGATAATAAATCAAGTAATTAGTGCCATCCTTATGGAATAATTATTTGTGGGGTATGCTTCAATCTTCAAAGTTCTCAAGGTGAAAGTGTGCTGTTTAAAATCATAAAATATCTTTGAGTTTGTTACATAATTGCTGTTTGTGATCGTCGAAAATTCTTTACGCAGTTTAAAATGTTTTCGGACTGATATTATTTTAGTGACCTTGATCCCAAGCATTACTGCTCTGAACGAATTCGGTGTATTTTATGCATGCATCATTTTAATCAATTTCCTACACCAAAGAAATCTCAAACCGCCATATGAATCATCGAAAAGTTATTAGCTAAAGAAAGATAAATCTTATTTTATTTGTTTTGTTACCGGTAAAAAGTTGATTTTTTTTTTCTGTTTATTGCTGGCCAGCTGGTGTTTATTTATTTTTTAATGCTGTTTTATGTATGTGTTTTTTTTGTTTTTGTTCTTTTGAGTATTATGAAAGATTAATTTTCTGAAAAGAGATTTATATAATTTCTTTTGGTAATATTTTTTTCTTTCAATCAATATTATTTGAGTAAGTCAATTTTATGATTATTTGTTGTAACTGTGCACAGCGTAGTATATTAGAAAAGAAAAGTGATTTCAGTAATCGTCAATAATTATTTAGAATGTTGTTTATTTTAAAGAAGTAAGTAAGTACTTTATTTTGATATTTTTGTTGCTTTCATATTTATTTGTGAATGAAAATTTTTTCACATCAAATTATCGATGATATTTCATATACTTAAAATTTTATGACTTAAATATTTCTGACAGTTTTATACGGTAAGTTATATTAGAAAAAAAAAAGTTGCATATTAACTGATTATAATATTTTTGCATTAATATTTACATGAGCTCATGTTTAATTAGAGATAGATTTTAGTATGGTATTAAATTATTTTTGTATGTTTCATCAATTGTTTATGAAAGTTTATGCATATTTACCTGTAAGGGGAAGGTAGTTATTTTGTTATTTGATTATTTAATGGGTCAAGTATTGCATATAATTTTGTAATTTAAGCATAAATTTAACTGATTTTAGGAAAAATGGCGTTTCTTTCTAAAGGGAAAAAAATCGATTTATATAATTTGGCTACCGAATTAGAACTTCAGGTAGATGCAGATGATAAAATAGTAGTCTTGCGTGAAAAAATTATGAAGTGCGCCCTTTTTAAAGACGATGAACAATTTGTAAAAGAGGCATTGATTGCTATCGTGGAAGATAGAAAAAAACAAGAGAGCATAGAAGAACAAAATAGGAAAAAACAAGAGAGCATAGAAGAACAAAGGGTTGAGGACAAACGTATCGCAGAGGAAAGAGCTTATGAGTTAGAAAAACTTAAGCTGCAAGCTCAAAACCATACCGCGACAACTGTCCCACAAAATCAAATGGACCAGATGCGTATAGATATTAAAAACATCCTACCACCATTTAATCCGGAAAAAGATAATATGTCGTTGTTCTTGACAATGTTTGAACGTCAAATGAAAATGTTAAATGTCTCCAAAGATTTTTGGGTCTCACAATTAGTCGCCGTACTTCCGAATGACATTGCTAAACTTATAGCAAGAGAGCCTGAAGAAATGTTCAAAAACTATGCACATATTCGTGACATTTTGTTAAAAAGATTTAAATTAACAGCGGAGAAGTTTAGGGTATTATTTAGCCGACATCAAAAAAGAGAGAATTCTACTTGGAAAGATTTTTACTTTGAAATTAGAAATTATTTTGAAGGTTGGTTATCCAAATTAGAAGTTAATTCATTTGAAAAGCTCTCAGAACTAATAATCGCTGATCAGATTAAAAAAAGGTGCCCACCAGAATATAAAAATCATTATTTAGATGGTTGGGACAAACTAAATGACCCTGTCTTGTTGGCCGAAAAGCTTGACATATATGAAAATATTAGACCCCCTTTTCAAAAATCAGCAAGTAATTCAAAATCGCGTGAAACACACAAACATGTTTTGTCAAAAAATTCAAATGGTCAGGAATTCTGGAAAAATCAGGTAACCAAAAATGAAGCTAGCGAACATTTTGGAAATTTCAAAAATACTTCTACCTCAAAATATACGAATTCACGCTTTGTAAACGATGATAAGCGTCCAGTTATAAGCTGCTATGGCTGTGGGAAACAAGGTTTTGTAAAAGCAAAATGTCCTAATTGTTCCCCATCTATGCAAGTAAAATCAGCAAATTTTAGTTCCCTACATCTCCAATCTTGTTATATTAATACACAGGCAACACCTATGTTGTATATAAAGGTAAATGGTATTACAGGGGTAGCTTGCGCAGATACCGGAGCTACACATTCCATTGCTGGGGAAATGTTGTTCAAGCTTCTCCGTGACCAAGGAACTTCGTTCGAAGAGACCAGTGTAAACATAACGCTCGCTGATGGCATACGAAAAGAAACTAACGTTCTTCAAGCAACAATCACTGTTGAAATAGAAGGTCGTAGAACTAATACAACGATTTTTGCGTTACCCGGAGCCACCGGAAATAGAACATTGTTAGGCATAGATTTTTTGAATAAAATGGGGATTGTGTTGGATATGCGAAGTCAAAGTTGGTATTTCCAGAACAATCCAAGATATAAATTTCCTTTTGTTGATGATCCTTTCAAAACGACACCTGAAATCTCAACACTAAATGTCAAAGCTAACACAGTTATGTTAAGAGAAAATGAAGGTCAAAACCTATCTGCAATACAACGAAACAGACTTAATGACTTGCTTGAAAAATTTTCCAATACCTTTCAACCAGGGGGAGAAGCAACACCCGTCGTCGAACATCACATAAACACTAGAGAACATCGTCCTATATCATTACCACCTTACAGATTATCACCGGCAAAGAAAGAGTTGTTGAAAACAGAAATTGATGATCTTCTTGCCAAAGGAATTATTGAGCAATGCGAATCTCCATATTCTGCACCAATCGTTATAGGTGAAAACTGGGAAATTGAGTTAGTAGCCAGTGGCCGGTAGACTCAGTTTCGTTAGTGGCCACTATAATGTTTCAAACTTTCTTGACATCTAGATAAACTATAATCGTTGTATATATATGCATTTTTCTATAAATCAGAGTTTTATACCAGCCAACTATTCGTGATAAGAATAGGGAAGCAGTCGAAATTCAAGAAAATTACACTTTAAAACCACAAAATCTATTATCGTATTGATTTATTTTAGAATATATTTTTAGATTATTTGTATATGTTCATAAACACTATTATCAATCAAATTACTATTACTTTCTTTATATAAAAAAATAACTAAATCAAAATTCCAACAGTTAGGTGTATACAATAAAAAAATAATCAAATAAAACACAATAAAATGTTATTTGTATTTTATTCAATAAGTAAATGTGTTATTAACATACTACACATATTTATTACATACAGCTGAAATCTAAGCTGGTGAGTGTATTTCGCAGGATTAAACAATATCTCTTCAAGAAAAATAATCTAACTGGTGAGCATGTGGCAGGAGTCAAAATATTGAAAATACTGCAATGTTCTTAAAACACGCTTGCATCCGGTAAAAAAAAAAAAAAAAAAAAAAGAAAAGAAATTATTTGAAATGCATGTGGAATCAAAGCTGATGAACATATTTTGCAGAATAAAACTGTACTTCTTGAAAAAATAATCCAACTGAAGGGCAATGGCAAAAAGCCGAAATATTGAAAATACAGCTAAATCACTGCAATCTGCTTGCATCCGGTAGAAAAAAGAATTAACCAGTTTGCTAATTAGATGTAATCAAAGTAGAGGCACATATTTCTATGAAAAAAGCTATATTTCACTTGGCGATCGATGGTCGATTTTTTATCGCCACTTGGCGAGTGGCGACTAGGGTGGCGATCGATGGTCGATTTTTTAATCGCCACTTTTACAACTTTAATCGCCACGTGGCGAGTGGCGACCGCCAATTTTCACCTATACCAATCGTGCTCATTCCTAAGCCAAATGGTAGTGTACGTCTATGTGTAGACTACAGGAAGCTCAATGAGGTGACTATACCGGATACCTATCCACTCCCTCGTATGGACGATCTTCTACATCAGGCAAAGACTGCCCAGTTCATGACCACTCTGGATCTGAATGCTGGCTACCATCAGGTGAGTGTCTATGGGCCCGATCGTGATAAAACTGCTTTTGTATGTCCTCTCGGAACATACCGCTTTCGAAGAATGCCTTTTGGACTCCGTAACGCTCCTGCAACATTTCAGAGGACGATGGATAACTTTCGCAACGGACTCCCAGATATAAATATTCTCTCTTACCTTGATGACCTCATTATTTTATCATCAAGTTTTGAACAACATCTATCTGATCTTGAAGCTGTTTTTCAAAGATTAGACAAATGGAAACTTTCTGCAAATCGAGAAAAATGCAACTTTGCATGTTCCAGAGTAAAGTACTTAGGACACTGGATAACTCCAAATGGCCTAGAAGTTGATCCTGGGAAAATTGATGCTATTGTGAGGATCCCGCCTCCCAAGAATATAAAACAACTGCAATCGTTTCTGCAGACATGTTCATGGTATCGCCGTTTTATAGAAGATTTTGCAGAAATATCCAGACCGCTTAGTAACCTCACTAAGAAGAATGTGCAATGGCATTGGGGTGCCGATGAAGAAAATGCATTTCAAGCCTTGAAGCAATGCCTGGTTTCATCACCAATATTGAAACAGGCTGATGAAACAAAACCCTTCATCATTCGAACCGATGCAAGCAATTATGCTCTTGGAGCAGTACTTCTCCAGGGTAAAGGTGCGGAAGAGCATCCGATTGAGTACGCCAGTAGATTACTGACTCCTGCAGAACGCAACTATCACACCACGGAACGGGAAGCTCTTGCTGTTGTCTGGGCTCTTAATAAATTCAGAGGATACATTGACGGAACAGAAGTTACTGTGGCATCTGACCACCAGCCTCTCCGATGGCTCATGAGCTTAAAGTCCCCTTCTGGAAGACTTGCCAGATGGGCTTTACAGTTGCAAGAATTTAATGTGAAAATAGAATACATTCCAGGTAAAGCAAACGTCATAGCTGACATGCTTTCTCGTCCTGCATGTGACCATATCAGTAAAGAAGATTGTGATATTTGCACCATAATGATTGATATCCCTGCTAAAATGCCTAGTAATCTACGTGCTGAACAAATGAAAGATGAAGAATTAAAGAAAATTATTAAAAGTTTCGAAGATGAAGAAAAAACTCTAGACTACACTAACTGGACTGAACGTGGTTATATTATGAACCAAGGAGTTTTATACAGGTATTCCCCAACTTCGGAATCTGAAGAAGCACAACTAGTAGTCCCCTCACATGAAAGGGAGAAAATTTTAAAAGAACACCATGACTCACCTACGGCTGGTCACTACGGTGCTGAAGGTACATTTAATAGAATATCCAAAAGATATTATTGGACTGGAATGCGTTCATACATTGCAGATTACGTCAAACATTGTGCTGAATGTAATAGGTATAAACCTTCTAATCAAAAACCATCCGGTTTGTTACAAACACCAGTGTATTCACAACGATTTGAAGTTCTATCAATTGATCTTTTTGGCCCTTTACCAAAAAGTAAGAATGGTAAAAGATGGATATTCATAGTAGAAGACTGTGCAACAAGATGGGTTGAACTATTTGCCCTTACAGAAGCTACTGCAGCACAGTGTGCAACTACGTTGCTCGAAGAAGTTATCCTTAGATATGGTCTACCCAGACGTATAATATGTGATAACGGACCACAATTTGTTAGTAGTGTAATGCAACAACTTTGTTTTCTTTTAGGTATCAAACAAAACCCAACTCCCATATATCATCCTCAGGCAAACCCTGTGGAGAGAAAAAATAGAGATCTCAAACCAAGATTAGCTATATTAGTAGAGAATGACCACTGTTCATGGGAAGAGAAACTTCCAACAATACGTTTTGCAATGAATACTGCTAAGTGTGACACCACTGGAGAAACAGCAGCATTTTTACAATTTGGGAGAGAATTAAGAACGACAGACGATGTTCAACACGACATTCGTGCTGTAATTCACAATGACAACTTTGTACCTGAAATTACACCATACCTCAAGAAATTTGCAAACTTCACCAAAGATATTAAGGACAAAGTTGAAGCCAAGCAAGATCAAAGAAAGAAATACGCTGACCATAAAAGAAAATCAGGACATTGTTTTGCTCCAGGAGACAAGGTTTGGGTTGACTTACATCCAGTAAGTAAAGCCTCTAGCAATAAAACTGCAAAGTTCATGCCTAAACGTGACGGACCATACATTATTTTAACTCAAAAATCACCCACCACATTTGTTATAGCAAGCATGGACAATCCAAATGAACCGCTTGCTACATGTCATACGTCAGCTTTGAAACTGTGTAATGACTCTGAAATTGTGCCTATTGCACCTATTAGGAAACGTGGCAGACCACCTAAAAAAGTTACTGGTTCCTCACCGGGACGTCCGCGGAACCAGAGGGGGAGGTTGTAACAAAATGACTGCCTTCCCTTATTTTTATAGCATATAGATGGCGCTGTTGCCACTGTTGGCAAAATATCCTGAGATATTTTGCCAAACATGAAGTGATGAAGTGAAGTGAATGTATGTAATCATGATTGCGCGGGTTTAAGTAGAGTTTCGGCGAGTGTTCGAAATGTATCTCCCCTAGAGATGTTTGTATGGAAATATGTATGTTCCAAAGTTATTTTTTGCGCTTTTCGCGACTTTGTATATATTTTGTGTGTAATTGATATTAAAATGTGTTTGTTTAAGTGTCGAAAGAGTTTATCAAACCCACATCGACACAAAAGTTTTTTTTACGTAATAATTGAAATGATGAAATACGCTCGAGAAATAGTAAATCTGAATTCAATTATGTCTATTTTTTATTCCCTTTGCTAACAAGGCGTAAAACCAATTGAGTGAAAAAGTATCCAGGCCAGGTTCAAATCCTGCCCTGGATACTTTTTCACTCTATTGGTTTTACGCAGACTTGCCAACTGCTACGAAAAAATCGTAGTTGCTGCGATTTGGGCCTATGAACTATAATGCTACGAAAATCGGCCTTAAACTATGATTTTTTGCAAAATACACAAAAGCATCTTTTGTTTCTAGTTCCGATTTTTATCCCGCGCAGCATATTTTTCAGGAGTGATTCTGTTCCGAAATTTCCAAGTATTCATTTCCTAAAGTTTTAAAAAATTGGCCATTAGTCCGAAAATTCGGACATTAAAAAATGCTCATGAGAAAAAAAAATTCTGAGCTGCAAAAAAAACTTTTTAACATAAAACACTGTAATCGTGTTTTTGTAAATATTTATACAGGAATTCCCTTCCTTAGAAACAAGGGTGCCATTTTAAGAATTCTGGAGGAAGTTCCTTGAAGGGTAAGGTTTGAAATAGTGTGCAAAATCGCACGATTTGCGATAAACTATCGCGAATTTCGACAAATAACCGTGTAAAAAAAATCAATTTCGTCAATTGGTCGCAGAAGAAAATAAATTTCGTTAAAGGATCGTGGTAAAAACATGAATTTTATCAAAATATCGCAGAAAGAAAACTCGAATTTCGTCAAAAGATCAGTAGGATGATGCAAATTTTATCAAAAGATTAGTAAGATAATGCAAATTTCACCGAAAGATCGCAGAAAGAAAACACTAATTTAGTCACAGGATCGTGGTAAAAAAACGCAAAATTTGTGAAAGGATCGTGTAAAAAATGCAAATTTCATCGAGAGTTCATGGTAAAAAGTGCGGATTTCAACAAAGAATCGTGATAGGAAAGTGTGAATTATGATTGTGGGAAAAAAATTGTGAATATCCTGAAATGAGAGCGGGAGAAAAAGCGCGAATTCCCTCAAAATTTACTGCACTGGGCTAAAAAGTTGAAACCAGGCTCCTTTTACAAATGTAAAAAAAAAAAAAAAATGCTGCGAAACGAAAATAAACTCTAAAAATCATATAAAAATTTTCATAGGAAAAAATGTACTATATTGAGTTGAAAGACGGAAACCTTATTCTTTTACGATTTCAAAAGATGGCTGTGAAACACGAAAAACCAACCAACCGACCTCCAGATTAATTTAAATTTTGTGTGCTACGATTTCTCATTTTAAAAGGTTGCCAGGTCTGGTTTTACGCCTTGCTAACAATGTGAATAAAAATTTCACAGAATTAAATTTAGGTTTTTTTTTTAACCACCTGGTTGTTTGACTACAATAAAAATTTTATTTTGGAAAATAATTAATGCTATGAAGAAATGTTTTAGGATTGTTAATAGAAATGTACCAAATATTCGGTATCTATTCAGTATTTGACCCATTCAGCCATACTACTGAATATTCAGCTTGGCCAAATATCAAACTATTCGGTATGCTGAATATCGAAATACTTGGCCAGACCAAATACTTAAAGAACCTTTTTAAAAACCTTAAAACAACTTCTATTTTTAACTGTCACAGGGTTCCTACACAATTCTGATAAATTCCCTGACTTTTCCAGTTTTCCCTGATTTTATTCAAATATTTCCCTGACCTTTCTCAGTAAAAATTCAGCTTATATATTGTTGTAAAACTCTCCACAATGGACTTTAATTTAGATAAATGCTAAAAAAAAGTATATGCTGTATAAATTTCTGATTTTTTAATTATTTTTCATATTGTTATATAGTTTGCATAAATTTCATATAAAAATTTTTGATTGGATGAATAATTAATTCAAAATTTCTTCATTTACGATGATAATAGAAATTTCGATGGAAGTAGTATATCAAAAATTCCCTGACCTTTTCAAATATTTCAAAAATTCCCTGACATTTCCCTGACTTTTTGCCTAAATTTTCGAATTCCCTGACTTTTCCCTGACCCGTAAGAACCCTGTGTCAATTAATAAAGATATTTAGAATAATTAGAAATAGAATTGTGTTTAAATAAAAGAGAATGCTTCTACATTTTTAATTTGCTGTTTGAAAACAATAATGACATTTTTAGTCCCTTCCTGACAAATAAACAGTATATGACTGTAAAATGTTTCTTTTAATTCCTTCAAAATTTCACTTTGATTTTAAAATAGCATTTGTTTTAGAATATAAGAAAATTTTATTCATTTATTTTAATTCAGAGAGGAATCCATGAAAATTAAAATTTTACTTATTAAAGAAGCTTTAAAACTACCCTCCTCTTAAATAACAATTCAAAGCATAGATTTTTTTTTGTGTCTGTGCAAAATTTACGTGTAAAAAGATTTTGGTTTATCAATGTGGAAGTATGTGTGTTAAATATTATGTAAAATTGTTTTGAAATTTAACTTTTTAATACTTTTAAACTCTGAAATTTAAAAGTTTTCAACAAGCCAAATATTCGGCTTTCGATCACTATTTGGTTAGCTGAATATGCGGTATTTGGTTTACCTGTTAACCGAATATTCGGTATTCGTCTAAAATCACTATCCAGTGCACCCCTAATTATTAATTACCTAAAATAGTAGCTCTCTTTCACCACTGAGTAACACATCGCCATCTGGGTCTTTACTGAATGTTTTGTTTTTCAAAATTGCAGAGAATGACAATTATTATAGTTATTAAAACAGATGTGCTTGTAGTCCTCAGAATGAACTTGCCAGTTTTTTTCCCAAAATGCCGTTTTTGAAAATGATTACCAATCTGAAACTCCAAGATAACCAATATGGTGTTTACTTTCAAAACTAAAGGATTTTATCACCACTTTTAAAATGTTAACGTTTTAAAGTTTGGAAAGCAATCGCCATATTTCAAAACAAAGTTTCCTTGTTTCATAATTACGATCAATTTCAATAATGACATTTTCAGTACATTAACATATAAAAGTAATTGAAAATTAAAGAAATATTAAAAATTTCAAAAGCAAGCTTCGATTTTAATAAATTTAGCATCTAAATGTAAAAAATCAGATCATAAAATTCTGCTGACAAATTTTTAAATTAAGTTATGAGCACCAGATTTTGGGAACAGCTCCGTATCCTGTACCGGTTGGCGCTGTTGGCAAAAAAATTCAAATTGGCACCAAAAGGCCGTTGCAGGTTTCTCATCATACAAATTTTTTTTAAGTTGGTGGAAAAACATTGTTTTTAAATACTTATAGACATACATTTAATAAATCAGGTTTTTTTGCTGTCTTAAAAAAATAAATATTATGATAAAACAAAAATTTTCACTATTTTTGATATTTTAACAAGTTATAGAAATATATAAACATATTTAACAAACCTAAGAAGCTTTTATGTGATAACAAATTGTAAACAATTAATAAATGAATAAAAAACTTACCGAAAATAACTTGTGAAATTACAGGAAAGGTACATCTCATGTAAACTGGAATGCAGAAGAGATCCATGAAAAGGCACAGATAAAAAGGAAAAAATCTCGTTTGTATTCAATGTTACACACATAAAAGTGTTTGCAATTCCAAGATCATGGATTCCAAAAATTCACAAAGTGACTTCTTTGCTTAAAGTGACATCATGTTTTAAAGACAACTTTACATAACATTATATCTACACAAATGTATTATTTAAAAAAAAAAAAAAAGGTCAATTATAATTTTTTCCAAAAAAGAATATGCAAAATTATTAGTTATCCACCAGTAGACAGGACTTTATAAACACGATCTGAAGTCAAAGCTAAAATTCATCAGTTAGTGGTATTTACTTTAAATATTTGTATGAAATAATATATTCTCTATGGAGTACTTAATTGATGTTTATTTTTTTAAAATACAGTGAACGAATTAAACTTTGTAACAGTAAACACGTATTTATTGTAATATAAATTAAAAATGTTTTTCTGTATCAGGCACATTCGCTAAATTTGCAAAAATTCGGTAAAACGTTATACACGCAACCTAGATCTAGACTTAAAGCTTGTCTGCTAGCTTTATTTGCACCTGCACATACTGGCATTCTGGCAGTACTGTAGCTATAATAACCAATAACCATTGTGGTGTGATGTCACAAGGATAAAATCCATTTCAGTAGTAAAAAGGAACCCCAAAGGCTGAAGATCACATCAAATGCATCTAAACATTTATTGCAGAGAAAACGTCACAGTGTACGAAACTCTCCCCCCCCCCCCCCCCCCCAAATAAAAAAGGAATAATTCTGATTGTAAAGAATGAAATGTAAAAATATCTATATACAGGATGTAAAAAATAGACCGAGTGCAAAACGAGATTGAAAAATTTTTATAACCCTCCCAAAACAAAACAGCAAGCTATGATTGCCATAGATCTGTGTTGCCACAAATAGCGGTTCGTCGTAAAAACCTTGCTCCTTTTTTGTGGGCTAATTTTCCATTTTTTCAGTGGACCACAAACATTTCTGTTCTTTGTTTATTATTTAATCATATTAAAAAATAAATAAATAAATGAATAAAAAATAATAATAATTAATGGAATTTTTTGTATTAAACTAGGAGGTCACTGCCCCCCTGCTCGCTATGCTCACCAACCCCTGCATAATCGCTTAGCGATTCTATTCGGTATCGCGAAGCAATTCCCATTTTCTAACCAACCCCAGATTATTGTTTGTGCTTAAAAATAATGTAAATAGTTCAATTAAGCTCTATTCATAAGCTAATATTAGTTTTTGTTGCATTGAAATATCTCAATTTGTTGATTTTCTGCAAGCAAGTAAACCCTATTGTATTTCAATGGGAGTCTATGAAAATTTGGCGAAATACTGGAAATAGTGCCAAGTTGGCATCACTTTTGACGACTAATTTCTTTCACCAAATTTGGCGATATATCGCCAAGTTGACAGGAAACTTGGCGACAGAGCTGGGCCCCCCCTTGGTAACCTCCCTTATAGCGTCATAAAGCTCTGACCAATCAGATGCATTTCATGGTATCTACGCACATTTTCATTGGTCCATTTCCAAAGTGTTACTTTTTTTTATATATAGAAGGAAAAAAAAAAAGTATTTATCTGATGATCTATTAAATACAAGTTTATCCAAATTTAACGATTGTCTGATTGCCATTTTAATAAAATACTTTAGAACAGAGTAGAAAACATGTTTAAAATGGACTTTTATCATAGATTTTAATTCAAATTATCTTGTGTCTATTTTATAATTCTTACATAATTTTATATAGAGTTTACTGATTTTACAGATTGAATTTAAACAGATTTGATTTTTTTTTTTTTTTTTTTTTACCAGTAATTATAAGTAAAGCCTATTTTTTTATAACCATGATCCTTTAATTTTGATGTAGGTCTATCATGACAAGGAAAAGTTCGAAAAGTAGAAGAAAGCAAAAACTAAAAAAATACCGGCTTAAAGAAGGAAGTGCTGATGAAGATTTGGCTCATATTGCTGCTTTGTCTGAAATAGTTACCAAGATAGATAACTTAAAAGGTATTTATAATTATACATTATTTAATAATAACAGTATTGGGATTGTACTAGATACTTTGTTAATAGATTTTTTTACCATTAAGTTTGAAGCTATTGCAGGAACAATATTTTAACTTAATATAAATAAAGCCAATAGATTTTAGATAGATAAGCAAATATTAAATAAATGTATATTTGTTGTGTAAAAGGATGCATTGTTGTTTGGTGATTAAAATTGCTTTAGATTTCTAGAATTTTTCTTCATAAGAAATAGTTTTATAAATTTCCACTTTTATGCATTCTAATTTTTTTTAATTAATTAATTTATTTTTTATTCATTGATTATTTCAAAGAAGTTGTGTACTATATTGCATTATTTTCTTAAAATATTCAGGAAATTCAAAATAGAGTCACAAGAATATCTGTAAATAATGCACTTGTTTCACAAGGAAAGACAGTGAATAACTTATTCTACAGGAATTTTTAAGTTAGTCTTTAAATTTGAATTTTCTAAACACATCCTCCAATTTGGGCTGATAATTTGTTTTGCCTCAAGACAGTACTCCAGCTTCTATATTGTATGTAAATATTTGTCCCCTGTGAACTTTTGTAGCCTTTCCCACTTTCCATATCCCTTTGATTTAGTGATGTGTGAACTTCTTTTATTTCTTAAGCAGAAGATGCCACTCAATGAACGAAGAAGATGTGGCATGGTAAAGGATGTCTAAAAGGTAACGAGTATCTTGAACACAGTTATTGAAAGTGACTTTTGGAAGTGCTTTGAAAGGTCCTTGTGTATAAAAATTAGTTACATAAAAATTTATTTAAAACTCGGTGCATAATAGTGCTGAAATTTTACATCAACAAATGTAAATTAAAAGTAACTTAACATACAAATGAAATTAAAAAAATATATATATTAATGTATTATATATTTTATATAATGTACTTTCAAACTTAGTTCTAATGAGAACAAGCATCTCATATTATAATCAATTTTAATATTTTATATAAGGAAATTTGCATATCAAAATAAATAAAACTTCATTTTAATTAGTAAAAATAGTTTCATAGTTATTCTTCTAATATTGGCAATTTTACATTTCTAAATTAGCTATATGGAATTTAATTACTGATAATAAATTTATATTTCCATACATTTTCAGCTCTAGATATTTGTTTTTCATATATGTTTTTTTTTTTAGTTACAATTCCTTCTATATATAAAAAAAAAGTTTTGATTTGGAAATGGACCAATGAAAATCTGCGTAGATCATCCGGGTATACTCCTACTATATGGGCATCCATATTTTTTATGATCGGGGGTCTTTCTTCGTTAATATTAAGAAAACTGTTTCATACAAAAATATGAAAATCGGTGGTATTATAGAGACATGTTTGATAAACACGCTGATGCAGACAGTTTTTAAATCGAATAATAATTTAAAGAGATATTTAATGTTAAAGATGGTCAAAATCGTTCCATTAAAAAAAGTTTTATAGGAGAAAAACTATACATAGGAATTTAAACATTTTTAGATCATTTTATACATTGGAAGTTCCCGATGTGCAGACTGCAATTATCTTTTTAATTTGACTCATTTTTTGAGTATTTATTTCCATTTTAAATTCAAATTTTCATCATTTCGAGAGATATAGGTGTAAATTAGCGGTCGCCACTCGCCACGTGGCGATTAAAGTTGTAAAAGTGGCGATTATAATATCGGCCATCGATCGCCACTATAGTCGCCACTCGCCAAGTGGCGATAAAAAAATCTGTTATCGATCACCAACTGAAATACAACTTTTTTCATGAAAATATGCATCTCTACTTTGATTACATCTAATTAGCAAACTGATTAATTCTTTTTCCTACCGGATGCAAGTAGATTGCAGCGATTTAGCTGTATTTTCAATATTTCAGTTTTTTGCCATGCTCTCTCTTCAATTGGATTATTTTTCAAGAAATATAGTTTTATGCAAAATATATTCATCAGCTTTGATTCCACATGTATTTCAAATAATTTATTCCTTTTTTTTTTTTTCACTGGATGCAAATGCAAGTGGATTTTGACCCTTTCGTGTCTGGTTTACTACTAATAGTACGTCTTTTCATCAAGTATTATTTTTATAAAAACTTTTCAAAATAACAGACATTACATTACATTACAAGATAAAAACACTAAAAACAATATAAAAGGATGTTTTTATCTTGTAATGTAATGTAATGTCTGTTATTTTGAAAAGTTTTTATAAATATGAATGAATTCAGACGTAGTCCTTTTGTTTATATCAAAGTATTTTTTTATCTTAAAAATTACTTTTGTTACTATCTACACATGATATAGTATATGGCTATGCTTTTCTTATTATGAGTTCATTTATGTTTGGACATTTAGTAATTTATTTTATACATATATTTCACTCTTTAAATTTAAAATATAGGTTACTTTTCTGAATGAATCGTGTGGTAAAACACAAAAAACATTATAAAGTTGTAATATCTGTTAAACCCTCTTGTAATATGAGATTTTCCAAACATCTCCAAAAACTCTTAACCTATTATCATATCAGTAAATCTATTTGGATAGCTACGATTAAGATTATTAAAATGAAAGTAATTTTGTTCTCAAAATTGAAAAAAAAATTAGACCCTAAAGGGTAAGGACATTACAATATCTTCAATGTGTTTGATCAGTTAGATTATTTTTCTGCAAGAGATACTGTTTAATCCTGCGAAATACACTCACCAGCTTAGATTTCAACTGTATGTAATGTATATGGTATGTTAATAACACATTTAATTATTAAATAAAATCAAAATAGCATTTTATTGTTTTTTTTTTTTTTTTTTTTTTTTGTATACATCTAGTTGTTGGAATTTTGATTTAGTTACTAACTTTTTATGTAAAGAAAGTAACAGTAATCTGATTGATAATTGTGTTTATGAACATTTACAAATAATCCAAAAATATATTCTAAAAAAATTAATATGATAACAATTTTGTAGTTTTAAAGTAATTTTCTTGAATTTCAACTGTGTCCCTATTCTTATCATGAATAGTTGGCTGGTATAAAACTCTGATTTATAGAAAATATGTATATATACAACGATTATAGTTTATCTAGATGCCAAGAAAGTTTGCAACATTATAGTGGCCACTAACTTCAAAAAGTGGCCACTAATGAAACCGAGTCTACCGGCCACTGGCTACTAACTCAATTTCCCAGTTTTCACTTATATCGAGAGATATTTTTTACACATTTTAGAAGAGGGCAATTATTTTAAACTGTCGCCAATTTTAAAAACAGGGCAAAGAATAATATTTCCTTCAAATAAAAAATTTATTTAAACGTGGCTGTTATAAACAGAAAAAAACTTTCAAATTAGAATTAAGTGATTACGTGTTAAAAATCAGAAAAATATTGAAAATTACATCATAAAAACTACAGTTACACTTGAATTTTAAAAGGGAAAGAAATTTTTAAATACTAAATTCATTATTATGCGTTAAAAGTCACAAATGAAGGAAATTACGTCATATTTAAAAAGGCCAAATAAATAAAAGTTGGCAAAACACTTTAAATTAAAAAATATATTTGCACGAGACATTTATTTCATATTTTGAGATAATCTTTTCAACTATTATCGTGAATTCTAAGACAGTGCAAATAATATTTCCTTTCTAACAACAAAAGTATTTTCATGTGAATATTAAAAAGAGAAAGGAAACTTTGGTGAAAATTACGTCAGATTTAAAACGATACATTTAAAAGAACTTTCTCATAGTGTTGTTAAAAAGTACCGAGAGACAAAAACTCTGTGTACTTAATTCATTTTACATTAGCTTACTTTCAAATTTTTAACTAATTTTTAACACTTTCCAACAAAGTTGAAAAGTGTTATTGATTTCGGTTTGTCTGTTTGCGCTTTAACTCTCGTAAATATACTCGAATCGCACTGAAATTTTTGGTTATTGACGTTTAGCCTAGCATGAACCCTATTTCAAATGAAGTTTGTTGCATGTTTAGTTCATTTACAGGGACAGTCAAAAGTATTCCGTTACATTATGCCAATGGGAAAAAAATCATTTCGAATGAATTTTAAAGATATTACACACTTTCAAACATAATAAAAAATATACGCATTTACGAAGTGCACTAAAATATGCAGAATATTCTAGCATATGCGGTGAAACGAATAGTTACTGTTCATTTACAGGGCTACACAAAAGAATTCCATTACAAATGGTATTGGGGGAAATTGTTTGCGGCGTATTTTAATTATATAAATTCATATATAATAAAATTGATATATGTCAGTGAGGCTTACTTAAGTTATTTCATGTATAATACGAAGTGCATAGCATTTACTGGAACATACAAAACATTTCAGACAAGTATTTTCTATCCGAAGTACTGTATATTAGCAGCGATGGCAGGGAATGCATATTTAATTATGATATGCGCTTTTAAGTTTCACTATATTTATGCATACTATATGGTGTGTGCAAATGTTATAGTTGATATACAGGGATATGCAAAAGAATTTGTAAAGGTTACTGAGTGTGACCATAAATTGCTGAAAGGTGGGATTAAAAGGTGTTATGCTGAACTGCATGTAGTTTTCTATGAAATGTTTGTAGAATATAGATAAAATGATATACAGGCCCACGCAAAGAATTGGATGCATGGCCGCCTATAGATGATAAATTCTGGAAATGCGATTTCAGTAGTTTTAAGAGTGATTTAGTTTGAATTAAAGTTTAGCTAAATAGTGGCGTGTAATAAAGGCACTAGGTAAACAACAGGGCTGAACAAAAGTATTCAAGTATGTTTCCATCTATTAGTATAAATTGCTGAAAGAGAAATTTCAACCTGTTATGCGTTTTCTTGCTAAACTAAATTTTCTATCATATAGTATATATATCAGCCTACAGATCAAATACAGGGCTCTTCGGAAGAATTGGAATAAATATTTGGCTATGGATGGTAACTGCTGAAATCAGTTTTTTAAATGTTTAGTTGGTTATCTTATTTACCTTATTTCCCTAAATAACGAAGTTTTGTTAAAGCTTTCAAGGAGTGTTGGAAAGTGTTTCATAATCTATGCTGTACACATGATTTTTCTTTCTTGTTTTTAATCAAAGATGAAAACAGCCATTGTATCTCTTAGCAGCGGCTGATTTCGTCTTAAAAATCTCCAATCAAAGGAAAATGAATGAAAACCCGTTTACAGGGAGGCCGTCACTGTTTTTAAAAATTATAATTCAATCTTTTTAAGGCCGATGAAATTAGCATGCTTTTAGAATCTGCGGTGTCTGAACGGAGGGTTGGCAAGCGTAGCTTGTAGGGGGCAGAGCCCCCTAGTAATGTAAAATATTGTTACATGTCATCTTTAAATTCAAAATTCAGTCATTATTGTTCTATGAACTTGACATATATACAAAATAAATGCGATAAAAAATCATAGATTTTAAAATTGGTATTTTTGTAGCCATGTATGCTTTATTATTTTACGTAAGTATAATCTTTTTGTTAAAATATTTAAGTATATGATTGTGAAAAGTAAGCTTTATTCTTAATCAAATTTGTTCAACTATTGATGAATTTCACATTTTAAAAAATGTTGACATAATTTAACTGGCTCAGTAAAAAGGAAATAGAAAGTGCAGAAATGTAATTACGATGTTAACATATCTTAGATCCACTAGTAAATTATATTTTTCAGCATGATGATTTCCGTTTAATTTAGTTAAATAATTGCTAAATGAACATACTTGAATATCCTTAACTTTTCTTAAATGAAGATTTTCATTTAGTTTTCAGTAATATAAATTGATATTTTACTAGTAACAGTTTGAGAAACCTTATTAGTATTTTATGAAACACTGCATTTGATAATAAGTATTTGATTTATGAAATTTCTAATAATATTTGGCCTTATAAACTGTAAGGCACTTTTAAAAATACCTTATTTTTTTTAATTCCAAGCTAAGCATGAGAACCCTTTCTTTCATTTTATATGCCATTATTATTATTATTTTCCTTAGAGGCCTTGCAAAGTGTTTATTTTTTATTTTTTTAGGAGCTGTATAAGTACTGCTGTATTGAAATGTATTAAGAATAATTTTATCATTTATTTTAATAGTTTTGTTGAATTTAAATATTTTATAAATATTGCCTGGATTATGATTGTATAAAAAATATTCTTTCTATAGATAACTTTCTCGACACTCTGAAGATTTTAGTTCAATTTGGTTATGACAATCAAGCTAGACTTTTGCAACAGAAAATGTGCAAATTAATTACTCTTGTGGAAAGTGAGATGCCGGAAATCTGGAGACCAATTGAAACAAATTCTCAGAATTCTGATATGGTAAGAATATGCGTTAAACAAGTTATAAAAATCCTTCATATAAATCAAATTTATGTACTTAAATGTCTATATTTTTCATTCGCATAGTATAAAAGAATGCTGTGTATCTCCAAAAAATTAGTGTTTTGTGCTTTTTCTTACGTTCAAAAAAATATTTATTTTCAACAATCTTTATTAATCCTTTCATGGCAAGAGTCCTGTGCAGAATTTGTAATTGTGCCACCAGTATTTCTAAGCAGCTTTTTTCAGCTTTTATTTCTTTGCCCAGTGATGTTCTAAGGCTAAAATCAGTGAAAAGTATTCTAAAAAATTACTGATATGAAGAAATCAAGAATTATCATTATTCTATACATCATGTATACGCGATGCTCGTTGTGAAAAGGTTTTGTTTGCAAATAAGAAAATAATTGTAAATATTTCATAGTTTAATTCCTATTTTATGATATATTACTCTAAAACTGTGTTCTTTGGTCAACAATACTTGCAATATAAATCAATACCATACATTCACAGATGTGCAAATGAATTGATATAAATCATTTTGAGGTTATTTTACAACACTTAGGGTCAGTTGGGGTAATTCAGAATAAGTGCCTCTAACACTCGTGTGAGAGTAACTGATATTAAAATACCTGTGAATATTCATTTCTATCAGGGTAAGTTGTATTCTTAATCCATAATTAATAATATATAATTGCTTTAACATAACATCAATAAGTTTTTGTTTCAACTCATTTTCAACGACCTACAGAACCATGTTCATAATTATCCCATATTTTTTGTGATATGGAATAGTTAGGAAGAACAGTTTTTTCTAAGACTTTTGTTCCATATTGGGTTGTATTAAGCCTCATATAAAATCATAATTGCTTCTACAGTTGAAACGTTAGGTTTACCCAGTAACTTTTGTTCAGTATTGAACGTTTAACATAACTAAATGTCAGAAATTAATTTGGAAATCACTATAATAGGAGCTCTTAGTTCGTTTGGATAGATTTTAGTTTAAAAGTACTAGCTGCATAGCAACCCAATGTGTTGCTTTTGAATTTAATGAGATCATTCGATTCTTTGGGGTGGGTTGGAAATCTAACGTTATTGTAAATTTAGAAGTCAATAATATTAATTTTTTTTAAATGCAATATTTCAAATGCTAAATTATATTTACAATCTAATTACCGCCCCCCCCCCCCCCCAAAAAAAAATGGTAATTTTCTATAATTTTATTTGGCAATAGCTCTTCGTTCTTCCAGTATTTGGCTTCTAATTTCAGAGCTGGTGGAAATGATGTCATTTGGGTGAACTAGTACAAAAATGACTTTATTTTGACAAAATTTTCCAAAGTATTGTATATTTATGAATTAAAATAAATGCTTACAAAAATGTAACTTTTCATGTTAAAGCATTTTGTTTTTAATGTCCCTGTGAAAAGTTTTAATCACCATCTTAAGGAAGTAGTTGAAAATGTTTTTCTTTAAATTAATTTTTTCAGCATAGGAGAATTCTCTAATTAAATGCAGATTAATTTAGTTTTTGTTTTATCTCCTTGGTTGAATGTAAATTTTTAAGAAGTTACAACAATTTCTTTAGGTTAATTTGTTAATGGACGTGTTTATTCTTTTAAGATATTGATTCCTGAAGCTTAAATACGTGAAAATAAGTTTTTATTTCTTCAAATTTTATTGAGAATGTAATTTAATCACGATATTGTTTTTACCATCTTCTCAAATTAAATCCATTTATTCTTGTCAATTTGACTGACAAAATTACATTAATAAATTAAAAATCTCTATTGTCTCCACCCCCCCCCCCCTCTCTTTTCTTATCCACAGAAGCATTTACATAAGTGATGCCATTTGGTGAATTTATTCAAAATATTTCAAGTATCTGAATTAAAGTAAATGCTTACAACATTGTTGTATTTTTCTCACCAAACTACTTTAAAGCACCTTTGTGGAAAATTTTAATTGCCATCTATAAGAAATAATTACTTGAAAAACTGTATTATTTTTTAAAATTCATTTCCTGTAAATAGGGAACAATAATTCTCAATTAAGGCGCTCAACTATGTGTTTGTTTAATTTCCTTGGTTGAAGATAAAACTAAAAAAAGCTACAATTGATTCTTTTTTTTCTTACATCAATGGAATTTATGTCAGTGTTCCAGTCAGACAAAATTTTTTTCTTTCTAAAATAAACGGATTCTTGAAGCTTGAATATCAACAGTGTTTTTTTCTTCAAACTTTCTTGAAAAATATAATTAAGTCACAATATTGCTTTCAGTATCTATTTAATTAAAAGTTAATTTCAATTTGAAAATGATGTCAAAAAGAGAAATCTAATAATCCCAATCTATTTCTAAGATCACTTTTGACATCCTCTGATCCATGCAGAAGTAGATAACTGGTGTTAATTTGACTGTCCAACATTCTATATTCTAGGAGGTGTAGATATGAAATACAAATGGACAGTCACTTTTTAATAATGATCGGCGAAGTTTTATTTTTGTTATGGGAAATTAGCCAGAGACAAATGCTGAGCTATTTATATTGTTTTAAGTGTAAATGAGTTAGTATTCTTCCGTAATGGAGCCTGTACGTGATAGAGATAAAGTAAAAAAAACATGCTTGAAAATTATTTTAAAAAACACAATAATCGGTCAATTAACATACTATTTTCCCAACATTAGGTTTGTTTGAAAATATTCTCATTTAAAAATAGAAATTCAAAACTGGCATGTACACTGGCAAAGTCAGCGGTGCCCCCCAATTCTAGATTCTTTTCCATAGATTTTCATTTAAAACTATAAAATCATAAAAGTTTAAGGGCCGATGGCTCTCAACATTAAGTTTTGTTTGAAAAGACTTTTATTTAAAAATATGAAAACATTCAACCCTTATTTTAGGTATATTTAAGGTTATTATCACAGGCCAGACATTGCCGGTTGGGTCTGCTAGTGTAAAATAATATTTGTATGAGCTTGTTGTTGAACAAATGTTGTGTATGAACTTAATTTTCATAGTATACCATTCTGACACGAAAATAGATGTTTACAATTACCCTGTAGTCTTTGGGGTATTTCTAAACAAGCAATTTTAAGCTGCTCCAATAACTAATTATAATTTAAGTATAAGAATGAAACAATAGCTTTATGGTGGTTTCACCTGCTTCTTAATGATGTCACTATTTGAAACAAGTGAAAATTTATCACAATTACCTGAATTGACCTACATGTTAATTGCGGAGGAAGCTCCTAATTGTTCTGTTTCTGCTACACACTACACATCATTTATTTGAACTATATTTTTTGTCAATTCTTGCTAGTTTAGTAGATTTTTTTTTTAAAAATTTAGTATGCATAAATTTCGTTATGATTTAAAATGCACCCCATGATTGCTGTTTAGGCTTTTATATCAGGGCTGCAGAGTCGGAGTCAGGCCCATTTTTGAGCGAAAGAGTTGGAGTCGAAGTCGGATCTGTTAAAATTCCCAGAGTCGAGTCGTCCATTTTACAAGCAGGGCTGCATTGTTGGAGTCTGAGTCAGGCTCATTTTTGAGTAAAAAAAACGGAGTCGGAGTCGTCCATTTTTCCCACCAACTCTGCAGCCCTGTTCTATATGCTGCATGAAAATTTTTAATGCAAATATCCAATTGTTATGGCCTATATTTTTATCTCATGAAATGGTCTATGTTGAATGTACTTAATTAAACTTATAAAAGAATATTAAATTTGAATTAATTTTTCATTAGGAAGATATATATATATGCATGTTTGAATGACTAGTTTTATACTTTTATTTGTAAAATTTCTCTTTGTCTTCTGTGATATTTTAATATTTGATACGTAAATCAATGTTTCAGAGAAAAATAAATATATATCCTTTTTTATTTTAATAGATTGTAGATTCTTTGATTTTGATCATTTTCATAATTTTTTAGTAACTGTTTGGCAATTTTGCCTGGCTGGATCCAGGCTTGGAAATTTTAGCCGTGGAGACCTCTAGTGTATATTAAGTTTTGTGCAAATCGATAAAAAAACTTAGATTCATATACAGGGGAACATACACACGCAATTTGATTTATATATGTGTATAGATTATGTAAATGGAAAACCGCTGACCAACTAGTGACTTTTAACGTTAAGTCTGTGGCACTTGTGTTCTATAATTATTCCTCAATGACACCCTTTTTTTTTTTTTTTTTTCTTTCTTAAACATGAATTATGATAGCCATGGTATCTATGCTGATATACATAGCCATCGTTTGAACAGTTTAGGAAGAGTAGAGTCATAATGGTACCATTGGATGCATGAGAACTTGCCTCAATGAAGAATTACTACAATCAAAGTACAGCATCAAAATAAATAATAATTAAATTAAAATGTTTTAATCTTAGTTATCCATTTTATTTCTAGTATTTTCATGCTCTCCTTATTGCTTTACTCTGGGAACTTTTTTGTATGATATTAATTATCTCTTGTAGTAGTATTTTGTATTATGTGCTTTGTCTTGAAGCATAAACTATTGTAAAGTAGCCATAAATATTTATTATTTTAGAAATTTGGACCTAATTCAACTGCTAATTCAATCGCTGCAATGCTACAGTCTGAAAATAAAAATACAGTTAGTTGCAGAATAGGTAAGATATTTAGTATTTTATACAGTCTAATTTAGATTTTTGTAACTCATGAATCATGATTAAAAATCAAATAATTTATCTATATTCCATTCATTCAAATTATTAGATTTCTCCAAAAAAATTTGTTTGTATTATTCTAGTAGTTTAAGTGTATATAATTTAATTGTATATGTTTTATTAGTTACTTTCTCCTTCATATTTCACAGATTAAAGTATAGTCTTGATATAAAAAATAACTGAGCTGTTTCTCTTTTATACAGGAAGCACGAAAAAACTTTATCATACTTTTGCATTTCACTACTTATGATCTAATGATATTCTGGAATATCATTAAATTCAGATTGATGCAAAAGAATTAATTACTTCATCCATTCCTAATAATTTAAAATTAATGATAAATATTTTACTTTATAATTTTGTTTGATAGTATATGTAATTGATTCTACAATGCACAAAATCTGTAAAGAAAAAAAAAAAAAAAAAAGAATTTCTATATTTGTTTCTGGTTCTCTCTTTCTGCTGATTTTTTTCTTTTAAATTTTTGAATTAAAAAAAAAAAAAAAAAAAAAAAAATCTGTGCTAGCTTTTGCCTTAAAATAACCGCCATGTCAAATTTCAAATTACTAGCCTTGACAATTTCTAAGAAATCATTATTTTTGAATATTTTTCTCCCCTGCACCCTGTCAGAGCCAGAGATCTTGAGATATAGAATAACCTTATGTTTAACTAGAAATAGTCACCATTATAACACTCAGGGACTGCATTATGCATTCGCCACTTCACCAAATGTGAATAAATGGTAATGAAGATCATTCCCGATCGATCATTCCCGATCTCATCATTCCCGAGATTCCCGAGATCATTCCCGATCTGATCATTCCCGATCTGGAGAACGGGTTTAGACACCGTCGTGTAAGGACGTGTGTGTTGTCTGCTCCCGCTTGAAGGCGGAGCTTAGTATCGCGCTACTTTCGTATTGGTTGTGTGCCAGTGACGCCGTAGTGACGTATCTGATGACCACAGCGCCTGGGCAGCTAATCCCAGAGGTTCTAGAGAAGGGGTTCGTCGTCTCTGGTAATATGTTTTCCATTTTATCACGTAGGGGTTGTACAGATGTGAGGGCTCTGTCATCTGAGGATGCAGAGTGCCTGGGTTGGAAAATTCATGCTGACTATGCATCAGAGCAATGTAGATCGAGGGCAATTATGAAAGTTCTTGCTGAAAAGAAGCGTAATGGAGTCTCTTTCGATGATGAAGAGAAACAGCTTACTGCTTGTAAGGAATTACAAAATGTCTTGTGGACAGACATTATGACCTTGCAGACTAACACTGGATTAAACTTCCTAGTTTTCCAGTATGCCAACGAAAGTAAAGTTAAAAATCCAGACCCAATTTCGGAAAATGCCCAGTCCGTTGAGACGCCGGCCAACTCAAGTTCGGTAGGGGAGGTGGCGCCATCTGCTGTAGCGGATGCAAACCAAACTCCTTCTTCGAATAAGAGAAGGTTGGAGTCTTCAGCGGACTCTGAAAATTCTAGCCCCATTGATGAGGAAAATTTTCAAACTGTCAGCTCAAAAAAGAGCAAAAAAAAAGAAAATTCTGATAATACTGACAATGTTAGTGAGATGGAGATATCTGATACGACGGTTAAAATTAAGAAAACCAGGATCCCCCCCATCAAAATTATACCACCTGAGAGGTGGTCTGCTCTTTTAGATGGCCTTAAAAGAATGGCACCCTCTACCCGTTCCAAAGCTAAGGGAAAGTACCTTAGCTTATCTTTTGATACTGTCGAGGACTACAGGACTGTTCAAGCTACTTTGCTTAAAAGCAATATTAAATTTCACAGTTACGTTCTCGAAGATGCAAAGCCAATTAGAGTGGTTCTTCGGGGACTTCCAGTCAACACCTCTGTCCCGGAAATCCAAGAGATCCTGGACATTGATTTCCCGGGCATCACGGTGTAGATGTATAGGGGTCCCGTGAGCAATAAAAGATTAATGCCCCTTTTCTACTGTTCGATCCCTCAGCAAGAAGGTGTTGACAGCATCTTTGAGATAACGGAATTCATGCAAACTGAGGTCAGTTTTGAGAAATACCGGGGGAGGAAGGGTCCATCACAGTGTCATAACTGTCAGGGATTTTTTCACTCATCTCTCTCGTGTAACCTACCTCCAGTGTGCCTTAAGTGCTCCGGAGGTCACATTACAAAGGAATGTGCGAAGAGTTTTGATGAGCCCTGTCGGTGTTGCCACTGCGGACTCGACCACCCCGCGAATTTCAGGAACTGCCCGAAGTTTCCCAAAACTAACCCCCCCAAGAGAGGCAAAATTTTAAAATCTAATAGTAATAGCAAACCTAATGTTGTAAATGTAAAGTCAAATAGGACTTTCACCAACAGGAAAGTTGATTCTTCCCAATCATTTAGGGAAGCTGCAATTGGACGTAAGGTCGCATCACCTCCCCCCCCCTCCAACCCTCAAAATTCAAAAAATTCGGCCCCAGCTAAGGATGTCTTTTCGGCTGCCGAGTTCATTGAAAATTTGATGAAATTTGAATCTAACTACAGTGCAGACGTTGTCTGCAAAGCATTTTCGGAAACCCTTCCGACCCTCCGTTTGGCATCCACGGAGATTGACCGGATTTTTATTCTTTATTCCAAAATTGTTAACTTATCCAAAATTGGTTAGGTAATTACATCTGCGGATGTGCATTTTTTCCCCATTTTTAGTTCTGTTTTTGTTCCCCATCATGTTCCCAGCTACTAGTAATTTGGACTCTTTCGCCATTGGTATATTTAATGCCAATGGACTAAAACGTCAGGAAACTGAATTTCAAGCTTGGGTTTACAGTAACAATTTAGACATCGTTTTGGTCAGCGAGACCCATTTTTCCCAGGGAAATATCTCCAAGGTTGCCAACTACGAGTTATTCAATGTAGACAGGGCTCGTAGGGGCACCAATGGCCACAGTTGGGGCGGCACTGCTATTTATGTTAAAAGAGGGTTTAATGCGACTTTCATCAATCTTCCCCCTCAAAATTGCATCGAAGTTACTTCTGTTGTTCTGGACTTTCCCAATATTCCAAATCTTCTCATAGCAGCCATTTATGTACCTCCTTTAAATGATAGAAACCTGCTGGAGCAAGAATTATCCCGGCTCACTAATGATTTTCCAAATTTTATTCTTGCGGGTGATTTTAATGCTACTCATCCCTCTTGGCACTGTAGATCAACTAATGGGTTTGGAACCAAACTCAGGAAGTGGGTGAATCAAAATTATGCGCAAACTATTGCGCCCCCTTCACCCACATATCCACCTTCTAATAATTATCTGGACTTTGCAATCACCCGCAACTTCCCTTATCCTTACAGCATTCAAACGCTGAACGATCTAAGTTCAGATCATTTGCCAGTGATCCTTCGATACCGAGTTGACACTTACAACCTAGACTTAGGTAGGCTTCTCCGCACAAGGTGGGAAGACTTCACCTTCCTGCTTGAACAGCGGGAGACTCCGAACATTGTCCCAGAGACAAAAGAGGAGGCGGAGGAAGCCATCAGTCAATTCGGGGATGTTCTCAGAGAGGTGTATGAGCAGTGTTCTCAACCGAGAACCAATACTGCCGACACACTCCGTCTACCGTTGGAAATCAGGCAATTGATAACTGAACGAAATCGTGCTCGTAGGATGTGGCAGGTCTATCGTACTCAGTATTTTAGGACCCATTTAAATCAGTTGCACAGGAGAGTCAAGGCTGCTATCTCCAAGTTTAGAAGTGAACGCTGGAACACATTTGTTGAGTCATTGTCAACACAAGACAACACAATTTGGAAGGCTGCTTCCCGCATTCGTAGGACACGAACACACATTCCGGCTATTACTAGCCCTAACTGCCCAAATGGCACGGGCATGGCATATACTAACACTGAAAAGGCTGAAGCTATCGCTGAAAGTCTTAGAAGTCAGTTTACACCTAATTCTGGTATGGACAACCCTAGGGTTGCCACTGTGTTGGAGACCACAGTTCAAAATTTTTTAAACACTGACACACCTAACACACTATCCCCGACCACACCTTCTGAGGTTCGGGAGTACATCTCAGGCTTAAAAAAGGACAAGTCTCCGGGTGAAGACCGCATCTCTACTAATATGCTTATTAACTTACCCCATAACTTTATTCTCTATCTTGTCATTCTAATGAATTGCATGTTAACTTTAAAAATTTTTCCTGATTGCTGGAAGAAGGCTATTGTTGTCCCCATTCCCAAGAGTGGGGCGGCTGATAGTCATGACCCTTCCAGCTTTCGCCCCATTTCTTTATTATCAAGTCTATCTAAAGTTTATGAATATGTTCTTGTCAACCGCCTTAAGGAGTTCTTAAATTCTAATGACGTGCTTATACCGGAGCAATTCGGTTTTCGGGCACGTCATTCAACAACTCATCAGTTGTGGAGAGTTTCTGAACTTCTTCACGATGGCATTAAATCCGGCGGTGTGACAGGAGCAATCTTTCTTGATGTGCAAAAGGCCTTTGACAAGGTCTGGCACATCGCTCTCATCTTTAAATTAATTGCTCTCGGCGTTCCTAGCCAACTTATTAAAATCTATAATGACTACTTTAAACTTAGATCTTTTGTCGTTAGAGTTGGAAATTCCTACTCTAACTCCCATCCTATCTCTAGCTCTGTGCCCCAGGGCTCTCTTAGCGGTCCCACCCTCTTCAACATCTATGTTAACGATATTCCAAAAATGCCTGATGTCGACTTAGCAATCTTTGCCGACGACACTGCCATGCTTCACAAACACAAACATGCACTATCAGTGTTCTCTAAACTTCAAAATTATCTTAATATTCTTTCGGCCTGGTTTAGAAAATGGAAAATTAAAGTGAACAGTGCCAAAAGTGCCGCCATCTTCTTCACCAATCAACGTACCAACCCCGTTGCTAATTTAAACTTTAAATTGAACAATGAAAATATTCCCTGGAAGACAGATTATAAGTACCTAGGCATTCACCTGGATTCCAAATTATCATGGCAACAGCACATCACGGAAATCCTGCATCGTGCTGATCGTGCCGTGGGCTCCCTTAACCCCCTCTTGGCTTGGAATAGCCCCCTGTCAATCAAGAACAAATTGTTACTGTACAAATCTATGATTCGACCCATTATAACTTATGGTTCTGCAATCTATGGATGTGCTACTAAAACTAGACTTGATAAAATTCAAGTCTTTCAAAATAAACTTCTGCGTAGGTTTGTGAGAGCGACCCGCTATGTCCGAAATGACGTCATTCATCGTGACCTTAAAATTAAACCTATTTTTGCTGAAATCAGAAAACTTGCGATGAAGTTTCACAGGTCAATCCCAGCTGTGCGGAATCCTGCGTTAAATGCCATTCAACATTATGATGCAAGAGTGGGGAGAAACCGGAAACGGCCTCTCGCTATTCTCACTCGGGACGATAACTTCGTCCCACCCTCCAAAACTTCCAGAAGAAATCCTTCTGCTGTCACTTAAACGCAGGATTCCCCGGGAAAAATTTTATTTCCCCTAGATTGAAAGAAATTTTCATCTAGAATTGGCATTTCCCCTTTGACGTCATGCAGCAAACTGTTTATTGATAACAGCCGCGTATGTCAACTTCCCTAATCTTCTGTTTTATTTTAATTTTATCATTTTATTATAATTTTGGAACTTCCCTTCCTTCATGCATTTTTGTACTTGGGTGCTTACTATCCTGTTGCAAAATTTCAGTTTTATTTCTTTGTGATGTTACGATACTCCATCTTGGGCGAGGTTAGGCTTGCCTTCCTCGCTCCAGTCCGGCCTTGGGGTGTTTGCTCACTGCACCCCGGCCAATTTTATTCATTTTACCCCATGTTTGGACTTTTCGACCAGGAGTTAGAAAAAAAAAAAAAAAAAAAAAAAAAAAAAAAAAAAAAATTTACCCGGTCGCAAAATTTCATTTCCCAGTTTATAGTTATATTTTTATTAGTTGTTTTCAGCTTTTTAAATTTTTAACTTGTCCCCATTTTCGACCTTTGTCAGTGCCGAAGTGTTAATTGCACTAGCGGTGTTTTTCACTCTTGCTCAGACGTAGCCGAACTGGCTGTCCGAAATGTTAGTATTCTCTCACGGGGATCTAAATCCAGGCCTTTTTCAAGGCTTTACCGTTGGTGCATGAGGAATGCGTTTTGAACCGTGATGAGATGCTAGCACTAGGCTGTCAGTGAAACTGCCGAAGAGTTTGCAGCTGGGAGACCCACGAAATGTGATGCGCACCAGGCCTGACACTCAAAATTAGTGAGCTATATGGCCCGCCTTTTTTTTTTATAGGTTTTAGAGTTAGTTAGGCTTGGCTACCTTATGCTATGATTTTTCTGTGCTCGTTGGTACCCTACTGTCTTTGCATTCTCCGATCTTTACCTACGCCAGTAAGTGAAATGACATCGAAGTGTAGGGCAACCAAATTCATTTGGATGCCTTATGCGCCCTCCTTTTGGTGGTTATATTTAACCCCGTGCTTCCAACTCTGGAATGGCCCTCGGGACTCCTCCAGAGTATCCAAATTATACTTTTAGGCCGTGCATTGTTTCGAAATTCATCTCTAGTTCCCTTTCTCATTTTTAGTTGGAGGTTACGCGCGGCGGCGTTTCACGCCGCGTTGGCACTCCTTAAGCACCGCGATGTCATGTCAAATGGTAATGAATATTTAATTTTGGTAAAATATTGGACAAACAATTATTTTTGTACCAATCATTTTAGAAGTAAGAGCAAATATGTAAATTTTCTTCAATGCTTCTCCATTGCACCAATCTGAGTTTAGTGGTATTTCAGAATATCATTAGATTATAAGTATTGAAATACAAAAATATGATAAAGGCTTTTCGTACTTCCTGTATAAAAGAGAAGCAGTTCAGTTACTTTTTATATCAAGAGTATATTTTAATCTATGAAAAATGAAGGAGAAAAAAGGTAACTAATAAAATATATACAATTAAATTATATACACTTAAACTACTAGAATAATACTTTTTTGAGAAATCTATAATTTGAATGAATGGAATATAGATAAGCTCATTGTAAAATAATCATTAAGCTGAATATAGTAGTAGAAATTCAAATTCCCATCTGCAACCTATCCATAATTTGAATCTTCAAGGTTTCTTGAATAACAATAGTATTTGGCTACATTTTTTGAAATTAGTAAATGATTTTCAAATCTGGCTAATGTATTGGCTAATACTCTAAATTTCTTAGTGCAGTTTCTGAATACAGAAAGAATTTTTGAAATCAGTTTGGTAATTTTAGAGGAATTGGGATTTTAGGCTGTTTTCTGTTCATTTCACCCTTTCTAATTTTTTGAAAACATTTGTCTAAGTATTTATCTCTTAAAAGTAATCAAAACACCATGTGAATTTTCAAGATTTTAACCCTAAGAAAGAAATTGTTATTTTAGAATGTTTTTTGTTCTGGCATCCCATGGGGACAGCAGTATCAACATAAAAAATCAAGAAAATATCCTATTTGTTCTGTGCAGCCCTGTATAGAATCTATAGATATGTATGTACACTACATAGTACACTAATAGTTAGTTCAGTTAAATGCATAGCACATGTCGAAAATTCCCATTCAGCAATTTTCCTCAATAAACAGAAATGTACTTGAGAACTCTGTGCAGATCCGTATATATCTATAGAATTTAAAAACACCAAGGAATATGCTAAAAATTGGCTAAATTTAAAAACGCATACCACAATTAAAAATGCACTTCCAGCAATTATTGTTCATAGGCAGTACTGTAGCCAAATTCTTTTGTGTGTCCCTATAAATGAACTATATGCATGCCATATTTTATAATAAGTGGTTTAGTACACCTCAGTGATATATATATAAATTTCAATGTGTGTAAAATAGTGTAATATCATTAAAATACACCACAATTTTTTCCCCTATAGACCAAAATGTAACAGAATTCTTTTGAGTGTCCCTGTAAACAAACCATTAATGCTACACACTTCACTTTCAATACCGAACATGCCATAGTACACTCAAATAACATATAGCAATTTCATGGCAATAGGACCATATTTAAGTGAGTTACAGGACAGACAAAATGAATTCGTAAACACTTTTCAACTATGTTGGAAAGAGTTTTAAAAAAAAGAGCAAGCTTGTATTTCAGACTTAAGGCTGTTCTCAAATCCAAAAGGGTAACTTTATGATATAAGTTTAAATTTATTTTTGTTCGGAAATGCATGAAATTAGCAGGTGTTGTTGTTCAGAAACTATGTAATCAAGCTGTTTTTCCCTTTTTTTGCAAACACAATAGATCTTTCAGAAAATAGTGTCAAAGTTGACGTTTTGAACCGAAGTTCCCGAAGAAAGCAGAAAAACCAGTCAGCAAAGAGAGGCGTGATCAAAATCGCTTATAACTCAATAGGTAATTTATTTATGGAAAACACAGCTCGATTCCAAATCTCTTCCATAGTCAGGCCTTCCAATTTTATATCTTTCCGTTAAAAAATGAATTTGTAAATGTATCAAAAAGTTTTACGCTTGTTGAGCAGAGCAGTTGAGAACAGCCTTAAGTGAAGTTTTAAGAGTTTTTTTTATGCTTCTGTCATTCTTTCTGAAATCTAACTATTTTGTTTACAAGGTTTTTGGTTGTATAAAATCATCGTAATCAGTCAAAGTTTTTCTCCTTAATCTGCAAGCTGCATATTCTTAAAATTGAAACTGTACACTGATTTGACAAATTATTTTTTATAGTTATTGCTCTTCATTAAGCAAATTCTCCTCCCAGTTTAAAAAGGAATTTTAAGGGCAGATTTCCCCTGCTTTTATATTATTCTTCATTTGACTAAACCTATTTTAAAAGTTTTTAATGTTTCCATTTTACAAAGAAAAAGTTCTCATTATGATTGTTCATATGATTTTAGATCCAGAACTAGCCCAGCCACCATGGAGAAAGATTGAAATGGGTCTTCAAATGTTTAAATAATGTAAATAAAATTATCTTCCTTTGTAAAATATTTTTTTAGTAAAAATAAATATTTCCTTTAATGGTTATTTTTGTTGTTGTTCTTTGTTTTTTATATATTTTTAATTTAGTTTTTAGAAGAAAATGTTAAAGAATGGTAGAAGAATAATTACAAAATATCCTGATAAAAAAAAATGCAGAATGTTTCTTTAGTATATCAATTTTATGCTTAAAATCGCAAAAATTATATTTTTTCTCTTAGTGTATCTCTTACTTTTATCTGTTTCAGATGAGACATACCTGAATTAATAGCTTTTAAATTTTCTTTAAAACCATAAAAAGTATTGAATAGTTGTGATCTTAATCACACAAATAATTATTTAAAATTCTACAAAAGTTTAAAGAAAATATCAGAATATTTTTCAGAACTAAAGGAATTATTGAAGCTACAAATGCATGTTTTTCACTTACCATTTTTTAACACTTCTCAATGTAATTGAAATAATTGTAACTTCAGTTAGTTTGTCTCTCTGTGCATTAATTTAAAAAAAAAAAAAAAAATCCCCGGCTGCACAAAATTTTATTACAGTAGACTTCACTTATTTGAGTAAGAGTTCTTCCTTTTGAAAGTACTTTTAAAAATGTTAAAAATTACTATCAAATTCAAATTTTCAGTCCACTGTTTTGGATAATTAATTTTTTTTTTTTTTTTTTTTTTATACAACTGTTATTCAATTTATATAAAAATCTAAAATTTTTAGTGCTGAAAAAGTAAACAAAAAGAAAAACACAACTTTATCCCTTTACTTCTCTCTGTTTTTTTTCCCCTTTCCTTCCCAATTTTTTCCCCCTTTCCTTCCCAATCCAGGATGTCATCATAGAGAAATTCTATTCTTTTGTTATATTATGGGATCACTCATCAATACTGTGAGATCATCTATTCCATTCAGCAGGTCTATGTAATTTCTAAATTCCTTCCCCACTCACAAAAGGTAGTGTAATGAAAAGAATGGGTAAAGGTAAACATCGTTACTGAATTGAACTGAAATTTGTTTAATGTAAAAAACTAAATAACAAACAAATATTAAAATTTTCTTTATATAATTAAGGCTATAATTAAATTGTTACTTATAGTTTATGTGATTTCTGTGTGTGTCAGTAGAATATGTGAAGCTTACTTATGTTTATTTGTACTGGTCAGGGTAGTCCTTGAGCCAACAAAACCAAATAACTGCCTGATGTACCCAATTTGGTTATGGCATTAATACATTTTAGATTTTAATTTTTACTGAGTACAAGGCAACAAAAGTATTTTCTTCAAACACAAGTCATAGGGTTTAAAATTTTTTGTGATACTTGTAAAAAATCTTTCAGAATATGCTGCCATACTTGGTGTTTTATTATGATACTAGCAGGGTTTGGCCGCTACGCTAGTCGGTTGCTCCAAATGAATCTTAAATAAAACTAAATATATCGGTAAATTTGACCTTAGCTGAAATATCCAATTGCAAAGCTGAAAACAATATGAACACCAATGCACTATTATATTTTCTATTATGTGAGACAAAATTTGGCCTGTTAAGAACCAAACTTTTTTTATCTTTTGGTTGATCATTTACAGTAGAATTTGGAGATGTGCAATATGCTAAAAAGATCCCTGAAAAATTATCTAATAGTGCAAGTTCCATCAAAATCTAATTAGCAGGAAAAAAAAAAAAAAAATTCATAATCAAGTTCACTTGATTATAGAACTTTCCGACATAATTCTATAACTAAGCAATGCAAAACAATATGCAATATGTGAAAACTATCCGGGAAAAAATACCTAACAATTAATGCAAGTCTTCTCAAAATCTGTTCAGTAGAATTTTTAAGAAAAAAGCTAATCTTTCTCAGTTGGGTCCACCTAATTATAGAACTTTTCCCCCACAATTCTATAACTAAGTAACGTAGAACAATTTGCAATATACCAAAACCTTCTCTGAGAAAATTATGTATCTAACCATGTAAGTCTCATCAAAATCCATTTCACAGAACTCAAGTTATAAGTAGACGGAACAAAATTTCCATTCTGTATTTTGTATATATAAGTAGATTTGGGAAAAACAACCCGGGAGTGGTCTCCATGAGAAAACTGATTGTAACTCAAGATGTAAAACATCTATCAAAAAGTAGAAATGCTATTGAATTCGATACCACTTCAGTAGTCAAGCAAACACTTAAAGTCAAAATAATCATGCAATCATCAATTAA
This sequence comes from Maratus speciosus, assembly GCA_963932465.1. Taxonomy (NCBI): domain Eukaryota; kingdom Metazoa; phylum Arthropoda; class Arachnida; order Araneae; family Salticidae; genus Maratus; species Maratus speciosus. The sequence goes on from OZ010797.1 coordinate 444,872,300, forward strand.
ATTTCATGGTTTTACATGTAAAAATGAGTGTTTGAATACATCAGAAAATTCTCTTTATATTTTGTAAATAGGGTAGACCGGGGCTAGTTGGCCATAGGGACATGTTGGCCCAGTCGCGATATTTTTTAAACTTTGCGTTAGATGACATTGTCAGTCCAGCCAAGGTTACTATATCTAAAGGTTGCGCCATTTCACCCCGTAGCCAATAGGGAGCGACTCGCTGCTTGACGTCACCCCGCGTGCTTAGATCGGTGTTCCAATTGACTTTGCATTAGAAATAGACTATTTTTAATTGAAAAATATCAGTAGAAATTTCCGTGTGAAAAGAATTTTAACGATTAAAAAATATTCTTTATACATTGGACAAACATCACATCTAAAATTTAAACTATTATCTCTTTTTAACTCTTTGAAATTTAATTGTTAAATCTGCTGTCTTTTTTTATTAAGTTTCGTTTACTACTCAATATAAAAACGGTAATTTACATTAAAAGAAAGTAAAATAGTAATTTTTATAAGTAAAAAGACCTACAAAAGAAGCAAATTTGATTTTTATATGACTGCAGTTAATGTTTTGTTAATACTTTTTAATATAGTATATTTATAATATTTCATCGGTAATCAATTTGAAAACTAAGATAATATGTTATTATTTCGCTATGTTTTTAGTAAAGAGCTATTTCATAAAAAAATGTTTAAAAAAGTAATAATAACTTAGGTTTCACCCTCCATCATACCGCAGTTTGAGTTTTGCGTGATTACACAAGCAAATTAAATAGAAATTTTCATAAGTAAATAGCTGAATATTTAATATTATTAAACTAAAATATTTATACTATATAATTATATCATCTGTTGAAAATAAAATGTGAAATTCAGAGTAATATATTTTATAAACACATTTCGAAAAGGTTATTTAGAATAATACTTTAATGTTGCATAATAATAATTAATGTACATGTATATCCATAAGTGAGAGAAATTAAAGTAAATTTTAGCGCGAAAGAGAGTTTAACATTTAAACAATATTTTTCACAATGAAATAAAGTGCCATATTTAAATTTTAAAATTATATATCTTTCCAGCTTTTTAGAATTTATTGTTGTTTCTTTCAGATTCCATTTATGCGTTTGATGTCATTGAATATTACACTGAAATTTTTTATAGAAAAAAAAAATAAGGCAAGCAGTATTTATAAAAGAGATTTAAAATACAAATAAAAATAAAAACTTTAATTATTAAATTGCCGAATTCTTAAAACAAAGATTTATATGCTATAAAAATTTGAATTTTAAATTAAGAAGAATATAAATACCTTCCGAAAAGGTTATTAAAAATTAATTATAGTTTAATGATGTATTATCATAAAATTATACAAAATATTTAATAATTAAGGTTTTTTAGGTTTTTACCCTCAGAATATGCTTTAATTTCAAGCATATGATTTCATCACAAGATGCGTTTTGTATATACTTCAGATATGCGCTCCATTATTTGATATTTTATCGTGCAATCACAGCTGATTTACTTCAGTTTTTTCCTTTTTTGGCAGAGTATCTCTTTTTTATTTCTGATGAATATGTTTCGGTAAGGAGCTATTTCACTCACATGAAAACACCCGCTCGCTAATGTTAAACCAATGGGAGAATTTTTTTTAAATATTTTGTTTGAATTCGAATGTTTTCATTTTTTTTTCCTGCATTGGATAGTCGATGTTGATCTGTACAAAGGCCGTTTTTTACTTTTCGATTTTCTTTGCAGTTTTTTTTAATGAGGATACTTCACTTTCGAAACCGGTTCCGAAAGTAAAAATTTCATAATGAAAAAAAAACTGCAAACAAAATAAAAAAAACAGCCTTTGTAGAGTTCGTCCGAAGCTGCCCAATGCAAATATATATATATATATATATATATATATATATATATATATATATGGAAATGCAAACGAGATATTTTTAAAAATTTCTCCCATAGGATGCGATTTTTCGCATGAGGGAAGTAGCCTCTTAATCTGTCTCAATCGAATGAAAGTTCTGATTTTCACAAATGATTTTATTATATTTCTGTGCCTGTTTGGAAAACCAATTTAACTTTTTTGCAAGCATTTTCAAAAATATTAAATTCTTTCGAAAATGAGCTGCTGTCAATTTCATTAAGAATTTTTTTTAACAGTTTTACATCTTCGATGCATTTATCACATTGAAAGTATACCTATTCGTCCGAAGGAATTGGTTGTAACATATTTGATTCACCTAATGAATTGTCAAACTGTCATGCAATTTATAAAATTTTGTTTCTCTGTATAACCAGCAATATGCCTAATTTTTTGAAAAGATCAATTTACGGAAGATATGGTGAATGAAAATTCTTCACCTTCAATGTTATTTTCGCACTGCTTGAGAATTCCCGAATTTTTAGATGCATGGTATTTATTATTTTCACTAGTGTTATATACATGTTATTATTTATTTTTAAATTATCTATATCGCTACTATTTTCAATGACTTTATTTACAATATTCACTCGATTGAAAGTGATCGTAACAAATTCAGAAATTTCAGCATTGTACACGTACGTTTACATAAAATAATCCATTAAAAAAAAAAAAAAAAAATCAGATTTCTTCATTAATGTATGAGGCGAAACATTTTTTTGTTTTATCCGAAATATTAGTCCATGCTGAAATAGCATAAGTACTAGGCATTTTAAGCAAAGCACAAAAAATAATACGTTATTTTAAAACTTTTCCAACTGATGTTTCATCAACGAAATCTGAGAAATAGCTACCGCGTAATATTTAGGAAAAGTGATTGGAAATAGCTCTTTCGGAGCTTCGTGTGTGGTCAAACTGTCCTGAGTGTCAAAGGAAATCACAATACATGTTTATCCCCCCCCCCTTACACACACACACACACACACATCCAATTCCAATGATTGACTAAAGATAACAAACAATAGAAACTCCACCTTAGCACAATGATAATAACACACAACTGTTTCATTTGAAGGGAAAAAATCCTCTATAATCGCTTTATTCTTCGAAAAAAATATTTTCACTAGTAAAAAATGTTCTGTCTTGAAGAAATACGCTCTCCTTTGAACAAAAACAAACAAATTTTTGAGCAGAAATTCAATTTTAAATGCAAAAATAGTATCTTTTCTATTGCGGGAATTCTCCTTAGCACGCACAGTGACGTCATACGTACGGAAACCTTGATACCGAAACTAGAGGGAAATGGCACCCCCCTGAGTCCAGCCAAGTATGCATTGCTTCACTTTCCTCCTCCAACATCAGCACCACTGAAATCGTTCGTTAAAGAATTATTGAGAATTTTCTAAATTTTGCAAAGGTGAGTAAATTTCTGCTCTTATAAATAATCATTTTTTATTTGTTTGTAGATTACATTTTAGATTTTGATCTATAATAATTCAGAAAAATAATTGTTCGTAGTTATTGTAGGGCAAGTTTTTTTATTGAAATACTTTAAGAATAATTCCTTACAGTCATGAAAAACAAAAATGGCGATACGGGGTTAGTTGGCCCATTTGGCACGGGGCATGTTGGCCCGCCGTGTCAACATGCCTGTACTCTAAGATTTACGATGTTTTAACACCTAGCATGCCTTATAAGATGAATAACATCTTAAAATTTATTACTGTCCAGTAATGTATTAGACATTTTTTATGAGGAAATAAAATCAATTTTTAAAGCAATTTTTGGCCGAAGTTAATAATTTGAATAACTCACAGTTTTAATATTTAAAATTTTTATTTCAATTTAGGAGGCTATATTGCATTTTCATTCGCAAGAAATAAAAATTAAGATTTGGTAAAATTTTGATCATTTCTTAAATCCTACTCTATCAGAACATTAAAAAGTGACGTGGGCCAACTTACCCCGCAATCGGGGCAGGTTGGCCCAAGCGACTTGGTGTCAATTTGAGCTTCTAAACTAATACTTATAGTTAATATTTTCAAGTTTTACTATTGAGACTTCTTCCTGAAAGTACACTGATAGTGGTAACATAAAAATAAATTGAAAATGTTCAATTGTAATTTTTTAAAAATTATTAGAAGAAAAAGCTGGCCAACTACCCCCGGTCTACCCTAGTGTATGAAATATAAATATGTGGGTGTAGGGGACATGGGGATACACTACAGTTGTTATTACCCCGAAATATTAGACCTCTGGTACTTTTTTGCTAGAAATTAAGCCCTGGTCACTACAATCCTATACTGTCAGTGGAGTTTGTACCATCCATCGCTGAGATGATGCTGGTGCATAGCTGTAGAGATTGCAGGCAAAAGTTTGTGCCTTATTTCATAGATGGCAGAAACTTGCAATTTTGACTGTACTGATGTTTCTTTTATAACCATATTATTAACTGACAGTTATCTACATGTGTGGTAGGGTGGAGCGAAAAAAATTAATTTTTTACAATCAAAAACGGGTAGGTGCCAAAAGTTGCCTTTATACTAGTACATCATCTGCGTGCAATATTACCGCTGAAAACAAATGTCTTGAGTCTGCGCTTTTGGTCCAAAAGTCGAAATTTTGGGTAAAATTTGACATTTTTTCAAAAAAATTAAAAAAAATTCTATAGAGATGCTTATTATTTAAAAGTGTTACTTAAACCTTTATTATTAATGACTTAACATATTTAAACGATAAAACGATATCTTTGTTCTGTATAACTGGAACAAAACTGACAACTTTTGGTGAAAAAAAGGCGTTGCCACTCTGTTGTGTCACACAAATAATTGTTGTTTAGAATGCAGCTCTTATCTAGTTGCTTTCAAAACTACCTACAGTGGTGGAAAAAATTATAAAGCCACTTGAAAATATGATATAATTAAAAAACAAAAGATGGAACATTTGTGAAATTTCATACATATATATTATATGCTACAAGGAAGTAAATAAAAAAAGAAATTGATTAATAACTACATTAATAAAAGGTTAATAGACTTAAGAAAATTTTCTGTACAAAGAAAGTTGGAAACAATTATAAAGTCGATACATGTATTTCATGAATAATCGATATGACACCCTTTTTTTTCGATGACTTTGACTAGTCTCTTGTTCATTGAATTTATCAGACCACACAAAGTACTTGCATCAATATTGTTCCAGCAGTTTTTAATAGCATTCATCAAATCTAACTTTGAATTGAATTGTCGTCCCTTTTTGTAAACATTTCGGACTAAAATTCCCTAGAGATTTTCTATTATATTCAGATCGGAGCTACGAGCTAGCCATTAAAGGTATTTCACCTGATTAGCTTCCAGCCAAGATTTAGTTGACTTCGAAACATGAACGGAAGCGTTGTCCTACTGAAATGTCCAGTCTCCCGAAGTTATAAGAGGAGCAATGGGTAATAAATTATCTCCTAACATATCTGGATACATAACTGAATTCATTTTGTTGTGCATGAAAACAATTGGAGTGGTTCAACAGGCAGCAAATGCAGCCCAAACCATTACTGAGCCACCTCCAAATTGACGCTTTGAAAAAAATATGAGATTCCTGCCGTAAATCATGCCAAAAGAATTTATAGCCGTCGGGTCCATCGAAATTAAATTTCTTTTCATCGGAAAAGACAACATCTCTCCAATTTGTGCCTTTGCTTAAATGTTTTCGTGCAAAGTCTAAGCGAGCATTTTTGTGGTGCCTAGAAGGAGGAGGTTTTTCTTTAAATTTTTTAAATTGAACAATGGGATTGTTACTTAAAACATTTCTTACCGTTCGGCTTGTACATGGTAATTGTAACTGCTCTTGAATTTGGGCTGACGACATTTTTTCTGCTTAAGCTAGCTTCCGGATTTGTCTTGATTGCCTTACAGTTACGGATTTCGGTCTTCCTGTACGCTTCTTACTGCCGTGATCTTCGGGATTTCTGAGAAAACTGTTTACTGCAGCCTTGGACTTTCCTATTTTTCTTGCAATATTAGAACCAGACATTCCAGCTTCATTTAAAGTTAAGATTTTAATTTATTCACCATTGGATAACTTTTTTCCTCTTGGCATTGTATTAAACACACCAAATACAAAATGAATGCACGTAACACGTTTACATTTATCTAAACTTTCCTGGCAACCTGCTTTCTCAAGTTTGGCATTATGCCAAATGAAGCTAGAACGATCGGCTTTATAATTTTTTCCAATTTGTTTTTCATTGGTTGTAAGAAATCAGCATAATTTATGTTCCCCCTTCCGATTTTTCTAAACAAAGTTTATGCGTATTATTGCAATGTTGATCATGCAAATGTAAATAGAATTTGCGATATCAATAATTCGATTACTTTTTGACTTTTGTAAATTTTTCTATCGGCTTTATAATTTTTTCCAGCACTGTAGGAGGTACCTCGTGGAGGTGGCTGCATTTCATGTCACAACAGTGCATAGCTCGACCACCCTACCATTTGAACTCAACTCAATGTTTTATTTATACATTGAATTGGGATTTTTTTTAATCAAAGACTGTCCTAAGTTTTCTATGTATCAACCTAGTATATCTCTTCTTTGGATGCTGCTGCTGTGATCTCCTTTACGTATTTTTCTACTTTTTGTGTAAGAGAAGACAAACAGTGTAATGCAGTGCGGATGATATTAATGTAATCTATTCAGCCGTCTATTATCTCCACTAAGATTGCACCCGATAAATGCATATTGATTAGAGGTTCTGTTACCACAACACTTTTCCAATGAATTAGATTTATATAACTATCCGCTTCAAATTTGATTGTCGATATTTCAGATTCGCGTATGCTATCATTTACTCTCGTCTTTCAACTATTATATGCTGGGCAGCTACAGCTAGCTGTTTAATGTGATGGAAATCTTCAGAGAGCATTGAATTAAGAATTTCCTCTGCGTATGCAGAGCAACCATTGTCCTAAATAACCTTTTTTAGTAGTTGCTTTATTCCGTTTTATGTGTTATTTAGTAGCCGAGTAATTTCCCATGAGTTTTAGATCCCTTCTTTAGCCGTGGATTACATTTGATTGTAAACTATCCTGGGGCTAAACTTGGATAACATAGTACTTTCTGAGTGAACGTAGAGACTCTGATGGGCAGTGAGTGCTCATTTGAAGGCGGATAATTCTGTTAGTCGTTGTCATCAATTCAGCGAGGGACATGTTTAGAATGAACCATTACAATTGATCATATGCCACCTCCAAGTCCAGTGAATTTTCCCTGCATCATATTTTAGACAAGATCGTTGGTAAATATTAGATTCTAACCCACAGGGATTCACCGGACCAATAGGAAAATCTTTGTCCACGTGCTTATTCCCTTCTTATTTCAATTTTTGAAGCCGTAGAGAGTAATTTTCAAACATTATTTCCTGAAATCGAGAAAAGTGTACTCAGCACATACCAGAAATACCTGCTAGAAATTTGGAAAGTTATTTCATCAAGGTATTGCTCAGAAGAATTAACGAATAGGAACCAAAGACACTTGTCCTACACAAGATGGTTCACAAAGGCGCATAAAATTATTCGCCTTTATATAACCACTGATTGACCATCAGAGTCTGGTTCACTCACAAAGTATGTAATCCAAGTTTACGCCGCAGGATGGTTTACACTAAATATAATCCACATCTAAAAAATTGATCTAAAAACTTATGGGAAAGTACTCGGCTACTAAACATCACAGAAAACGGCAAAAAACAAATACTAACAAAAATTATTTAGGACAATGGTAGCTTTTCACATCGAGAGCAAATTCTTATTGCAATTTGGCTGACTATCGCCATCACATTAAACAACAAGTTTATCAGCATATAAAAAATGCAAGAGGTAGAGTAAAGGATGGCATACTCAAAGATGAAATACCTAAATGTTATAGGAACAGAACTCCCAATCACTATGCAGTAACTGGATGCAATTTTGGTGAAGATATTAGAGGGCTGAATAGATTCCATTAATTCCACTGCATTACTCTGCTTACCTTATCATACACAAGCAGTAGAAATATACGTGAAGGAGTGTTACAGCAGCATTACTCAACGTCTGTGGACATAAAAAAGAGATGGACTAGGTTGATACATAGAAAACGTATGCCAGTCTTTGATAAAAAATCACAATTCAATATATAAATAAAACATTGTGCTAGATGGAAGGGTGGTCGGGCTATGCACTGTTGTGTCATAAAATGCAGCCCTCTACACGTGATACCTCCTGGGTAGATTTGAAAGCAACTACGTAAGAGTTGTATTCTAAACAACAATTAGTTGTATGACACAACAGAGTGGCAACACCTTTTTTTCGCCAAAAGTTGTCAGTTTTGTTCCAGTTATGCAGAACAAAGATATCGTTTTATCGTTTAAATATGTTAAGTCATTAATAATAAAGGTTTAAATAACACTTTTAAATGATAACCATCTCTATAAAAAAAATTTTAATTTTTTGAAAAAATGTCAAATTTTACCCAAAATTTCGACTTTTGGACCAAAAGCGCAGACTCAAGCCATTTTTTTTCAGCGATAATATTGCACGTAGATGATGTACTAGTATAAAGGCAACTTTTGGCACCTACCCGTTTTTTATTTTAAAAAATTAATTTTTTTCGCTCCATCCTAATGTGTGGTGATTTAACATAATGTTAAACAAAAATTTTTTCAAATTAATTGGTATGCAAGGTTAATATTCAAAGTGGAAAATGGAAAGTTACATTTTCATCATGTTATATTATATGAGTTTAAGAAAGAGTGAGTGTTGGACATGCTGCAAAAAATATTCAAGACATTTATTGGGATCGTACTCCTGCTCTTAGGATAGTTAAAAAGTGGTTTTGTCGGTTTTGAAATGGTGATTTCAATCTAAACAATAAAATTTGCTCTGGATGACCATCTGGCATTGATAATGCCTTAATCTGTGATTTAGTGAATAATAATCCATGCATTACTACTGAAGAGATTGCTGAGAGACTAAATGTTGACAATTTGACTGCATTTCCTCATTTAAGACAACTTAGATACACTTCGAAATTTGAAGTATCGAAAATTGGGCATGAACTTTTGCAATAACCTAAGAGTAAAAATGATTGCTTGCAAAGAATTTTTAAATATTTTTCCAAGAGGAATTGAGTTTTTCTTTAATATTTTTTTAGAGGCCGGAGAGGAAAATCAATTTACTAATGATAATGATCAAATAAAGAAGATTCTTTATTAAAAAAATATATAAATTTTTTTCATGTCATTTACATTTTCCATGGCAATGGTAAGAATTAACACTTTCTCAAATCTTTTGCTTCTTATCTCAATAACACAAAGTAGGGCTATTGTTATTATTGAAATTCACAGGTGCTAAACAATCTATACGATCAATCTACTTTTAACACCATGATGGTTAAATTTTTGTTCAAGAATTTGAAATTGTCTGCAGCATGAGATCCTGCTTGTAAGATAAAAATTTTAAATATAAAGAAGGTATGCACCAACTAGCAATTTTAGCCTAATACCAAATATTTTACACACAGGTTAATCGAATACTGAATATTTGGCCAGCTAAATATTAACTATTAGGCTGAGTATTTAAGAATTTAAAGGTATCAGAGTTGACTTTTAAGACAATTTTACATATTATTTAACACGGATATTTCTATTTTTATGAACAAGACCTTTTTACTAGTAAACTTTACACTTAAAAAAAAAAAATAAATAAATAAATCTACACTTTGAGTTGTTATTTAAGAAGAGGATAGACTTAAAACTCTTTTAATTAATGAAATTGCTTTTTCTGTGAATTAAAAGAAATTAATAAAATTTATTTCTTTCTAAAACAAATATTTTCAAATCAAAGAGAAATTTTGAAGGAATTAGAGTAAAAATTTTGCAGTCATATGCTGTTTGTCATGAAGGTGCTAAAGTAATAAAAAAATCAATACAATCTATTCAAATTGTGGTAACTCAGCAAGAATAACTTTCCTGCTATTTTTTGCTTCTTGAAGGAAATTTTTAAATACACCAAAGAGCAGTATCTGGAATGGGCGATCATTATCAGAGGTTATAAGCATATAGGCTGTTCCTAAAATCTTGGAAAATTTTGCAGAGGGAGAGGAGGGGGAGATAATGTGGTCGCGCCAAGGTAAAAAAAAAATTATTTGTACAGGAAATCAACATCTCAATCCCTTTATTCCATCAAACATGCAGTGTGAGCCACTACAAGTTGAAATCGAATTTTCGTTCACAACTTTAACATTAATGAAGATATTTTATGAGGTTTTCCTCACAGTAATTTTCTTGTAAGAAATGTGATGACATCATTTGAACTGATTGAATTTTGGTAAGTGACAGTATATGTACTGTCTACTGTATAATGGGATGCCTAGTTCAATATTGTTTGGATATGAATGATAGCAATATCTAACACTTCTCATCATATCATCATATTTCACACACAAATTAAATTGAGTCTGTAGAAAATATCATTGCAATATCTTCATTATAAAACTATATATAAAAATCACTTGAAAACATCAAACTAACTTAATTTTTGCTAAAAGTGATAAAAATACATTTAAAAGGCAAAAAATATCTTTATTTATTCAGATTCGACATGTTTCATTGCTCTGATGGCAACATTCTCAAAAACTAAAATGGTACGAATATTTTCGCAATTTTTTTTTCTTAAATTGAAAACTGGTAAACAAAAGTCACGTGAACTCTCAAGCATAATGAAATTAACTGCAATATTAAAAATGGATATTTGTAAATGTGATTTATTTTATATTATTGTTTCATTATCTTGAAACAATAATATAAAATAATTCACATTCACAAATCCATTTTTAATATTACAGTTAATTTCATTATGCTTGAGTTTGCATACTTTTATTTAACAGTTTTCAATTTAAATTTTTGTTGCAAAAATATTTGTATCATTTTAGTTCTTGAGAATGTTGCCATCAGAGCAATAAAACATATTGAATCTGAATAAATAAAGGTATTTTTTGCCTTTTAAATGTATTTTTATCACTTTTAGCAAAAATTAAGTTAATTTAATATCATCATTATTGTTAAAGTAACAAGTTTGGCCTTGAGTAAGATACACTGTATTTTTGAGGAATAAGTGGATTGTGATTATCTTGATGCCTATTATCACTCCTGAATGTTTGTTCTATTTTTTTGTAGAAACATGCTGTTTATTGAAAAAGCAATAAACAGGTTATTTACCAGATAATGTTAGAGCTTTCATTTGTACATCGGATGTCATTGATGGTTAATTTTCTTAAGTGTCATTGTCACTTTACAAACAGTAAATGAATGAAAAAGCATTCTCTTTTTGAACTATAATTAGAAACAGACCTGTTTTTTAATTAATCTGAATATCTTTATTAATTGACAATTAAAATTAGAAGTTGTGATTTGCTTACCAATTTTCATTATAATTGTCTGTTTTAGTTAACTGAAATTTCAGATAATTCGATTTCATATTTGTTAATAATAATCTTTTCATCCCCTTGAAGTTCAAATTAAAGTCTGTCTGTTGTATACTGTTGAGATCATTTATAACATGTTCCTATTTTTTTAAATCTGTCTTGTATTACAAGTGTTTTTTACCGGAATTTATAAAGGATTTCTTAGAGCCTTTTAGATATTATAAAAGAATTCTAAAGGGATAATATAAAGAAATTCTAAATGTTAGGCCTGTTTTCTAAAAATATAAACTTATTAAACAGTCATAAAAAGCATTGAAGTTTTTAAAAAAAATTCTATTTTTTAAATATGTTTAAAAAGATTTTTTTTATTCATTCATCTATTACAATGAACTCTCGTTGATGCAGACTTACATGGAAGGCCATTTTTTGTTTGCACTAGCCACTAACCAAAGTCCATATTAAACTATCTGAATGTTCAGATGGTTTAAAATAATGCCTGCATTGAATAAATTGAATTCAGATTTTGGCAGAAATTAAATAGATTACTAACGTTATGCTAAAAGATACAACTTTTATTTGAGTGATATATACCAATAAAAGAAAATTTCGCTCTGTCTGCGATGGCTGGGAAAATCTACCACATGTACAAGGTTGAAAAGTCGTATGAGGGTAGTCCAAAGCCGGCTCGAATGCACCCGAGACTCAGAATTTGACATTTTTGGTAATTAGCGGAGATATTAGTTAAAAACTCATCAAACAACTCAAAAAAAACAAAAACATTTCTTTCCTCAAAACCACAGGCAAAATACATATGAACCCCGTGGTGAGGCTCGCACAACTGTCCAATCAAAATGCTCTGTACACGGAGAACTCAGAACCTCATCGAGGGTAGAACTTTGCAGAAGGACAATGAAAATAATGACAACTAATGATTTTCACTAATTGGCTAAAATTAAGAAAACTAATCAAGATATCCATTTGAAATTTTCAGTGAAAATGTCGAAAATTTTTTTACATGTGAATATCCATTTTTTTTTTAATTGATCGGTAGTTTTTCTTAATTTTTGCAAAAAACTGATAGCTACATTCAAAGAAACAACCAGACAGGGGTGAGCATTCGTTAAAAACTGAACTAAAAGAGATCCATTTCAGCAACCCCCTATCTAATTTGGGATATGAAAGGAAACTAATTATTAAAAATTGACAAATGCTAAAAACATAATTTTGAAGTTTTATCAACTTAATCAAAGATTAATACTGTGTTCTGTGGCAAGAGTTCCTTGATATAAGTTAAGAGTTTGCCCAGAAGGGTTTCTCCCCCTTTATTTACACTTAAAAGTATGCTTTTTTAAATATAGACTTTAGTTACCACTGTTTTTGAACGTTAATGGCACATTCTTCTCTCGGGGTTCTATCAGCCTGACTCATACTTGCCAACTTTTACACTTTAGGTGTAAAATGTATACTTTTTGACAGTTTTTTACACTTTTACGCTTATGATACTTATTTTTACACTTTTTTTGCAGATTCTTTGAAGTTTTATTTTTCTTCCCTTAAATTATGAATTACTTTCTAGTTGCTTTTAAGAACTAAGTGGTGAATGGAAGAAATATATTTAGTATTGTTAAAGGAATGAGTTGATGTTTCATTGTTAAAAATAACCAGAGGGAAATTTTTAATTTTCATTGTATGCAAAAAGAAGTCGTGCTTTTGAATACATTTTTCAGACATTCTTTAAAAAGCAAAAATCAAGTTAAAAGATCAATGTCTTTAAAATCAGTTTTTTTAATGAGTTTCTCTTATGATTTTATATTTTTATCATCAAATTACCTTTAAAACAGTTATCGATGTATTATTCAATAATATTAATCTATTATGTGCTTTAAAAAAAAAATGTAAATATCATTTATGTGTTATTTAAAAAATGGGTTACATGGGTCTTTGTTGTTAAAAATTGTATGAAATAACCTTTACGTGTTATTTTACACTTTGTCATTTTCAAAAGTTGGCAGGTATGCCGATTTCAACAGAAATTGGTTCATTCAACTTAGCTTTGGACTACAGATATGGCCATTTTCGAACATTAATGGCGTATTCTTTTCTTAGATTCGATAGGCTTCATTTCAAAGGGAATTGATTCATTCAACTTAGCTTAGGATAATCACAGTTTTTAGTTCCACCTTTTCGTGTCGGCAGAGCTCGAAATGTAAAAATCCATGAACCAGAATGCTTTTTCAAAATTATTGTAGGCTAAAAACAATTTTTTAAGTATATATAAATTTATTTCTAACCATACACAAACAATTAAAAAAATTATTTCAAGATTCTAATAATAACGAAAAAAGTTACAGAACATTAAGCTATCATATACATTATATATATAGCATATATAGAGCATTATATACATTAAGCTATATATATAAAACTGTAACAATATGTTACAATAATTTCACGAACCAGAACAATATTTGCCAAAATTTCATGAATCGGAACAATATTTGTCATAATTTCACAAACCGGAATGTCGTTCCGGTTTGCTCTGATACATTTCGAGCCCTGTGGGTCCGAAGTTTGTTTGGAACACACTGCGTAGTGCATGCCTGGTCGGCAGCGTGGCCCATCTCAAAAGTTCATTTTAAGAGATTTTTATATTAATTGAGGTTTTAAACATTTGTGGTTCATTTGAAGAAATCGACGGGTTCAGGCTGTATTTTATAGGCCTGATTTAAACAAAATTTATTTATTTCAACTTAGCTTATGACTGATTCTCTTCAGTTTTTCTGGCACGTGCACTGCTATATGGTGCTTTAGGCAGCTTGGAACTGTGTCAAAGATGTTTGTTTGGAGCATACTGCGTAGCATGCCTGGTCTAAGCTGCTGAAGGCAGCGGGGAGCCATTTCAAATGTTCATTTTGTGAGATTCGATTAAAGAAAAATTTAATAATAATTGAGGAGGTTTTAAATATTCGCGTTTCGTTTGGAAAAATCGACAGGCCAGGGCAATGTTAGGCGGGTCAGCTAGTTGCAAAGGCCATATTTGTATATTTAAACTTTAATTAGAATAATCTTTTGCTGTTCTTTGCTATAGTTGAACAAATGATTGTTTTACCACATCATTTTACAATTTTGCGACACACTCGAAAAAAAGGTCTCTTGCATCACATTATTCTGATTGGTAATATCAGCAAACAGACTTCATCAATTTTTGAACCTATGCATTTCCGGTATGGAATATTTTCTTGTTCTTCTTCACTAACACGGGCAAATGCTGGATCTCTCAATAACCAAAGTTATACCAAAGTTGTTTCTGAAGAAATAATGTACTAAACCAGTTTCGATTCTGTTCAGTCAATTTGTGAACTTATTGTCTGCATTATTCAATGTTGTGAAAAAGTTATGCACATTAATTGGTATTTTTAAAATTTAATTGTGAATAGAAAAAATGATGGAGCAAACGAAGTTGACCTCATTAACTGGAGATAATGACTTAAACGAAGACACATTAATGAGGGTTCACTGTTCATTTCAATTGTTGTCTGTTTGTTTGCATTTATAAATGTAAGTAAAACCTAGCTTTAAGGTCTTTTCATAAAATAAAATTTTGCTTCCTAATCTTAGTGCATGAAAACTGTACTCCAAACAAAAAATAAATAAATGACATATGCAAAACACATTTAATAGGAAAAACAAATTGCAAAAAGAAACACACCATTGTTATAAACATTACCCAGTAATGTGATAGTCTATTTATATAAAAATGAACTTTTATGTTATAATTTAGGAGTTTAGAATGAATTAAAAAAATTTAAATTTTCCACCTTAATTTTTTTTTTGTTGTTTTCACTTATATTTTGAGAAGTCTATGGCATTTACTTAAAAGTGTTAAAGTGAATATTAAGTGCACTATTGAAATTTGTTATTGATAGTACCTTGAGTTTTATCTATAAATAAATTTTTTGATGCATTAAAAGAGAAACTAATTCTCAAAGTAGAAGAAATCTTTATTTAAGAAGCAAGTTTTATGGCAGAAAAAGTTTTTGCAAGACAGTTAGTAAGAAGTTTCTTTACAGTCCTAAAAAAAAGAAGAATTTGTCTTCATTGAACTGTAAAAACAAAATAATCTCACTCTTTAAGATTTATTATTTCATTCTTATTCAAGCATCGCCTTTTCCTTGGTTTTTTCTGGAATGTCTCCTCTGAGTCATCCTCTACAGCCTGAAAATAATTCATATGTTTATTTTTTATTAATTTTTTACATCACAAAATAATGTCATATATTAAAATGCCTTTTGCAGTAATAAGTTTTTTAGGAATAACATATTGGGATTACAGCAAACATTTGAATATAAAACAGTTTAACATCTAAAGATCTTGGTTCAAGATATATTTTAATGAAATTCATTCAAATAATTCCTAAAATATGAGGTTTCAGTCTGAAGAAAATGTTCAAAATGTAATCTACATGAATTGGCCGTTCAGATATAGAAAAAACTAATTTTGATCTGTTTTATAAATATAGCTTGAGCATTCATACCTTTATTCTTTCGATCCTAAAATTTCTTAGGATAAAAAAACTACAAAATGAGTTTTTCTATGCTTCCTATAGGTAAAAAATATATCTGACACTTTATTATTTGTTAATTCATGATAAAATCGCATGATTTCATAGCTATAATGATCAGCTCTGACTTAGTAATGTTTAAGCATTTACTTTATCAGTTTTCACTGAAACAAAAGGTTTGAAAGTATGTAAAAGTTAACAGATATTAAGAAACTTAAAACTATCAAAGTGTATTTACACAGATTGTAATCCCTTATTTTTATGGCTGCAGTAACTTATTACATTTCTGAAATGTGGCCTTAAAAATTTTTCTTAAAAACATTCATAAGCTAATTCCTACATTTAAAAACTAGTATGTTGTGGCCATCACAAAACTTTCTTCTATATAAATCACGTCAATTAAATCATTTAAATAGTAAAAGAAATTACATCAATTTAGAACCAATTCCTATCAAAGTATACCTGAATTTGAAGTTTGATGAAAATTCGTGCATTAGTTATTGAGATAGAGCTGTAGGGGAAATTATGAAAAATGTAGCATAGCAGCGCCACCTGTTGAGCGATTTGCACCAAAACACAAACAGCACTAATTCGTATTAAGGTATACCAGAATCTGAAGTTTGATGAAAATCGGTGCGTTAGTTCTGGAGCTAGAGCTTTTGTGGAAATCACAAAAAATGCAGCACAGCAGCGCCACCTGTTGTGCGATTTACACGAAAAAGCACAAAACATCAAATCATGTCAAGGACTAACTGAATCCGAAGTTTGATGAAAATCCGTGCATTAGTTCTGGACATTGAGCTCTTGTGGAAATCGTGAAAAATGCTGCATAGCAGCGCCACCTATTGAGCGATTTACACCAAAACATAAGCAGCACTAATTCATATACAGGTATACCTGATTCTGAAGTTTGTTGAAAACCCAAGCATTAGTTCTTGAGATAGAGCTATTGTGGAAATCTCAAAAAATGCAGCATAGCAGCGCCACCTGTTGAGCGATTTACACCACAAGGGGCAAAACGTCAATTCATGTCAAGCACTAACTGAATCTGAAGTTTGATGAAAATCCGTGCATTATTTCTTGAGATTGAGCTATTACGAAAATCGCGTAAATGCTGCAAAATGCAACATAGCAGCGCCATCTGTTGGGCGATTTGCACCAAAACGTTACCGCACCAATTCATATCAAGGATTCACGGAATCTGAAGTTTTATAAAAATCCGTGCATTAGTTCTTGAGATATAGCTTTTGCGGAAATCCTGCAAAATGCTACATAGCAGCGCCACCTGCAGGGCGATTTACACCAAAAACTAATCAGCTCCAATCTATATCAGGGACTACCTGAATATAAATTTTTATTAAATTCCGTGCATTAGTTCTTGAGATAGAGCGCCCACAAAATTTGTGTCACATACAGACAGACAGACAGACTCACAGACAGACATTTTGTAAAAACATGTTTTTTGTAATCTCTGACCCATAAAACGTGCAAATCCGTCGAAAACTGGAATTCGAAAATTTTCATGAAACCAATACTTTCTTTTTGTCAAGATAGAAGAAAGTAAAAAAATATTATTAAGTGATCTGTGAAAATCTTTACTCTATTGTAATATTTATTCGAATATCAATATAGATCAATTTGGGGAAGTAAAGTTCAAATTCTGTTTCTCTCCTGGTAATGTAAATTAAGAGCGCACTATGTATCTTGTAAACATATCATGTGTTATTGTTGACATTAATAAAACTAGGGGAACGTACCCGGGCTTCCCGGGTTAAATAATATAGGTAAAAACATTTTTTTAAATTGAAAACTAATACTTTTTTATATGCAATAAATTTTTTAGATTGACCACTTGCATTAAAAAAGCATTTTTCAAATGGAAAATACGAATTAGACAATCAAATAAATTTTTGAAGTTTATCAAAAGCGATGTTTTCTTATTAGCCACATGCTAAGAGTTATTTGCCAAGATTTTGCTACTTATGGCATTCTTTTATATTCTGATAATTTCAGATTTGTATACATGTCTGGTAAATTTGTGTTTTATTTATATTATTTTATTTATGTATTTATAGGAAATTTTTTTAATGGCTATTAGCCGTAAGAAAATGATGAACTCTTTATTTTGTTTTAAAGCAAGCGGATTAATCTTTCGTAATCGAGCTCCGCGCGATATAGATAAATTAAAAACTATTCCATGCTTTGAAATTGTTTTTAAAACCATAAACAATCAGTAAACTGAAATGAACTCTGCAAATAAATTCCATTTGAAAAAAAAAAAATGCTATTTGGTGATCAAAAAATTTAAATTGTACGATTACAAATATGTTAGATTTGTGTTTTTTCATTATTATTTTTTTATTTGTTTATAAAAGAA
This sequence comes from Maratus speciosus, assembly GCA_963932465.1. Classification (NCBI taxonomy): domain Eukaryota; kingdom Metazoa; phylum Arthropoda; class Arachnida; order Araneae; family Salticidae; genus Maratus; species Maratus speciosus. The sequence continues at coordinate 444,890,627 of OZ010797.1, forward strand.
GTAATAATTTCGTTAATTTGTCTTTCACAAATATCTTAGATTGGTAGTTTTTTAATATTATTCTTTTATTTGTTTATAAAGGAAGTATTAATTTCGTTATGCAAAAATAGTCAGAAACAAATGCTGAAAAATTTTTGTTGCTTTATGTACAAAATGTTTATTATTATTATGTATTGAAATCGACACGTGATAAGATAAACTTAAAAAAAAAAATCATGCTTAAAAATTATTTTAGAAAATATAATACATCAGTCAATGAATACAGTTCTTAAACAAATTGGATTTGAAAGTAAATTTTTTTCCCTATGCGACGAAAATTCAAAATGTACGATGGTCAGAAGATTAAAAAATTGCAGTACCGAAAATTTCAAGACCGAAATTTGACCGTGAAGTGTTGCCATTCGCAAAATGACGTCAGCGTTACGCACAGATACGTTTGTTCTTTATAATATAGATAGATACTTAATCAGTAAAATATAATAAAAATCAGTTATTAGGATGTGGTTATCAACTGAGGCTCTTATGCTTGGGTTTGCGGAATGAAAACAGCAATTTTCACCATCTCAAAATTTGCATACACACTTCTCATATCCATATTCATCATTTTTAAAAAATTTGTATTTTGTTTGATCATTTAAAAATCATTTTAACTCAAAACTTGAAGTCATGATTAGTTCTTTTATGTGAACAGACGCACTCTTTACTTGAGATTCTAATCTCAATTCCGGAGAGTAAAAATTTCCGTAATTTATGTTTTTTAGACGCATTTGTGTTAAAATGTTTAGCTTTGTCCAAGAAAATGATCGTTTTCTTTTAAATATGACTTCATTTTCACTTAAGCATTTCGCCGAGTGTCTGAAACTTAGTATCAGTGCACATGCAGAAGGAAAAACAATATAGAAAATTTAAGAGTAAAAATGCGTGTTTTCAAAGCAGTATGACATTTTCCGTTATTTTGCCCCTAATATAATATTCTGCTCCTAATGGGATTTAGCGACACTAAACCCTAAACAACAATTTTCATCGGAAAACAGCATGAATAATGATAAAAATACCTCATTATTTCTCTCTTGTATGCAATAATGAAAGCTATCTAATTTTCACCATTTTGAAGAAATTTCATAAAATGCTTTTAAAATTAAAATATAAAAATGGGGATGTTTTTTTAAAAAAGGCAAAAAAAAAAAAAAAAAAAACAGATAGTGCGATCACATCTACAAATAAAGAGCTTTCAGTAAAAAAAAAAAAAAAAAAAAAAAAAAAAAAAAAAAGTAAAATTGGTTTAGCAGAAAGATCAAGGCAGATGACAAAAAAACACACTTTTGTTTAAATATATAGATTATATGATATTAGGAAAAATTAAATTAAGCAAATTATGTTATTTTGATAAAATTATAGTAGAATGTCCTAAAGAATAACATTAATATTTTATTATTCGACAGAATTTTCGACAAAAACTTCAGGAACACGATATTATTTTAAACCACGAATTATTTATTTGCTTGTCTAACTCGGCTAAACTAATCCATCCAGGCGAGAACCAACAATTTCTGTAATATAAATCGCTATCATTTGCATGTCACCTTTCTTTTATATAGACACTCTAAATTTTTGTAAAACATTGCGTTTTATCAGTGTGACATTTCGATTCATTATTTTCAAAAGTTAAGCATTTTCACCTGTGAAGAATTTCAAAGCAGCTGGGCTGAGAAAATGACGCACTTCTACAAAACATAATTCAGATTTAGGAATTAAAATGCACGCTTTTTTATAAAATGACGTCATTTGCATCCGCTAAATCAATCCACTTTTACAATCAAGTCTTAAACTTCGTCTATAGAAAAGTGTGCATATGACGTCATTATCACGGAATAACAGACAATATTCTTGACATAGCCCATATTTTAATTTCAACTTTTTTTTCAGGCTTCATGAGAAAATGGCAACAAAAAGATACAGCATCTCCTATTTTTGACTATTTTCCGTTTACTTTCTAGGACTTTCAATAGAAATGAGGTACTTTTGTTGCCACGATAAAAAAAATGGTATTAAAAACTACAAAAAAATTAATATCTCAAAAATAAATTGAGATACAGCTTTCAAACATATTGCATTTAAAAGATCATTTTTTTCGTTATACGATGGTGTAAAAATTTAAAATGTGCGATGTTTAGAAGTTTAAAAATTTGCAGTAGAGAAAATTGCAAAACCAAAATTATGTTTCAGATTTCAAAGTGTTGCCATTCGCAAAATGACGTATGCGTTACGCACAGATATGTTTGTCCTTTATAATATAGATACTGTTATATTTTTCATCATCAATGAACAACTATGGCAAGTTTATTTTAAATTATGTACGTACTTTGATTGTTTTGGCCAATGTTATTTGTTATAAAATGACATTTAATATTTTAGAAATATTGGATTTTGGATTATTTGATAAATAATATGGTACTTACATATTATCTGTGCGAGGAAGGTAAATTGCCAAAAATGGTTCTTATTCACCCATTGTGTTTATCATTGCCAGCCGCCAATTGTTTTCAAAACAGGAATTTAATGTACATTCAATAAATACATAACATCGTTAAAAAGGATAAACCAGATAAAAGTAAACTAAAATAACACAAAACAGTTATACACATACATTTATTAAATACGTAACATCACATGTGACTTTTAATAATAAATTATATTAACTATGTTAGGTTTATTTCTGTCAAATTGCTATGCTCACCAATATGAATATAATATAAATATTCTGTAATATAAATGTACTGTATCAGTGAATATAATATACCGTTTGGTACTTTTCCAGTATGGGGGCCTTAGCGAGATAGAGAAAATGGGTTTGGCGAGAGAAGAAAAATTTTCATGCAACTTATTCACTGTTTCATATACACAAGCATTTTTTGGAATATTTATACAATTTATTTAATAAAAATAGCCCATTTATCTATTTTTATATATGAACAGCAGTAAATTGTACATATATATATTAAAATAATAATAATATATTTAAATAAACTATTTATATATATATATAAATACTTATATAAACAAGGATAAAAGTTCATCAAGATTGTTTTCACAGCTCTTTATATCATTTGGCGACAAATCTCACATTCTGAAATCTGAATTGCACCAAGTTCTTTTATATATAAAAAAAAAGGCTAGGTCATATACTAGAAAAGTAACTCTATATGTATGATGTCATATTTTATAGTTATATGTATATAAATACTTCTGCCACTGCCTTTAATATGGCAACTACTTAATATATACGGTGCAATTGTTAGCACAGTGAATCTCACCTAGCACAGATAGTATGTAAGTACCAAGAATATTTTAAATCCTACTACATATTTTCTTGAAACAAAATTGTAAGTAAACTCTGTCTAAGGTGAAATCGATCAGCACGAAATTGTTTGTTGTTGTTGTAGACAATATTCTGCCTTAAACAACCCTTCTCTATGTCTGTTGATTTAGAAAGACTTGAAATTCTTTCTGAATTATGCCCCATGCACTTGCAAAATAAATTTCATCCCCCACAAAAAAAAGTTTACATAAATAAAATGTCCAATGAATTTAAAAATAAGAAGAATATTTGCTACTAAATACTTAGTCTAAGGAACACTTTTTTATTTTTTTTATTTAAATGAATAAACCTAAAATAGTTCACTATTTTTCTTTTAGTTTCTTTTAATCAATCTTAAAATACTAAATGTATCGTCATAACAATATCTTGTGGCTTATATTATTATTGCATCAATTTAGCGATATTTTATTGTCTATGCTATATAAAGTTAAAATGTACAGAAAAATACAGTAATAAAAATGAACTTTTCAAGGAGCATGAAAACAAAAATGGTAGGGCATTCAGACATTGGTCTTAGAAAATTTGTTAAGAGAAAGAAGTTAAAGAAATTAATGCTATTTATTACAAACTAGATAATACCAATCAAAACTCTAGGCTAAACATTAAAATGAAAATTTCATGTTTTGGAGACTAGAATGGGCCAGTCTTCTGTGCTCCTTTCATTTTCAGTGTCTTATGAGAACAACATAAAAGATTATTTTTACCGTTTTGGAGCTTCTTCTTTTGGATACTTTATGAACTAGTTTTTCTTCTGGCCCTTTTAAATTAAGTTTTTTAACCTGTTGGGTAGAAGAAAAATGTAAAAAGTAGGCATATATTACTTCTGTACGATAAAAAGTGAGAAAGTGCAAATAAATGAGTGTAAGTGATGAAAACAAAAGAAAAATCTAAACAAATGCTAATAAATTTCAAACTCTTTAAAACTCCTTGTTACAAAGCGTTAACATTCCATTGAATCAGACTTATTAATTTCATTCAAAGATTATCAAGGGGTAAAAAATAAAATAACTCTGTAGATGACGATACATCTGATGTTCAGGTGTAATCGTAGTTACTTAGATGAATGTAGTCAGATTCAATAAATTAATTCCAACTGAATATACTTTTAAATATATTTGATTTAAAAAATATATAACTATAGTAGAACTTCTTTTAAGGGTCACCTCTAATTAAGAAACAATTTCTTAAGTCCCTATCTCTTTGAAAAGGTGTATAAAGCATTTAAACCTTCAAATAAGAATCACACTATTTAAGGGACAGGGATAATTTCTTTCAAAAAGAAAAGCATATGGCTAAAATTCCTTTATTTTATAAAAATCTTTCTTTTAGGACACCTTGTAAGAAGAGAGGGAGAGGAGAAGTTAACACTTTTTTATTTCTTTCATAAAAATACTTATAAGACAATTTGCTAAAAAAAAAAAAAACCTTATTTATATCTTTGTATTTTTCTTTACTTAATCTTTGTTCAGTATTTTATTTTGCCCTTAATTTAAAAAAATAATAATAAAGTTTGAGAAAACAGGTTATTTCAATTTATCAGAAGTCAAATGTATTTTCTAATAAGAAATTTGTGAAAATCAAGATGAATAAGAAAACGGTGATATTAAAACCAAAAGTGATGCTTTGAAATATATTCTAGAGTTAGGGAGATTCTTTTTTATTACAAGTGATAGTGAAGTATTAATTTTAGTTAATAAACTTAATATGCACATAAACATGTTTGTCAAAACTAAATTTTTAAGTTTTTAATGCATAATTGAAAAACTACTTCTTGGAATGTGCTGTAACTTTAGGTTCTCATACATGAAGCTTCTAGAAATCTATGCCTGTTAAAAAAGTTCATAGGTTACAATTTATTATATTTTCGGAAACATTGAAAGATATTTCCGAAAAAAAAATTTAATTGTAACCTATGATTTTTTTTTTTTTTTAACAGAAATTGATTTTACAAGCTTCAAATAAGCGAATAAAACTACAGCTCATTCCGACAAGTAGTTTTTGAGTTATCCTTTAAAAAGTACATTCATTGCAATCTGTTTTGAAACGACAAAAAAGAAAATTAACATTATGAGTTCAAAACTTTAATCCTTCATAATTCCTAAACTATTTGATCGAATTGATTCCCATTTGGCATCGTGAAAATTTCAAATTTGATGCAATTTCTGTATGAAGACGGCCTTCTAAGCATATCTTTTAAAATACCACTTGAAAGAAAACATAATCCCTAATTAGACCAGGGGAAATGTACAAAAAAGGGGGTTACCTTGCAAAAGGTCAAATAGAAGATTTTTTTTCTGACTATAATGACGCCAACTTGGAAAAAACAAGTTTCCCAACAAAACTTCTTAAGGCTAAATTTTCTGTGGCCAAAAACAACAAAATTTTGGGACCTTTTTTTTTTAATATCTCGAGACCCGTTGCCATAGCATATTATTTGTTAGTTACAATATTAAAGAGGACGAGATTCTCCACAACTCTGATATTTACAACTTTTTTTATACACTCAACAGCAAGCGCAGTACGTCATTTCAAAAATAGGACAATTTTTTCAATTTTCTTAAAAACCGAGGAAAACGTAGTTCTGTCCCGATTATTCAAATATTTCCCTCGAATTTAATCTTGTATGTCAACTTCTATATATTGATATCAGTAAATTATGTATTTCAGGGCCAAAACTAGCCTTTTTTGCACCTGTGGCAAAGAAGGATTTTGCCCCCCCCCCCTCAATTTAATAGTTTTAAATGATTTTTTTGGGGGGGGGGGGGTGTCAGAATTGTAAGTTTTTTTGTTTGAACTTTAAAGCAATAAATAATCTTAAAATTTTATATATTTTTGTATGCTAAAATGATATAATCTCTTGTTATATTTATTGATATAAGACGAAAAAAAACTGACAATGTTTATTAAAACTAATCTTTTAAATATTTTTATGAAACTTGTGATCTCAAATATTTTATTCACAGACTTTTTAAATTTTACAAGAGATAAATAAATACATAGTTAGTAAAATAATCTGTTGTCATCTTTATTGTAGCTATTATATCGTAAAAGTATTTCTTACGTAAAAGATATTTTTTGAGCCCCCCCCCCCCTTTTATATGGAACTACAATCCAATGTTTGTTATCTTTAAAACAGTAAGACATTAAAACATATGTTATCAATAATTGGTAAATAAAATATACCATTGTAGTGTGGAATAAAAGATGTTTTTCTCAAGAAATTATTAAAATTAAACAAGAATTCTTTCTTAATTGAAACTATCGTGCCAATAGGTTACTAAATATTGAAGTATTCTTTTAAACAATGCTTTGCAATTAACATTGTATACACTTAAAGTTACTGTCTAAATATGAAAATTGTCTTATTCATCTACACTCTGCCCAAGTTTTAAAAATTATATAAATTTATTGAATATAAAATGTCTGTTGAGATGAAAATAAAAACGTGACTGTGCAAATAATAGATAATTTACTGCTACCAATTTTTAGACGTCGACATACACGGTTAAATCCGTGGGGAACATTTGAAGAATCGGAGCAAAACTACGTTTTTCACGGTTTTTAAGAAAATTGAAAAAATTGTCTTATGTTTGAAATGTGTGTGGCGTACTGCGCTTGCTATTGTGTGTATAAAAAAGTTGTAGAGAATTTTGTCCTCTTTAATATTGTAATTGACAAATAATATGCTACGTCAACGGGTCTCGAGATACTTAAAAATATATAAAGAAAGTCCCAAAATTTTGTTGTTTTTTGGCCACAGAAAATTTAGCCTTTAGAAATTTTGTTGGAAAATTTGGTTTTTTCATGCTGCCTTCAGTATAAACAATTTTTTTTTTTTAAATCTTTTACCCGAACTTTTGCAAGGTAAAATGTACATTTCCCCTGTGCTAAATCGAATGGTTATTTTAATTTTTCTGTAAGACAGTTTGATGATTAAAATTATTTATACTGATTAGACATAGAATGGTTTTAATTAATGGTTAATTGTTTTCCAACCATAACTCTAAATACTATTATCCTATATATATCCTATTTAAGGGACGAAATTATGTGGTCCTATGGGTATTTCTTATTGGGAGGTTTCACTGCAATATTTAAACTCTCTAAGTTAAAAGTGCTATATGCAATAATGTACTTGAATTTTTCAGATAAAAACGCAGTTGCAGTGATGATCTTCAATATTGATTATTTTGGGTTTACCTAAAAGTCAATGGAATTCATTTGAGTTTTTAAAATTGTGAAACTATTAAATTATAATTCAATATTTTTTTTTTTTTTTTGTGTGTGTGTGTGTGTATGTGACAGCATTCCAATATTTAATTGCATTTTGGAAATATTTTAATTATTGAAATCTTTTTTCATATCAAGCAAATCAAAACGTAGAGTATGCTTCTCTTGAATTAATTTTAGAAATAGGTAAGATTATTCTTCTGCGAAAATGTGGAAGGCATGTCTAGAAACTAAAGTCACGATTCAATTTTATTGGACAATTGTAAGTGTTGAAAATAGAAGGTAATTTTTGTTCATTTTAATTGGAATCAAACAGAACCTTAAAAAATAAAATTAAATTAAATTAAAAAAAATCTTTTAAAAGAGAAAAAAATCATGTATACTTCGTCTTCAATAACAAAGTCCATATATTCATCTTCTGGAGCAATCTTGATATTTGATTTCTTTTTGTTTCTCACAGCTCTTTCATTTTCAAAATCTGCATCGTCGGAAGCATTTGCCTGATGATTAAAAGTACAAACACCAATGTGTAATGATTCATTTCTCTTAACATAAAAAAAAATCGATTTATTAATTTTTAATTTAATTACTGGTTTTCTACTTTTATGGTCAAAATTCAGCAGAATTTACTCATTCAAATCAAAGATTAATTTTAATCTCACTTTTTTGTTGAACATTTCAAAGTCAACAATCGCAACTTATTTTCACCAATGAATAATAGTTTGTAATAAAAAAGGACTGATTTTTTCTTATTTTTTTAAAAATAGAAGTTTGACATTCAAACATATGAAATTAAAATGTCAAATGTTTCATACAATAATTTAAAGGAGCTTGGAGAAATTTTTTGCAGTAAATTTCTTTCAGTTTGCAAAAAAAATTTCCTTAAAATGTCTAATGACAAGTTTTCTAATTACATAATAAAAAGTTGCCGAAAAATTTGCTTTGCCATTAAAAATCACTTATAAAATTCTGAAGGTGGCAGTTATATAACGTTATGAAAATTTCGTTTGAATTTTCTTACTGCAGTAAGAATATTTTCCCCTTTTGGTTCAGTCAGTACTTACAAATAGACTGAAAATGTAAAAAAGCACATCAAGTTTTTTTTTTTCGTTTTGTTTAAGACCACATAAGAATGAAAATAACTTTTCAATCTGCAGTTATGATTTTTTCATTGGATTTGGTACTGGTTTCTTTTCTTTTTTCCTTCAAAAAATCATCATAAAAATTTTGTTTAAAAAGAAAGGTAATTTTGTTGATATTTAATAATTTTACTCCTCATCAAATCTAACTAGTTGGATGTGCCAATCCCAAAACTTTCTTCTACCTTATACATCTTAATATTTTAAAACCTAGTTACACATGTTAATATTTCAATATTATTAGTTCAATACTATACCAACTTTGATTTTCATCTTAAATTTCTGCTCCAGTCAATTAAACGGACCAAAAACGAGTTAATCTATATCATGATATTTGTTAAAATTATTAATTTTTCCTTATTCCGTTGTTATCAGCTGTTTGCGAATAGCCGGCTTAGCAGGAAGCGAGTTCCTGCCCCTGCACGAGCCGCCGATGCACAATAGAACTACGAAAAATCAAGAAAAGTATACAAAAATGGCTGTCACAGAGCCCCTTTACCGCGCAATATTTTCAAATTCAAGGAGGAGCTGTTGGCCAAAGCCAAAAACATGCACAAAAATTTTGGTTTAATTGCATGCATAATTTTATACACTGTTCGATGGTACAATAATCAAAATAGCACAGAGATCGCAATTATAGCGCTCTCTTCTGGCTGAATTTTTTCAAGTTCAGGGAGGACTTGCTTGCCATAGCCAGAAACATACACAAAAAAATTGGTTCAATTATATGCATAACTTCATACACTTTTCGATGATACAATAATGAAAATGGTACAGACATCGCAATTATAGCGCCCCCTACCGCCAGAATTTTTCCAAATTCAGGGAGGTCCTTGGTGCCATGACCAAACACAAAAAATTTGGTTCAATTCTATGCATAACTTCATACACTTTTCGATGGTACAATATTCAAAATGGCACAAAAATCGGTATCACAGCGCCCCTACCGGCGATTTTTTTACAAATTAAGGGAGGACCTCTTTGCCATAGCCAAGAAATTAAAAAATTTTTTTGGTTCAATTCTATGCACAACTTCATACACTTTTGGATGGTACAATATTCAAAATCGCACAAAAACGCTATTACAGCGCCCTCTACCGGCGATTTTTTTCAAAATTCAGGGAGGCTTGCCATATTCAAAAACTTAAAATAAAAATTTGGTTCAATTCTATGCTTAACTTCATACACTTTTGGATGGTACAATATTCAAAATCGTACAAAGATCGTTATTACAGCGCCCCCTACCGGCGAAATTTTTCAAAATTCAGGGAGGACCTGCTTGCCATAGCCAAAAACTTAAAATAAAAATTTGGTTCAATTCTATGCATAACTTCATACACTTTTTGATGGTACAATGGCGACAGACAGACATTTTCTATAAACATGTTTTTGGGGATCTCTGACCCCTAAAACGTGTAAATCCGTCGAAAACCGGAAGTCGAAAAAAATGTCGATTACAATACTTTCTTCTGTTGAAGATAGAAGAAAGTAAAAATACATAATCGCTTATATTTGATTTATATTTATTTAATACTAGTGCTTGAAAAACCGTTTTTGATAAATAGAATTGTATGTATATGTAAATAATGAAGAACTTATTACTTTAGCAGCTGTAAAGGGGGGGGGGGGTTGTTTGTTGATTTTTTTTTTAAGTGAAAGAATTTTTTTTGATTTAATTCACAGGGTTTTATCTGTTGCAATTTGCAATAATTTCATTGGATATGTGGAATGGATGTATATATTATATGTAATATGATTTAATGTAACATTGTTTATCATACGTAAATATTGATAATGTAATTAAATAATCATAAAAAATTTAATAATAATTTAAAATGGTATCATTTACATTTTTTAATTTATAAATCACCTTATTCTTAAAAAAAAAAAAAAAAAAAAAAAGAAGTTACAAACGCTGCCGCTTTTGAATCGACAGTATGCCGACACTTTTTCAACTTATACTTCAGAAACTGTTACATATAAAAACATGAGCTCTTGTAGTTAAAAGCATGAAAACTTTATAAAGAAATGTATGATAAACATGCTGAAGCAAAAGGTTTTTAAGTCGAAGCGTTATTTTAAGCGCTTTTCGATGCTAAAAATCGGCCAAGACAGTTCAATGTATAAAGTTTTATATGATCAGTAACCGTGCTTAGAAATTTAACCATCTTTTGAAGGCACACACTAGACTAGATCGTAGTGTGCAGTGTTCAGTCATTTTTTAATTTGACTTTTTTATTTGTCGGGGGGAATCGAATTTTTTATTCAAAATTTCACTGTCCGAATAAAGAATTAATTCATGTTTTTCAAATGAGAGAAATAACATGTCCTTCCGTTGGAATAACAATTTTTTGTGTAGTAATTTTCGCGTTATTTCATCAGGGAAGATTAATAGGAATTCAATAGCAAAATAAATCAGTGGAAACTATTCCAAAATACTGGTATTAAAAAGCAATGACTTTTTTTTTTTCAAATTTTGGAGTCAACTTACGCGCGAGTATATGCAGTAGCCGTTTTTTAATTACCTCTGCCAAAATTTAAAAAAGTGTAAACACATAATGCGTTTACACTTGGCTATTGAAACGGAAAGTATTTATTGTTGAAAATTGCGTCAAAGCGAATTGTGCATTTTCAAGCGTTGAAGTATATATTTTTTAATGATACATGGATAATACGAGTAGTACACCAAGGAAAGTTTTTGTCGTCATAGTTAACAACGTTTTTTTTTAAAGCCTAATTTTGATTTTTAAGATTACTTGAAACATTTATTTTTACCTTTTTTAATGCCATATTTGTAAAAGAAACTGAGCAAGATTAAAAGCGTTTTGATTCGGAACATTATTTAATGTATCGTTTTTTATATACGAAATTCGTGGAATATTCAGCAGATCAGTTTCATTTGCATTTATAATTCGTGAACTTTAAAGCTTCCCTTGTGGAAAATGTCGTCATATTTAAAATGAAAAGTCCATTTTGATTCAGAAAACTTAAAATTTGTATTACACTTGCACAAAATGGCTTAATTTCTACGAACTTTTACGTTGATAATTCTTTTCCACTCGATTTTTTTTTCTTTTCTTGAAGAGCTGAAAATAACGATGTTTTATTAAATAAAAAAGTGCTGTAAGGCAGTTCTCAAACTCCCTGCTCAACAAACGCCAAACTTTCTTACACATTTTAAAGCATAAAATTGGCAGGCCTGACTGACTATTGAAATGACTTGGAATTTAATAGGGTTTTCTATTTTTTGATAAATAAATTACTTACCGAGTTATAGGCGATTTTTGTCTCGTGACAACTATTTTTCTCCTTTCTCCGGCTGTCACGTCCGAAAATTCGGTTTAAAATGTCAATTTTGAAAGTATTTTCTGAAAGATCTTTTGCGTTTACCAAAAAATGGAAAACTTCTTTCGTTAAATAGTTCCTGAGTATAAACAACTGCCAATTTCAACCGTTTCCGAACAAAAATGAATTAAAAAATGTGTCAGAAAGTACCCCATTTGGATTTGAGAACAGCCCTTAATAGTACTTATTTCGCTCATCGAGTCGACTTTTTAAAATAATATAGGGTAAATGCACCAGTCGTCGGCCACCTCCCAGTAGTCGGCCAATTTGAGATAAAATACGTTATGAATAGCTTATTTTTGATTTCACATGAAATATTACAATCCCCCTATATGTAGCCATCCTTTATACGTCATAAGCCACCAGCAAGAATTGTGGGTATTTTTATTGCGTTAGTAATCAGCCATTTTTTATTTGGTTGCGGTCAAATAACCGTTTCTGCTATTTTTTTGTTAACCGATAATAAAATTTTTAAAAGACTAGTATTAATTTATTTTTTATTATTTTCTAAAATTATAAGACTCTACTATTAAAAAGTTGAATAAACTAATGTTTTTCAGTATCAAAATTAAATAAATGTGTTTGTATTAATTAATTTTAATGTGGCCGATTATTAGGTATTATATTTACTTACATGTTCAGTAATCGGCCACCACGGTTGACTACTGGCTAAAAGGCCATTTCACTTTTTTGAGTCTATTTTTAATAATTTGATTTTTTTCGTAATTTGAGATTTATATAACCTTTTACTTGCATTTCATTTTATGTACACTATATATAAGGTGTCCTGGGGTAATAACGCCACCTTAAGATTCTACCAAATTTTACGGCTTAGTTTTAGATTTTGTTTTTTCCCAAACAAATATAGGATTTGATACAGTAACTTATTGATTATGTATACACTAAAGACTATTTTAGCAGATAGCAGATTGATAAAATATAGTGGCGTGATTTCTTGACCAATGCTATTAGGCGTTATTATCCACCTGTTGGGTAATAAAATAACGTTTAAATCGCAGCCCTCACAACGGCTCTTATTACAAATGCATGCGAGAAATTCCCTTGCACTTTGCCCTGGCTCATACGATGTCATTATTATTTTCTTTAGTGTTGCATTTTTAGATTTCATAGTTTTTACAAATAAAAAATGAGAAAAATACTTAAAATATATCTTAAGATTTAAATAAATAAGACTTTAATAAGACTTAAATAAATATCATTCTATAAGACTTATATATCTATAAGACTTAAATATCATTCATGCACAAGTTAAATGAAATTGATTTGCGCTCATACTTTTGTCAGTGACTGCAACGTTCACGAATTTCGTTCGTTTGTGATCGCGAATTTCGCGAATTTAGTACATTTTGAGACTGCTGCATCCAGTGCATTTTTTTTATGAGTGCTATGCACTTATTCGTTCCTTAGTTTTTGCGGCGTTAACGAATTTCGTTTGTTTGAGATCGCGGCTTCCACGAATTACTGCGTTTTTGAGACAGCTGCACGACGAGGTTGCTGCACCGAGTGATGTTTTTTTTTTCGGTTTTGATTAGCGCTATTCGCTCATACGTTCGTTACTGATTGCGGCATTAACGAATTTCGTTCGTTTGAGTTCGCGGCTTTCGCGAATTACTGCGTTTTTGAGACAGCTGCACGACGAGGTTGCTGCACCGAGTTATGTTTTTTTTTCGGTTTTTATTAGCGCTATTAGCTCATACGTTCGTTACTGATTGCGGCATTAACGAATTTCGTTCGTTTGTGATTGCGGCTTTCGCGAATTACTGCGTTTTTGAGACAGCTGCACGACGAGGTTGCTGCACCGAGTTATGTTTTTTTTCGGTTTTTATTAGCGCTATTAGCTCATACGTTCGTTACTGATTGCGGCATTAACGAATTTCGTTCGTTTGTGATTGCGGCTTTCGCGAATTACTGCGTTTTTGAGACAGCTGCACGACGACGTTGCTGCACCCAGTGATGTTTTTTTTTCGTTTTTCAAGAGCGCTATGCTCTCATACGTTTTTTACTGATTGCGGCGTTAACGAATTTCGTTCGTTTCTGATTGCGCTATGCGCTCATACATTCGTTACTGATTGCGGCGTTAACGAATGTCGTTCGTTTGTGATCGTCGCTTTCGTGAATTACTGCGTTTTAGAGACCACAGCTCAACGAGTTGCTGCATCCAGTGATATTTTTTTTTGTTTTTTTTTTTAGCACTATGCACTCATACGTTCGTAACTGATCGCGGCGTTAATGAATTTCGTTCGTTTGTGATTGCGGCTTTCGCGAATTTAGTGCCTTTTCGAGACTGCTACATGACGAGGTTGCTGCATCCAGTGATTTTCTTTTCAGTTTTGATGAGCGCTATGCGTTCATACGTTCGTTACTGATCTCGACGTTAACGAATTTCGTTCGTTCGTGATCGTGACTTTCGCGAATTACTGCGTTTTAGAGACTGCTGCACGACGAGGTTGCTGCAGCCAGTGATGTTTTTTTCTGTTTTCATGAGAGCTATTAGCTCATACGTTCGTTAATGATTACGGCGTTAACGAATTTCGTTCGTTTGTGATTGCGGTTTTCGCGAATTACTGCGTTTTAGAGACTGCTGCACGACGAGGTTTCTGCACCCAGTGATGTTTTTTTTTCGGTTTTCATGAACACTATGGATTCATACGTTGTTACGGATTGCGGCGTTAACGAATTTCGTTCGTTCTTGATCGTGGCTTTCGCGAATTACTGCGTTTTAGAGACTGCTGCACGACGAGGTTGCTGCACCCAGTGATTTTTTTTTCGGTTTTCATGAGTGCTATTAGCTCATACGTTCGTTACTGATTACGGCGTTAACGAATTTTGTTCGTTTGTGATTGCGGCTTTCGCGAATTACTGCGTTTTAGAGACTGCTGCACGACGGGGTTTCTGCACCCAGTGATGCTTTTTTTTTTCGGTTTTCATGAACACTATGGATTCATACGTTGTTACGGATTGCGGCGTTAACGAATTTCGTTCGTTCTTGATGGTGGCTTTCGCGAATTACTGCGTTTTAGAGACTGCTGCACGACGAGGTTTCTGCATTCAGTGATGTTTTTCTTTGGTCTTCATGAGCGCTATGCATTCATACGTTCGTTACTGATTGCGGCGTTAACGAATTTCGTTCGTTTATGATCGCGGATTTTGAGAATTTTGGGCGTTTTTGAGACTGCTGCACGATGAAGTTGCTGCATCCAGTGATTAGTTTTAGTTTTGATGAACGCTATGCGCCCATGCGTTCATCACAAAAAAAAATAACAAAAAACAAGAATTTTTTTTATAAAATCGCATAATTATATCAAAACGGCTGTTACTATAAAATCACAAATCTATAATAATAAGATAACTACTAAAATAACAATAATTATTAAACGATTGCTTTGTCACATGCATTTATAATATCGAATAGGGGAAAACAACTGAACAAGAAACCATATTTTCCCTTAAATAAGAATTGGCGCCCCATTCTGCTCATATTGTTCAAAGATACTACGAGGCAGACTGTAATATTTGTAATGTACTATTCGAGATATGCAACTTATTAAAATTACATTTCGAAACTCGATTACGAGATAGTAACGCGAAAATGAAGAATTGGCGCCGCGTTCTGCAAATATCAAACCAAGAAATCAAAAGATAAACTGAAATATTTGCATTGTACTAGTCGAGACATGCAACATATTAAAATTTCATCCCGAAACTCGACGACATGATAGTAACGCTAAAATGACGATTTGGCGCTCCCTACTGCTGATATCACAATAAGATATGCATCGACAGATCTGTCATGCATGTTTTGTTAATAATCTTGTCCTACATCATAATTTCATTTTGAAACAGGATGACGTAATAATTTTTTCTCTGCTCGCAGCCTAGTTTGTGATGGTTAAACAAAAAAATTGAAAGGCCCACTACTAGATAATTTGGTACTTTTAACTTTACTTTCCATAAGAAACAGGAATGAAAAATCTTGCATGAAGAATAGATTATAAAAGAAGTTCCCATGACTTGCAGAATTCTTCAACGAAATTGAGCTGCTTAACACCGTAAAAAAAGTAAACATTTTAGAAAAGGCATAATACTTTTGAAAACCAGATTATGGTCTCTAACCGAAAAAGTAGTTCAATTCTTTTGCGCAGTCCTGTATTTAATCTAAAGATTTGTATATCATTCTATACATAGTATGGTAAAACTTAGTATAGTTAGAAAATGCATAACAGGTTGAAAATTTACCTTCAGCAATTTCTACCCCTATACGGAAACATACTTGAATTATTTTGTACAGCCCTGTATATTACCAATAGATTTTTATATGCCGCACATATTAAGCTAAAATTTAATTAAGGCTAAAACGTGGTTAAAACTACTGAAATGATACTTCCACACGTTATTATCCCTGGGAGGTCATGTATTCAGTTTTTTGCGTGGCCCAGTATATGGTTTTATTTATATTATACAAACATCTCTTAGTATACTAAATATAGTTCAGCTTGAAAGAGCATAAAAGCCTCTTTTAAGACATTCACGCTGATACTCCACAAAGCTTACAAACTCTTTTGTGTAGCCTTGTATATGATCTATATCAGTTATACACACCGCATTGTAAGCAAAGGTTTTATTAACATAAAAACGCATGTCATAAACAAAATCACACTTACAGCAATTATCGCTAATAGAAAGATACAGTACGGTATTCGAATTTTTTGTGTTTCCCTGTAAATGAACGATAAATGCTATGCATATCATGTTATACAACGAGTATTTTGTAGTAAGCCTCAGTAATTTTGTATATCAATTTCATTCTATTTGATGAAGTATAAGAGAACTAAAATACGCTGCAAACTGCTTATTCCCTGACAGTATTATGTAAAAGAATTCTTTTGCGGGGCCCTATAAATGAATAATAAGTTCTTTGGACTCCATATTGTCTAGAATGCGTAGTTAAATGCACTTCATAAATGCATATCAATTTCATTATATTTGAAATGGCTAACATCATTAAAATAAACTTGAAACAATTTTTCTCATTGAGCGTAATGCATCGGGATATTTTTGACTGTCTCTGTAGATGAACAATAAATTCTATACACTTTATTTTCAATAGCGATCGTGCTATTGTTAACGTCAAAAACATACAAAAATTTCAAGGAGATTCGAGTATATTTGCGAGTGTTAGAACTCGGACAGACTGAAGACAATCCAAATTCACAAACACTTTTAAACTATGTTGGAAAGTGTTAAATACTATTATAATATTTTAAATTATTACAGCAACATTATAAGAAAAGAATAAATTAACACATTTTATCATTAAAATATTGTTCTGTTTATAAAAGTTACACTTTAAGTTATTTAAATAACAAAGCCTTTAAGTGGCCGACTACTGGTCCAGTGATGGCCGAACACTAGAATTCAGTGGCCGACTACTAGAACTTTGCTACTTTTAAGTTTAACCTTTTATAAATAAAAACTATAATCAGTTTTTTTAAAAACAAATGCTGAAACAGTAAAAGAAAAGTGTACATTAACGTGTGTCACTGTTAAAAATGTTGTATTGCTTTTTAAAATTACGCTTTGAGCTATATACTTAAAGAAAGCGCTTAAGTGGCCGACTATTGGTGCTTTTACCCTATATCTTCAAATGGCTATTGACTTTCTACAGTTGCACCCATTTTTTTCATCTTTTTAAAACAGAGCAAATTAGCATATTTTTCGAGACTGTGGGATCTGTACGGGTTTTGGTGAGCGTAGCTGGTAGGGAACAGAGCCCCGTCATAGTATTGTAAAATAAATAAATAAATACGATTTAATTTTTTTAAAGAATCCTATAGCTTTGATTAAAAAAAAAAAAAATCAGGGTTTTTACCAATCCTGACAGCATAGCTCGTTGTTGAATGATCAAAAGTAAATTGAATCTCATATACAAAATCTCAGTAACCGGATTTTATACAAGATTTGTTTTTTGAATTTAATAAATATTGTGCATAACAAGATGCTTACGCAAAAAGTTTATTGTTCTTCATTTTGTAGTAATTTTAATGAAATAAATGAACAGATAATTTTACTTAAAATATCCTTAAAACACCTTTTGCTGTTATATATTGCATAAACTGAGAAAAGTGTAATTTTTTAAATTAAAACTCTTAAATTTCTTTTTGGAATGCAAAGTATGGGTGTCCCCTAGGCACCTGCCTACTTTGCCCAGGGCATAATCAGATCCTGGCGATATATGCCAAAATCTTCTCAGTACCAATTTATGTGTCAAAGTCGTTTAAATATGAAATTTCGTTGAGTTATGTGCATTAGTTCTTTGATTTATTGCACCTACGAAATTTGTGTAATAGACAGACAGAGATTGTTTCAAAAACTGTCAAATCATATTTAAGAAGCGCATCATATTTAAGAATATGTCTAAATCAGTCAAAAATCATAAGTCCAAAAATTTTCACGAATCCTATACTTTCGTATAAGCAAGTGGGAAAAAAATTTTCCTTGATGATTCCACCAGAATTTGTTAGTTCGTTAATAAATTCGTTGTTTACTCACAGAAAAAAGAAATCTTATGAAAATGTCATTGGCTTCGAAATCAAAACATTGTTGACCGCAGTGTAGCTAATTTAACGCTTTTTTTTTTTTTTAATTTAAAATATCTACCAGAGTTTTCCAAAAGTAATTTTTGCTTTATTTAGTAATAGATTATTCTGTAATTAAAAACAAAGTAAAGATTACTACTCAAAAGTTCTAGTAGATGTTTTAAGGCTCCTGTCCCGTCAGGCGAAGACAGTCACGAGCTAATGCTAAACCTATGGGGAGGGGTTTTGCCAATATCTCGTTTGCATTTCGACATTTTAAAATAAGTTTTTTTCGCATTTGGCAGCTGAAGTCGATCCCTACAGTCGTTCTTTTTTACGTTTTCGATTTTGGCTGCAGATATTTTGTATAAAGTTAGTTTCACTTTCGGAACCGGTTTTGAAAGTATCATCATAAAAAAGCAACCAAAATCAAAAAGTAAAAAAAAAAGGGGGGCGACTGTAGAGATCGCCCTCAGCTGTCACATGCAAAAAAAAAAAAAAAAATGTCGAAATGCAAACGAGATATTGGCAAAAACCCTCCCCATAGGTTTAGCATTAGTTCGCGACTGTCTTCGCCTGACGGGACAGGAGCCTTAAATAAAAAATCGCACTAAATTAGTGACGAGTATACTCGCCACCAGATAACAATGTGTTAAGTCGCTGATTGTTGTGAACTAAGTTTCTTTAAAGATAAAATGCAAAATTTTGGTAAATAAGCGGCTGCTTCTATTTCTGTTAATATATATTTTTAAGTAATAAAAAATGGAAGATAAAAATAAAATAATGGGTAGTCTTACTGGAGAAGGTTTTGTTTTCTCAGAGCTTTCCAAATTTTCTTTGTCCTCTGTCCTTCGAAAATACATCCAATATCCTTTCTTAATTATCTTCTTGTCATTCACAATATATTTTTGCCTATTCACGAAAGAAAATGGTTATATGATCAAACGTATTTATTTGAAAAGCTTTTTAAATATGAAAAAAAAGTACGAAGTTTAGTCAATGTATATTTAGTCCAATCTCTTCCATCCCTCGAAAAATAAATAACTAAAATAAAAGATAAGTAAAAAAAAAAAAAAAAAAAAAAAAAAAGATGGATACACCGCTGTTATTTGCGATTCGTATACAATAAAATCTCAACAAAGCTGATTTTAGATTTGAAATTTTGAAATAGTGTCGTCTTGCAAAACATTACAGATTTTCTCAAACTAGTTGGATGTGGCAATCCCAAAACTTTCTTCTATCTCATATATTTTAATATTTCATAATGTTGTTATTGTGTGTCAGTATTTCATTTTTATTAGTTCAATACTATATCACCTTCGATTTTCATCTTAAATTTCTGCTTCAGTCAATTAATTGGAGTAAAAACGAGTTAATCTCGATCACGATATTTATTGAAATCACGAATAGTCAGTCGGCTTGTCAGGATGGGAAGTTCCTGTCGATTCACGAGACACTGGTGTACAATAGAACTATACGAAAAATTAAGAAGATTCGACAAAAATCGCTATTGCAGTGCCCCCTTCCGGCGGAAATTTTCCACATTCAGGAAGGACCTTTTTGCCATGGCCAAAAACATTCACAAAAAATTTAGTAGTTCAATTCTATGCATAACTGCATACACTTTTCGAAGGTACAATATTGAAAATGGGGGGGGGGGGGGGAATCGCTATTACAGCGTTCCCTTCCTGTCGATTTTTTCCAAATTCAGGGAGGACCTTCTTGCCATGACCAAAAACATACGCAAAAAATTTGTTTCAATTATATGCATAACTTCAGACACTTTTCGATGGTACAATATTCAAAATCGCACAAAAATTGCTATTATATACCAAAATATAGCTTTTGATAAATTTCAAAGCTTTATTTGATTGAATAATTAATATTTTTCAGAAATCTAAAAAGCATATTACATGTAAAAATTTATTAGAGTTTTCAATTTTAAATTAAAAAAAATGGTTCTCACCTATATTCTGTAACCCGGGAAGCCCAAGTTCGACCTGCTAGTATACGGTAAAAGTAAGATTATGTATATACATATGTATTGACTTTGTAACCCTCTGACAATCTTGCAAAAGGGCAAAATTGTAATGTTGTTTTCCCAGCATTTTGTTTTAAACGCTGAAAAAAGACAATTCTTTCAACATTATTTAAAAAACTTAATTACGAATATGAAAGTAATCCTTGAGAGTATTAATAATTGTTCAATGTATTAAAATGCATTAAATCAATAGAATTATATTACTTTAAATAATGCTTATATTGCTGTGAAACCAGGAGCTTAGTGAACGTATTAACACGGGCTTGTCCGTGAAAGGGTTGATTAGTATGCTTCTAATAAATTCAAAGTTTTAAAATTTACTATATTGAAAAAATGAATTTTAGAAAATATACCTTTGTGAAATCTTAGACAAGTATTTTTTTCTTTTGACAGCATTAAAAGTAATCCTCTTTTTAAAATCGGATAATTATAATTTCAAAGCAATCTTTTTTTTTTTTTTTTTTTTTTTTTTTTTTTTTTTTTTTTTCAAAATTACGGGGTCTGAATAACAAGCGTCTACTGCATGTCAACTGGAGAAAACAAAGAAAACATTTTTCTAATTTAGTATATGTAAAAATTTTTGTGTAAATGGGTTTTTATATAAAAACTCAGCATTTCTAAAAAAAAAAAATATTTCCCGAAAAAAGCCTAGAATTTTAGGGCGTCAAATCGGTGTTTCCTGTTAAAGAAGAAAAATTAATATAATTTTCTCTTTCTACTTTAACAATGTACAGAGTGTCCATTCTTATCTTTCACAAAAATATCCCTGCCGGCCCGGCCTACAGGCGGAGGTAGATTTCGAAGTTAAGTATACTCATTTCACCAACAAAAACTAAATCATGATTAGAGATTATCCACTTTAACAATTTCATCTGGCTGCTCTTGATGAGTTTTTATTTTATTTTTATATAATAGCTGGTTTTATAATAATCATGTTAAGGAGGTATTAAAAAAATATTTTCCCATGCTCAACAACTCGAAATTTTCTGGCACATTTTCAGATTCATTTTTAATAGAAAAAATATTAAACTTGCTGACGTGATTTTCAAAGAGGTTTAAAAAAGACCTGTGTTTTTATTTTTCGTTCAATTAATTAAAACTTCATTTATGAACAATTATTTTCTATGTAGGACATTATTTTTCGTTTTTAATACAATCGCTTCAGGAAATTTCTGTTCAAAATGCCCACTTTGACATCATTTTAGGTAGCTTTCATTACAAAAAGCTACCTATTGCAGCCGTTCGGAGGAAAGCGATTTCAAAAAATTTTGGTATATTTTCATCGATCATGACCCCCAGTCTCCGAAACCACCCTCCGTTCAAAATTGACACACACACATATATATATGTATCTATATATCTATATATATAGTATATATATATATATATATATATAACCAATAATTAAACATAACCTACCACCATCAAAAACCGTAATATTATGAATTAAAGCTGTAAGTATATAAAGATTAAATGAATTATAAGAATTATTATGGAAGAAAAATAAGAAAGTGGACACCGACAAATAATGGAAATGCTTATATATTGAATTACGTTTTCAAGGGCACAGAATTCAATGATATAAGCAAAATGGTTGTTTTCTGTGGGAAAAATAAGCTAAAGCTAAAAGTTATTTTCCCCTGTGCCCAAACAACCATTAAAATCAAGTGAATTGATTAAAAATGAAAACAGAATAGAAACAAATAATATGAAATGGAAAAATCAATAAAACCTATTTAAATATTTATAGGATATAAAATGAAATAATAAACACCATACCGTTTAATATTTTAGAATAAAACCACGCGCACATGGCACCCATAATATCGTAAAGATTAAGGTGAATAAAACAGTTAAGAAATCACAGTAATTGATACCATAGGATGCAGTTAATACATATTGAAATAAATGTTAAATAACTGTTAATATAATATAAAATAATATAAATAGAAAGTAATTACATAATTAAAATGCACTATTAAATTAATTAAAAACCGTTAAACAATATCGTCAAAATTTAGCTAAAAATTCCCCCTGGTGTAGTAAATTATAACTGAAATGTAGCTGGAAAAAGTAAATATAGAACTTATCGAAAAAAAAACAACACAAATTGTGGTGCTGCCATCTAGTATTACTTTTATGATTTAATTGTCAAAAGACAAACAGTTGTAAGCAATTGAATGTAACAATTGTTTTATTAACAGCAAAACCAAACATATCCTTATATATAGATAATTATAAACAGAATATAAACCACACAATGTATTTTTAAAAAACTATTGTTAATAAAATTTAAAAAGCATACAAAATATTCTATTAGCTAACTTATCATGGAAGACGGTAGTATTCCGAGTGATGCAGCCTTAAACCTAAAATCGTATCGTATCGTATCGTTAAAATCGTATCGTATCGTATCATAGAATTCGTAGATGGCGGAACTCATATATACAGCTAACTCGACATCAAAGAAAACGCGAAAAGCCGCCTTTTAATAACTCAGCAGATATAGGTCTTATTGTTCTGAATTTTCTAGAACAGTCTTATATCTGCAGTCTAATCGTATACTGAAATTTTTACATTTCTACGTGCAGTATATTTTGAGACCTAAATAGCCATTTTTAAAGTGAAAACGTTGGTATGATATCGAGGAAGTTCCTAATTTGAAAATCTCGAAAACGGTTCTAACGATTATTTTTAAATTGATACATAATATAAATGTGATTAAGGCGAGGTGAATAACACTTTTCTTTTTTCTGGGAAAACTCTCGTTCGTTAAATAATTCGATTTTTTTTTTCTCTCGAAAATGACACGGGCGATTTTTTAAAAATCAAATAAATATGTTTCAGATGAACCAAATAACAATTTACTTATTTCCAGCAAGACTCTTGGTGAAAATTTTGGTGAAAATTATGTCAGATTTAAAATGTTACATTTAAAATCTCTTATTTAAAATCATTTTCTTATAGCGTTGTTAAAAAATACCATAAAGCAAAGACTCTGTTGACTTAGTTCCTTTTATATTTGGTAATTTTCAAATGTTTAACTAATCTTATTTAATCAAGCACGGAAACAGCAACTAACATCAGCTGATTCGGTCTTGAAATCCCTCAGTAAAAGGGAAACCCGTTTACAGTAAGATCGCCATTGATTTTTTAATTATACAGAGCAGCCTCGATTATCCGAGCTAATTGGGACTGTTAGTAAATCAGAATCGGAAATCTCGGTTAATAGAAACTGTGTGTAAAAACTCGCCGTGCTTGCGAATTTAACATCTCTTTTAAAAAAATATATAGAACGTTTTTTAAATAATAAAAATAAATATATGTAAAGTTCTGTTTCACAGCTTAACAAATTTAAAAAGAAAATCAACTACCAGTAGTAAATTTTAAAATGCAAATTGAAAAATTTACGAAAGTTCACACAGCCACTGGAAACAAAGCATTGTTCGCTATTGACTTCTCAGGGTCCAATGTTTCTTTGGAGTTGAGTGCTTTTGGGGGCAGAAGGGCCTGTATAGCACGGACAGTGAGCTAAAGAGTGTGGTTATTTTTAAGGCTCATTCAAAAGTAAAAAAAAAATCAGACTTTGTTATCGGCTCGGTTAACAGAAACCTCGATTAATCGAAGCTCGGTTAATCCAGGTTCTACTATAATTCAATCTTCCGTAATCTTTTTAAAGCAGATCAAATTAATGGACTTTAGCACAAAGTCACATAGCTGATAACTGCCATGCTTGTTGGCCACCTTTTTTTCAAAAAGTTTGCTTCACCTTATTCAATTAATGAGATATCTTCGATAAAATAAGTCACATTTTCCCGTTCTAAAATACTGGTATCCAAAAATCGTAGCATGTAACTGACACTACAAGTACTCATGGAACTAGACTATTTTAAGTCTGATTTTTATTATAGACTATATAAAATTATTAAAAATATATATTATGATAGGAACTAGCGGGCTTCGTCCGCTATTTATGTTACGGATATAAAAATCATGTTTTTTTTTTTAGGGAAAAAGAAATAAAAACCTATTTGACGATAGGTTTATAAAGACACATTTTGTATTTGTTATATTTCCGGGGATGAGGAGGGGGGGGGGACTATTTTGATTAAATATCGCAATTAGTCCACATGGCAGATATAATTATGATAGACACTAGTGGGCTTCGCCCCTCTATGGCGCCTTATGGGTCCAGCTTCCATAACTCAGAAACTACCTTTCAGACATCAATGCAACAGATTCCAAACGTTATAATTAACTTAATAATCACCCTATATAGCATTAAAGTAAATTTATGAGTACTGCATACTATTTTTTTATCGTAATTTCTGAAGAGAAAAAATTATTTCGGTTCCATTCTTAGGTACTGGTTTGAAAAATTTTGAAAAAGGGGGGAAGGAGGGGACATGAGACTGCTATTTGTCAAACAACACAACGGGGTCTGGCTTATTCAACTTGTTTTTTGATGACTTTAATTGGAAGGTGGTTTGTTTAAAAGAATGCGTTCCCTGCCCCATGAAAATTGGAACTATTGGTGCACCATCTATGTAAGGATTTAATAATTATAAATTAACATTTTGGATTTATTAATTTAAGGATAAAGTGTTTTTAAAGGAATATCAAATGAAACCCTCTGTGCAATCTGCGATTATACTTACCCACTTGTTTTTATATACAAACTGCTATAAGGAAAATTGTAATAAAATAGTAAAAATTAAATCTGCATTAAATTCCATAAGTATCTTTTTTTTAATAATTTTATCACAAACCTCAAAAAAGTAATGATATCAATGCAAAAACCCTTGACGGGTTAAAAGTTTCTGACGCAGCACTTTATCTTATGCTCTAAGAATTTTAAATATGGAACTTAAAAATACTGATATCAAATTTTGAGTGACGTTATGCTATTTCTTAAAAAATATATTTGTATTTATTTCATCATTTTATTTTTGTTTTATTTATAATCGCATGTGCAAAAGTTATGTTCAACATGAAAAGCTGCATAAAATATTATTCGCTGTTGCTTTATCCTTTACATCTCTCATAAATTCAAAATATGAGTTTTAAAAGATATGATATAAAATTTAAGTGACGCCTTGATGTGACTTTAAAAGGTTTGTTTTAAAATTCAATTTAAATTATTTTTGACTTGGTTAAAATATTTTTTTTACATCTACACAATACTTTTAATGTTCCAATTCACTGTTAAATATATCACTTTCATTGAATCTATACTATGCATTGAAATGTATTTATTTCAATAAATTGATTTATCTTTTGTGTCACGCTATTCAAAATTGTGAGTAAGATTTATGTAAATGGTTTATTTGCGTCAAACTATCCTTTTTCATACATTTCATGTAGTTTGGACACAATGACAAAAAGAAACCATTTACATAAATCTTACTGACAATTTTGAATAGCGTGACACAAAAGATAAATCAATTTATTGAAATAAATACATTTCAATGCATAGTATAGATTCAATGAAAGTGATATATTTAACAGTGAATTGGAACATTAAAAGTATTGTGTAGATGTAAAAAAAATATTTTAACCAAGTCAAAAATAATTTAAATTGAATTTTAAAACAAACCTTTTAAAGTCACATCAAGGCGTCACTTAAATTTTATATCATATCTTTTAAAACTCATATTTTGAATTTATGAGAGATGTAAAGTTAAAGCAACAGCGAATAATATTTTATGCAGCTTTTCATGTTGAACATAAATGTTGCACATGCGATTATAAATAAAACAAAAATAAAATGATGAAATAAATACAAATATATTTTTTAAGAAATAGCATAACGTCACTCAAAATTTGATATCAGTATTTTTAAGTTCCATATTTAAAATTCTTAGAGCATAAGATAAAGTGCTGCGTCAGAAACTTTTAACCCGTCAAGGGTTTTTGCATTGATTTAAACTACACTAAGAATTTAAATAATTCTAGAACACCGATAATATATAGCATATAGCTATATGTTATAAAACAAAATAAATTCATTAATAATTAATATAAATAATTATTAAAAATATAAAAATCTTTAATAAAAACTATTATATATAAGATAATTATAAAATGAACAGGAAATAAAAAACATATGGTAGTATAAAGGAGGTGAACAGATACTTAAATTCCGATTACCTAAAAAGCACAAATATAGTGTGTGGATTATTTTATACATCCATAAAAATCCTAAAAGGATGAATGTGGGACATTCAAAAACATTAAACCGATAATAAATTTTATAACACTAAGTGAAAATAAATAAATATTATAATATTAATAAGAATAGAGGAATAATAATAAAAATAATTACCCAATTTTAATACATACAGTATAACTTTATTTATATTAAATATACTTATATGTATATTAATCACTATAAAAATGGCATACTATTAGTAATTAATATGATATTGTCCTTATTAAATTAAAATTTATAACAAATGATTGTAAATAAGATTAAACAATAATTAAGCTAATTATTAATGAAATTCACCAATTACATATAAAATATCAAATCAACATCCTTATAAAATACGTATCAAAAATATAGTAATAATACAATAGCCCCCATTTTTTTTTAAATAAATTAACCATTGCGTATTATCCAGACAACACCACCCTCCTCCGTACTCTAACATCTACCCACCCATCCAACCTATAATAATTTTTTTTATGTTATTTTACAATTTTTATTTTTTTATAGAGATTTTTTTTTATTTTATAATTTTTTTGTAATTTTGTTTACGCATGTGTTAATTTGTTTTAAAAGATCATGTAAGAAAAATACTAATTGTATATTAATGAATATATGAATTTTTTTGGAAAACCATGATTTAATGCATCATAAATTAGTTTTTTAATATTATTGTTAATTAGAGGAGAAGAACATAAACATTTTATTCTACATAAATGATTAAGTATTGTATTTCGAAATACAGAATGATGTAGACAAGATTTAAAATTTGTAAATGTATTAACTTTGAATTTAAATTCTTTACGTTTGTCATATAAATCTGTGATTGTTTTGTTGTCTTTTATTGTAATTTTAAGATCTAAGAAGTTAATTGTATTGTTAGATAAAAGGTTTTCCGTTAATTCCAAATTAGTGGGATAATCTACTGGAAATTGAGTAATTTCAGAATGATCAGTATCAATTAAAATTATGTCATCAATATAACGATATAAATGTAGATTATTATTAGTAAAATTACGTTCATAATGATATAAGTATAAGTCTGAGAGTAAACTGGAAGTACAACCGCCTTGTGGTATACCGACATGCTGTAAATATAAAGTGTTATCTTGCAAGATATAATTATTATAGATAATGAAGTTAGTTAAAGATTTAAAATATGCAATATCAATATTAGATGGTAATTCCAGTTTTTTATAATACTTTTTAAATAATGCATTTATAATTTTATGTTATATATACACTGCTCAAAACAATTAAAGGATATTGCAGTTTTAGGTGGATTTTGTATCTGGTAAACTGTTTAGCTGATTGATACATGGTCGACAGACATAGTAGGTTATATGAGAATAAATTACACATGTTTGGCAGAAAAAAATGCATTTTATTGCGCATTTGTGTACTAAAGGAAAAAAACACAATTTGTGCATATGAGAAAAAAGAATAAGAAAAGGTGTTTTCTTCAAACAAAATCATTTTCAGTAGGGAGTATGGTTTCCACGGGCGGCCAGCAACGTTGAACACCTTTGAGGCATGGACTCAATGAGGCTATTAATGACGAGTTGGGGTATTCTGCCCCACTCTTCCAGAAGAGCTCTTTCCAGTTCTTGGAGAGTTTGTGGGGGTTGTTGGCGGCCAGAAACTCGTCTTCCTAGAGCGTCCCAAACGAGCTCGATTGGATTCATGTCTGGAGAACACGCTGGCCATTCCATTCGAACGATTCTTTCCTCGAAAAGGAAACCCTCCACCAGGTTTGCACGATGTGGCCTGCAGTTATCGTCCATTAAAATGAAGTTATCTCCGATTGCTGCAGCGTAAGGGACTACAATAGGTCTGAGGATCTCATCCCTATATCGGCGACTAGTCAGAGCTCCATCTCGAATGATGTAGAGGTCAGTGCGCCCGTCAATGGAGATGCCACCATACACCAACACTCCTCCACCGCCAAATCTGACACTTTCGTGCACGAACGCAGGATTATTCCTATTGCCACGGTCCCTCCAGATGAAAATACGCCTATTATCCGGATGCACAGAAAAACGGGACTCGTCAGAAAACAGAATATTGCTCCATTCATTTCTCCTCCAGTTGACATGCTCGGTTGCCCACTCCCTGCGGTCGCGACGATGCCTTGATGTTAATCTAACACATACCATCGGTCGGCGAGCATACAGACCTACAGCATGGAGCCGGGTTCGGACAGTCTGAGTTGAAATCGTGGTGCCTGTAGCCGAGCGAAGGTGTTGTTGGAGAAGAGTAGCGTTCATGGTTCGGTGTCTCCGAGCTGTTAACGCTAAATACCGATCTTCATTGGGCGTTGTTGCCCGTCTACGACCTTGCCCTGGTCTTCGGCCTGCACATCCACTCTCCAAAAAACGGTTCCAGATCCTGGAAATGACACTTTGTGACACTCCAATGGCTTGCGCTACTTTGGCTTGAGTTTGGCCCCCTTCTAACCTACCAACAATTCTCAAAGCTTCTGAATCTGTCAAATGACTTCGCTGAGACATCGTACTCATCGAAACAAAGCAATCACTGAATGCCGATCATCCTTGTCTTCACTCTCTTTTATCCAGTTGAAAGTCAAATTTCATTCGCTGCCGCTGAAGCGACGTTTTTGACGTCGAACTCAAAATTTGCATACTCCACATTTTGAAAACCAGAAAAATTTGCATTTGTGATTCTCTTCTTCTATTTTCGGCAAAAAAAATTTCGTTTATATCTTTATTTTATATAAAACTTCAAATATCCTTTAATTGTTTTGAGCAGTGTATATATATATCTGACCTTTGTCACACTGTAACTCTCGTATTTATGAACCGATTTGGATGTAATTCGGTGTGTACATAGTACATACCAATATCTCGACCGAGTTTGTTGGCCAGCTTCATCCGCCATTTTGTTTCAAAATGGCGGCCATTTAAATTTTTTTTAAAAATTTAAAATTTGAAATGTGGTACCAAAAAATTG
This sequence comes from Maratus speciosus, assembly GCA_963932465.1. Classification (NCBI taxonomy): domain Eukaryota; kingdom Metazoa; phylum Arthropoda; class Arachnida; order Araneae; family Salticidae; genus Maratus; species Maratus speciosus. Next base: position 444,920,535 of record OZ010797.1, read on the forward strand.
AAAATGGAAAAATATTTCTTTCTTATGTATTTGATCTTTATACAAAGATTCCGGAGCAGTTTTTGTTTCGTCTATATCTTAAAAAAGTCCTTCCGGCCAGTGCCGGGAGGAAGAGGTAGCTTTCATAATCCTTATTTAAAAAAAGCCAACTTATATCATGCAAACACACGAAGCTCAATTTAGTGGAAACCGAATATAGGAGATTCAATACTAATTTTTATCAATATAATGAATGAGAATTTCGCGAAATTAGTCAGCTTTATCCAAGCTGCTTTTCTTTAAAGTAACTTATATTTGGCTGCCAAATTCGGCAATTTCTTAAAGTGCCTGTCATTTTAAGACAACATGGTGGATGAGGCTAAGCAGTGAACTTGGTCGAGACCTTAGTAATTGCTGTGCACATGCTCACTCACATCGTAATCGGTTAATATATAGGAGTGCTGTCGCATGCAAAAAATCAGATTTTTCAAAATGTCACCCACAATAGAAATTGAAACTGCTATATCTGAGCCATTTTTTAAGGTAAAGACAAACAAAAAATGCTCCTGAATCCTAATATCAAGATCAAATACTTAAGAAAGAAACCTTTTTCAATTTCTAATTTTTTTGCACCTCACTTTAAATATATATATATTTTTTAATTTAATGGCCGCCATTTTGAAACAAGATGGCTGATGAATCTGGCCAGCGAACTTGGTCGAGGTGTTGATGTATACTATCATCATGCCTTCTTACATCGAAATAGGCGAATACGTGTGTTATCGCGTGACAAATACAAGATCGTTTCAAAATGTTAGCCATGCTAGAAATTCAAAGTGCTATAATTCAACCAGTTTCTAAGATATAAACAAAAAAACAAATTTTCAGAAACAAAAACTGCTCCGGAATCTTTGTATCAAGGCCAAACACATAAAAAAATCTTTTTCATTTTCCAATTTTTTAATACCTCATTTTAAATTTTAAATTTAATTTTTTTAAATGACAACCCTTTTGAATTAAGATGGCGAATGAAGCTGGCCAACGAACTCGGTCGATACATTGGTATGTACTATGTACAGACCAAGTTACATCCAAATCGGTTCATAAATACGCCTGTTATCGCGTGATAAAAATCAGGTCGTTTTAAAATGTCAGCCACAAGAGAAATTCAAAATGCTATTACTCAGCCATTTTTTTTTAGATATAGACGAAAGAAAAACGTTTCCGGAATCTTTGTATTAAGGTCAAACACATACAAAAAAAAATCTTTTTCATTTTCCAATTTTTTGGTATCTCATTTAAATTTTTTTATTTTTTAATTTTTTTAAATGGCCGCCATTTTGAAACAAGATGGCGGATGAAGCTGGCCAACGAACTCGGTCGAGATATTTGTATGTACTATGTACACACCAAGGTACATCCATGTCGGTTCATAAATACGCCTGTTATTACGTGAGAAAAATCAGGACGTTTCAAAGTGTCAGCCACGCTAGAAATTCAAAATGCTATAACTCAGCCATTTCTTAAGATATAGACGAAACAAAAACTGCTCCCGAATCTTTTTATCAAGGTCAAACACATAAGAAGAAAATATTTTTTCATTTCAATTTTTGGTACCACATTTCAAATTTAAATTTTTCTTAAAAATTTAAATGGCCGCCATTTTTAAACAAGATTTCGGGTGAAGCTGGCCAACGAACCCGGTCGAGACATTGGTATGTACTATGTATAAACGAAGTTACATCTAAATCGGTTCATAAATACGCCTTTTATCGCGTGACAAAATTCAGGACGTTTCAAAATGTCAGCCACGCTAGAAATTCAAAATGCTATAACTCAGCCATTTTTTAAGATATAGACGAAACAAAAACTGCTCCGAAATCTTTGTATAAAGGTCAAATACATAAGAAAAAAATATTTTTCCATTTTCAATTTTTTGGCACCACATTTCAAATTTTAAATTAAAAAAAAAAATTTAAATGGCGGATGAAGCTGGCCAACGAACTCGGTCGAGAGATTGGTATGTACTATGTACACACCGAATTACATCCAAATCGGTTCATAAATACGCCTTTTATCGCGTGACAAAATTCAGGACGTTTGAAAATGTCAGCCACGCTAGAAATTCAAAATGCTATAACTCAGCCATTTTTTAAGATATAGACGAAACAAAAACTGCTCCGGAATCTTTGTATAAAAGTCAAATACATAATAAAAAAATATTTTTCCATTTTTAATATTTTGGTACCACATTCCAAGTTTTAAATTTTTTTAAAAATTTTAAATGGTCGCCATTTTGAAACAAAACGGCGGATGAAGCTGGCCAACGAACTCGGTCGAGACATTGGTATGTACTATGTACACACCGAATTACATCGAAATCGGTTCATAATTACGGGAGTTACAGTGTGACATAGGTCAGATATATATATAATATATATATATATATATATATATATATATATATATATATATATATATATCAATTTTGAACGGAAGGTGGTTTCGGTGTCTGGGGGTCATGATCGATGAAAATATACCAAAATTTTTTGAAATCGCTTTCCTCCGAACGGCTGCAATAGGTAGCTTTTTTGTAAAGAAAGGTACCTAAAATGGCTGAGTTATAGCATTTTGAATTTCTAGCGTGGCTGACATTTTGAAACATCCTGAATTTTGTCACGCGATAAAAGGCGTATTTATGAACCGATTTGGATGTAAGTTCGTTTATACATAGTACATACCAATGTCTCGACCGAGTTCGTTGGCCAGCTTCATCCGCCATCTTGTTTTAAAATGGCGGCCATTTAAATTTTTAAGAAAAATTTAAATTTGAAATGTGGTACCAAAAAATTGAAAATTGAAAAAATATTTTTTTCTTATGTGTTTGACCTTGATAAAAAGATTCGGGAGCAGTTTTTGTTTCGTCTATATCTTAAAAAATGGCTGAGTTATAGCATTTTGAATTTCTAGCGTGGCTGACATTTTGAAACGTCCTGACTTTTGTCACGTGATAACGGGCGTATTTATGAACCGATTTGGATGTACCTTGGTGTGTACTTAGTACATACAAATATCTCGACGGAGTTCGTTGTCCAGCTTCATCCGCTATTTTGTTTCAAAATAGCGGCCATTTAAAAATTTTTTAAAAATTTTAAATTTAAAATGAGATACCAAAAAATTTGAAAATGAAAAAGATTTTTTTCGTATGTATTTGATCTTAATACAAAGATTCCGGAACAGTTTTTGTTTCGTCTATATCTAAAAAAATGACTGAGTTATAGCATTTTGAATTTCTATTGTGACTGACATTTTAAAACGACCTGACTTTTGTCACGCGATATCAGGCGTATGTATGAACCGATTTGGATGTAACTTGGTCTGTACATAGTACATACCAATGTATCGACCGAGTTCGTTGGCCAGCTTCATTCGCCATCTTGATTCAAAAAGGTTGCCATTTAAAAAAATTAAATTTAAAATTTAAAATGAGGTATTAAAAAATTGGAAAATGAAAAAGATTTTTTTATGTGTTTGGCTTTGATACAAAGATTCCGGAGCAGTTTTTGTTTCTGAAAATTTGTTTTTTTGTTTATATCTTAAAAACTGGTTGAATTATAGCACTTTGAATTTCTAGCATGGCTAACATTTTGAAACGATCTTGTATTTGTCACGCGATAACACACGTATTCGCCTATTTCTATGTAAAAAGGCATGTGGATAGTATACATCAATATCTCGACCAAGTTCGCTGGCCAGCTTCATCAGCCATCTTGTTTCAAAATGGCGGCCATTAAATTAAAAAATATATGTATATTTAAAGTGAGGTGCAAAAAAATTAGAAATTGAAAAAGGTTTCTTTCTTAAGTATTTGACCTTGATATAAGGATTCAGGAGCATTTTTTGTTTGTCTTTATCTTAAAAAGTCCTTCCGGCCAGAGCCGGGAGGAAGAGGTAGCTTTCATATTCCTTATTTTAAAAAAGCCAACTTATATTGTTCAAACACACGAAGCTCAATTTAGTGGAAACCGAATGTAGGAGATTCAATACCAATTTTTATCAATACTAAATCATTATGAATGAGAATTTCGCGAAATTAGTCAGCTTTATCCAAGCTGCTTTTAATTAAAGTAACTTATATTTGGCTGCCAAATTTGGCGATTTCTTAAAGTGCCTGCCATTTTAAGACAACATGGTGGATGAGGCTAACCAGTGAACTTGGTCGAGACCTTAGTAATTGCTGTGCACCTGCTCACTCGCATCGGAATCGGTTGATATATACGAGTGCTGTCGCAGGCAAAAAATCAGATTTTTCAAAATGTCACCCACGTTAGGAATTGAAACTACTATATCTGAGCCATTTTTTAAGATAAAGGCAAAAAAAAACTGCTCCTGAATCCTTATATCAAGGTCAAATACTTAAGAAAGAAACCTTTTTCAATTTCTAATTTTTTTGCACCTCACTTTAAATATAATTTTTTTTTTAATTTAATGGCCGCCATTTTGAAACAAGATGGCTGATGAAGCTGGCCAGCGAACTTGGTCGAGATATTGATGTATACTATCCACATGCCTTCTTCCATCGAAATAGGCGAATACGTGTGGTATCGCGTGACAAATACAAGATCGTTTCAAAGTGTTAGCCATGATAGAAATTCAAAGTGCTATAATTCAACCACTTTTTAAGCTTTGTCAGTTTTATGCAAGGTTTGATAGTGCGCGCAACGGTTTCTTAAATTTTATTTTTTTATTCAATATCCTAATTTATATTGAATGGATACATTAGTGAGTCGTGATCTTTTTTTTTTTTTTTATGAAAAATTAAACACATTAATTGAGAGTAAACGAGAAAACAATTGCTTTTATTTTTTCTTTCAAGAACAGTACTCTAAAATACTTTCTGAAATATTTGTTCTCTGCTAAAACTAAGTGCAGCACGCATTTTCACAATACTTACTCTGTTCGGATTGGAGACATTTATTTCTCAGTTTACTTTTCTGGTATTAAATATTGAATATTCTGAAATATTTATGATATGAAGCCGATCGCTATTCATGGAATCATGAAATTGTTATTTGACTCGTTCGGGGTGAAGTGTCCCATTAACCCTTTCAGGGGCAAATAATTGCGTTTCTGTAATGTTGATTTCACACCGGAATATATAAAAAAAATAATTCAAGGAAAAGCTATTTTACAACTTATTTCCACCAATGTTATAAAATGTTTCTGGTGCAAATCTTCATTAAAATTAGGTGGGATATAATATATTCCACCGCCCCTCAAGCGTTGAGAACACGTCTTTTCATTTAGTATTATTTTGCCTTCGCCATTTGTTTTATTATTATCTCATTATCTCCATGTAATAATAATAGTATTCTAATTCTAATAATATTATACATGTGAAAGTGCGAAAAGGTATGCCTGAAGTCAATAATAGAACAGATGATTAAATGCCTTTGAATTCATTATCCATTACATTAATTTTTTTCCTAATGTGCAAAATTTTCGCTTAAGTTAATAAAATTTACATATTTTATTTGTTTCTATCAGATAAAATGAAACTTATGAAAATAAAATATACTTTCAGTCAAATGTTTCAACTTACAGTTTGTACATATTTGTGCAGTGCTTTCCAAAAATATTTTGCGATTTCACTATTAATATTTCCAACATAGAGTAAGTATTTTTGCAATATTGACGTTTTGTTTGAGATTATTATAATGTACAGCAACCTTTATGCAGCATTGACATTTCACTTCAAACATTTCTAAAGAAAACCTAATATTTTATCAAGATTGGTATTTCAGTTCAAATGTTAGCGATTAGTATTAAAAACTAAGTGTACTTTTATATTAAAAAAATACCTGATTTTTTTAATAATAATTTTCGCTTTGATTAATGGTAGACTTTCATCGAATAAATACAATAAAAGTCGCCATTAAAAAAAAAATGATAGACATTTTGAATCCAGAATTTCCGCTAAATTGACAACTCTGTTGGCGATGACTAAAAATATTGGACTATATAACCGATATACAGTAAAGTAATTACCTGAAATAGTTTTTTCGGGTCATTTCTTTTCTAGATTTTAATAATATTTATTAACAAATAGTAATCTTCGCCTTATTTATTATCAGAATTCTTATGGCAAATATGCTATTAGGAGGAAACAGTGGTTATTAAAAAAAAAAAAAAAAAAAAAAAAAAAAAAACAGAAACACAACCACTTTTTTAAATATGTAAAATTTATAAACTTAAGTAAAAATTTTATACATTGAAAAAAAAAATGCAGAAAAACGTCATTTGGAGAAAAATGACTTCAAAGTTTTCGAAATGCTGCTTCAGCTATTCAGCGGGTATAATTCTAAAAGCCATATCTTCTGTTCTAAAGGGAATTCAACGGAATAATTATATCAAAATGTTCAGAAAAGAAACGAGTTTAACATATAAAAAAATTAAAATTTCGAAAATTTTAAAGCTTGTTAAGAGTCTTGAGACCCCGGGGAGGGGTAGTCGGGTCCTTGTATTGCAATCACAATAAAATTTAAGAGGGGCTTAGACAAAAAATCCTTCTTTATAATTATGTTTATCTGTATAGAAAATAGCAGGGTTGCATGAATTAGGGTCCAAGTTATAGTAGTTTGAATAATGGACTTGCATATTTTTATACTAAATTTGTTTAGGGTGGGGGAAGCGCTTCAATATAAAAAAGGGACAAACTCTTGTCTTTTAATATTTATCTATATTCGTACAAAATATGGACGGGTTGCGTCAACTAGAGAGCCGAGCTATAATTGTTTAATCTGTCGCAGTCTTATATTTATGCTGTACTAAAATTTGGGGAGTTTCAATAAGAATAGCTTAAAATAGTTTTTTTTATATTGTTTACAAACATGCCTGTACAATAATTGGCGAAGTTAGATCAATTATCCGACTTAAGGTCATTTTAATGCGCCGTGACTTAAATTTATTTTACACTAAAATCTATAGGGCTTTGATTAAAAAAAACTAATTCACCTTCTATAACATTTATATATACCCGTATAAAATGTTTGTGGGTCACGTTAATTACAGCCTCATTAAAATCGTTTTAATGTATCGGGGCTTATATTTAGTTTAGTTTATACTAAAATTGGAGGGAGCGACGACGAAAAACCGACTGTGCACGCCCTCAAAATGGTTATGTTTACTCATAGAAAATTTGACGAGGCTAAAGCAATTACAATGAAGTTGGTTTAACCAATAACCATTTTAATGTGTCGGGCCATCTGAGCTATACCAAGATTCGGAGGAAGGAGAACTGTTTAGCAAAAGAGAAAATTTTTCGCTGCTTTTTTCGACTTCTTTCTACGAGTAATATTCCTTTACTATGTCTATTGAAAATACTGTTCCAAGACTGAAACTCAACCCAATATTATTCTTTTATGAGAATTTTGAGTCTTCGCATTCTATGGCAACCCTTGAACCCCTATAGTGACCCTCTTATATCCGTGGAGCTCAAGTAATCAATTAGGTGACGTTGACAACTTGACAGATTTGTAGAGGATTTTAGGTACAGCTAATTTTTAATTCAAAATTACAGTGCTTTGATTAGAATAAATTTTAAAAGTTGCCTAATTACGTAAAAGAAAACAAATCAAATTTTGCTTGCATAAGCTCCAAATTTTTATATCGTTCTCCAATCTATAGTTATACACGAATAAAGACTACACATTATACTTTTTGGGACTTTTCGAAACTTTAACACGAATTTTAAAATACTCAAAACTGTTTTAAAAATATTTTAAGCTTATAATGTAGTGAAGAGCATCCGTACTTATATGCTGAAAAAAAATGTTTTTGGAAAGTTTGAAATTTGAATGAACAATCAGGGTAAGTATTTTTGCCATAGGATAACATGGGAATCGAAAATGCTTCTTCCGCACGAGTAAGTCGCCGGCACATAACAAGAGTAGCGCTATAGCGCCTCCTGAAATTTTGGCATATAACAAGAGGAGCGCTATCGCGCTGCTCCACCCTCAAACGGTTAAATAATAATTCAAAGCTTGTATGAGATAGCAATTGCCTCTGTATGTGTTTCAGAATATTCAAAATTTTATACCTGAAAAATATACGGAGATACTTGTGTCGAATCCGAACCGAATAGGTATTGTGAATATGCGTGCAGCACACCTTTGGATTGCAGACGGTTAAAACGTTTTTATGATTTAAAAATTAATGATCGATCCTGAAACACGGAGAAGTAAATGCAAATTTCCGAGACATTCAACATTCACCATTTGTGCATGGTGAATGTCGACATTTGCCGGTGTAAGTCAGAAATAAGGGTATTTAACAAATATATCAGACATACATCAAGCGACTATGTGAATGTTGACATTCACCGGTGAAAGTCGACATTCTCCGGTGAAAGTCGACATTCTCCAGATTTCGGTCTTTCACGGTAACATATATATATATATATATATATATATATATATATATATATATATATATATATATATATATATATATACATAGATATATAAATATATAAAGTTTTTCACTGAGGGTGGTTTTCGGTTCTAGGGGTCATGATCGGTGTAGATCTGCAAAAATTTTTCAGAAATTCCAACGTAGGGGAGAATGTAATATGTAGTATTTCATACGAAATCTACCTAATAGCTAAATCCTAAATCGTTAATTTTAGAGGTATGATTTAAGCTGCAAAAATGTTTCAAATGTTCTTCTTCATCATATGAAAACCCATTTTTTAAAAAAGCTAGAAATTTAAAATTTTTACACCCCCCCCCCCCCCCTGGGTCCTGTAAGTTTTATTTAGCTTTGAATTTTGTGAATTTTCAGTGTTTAACATAACTAAAAATGCGTTTTTCTCTTTTTACTGGCAGAAAACGCAAAAAATTCATAAAGTTAAAAGTATCATAACTCGGCAAGTTTTGATTGTAGAAAAATGGAATTTTTAAGACTTTATTTAGTGAAGCACAAAGAGAGTTTTCCTAAGTATAACAGGACTGTATAAAGTTTTAGATTTTTAACTTGAAAAAAATGGATTTTCATATGATGAACAGCATTTGAAAAGTTTTTGCAATTAGAACCATATCTCTTAAACTATCGGTTTCGTAAAATGCTATTGGTCAACATAAAATGAGAACACCCTGAATGTTTTAAACTTTCTGAGCTTAGTACATTCACTGTTATTTACATTAACATTAATACGTTATGCCATAAAAATAAAACTAATTTACTTACCCAGATTTTTTGACAAAGCCTTCCACTTCAAGTTTTGCAATCATATCTTTAGCAAGCTGCTTATCACATTTCAAACCTCTTTCCAGTTGGAAGGGTGTCACTTGCTTTAATTCGACACAAAATACAAGCGCCCTCCTCATTGCACTCAATTCCTGTAAAATAAATTAGGTGTAAAAATGCATAAAAAAAAAATCAAATCTGATTTTTTTTTCTTTGCCAAATGATATTGCCGAAAGGAAATTTTTATATAAAATTTGAAAGTAATCCATTCCATTTATTACAAGAATGCATTATACTTAAATTTTCTTTCTTTTTTTTTTTCTTTTTTTTTTATATAGATTCCGGTCAAATTTTCCTTTACACAGAATTTTTTCTATACGATTATTTATATTTATTATAGGGTTTATACATGCATTAATATAAGATTATTATTTGTAGTTGACTTTCTTAAAGCTCACTCCATCACTGTTTTTTACAAAATCAAAATACTAATTTTAGGGATTAAAAAATGAATTTCAGAAAATATACCTTTGTGTAATCTTAGACAAGTATTTTTTTCTTTATTGACAGCATTAAAAGTAATTCTTTTTTTTTAAATCGGATAATTATAATTTCAATGAAAAAGCTAGTCGGATGTGGCAATCCCAAAACTTTCTTCTACTATCTCATGCATGTTAATACTTCGGGAAAAATGCAGCATAGCAGCGTCACCGGTTAGGTAATTTACACCAAAATCTAATCAGCAACAACTTATGTCAACTTCTAATAAAATTTGAAGTTTGATGATCCGTTCATTAGCTTTTGAGATCGAGCTATTGCGGACATCGCGAAAAGTTCTGCATAGCAATGGCACCTGTTGGGCAATTTACCCCCAAAAACTTATCAGAGCCAATTTATATCAGGGATTAACTGAATCTAAAGTTAGATGAAAATTCATGCATTAGTTCTTGTGATATAGCTATTGCGGAAATCGTGCAAAATGCAGCATAGTAGCGCCCACCTGTTGTGCGATTGGCACCAAAAACTAAAACAGACTAATTTATATCAGGGGCTAACTGAATTTGAAGTTTGATGAAAATTCGTGCATTAGTTCCTGAGATAGAGCTATTGTGATAATCCTGAATAATGCAGCATAGCAGCGCCACCTATTGGGCAATTTCAGCACAAAATTATATCAAGGACAACTGAATCTGAAGTTTTTTGAAAATCCGTGATTTAGTTCTTGAGCTATAGCTATTGTGGAAATCATGAATAATGCAGTATAGCAGCGCCACCTGCTGGGCGATTTACACCAAAAAGTAATCAGCACCAAATTATATCAAGGACTAACTGAATCTAAAGTTTTATTAAATTCCGTTCATTAGTTATTGAGATAGAACGCCCACACATTTTGTGTCACACACAGATAGACAGACAGACAAACGGACAGACAGACATATTGTAAAAACATGTTTTTCGGGATCTCTGACCCCTAAAACGTGTAAATGCGTCGAAAACCGGAATGCGAGAATTTTCACGAATTCAATATTTTCTTCTTGTAAAGATAGAAGAAATTAAAAAATGCATCCTTACATTAATCTTCAAATAGTCTAAATTTAAAATTAGGGGTCATTTGATTTTTTTTATAAATAGAATAATATATTATATATGTAATAATATAGAAATAGAATTGTTCATTATTTATAAATTATGATTTGATATGTAGATATATTGTACAATTATAATATAATGATACAGAATGAGTTATAGAATTCATTTGAAATATTTATTTTACTGGTGAGGTGAATAATTTCTTTATTTAATCATTCATGATAATCATTGTAGATTTAAAAAAAAAAAAAAAAAAAAAAAAAAAATAGAAAAGAAAAGAAACTTTAATATTTTCACCTCAACTTTGTATCAAATCTCTTCGTGTGTCAAATATCGCAACATGTGCATTTTAAGAACAATTTCTGGTTATTATGTTTGTAAATCTAATACCGATTTCGAAAAATATACCGGCCGTGCAATTACAGAGAGGGTTTTTAATTTCTTTTTAATATAATTTTTTATTGAATTTCGATACTTAATAATAAAAGAAAATTTACATTTCTTTCATTACATGCTTTTAACTTGTTAAAAGCATGTTCAGTTTTGGCTTTTAAATGTTGTATTAAAATTTGCAGCAGAGTTTTAATTTATTTAATAATAAATCAATATTTTAATTAAAACTAATTTATTATTATTATTTTTTTTTTACAATACAGAATTAATATTGAAACGTTAATAAAACACCGTTATGCTAATAAAACACCGTTACGTAAATGTTAATAAAACGAATAACTGAACGAATTTTTTAAAAATAAACACTAAGCGAAGGTCAAACTGTAACAAATATACATAATTCTAACGTTTATAAGAATTCTGTCATATCATAGACATGATAAATATTTGAGAGCATCCATCAGAAAAGGGACTATCAATTAATTACGAAATACTTCAAAAGGGAGTTTACAAAGTGTAACACACTGGGCTTATACGTTGTGATGTCACATTTAAAATATTAAAATTATTAGATAAGTACAGTTTGCAAACAGCATAAGTTAAGCTGATAAAATATATGTATTTTTACTCAGGAAGTTTTAAACATATTTTTATTTTGAATTGCAACAACTGGAAGCAGAACTTCTCACGATCTTGACGGTTTTATGATATTTATTTTAATATATATTGAATACCTAGCATATAAAAAGCGGTTATAATTGAAATGTTGTTTTAATAAAAATTAGCTACAAATAAAAGTTGTGTAAAATGTGACGTCACAATAGGGTGGTTATCACGTGAGTGTGACAGCCTGTGCAACGACTACGCACTGGCTCACAAAATCCATCCTTGTGTAGCAATTTTTGGCGAGAAGGCAAGTTGTGTGCATCAGCCACCCACCGCACTCACCAGATCTGTCCATACCGGACTACTTTTCATTTTCTAAGTTGAAATTGAAGGTGAAGGGGCAACGGTAAGTGTCTATAGAGACATTGAAGCGGCTGTGACACCAGAACTCAATAGTGTTGGGGTTGAGGCGTTCCAGAAGGCGTTTAATGACCTATACTGTCGTTCCAAGCTTTGTATGGAATTGCGAGGAGTCTACGTAGAATCTTAATATCAAATGAAAGTATAATCTCTGTGTTATATGGTATGTGTGCGACGAGTCCTGGAACTTTTTGAGTGCACTGTGTAAATGCGTGATGTAATTAATGGATGATCCGAAAAGGAAAACATACGAATTAATAAAAGGAAGAATTTCAGTGATACATTTAATGTTTCAAATTTAATTAAATTTTATAAGTCCGTATTCTATATATCAATTTATTAATTCATGGTAAAAACACGGAGTTCAATAAAGCCAGAGTACTAAAATTTCAATTAAATACAAATCTCTAACAGATGTTTTTTGAAAAATTTTTTCGATCTTCTTCTCTTCTTGTAGAATGGAAGTCGAAGAATACAGGGAGAATTTGTGAAATTATAATCAATATTTGAAATGTGAATATTTTGAAGAAAATAAGTATTCAAAATATTTACCTTTTGTTCGTCACTTTCATTTGTATATATCACATCTTGCGACATCTTATAAGGAGCATCACTGATGCACTGAGTGCAGTAAAATTCGGATTCGACTTCATGGGAATTCAAAAAACCGTAACAAACAGAATGTTGCCTTTTGCCACAGACTGTACACTGAAGAATATTAGTACCTGAATTCTGCAACAATACAAATAGATTAAAGTAAAATATGAGATAATTTAGTTCACATTTTTGTATTAATTTTAAATGGTATTTATTATACACAGAATTTGGGGCACATTTAGTAAACTTTATATGTAAGTTAATTAAGCTGTGCTGATTATTCATGCATAAATTTCAAGTGTATGAGCAGCTTAAAAAATAAAAAAAGAGAAGAAGAAAGAAAAAAAGACAAACAAGTTAGATTAGAAAATTCATCTTTCATTAATGTTTCAGGTGTTGATAGTCATTTAAACATACGCATACGTTTATTAATCGTTGAAATTTGCCAAATTATTAACGATTGTGAATGCGCGTTTCATGCAACATATTGAAAAAAAAAAAACATTTTTTTACATTTAACAGAAATGGTCAATCCTGACAGTTTCGCTTATTATCAAAATATGGCTCCGGTTGATTTAATTTTTTTTTCTCTTTAAAAACATTCATCTGAAGTTTGATTGCATTCTGACAATTGCATAAAAAGAGCAGAAAAAGATGTCTGAAAATAATGGGTTCATAATTTTATTCAATTTGGAATTTCAAAAAAAGTTTCATGATCAGATAATCAAAAAGCAAATTTGTGTAACAAGTTATTTATCGGATATTAATTGATGCATCAAACATGTTCATTTTTTATAAATATATATTGTATTTTTTTCTCCTAGCCATCCTGCAAATTTTGTGATATGATTAAAAAATAATTTATAATAATAAAGATAGATGTATGTGTGCCTGTGTGAGGCTGTGGTTTTCTGAACAGACCCTCTACGGACTGACCGACAAGATTTGGCAGGAAGATACCTATATGTCTGAAGTTATGTATTTTAAAGAGAAAAAAAATAAATCAACCAGAGCCATATTTTGATAATAAGCGAAACTGTCAGGATTGACCATTTCTGTTAAATGTAAAAAAATGTTTTTTTTTTTTTTTTTTTTTTTTTTTTTTTTTTTAATAAATATGTTGCATGAAACGCACATTCACAATCGTTAATAATTTGGCAAATTTCAACGATTAATAAACGTATGCGTATGTTTAAATGACTATCAACACCTGTAACATTAATGAAAGATAAATTTTCTAATCTAACTTGTTTGTCTTTTTTTCTTTCTTCTTCTCCTTTCTTTTATTTTTTGAATTTTTAAAAATCGGATTGTTTCGATTAGATTTCCTTTAAATTAATTTTTTATACGACTTTTTGCGTTAGAAGCGATCGTCCACATTAGTAATTGAAATCTGGTTTGTATATTTTACCCAAATATTCGTAAAAGAAATCTGGTTTTAATCTTTAAATAGTAAATTTTGAATTTTTCTCGAAATTTTTATCCAATTTTTGAACTTTTTTTTTCTGAACAGGAAAAAACTTTCTCGTAAAGTTTGTTGCGACTGTGATTAAATTAAATTTGGATTAATGCCAAATCGGTTCCTATAGCAACGCGAATAACGATGCTGAAAATGTAAAGGTCGAAATAAAAAAATCGAGGTAATTCAAGAATTGAGATCGGAGTGGGCTTACGCTGCCGAAGGAGTGTGGCCCTCAACCTTAGATTCGTTTGAGAAAACCAACCCGGCGCGACATAGCGGGTGGTGCTAGTTTAAACCAAAACTAAGTCTTTGGTTATTTTTTAATGGTGCCTTCGATTTTCTTCTTAAACTTCTTTTTTTTCGCGGGGTGGGGGTTACTTTTAGGTTTAAGAATAAAAAAAAAAAAAAATATGCAAAATACAAAATTAAGATTTACTGAATTTTAACGAAAGTGTCATTTATTAAAATTTAAGGAATATCCGTAACAATTTTGCATACAATATGACAATACATATGACAATTGGGTATAGAGGAATTTTTGAAGACTTTTGGAAAATGTCGCATTGCAACATGATAATCACATAACCTATTTCCAATATTTTTTTTTATTTTAAATTATTGATTTTGACAATGGGACCCTATTTTTAAATTTAAGTAAGGAGACACATATTCGCGAAAAAAAGAAAAAAAAAAAAGTCTCATGTCTCAACAACGGTGTACAGAGCTTTAAAGAAACTTTGTTTCGTTTTTTATTAAATGCTGAAACATAAATGAAGAAATACTAGTAAGTGTAAAGACGTATACTATTATTACTACATGAAGATAATAGCTAAAGTTTTTATAAAGACTAAATAATAGTAAATGTATAAAATATCCCATTGTTATGAAGTCAGACTCAAAAGGGTTAACCGCACTTTTATGTCCCAAATTAAGAAATAAGAAAAATTCCACTTTATAACTATCCCTCTTAATATTTGAAGAAAAATTGCATATAAAAAATTGCACAATGATAATAATGGGGATATGCTCGTTCATTAAAACTAAGTTATTAAATAAGTGTTTATAAGTCTTTCTGTATAATTATCACAAAACATAGGTTGACAACAAACTTTTCTGTCTTTTGAAATCTTGTAAAATAATAAAAGCAAATATATTGTGTATTCATTTCTAAATAGTGATATTATTTTTAGTGGATTTTTTTTTTCACCGCGCATCTGTGTACAATATAAAAGCTGTTCTTGGTTAAATGGCTGAGAAAATGTACGTAAAAAAAAAAAAAAAAAAAAAAAAAAAAAAAAAAAAACTTATTTGTACTTCTAAACATGCTGAAGTAAAATAATTTTGCATGGAATATAAGATGAATTGTCATGGGCGTGCGCAGAATTTTCAAGGAAGCGGGGGATATTTGTATCTAGTTGGTACACAGGGTGTCCAGCGAATATGACCCTGATTTCAAAATTAAATATCTCAAAAACAGAGATCAATAGAATTACGCGGTAAACGATTTGCTTATTAGCTAAGCTGTAAAAATGTTATACAGAAGTTTCAAAATTTAGTTGCAAAAAACGTTAACAGATGGCGCTGTAATCGCAATACTTGTAAACTGTACTTTGAAGTCCAGAGCACTAGCGTCTCATTCCTAGATGACTCCCTACGGAAGAACGAATATTGGGAAAGTCCACTTTTTCATTGGGGTGATGTGCTGAAGTGGAGACATCTGGTCACAGAATTATTGCATCAGCTTTAGTTTTAGAAAATTTTAATTACTAGAATTTTCAATAAAAAGTTTAAAAATCATTATATAAAAACTTATTAAAATATTTTATTAAATTCAATTTTTAATGCCATATAACTATTTTAATCAAAAAGCATATATTTAGAAAAATAATTTTGTACTTTTTATATTTTTAAATCACGGCATAATATTTTGGTGTTATTGTTTATACCTGAATTATTATAAATAAAAAAGTAATTTTGCACTTTCATTTATTTTTAAATCACGACATAATACTTTGGTTTTAGCACAACACACATATTTCTTTTCTTTGTAAACAAAGTTTTAGAGACAGAAATTATGCATTAAATTATTTCTTTTTTAAAAGGAATTGATGATAAGTCATATCATCAACGTCAAAGCAAAAGTATTTTGGATGCTGCATTCTTTTCCAACACTTCGAATCCTATCGCTAGAAACTGCACAATATTCCTGTGCTCAATGAAAAAAATAAATAAAAACGAGTTTTTAAAATTAAAACTATTTTTTTTAAACTTAAGTTTTTAAAAATAGAAACTTTGTATTTTTTCATGCAAACTATTCTCTACAACAACAACAACAACAAAAAAATGATTTATGAATCATTATTATAAATGCTCAATGATTTTTTAAAAAGGGGTTTTTTTAGCTTAATTAAATTTTAAAACCAGAAACTTTGGATTTTTTTATTCAAAACTTTTTCACAGTTTAAATAAATATTAAAAAGTAAAGATTTCCATTTTTTCAAATCCTCCTCTACTTGGAATCGATTCCACGATCTACCAATTAGGAGAGAAAAGACCTACCACAGAGATACTGGTATCCGGACCGAAGTAGCTTATAACAAAATTTGAAACAAATCTCAATTCTGTCAACACATGGCTCCGCTTCTGCATATTACCCAAATAAAATATTTTAACAAGTTCTCATATAATGATTGCTAAACTTTTTATTGAAAATTCTATTAATTGAAATTCTCTAAAATTGAAGCTGATGCAATAATTCTGTGACCAGTATATGTCTCCGCTTCTGAACGTCACCCCAACGAAAATGTGGTCTTTCCCAATTTTCGTTCTTCCATAGGAAGCCATCTAGGAATGAGACGCTAGTGCTCTGGATTTCAAAACACAATTTATAGGCATTGTGATTACAGCGCCATCTGTTAGCGATTTTTGCAACTAATTTTTGAAACTTCTGTATAACATTTTTACAGCTTAGCTAATAAACAAACCGTTTACCGCATAATTCTATTGCTCTTTGTTTTTGAGATATTTAATTTTGAAATCAGGGTCTTATTCGCTGGACACTCTGTACATTCACTAGCATAGATACTAGCAAGGAGTGGGGGGATTGCCTTTCTGTGAATTTTGAAATTTAATTAACTTAATTTTCTTTATTTCTGATTCTTTGAAAGAATGATAAAATTTATTTCTCCCAAGTGATTTTAGCATAATTAAACACTAAGAGAAAGATAAACTATTTTTTTTTTCCGTCAAGGGATTAGGGAGGAAGTAGAAGACAATGTTTTTTTTTTTTTTTTTTTGTTTACGTTCATGTATCTCAAATTTATTTTAAACGGGAGATTCAGGGGGCAGTGCCCCTATGATAAAAGAAAGAGCGAACTGTTTGAATTTTCCACTTCGTAAATTGTTGGTAGAAATTTATTTTTGAATATTTAATGTTTTTCAGTTGTTAAATTTTTGTGTCGCTTTTTTATGTTATGTCTAAAAATTGTCTTGCATGGAGCGTTCTGACAAAAAATTGTAGGTTTAACGTATTCCATGCTTGTATTTTGCATTAAAAAGAAAACTGATTAGGCTGTGAACCACAGACACTTCTGTTCTCAAATCTTGCTCCTCCCTAGATTTCTTTTGCCTGCGCTAATGTCTCTTAGTATTTCAAGTTCTAACTTATTATTTTCAACGATTTAAACGAGAGCAAGTACCTTTTTTATCCTGTATACGCTCTTGTCAACTGTTATTAATATAATATATATATATAATACATTTTATATAATATTTATTTAATGACATTAAATAAATTAATGACATTTATTTAATGACATTAAAAAGAAAACTGATTAGGCTGTGAACCACAGACACTTCTGTTCTCAAATCTTGCTCCTCCCTAGATTTCTTTTGCCTGCGCTAATGTCTCTTAGTATTTCAAGTTCTAACTTATTATTTTCAACGATTTAAACGAGAGCAAGTACCCTTTTTTATCCTGTATACGTCCTTGTCAACTGTTATTAATATAATATATATATATAATACATTTTATATAATATTTATTTAATGACAAAGTCCCATTGGGGTATAGGGGTTAACTATAACGTAGACGAGATTACAAATTAAATGAAATATTAATTACACATTTTTGACGCACAATTTTTTCAGGTAAAATAAAAAATAACGTTCTCTCCTTCCTCTAAAATATGAAGTTCTAAACATTTAATAGATATGTGCATTTTTAATTACCTCTTTGCATTCACAAATGCACTCCACTTTTCCTTTTTCATGTTTTAGGGTGACGACGTCATCTATAAAATCTGAAATGAAATATTGAAGTTTAGAAAATTAGATTGTTACCACTCAAAAAATTTATATTTATTATTTATTTATATTCTACATAGGTTGATAATGTAATGAAAGTTACAGGTAAAAGGAAATTTCGCAAAAATTTTTTAAAATTTTAGGAAAACTTCAAATAGATTATTAGTTTATATAATAGTGACATAGCACTCATCACCAAGCAAAGTAGCATTTGGAATCTCTTCAAAATTTAAAGGGTGAAGAAATCACATGCATGATAAAGGATGCTATAAAGTTAGTCTTCTTGAAACTAGTCGCTTAATCTTTGAATTATTTTCAACTGGATTTTTTACCTGGTGATTTCAATGGAACTTTAGTTGGAGATGGTATGCTGAAATTTTCTTGTTCGTTTTCCACCTGAAATAATTTAAAGAGAATTAAAACATGTTTATGTGGAAAAAGAAGTTCAAGATATGTTATTTGTTATTTATTACATTACTTCTTTGTCTTCAATGTTTATTATTTAAAATTTAATAAACAATTATTTACACACACATTATCCAAAATGTAGGTGTTGGTAGATATTTAAACTTAAGATTATTTTAAGGGTCAATTATAAACAAAATAATGTAAAACAAGCATTCTGCTTGTTTAAATAATAACAAATCGTGTAATAAATAGCACTTTCGAAGCACTGCGCGAACTGGTTGGGAAATGCACTGTAAGGAAATAAAAAATAGAATGTCTTTAAAAGTTAATTCAAGCTAAATGTATGATAAATTCTCGTAAAAAATATCGTTACATTTTGTAATTGTAAATATGTTTTTATAATCGACATAAACTCTATTCTTATAGTAGGTAGGCACAAGATTTTATTTCAAGATCTTATTCAATTTCCACAACAATTGTATATGTGTTTTTAACGTCAATGCATTTACTGCAAAAGTTGAACAGTATTTTGGAAAAAAAATCTCTTTACTACGAAATGAAATTATATTTCAAATAAAATCATTGTGTAAATGTGCAGTCGTACATTGATATATTATTATGGCATACACAATTAACATAATACTTAAATAATAGTAATAATAAAAATAGACTTTCTTACATTATTTTCATTGTTTTGTGAACGCTGAGACCCAGTCAATAAGGACTCTTCATAAATTTGACTCAGTGGTTCTTTACTGAGCGCTGTTTTCAAAAACATCCTGTAGCTGTGGAAAATAAATAAAAAAATAAAATAAAATAAAAGTGCCAATTAAAATTTGTATAAAATAAAATGTTAATGCAATAAAAAATAGAACTTATCCTCACCTGGTTTTATTTTTAAATAACCTTATCAATCTTATTCAAATTAAAAATGCTATAAACCATTTTTTTTATAACTGTTCTTTTACTTGATAAATCTTTATATTTTTCCCTTTCAAAGAAAAAATTGCTGATTATTTTTACTTGTAGCAAATTTAAATGAATAAAAAAAATTGAAATGCCCTTATCATATTCTAAGTTTTAACTTTACTGCTGTTGTCTGAACAAGAGTTTTTCTGAAATTTATCTCTCTCTGTTATTTAAGAGTCATGTCTCCCCCACGTTTATAGGCTTTTTTAATTTATATATAAAAAATATAAGTATGTACAGATAAAATTTAGAGTAAAACACGGCGTTTTGAATCTTATGGATTGGATGAAATATTCGAAAAACTTTGTTTGAAGGATTTAATTTTATAATTCTACTCGTATAGTATGATGAATGGAAAAATAGTTAAAATAAGGAATCTCTTTGCATTATGTTTACGTAACAAATATATCAGAAGTATCAAATATATGCCACGAAAATATTGTTAAAAAATATCATAATTTTACTTAGGAAGTATACAGCTTTTATAAATAAACCCAGCAAATTATTTATTTTAATAAATATTTTACAATTTTTATTTATATTTATATCTGATATTTAATGCCTAGTAGTGCCTTGTTAATTGAATAATAAAAAATCTATTACTGTGATTTAATATAAAGACAATTTAATACTGAGGTATAATTTTACTGGGATTTAATATAAAGATATAATTTAATACTGAGATATAATTTTAATAGGGTTTAATATAATATATTGCGTTAAATATTATTTTTAACAACATAATTTATAATTTTATTATTAATTAATTAATTATTAATTGTTTTACTTTAAATTCTATTATTTTGTTTATCTTACAGGCGATTAAAAATAATCTTTTGTGAAAATAGAGGCACAAAACCAATAATTTAACTAAAAAGACTCATAACGATAAGTTTTTATATAAATTTTGACAAAACGATAATAATATCAAATGCTAATATACATAAAAAAAAAAAAAATTAATGCCATGAGTTTACCATAGGAAGATATAGCAAAGAGACTTAACTGGTTAGTCCGAAAAAAATTCGTTTTCTATTGACCAGAGGAAAAAAACGTTCTAACAAAAATTACAAACGACAATAAAGAGCGAAAAATTCAGTCAATTTCAATTCAAAAACATACAATGAACTTTCAAGCTCAGTGCTAAAAGGAAGATTTAAAAGTTCGATTATTTAATAAGATATAACTAGAAAAAGTACTTCAGTCCCACATAGGATTAACTTGAAGAAAGGAAAACGGAGACAGACTGATATTAAGCTGTTACAATAACTAGGGGATCGAACCCGAGCTCCTCGGGTTACAGAATATAAGTGAAAACCAATTTTTTTTTAATCTAATTATTTTTTTACATGTAATAAATATATATTTTAGATTGCCCACTAACATCAAAAAGAATTTTTTATATGAAAAATATCAATTATGCAATCAAATAAAGTTTTGAAATTTATTAAAAGCGATACTTTCACATGTCACCGCATGCCAGGAGTTATTAACCCAAGATTTTGCTACTTACGTCAGTCTTTCCGATCATTTCGGTGCATAAGCGCGTGGTTCAATCACATGTCTGTTAAATTTGTTTGTTATTTACATTACATTATTTATTTTTATATAGAGGAAGTTTTAACTTTGTTATGGAACATTAGACGAAAACATATGCTGAACTTTTTACATTGTTTTAAGGGCAAGCGGTACCTTCCGTAATCGAGCTACATGTGATAGAGATAAATTAAAAAATAATTTATGCTTGAAAGTCTATATATATATTACGCTATCGTACGTGGCACAGAAATAGCGATTAATTGTTGGTTAATTGTTCAATTGGTTATTTGTAAACAATTGGCGGTTAATTGTTTAATGGCAACGCCCGAATTAAGCGCATCTCATTGGTTATTGTGTAATATTTAAAAAAAGTGAAAAACAATAAATAAATAAAAAGTTTAATTAATAACTATAGAACAAAACAATTTATATAATTTTAAAAAATAAAATAAAAGTAAATAAACAATTTATTAATAAATAAACAACTACATCCGGGTTACCATATCAAGCAAAATAACGACACTTTGGCGTCAGTTATGTACCCCGGTGCGTATATGACATTGGCGTCAGAAAAAAGTCGTGCCAACGTAGTGCGTATATGACACCTGTGCCGTCTTTTATTCATCTAATTTAAACTACAATAAATAAAAAAATAAATGAAGGTGCTTTTCCAGTATAGGTACTTGGCGAAATAGAGAAAAGGTCCATGGCGAGAAAAGAAATTTTATTCTGGCAACCGATTTAATCCAAATATTTTTTTTCAAATAAAACTACATAAAAGTGTCTATAACCGCAAAGAGTTCGTACTTTTATGTTAGCTGGATGCAATTCTCGCCAACAGCATTTTTTATTTCTCGATGGGTAAATTAAAACAATCTTTGATGTTGAAATTAAATGGTTTATGGTATTATTTATTCTTTTTCTTTTCTTTCTCTTTTTGTAAAGATTTTTTTTTTAAGTGGAAGTCATGAATTTTAAAAGTTCTATTTTTAAATTAAAGTCATCCATTCTAAATAAAATGAGTGAAAGGATTATATTTTAATCTGAATTAACGAAATGTGAAAAAAAAATGCGACGAGTACAATGTTTGGCGATTTATCACCTGTGCCCGACTAACATAACTGTAGCGAGTTCTCGATTTCTCTATCATAATCTTCAAATTTGGCGAAGGATTGAGCAAGTAAATTAAATTATGAATAAAAGTAACATGATACAATGCCTAGCATACATTTAAGGGAGACCAAATTGGTCGCCACGGGCGGCTAGTTATTTAAAAAATATAATAACTCAGTCAATTAAGATATAATTTTCAAACAAATTGCATTTGAAAGTAGATTTTTTTCTTTATATGACGGTTTAAAAATTGAAAATGTGCGATATTTAGAAATTAAAAAAATCGCTGACATAGCACGTATTTTAATTTCAATTTATTTTTTCAGTTTTTATGAGAAAATGTCAATAAAAAGCTACAGTAATAAATTATTTTTTTTCTTCCGTGATTATTTTCCCTTTACTTTCAACTTTCCACGACTTTCAACAGAAATGGAGTTCTTCAGTTGCCACAATTACAAAAAATGTATTAAAAACTACAAAAAAATTAATATCTCAAAATTAAATTGAGATACAGCTTTCAAACAAATTGCATTTAAAAGAGCATTTTTTTCCTCATACGACGGTGTAAAAATTTAAAATGTGCGATGTTTAGAAGTTTAAAAATTTGCAGTAGAGAAAATTGCAAAACCAAAATTTCATTTCAAATTTCAAAGTGTTGCCATTCGCAGAATGACGTATGCGTTACGCACAGATATGTTTGTCCTTTATAATATAGATAGATATTTGACGATTTTGATAATATATAAGCAGAATAGGAGATTACAGTTGCCTTGAATGAACGTTTGCTTTAAAATTCATATTCAGCAGCATTGAAATATGTAGAAAGTCCTTCCGGCCAGTGCCGGGAGGAAGAGGTAGCTTTCATATTCCTTATTTTAAAAAAGTCAACTTATATTGTTCAAACACACGAAGCTCAATTAAGTGGAAACCGAATGTAGGAGATTCAATACTAATTTTTATCAATACTAAATGATTATGAATGAGAATTTCGCGAAATTAGTCAGCTTTATCCAAGTTGCTTTTATTTAAAGTAACTTATATTTGGCTGCCAAATACGGCGATTTCTTAAAGTGCCTGCCATTTTAAGACAACATGGTGGATGAGGCTAACCAGTGAACTTGATCGAGACCTTAGTAATTGCTGTGCACATGCTCACTCACATCGGAATCGGTTGATATATACGAGTGCTGTCACATGCAAAAAATCAGATTTTTCAAAATGTCGCCCACAATAGAAATTGAAACTGCTATATCTGAGCCATTTTTTAAGGTAAAGACAAACAAAAAATGCTCCTGAATCCTTATATCAAGGTCAAATACTTAAGAAAGAAACCTTTTTCAATTTCTAATTTTTTTTGCACCTCACCTTAAATATAATTTTTTTTTCAATTTAATGGCCGCCATTTTGAAACAAGATGGCTGATGAAGCTGACCAGCGAACATGGTCGAGGTATTGATGTATACTATCCACGTGCCTTCTTCCATCTAAATAGGTGAATACGTGTGGTATCGCGTGACAAATACAAGATCGTTTCAAAGCGTTAGCCATGACAGAAATTCAAAGTGCTATAATTTAACCACTTTTTAAGATATAAACAAAAGAACAAATTTTCAGAAATAAAAACTGCTCCAGAATCTTTGTATCAAGGCCAAACACATAAAAAAAATCTTTTTCATTTTCCAATTTTTTAATACCTCATTTTAAATTTTAAATTGAATTTTTTTTTTTTTTTTAAATGGCAACCCTTTTGAAACAAGATGGCGAATGAAGCTGGCCAACGAACTCGGTCAAGACATTGGTATGTACTATGTACAGACCAAGTTACATTCAAATCGGTTCATAAATACGCCTGTTATCGCGTGACAAAAATCAGATCGTTTTAAAATGTCAGCCACAATAGAAATTCAAAATGTTATAACTCAGCCATTTTTTTTAGATATAGACGAAACAAAACCTGTTCCGGAATCTTTGTATTAAGGCCAAACACATACGATAAAAATCTTTTTCATTTTCCAATTTTTTGGTATCTCATTTTAAATTTAATTTTTTTAAATTATTTAAATGGCCGCCATTTTGAAACAAAATGGCGGATGAAGCTGGCCAACGAACTCGGTCGAGACATTGGTATGTACTATGTACACACCGAATTACATCCAAATCGATTCATAAATATGAGAGCTACAGTGTGATATATGTCAGATATATATATATATATATATATATCAATTTTGAACGGAGGGTGGTTTCGGGGTCTGGGGGTCATGATCGATGAAAATATACCAAAATTTTTTGAAATCGCTTTCCTCCGAACGGCTGCAATAGGTAGCTTTTTGTAAAGAAAGCTACCTAATAAGAATTTTTAAATATCCCAATAAAAGGCTTTGTTCTATCCTAAGTTTATTATTTCTGGTTTCGTTTTATTAGGTAGCTTTCATTACAAAAAGCTACCTATTGCAGCCGTTCGGAGGAAAGCGATTTCAAAAAATTTTGGTATAT
Source organism: Maratus speciosus (assembly GCA_963932465.1). Lineage (NCBI taxonomy): Eukaryota > Metazoa > Arthropoda > Arachnida > Araneae > Salticidae > Maratus > Maratus speciosus. The sequence continues at coordinate 444,945,658 of OZ010797.1, forward strand.
TTTCATCGATCATGACCCCCAGACCCCGAAACCACCCTCCGTTCAAAATTGATATATATATATATATATATATATATATATATATATGACCTATGTCACACTGTAACTCTCGTAATTATGAACCGATTTCGATGTAATTCGGTGTGTACATAGTACATATCAATGTCTCGACCGAGTTCGTTGGCCAGCTTCATCCGCCGTTTTGTTTCAAAGTGGCGGCCATTTAAAATTTTTAAAAAAAATTAAAATTTGAAATGTGGTAACAAAAAATTAAAAATGAAAAAATATTTTTTTTCTGATGTATTTGACCTTTATACAAAGATTCCGGAGCAGTTTTTGTTTCGTCTATATCTTAAAAAATGGCTGAGTTATAGCATTTTGAATTTCTAGCGTGGCTGACATTTTGAAACGTCCTGAATTTTGTCCCGCGATAAAAGGCGTATTTAAGAACCGATTTCGATGTAATTCGGTGTGTACATAGTACATACCAATGTCTCGACCGAGTTCGTTGGCCAGCTTCATCCGCCATTTTGTTTCAAAATGGCGGCCATTTAAAATTTTTTAAAAATTTAAAAATTTGAAATGTGGTACCAAAAAATTGAAAATGGAAAAATATTTTTTCCTTATGTATTTGACCTTTATACAAAGATTTCGGAGCAGTTTTTGTTTCGTCTATATCTTAAAAAATGGCTGAGTTGCAGCATTTTGAATTTCTAGCGTGGCTGACATTTTGAAACGTCCTGAATTTTGTCACGCGATAAAAGCGTATTTATGAACCGATTTGGATGTAACTTCGTTTATACATAGTACATACCAATGTCTCGACCGGGTTCGTTGGCCAGCTTCATCCGCCATCTTGTTTAAAAATGGCAACCATTTAATTTTTTGAGAAAAATTTAAATTTAAAATTTGGTACCAAAAAATTGAAAATCGAAAAACTATTTTCTTCTTATGTGTTTGACCTTGATAAAAAGATTCGGGAGCAGTTTTTGTTTCGTCTATATCTTAAGAAATGGCTGAGTTATAGCATTTTGAATTTCTAGCGTGGCTGACATTTTGAAACGTCCAGATTTTTGTCACGTAATAACAGGCGTATTTATGAACCGATTTCGATGTAATTCGGTGTGTACATAGTACATACCAATGTCTCGACCGAGTTCGTTGGCCAGCTTCATCCGCCATCTTATTTCAAAATGGCGGCCATTTAAAAAAATTAAAAAAATTAAAAAAAATAAAATGAGATACCAAAAAATTGGAAAATGAAAAAGATTTTTTTCGTATGTGTTTTACCTTAATTTAAAGATTCCGGAACAGTTTTTGTTTCGTCTATATCTAAAAAAATGGCTGAGTAATAGCATTTTAAATTTCTATTGTGGCTGACATTTTAAAACGACCTGATTTTTGTCACGCGATAACAGGCGTATTTATGAACCGATTTGGATGTAACTTGGTCTATACATAGTACATACCAATGTCTCGACCGAGTTCGTTGGCCAGCTCCATTCGCCATCTTGTTTCAAAAGGGTTGCCATTTAAAAAAAAATTAAATTTAAAATTTAAAATGAGGTATTAAAAAATGGAAAATGAAAAAGATTTTTTTTATCTGTTTGGCCTTGATACAAAGATTCCGGAGCAGTTTTTGTTTCTGAAAATTTGTTGTTTTGTTTATATCTTAAAAAATGGTTGAATTATAGCACTTTGAATTTCTAGCATGGCTAACATTTTGAAACGATCTTGTATTTGTCACGCGATAACAGAACAGAAACAGAAATCACCCACTCGTGGACAGCCAACCTTGCGGTATCACGTATTCGCCTATTTCGATGTAAGAAGGCATGTGGATAGTATACATCAATACCTCGACCAAGTTCGCTGGCCAGATTCATCAGCCATCTTGTTTCAAAATGGCGGCCATTAAATTAAAAAAAAATATATATATTTAAAGTGAGGTGCAAAAAAATTAGAAATTGAAAAAGGTTTCTTTCTTAAGTATTTGACCTTGATATAAGGATTCAGGAGCATTTTTTGTTTGTCTTTACCTTAAAAATGGCTCAGATATAGCAGTTTCAATTTCTATTGTGGGTGACATTTTGAAAAATCTGATTTTTTGCATGCGACAGCACTCGTATATATCAACCGATTCAGATGTGAGTGAGCATGTGCACAGCAATTACTAAGGTCTCGACCAAGTTCACTGGTTAGCTTCATCCACCATGTTGTCTTAAAATGGCAGGCACTTTAAGAAATCGCCGAATTTGGCAGCCAAATATAAGTTACTTTACAGAAAAGCAGCTTGGATAAAGTTAATTTCACGAAATTCTCATTCATTATATTGATAAAAATTAGTATTGAATCTTCTATAATTGGGTTCCACTAATTTGAGCTCCGTGTGTTTGAATAATATAAGCTGGCTTTTTAATAATAAGGAATATGAAAGCTACCTCTTCCTCCCGGCACTGGCCGGAAGGACTTTTTAAATCTGAATTTGCATCGTTATTTATAATAAAAATTAGTCGAAGTTTCTCTTATTGAATAATTTACTTAAATACTTACTTGTTGAATTCAGTGGAAACTTTTCCTAGTTCAAGCTTTACAGCATTCGGTGGAAAAAAGAACTTTTCATTATTACTAGGCTCAAAACCTTGTGGTTGATAATCGGGAGGAGTAACTGAAATATATATATTTAAATATGTGAAAGGTATGTGTTTCAAGTAACATAAATTTTATCAGCTGTAACAAAAACAAAAACAAGCTCGGAAAGTTAGATTAGTGATATATGTATCTAGATCAATTTGACACATTTGTCAAAAAATTTAAATCATCAAACCAAAATTAAATCGAAATAATAATCGTTTCATTTGACTTAACAACTTGAGAGCCCAAAGCCTATTTAAATGGTCTAAGGAAATCTTTCATTGTGGTATGGAAAGTTTAAATTTGAGTATGTTTTGTTATAGCTATCAAGCTGGTTTTTACAAATATAATATTATTTGATTTCTAGGCGTGACACAAGCAACGCAGGTTATAAAAAAACCCCAGCAAATTCAAAATGGGACTCAGTATTGACTATTTCACCATAGCTAATAAACTATAAAATCAGCTTTCACAAATGAGATATCATTTATCTTGCCGTAATAAAAAAAAAGTTCAGAAAGCTCTAAATAAAAGCATAGGAGCATAAAAATTTCAAACATTTTATTATAAGTCTGAACTATTAACTCCCTTTTTTAAAAATATACAAATATATTTTTTCTATTTTGTTAAGCAATGTCCCCCTTCGCGCCTCCCCCCCCCCCCTTTTTTTAAACTTTTCATACGCATATAGTGTAAGAGATTGTACATATATGACGTTATCTTCTTTTTGGCAATTTTGAACTCCCTTCTTCTTACGATATCATACGTTATCGTTCCTCGAACTTTCCTCCCCCTAACGATATCGTTATCAGTGTCGAAAACTACTTTTTCTTTTTTCTTTTTTTCTTTCTTTTTCTTTTTATATGTTTGCAATGATATACAGATATGGTTATATGTATATTTATTATTTGTATACTTTACTTTTGAATGAAGAGAACTAGAAAGTAGGAATTCTGCTTTTTCAGAATTTAGTGTCGCCCCCGATGACAAAAAAATATATGTATATAAATATAGATACAGTATAGTCCCGATTATCCGAGTTAATCAAACTTATACCTTTGGAATGGATCATTTTCTTCTGATGGACTGATGGCTTCTATTATTATGAAACAGTCATTATAAAGGAAGTGTTAGGTGAAGATGAAAGAGCAGTCGTAAAAAGTTAGAATTCTGATTTTCTGGTCAGAATGGGGGGAGGGGGGGGATGGCCATAATTGTTTTACGGCTGCTCTTTCATCTTCACCTAACACTTCATTTATAATTACTGTTTTATAATAATGGAAGCCATCAATCCATCAGAAGAAAATCCCTCGGTTAAAGCAGAAACTCCGATAATCGGGACTCTACTGTAGTTCAGTTTTAAGACTTATAACACGCGATTTTATTTTACATAAAGTGACGTCATCCACATCCGCTGAAGAATTCATCATTTTCGATGCAGTGTTAAACAACATCTACAGTAAAGTACGCTTAGGACGTCACTATCGCTGAATAATACACAAATCCAAAAATAAGAGATTTCGTCATTCAAAAAACTCGACAAAAAACTCGGCTATCGAAAGTTTCACAAGCCTTCATTTGTTTGTATTATTAATATAGATCTTTAAAATTAAATTTAGTTTCTAATAGCTCCATGTTTTTTCAGAAACCATTCATTTATATTTTTTCAAAATAGCACGTATTTTAATAAAAAAAAATTTCAGTTTCTGTGGGAAAATGGCAACAAAAAGATATAATTGCTATTTTTCTTTCACTTTCTACAGAAATGGAGTTCTTCCGTTGCCAATATTAAGCAAATGGCTCTAAAAACTACAAAATAATAATAATAATAATAATAATAATATCTCAAAAATAAATGGAGATGCAGTTTTCAAACAAATTGCATTAAAAAGTACTTTTTTTTCCGAATACGACGGTATAAAAATTGAAAATGTGCGATACTTAGAAGTTTAAAAAATTGCTATAGAGTGTTTAATCGTACTGCTTTGTTTTACGGCTAAGAAATAGCATAGCTTACCGGGGGCTAATAAGTTAATAAAATATCACTATTATATGTGAAATAACTTTATATCAAATAACAATTTAAAGAAATACTTACTGACACTTTACAGAAATACTTACTATTTAAAGGTATTTAATAATAGCTTTTTGTTACATAATGCATTCAACAATAATATTGTCTTTTTGCATTTGCCCTCTGGACGGTGGTAAGCAGACCTTCTTATATTCAAAGCAGATGTATAACATTTCCCCCCAGTTTTTACTTGTTAACATAACGAATATCATTTCGAACCTGGTTTCTCTAACGAGTTATATGCGCATATGGCAGAAGAATAGGATTAGAGAACGTTGGGATATTCCATATTTTGGAACGAAATGATTTTATAAACATTTAATGCCTTTAATATTAATTTTGTATTTTCATAAAAATAGATAACAGACTATACTGATGTAAAGAAAAGTTAACAGAAAAAAATTGTTTGGATAAAAAATGATAAAGATATAAAAGTCAAACACAAACACCTCCTTCCCTTAGAGATATCTTACGATATCAAGTACCCCCCCCCCCCCCATATGCCTAAAGTGATAACGTTGTATATGTCCAGTCCCTAAGGAAAGAATCATGATAAAACACAGATTATGAAAATATTGGTAGAGAAAGTTCGGGTATTATGGAATGATCCGGCAATATGGAATGGTCGCGCAATATGGCATGGTTGGGCAATATGGAATGGTCGCGCAATATGGCATGGTTGGGCAATATGGAATACTTCAATATCTGTCTAGCATGGTGCTGCGGCCAAGCATAAGACTGCCAAACGACTTTCTAGTACTCCCACGATGCACTGCGGTGAGTTCGGTTTGGATACCTGTTGCTGGACACGCTGAAAACAAATCTTATTCTCAATTGTTGCAGTTCTTTTCAGGTAAGTTTTATAAAACTAGGGGGCTCTGCCCCCTACGAGCTACGCTCGTCAACCCCCGTTCAGACACCGCAGACTCTAAAAGTACGCTAATTTGATCGGCTTTAAAAAGATTTCGGAAGATTGAATTATAATTTAAAAAACAGTGGCGATCTCCCTATAAACGGATTTCTATTCGTTTCTCTTTGAATGGGGAATTTTAAGGCCAAATCCGCTGCGGTACTACTTGATGAACACGTCGACCAATTTCGCTAAATTATATAAATCGCCAAAGCACTCGCCAATTATATAAATTGACATAATTTTTATTTTAAATAACGAAAGAACAAATAAATTAGTGCAACATTAATAAAAATACAAATAAAACGGCGAAATAAAAATAACTTGATGACATAGACACGTGTAACTTGCTTAAAGTCAAGTTAATGTGACATTTACGATCAACCATTATTGGCATTTAATCTTATAGTTTGGCGAATGATAGAGTTTTGGTCGACGGGATCACTAAGTAGTACCAAAAATACATATGTCAATCGCTGTTTTCGTCTTTGACGTAGACACGTGTAACAACATTTCAAAATAAGCTAATATAAAAGGAATTAAGTAAACAGAGTCTTTGTCTCCCGGTATTTTTTAACAAAGCGAAAAGAAAGTTCTTTTAAATAAGACTTTTTAAATGAATCGTTTTTAATCTGACGTAATTTTGACCAAACTATTCTTTCTCTTTTTAATATTCACGTGAAAATGCTTGTTTTAGAAATGAAATATTATTTGCGCTTTCCTAACAAAAATAGTTGAAAAGTATCCGCTCAAAATATCAAATAAATGTCTAGCGCAATTTCTGAATTTAAACCGTTTTGCAATATTATTTTGTATTCATTTTATGTAATAACTGTAATGTGACGTAAATATGACGTAATTTCTCCTATTTAAGACTTCTAACGCATGTTAATAAATTTATTATTTTATAAATTCCTTTCTCTCTTAAAATTCACGTGTAATTATAGTTTTTATGACGTAATTTTTAATAAGTTCCTGCTTTTTGTACATAATTATTTAATTCTAATTCCAATTTTTTTTTCTGTTTATAATAGTCACGTGTAAATAAATTTTTAATTTATTTACAAGTATAAATATTTTTTTTTTTTGAAGCAAACATTATTATTTCCACTGTTTATACAGTTGGCAACAGTTTAAATTAATATCACTTTCTAAAATCTGTAAAAAATATCTCCAGAAATGCTGAAAATTTGAATTTAAAATAGAAATAAAACCTCAAAAATTAGTCAAATTAAAAAAAAGAAAAACAGTCTGCACACCGGGAACTTCAAACGTATAAAATGATCTAAAAATGATTAAATTCCTATAAATAGTTTTTGCTCCTATAAAACTTTTTTAGTGGAACGATTTTGTCCAACTTTAGCATTAAATATCTCATAAAATAATTTTTCGATTTGAAAACTGTCTGCCTCAGCGTGTTTATCAAACATTTCTGTATCATACTACCGATTTTCATGTTTTTGTATGCATTATTTTTCTTAATATTAACGAAGAAAGACCTCCTGTCACAAAAAATTCAAACCCGGCGGCGGTGACAGCGGTAGTTACTTTTTTTTAGAATAGAGAGATTCGTATTAATTATAAGACTCTTATTTAGTGATGTTCAACAAGTTCAGTATTAAGTTGAACAGTTATATTTATTGGTGCGTTAGTCAATTTACCTCTATGCTAACTTGTTGACGAGTGAAGATGTTATTTTTTCCAAGACTAAGGGGCGCTGCCCCCAACGAGCTACGCTCGTCAACCACCGTTCAGACACCGCAGACTCTAAAACCACGCTAATTTGATCGGCTTAAAAAATATTTCGGAAGATTGAATTATAAGTTTAAAAACAGTGGCGATCTCCCTATAAACCGGTTTCTATTCATTTCTCTTTGATTGGGGAATTTTAAAGCCAAATCAGCGGCTGTTAAATGATACAATGGCTGTTTCCGTCTTTGATTAAATAAAATCAGTTGACATTTCAAAATAAGCTAATATAAAATGAAATAAATAAACAGAGTCTTTGCCTCCCGGTATTTTTTAGCAAAGCGAAAAGAAAGTTCTTTTTAAATGACACTTTAAATGTATCATTTTTAATCTGACGTAATTTTCACTAAACTTTTCTTTTTCCTTTTACTATTCACGTGAAAATAATTTTGTTAGAAATCAAATATTATTTGCGCTATCCTAATAAAAATAGTTGAAAATATCATCTTGAAATATTACATAAATGTCTCGTGCAATTTTTAAATTTAAACTGTTTTGGAATATTATTTTTTGTTCATTTTACGTAATGTGTAATGTGACGTAAATGTGACGTAATTTCTCCTATTTAAGACTTCTAACGCATGTTAATGAATTTTTTATTTTACAACATTCTTTCACTTTTAGGTAGCTTTCTTTACAAAAAGCTACCTATTGCAGCCGTTCGGAGGAAAGCGATTTCAAAAAATTTTGGTATATTTTCATCGATCATGACCCCCAGACCCCGAAAACATCCTCCGTTCAAAATTGATATACAGGGTGATTCAGCTCGTCGGTGACAAAGTTTAAGGATCGATAGAGCACACCTAGACGAACATTTTTGAATAGGGAATGTAGGGTCCCTGACGCGATGGTAAGGCGCTAGGCGCTTTCGAAAATTTGGGTGCCGAAATTCGAAACGTCATAAAAACTAGGGAAATGGTCAGATTTTCTTGCTTGTTGCGTCGAAATGATTCTGTTTGTTTAGACTTTCTTCAGTACCAATTTGATAAGCGTATCTCTTAAAACATGGATAGGGGGCGCTGCAGACTTTGGAGAGCTAGACAACAACTTTAAGCCCGTTATTTTGATAATTTAATACATGCTCGCCAAAGTTTATACTCTAACTTAAAGTTTGAACCCAAAAGTAGAGCCCTGCAAAAAGCGTAAGAGCCGGAATAAAATGTCAAAGTACAGGGTGGTCGAAATTCGAAGGCTCCTAGGAGATAAACAAACAGATTTCTTGACTTATGGCATGCATTTTCATGATTCTGTTTGCTGGGGCTCTCTGAAACTCAGTTGAACGGTACAAAAAGAAACATCGATAGGGGGCGCTTTGGGCAAAAAACATAATTCGTTGACATTTCGGACGCTAACTGGAAACGGGGCGCTACGATCAGTTAGAAACAAAACAAGAGAGTAATTTACTTATCATAAGAAGCTATTAAAACTGCAGTTTGTTTGTTTTTTTTAACAAACATAGCTGGTTTCAATCATGCACAATGCGCGCAATAAAATTTACATAAGGTGCTTTTTGCTGATTTATGCAAAAGATATCGTACCATATCGATATGCAAAAGATACGTAATGCGTAGACGACAACGCGAGATGACGTAGTTGTATGCGCAGACACGTCTTTTGAACGTGCGGTACCCACTTAAGCTTCGGGTTACTTGTCTGCAGATCGGTAGTAGGATGGAACGGTACACAAACTCTGAATTGGCTGACATGCATTTGGCGTATGGCGCTGCTGGTTGTAATGGACGAGCCGCTCAGCGGTTGTACGCCGAGCGTTACCCCAACAGGCAAATCCCCTGCCATGCCTTCTTCGCTCGAGTACACCAGAGGTTGTCCACAACGGGATCTTTCGACGGAGGCAGGCCTGAACGGGAGCGATCAGTGAGCACCCCCGACAACGAAGAGGCTGTGCTTAACCTGGTTGAGGACAACCCAGGTCTTAGCACGAGAGATATCGCCAGACATGTTGGCATTTCGCAAGCAACTGCGTGGCGCATCTTACGTTCCCGGAATCTGCACCCCTACCACATCCAGCGGGTGCAGTTGCTCAGAGAGCAGGATTTTGGCCCTCGAGTGGAATTCTCAAGATGGTACTTGGCGATGAGATCCAGGGATCCCCGTTTTGTAAACAGCATTTTGTTTACGGACGAGTCCACCTTCAGCCGGGAGGGAATGTGGAACGCCCACAACAGTCATGTGTGGTGTGATGAAAATCCACATGAAACCAGAAGCCGAGCAGCCCAGGAGCGTTTCTCAGTAAATGTGTGGGCCGGCATTCTGGGGGATTGCCTCATTGGCCCTTATTTGTTACCTGAACGGCTGACAGGTGGAAATTACCTGATTTTCCTGGATCAAGTGCTGCCGCAGCTTCTGGATGAGGCGCACGTACCCGAAGGTTCGCGTCGCCAGATGTGGTTCCAGCACGATGGAGCTCCGGCCCATTACACGAACGACGTGCGTCTCCATCTAAACGCAAGGTATGGCCAGTGGTGGATCGGGCGTGGGGGTCCAGTTCACTGGCCTGCCCGATCACCAGACCTCACCTGCTTGGATTTCTTCCTTTGGGGTTACCTGAAGGCCGAGGTATACCATACACCTGTCAGCAGTGCTGAAGAACTTGTGGCGCGCATTGTGGCAGCTGCAGGGCAGATCAGAGATACTCCTGGCATTGTTGGAAACACACACTCCTCAATGCGACGGAGGTGCGAAGCCTGCATCATGGCCCAAGGTCGAAATTTCGAGCATCTTCTGTAGTGTTATTTTTTGTAAATAAATTTCCAGTATCATTGATGTTTTTGGTCTAAATTTATTCAGAAGTGTTGAGCAGAGGTAGAAAATGTGTTTTCATTATTACTAACTGATCGTAGCGCCCCGTTTCCAGTTAGCGTCCGAAATGTCAACGAATTATGTTTTTTGCCCAAAGCGCCCCCTATCGATGTTTCTTTTTGTACCGTTCAACTGAGTTTCAGAGAGCCCCAGCAAACAGAATCATGAAAATGCATGCCATAAGTAAAGAAATCTGTTTGTTTATCTCTTAGGAGCCTTCGAGTTTCGACCACCCTGTACTTTGACATTTTATTCCGGCTCTTACGCTTTTTGCAGGGCTCTACTTTTGGGTTCAAACTTTAAGTTAGAGTATAAACTTTGGCGAGCATGTGTTAAATTATCAAAATAACGGGCTTAAAGTTGTTGTCTAGCTCTCCAAAGTCTGCAGCGCCCCCTATCCATGTTTTAAGAGATACGCTTATCAAATTGGTACTGAAGAAAGTCTAAACAAACAGAATCATTTCGACGCAACAAGCAAGAAAATCTAACCATTTCCCTAGTTTTTATGACGTTTCGAATTTCGGCACCCAAATTTTCGAAAGCGCCTAGCGCCTTACCATCGCGTCAGGGACCCTACATTCCCTATTCAAAAATGTTCGTCTAGGTGTGCTCTATCGATCCTTAAAGTTTGTCACCGACGAGCTGAATCACCCTGTATATATATATGTATATATATGACCTATGTCACACTGTAACTCCCGTAATTATGAACCGATTTCGATGTAATTCGGTGTGTACATAGTACATACCAATGTCTCGACCGAGTTCGTTGGCCAGCTTCATCCGCCGTTTTGTTTCAAAATGGCGGCCATTTAAAATTTTTAAAAAAATTTTAAACTTGAAATGTGGTACCAAAAAAATAAAAATGGAAAAATATTTTTTTCTTATGTATTTGACCTTTATACAAAGATTTCGGAGCAGTTTTTGTTTCGTCTATATCTTAAAAAATGGCTGAGTTATAGCATTTTGAATTTCTAGCGTGGCTGACATTTTGAAACGTCCTGAATTTTGTCATGCGATAAAAGGCGTATTTATGAACCGATTTGGATGTAACTGGGTGTGTACATAGTACATACCAATCTCTCGACCGAGTTCGTTGGCCAGCTTCATCCGCCATTTTGTTTCAAAATGGCGGCCATTTAAAATCTTTTTAAAAATTTAAAATTTGAAATGTGGTACCAAAATATTGCAAATGGAAAAATATTTTTTTCTTATGTATTTGACCTTTATACAAAGATTTCGGAGCAGTTTTTGTTTCGTCTATATCTTAAAAAATGGCTGAGTTATAGGATTTTGAATTTCTAGCGTGGCTGACATTTTGAAACGTCCTGAATTTTGTCACGCGATAAAAGGAGGCGTATTTATGAACCGATTTGGATGTAACTTCGTTTATACATAGTACATACCAATGTCTCGACCGGGTTCGTTGGCCAGCTTCATCCGCCATTTTGTTTAAAAATGGCGGCCATTTAAATTTTTAAGAAAAATTTAAATTTGAAATGTGGTACCAAAAAATTGACAATTGAAATAATATTTTCTTCTTATGTGTTTGACCTTGATAAAAAGATTCGGGAGCAGTTTTTGTTTCGTCTATATCTTAAGAAATGGCTGAGTTATAGCATTTTGAATTTCTAGCGTGGCTGACATTTTGAAATGTCCTGATTTTTCTCACGTAATAACAGGCGTATTTATGAACCGATTTGGATGTACCTTGGTGTGTACATAGTACATACAAATATCTCGACCGAGTTCGTTGGCCAGCTTCATCCGCCATCTTGTTTCAAAATGGAGGCCATTTAAAAAAATAAAAAAATAAAAAAAATTAAATGAGATACCAAAAAATTGGAAAATGAAAAAGATTTTTTTTTGTATGTGTTTGACCTTAATACAAAGATTCCGGAATAGTTCTTCTTTCGTCTATATCTAAAAAAAAAATGGCTGAGTAATAGCATTTTGAATTTCTCTTGTGGCTGACATTTTAAAACGACCTGATTTTTGTCACGCGATAACAGGCGTATTTATGAACCGATTTGGATGTAACTTGGTCTGTACATAGTACATACCAATGTCTCGACCGAGTTCGCTGGCCAGCTTCATTCGCCATCTTGTTTCAAAAGGGTTGCCATTAAAAAAAAATTAAATTTAAAATTCAAAATGAGGTATTAAAAAATTGGAAAATGAAAAAGATTTTTTTTATGTGTTTGGCCTTGATACAAAGATTCCGAGCAGTTTTTGTTTCTGAAAATTTGTTCTTTTGTTTATATCTTAAAAAATGGTTGATTTATAGCACTTTGAATTTCTAGCATGGCTAACATTTTGAAATGATCTTGTATTTGTTACGCGATAACACACGTATTCGCCTATTTCGATGTAAGAAGGCAAGTGGATAGTATACATCAACACCTCGACCAAGTTCGCTGGCCAGATTCATCAGCCATCTTGTTTCAAAATGGCGGCCATTAAATTAAAAAAATATATATATATTTAAAGTGAGGTGCAAAAAAATTAGAAATTGAAAAAGTTTCTTTCTTAAGTATTTGACCTTGATATAAGGATTCAGGAGCATTTTTTGTTTGTCTTTACCTTAAAAAATGGCTCAGATATAGCAGTTTCAATTTCTATTGTGGGTGACATTTTGAAAAATCTGATTTTTGCATGCTACAGCACTCCTATATATTAACCGATTCTGATGTGAGTGAGCATGTGCACAGCAATTACTAAGGTCTCGACCAAGTTCACTGCTTAGCCTCATCCACCATGTTGTCTTAAAATGACAGGCACTTTAAGAAATTGCCGAATTTGGCAGCCAAATATAAGTTACTTTAAAGAAAAGCAGCTTGGATAAAGCTGACTAATTTCGCGAAATTCTCATTCATTATATTGATAAAAATTAGTATTGAATCTCCTATATTCGGTTTCCACTAAATTGAGCTTCGTGTGTTTGAATTTATATTATTAAACACACGAAGCTCAATTTAGTGGAAACCGAATATAGGAGATTCAATACTAATTTTTATCAATACTAAATCATTATGAATGAGAATTTCGCGAAATTAGTCAGCTTTATCCAAGCTGCTTTTATTTAAAGTAATTTATATTTGGCTGCCAAATTCGGCGATTTCTTAAAGTGCCTGCCATTTTAAGACAACATGGTGGATGAGGCTAACCAGTGAACTTGGTCGAGACCTTAGTAATTGCTGTGCACATGCTCACTCACATCGGAATCGATTGATATATACGAGTGCTGTCGCAGGCAAATATTAGATTTTTCAAAATGTCACCCACATTAGAAATTAAAACTGCTATACCTGAGCCATTTTTTAAGATAAAGACAAACAAAAAATGCTCCTGAATCCGTATATCAAGGTCAAATACTTAAGAAAGAAACCTTTTTCAATTTCTAATTTTTTTGCACCTCACTTTAAATATAATTTTTTTTAATTTAATGGCCGCCATTATGAAACAAGATGGCTGATGAAGCTGGCCAGCGAACTTGGTCGAGATATTGATGTATACTATCCACAGGCCTTCTTCCATCGAAATAGGCGAATACGTGTGTTATCGCGTGACAAATACAAGATCGTTTCAAAGTGTTAGTTAGCCATGCTAGAAATTCAAAGTGCTATAATTCAACCATTTTTTAACATATAAACAAAAAAACAAATTTTCAGGAACAAAAACTGCTCCAGAATCTTTGTATCAAGGCCAAACACATAAAAAAAAATCTGTTTCATTTTCCAATTTTTTTAATCCCTCATTTTAAATTTTAAATTACATTTTTTTAAATGGCAACCCTTTTGAAACAAGATGGCGAATGAAGCTGGCCAACGAACTCGGTCGAGACATTGGAATGTACTATGTACAGACCAAGTTACATCCAAATCGGTTCATAAATACGCCTGTTATCGCGTGACAAAAATCAGGTCGTTTTAAAATGTCAGCCACAATAGAAATTCAAAATGCTATATAACTCAGCCATTTTTTTTAGATATAGACGAAACAAAACCTGTTCCGAAATCTTTGTATTAAGATCAAACACATACAAAAAAAATCTTTTTCATTTTCCAATTTTTTGGTATCTCAATTTAAATTTTCAATTTTTTAAATTTTTTTAAATGGCCGCCATTTTGAAACAAAAAGGCGGATGAAGCTGGCCAACGAACTCGGTCGAGATATTTGTATGTACTATGTACACACCAAGGTACATCCAAATCGGTTCATAAATACGTCTGTTATCACGTGACAAATATCAGGACGTTTCAAAATGTCAGCCACGCTAGAAATTCAAAATGCTATAACTCAGCGATTTTTTAAGATATAGGCGAAACAAAAACTGCTCCCGAATCTTTTTATCAAGGTCAAACACGTAAGAAAAAATATTTTTCTCAATTTTCAATTTTTTGGTACCACATTTCAAATTTAAATTTTTCTTGAAAATTTAAATGGCCGCCATTTGTAAACAAGATATCGGATGAAGCTGGCCAACGAACTCGGTCGAGACATTGGTACGTACTATGTATAAGCGTAGTTACATCCAAATCGGTTCATAAATACGCCTTTTATCGCGTGACAAATTTCAGGACGTTTCAAAATATCAGCCACGCTAGAAATTCAAAATGCTATAACTCAGCCATTTTTTAAGATATAGACGAAACAAAAACTGCTCCGGAGTCTTTGTATAAAGGACAAATACATAAGAAAAAAATATTTTTCCATTTTAAATTTTTTGGTACCACATTTCAAATTTTAAATTTTTTTAAAATTTTTAAATGGCCGCCATTTCGAAACAAAATGGCGGATGAAGCTGACCAACGAACTCGGTCGAGACATTGGTATGTACTATGTACATACCGAATTACATCCAAATCGGTTCATAAATACGAGAGTTACAGTGTGACATAGGCCAGATATATATATATATATATATATATATATATGGATATATATATATATATATATATATATATATATATATATATCAATTTTGAACGGAGGGTGGTTTCGGGGTCTGGGGGTCATGATCGATGAAAATATACCAAAATTTTTTGAAATCGCTTTCCTCCGAACGGCTGCAATAGGTAGCTTTTTGTAATGAAAGCTACCTAATTCACGTGTAATATGGTTTTTATGATAATTTTCAATGAGTTCCTGCTTTTTATATTTTCTTGTTTATAATAGTCACGTGTAAAATAAATTTTTAATTTGAAGCAAATATTATTATTTGCGCTGTTTATACAGTTGGCAACTGTTTAAATTAATACCAATTTCTAAAATGTGTAAAAAAATATGTCTCGAAATGCTGAAAATTTAAATTTAAAATAGAAATAAAACCTCAAAAATGAGTCAAATTAATAAACTGAGTGAAGTCTGCACACCGGGAAATTCTGACGCATAAAATGACGATCTAAAAATGATTAAATTCCGATGTACAGTTTTTGCTCCTATAAAACTTTTTTCATGGAACGATTTTGTCCAACTTTAGCATTAAATATCTCTTTAAATATTTCTTCGATTTGAAAACTGTCTGCATCAGCGTGTTTATCAGACATTTCTCTATAATTCCACCGATTTTCATATTTTTGTATGCAATATCTTGCTTAATATTAACGAAGAAAGACCTCTGGTCACAAAAAATTCAAAACCGGCGGTGGCGGCGGCGGTGACAGCGGTAGTTACTTTTTTTTAGAATAGAGATGCCGTGTCGAGTAATATGGCATATCAGCTAAACAACAGTTTCAAGACTAGTCTAGTGAAGATGAACAATCATCCCACTCCGATAAACGCTTTGAAAGCGTATTAAGAAATAGTCAAGGTTTTTTTTTTACTAACTTTTAATGTAGTTCACTTTATTTGTACTTACAAATGAAAATGTAAATGGTATTCATATTCGATATTATCCGAACTTCCTCGGTATTTTTGTATTTCAAGTTACCCCAATCCATTTTCAGTATTTTTAAACCTATTCTATATGTATCCATGTATGTATGCGTCTATATTAGAATTTCTTCACGTTTTTTGATTACCAGAACTCGTTTTTGGTGATTTTCGATATGCCGCTATGTATGTATAAGTATGTATGTGTGTGAGTGAACAGGGTAACCATCAAACTATTCTTTCGATTGAGCTCCCATTTGGTAGATATGTTACAGACACTGTCACAAAAGCTGTATACACTTTCGATGAAATCAATGGGCTTTGCATTTAAAAGTTTTTTCAATCATTTTGTGACGAAACATTCTCTGTTATATTTCAGTTAAATTATTTTTATTGCTCACGTTCATCTTATGTCGATGTAATAATTACATTTCACCAAAATGTAACTTAATTTAGGATTTTTTTTTTTTTTTTTACTTACAATGAGAGATGTTTTTACTTCATTTTGTTAGAAAAAAAAGATTTTGCTAAATAAAAACGCATGGAAATTTATGTATTAATTTTGTTGAAGAAAGAAAAAAATATCTCCATTAAAAAAACAAACAAAGAAAAAAAAAACTAGAACGAAAAATCGTGCGTCCAGCATAAATTATGAAATCCCAACACATTCAGAATACTGTAACAAAACTTCACAGTTTATTAATGTGAAAGATTATGTCTAAATAAACAATTTGGAAAGCGCATAACGCATTTAAAAACCCAATTTCTGCTATTACCGTCAATAGTCGAGAAAATATCCGATATTTCTGTGCAGTCCTGTATATGATCCATAGATTTGTATGTATACTACATATTATGCTAAAAGTTAGTTCAATTAAACGAATAGCACAGTTAAAAATTTTCATGAATAAGCGGAAATGTACTTGAGAACTTTTGAGCAGCCATACGATCTATAGAATTCAAACACATCATGTTAAAAAAAAAAAAAAAAAAAAAATTCAATTTAAAATCGTTGTAATACAACTTAAAACACACTTCCTACAATTATCGTTCGTAGGCTTTTCAATAGATCAATTATTGTCCAATTACTTCTTTAATCAAATTCCTTTGTGTGTCCCTGTAATTGAAAGATAAATTGCACGGACACCATATTATTTCCGAAATTTCATAGAAAAGTCTTTTTTTTTAAAGTTTTTAGAACGCTTTCGCTCATTTCACTCTTTTATATTTTGGAATTTTCAGTAACTGTTCTTTCATTTTACATTTATATCTTATATGTATCTACCACGCCAAATTTCAAGTTTCTATCTTTAACAATTGCATAAAAATAATAATTTAGAACGTTTTAAGAATGCTTTCCGAGTTTTTTCACCTCTTTTAAATTTCGAATTTTTCTTTCGACTGCTCTTATTCTTTTCGACTGCTACTCATTTATATCTCGTAAGAAAATACCATACCCAATTTCAAGTCCCTTCAGTATTACAAAAATCACAATTTAGAACGTTTTATGCTCCTGCAACCCCCCGGTGATAGTGGCACCGACATAAATTGCAGTCTATGTTTGAGCAGAGACTGTCACACTCAATTTGCAACCATTATTTTTGAAATAGGCTTGGTATTCTCTGAGATTTCATACAAATCGTAATTTAGAACGTTTTTAGAACTTCTTTCGCTCGTTTCATACTTTTGAATCTGGAATTTTTTAGAAACTATTTTTAGAGAACATTTATATCTTATGAATATCTACAACGCCAAATTTCAACATAGAATAATTTTCGCGTATTTTCACTCCTTTTAAAATTTGAATTTTTTTTTCTTGTAGAGGATTAAAATCTTATAAGTAACACTATGCCAAATTTCAAGTTGCCAGCCGCTTCAGTATATGAAAATTCGCAATTTATTATTTATATTTTTTACTTATATTTTTTATTTATACTATTTTTACTTCAGAAATACACCCATTAAATAACAAATCACAATAGTACCAGCTAAAATTTTAAAAATGTTCGTTTTAACTACATTTATTTTATGTTTCATTTTTTTTTCTCTCCGATAATACCACATTTAATAGAAAACCGAGCAGGACAAATATTAACCGAACAAAATTTTTTAATTTACTTACTGTCATCATTAAACAGAAGTTTCATAGTAAGATAAGCATCCTCCGGTATTGGACCCAAAATGTCTGTTATATAGGTTATACTTTTCAGTAGCATGAATGTAGCTTGCACAGTCGGATCTCCTTCTTCTAACTTCACATCGGATGTTTTGCTGTAGGTAATCAAAGATCATATACAGCTACTAACATACTAACAAATAACATAAAACTAGAAAACAGGAATTCAGCTTTTTCAGAATTTAGTGTCACCCCGGATAAAAAAAAAAAAAAAATATATATATATATAGTACCAGGGCTTAATTTCTAACAAAAAAAAAGTACCGGAGCCCTAATATTCTGCGGTACCGGTACTAACAACTGTAACCCCCCTCCTCCGTCACTCCAATCTGCATATTTATATTTCGTACATTATTTGCAAAATTTAAAGCATTTTTTTTCCTTTTTAGCAAAATAAGAATTTTACATATATATCTATCAGCATATACTTAGCTGTCAACTATTCCACTTTTTAGTTATCACTCCTTCCGAATAGTAATATTTGCCTAATTTTAATGTTAATTAAATGAAAAATTCTGCCATTAAATATAGTAAAGATTATGATTATGAAATAGTGTTAGGGATAGTTCGCCGCTATGCCTTTTTATGAAAAAAATGAATGAAATTTACAGAAATTAATATTTATATGCTGAAGAATGGAACGATGTTTTTCAATTTCCTATAACAAGAGCATATCTTAAACTACAATCGATTCCTTTCGCTTTAACAATCTTTTGTGGTGAGTCACTGAAAATCAGATTAAATTAAAAATTTCACCTCGTTATTGGAAAGATTCGATGCTTAGAAAAAGGGGAAACACTGATCGATTGCTTTCTATAAGAATAGCC
This sequence comes from Maratus speciosus, assembly GCA_963932465.1. Taxonomy (NCBI): domain Eukaryota; kingdom Metazoa; phylum Arthropoda; class Arachnida; order Araneae; family Salticidae; genus Maratus; species Maratus speciosus. Next base: position 444,964,722 of record OZ010797.1, read on the forward strand.
AATACATGGCAATTATATCTACTTACAAATAAAAGTGACTTCGAAAATGTGCAGAGTAAGAAGCCTAACGTGATTTTTACACTCGTACGCCATAGAAAACAAAAAACCTTAAACAAACAAAACCTCAAGCTGATGCTCGTTGGCTAAAAGCAGAATACATTCTTTTCAGGTTAGCTATCTTAAAAACAACAACAACAACAACAAAAAACCCAGCCAATTAAAAGTTATCCTACTATCATTAAAGAAAATCGAACTGAAAGCAAATTCATTGTTCAGTCTCTTGAGTGGCGCCGTATCAACACGCCGCTGGCATAAATTTGCAAATATCAGTATAATAGAAAAACTAGATTTCTGTTATCCCTTCATTCTGATCAAAATAGCATTAAAATGAATATTTAATACGTGATTTAACACATTGCTATATAGGCGTAGAATCAACGGAGTGAAAAATGTCCAAGCCGGGAATCGAACCCTGAACACTTGGAATAGTTCTTTGGTAATAGTTCTTGGAATTTATTTTACTGCTGAAAATTAATTAAAATTATATGAATTAAAATGATTTGAAATAGAATATAAAACGTAATTTTGAAGGAAGATGGGTTTTTTTTCTATACATGAATAAATAAAATTTTGAATGTTGACAGATTGAGTTTGATTCAGTCCAAGCTCAAACACTGATGTAAAAATTAAGTCCATTTTATCTCCACCTCCTCTACGTGTGCGACACATTACGTCACATATAAGTGTTTTGATAAAAAAGAACACAAAAGCTTGGAGATGGGAAGGAAAGGTAAAGGTAATTTAGGCTTCGTTTTTTCGGAAGCGATATTATACTGGGCTCCGGAGCCCTGTATTTATGAGCTCCGGTGAATTCCGACTGATATTTAAAAAATTACTAAAAACAGAGAAGTACCGGAGCTGGGCTTCGGCGCAAATTAAGCCCTGGATAGTACAAAACATATTTAAATTTTAAGACTTAAAATACATACTTTTATTTCATATAAAATGCCGTCATTTGCATCCGCTGAAGAATTCCACATTTGCAATCCAGTCTTAAACAACATCTATAGAAAAGTATGCATATGATATCACTATCGCGGAATAATACACAAACCCAGCAAAAAGCGATGTCGTCGCTTAAGAAACTCGACAAAAAAATCGGGTATCTAATGATTCATAATCCTTCATTTGTTTGTAACATTAATATGGATACTGAAAATTAAATATAGTTTATAATAGCTCCATGCTTTATCAGAAATCATTCATTTATATTTTTTCAAAATTCGGAAAAGTAGAAATCGGAAAAGTAAAATTCTTTTCTTCGGTAAATGCGAAGAAAAGAAAGTCACACATTTATACTTTAAAATGCATTTTTGTAACAGACGATATTCTTGGCATAGCACGTATTTTAATTACATTTTTTTTTACTTTCTTCTATCTTTACAAGAAGAAAGTATTGGATTCGTGAAAATTTTCGACTTCCGATTTCGACGGATTTACACGTTTTTATGGTCAGAGATTCCGTAAAACATGTTTTTACAAAATGTCTGTCTGTGAGTCTGCCTGTCTGTATGTGACACAAATTTTGTGGGCGCTCTATCTCAAGAACTAATGCACGGAATTTAATGAAAATTAATATTAAGTCGATACAAATTGACGTTGATTAGTTTTTGGTGCAAATCGCCCAACAGGTGGCACTGCTATGCTGCATTATTCATGATTTCCACAATAGCTCAATAAATAATGCACGGATTTTCAGAAAACTTCAGATTCAGTTAGTCCTTGACATGAATTGGTGTTGATTGCGTGTTGGTGTAAATAGTCAAACAGGTGACGCTGCTGTGCTGCCTTTTTCACGATTTCCGCAATAGCTCTATCTCAAGAACTAATGCATGAATTTTCACCAAACTTTAGATTTAGTTAGACGTTGGCACAAGTTGTTGCTGATTAGGTTTCGGTATTAATCGTCCAACAGGTAGCGCTGCTATGCTGCAATTTTCACGATTTTCACAATAGCTCTATCTCAAAAACTAATGCACGGATTTTCTCCAACCATGAGATTCCGTCAATGTTGACAGAAGGTGTTGCTGAGTAGGGTTTAGAATAAATCACCCAATAGGTGGCGCTGTTAGGCTGCATTTACATGATTTCAGCTGTAGTCATATCTCAAGAACTAATACACGGAATTCCATATCTTTAGAATCCTCATGAGGGATATAGATTGCCATTTAATATTGGCAGTGTGCTAGCGAATTTTGAAGTATCTGATAGAAGAAAGTTTTGGGATTGGTACATCCGACTAGTTTTTTTAGTTTTTATGAGAAAATGGCAAAAAAAAAAAAAATAAAATAAATATATATATATATAGTAATCTACAGAAATGGAGTACTTGAGTTGCCATCATTCAAAAAATGTCATCGAAAACTAAACTAAAAAAAAAAAAAAAAAAAAAAAAAAAAAAAAAAAAAATTAATATCTCAAAATTGAGATGCAGTTTTCAAACAAATTGTATTTAAAAGTACTTTTTTCCCCTATACGGCTGTGTAAAAATTGTAAATGTGCGATGTTTAGAAGTTTAAAAAGTTGCAGTAGATATTATCCGTATTTAACCGTACAATGATACATCTGCTGCGTTTTATGGCTAGCTTATATAATGGAACGTTATTTTTTAGGGACGACACTTTAATTGTTGCCCGAAAGAAATAGCATATCGGGGGCTAATAAATTAAATTTGTTTTATACATTTTTATTTATCTAAAGAACAACATTCTTATAGTTAAGATAACTTTTTTTAACATTATGTATAATTTACAAGCAGATAACTAAAAAAAAAAAATCATGTTTCTTATGAACACATGCTTAAACTCAAACTGAAAAATATAATGAATTTTTTGTAAATTGCACAAATTTTTACATTGTAAAAGTTAAATTTGTAACAGAGATAATTTTAGAAATAATATCCTATCATTTCAGAAACAATCCATCTATGCATTTGATATAATTTGTAACACTATGTGAAACAGACAAGCAAGATACTCCCCATCCCTCTCCCCAAATATCAGTGGTACATTCAGATTGTACTATTTGTACATTAAGATGTACAAATAGTTACTGTCAGGAGTTGCTATTTTCTTTTACCATAACCGATCTTATGTTTAATTGTTTAATTTGGCTTACACCTAAATTAAAGTTGGTAGTATGTTAGTAGTTGGTAAATTAATATTTTATTTATGCGCACGGTTTTTGGAATATGCCGCTGTGATATTTTAAATATTAATTTACCATTGTATTATTAGAATGCAATTAATAATGAAGTCGTGGAAAATGAAAGTTCCTCAGATGAATTTATTACTATTAAGCGTAAAGTTAGTGAAGCATTGAATACAAGTAAACACAATCAAAGTAATAATGGCTCCAAGTTTAGAGCTCCTTACATGTGTTTCAGGAGTGAGATCGACTAATTTTGTTTTGAAAACCTTTAATAGTATTTCCATACCAGTAAAGTACTAGACCGATTCTTCGACTGTTCTCGCTAGGATTCGAAGAAATGGTCAATGGGGAATGTTTGTTCAACATGGGCAACAAAGTTCGAGAAATTTGTAAACTTTCTGAATCCGACAATGGAATTTTGTACCTGGTCACCTCAATCCTGCTGATCTACCTTCTCGAGGGTGCAATCCTAAACAGCTCAGAAAATAAGATGGTGAGAAAGGCCATTCAAGGTTGAAATTTCCGGTCCAGTATTTTACTGGTATGGAAATACTATTAAAGGCAGGGCCCGATTAATCTCTGAAGCTACGGGAAGCACAGTGGCATTTCGGGGCCCCCTTTCATTCGATAAGAGTATTTATTCTAAATTCGACATATACCTGGAGACTTATTCCAAACAGTTGCTCAGTTGAGTTCACACATATTTCAGTAAATAACTTTTTTTATTGTTCCTTTTACACAAAAATTGGATACAATTAAGAAAAATATGCAAAAATCATTTTGCATGATATTTTCATAAAAATGTAAGTTGGATATAAAGGTTGAATTTAGAATGTATTGCACAGCATAAAATATCAATATTTTGAAATAATTCTTCCAATTTTGGCAGTAGCATAAATTATTAATATTTTATGTTGTGCATACAAGCCAAATTCAATATCACTTAAATTCAATATGTAAAATAAACATACACCTAAAATAATGGACAAACTGAAAAATTGTGATCAAATGGTTGCGTTGCGTTGATTGTTGACGGCCGATTATCTACTCGAGGGATATAGGCCCTAGGGGGAGTGCCCTTCGTGGGGGTCTTTCTAAGGGAACCTAACCCGTATTTACGCATGGAAAATCCAAGGCTTCGAAGAAAACCACGAAAACTCCGAAACGGTTAGGCCGACGGGCGCGATTGGGTTCGAACCCAGCACCTCCCGTCTACCAGCTTCGAGAGCAGAACCTCTCAGCCACTGGTGGGGCGATCAAATGGTTGAAACTGATCTATTATATGAAAATGAATTTGTTATGAAAGGTATTTTTATGAAACACTTTAAAATACATATATATATGAATAAGTTAATAATTTAGAAAGAAATTTGGGAATTTTGGGATTGGAATTAATTCAACCAAAAATTTGGGACCGCCTGTTTTCTTAATTTCGGGCCCCTTCAAAATTTTCTAAGGGAAGCACCTGCTTCTCGTGCCTATTCGATTATCAGGGCCTGACTAAAGGCTTTCAAAACAAAGTTAGTCAATCTCACTCCTAAAACATATGCAAGGAGCTCCAAACTTGGTGTTATTATCACTTTGATTGTGTCTACTTATATTCAATGCTTCACTAACTTTACGCTTAATAGTAACAAGTTCATCTGATTAATGCTAATAAAGAAAATAACACATCACAGCGGCATTTGCCAAAAGTCGTCCTTAAAGAAAAAAAAAAATGTTGAAAAAAACTACACAGCAAGGATCGGTCTACCAGGTACTAATATATTAATTTACTAACTCCTAACAGTTACTTTTTCTTGAGTACATAAAAGTTCTTACAGCGTAATATTTATTTCTTTTAAAAATTTTAATCCTATAAGCGTTGGCCTTACTAAATTTACAAATTCAAAGCCTGGCGCAGCAAAAAATTGAAATTTATACTTCCTATTGCTATAGTAAATAATATAAAGTATTTAAACATCAATGTACTTCATTACTTTGTATAACCGTGATTTTAAGATACGTTAAGCACGTATGCAAAAATATTACCAAAACGCACAAAGAGTTTTAACGTTCCACATATTGACTTACTTAGACATGCTATATTCATCATCCCTGTATCGAAAATTGATGTTGTACGATTCCAAAACCTCCTGGAATGAAAAAGTGAAAAATTAATAAATGTTATCTTATAAAGGATGTTTTTCTTAAATCCATTCGCGTCTATTTCAATATACCTAACGATTCAAAACTCTTGGTGTAAACTTTAAGGGGTTGTACAGACCATAAAAAAGAAAATTTTTGCCATAGAAGCTGGACTCATAATTAAAACTTATGATACTAAACGTCGCTTTCTAATCGTGGTAAATGAGGTATTGAAATCACAATTTCTACTATTTTCTTTTCAAAGACATTTTCACTGCGAAGAATTCCCTGTTTTACTTTCTCTATGTTAAATCTATTAGAATGAAAGCACTCCCATTTTCTAAGGATATCTTACGAAAGAATTGAGATTTTCGAATTTCGTTTTTCAATTGCTTAAATTTGTCACTTACAATTTTTATTAAAACAAATTGAAATATTTCATTTAGTGTAAAACATTGAAAACATGATAAAAAAGGAATAAAGATTTCGTCTCAATAAACTCGAATTTTCGTAATGCTATTTGATATTTTCGAAATTTTGAAAAATGCTGCGAAAATTTGCAGATGTTTTTAATTCATGAATTGACATAAAAATATTTTATTTTGATTTACTAGTAAAGGTGATTTTTTTAAAATGTCAAAACAGACGTTCTCATTTCACGTTTCATTTCCTTCCTCTCCTTAAATACTTGATTTGACTACCTAGCAAGAATTCTCTTCTTGATGAGCCAATGAGTTAAGAGTCTACGCTAATAACACGAAGACACCCGCAAGCTAATATTAAACTGAAGGGAGCTTTTCAAATATCTCATTCACATTTCATTATTTTTAAGTTTTTTTTTTTTTTTTAATAGGATATCTGAGATTAATGTTTTACTGGGAACGTTTTCACTTTGCAGAATTTGGTTACAGTTATTTTATTTTTTTTTTTCTTAAGACACTTTCAGTTTTGGAGCCAGTTTCGAAAATCATACGGTCGCGCGTAATAACGTAAAAAATCTCACACAAAATTAAATAAAAAAAAATATGATAACAAAATCTAAAAAGTTGCTTCGGCGTGCATAATTTCAGACATACAGGTACCTTCCTGCCAGATCTTGTAGATCTGCGCGCATCGGTCTCTTCAGAACCTATCACACAAACACACACATACATAAACTTCTATCGTTATTATTACAGATTATGTTTTGTGGGACCGGAATTAGGAATTTTACAATATTAAACAATAAATTGGTCAAACTGGGAAAATGCTAAATTTTATAAGTATTAGCCTAAACTACCATTTCTGCATTGGAGAACATACTTTAACTTTTACACTTTTTTATATTATACTATAATCAAAATTAGATTATAATAAACTAGCAAACTCCGCGGCTTTGCTCGCGTAATAGTTGAAATATGCCAAGTGATATTTATATGTCTAATTTTTATTAAAAGGTACTAACTAAATTTTTATTTTATTAAAAGGTAATATTTTATTTTATTAAAAGGTTTTTTTTATTAAAAGGTACTTATTACTTTTAGGAATAATTCAAAAAATTACTATTTAAAACAAAGTTTAATTAAACATCATTATTACACTGCATTAGGCAGAAATGAGACTTAAATTAATAAAACAAAATAAAACTAAATAAATGATAATTTAGAAAATATTTTGAAACTTTTATGCTCAATTAATACGCTCATTTCAGTATTCATTTGAAGTTTTGAATTTTTTAGAAACCATCTTCTTACATCTTAAAATTAACTATTATGTCAAATTCCAAGTCCTACCACCTCTCTCAAAAAAAAAAAGGCTATGTTGAAATAGGAACTGTCACCATTAATTTGCCAACATTAATTTTGAAATCGGTTTGTTATTTCCTAATATTCCACAGAAACGTAATTTAGAAAGCTTTTAAAGGCCTTTTTTAGAACGTTTGTAGTTCCTGTGAACCTCAGGTGGTAGAATCATCGGCGTAAAATATAGCCTGTGCATGATCGGAGACTGTTACCATTGATTCGCAACTATTACTTTTATAATCGGTTTATATTCCCTGAAATTGCATAGAAATCGTAATTTAGGACTTATTTAGAATGCTTTTCTCACCTCCCCTTCGCTTCACCCCTTTTTAATTCGAATTTATTTTTGACAGTCCTTCGAGGGCATTTATATTTTATAAGTAACTACCTTGCTATATTTAAAGTTTCTAGCCGTTTCAGTATCACAGAAATCGCAATTTAGAAAGTTTTTAGCTCCTGCAACCCTCTGGTGGTAGTGGCGCAGACATAAAATATAGCTCATGTTTGAGCAGGTTCTATCACCAACAATTTGTCAGCATTATTTTTTTAATCGGTTTGGTGTTTGATAAGATTGCATAAAAATTGTAATTTATAACGCTTTTCGCTCACTTCATCTTTTTAAATTTGGAATTTTCTTTCGAATGTTCTTAGAAAGCAGTTGCATCTTGTAAGTAAATACCATGCCATACTTCAACGTGTTAGACCCCTAAGTTGTGCGAAAAACGCAAATTAGAACATGTTTTGCTTTTGCAACACTCAGATGGTAGTGACAGCAACATAAAATATGACCTATGTTGTAGCAGGGACTGTCACCATTGATTTGCAACCTTTACTTTTGAAATAGCTTTGGTATTTCCTGAGATTGCGTAGAAATCGCAATTTAGAACGTTTTTAGAATGCTTTTCGCGCATTTTCACCCCTTTTTAAATTTCTAATTTTTTCGAAACTTTTCTTAAAGATCATTTATATCTAATAAATATGTACCTTGCCTAATTGTAAGTTGCTAGACCCTACCGATCACAAAAATCGAAATTTAGAACGCTTTTTTGCTCCTGCAACGTCTGGGTGATAGTGATACCGACATAAAATAGCGTCTATGTTTGAGCAGAGGCTGTCAGCATCAATTTCCTACCATTACTTTTGAAATCAGTTTGATTCTTCCTGAGATATTACTGACAAATCGGCATTTAGAATGTTTTTAGAACACTTTTCGCGCATTTTGCTCCTGCATCTCCTCTGGGGTAGTGGAAACAGATATAAAATATAGCCTATCTTGGAGCAAGATCTGCCACCATCATTTTTACACCATTGTATTTGAAATCGGTTCAGTACTTCCTGAGATTGCATAGAAATCGCAATTTAGAACGTTTTTTACAACGCTTTTTCCGCATTTTGACACCTTTTTAAATTTCGATTTCTTTAGGAAATGTCCTTAGAGATCATTGATGTCTTATAACTAACTACCATTCCAAATTTCACGATTCTAGGCCCTTCCGTAACGCAAAAACCGTAATTTAGAAAGTTTTTCTCCTGCAACCCTTTTGGGGTAGTGGCACCGACATAAAACATAGCCTATGTTGGAGCAAGGGTTGTCACCATAATTTTGACGCCTTTATTTTTTAAATCGGTTTGGTATTTCCTGAGATTGTGTGGAAACCACCATGTAGAATGTTTTTTAGAACGCTTTTCACACCTTTTAAATTTCGAATTGTTTAAGAACTGTTCTCAGAAATCCTTTATATCAAATAAGTAGCTAATATTTCGAATTTCATATTTCAAGGCCCTTCAATAACACAAAAATCGCATTTTCAGAACGTTTTTTGCTCCTGCACCCCCTTTCGGGTAGTGGCACCGACATAAAACATAGCTTATGTTGGAGCAAGGGTTCTCACCGTCCTTTTGACACCATTATTAGGTAGCTTTCTTTACAAAAAAGCTACCTATTGCAGCCGTTCGGAGGAAAGCGATTTCAAAAAATTTTGGTATATTTTCATCGATCATGACCCCCAGACCCCGAAACCACCCTCCGTTCAAAATTGATATATATATATATATATATATATATATATATCTGACGTATGTCACACTGTAACTCCCGTAATTATGAACCGATTTCGATATAATTCGGTGTGTACATAGTACATACCAATGTCTCGACCGAGTTCGTTGGCCAGCTTCATCCGCCGTTTTGTTTCAAAATGGCGGCCATTTAAAATTTTTAAAAAAATTTAAAACTTGAAATGTGGTACCAAAAAATTAAAAATGGAAAAATATTTTTTTCTTATGTATTTGACCTTTATACAAAGACTCCGGAGCAGTTTTTGTTTCGTCTATATCTTAAAAAATGGCTGAATTATAGCATTTTGAATTTCTAGCGTGGCTGACATTTTGAAACGTCCTGAATTTTGTCACGCGATAAAAGGCGTATTTATGAACCGATTTGGATGTAATTCGGTGTGTACATGGTACATACCAATCTCTCGACCGAGTTCGTTGGCCAGCTTCATCCGCCAATTTGTTACAAAATGGCGGCCATTTAAAATTTTTTTAAAAATTTAAAATTTGAAATGTGGTACCATAAAATTGAAAATGGAAACATATTTTTTTCTTATGTATTTGACCTTTATACAAAGATTTCGGAGCAGTTTTTGTTTCGTCTATATCTTAAAAAATGGCTGAGTTATAGCATTTTGAATTTCTAGCGTGGCTGACATTTTGAAACGTCCTGAATTTTGTCACGCGATAAAAGGCGTATTTATGAACAGATTTGGATGCAACTTCGTTTATACATAGTACATACCAATGTCTCTACCGAGTTCGTTGGCCAGCTTCACCCGCCATCTTGTTTAAAAATGGCGGCCATTTAAATTTTTAAGAAAAATTTAAAACTTGAAATGTGGTACCAAAAATTGAAAATTGAAAAAATATTTTCTTCTTATGTGTTTGATCTTGATAAAAAATTCGGGAGCAGTTTTTGTTTCGTCTATATCTTAAGAAATGGCTGAGTTATAGCATTTTGAATTTCTAGCGTGGCTGACATTTTGAAACGTCCTGATTTTTCTCACGTAATAACAGGCGTATTTATGAACCGACTTGGATGTACCTTGGTGTGTACATAGTACATACAAATATCTCGACCGAGTTCGTTGGCCAGCTTCATTCGCCATCTTGTTTCAAAATGGCGGCCATTTAAAAAAATAAAAAAATAAAAAAATTTAAATGAGATACCAAAAAATTGAAAAATGAAAAAGACTTTTTTTTGTATGTGTTTGACCTTAATACAAAGATTCCGGAACAGTTTTTCTTTCGTCTATATCTAAAAAAAATGGCTGAGTAATAGCATTTTGAATTTCTCTTGTGGCTGACATTTTAAAACGACCTGATATTTGTCACGCGATAACAGTCGTATTTATGAACCTATTTGAATGTAACTTCGTCTGTACATGGTACATACCAATGTCTCGACCGAGTTCGTTGGCCAGCTTCATTCGCCATCTTGTTTCAAAAGGGTTGCCATTAAAAAAAATTAAATTTATAATTCAAAATGAGGTATTAAAAAATTGGAAAATGAAAAAGATTTTTTTAATGTGTTTGGCCTTGATACAAAGATTCCGGAGCAGTTTTTGTTTCTGAAAATTTGTTCTTTTGTTGATATCTTAAAAAATGGTTGATTTATAGCCCTTTGAATTTCTAGCATGGCTAACATTTTGAAACGATCTTGTATTTGTCACGCGATAACACACGTATTCGCCTATTTCGATGTAAGAAGGCATGTGGATAGTATACATTAACACCTCGACCAAGTTCGCTAGCCAGATTCATCAGCCATCTTGTTTCAAAATGGCGGCCATTAAATTAAAAAATATATATATATATATAAAGTGAGGTGCAAAAAAATTAGAAATTGAAAAAGGTTTCTTTCTTAAGCATTTGATCTTGATATAAGGATTCAGGAGCATTTTTTGTTTGTTTTACCTTAAAAAATGGCTCAGATATAGCAGTTTCAATTTCTATTGTGGGTGACATTTTGAAAAATCTGATTTTTTGCATGCGACAGCACTCCTATATATTAACCGATTCCGATGTGAGTGAGCATGTGCACAGCAATTACTAAGGTCTCGACCAAGTTCAGTGCTTAGCCTCATCCACCATGTTGTCTTAAAATGACAGGCACTTTAAGAAATTGCCGAATTTGGCAGCCAAATATAAGTTACTTTAAAGAAAAGCAGCTTGGATAAAGCTGACTAATTTCGCGAAATTCTCATTCATTATAGGGTCATTCCATGCAAAATGAGCAAATCAGCTGTGGCACACATGTCACAGATTTTAATCAAAATCAGTCTATAAGTAGATCATATCTATTTATGAGTAAATGTAAAATAATAGATTTCTGGATTGTTAATTTAAGTATTAAAATTTATATTAAAAGTGAATGTAAAATCGAGGTATTGTCTATGTGCTTAAAATTTCAATTTCGATTATTAGCCTTAGGAATGGAAAGAATATATTAAAAATTATTTATAATTAGGAGTGAATGATAATTAACAGACTGGCATAAGTTAGTAATTGTATTTTTATTTCGTATCGTGAAAAAAATTATTTTTGAAAATTTTTGAGGGAAAAAAGCAATATTTCTATTAATCCTTTACACACGAAGGACAGCCTTGACAAGCTGCAAATTGCTACACCTTATAGCTAAAAGTATATATTTGAAATATCGAAAGTTTCATTCATGCCTTTTTTATTCCTTTATAAGAAAAAAAAATAAATAGTAAAAAATGTTGAGGGTAAAATGCAATATGTCAATCACTTTTTTTTAAGTCAAGGAAAGCTTTATTAAAATTTTAAAATATTTCATATTACAAATAAATGTATATACTTTAAATACAGAAACTTTTATTCTTGCTTTCAGTTTATTTTTGCCTCAAGAGAATTTTAAATTAGAGTAGAAAGAACTGGCTAAGCTAAACGAAAAACTATATATCAATTCTAAATTCAAATAAAACAACTAGATGGCAGCACTATATATGTTTTCCCATGAAATCGTGCAATATTTTAAGATACGCGGGCGAATTCAAAGAGGTGTAGCAAATGGAATCTAGAAAACATTACTATTTTGAACCCCTTTTTCTTATGTTAGGAATCAAAAGGCAATCTTGAATTTTTTTTAACGTATTATGGAGTTATTAATCTTTATGTCTGTGCAATATTGTTACTGTCGGGCCTGTCCCTTTTTTATTTTTGACTTATACAGAAGAGGAAAAATCATTATTTTGTAATTTTTTTTTTAAGTTTCTAACTTTTTTTGAAGATGAAGGAAATAAATGGCCACTTTAAAACTTGGGGAATTCGATCTACATATGACATACTACATGAGGCATAAATTTCACAGAGGTTTTTTAATTCCTTTGATTTTTATAACGATTCTAATTTTCTCAAAATTCCCAAATTTTCAATTTTTGCAACCAATTTATAAATAATCATGGTGTTACTAGATTATTATTTCTCAGTAAATAAGAAGATAATTTTTCAGAGTTTACAAAATTACAAAAAAAATTCCTTTCTGTTAAACAGCTTTCAAGATACAGAACTTCAAACTTGCAACTTTGGACGATTGCGCACATGCCATTCTATATCACAAGTTTTTTAAATGTCCAAAACTGCTAAAAAAATTTACTTTTTGTCAAGATATTTTGCAGAATTCTACTTTGAATATGAATTGAACCTGTGCATCGAATTTTATTAAAATTGGTTAGTATGTGGCCACGACTTTTTTTTAATTTTTGCTCATTTTACGTGGAATGACCCTATATTGATAAAAATTAGTATTGAATCTCCTATATTCGGTTTCCACTAAATTGAGCTTCGTGTGTTTGCATGATATAAGTTGGCTTTTTTTAAATAAGGATTATGAAAGCTACCTCTTCCTCCCGGCACTGGCCGGAAGGACTTTTTTTTAAATCGGTTTGGTATTTCCTGAGATTGTGTAGAAACCACCATTTAGAACGCTTTTCGCGTATTTTCACCCCTTTTAGGTAGCTTTCTTTACAAAAAAGCTACCTATTGCAGCCGTTCGGAGGAAAGCGATTTCAAAAAATTTTGGTATATTTTCATCGATCATGACCCCCAGACCCCGAAACCACCCTCCGTTCAAAATTGATATATATATATATATATATATATATATATATATATATATCTGACCTATGTCACACTGTAACTCCCGTAATTATGAACCGATTTCGATGTAATTCGGTGTGTACATAGTACATACCAATGTCTCGACCGAGTTCGTTGGCCAGCTTCATCCGCCGTTTTGTTTCAAAATGGCGGCCATTTAAAATTTTTAAAAAATTTTAAAACTTGAAATGTGGTACCAAAAAATTAAAAATGGAACAATATTTTTTTCTTATGTATTTGACCTTTATACAAAGATTCCGGAGCAGTTTACGTTTCGTCTATATCTTAAAAAATGGCTGAGTTATAGCATTTTGAATTTCTAGCGTGGCTGACATTTTGAAACGTCCTGAATTTTGTCACGCGATAACAGGCGTATTTGTGAACCGATTTGGATGTAATTCAGTGTGTACATAGTACATACCAATCTCTCGACCGAGTTCGTTGGCCAGCTTCATCCGCCGTTTTGTTTCAAAATGGCGGCCATTTAAAATTTTTAAAAAATTTTAAAACTTGAAATGTGGTACCAAAAAATTGAAAATGGAAAAATATTTTTTTCTTATGTATTTGACCTTTATACAAAGATTTCGGAGCAGTTTTTGTTTCGTCTATATCTTAAAAAATGGCTGAGTTATAGCATTTTGAATTTCTAGCTTGGCTGACATTTTGAAACGTCCTGAATTTTGTCACGCGATAAAAGGCGTATTTATGAACCGATTTGGATGTAACTTCGTTTATACATAGTACATACCAATGTCTCGACCGAGTTCGTTGGTCAGCTTCATCCGCCATCTTGTTTAAAAATGGTGGCCATTTAAATTTTTAAGAAAAACTTAAATTTGAAATGTGGTACCAAAAAATTAAAAATTGAAAAAATATTTTCTTCTTATGTGTTTGACCTTGATAAAAAGATTCGGGAGCAGTTTTTGTTTCGTCTATATCTTAAGAAATAGTTGAGTTATAGCATTTTGAATTTCTAGCGTAGCTGACATTTTGAAACGTCCCGATTTTTGTCACGTAATAACAGGCGTATTTATGAACCGATTTGGATGTGCCTTGGTGTGCCCGTAGTACATATAAATATCTCGACCGAGTTCGTTGGCCAGCTTCATCCGCCTTCTTGTTTCAAAATGGCGGCCATTTAAAAAAATAAAAAAATAAAAAAAATTAAATGAGATACCAAAAAATTGGAAAGTGAAAAAGATTTTTTTTTGTATGTGTTGACCTTAATACAAAGATTCCGGAACAGTTTTTCTTTCGTCTATATCTAAAAAAAATGGCTGAGTAATAGCATTTTGAATTTCTCTTGTGGCTGACATTTTAAAACGACCTGATTTTTGTCACGCGATAACAGGCGTAATTATGAACCTATTTGGATGTAACTTGGTCTGTACATAGTACATACCAATGTCTCGACCGAGTTCGTTGGCCAGCTTCATTCGCCATCTTGTTTAAAAAGGGTTGCCATTTTAAAAAAATTAAATTTAAAATTCAAAATGAGGTATTAAATAATTGGAAAATGAAAAAGATTTTTTTATGTGTTTGGCCTTGATACAAAGATTCCGGAGCAGTTTTTGTTTCTGAAAATTTGTTCTTTTGTTTATATCTTAAAAAATGGTTGATTTATAGCACTTTGAATTTCTAGCATGGCTAACATTTTGAAACGATCTTGTATTTGTCACGCGATAACACACGTATTCGCCTATTTCGATGTAAGAAGGCATGTGGATAGTATACATCAACACCTCGACCAAGTTCGCTGGCCAGATTCATCAACCATCTTGTTTCAAAATGGCGACCATTAAATTAAAAAATATATATATATTTAAAGTGAGGTGCAAAAAAATTAGAAATTGAAAAAGGTTTCTTTCTTAAGTATTTTACCTTGATATAAGGATTCAGGAGCATTTTTTGTTTGTCTTTACCTTAAAAAATGGCTTAGATATAGCAGTTTCAATTTCTATTGTGGGTGACATTTTGAAAAATCTGATTTTTTGCATGCGACAGCACTCCTATATATTAACCGATTCCGATGTGAGTGAGCATGTGCACAACAATTACTAAGGTCTCGACCAAGTTCACTGCTTAGCCTCATCCACCATGTTGTCTTAAAATGACAGGCGCTTTAAGAAATTGCCGAATTTGGCAGCCAAATATATGTTACTTTAAAGAAACGCAGCTTGGATAAAGCTGACTAATTTAGCGAAATTCTCATTCATTATATTGATAAAAATTAGTATTGAATCGCCTATATTCGGTTTCCACTAAATTGAGCTTCGTGTGTTTGAATGATATAATTTGGCTTTTTTTAAATAAGGATTATGAAAGCTACCTCTTCCTCCCGGCACTGGCCGGAAGGACTTTTAAATTTCGAATTGTTTAAGAACTGTTCTTAGACATAATTTATATCTAATAAGTACCTAATATTTCAAATTTCATATTTCTAGACCCTTCAGTAACACATAATTCGCCTTTTTAGAACGTTTTTTGCTCCTGAACCCCCTTTGAGGTAGTGGCACCGACATAAAATATAGCCTATCTCAGAGCAAGCGTCGTCACCATCATTTTGACACCAATATTTTTTAAATCGGTTTGGTATTTCCTGAGATTATGTAGAAACTACCATTTAGAACGTTTTTAAAAACGCTTTTGTGCATTTTCACCCCTTTTAAATTTCGAATTGTTTAAGAACTGTTCTTAGACATCATTTATATCTTATAAGTAACTAATATTCCAAATTTCATATTTCTAGGCCCTTCAGTAACGCAAAAATCTCATTTTTAGAACGTTTTTTGCTCCTGCACCCCCTTTGGGGTAGTGGCACCGACATAAAATATAGCCTATGTTTTAAGTTGGACTAACACCATCATTTTGATACCGCTACTTTTGAAATCGGTTCGGTAGCTCCAGAGATTACCTCTAACAAACAAACAAACTTTACTTCTTTATAATATTAGTATAGATTTTAAAGCAAACACAAGATAAATTAAAAAAAAATAGTTACTAGATAAAGACTGTACACGTAAATAAATTCTTAATTATTTATGAAAAATTATTTTAATTACCAAAAAGAAACGAATTAAATTATATCAATAAAAATTTTAAAATATCGTATACTTGGTTCTTCACTATAGATAAGAATCAAATAGCTAAGATTTGTAATGTAATGTTGTCTTACATTTCTGTTTACATAGTGGTTTAAAATAATTAGTTATTGATTTTTCTTTGCGTTATTTACCAATAAGAAAATCAGAATATATCTTAGTCATGAAAACTTCATTGCTCGTGCATCGAAAATATGATTCGGTAATGGCTTTGCCAAATTAAATAATTTCGCAAATTTTATTATTCATTCGCATTCGGTGCCTTGACGAAAGGATAATGCGGGCTTTTTATTGTGCTGTGTTTTGTGCTTATCAGACACCTCTGAATCATACCTTAAAATTTATACCAAGAGTTTTGGTTTTTCCATTTCATATAAACTGCAATTAAAATGTTACTTACATCTCGATTTTCTGGATCAGTACAGATCTGCAAAAAATGTTTTAAATAATAAGATTATTCACATAAGAATATTTAGATGTAAAAGATTGTTAACTTTATACTAAGTTGTAAATAGTGTAATGCAATCAAAATTTAGAGACGTATGAAAAGTGGTCAGGTTTTGGAAACTACTACATTGTTTTGTTTCAAGGTGAATGTTAATTCATACTATTTCTTTACAATAGTATTGATTTATATATTTCAATAATTCTTTTTGGAATTAGGAAAATGGTGAATTAATATCAGCAATTAGCTGCACATTCAACTGAATAAAAGCAGCATTTACTTCACACAAAGTGGAGAATATTTTCGTCAGTTATGAGGCTTAATTAGTAACTACAACTTTAGAAAAAAGTTTGTCACCATCAGATGAAACTTTTCAGAGTGATAAGATGACATTAAAGTACCGATTTAAGGTTTATTAATGAAAGAAAATTATATTTTAATTCTATTATCAAAACACTAAAATTATTCCTTCAATTACAGTAAATTACATCATATAAACAATATTATTGTTGCATGTATCTTTTGCGCTCTCAATAATAATTTAATATTTTCTACATATTAAATTCACTTCGGATTACAAATTAAAGATTTGTTTTAGAAGTTTTAACTTACACTGATAGAAGAATTTTATGTTATGATAAAATTACATTGCATTATTCAAAGTAAATACTAACGTATTTTTTCACTGAAATTAAAAATACTTACCCCAATGCTCACTTGATTAAGCTGAAAAAAAAAAAAAAAATGAAAATCAACAAATAGCCAAAATAAAATACAATTACAATAATGCAAAAATTTAACAAATGACAATGTTTAAGAAATATTTTCGTGAATTCATATAACTTAGAAAATCATATATATTAATTCCTTTATCAGCATCCCCTTCTCTATGCATTTACAAAACGCAGAGCGATGAATGAGGTATCATTCGAAATGTTTTTTGACCGGCTTCGGACATAGTACACTCACATTTCGTTAAAACATGTTTTTGCTTAAAAATTGTAGTTAATTAAAAATTAAATTAACATTGTTTTCATAAATGAAATAAAAGGTTTTTCGCAAATCAGTTTGCCACAAAAATAAAATACCACACTATATCAGCAAAAATCATTAAAAAAAAAAATAGTACACAAAATATAAAGCGTGACGTCTCCGCACGGGTTTATTTTATAGTTATGATTAAAAAGTAAAAAGCAAAATTGAAATTAAAATGTTTAGAAAAATAGATACCATCGATCAACCTAAGCAGTGCCATTCCACGTGTGGTCTAAAAGTTATGCTTTGTTATATCAGATTAAATTGTATTTAATATCTATTCAGTTTATTTTTCTTTGTCCTGTGTTTTTACCGAAGCGATGACACAACCCTTTAATGGAGTTAAAACATTATTGTTAATTTTTTCTCGCTCGCGCATTTTGCTGTATTTTATCATTTTTTACTCTAAATTTGATGGGATAAATTAGACGATATTTTAGTTGACTAATGTTGTCTACAGATATTTTTTATCCTTGATTTTTTCTTAAAAGTTTAAAAGCGCATCAAAAAAATATTAGATATTGCTAAAAAATATTAGACTGAAGTACAAAGTTCTCGCACGGTCCACTGATATATAATTTAGTTTCAATGTCAACTTCGCTTTTCCTGTGCACATACAAAACACACAACGATGAATGAGGTATCATACGACAAGTTTTCCAACAGTTTTTTGACATAGTACTCTCAAATTTCATTAAACTCGTTGCTTGATGAACGAGTTGGAAATTCCACGTCAAACGTGGCAAATGAGGTACGTTCGTACTATAATTAGTTTTATAAATATTTTTTGCACTGCATATTGTATTGAATGTATATTTTAGTGTACTTCATAAATGCATATCAATTTCATTCTGTTCGAAAGGCTGTAACATCATTAAAATGTACTTTCCCCATTGGCCGTAATGTAACGGAAAACTTTTGACTGTCCCTATAATTAAACTATTCATTCGATTTTCATAAAATTTGAAATGACTCGACCAAATTTTGCAACAATTATATATTTAAAATTTCAGACCATTCGGTTGGGTAGTTTTTGCTCTGTTATATGCGGACGGACAGACAGACAGACGGATCGAACGACGACTATAGGTACTACGTATTTATATAATTACGAACGCACCTAAAAGCTGCGGTTAATTAAAAATTGATGAAAAAAAGAATCATCAAAAAATGTGAAAGATTGCACAGCGAAAGCCTCGCACGGATCTACTGGTATTTGTAGAATGCGGCAAAATAGGGTAAAATGGGATACCTTATTATTAGTTTCTTCTTGAAGCCACAATTTCCAACAGAATTTAATATAGCTATGTGCAAATAACTTGTTCTTATCCTTGTTCAAGAATATCACTATAAATCTATGTTTGATTTATCACATATTTATTAATGCTTTTCCAGAAAATACGAAATCGTCCGATAAATGCTGAGAGTAAATCATGCAAACTGAACTTATAAATACTTTTCAACTATGTTGGAAATAACTATTTATAAGGCAGAAACATGTCCGCGAGTAGCGTTGACGTCAGATTGGCGGTGCCGATGGCTTGCGTAATAGATTTTTCTTTTATCGAAAATTTATTAACTTCTAAACGTTTTACAACTTCAATTTTTACAGTGTGGAATAAGAAGTTGAATGTACTTTAAAATGCAACTTGTTTCAAAATTATACCTCAATTTAAGGTTTTTATAATAATTTACAACGATGATTCTTTTTTTTTTTTTTTTCAAATTGTGTGCAGCTCGATTACGGAAGATTAATCCGTTTGCATTTAAAACAATATAAAAAAAGTCCAGAATTTACTTCCAGCTAATATTCCATGAAGAAATTAAAATATCACAAACAAATAAATAAATATAACAATAATAATAATAAATAAAACAAAAAGTACAAATAAAACATAAATCTAACAGGTATGTAATTGTTCAAACCCCAAGTAATCAGATACAAAAAGGCTGCTGTAAGTAGCAAAATTGGCTAATATGAAAGTATCGCTTTTAATAAATTTCAAAACTTTATTCAAATATATAATTTATGCTTTTTAGTATTGTTAGTGGAGAACCTAAAATATTATTATATGTAAAAAAAAAAGAAAAAAAAAACTATTAGAGTTTTTAATTAAAAATGATTTTCCTCCAAGACCAATACACCAGGCAGTATGTTTTGTAATCTGAAAAACCTGTGTTGGATCCCCTGGTACTAATAAAAAAAGATGGAAAATTTTCTGAAAAAATGATTTATTTGCAAGATTTTTAAAATTTAAATTTTCTCCTATTTATATTCTAAAAATGAAAGATTCGCTCGAATTTCGTTCCAAACTAAATAGATCTGCTGAAATATATTTTCTCGTGAAAATATAAAAATGTAAATAGGTCAATGTTCGAAAAACAGAACTTATACTTTTGAATTATGTTATATATAGTGTTCGAAAGCCTCAGGGGAGAAATACCAGATTTTTTTTTGTAAACTAATATTTGCCTTAACTAATGAAAAAAAAAATCCGTGCTTAACTATGGCGATCATTACTTTACGAACAGTTTGGTATTTAAATTCTTAAAACCTCTGAGTAGTACACATTTTGATTATAGTGTTGAATTTGAAAACTAATTATAAATTACAAGTAAAAAGTGTAAATTGCAAAATTCACCATTTTTATCATACATTTTAGATATTTCACAAATCTTAGTAAGCATATTATTATAATTTCTATACACCCACAACTAATCAATCTTCATTTAATGATGCTTCAAAACGAGTGTTTTTATCCTTAAATTTCATAGAACATTTACTTACATATTTTTTATCAATGGCATCATAGCAACTTCTTACGAAATCTATAAACTGATCAACTGCCTTAATTCCGCTTTCTTCAGTAAGAAGTTTCAGTTTTATGCCTATAATAATTGTAAAAATGTTTTAAAGAAATTACATACATTATATTTACACTACAATATTTATGAAATTTTTGTCGTTCAGTTTAATATAACATAGCTGGGTCATTCCATGCAAAATGAGCAAATCAGCTGTGGCACACATGTCACAGATTTTAATCAAAATCAGTCTATAAGTAGATCATATCTATTTATGAGTAAATGTAAAATAATAGATTTCTGGATTGTTAATTTAAATATTAAAATTTATATTAAAAGTGAATGTAAAATCGAGGTATTGTCTATGTGCTTAAAATTTCAATTTCGATTATTAGCCTTAGGAATGGAAAGAATATATTAAAAATTATTTATAATTAGGAGTGAATGATAATTAACAGACTGGCATAAGTTAGTAATTGTATTTTTATTTCGTATCGTGAAAAAAATTATTTTTGAAAATTTTTGAGGGAAAAAAGCAATATTTCTATTAATCCTTTACACACGAAGGACAGCCTTGACAAGCTGCAAATTGCTACACCTTATAGCTAAAAGTATATATTTGAAATATCGAAAGTTTCATTCATGCCTTTTTTATTCCTTAATAAGAAAAAAAAATAAATAGTAAAAAATGTTGAGGGTAAAATGCAATATGTCAATCACTTTTTTTTAAGTCAAGGAAAGCTTTATTAAAATTTTAAAATATTTCATATTACAAATAAATGTATATACTTTAAATACAGAAACTTTTATTCTTGCTTTCAGTTTATTTTTGCCTCAAGAGAATTTTAAATTAGAGTAGAAAGAACTGGCTAAGCTAAACGAAAAACTATATATCAATTCTAAATTCAAATAAAACAACTAGATGGCAGCACTATATATGTTTTCCCATGAAATCGTGCAATATTTTAAGATACGCGGGCGAATTCAAAGAGGTGTAGCAAATGGAATCTAGAAAACATTACTATTTTGAACCCCTTTTTCTTATGTTAGGAATCAAAAGGCAATCTTGAATTTTTTTTAACGTATTATGGAGTTATTAATCTTTATGTCTGTGCAATATTGTTACTGTCGGGCCTGTCCCTTTTTTATTTTTGACTTATACAGAAGAGGAAAAATCATTATTTTGTAATTTTTTTTTAAGTTTCTAACTTTTTTTGAAGATGAAGGAAATAAATGGCCACTTTAAAACTTGGGGAATTCGATCTACATATGACATACTACATGAGGCATAAATTTCACAGAGGTTTTTTAATTCCTTTGATTTTTATAACGATTCTAATTTTCTCAAAATTCCCAAATTTTCAATTTTTGCAACCAATTTATAAATAATCATGGTGTTACTAGATTATTATTTCTCAGTAAATAAGAAGATAATTTTTCAGAGTTTACAAAATTACAAAAAAAATTCCTTTCTGTTAAACAGCTTTCAAGATACAGAACTTCAAACTTGCAACTTTGGACGATTGCGCACATGCCATTCTATATCACAAGTTTTTTAAATGTCCAAAACTGCTAAAAAAATTTACTTTTTGTCAAGATATTTTGCAGAATTCTACTTTGAATATGAATTGAACCTGTGCATCGAATTTTATTAAAATTGGTTAGTATGTGGCCACGACTTTTTTTTAATTTTTGCTCATTTTACGTGGAATGACCCAGCTGCCAACCTTCATATTTTTAAAAATCATATAAACATATTTCGAACAAGAAATTTTATTTTAAAATTGTATGTTGTTTCTGTATGGTATTTGTTTTTTATTAAATAAAATATATAGGGTAGATGTGCCAGTAATGGACACCCTTCCAGTAATGGACACCTCTTGATGTTTTGGTTCATAAAATAAAAAAAAAAAAAATAAATAAATATTTAGCTTTATTTTTTTTTTTTTTTTTTTTGTAATTCCCCCTTGCATGTTTTATAAAACTGGGTTATTGCTGACACTTTTAATCAAACCAATCAGAAAGCAGAAAATAATGTTTCAAAGTTTCGCTGTTTTTCTGTGAAAATCTTAATGAAGAAGCTAAGAGCTGGCTTTGTTTAATTACTTTATATATTATTTATTTTCTTGCAAAATTTGAATGTTTTTGTTTGAGTTACAATAGAAAACTTAGAATTTTATATACTAATGGCCATTTACAAAATTTCATTTATTTTTAAGGTTTTAAGAGGGGGTGTCCATTACTGGGAGGGTTAATTAGTCATTTTCCAGTAATGGGCACCCCATGTATACATTGCTAAAAATGCAATTTCAGTAATGTTTATAGTGCGTAAAATATTTTGACTTAACTGCAAACCTAAATAATCAAATTTAATTTTTAAATTATACTTACCAAACTCTAATAACACCAAAACTTTTATAAATAGCTGCTTTTAAGTTATTTTATGTGATTAATAAAATTTCAATATTTTATTTTATGTCATATGTACATTGCATATTTTATAATCTGGCAATCAAACCAGCCATGAAGCAGAAAATATTGTTTAAGAGCACAGTCAAAGAGGGGCTTATAGGGCTTAATCCCTCTCCCTTTAAATAAAAACAATTAAGTTACAGAAATTATTAAAAATCTATTTTCTGTCTTAAATGTTTCCTTATTCATCTCTGACAAGAAAAAAAAGTAATATTAATGAAAGTTATAAGTAATATTCATGAAAATAGTAAATCTGCAGATCAGTGCCCTGGAACATCAGTTCTACAGTTTTACTTGTAAATTATTTTATTTAGTATTTAAAATATTCAACTCACAATATCATTTCTTTCATATTTGTAATATTAATTATTATAAATGATATATCAAGTAGTCTCTGGAAGATTAATTGTTAAAAATAGTGAGACAAAACTAAACACTAATATTCCAAAACTTTGTTTTCAATTACTTTTTAAATCCCCCACTGTTTCAATAATTTGATAGCTATAATTGCCTGATGTTTAGTATTTTAAGCTATCCATCTAAAATAATTAAAACATCGATCTTCTGATAATTACAATAACTGATGCAAAAAGTAAATGATTATCACAAATATTTTATTAATTACTAGTATCCTAATTGTTAAATTTATTTGAAAATAACTATTTTGTTTCATTAGTATGTATTCATTAAATTCTGGTTCTAAGTACAGTCATAAAATCAATTATATTTATTACTTTTTATGGGGTGTCCATTACTGGAACAAAGGGTGTCCATTATTGGGCCAGAAGGTGTCAATTACTGAGGTTTTGATAAATTTCTGTTATTTAAAATAAAAATTCTATTCATATTGGGAAATGAGACTGTAAGAATGGTTAAATATTGTTGATAGGTTAATATAATACTGAAAAAACTGGAATTTAATAATTATATCTATTAATAAAAAAATAATTTTGAGAGAAATTCCTTAAGGGTGTCCATTACTGGCACATCGACCCTAGTTTAAAATATGGTTTTTTGGTACTTCTTCATTATTTCGTTGATCACTTTATTTAAAAAAAAAAAAAAAAAAAAAAAAAAAAAAAACTATCGCCAAACTGTAACGTCCAATAAAAAAATGAAAGAATGTTGCAATTGGAATTTTAAAAAAAATTACAAGAAATTCGGAAAAGCCCCAATCAGTAAAGTATCAACTATTAGTAACTTTGAACAATAAATTTTCTAACACATTAATAAGATCAGAAAAAATAATCTTTGATATTTATTTATTTACATTATTTTTTTTAGTTATTATTATCCCTCTTGGCTTGTGCATAAATGCTTGTGACGTCAGTTGAACTCATCTATTGTACGTAACTATGCATCGCAACATTTATTTCAATGTTTTTTCTCTTTTGATATCATGACGTCGCCGTTTAATCCTTTATCTACTGACGGTACTTATAAGTACCATTAAACTAACTTGCTATAAAATTCATTTAATACATCGATTAGTTGTAATCAGGGCTGCGGAGTCGGAGTCGGAGTCGGTGTGATTTTTCGGTGAAAAGAGTCGGAGTCGGAGTCAGAGTCGCTAAAAATATGCCGACTCCGACTCCGACTCCAAACTTTTTGTTGAACAATTTGAAGTGAAATAAAAAATAAAACCAATTAAGCTTAATTTTTAATTTATGAACTGAATTATTATTTTATTTTTTAAATACATTAATAAATATTTAGTTATTTTTCAGTTTATTGACATGTTAATGAGTAAATATAAGGCAAAAGGGCGGATGTGATATTTTCCCTGCATCAATCATTAAATTGATTCATTTACTTACTTCTTCAGCTCATAGACGACACTATTGTACAGTAATTAAATTAAAGTGAGTTTTGAAAGTTTTTTTTTTTTTTTTTTTTTTTTTTTTTTTTTTTTGTAAATTAAGTCCAATTTAACCCGAACCCCGTGTCGGTTCGACTACCCAACCCAATGAAGGAATATATCTCAGACAAAAATAGATGTTTCAATTTAACCTCTGTCCATCCGTGTTCGGGTCGGGTCCTGAAATTTATATTTTAAGTCAATCCGAAGCGAATCGGAAAGAAACCTGAACCCTGAACCCGATCCGAAATGAAATAAGATCAAAATTTTATTGAAATTATGAAAAATATTCATCTCTAAAAGCACTTTTATATTTTATGTAGGAAAAGGAATATATATTTACTTATTCGACTTATAAGTTAAACAATATTGTGAACCTCCTTTTGAAAAATCTGGCCAACCCGACCCGAACCCGCAATAATAATTATCAGACTTGCCCACAACGAAAAACATTTAGCGTCAACTCAATCCGAACCACCGTTCGAATCGGACCCTAACGAATGCAACAATTTACTTCAGATTATAATGTATCCTTTGTCCAACTTATACTGCCTTATTTTTCAATATTTCAGATAAAAGAAAATGTGTGAAAAATATGAAATTGATTAATGCCGCTAATACTACAATATCGGACAACTGAACTCATACAGAATTTGTCTCATTAAAACAAAAAATTGCAGTTTTCTTCTTAAATATTTCTTACCCAAAACTTAGATGTTCTTCTATTTCTAAGCCCCAACTAGAGTCTTTCAAAGGGCCGGGTTGCACCCGGCCCCAATCTGAAATTTCTAAAGCAAAAAACGGCAGCTGAGATATGGCCGAATGTTCTAAAATTTTCGATCCGTTCTTTAACAACCTTAGGGGGGAAATTTTCAAAAATCTTTTCTTAGTCCGCTCTTATGTCATAAAAAGACTTTTCGCTTAATTTTTATGCTTCCAGGTCCAGTAGTTTTGGTTGTGCGTTTATTATGATTCAGTCAGGATAAACTCTTATATATATATATATTAGGTAGATGTGCCAGTAATAGACACTCTTCAAAGTTTACGGTTTATAAAAAAATAAGCAATAAAAATTTACCTTTTATTATGTTTTTCATAACTCCCCTTTGTATATTTTATAATTTTGCATTATTGTTGACACTCTTAATCAAACCAATCAGGAAGCAGAAAATAATGTTTCGAAGTTCCACTCTTTTTCTCTGAAAATCTTAGTGAACATTCTAAGAGCTGAATTCATTTAATAAAATTATATATTCTTTATTTTCTTGCAAAATTTGCAGTTTTTTGTTTTGGTAGTAATAGAAAACTTTGAATTTTATGTACTACTATCCGTTTATAAAATTCCCTCTATTTTTAAGGTTTTAAGAGGGGTTAGGGGTCTGCACGAGCCGAAATTTCCAGGCGCAGGCCCGGATCGACTCATGGAAAAAAAATCGGCACGGCCCGGCGCGATACAAAAATTAAAAGTTCGGCCCCGGAAAAAATTTAAAATCTCGGCCCGAGTGAATTTCTACAAAACTTCGATTTTTACGTCAATTTGGTTAAAAAATTATTTCGTACAAGAAGTTCTGCTGCAGACTTAACTTTAATAGAAATTTTTTAGTTTGAAACAGAAGTGTTTCAAATATTCTTTGAGAAAGTTCTAGTACAACAGATGATCCTTTACGAAATTCCTTATAAAAGGTAAATCGAGGTATGTATACGTAAAAGATTTTTTTATTAGATAAAATTCATAATTAGAAAATCATTTCGTGTCATTGATGAATTACTAATTACATTTTATGTTATATGAAAATAAAAAGTTTTGGTCAGAGTCACAGAGAGCCAACTTGGACCACACGTATAATTACACCTACAATTAATTAATAACTATGTATATTTATTATGTGTTAATTACTTAAAACATTATTTTGTAAATTTTCGTTTTCGGCCGAAAATAAAAATATTATCGAATTTCGGTTTCTGTTTCGGTTTCGGTCGATCCTTAATCTTAATTACTATTTTGTTTTGACACTTTTTCACTTTGCATTCTATATATCTCCAACAGGTAAAAAATTAAAGCGCATTTCAATCTCTTTTGAGAAACCCTGTGTGTATGCCGGAGTCGGAGTCGATTGTTTCAAAAATCCAGGAGTCGGATTCGGAGTCGGGGTCGGTCATTTTTCCTACCGGCTCCGCATCCCTGGTTGTAATACAGTTTAAAATGAGTTATAGATACATTAATTTGTCTTGTTCCAAAAGCATTATGGGTTACACAAAACAAAATTATTTTTAAAGGTATGATGTCTTTTGCATTTGCATCTTTTCAGCTTTCTTGACGTTGGTGAGGGGGGAGAAATTTTTCATTTCGGAAATATTTCTATGTTTCTATTGTAAGAACATTATTGTGCTGTCCTCTAAAAAAAACCCACTTTTTTAATTTCTCACTATATAAAATTTAATAAAAAATACAAAACAATTTGAAGTAGCTACATTTTCACAGCCTGTCCTGACTAAGATTTTAATGTATAGTATTTGTTTTTCTATCAATATATTACAAAATGGCAGCCAATTAAACAAGACTTTGAAAAAAACCCACATGTAAAAACACTTCTAGAAATCAAAATATTAAACAGCAAAGTTTTTCTTTCATTATTAATTAGTTTTAAAACACAATTCTGCAAAAAAAAAAAAAAGAAAAAATAAATAATAATATTTTAATAATTGTAAATTGAAGGATTTACAAATGAAAAATTATAAATGTAATTTTTTGCTTATTTTTTAAAAAACTAAATAAACATTTAAGTAATTTTAAATGCTTTTATTATTGTAAATGGCATATAGAAACAGGACAAAAAGAAATTTTGACTTCTGTGATATTTTTGATTAAGTTCTCGGGTGGATTTTTTTTAGGATACATTTTCCGGTGGGTTTTTTTAGAGGACAGCACTATATATTTGTAAATTTTGTAATTCTACAAAATACTAAGAAAAATATTTAAAATAAAAGATTTGAGTGGGATTATAAATATTGCACAAAATCCCTATAAATTGAAATTTAATGAATCCTTCTAAATCCTTAAATCCTTTTAAAATCCTTCTAAAATTTATCAAATAATTATGTAAATTTTCTAATGCAGTTTAAACAATTCACGAAAAATGCTTTAGAAGATAAAAGTTTCATGATTTTATAATTCAGTACATAAAGGTTTAAGAACGTAATCGTTATTTTAATTAACGCAATAACTAATAAGTCAGTAAAAGATAATTAAAATACAGATAAACATCTAATTAAAAATCACTTAAGGTGCTGTTTCACTCACTCGAAAACACCCGCTCACTAACGTTAATCCTACGGGAGAATTTTTTTAATATCTCGTTTGCATTTTTAATTTTTTTTTTTTTTTCGCATTCGATAGCTGAGTTTTATCTCTCTAAAGGCTGTTTTTTACTTTTTGCTGGTGTTTTTTATGGGGATACTTTCACTTTCGAAACCCGTTCCAAAAGTGAAAGTATTCTAATTAAAAAAAAAAAAAATGTGAATCAATTTAAAAAGTAAAATACGGCCTTTGTAGAGATCGACCTCAGCTACTCAATGCCCCCCCTCAAAAAAAAAAAAAATAAATAAAAAATAAAAAAAAATAAATAAAAAAAAAAATAAATAAATAAAAATATTGAAATGCAGACGAGATTAAAAAAAAAAAAAATTACATAGGATTAACGTTAGTGAGCGAGCGTTTTCGCGTGAGTGAAATAGCCTCTTATGAGGGTCTTGGGGTCAAAATTTACAAAAGGACATATATATATATATATATATATTGCTACTAAAATGCTACAAAGTTAAACAAATTAAATAAAGCAAACCGCGTATGTATATGATGATTACATCAGTAGATATAACAATTTTTGTGTTATGCTATCATAATTTGTCATATTTAAAAGCAGGGTTGGAAAAAAACCGGGTTTTTTTTGTAAAAAACCAAAAAAAAAACGGTTTATTTGGTTTAAACCAGGCTTTTTTGGTTTAAACCGGGTTTTTTTAAATATAATTTCCTATTGCATACAGATGCATGTCTGTTGATAAAATAAACATTTTTGGATATTATATAAGTAATATAACTTTTGAAAATATTTAAATTAAATAAATACAGTCAATTATATAGAAAATTGAAATCATTTCTAATTTAAACATTATTAGTTACAGCTATGTCTTACGTTCAAAGTAAACTGCTCTACACAGTGAAACATTGATACCTTGAAAATCGTATGAAGAATCCTTTGATTAATAATATAATAATCAATCAATAAACATTTGATGGAGTTTCATGAATATAATATATTATTCTGTGCTTGCTATTATTTTTTTAATATCCAAATACTTCTGGTTATTTTGTTTTCTGAGTGATAACTCCAAGTGTCCAAGTTAACATTTTTGGCCGTTAGATTCAGCAACTAACAGAAAAGATTGATTGGTATTATTGAAATGCACTCACTCTTACTAGCACTCAATTTTTGCAAGCTGTGTTATTCAACTTCATATCTCCTTTTAAATTCTTTAAGGATAATCTTACCCAATCCCACTCCAGAAAATTTTCTTTTACAACTTAACCAAAATCTTAAAGTCTTAAAGGTATTTTGTTATTAACTGGTGTAAATAATCTGCATTTTTTAAATGAAAATATTTTATGCTAAATATTGAATATTATTTATCTATTTTATCTTTTCTAATTTCACATGTTTTAAGAAAAATCTTTAGGGTACCAGATATGTTCATCAGCACATGCTAATTTTCATTCTACATGCATAGAAACATGACCTAGGCTCATTATGTCTCATGTTTATTGCTGAGATGAAGCGTTAAAAGTTGAAATTACTTCTATCAATAATTTAAAACAATTAAATTGCAAAAAAGAGAAAATATTATATTAGATTTTTTCTAAAAAAACCAAATGGCTTTCAGTGGTGTAGTCGTAAAAAAAGCAGAGGGTATATGCTCTAAGCAGAGGGTATACGCTCAAGGGAGAGCGTATACCCTAGAGTGTACATACTATAGCTTTCTTGAGAAACAGAGGGTATACGGTGTAACTTAAAAAAATCCAGAGGGTATACGGCGTATACCCCCGTAGCCCCTCCACTACATCCTGATGGTTTTTTTGACAAAAAAACCAATTGGTTTAAACCGTGGTTTAAACCATGGTTAAAACCACTTGGTTTAAACCGTGCCAACCCTGTTTAAAAGGATGTCTAAATGTTCATATCTAAACTTTCTTGCAAGATATATGTATGTCATTTTGTACAGAATTTTTATGTTTTAGGTATTTTTATTAAATTGTCTTCAGGATTTTTTATTTCATGTGAAAATTTTGAAAATGTATTCCTCGAAGTAAAAATCACTCTCAAAAACCCTGCTTTTTTTACTTATAAATTTTGTAAGTAATAGTTTTGTAAATGCTGAAGACAGATTAACAAGAAACCTTTTCTACATACAATAGCGAAAAAAGTAACGGAATCGGTCAAGTGGTTCGTAAATTATATCAAAAATTAAATAAGTTTAAAATTTAAACATTTTTTAAAACAAAATTGCAATGTTTTCAAAAACTTTATCTGAAAAGTATTCTTTGTAGAAAAATAAATTTCAGAAAAAAAATCATTAAAAAATGTTTATAAATAAAGAAAATAAATTTTTGTCCCTAAGGAGTTACTTCACTCACGCGAAAACGCCGCTTGCTAATGTTAATCCCATGGGAGAAAAAAAAATCTCCTTTGCATTTCAGTATTTTTAAATGTTTGTTTTTCATTGAATAGTTGAAATCAATATCTACAAAGGCCTTTTTTTAATTTTTAGATTTTGTTTGCAGAGTTTTTTTTTTTTTTTTTTAATCAGGGTACTTTCACTTTCGGAATTTGTAGAAATTAACCGCAGCTATCCAATGCAAATAAATAAATAAATAAATAAATAAAATAAAATAAAATAAAATAAAATAAAAATATTGAAATGTAAACGAGATAGTAAAAAAAAAAAAAAAATCTCCCATAAATTAACACTAGAGTGGAAGTTTTCGCGTGAGTGAAGTAGCCTCTTAATAACATTTTGTCATGATCTAGGAAATCTATCTAGAGTTAAAGCATAGACAAATAAACAAACTAAAATTGTAAACATTTACAAGTTAAAAATAATTTTCTTCTAAAAACAAAGCGACGAGCGCCTTGTAAGTTTATGCGATTTTTAGAATATCTTGATTATTCCTACCAGTAATTTTGGGTAGAAATTTTTAACATTTGATCACATAATTTTTGCTATTAAATTAGGCTAAAATTTCTGTTCGGAATTACCGGTGGTAAAATATTGAAAATTCTGTATGAACACTCGTCGCGAAGAGGTTAAAGCTTGATTGCAGTGAATTTAGAACTTTTATGTATACTTTTATTCATATACTATGTCACTTGAATGATTTCGTAGTTTTAATGAATGCATATTTGGAAGATTGAATAATTTCCCTATCATATAACTTTTATCAGAAGTTTAGATAACTGTTTTTAATTTCAAAAATAAAATACTTTTTGCTACATAAAAAAGAATGATTACAGGTATCGAACGATTGATCGCAGTGCTTTAATAAACATTCCACTTGAAAGAATATTAATAATAAAAAAATCTTTCGTTCTAATGGAAGATGTTTATCTAACGGAAAAGTACCGAAATATTTTTGTATAATCCATCACTTTATGTATAATTATTTATTATTTGTATTATAAAATCTTAAGGTGCATTTACACTATTGCATATCTAGACTTACCATAGTATTATATTTGCTGTAGGAAGATGAATAATAAACTAGAATTCATTATTTTAATTCACATTGACAACTTCGAAAATAAATACGCCACATTTGTATATTCAGATTTTCAACAAGCACAAATGACTTTCCAAAATTCGTTATTTTCTATTGATGCAAACGTTTTTTAAAGACAAAAGTTTATAATTCAATGTAGCTTCGGCATAATTTTCCGTTTGTAATATCCTCATTACAAGCTAACAAAATTTCTTTATTTTTAAAACCGTGTTGAGATCAGTTTTTATCTATACATCATAAGTCATCTTAACGTTTGCATGATAATTTAAAAATAGAGTTGAAGAAAAATCATCCATTACACATAGATAAATGAAACTTACCGCACAAATTTCGTTCACCATAAGCTTTTTCTGGGAAAACACCTCTCAAATACGTTATAGCTGATACAGACACTGCCATGAGTTTCTTTATAAACTGACAAGATCCAGTTAAAGTCGTAAAATCTGGGAATAATGTCTTCCAGTTCTATAAGAAAAACGTATATATTTTAAGTACTTATCTCTTTTCATAATTTTAAGTTTCGAAATATCGTTGTTTTTAGTATTTACGTCAAATATAAAATAGAGCAGAGTATTTAAACAGAAAACAACTTTAGTGGAGAACTTATTATATAAAATCAACTTTAATGTAATAATATATAATTTTCTAAAATGCAATTAACAAATAAATATGTCATATTTACAGTTTGAAAAGTAGTTTGCACCGGTTTTGTCATTTGCATTGTCATGGTGGCAAAATTCCAAGAATTAATTTCGAATCAAAAGAAAAATAACATTCTTTGCTGCAAAAATTATTCTATTATAATTGTATCATATCAGATTGTTGCCACTGTTTGAAAAGAAAAAATAAATCATTAAAAATGAACATCTAATCGAATGTAATTGTTCGGTCAGTACAATTAAAGATTTTCTGTATAACTGTGGTATTGTGGTATAATTGTGGTATTGTCATCATAATTTTTTTTTTTTTAATCTTTGAATAAATATAATTTTATGAACGACGTTTACTTATTTATTATAATATAAGAAGACCATTTCTATATTATGAACGAAAACAAGAAACATGGTATTATTTTCTTTTCCTTAAACAATGTTATCGTCTGCTCTCATAATGTCTCATATCGTCTGCTTTCTTTCCTTCAATTTGAAAGTTTTAAAAGCCTTATTTCAGAGAGTTCGGTTTGAGTTCATAAGATAAAATAGAAATTAAAAGCTAAGAAACAATTTTATGAACATTATTATATTTTATTATGAGCGTTACAAATTTGAAAATTACCGCAATAAATTTATAATTTCGAAATATTTCAGCTTGAATGTGTGCGTTCAAGTGCGCATTAATAATTTGCTTCAATAATTTATTTTCCTAAAAGTTCTATTATTTTTCAAACCAGTTTATTTATACCGCTAAGTCAGTGGTTCTCAAACTTTTTGACATGCGGAGCCCTTTTTAGAATGAATTTCTATGACGGAGCCTCTGAAGCCCACCGCACCCTATGTTGCATGTTAATGTTGTTTTATGTGACTTACTACCGAGCACATGAAGAATCAATGAATAATAATCTAAACAAATATGCATTGTCCCAGAAATAAAATGGTATTTTGAAATGTATACCCTAATACTGAATTTATTTTCAATTACCATTAATACAGGTGGAATTGTCAAAAGTTTACATTCTTAAAAACCACCAAAACTCAAGAAATAGTAACATTTGTCTTACAATAAATTTACATTATTAAAGTAATGAACAATAACGCATAAATGTTTAATGTGATGGATTGTTTTGTTTTTTACAAATGTCTGAATTCGGATCCCATTGATAGCAATTGCAGGCGAATGTTTGGTTCCACATTTAAAAGACTTCGGTATTTCATTTTGGTGGCTGCATTAGACCAATGTCAGACGGGCGTCTTTTTTGCTTACGTATCATCCATTCACAATGCTATAGCATTGCGAATGGATAATACGTATGCAAAAAAGACGCCCGTCTGACATTGGTCTTAGTCGAAAATCTTGCTTCACAGACAAATCGCACCCTTGCTTCAAAAGTGACAAAACTAAAAAAACTCCGTTTCTCAGGGATTACAAAAACTGTTTCTGGTCAGTGTCAATCTTGCAAATACAACTGTAACCTGGTGGTTGGATTTTTAGTGCACTATCTGATACTTTAGGCGATAGGTAGAGGCGTAAAAAATAAGTAGAATGGCAGCCAAAACTCATAAAACTCAATTTTTGAGTTGTGCCATTTTTGAAGTAAGTGTCTGATATGTCGTTGAGAAAGGCAGCAAAACTAATTTTGCTTTCTTAGACAAAGTTTTAAATTCATCTGACAAATAAAATCAAAATTTTAATAGGCTTTGGTTTCAAAGTAAGATCTATAGCACTAAATATACCAGAATTTGTATTTAAAACTTTTTAACTTAACTTATTTCTGTCTGATTCATATTTATTTTATGAAAAATTTCTGTTTTGACTCGAAATATTGTTAATCGGTACCACCAAATACCCAGTTGTTGGTATGTTTAGTGTTAACTTGCTGTGAGATGTCAAAGCAACGAGGAACTCGTCTTAACTGAGTTTATGCTGGGTGGTTTTTTCATAACGCTGAACGCATCCAGTATACACTTAAAAGCATCCAAAGCAGGGTTCGTACGCTTCAAGGACTTTCAAGCACCTTTTACCAGAATATTTGTAAAGTAATATTTCCCTTATTTAACGAAAAAAATTCTATCTTCAGATATAGCGACCAATATTTTACGAAATTTCTGGTACTAAAACACATAAAATCCCCTGACTAAATATATGCGTACGAACCCTGCAAAGCATTTTCTATTCAGCTGTCGAGAAATGTTGCTTAAACGAGTTTTACAAAACCGTAGGATGCCCCAGAATATTTCTTTGTATCTTTCATATATAATGTCATGTACATTCTTTTTTAACAAGAAGGACGTAATCGATATCATCGTATCCCTCAGAATGCGACCAAATACACGTTTCATCTTAAAAAAAGACACGTTTGGTAAATGCATCGGAAACTGCCAGATTTTCATTGCAATGAAAGATACATTTATTTCATTTTGCTAAATATATAGGTCAAATATGCAATTAGCATTCACAATCTTCATTAATTAAAAGTTTTGACAGCTTAGAGTTGTGGATATTCTTATATCACCTCTGCAGTTGCAACAACCGTGTAAAAGTTCTTCCTCGACATGACCATCTTACTTCGGAATGCAATAGGATGCTGGCTTCCAATAATTTCACATATAAGTTTTAAAAGTTTGTTTCTAAGAGTTTGTGATTTTATATAGTTTATGGCACCACAGAATGGCACCATTCAACCTTTTCATAAGTTCAGAAAACATTTTCTCGGGGATAGCTTATATCTGTAAAGAGCGCAATAGATGATGCTACAGTGCTTTCATCTCTTTAATTTTTGCAATGTATTGTGACTCACCATTGCTTTCGCATCATCAGTGCTTTCATGTTTATACGTGTTTTCCTATATAATCATAAAAAAATATTTCGTCCCTTAGTGTGTTGGTTTGTTGTGATCTACAAACAATACGATCCTGATAGCTTGGTGAAACCTCTTTCAGACAAGCGTTAGTAAGGTACTTAATTTTAATTAAGTTAATGTTCTCAAACGTCGTAATAATAGACAAGTCAAGTATTTCCTGGTATCCGTTAAGACTCTTAACTGCGCTAATATGAACGGAATATTTGTATACGTAACAGCGAAATACTAACAAAACGGCTGATTTAGTGACGTCAATAGATTCACGCATTTATAGTGCAAATTTAGTAAATCTGATGAGGCAGTTAAATGTTCTTTCACATCATTAGTAAATAAAAAACATTTAAAAAAGGGTGTTACATGGCACAGAAATACTGGACACTAAATTAACAACTTTTACATAAAGCAAATTCTTGACAATATCAATTTTATAAGGTTTATTAAGAATCTTTGCAATTATATGATCTTCGAGAATCCAAGCGACTCGTTAAACTATCAGGTAGGCGTCAGGGGTTCATACGTGCCTACATAACGGGAGCGACGGGCTCAAACCCAACAAAAAGAAAAAAGCCCCTGTGAAGTCGCTGCTCCTATGTCCAGGACATATCATATTTGTCTTAACAAGTATTGTGATAGTTTCTTTTGAAGCATGCATACACTATTTTGTCCTTCATATTAAAAAACTAGTATGTTGTGGCCATCACAAAACTTTCTTCTATTTAAATCACATAAACAGCGCTAATTAATATCAAGGTATACCTGAATCTGAAGTTTGATGAAAATTCGTGCATTAGTTCTTGAGATAGAGCTATAGTGAAAATTCTGAAAAATGCAGCATAACAGCGTCACCTGTTGAGCGATTTGCACCAAAACATAAACAGCACTAATTCATATCAAGGTATATCTCAATCTGAAATTTGTTGAAAATCCAAGCATTAGTTCTTGAGATAGAACTATTGCGAATATTGCAAAAAATGCAGCATAGCAGCGCCTCCTCTTCAACGATTCACACCAAAATATATAAAACATCAATTCATGTCAAGGGCTAACTGAATCTGAAGTTTGATGAAAATCCATGCATTAGTTCTGGAGATTGAGCTATTGTGGAAATCGCGAAAATTGCAGGATAGCAGCGCCACTTGTTGAGCGATTTACACCAAAAACTAATTATCACCAATTTATGTCAGGGAATAACTGAATACAAATTTTTATTAAATTTCGTGCATTAGTTCTTGAGATAGAGCGCCCATAAAATTTGTGTCACAGACAAACTCACAGACAGACATTTTGTAAAAACATGTTTTTCGGAATCTCTGACCCCTAAAACGTGTCAATCCGTCGAAAACCGAAAGTGAAAAATTTTCATAAATCCAATACTTTCTTCTTGTAACGATAGAAGAAAGTAAAAAATCAAGCTGTTTATCTTTCAAATCAGAATGGTTTCTTTCGAAATGATGACGCAGTTGCGTATGAAAGGTGGAGCTACTGTATAACACTTCATCTCAAGTGACGCTAAGAGGAGTTGAGAAATTCAAATATCCAAATTTTCCTTTTCTCGCTCTTCTTACATTATATCTACATTTGTTTCTCTATTTATCGCATTTTTTTTTTAATCGAAAAATGTAAAAATAGAGTGCTAGTATAAATTAATATTTGCACTGGAATATTTTTAAAGAAAATAAAATTTAGTTTATTAAAACAGTTCTGCACATTTTTTGAAAAACAAAATCCTTCCTTTAAATGGATTTCGTTCAAAATTTCATTACTCTCCTAAAGCACGGCGGAGTCACTAGGGCTCCGCGGAGCACAGTTTAGAAACCTCTGTGCTAAGTAATGCTTCTTACACTTAAAAGACGTACTGATGCGAATAATTTATCAAAGTACTTTTATTGCTTTCTTATTCAATTTGGTAATATTTGATTATATTTTATTCGTTCTGTCCTCTAAAAAAATCCCAGAGGAAATGAAATGTTTTCTAAAAGGAAAAAAAAAAAAAAAAAAAAACATGTACTTCATTAAACATTTTACTCACGTCATTTTTTTGTTTTGTCCTGTTTTTATGCACCATTTACAAGAATAAAAATATTTGAAAATACCTAAGGAGTGTATATTTAGTTTTAAAAGAACACAGAATTCTACCTAAACACGAGCTTCATTTTCGCAGATTTCCTTGCTATAGATGTACGTCATTCTAATATACGTATTATAAGCTATAATATGTATATTAGAGTGATGTACACCAATTTTTAATTTTTTTTAGGTTAAACCATTAATGTGTGAATAAAATGCTTCATTTTCGACTGGTTATGCCCATCTATGGCTCATCTGGTGACCTTTGAAAACGGAGCTAAAAAACACTCATGCTAAAATCTATAATAATAAGGAAAGAAGTTTGTGTGTGAGTGTGTCGACGGTGTTCTAAAGAGACAGACCGCTGCACGTAGAGCTACAAAATTTCCGGGGAAAGGCACATCTATATGTGAAATTTTGCACCTCGAAGCCCGATTTTCGATTTTTGATTAGACTTTTTTTATTTATTTTTTTATCCGATTTTTAGTACTTTTTTAAGTTTCGAGGCGATTTTTCCACATAAACGAAAATAATACAGTTTCTTTCTTTTAACCGAATATAGTAAATTTTGTTCTCTTTTCAAAAAAGTTTATTCGGAATTCGTTCAGCGATTTTTGAATTTTTAGCGATTTTTTTATACGGTTATTGAACAGCAGTTAATGCATCTTCATACCTATAAGGGTGTTACCGTAGAGGGGATACAGTTCTGTTGCCAAATACCGCCAAGTTTGTCGCCAACTTGGCGATATCTGTAATATTTTGCCAAATTCCCATAGACTTCCATTGTAAAACAATAAGGATTACTTGCTCAGAGAAAATGAACAAATTGAGATATTTTAATGCAACAAAAACTAATATTAACTTAAGGGATTATATTAATTGTATTTAAGGTTATCCAAGTAAATTAAATTATGAATAAAAGTAGCATCAAACAATGCTTAGCATGCTTTTCCAAACATAAATTTTAAGAGAGCCCGCAGGTCGCAGGAATTAGATTTGAAACTTTTATCCAATTATAGTAAATTTTGATTTTCGTGATTTTTGAACTTTTTGAGATTTTTAATTCGATTTTTACGTTTCTTCGCTATCTGCTGCAATTTTTTGACATTCCAATTTTGACCTTAAAGTACATTCTGCCCTCATTTCAATAAAGTTTATTCGGACTTCGTCTAGCAATTTTCGAATTTCGGGAATTTTGTATGTGATTTTTAGTGTATTTTAGTGATTTGCTACCATTTTTCCACATTGGTGAAAGGAATCAACTTGCAATCTTCGAACACAATATATATATATATATGTTTTCTCTTTTCGAAATTTGTGCAGCGATTTAAAATTTTCTCGCGATATCTTATTGTGAATTTCAGAACTTTTTCGCAATTCCTGCTGTTTTTTGACGTACCCG
This sequence comes from Maratus speciosus, assembly GCA_963932465.1. Taxonomy (NCBI): domain Eukaryota; kingdom Metazoa; phylum Arthropoda; class Arachnida; order Araneae; family Salticidae; genus Maratus; species Maratus speciosus. Next base: position 445,003,554 of record OZ010797.1, read on the forward strand.
GGCAACGCCGGGCAAGTTCACTAGTAAAAAATAAATAAATAAATAAAAGCATACGTCAAGCATAGATTACGAAACACTTTACAACACATTTAGAGTAATGTAACAAAACTTCACAGTTTAATAAGTTGAAACAGGATGTCTAATTAAACCATTTGAAAACCCAAATTCAGCAATTCCCCTCTACAGTCGGAAAATTAACCGAATTCTTTGAACAACCCTGTACATGATGTATAGATTTGTATCTATAAACTACATGTATGCAAAAATTTAGTTCAGTTGGGAAATGCATATCACAGTTGAAAATTACCCTTCAGCAATTTCTGCTAATAAGGAAAATGGTACGTGAATTCTTTTGTGTAACCCTGTATACGAGGAATAGAATTCATACATAAGAAGTAACATGCAAAAGATTATTTAAATTTAAAAGCGCATGCTGAAATTGAAAACGCACTTCCAACAAATATTGCTCAAAGACAGTACTGTAACAGATTTCTTTTGTATGTCCCTGTAAATGAATGATAAATGCTATGAACGCCCTATTCTATAATAATCATTTTGCAGTGAAATTCAGTTATATTAATTTCATTATATTGAAACTGTTACATTACATTTGAAATAGCGTAATATAAATAAAATACACTGCAAACATTTTTTCAACATTTATCATAATGTAACGGAATTCTTTTCAGTGCCCCTGTAAATGAATTGTTAATCCTACACACTTTATATTCAATACAGAACATGCCATGGTAAGCATAATTAACATGTACCATTTGCATGAAAATCTGACTACATTTACGCCAGTTAGAGGGTTGACAGACAGGCGGACAGACAAACCTAATTCATAAACAATATATATTAATCATTATATCAATTGTTGTTTGTGTCTCTGAAAGGAATCTGACACGGTTCACCTTCTTGACAGTAAGGTACACACCTCTAAAAAGCATCTTATATCAAACTAGTGTTAATGCCGTGCAAAAGTAGAAATTCATTTTTCTCAAAAACTAGACGTGATATAAATAATAAAGGAAAGTGCCCAGTTAAACTGATGGCATTGAGCTCAGAGGCTATTCACACTAATTGTATATTATACTCTTATTTCAAATAATAATCCACCTCGAAAAATAAATTAAGGGGGGGGATTAGTTCCCACCCGTTTCCCCACTTTATATTTAACCAATGAACCTCCAAATCTAATCAGGGAAGCGCCTTATCAGAATAAACCGGTATACCAAATTGGAAGCAAATCGGATAGAAAAAAGCATTTATCTAAATTAAGGGGGGTGGGGGTATTAGCCCCCGCTCCCCGATTTATATTTAAACAATGAACTTCCAAATCTAATCAGGGAAGAGCCTTATCAGAATTAACCGGTATACCAAATTTGAAGAAATTCTGATAATTCTGCATGAAAAACCCATTTGTCTAAGTTAAGGGGGGGGATTAGCCGCCCTTTAGACTTAACCAATGAACCCCCAAAACTAATCAGGGAAGCGCCTTATCAGAATGAACCTAGAAATATTTTTGAAGCAAATCGGATATTTCTGACAAGAGTTATCGTGTTACGTACGTACGTACGTACATACATACGTACATACATACGTACCTACACACAGACTCGGCGGGCACATTAGCTCTCATGCTTTGATAGCCTGTGAGCTAAAAAGCAGATTGCAGATTTGAAATAAGCATACAAATCTAGTCTAGAAAGACATTACGTCAATTCTGTTGTCACTACTTTAAAGTTGATAGTAATGTAAATATGACACCATTAAAAAATATCCAAATTAGGCTTAATAACTGACAGATAAATGTTAAGAATATGCAAATCGTGACATTTATCTGAAGTAAATAGTCTAATAGTCACTATCTAGAAAAGGTGATGATGACAATGTGACAAATGTGATCAAATGTGATCAATGTGATCAATGTGATCAAATTATACTCAATCTAAAATTTGCATAAAATAGCACAAAAGAGCTTAAATTTGAAAAAAACTTAAATATGCAATTTTCTCAAAAACTGGACCACCTAGAGAAAAACGGAAAGCATATTAGGAATTAGCTCAAAAAACTGATCTAGAATCAACTAATTTCAGTTCTGGGACAAAACCATTGTTGTACGGTGTTATTTTGATGATTTTTGATGATTTTCATGATTTTGATGACTGATTTATGTTCGTTGAAAGTGTCCTAGTCTATGCTTGACGCATGATTTTTCTTTTCTTTTATTTATATGATTGAAAAAGGTCAAATATTGAAACATAATAAAGTGAGTAACCCGGAAGATGCACTGTGCTACATTGAAGGTTATCAGATAATTATATCAAAAGCGATATAGTCTCCTAAGATAATTAAAGGCGAAGTCAGTTACCGAAGAAGAATAAGATAAGTAATCTGGAGGTCAGTTTATGTTTTATTAAAGGTCACCATGTAAAATATATTTAAAATCAATTGTAAGATATTGTTAAAAGTAAAAGGAAGATAAGGATATTAAATGAGAGGTGTAACCGGAAGACAAGCTGCGATTCATTGAAGATAGTTACAAAAGCAGTTTCAGCCCTCAAATTTGGGGAGGAGTCATATCATCTTTTGGGTGGTTCATATCTCTTTTCAAAGTACTATTTAAAATTACTGTGTATTTCTGTACAAAAAAAAAAAACTTTCGTTTTGTATTACAGATTGTTCAAGCGTTGGATTCACCTATCAAGCCAGAGTCTAGTGAAAATTAATCTTTAGAAGATAATTTACCCATTTAATCCTCGTGGCGGGATTCCCTGCCAACGTATATTTTCAGGACTCATACCACTATTTTTGAAAAGTATTATTCGTATTATTTAACAGCAGAAGTTTGATTTTGAATAAAGTGAAGATTATTCTTTGAAAATAGAGATATTTAAACGTTAAAAGCGCGTTAAGTATGAGATATTTATATGATATTGTCCTCATTGGGCTAATAATTAAAATATATAACAATTAAATTTTGACCATGATTTTTGGGCGATTTATATCAAAAAGTAATCAGCACCAGTTTATATCCAGGTCTAACGAATCTAAAGTTTTGTGAAATTCCATGCATTAGTTATTGAGATAGAGCGTCCACAAAAATCTTGTCACATACAGTCTCACAGAGTGACAGAGTGGCAGAATGACAGACAGACATTTTCTAAAAACCGTCAAATCTTGTTCAGGACATTCTAAAACATATAAATCCATCAAAAACCGAAAGTCGAAAATTTTCACGAATCTAATACTTTCTTCTAGTAAAGATAGAAGAAAGTAACAAGTGGAGCGCTATCGTGTTTCCCGCAATTTTGACATATAACAAGAGGAGCGCGCCGCACTCAAACGGTTAAAGATGAAGTCCAACATTGAAGAAGCACAATAAAGTGAATAATCTGGATGTCCTTCTATGTTTTATTAAAAGTCGTCATATAAAATGTATCTTAAATAAATCGTATTGAATGACATATATGGATGTTAAATCAGAGGAGTAACCCGAAAAACATCCTATGCTTGCTTTATTAATGCAGAGTTGTAAGTTTAATAGAGATGCACTGTACCATCAAAACGTTTTGCAACATGAAGCCAGTTACCATTCGAATCATTCAGCTCAAACAAGACAAGCACGAGGAACAAGAATAGATATAGAAATTTATATTATTATTATATTATTATATCTATGGGAACAAGGGCTGAATTCTTTGAACGGGGTGAGGTTTTCAAAGCCAGCCGCAAGTTTTTGGAGCAAATTGTAACCGATTTCAGGGTTGTACTTTTGGCTTCAAGCAAAAGCTGCACATTTCATCTCTATTAAGCTTAGAACTCTGTTTTTATTGAAGATTATTACAAAGATAGATTCCGAGGGGAAGTAATATTTTTTGGGATAGTTCGTAAGTCTCTACGAAGCATTTGAAAAAAAAAAAATAATGTACATTCCTATACAAAATTGTCGGATGTGCCAATCTCAAAATTTTCTTCTATCTCATACATGTTAATAATTGAAAATTCGCCACAGCTCCAAAACTAAATGACAATCTATATGTCCGTCATGAGGATAGTTAAAGGTATATAGGTTCGTAGAATTGGATGCATTTAACTAGGTGATATAAGTATCGTATTGTTTCAAACAAATCATTAAATTCCGGAACCCACTTTCTTAGATGACCGCAACCAAAATTTACAATCCAAAGAGTATAAAATCAACACCTGTTGTTCAATATACACCCCAGTCTAATAAGGATGTACTTACGTGAAAATGAAACAGAATATAAGGTTTGAATAATTGCGTGCATTAGTTTTTGAGATATGATTTTTGCGAAAATCGTGAAAAATTCAGCATAGCCTGTTGCGCGATTTACACCAAAACCTAATCAGTAACAGCTTACGTCAACGTCTAACTGAATCTGAAGTTTGATGTAAATCCATGCATTAGTTCTTGAAATAGAGCTATTGCGGAAATCGTACAAAATGCAGCACAGTATTGAAACCTATTGCGCGATATACATCAAAAACTAATCAGCACCAGTTTATATCAAGGTCTAACTTAATCTAAAGTTCTGTGAAATTCCGTGCATTCTTGAGATAGAGCGCCCACAATATTTTTGTCACATACAGACAGACCCACAGGCAGACAATTTCTAAAAACCATCAAGTGTTCAGGACCTTCTAAAACGTATAAATCCGTTGAAAAGCGGAAGTCGAAATTTTTCGCGAATCTAATACTTTCTTCTTGTAAAGATAGGCAGAAAGTAAAAATTATATGTTTTGTTTTGTGTATATACTGATATAGACATGTATCATTATTTTTAGATGAAATCTTGGGTTCCTCTTTGGATTCTAAGGCAAAGTATATTAAAAGTTAACTTTTTAAGAAAATTCGAAATAGAAGTCAGACATTTAGGCACTACAAAAGGAATAGCTGGAAAAAGATTTGTATTTCGCTAAGGGCTATCAATAAAGTTAACTTTGGTTAATCCTTAAGGAATAAATTAAAACTTTTAGAATACACTAAAAGTATTCTGACCACTACGATCAGGGCCGTATTAAAGTATGGACACAAGGGTAACATTATTTATGTACACAATTTTTGTTATAAATAAGGTGAAAATTATTATTTGGAAAAACTGATATATCTGTGCCCCGGTTCACAAAAACGCTTATCCGGGCCCTAACTCTGATAGCTTCATGTACAAAAAAAAAAAAAAAAAAAAAAAAAAAAAAATCCCTCCGGTCTGTACAGGGAGAGAAATATAGCTTCATTAATTTTTGGATTTAAGATTTTGGCAAATTTTACTCAAAAGCACGAATCTAAGATGTGAGGAATCCGATTATAGGCGATTCATTCCCAGTTTTCGTCAATACTGAATTTGAATGATAATTTCGCGAAATTACTCAATTATCGGAAAGTTGGCTTCATTTATGGCGATTTATTTTTTGGTCATCAAACTTGGCGATATTTCGTCATATAAGTGTTGACAAGTTTGGTGAGAATTTGATGCTAGCGGATATGATTAATAGTTTTAAGCGTATGAGAATTGGAATAATGGTTACAACAATGAAAGAAAATTTGCGAGAAACTACATTCCCTAAAACTCATAAATAACCCGTTTACGGAAGAATGCCTTATTTTTAATCTGTTGTCTTGTTTCAAAACGTCAGCCACTCTAGAATTTCAAATTGCTATACCTCAGCCATTTTTTAAGGTAAAGGTGAATAAGACATATTCTGGAATCCTTGTATCGACGCAGAACACTAAGGGTAAAGAGTAAAAAAAAATTTGGATTTACAATTTTTTCGTACTTCTTTAGAATCTGAATCTTTACGACCCCCCCCCCCCCCCACACACACACACAAAAAAAAAAAATCGCTGCACACGGTTTGGCAAAAATTACATTATAGATTTGATATATGCCGTTTACCAAAAAGAGCGCATATTGAACATTTGTGAGGAGTACATTCAAAACTTGATTGTAATACCTCTAGATGTAAGTATGCAACCTTGGCCAAAAGTATTAGGCACCCCTACAAAACACTAGAATCGTAAAAAAACATTAGAAACAATAATAAACGCTTTATACAAAGGCGTAAATGGTGTTGTCAAACGTCAATCAAAACACACTCACTTTAGAACGACTGGTGATATCTGGAGACTAAAACAAAGAAAATACAATTTTTGAAGAAATACGTCGAATTTTTGCCAGTCTTTGTTTGAAATTCGCATCGCAAAGTAACTTCCATGTGTGATCAAGTGGCAACTTTTAGATAATTTAATTCTAAAGGCCTAAAAAAAGTCAGCTTTCTATTGAAAAAAGAGTGAGAATTCAGGATTTGCATGAACAAGGCAAATCTCAAGTAGAGATAAGGAAGTTGATGAAATGTTCTCGATGTGCAGTGCAATCTGCCGTAAAAAAGGTTCAAGGAGACTCGGTCTCGCGTAAACAAGACAAGAACAGGCAGAAAACGCGTGACAACGAAACCCCAGGATATAAAACTAACACGAGAGTATATTAGAAATCGCAAAAAAAAAAAAAAAAACAAAGAAAATATAATTTTTGAAGAAATACATCGAATGTTTTGCCAGTCTTTATTTGAAATTCGCAGCGCAAAGTAACTTCCGTGTGTGATCTAGTGGCAACTTTTACACCATTTAATTCTAAAATGCCTAAAAAAAGTCAGCTTTCTATTGAAAAAAGAGTGAGAATTCAGGATTTGCATGAACAAGGCAAATCTCAAGTAGAGATAAGGAAGTTGATGAAATGTTCTCGATGTGCAGTGCAATCTGCCGTAAAAAAGGTTCAAGGAGACTCGGTCTCGTGCGGACAAGACAAGAACAGGCAGAAAACGCGTGACAGCGAAACGCCAGGTCAGAAAACTAATACGAGAGTTGTTAGAGATCGCAAAAAAAACAAAACAAACAAACAAAGGAAATACAATTTTTCGAAGAAATACATCGAATGTTTTGCCAGTCTTTATTTGAAATTCGCAGCGCAAAGTAACTTCCGTGTGTGATCAAGTGGCAACTTTTACACCATTTAATTCTAAAATGCCTAAAAAAGTCAGCTTTCTATTGAAAAAAGAGTGAGAATTCAGGACTTGCATGAACAAGGCAAATCTCAAATAGAGATAAGGAAGTTGATGAAATGTTCTCGATGTGCAGTACAATCTGCTGTAAAAAAGGTTCAAGGAGACTCGGTCTCGAGCAAACAAGACCAGAACAGGCAGAAAACGCGTGACAGTGAAACGCAGGACAGAAAACTAATACGAGAGTATGTTAGAGATCGAAAAAAAAAAACTTCTTCTGAGCTCTGTCAGAAAACATTGGAGAGACTACAAGTACACGAACAGCAAGAAGAAGACTGGCAGAAGCTAAGTTAAAAGGGTGCAAAGCCAGGAAGAAGCCCTGCCTTTCAGAAAACAGCAAGAAGCATCGCCTGGAGTGGGCTCGTCGGCATCAACATTTTACGGAAGAGGATTGGTGAAATGTTCTGTGGTCAGAGAATATTTTAAGATGTGTCATTTTATTTCCATGTATTTGGAACATCCTGCATGACCTTCGTGAGGCGACGTACGGGCGAAGAATATCATCCAGATTGCGTGGTGCATACTGTAAAACACGGAGGTGGCAGTATTATGATCTGGGGCTGTATGGCTGCTAATGGCGTTGGTGAAATGTTCGTTTGTGAATTTGTGAAGGCCGCATGAACATCCAAAAATACATAAATGTGCTGATGCTTCGTTAACGCGCATACTTGGTGACACCAAGTTCCGTGGCATCAAGTTACAACAAGACAATGCCCTTTCTCATAAATCAGCCACTACGATGCACTGATTTAAAGACAGTAACATTGTATTACTGGACTGGCCAACGCAGTCACCAGATCTTAATCCAATCGCGCACCTTTAGGGCATATTAAAATGTAAAATCAGAGAACACTGTATAACATAAAAAACGGCTTTGAAAAATGCTCTTATTTCAAGAGTAGGATGACATAAGTGCAGATAAATGTTCAAGCTTTGTACGTAGTACGCCCCAAAGGATTGCTGCTGTTATTAAAGCCAAAGGTGAACCCACTAAACATTGATATTTTTTGTAATTTTACGTGAATATAATAATTTATAACACAATAAGACTTTTATTTTTTTTACCTTAAAAACCAAAAATGTATTAAAAGTCAGGGTGCATAATACTTTTGTCCAAGGCTGTATTTTGAATAAATACATTGATTACATTTTGTGTAGTAAACCTTTGAAATTGAGGCATTCATTTTGACTTACCCTGTATATATATCAACGATTGAACGGAGAGTGGTTTTGGGGCCTGGGAGTCATGATCGGTGAAAATATACCAAAGTTTTCCGGAATTTGTTTCACGATTGCAATAGATTGCTTCTGACTTTTTGTAATGAAAGTTACTTAAAGCTCTTCCCTTCTACAGAATCATCTACTCTTCTACGAAATCTAAATTAAACTTTATTAGCTTCTTGCGTTGCCACAAGTTGAAGGCAGAAAGTAGTGTTTTAACCCTTATTGATCTAGAGGAGAAATGAAGATTGCTTACGGAAGGGTTATTAGTGCTAGTGTTACTTAAAAGAGTCAGTTACCTTTAATACGAACAAAGAATAGATTTTTTATTGAATCCCTCAAATTAAGATTTTTGTAATTTGTAACATTAAAAAAACCGGTTTCAAATTTCTTTGCGTCAGAACAAAAGTTGAGATAAGAGTGTTGTTATGAGGAATTTTCACTTTGAAAGAGTAACTGCTAACGTTTCCACATTTTTCAAATCAAATAAACGTATTTTGAACAAGAAGGTTTATTTAAAAACGAAATCAAATAAGTGCCACATATAAAAATATATAATCTTCTACTAAATATATAAAATGCAAGTGGGAATTTCATTCGGCTGCTTATAACTTGACTTCTGCTAAATGGATTTTGATGTGACTTGCACTGTTTGTTTGAGGATTTTCCAGGGAAAGTTTTAGTGTATAACATATCGTTCTAGGTTACTTAGTTATAGAATTATGGGGGTAAGTTTAATAATTAGATGAGCCCGATAACGAAACATTAGCTTTTTAAAAAAGTTTTGCTGAGAGGATTTCAATGGAACTTGCACTATTTGTTCAATAATTTTGCAGGAAATGTTTTAGTATATAACATGTCGTCCTACATTGGTTATTCATATAATTATATAGAAAGTTCTATAATCATTTTTTTTTTGCAGAACATATCCCCGAATGATCTAAACTGAATAAATACCAAATCTTTTTAAATATTTCAAATACAGTAAAACCTCCCTAAAGCGACCACGTTCCGTTCCAATAAAAATTGGTCGCTCCGCGAGGTGATCTCTTAATGGAGGTCAGGTTTAAATCTAGATTTTAATTGTTGAAAAAAGGTCACAATTAATGTTACTAAAATTTATTTCTCACATTAGGAAAAAATATGAAAATTTAAGTATCAAAACAAAAGTTAATTACATAAGTTAATTATACTGCGGAGTTTAAAAAATGAATACATTGACGTTTTCTTTGATTTTACGGTTTTATCCTTTTAGAATTTTCATTTCCAAGTCCTTCAGTAAATAAATGGATTTTTTTTTTTGGACAGGAACAAATAATGACGATTTCATTAATTTATCTATTTCTTTGAGAGTTTCCTGACAGAATAGGGAAAGGGAGTTTATTGACCGTCATTCTTAATTTGTCATCGGAGCTAAATTCAATGCCTAAAAAGGCACAAAGGGATTTAAACACTTAAAAGTTACCGGAATAAAATAAAAATTCTAAACTTAGTTTAGAAGTTTGATGTATAATGCGCTCTCCAGAATTATTTTTCTAATAAAACAATTTTCAAGCGACCGGAATTAAAAAACGGAATTTGTTTCATTTACTTCAAAAATTGGTCGCTCATGGAGGGAGTTCAACTGGGATGGTCTCTGAATGGAGGTAAAATTAGTATTGAGCCTATGGGAATAAATTTCGTTAAATGAAAAAAATGGTCGTTCAGGGAAGTGGTCGCATAGGGAGGTTTCACTGTAGTTTAGTTTGTAGAGCTCTTGGAACACGTGCACTTTAATTATGGCCAATTGGTGTACATTTATTGTACGAGTAATATACCGGGAGAACTTATCTCATAGTTATCCAAATTTTTCAACCATCCTTGAACACCATTCTGTTTCATTTCAATAAATATTAAAACTAGTAAATCTGCAGATCAAGAGCCTCAACGTCGTCTCTACAATTTATTGTTTTTAGCAAATTTTGCTTAATATTAATCTTTCTACAAAAACAAAATTTAAACTTTTAAATTACACAAACATTTATAGAAGGAGAAAAAAATATTTCGATGGTTTCAGACATTAGAAGCGTTAAATTAAACACGTTGTTATGTAATGATATTCTGAAATTCTCACGAGCTACTTATTCTAGTATTTTTTATATAATAAAGCAAATTTCTTCAGGGGGGGTGCCCCCCCCTGAACCCCCGTTGTGTAATTTATTTTGCATTTGTAATTTTCTATTGATTGAGTTAATGATTATCCTATATCTTAGATTCATTTTTACAGTGCGATTTATAAGGATAAGCAACAATTTGGTCAAGCATTTTACGTTATCGTAATATCCATACAGAAGTATTTACTTGCCTGCTAACCACAAACATCTGTATCTAATGGATAAAGAACTTTTGGAAATGTAAACTGAGACATCTAATTTAGAAATCTAATAATAATTTTGATTACCATTCTGCAATATTTATATCTAAGATCTAATCTAAATATCTAAAAATGTACTCGATAGCATTAACTTACTAAAATCACCCTAAAGTAGGGGGAGTTCTAAACCTAACGGTTAATAATTCATCATCGTGTCCACTTCCAATTGACTAAATAGATAAACGTGATATGGCGCCGTTAAGTATTTTTTGTGATAGCCTTTTAATAGTATCTACATTTAATTTAAAATCGTGATGTTACAAACACCGTTGAAATTTGATGCACACCTGTGTTCAGGTCAAATTACGAAAGGTTAACTAACTTCCACTGTGCTACTCCAGCTTTGAATAGGTTAACTAACCTTTTATTTCCCTTAGCCGGGCATTTTGTTTCATTTTTCGTAATAGGGATTATTTTAATAATTTATTTTACACTCTACAAGCTGTTACACGGGACGTTGTTCACGTAGCATTAAAATAGAGATAAATGCATTAAATAAAACATTTCACTCCCCACCAGACATGGCAAGTCTCAGGCTTTTTGCACAACACTATTACCTTACAGAAAATGTTGTTCTTTTAAATCGCGCAAATGTTTCAATTAAATAAAGTAACATTTTTTGTATTAAAATACTGGTATCCAGAACGCCGGAGGCTTGGCAGCCCTGCTCCTCTTAATAGAAACATATATAGTTAACCAACACTTTATCACATTTTATAGGAAACAATACGGAATTTCTTATTTGTATGGCCTTATATATACCTCAGTCATAAAAATGTAAAATTTTGTGCCAATTAATATACGCAATTGCGAAAATGAAATCGCAACCAATGAGAAAAGGAAGGCCAAGTAAAATCGTGTAAATCGAGGAATCTTTCTTCGTAGTGTGGGAAAATACCACTACAAAAATTAATTTAGGTGGTATTTGGTGTGAAATGTTTATATGTATTCATTCCTGTCCTATTTATCTTTTTTATTATTTGTAATTTGCTGCATTTTCCCTTTGCATGTGAAAATCTTACAAATTAAAATGAACTCTTTGGGAGAAATTGTTATTCCCCTTTTTTTTTTTTTTTTTGGCAACAATAAAGTTTATAAAGTTTAATAGAATAATGTCAGTTTATTCTGTATGAAAATAACGAACTTTTTCCTTTATAATCAAAATAGTTGAATACATAAATAAAGATATTATTCTATATAGTATATAAATACTATTTTCATTTCTGCGTTTAAATCAATCTATATGCAAATATCTATACAAAGGCATTCATTAATTCATTCCTTTTAACTTTGATTTGACTTTAAAAACCATACATACTTTCACATTTATGATATTTTTAGATGAGATATAGTTGCTACGCAACGGTTAAAAGAAAAAAAATGAAATATAAGTAAATTCATAAAATAAAATGTTTTATATTATTCGAACACATGTATAAAATTCCATCATAAGTTATACACCTAATTTAAAAGCTCTGACAAATGTTTTGACAAAATTGCAAACTAATAGGAATAATTTACTACTCTTATTTTAAAATTTCAGCATCAAAAATTTACCCTTTAAATCCATTTTTTATATGAGCCATTTCTTTCAACAAATGAAAATTTGAAAATCGTCTGACTTGCCATTGAAAAGCATTACAGAGCAAAATAAAATGTTCTATATTTCCCGAACGAATGAACCAAATTTAACCAAAAACCATACAGCTAAGTCCGAGTACCTCATCAACATGCCACATTAATTTCAAGCCGATCGGATGCTTTTTGCGGCAGTTATCGCGGAACAGACGGACAGACAGACAGACAGACAGACAGACAGACAAACGGAAATCAAAATTTTTCGTGTCTCCACAGTAAGCCTTCACTGACGTTTCGGCAAATATATATATATATACTAGTAAATCTGCAGATCAAGAGCCTCAACGTCATCTCTGCAACTCATTGTTTTTATCAAACTTTGCGTAATATTAATCTTTCTACAAAAACAAAATTTAAACTATTTAAATTACATAAACATTTATAAAAGGAAAAAAATATTTCGATGGTTTCAGACATTAAAAGCGTTAAATTAAACACGTTGTTATGTAAGGATATTCTGAAATTCTCACGAGCTACTTATTCTAGTAATTTTTATATAATAAAGCAAATTTCTTCATCGGGGCTCTGCCCCCTGAACCCCCCGTTGTGTAATTTATTTTGCATTTGTAATTTTCTACTGATTGAATTAATGATTACCCCATATCTTAGATTTCTTTTTACACTGCGATTTATAAGGATAAGCAATAATTCGGTCAAGCATTTTACGTTATCCTAATATCCATACAGCAGTATTTACTTGCCTGCTAACCACAAATACCTGTATCTAATGGATAAAGAACTTTTGGAAATGTAAACTGAAACATCTAATTTAGAAATCTAATACCTTTATAAATTTTGTTTATAAAAAAATAATTTTGATTACCATTCTGCAATATTTATATCTAAGATCTAATCTAAATATCAAAAAATGTACTCGATAGCATTAACTTACTAAAATCACCCTAAAGTAGGGGGGCTTCTAAACCTAACAGTTAATAATTCATCATCGTTAAATAGATAAACATGATTTGGCGCCTTTAAGTATTTTTTGTGATTTTCTTTTAATAGTATCTACATTTAATTTAAAATCGTGATGTTACAAATACCGTTGAAATTTGACGCAAACCTATGTTCAGGTCAAATTACGAAAGGTTAACTAACATTTCATTTCCCTTAGCCTGACTTTCTGTTTCATTTTTCGTAATAAGGATTATTTTAATAATTTAATTTATTTTACACTCTACAAGCTGTTACACGGACGTTGTTCACGTAGCATTAAAATAGAGATAAATGCATTAAGTAAAACATTTCACTCCCCACCAGACATACCAAGTCTCAAGCTTTTTGCACATCACTATTATCTTAGAGAAAATGTTCTTTTAAATCGCGCAAATGTTTCAATTAAATAAAATAACATTTTCTGTATTAAAATACTGGTATCCAGAACGCCGGAGGCTTGGCAGCTCTGCTCCTCTAAATAAAAACATATATGATTAGCCAACACTTTATCACATTTTATAGGAGACAATACGGAATTTCTTATTTGTATGGCCTTACATATATCTCAGTCATAAAAATGTAAAATTTTGTGCCAATTAATGCACGCAATTGCGAAAATGAAATCGCAAAGAATGAGAAAAGGAAGGCCAAGTAAAATCGTGTAAATCGAGGAATCTTTCTTCGTAGTGCTGGGAAAATACTGCTACAAAAACTATTTTAGGTGGTATTTGGTGTGAAATGTTTATATGTATTCATTCCTGTCCTATATATCCTTTTTTTTATTTTTTATTTGCTTATTCCATTTTTCTTTTGCACGTGAAAATCTTACAAATTAAAATTAACTCTTTGGGAGAAATTGTTATTCATTTTTTTTTGGCAACAATAAAGTTTATAAAATTTAACAGAATAATGTAAGTTTATTCTGTATGAAAATAACGAACTTTTTCATTTATAATCAAATAGTTGAATAAATAAATGAAAATATTATTCTATATAGTATATAAATACTATTTTCATTTCTGCGTTTAAATAAATCTATATGCAAATATCTATACAAAGGCATTCATTAATTCATTCCTTTTGCTTTGATTTGACTTCAAAAAACCATACATACTTTCACATTTATGATATTTTTAGATGAGATGCTGTTGCTACGCAACGGTTAAAAGAAAAAATGAAATATAAGTAAATTCATAAAATAAAATGTTTTATATTATTCGAACACATGTATAAAATTCTATCATAAGTTATACACCTAATTTAAAAGCTCTGACAAATGTTTTGACAAAATTGCAAACTAATAAGAATAATTTAATACTCTTATTTAAAAATTTCAGCATCCAAAATTTACCATTTAAATCTATTATTCAAATGAGCGATTTCTTTCAACAAATGAAAATTTGAAAATCGTCTGACTTCCCATAGAAAAGCATTATATCACAAAATAAAATGTTCTGTATATTCCGAACGAATGAACCAAATTTAACCCAAAACTATACAGCTAAATCCGGGAAGCTCATCAACATGCCCAGGGAATTTCAAGCCGATCGGATGCTTTTTGCGGCAGTTATCGCGGAACAGACAGACAGACTAACAGACAGACAGACTAACGGAAACCAAAACTTTTCGTGTCTCCACAGTAAGCCTTCACTGACGTTTCGGCAATTACCTGTCGAAACAGACACTTTTTTCGCATACTATGATTTTTTAAAGTATGAGACTCCTTAAGGGGGGTTGGAAGGTCAAAACCTAAAATATATCGAATTTTCGATTTTTTAATATTTTGAATCTACCATTTCTCCACTTTCTACTGATATATTACTTTTGTTTCTACGGCAACCAACCAGAAGTTGGAAAATTTTTAGTAATTCTGTTTGTTATCTACTTTACTACTAGTGCGTTTATTACTTTTAAACTTGATTTTCTCAAAATGTTGTTATTTTAACTTCGATGTATCTTTTTGATAAAACTATTATATATTATGCTTTGAAATTTTGCTTGACCATTCTATACATATCCCTGTTTAATCTGAGGTGAATTGTTTAAACTCATAAAAAGAACTTTTTTTATTATTATCATTATCTTTGAAAAAAATTGCATGTTTTTGAAATTTAAATTGGTTTCTACTTCAGATTTTAAAAAAAATCTAAGCTTTATTTAATTATAAATTTAACTTCAGATCATTAAGATTTGCTTATTTTATGCATAAAAAAATTTCAAATCCATATCTTAAGTAGTTTATGAGAAAAGGTACATTAATTTAACTTGGCAGGTATAGTGATGCCGACTGCCCTTAAAATAAAATTTAAATGTATTTCATTTCTTAAAAAGTAAAATTCAAAAGAATAGGGTTGTATAAAAATTTCCTTGAAATTTTGCCCAAGTGGAAGTATAATAATTTTTGAGATAACATGTTCAGTCCACACGTACAGATCTGTCTAATTCATTTACGCATAAATTAGCCGGCACAGATGTCATATTCGCCCCATATTGGCGTGATTTTTTTCTAACGCCAATTTGGCGAAAACATCAACAGCATAAACAACATAATCCGGGTTACCACATCAAGCAAAATAACGACACTTTGGCGCCAGTTAAGTACCCGTTGCGTATATGACATTGGCGTTAGAAAAAAATCGCGTCAATATGGGGCGAATATGACATCTGTGCCAATTAGCCTTGTACTTAAATTGTTTAAAGCCCAAACTTTTTAATTAAATATTTCTATGTTTACCCAACATTTATCTATCGGGAAAATAGAAGCATCTGTTTTATAAATTATCATTTTCACATTTAAAAATATATTAGGTACTTTTGCAGTATTGGTGTTTTTGCTAGTACTGGTGTTTTGCAGTATTGGTGTATTGGCAGCCTTGGTGTTTTTTTAAAAATCTTGGCACAATTCAAGCTTCAGAAAATGAGATTTGTTGCCAAATTGACATAAACAAATATGAAAGAAAACTTGTTGAACTTTTACGCTTGTTTATATACATACATATATATCGGGTGTCCCAAAAATGACTGATGGATTTTAAAATTCAATAATTTGTAAACGGTGACAGATATTTAAAAAAATCTTGCAGGAGTGTTGTGTATGATATCAGGTGATTTTTTTACTGCGATTCTTGATTTTAGTTCGAATTTCAAACAATAGATGGCTCCGAGAGCATTAAGTGCTCAGACCAGACCCGATTTTCGGTACTTCGGGATCCATTCAATACATTTTAATCTCCTTTTTTCGCATGGAAAAAGAGAGAGGCCGAAAAATCGAGCCTGGATTCAGTGGTTATTGCTTGCAGCGCCATCTGCCGATGCTATTTGTAACTAAAACTGAGAATCGCAACGTAAAAACTCCTGACGTCTTACATGACCCTCCTGCAAGAATTTATTTTATATCTGTCACCGTTTGCAAGTTATTGAATTTTAAAATTCATCAGTCCTGTTTGGGACACCCGGTATATATATATATATATATATATATATATATATATATATATATATATATATATATATATATATTGTGGGATTTCTATTGCTATAAATTAGATATTTAATGGGTTGTAGTTTTTTTTTTTTCCATTTCATGCCATTTGATATTGTTCTGTATTCATCTTGAAACTATTATTTTGATTATATTGGTTGTTTGAGTACAGGGGAAAATTTTTTTTCAGCTTATAGCTTTTTTCCCACAGAAAACAACCGATTTGCTTATATCATTGAATTCTGTACTCTTGAAAACGTAATTCAATATATAAGTTTTTCAATTTTTTCGGAATCCATATTCTTCTTTTTTTCTTCCATGTTAATTCTTGTAATTAGGTATACGGTACTTTATTTTACACATGCAGTTCTATATTGTTGGTTTATGGCGTGTTGTCAATCATTCACAATATTGCAGTTTTTGATGATGGTCGGTGATGTTTAATTAATGGTTATATATATATATATATATTTATGTATAAAAACATTTTATTTGTATACATAATATTATTATTTATATACAATATATAATTGCTTGTATACAAATATCGATAAATGATTTTAATTTTGTAAATATTGAAAAAATCTTGTTTATATGAAACAGTGAATAGGTTCCCATAAAATATATTGCCAAATTTCCTTATCTCGCCATGGCATCTATTCCGTAAAAGTGCCAAATATAATTTTTCGATTGAAAGTGTAACATCCATGTCACTTTCGCAACACGTGAAAATCCTTTTTTTTTTACACTTTCCAACTAAGTTGAAAAATGTTTATGAATTTGATTTGTCTGTCTGCCGTCTGTTTGTGCTGTAACTTGCGTAAATATAATCAGCTTGTCATGAAATTCATATATGAAATCGGGGTTTACTATGGCATATTTGGCATTGAAAATAAAGAGTCTAGCATTTGCGGTTCATTTACAGGGACGCTCAAAATATCTCCGTTACATTACGATCTATCGGGAAAAATCATTTAAGGTGTATTTTGATGATATTACATTATTTTAATCATATTGAAAATTATATATACATCACTGCGGCGTAGTACAAGGTGCTAACAGTAGAATCTGGTATGCATATAATTTATCGTCCATTTACTACAGGGATACACAAAATAATTTAGTTACGGTACTACCTATGAACAATAATTGCTGGAAGTACTTTTAGGTGATTTTTCTTAAATTAAACTATTTTTTTGCATATTACGTGGTGCGTATAAATTCTATGGATCATATACAGGGCTGTACAAAATATCTCCAGTACATTTCCGTTTATTGGCGGAAATTGCTGAATGAGAATTTCCAACTGTGCTATGCGCTTAATTGAATTAACTTTTAGCATACTATGTATAATATACATACAAATCTATAAATCATATACAAGGCTGCACAAAAACATTCGGATATTTTCCTGACTATTGATGGTAATTGCAGAAATTGGGTTTTTAAATGGATTATGCACTTTCTAAATTGTTTATTTAGGCATTATCTTTCATCTTAATAAACTGTAAAATTTTATTGCAGCATTTTGAATGTGTTTCATAAACTGGTTCATAATGCTGGACGCATGAGTTTTCGTTCTTACTTTAAGTATGAAGCTGATGTTTCAGAAAATCCATGTTGTTCTGGATAGAAAAATGTCGAGTAAACATAAAAATATTTCGTTTAAAAGTTTAGCCTGTATAACTTTTAAGTATAAAGCTAATTTACGTGTAAAATGGTTAGAAATCCGTTCATGGATTTGGCAAACAAGCTTTGAAACATTTAACCATTTAATCGTACCAGAATTTCTAAAGATGCGTTTAATCTATTTAATTATTTTTTCCCCTTTTTGCCGTTGCTCATTTTAATTAATGTAGTTGCTCAAAAATAAAGATGCAGAAACTTTTGTTACATAAATAAGCAAATGACTTTAATAAAAACAAGTATGTAAACTGTACAGCTATTGTACAAAGCGCACGGTCTTCCTCAGACCATGTGCTGTAGGCTGTGCTACATCCTAACAGTAAATGCGGAAATCCTCGTTGGCAGTCCACAGTTAGAATGTCCATAACCATAAAGATATGACCCATGAAGTATAACCTCTACTGTCTTCCGTTCTTCTTCAATGACTCACAGATGGAAAATTTAACCGGCGAAGTCGTTTTGGTGATGCATTGGTGAAGATGCTTATTTGTCCCAGCCGCCATAGTGTTTTTCTTCATAGTGTTTTTCTTCCAAGCTGTAAAAATGGAAAGAGAAAATAAGTAAACTAGAAAACAGGAATTCTGCTTTTTCAGAATTTAGTGTAGCCCCCCGATGAAAAAAAAAAATTAAATATAAATAGTACAAAACATATGTCAATTTTAAGACTTACAGCACACGTTTTTATTTTATGTAAAATGACGTCATTCGCATCCTCTTAAGAATTCCACATTTACGATCCCCTCTTAAACATCTACAGTAAAGTATGCATAGCACATCACTATCGCGGAATAATACACAAATGAAGCAAAAAGATGCCGCCATTCAAGAAACTCGACAAGAAAAAAAAAAAAAAAAACCCGGCTATCTAATGATTCATAGGCCTTCATTTGTTTGTAACTTTAATATAGATACTTAAAATTAAATATAGTTTATAATAGCTCCATGTTTTAACAGAAATAATTCTTTTATATATTTTTTAAAATATCACGTATTTTAATTACATTTTCTTTCGGTTGTTATGAGAAAATGGCAACAAAAATATATAATTAATATTTTACAACTATCTTTCCTTTACTTTCTACAGAAATGGAGTACTTCCGTTGCCAATATTAAGCAAATGGCTCCAAAAACTACAAAAAAAAATTAATATTTCAAAAATAAATGGAGATGCAGTTTTCAATCAAATTGCATTTAAAAGTACTTTTTTCCCCCAATACGACGGTATAAAAAATGAAAATGTGCGATGCTTAGAAGTTTAAAAAATTACTATAGAGTATTTAATCGTACTGGTTTGTTTTACGGCTGGCTTCTGTAAGGTAACGTTATTTTTTGTAGACGACACAAAATAAGCTGGGAGAAAGAAATAGCACACCGTACCGGGGACTAAAAAAAAATAGTGGTAAATACGCATTTTATTGTAATAATATATAATGTATGCACAACTTGTAGAAAAAGGATTCCAGAAATGACACCATATTCTGAGAATCTAATATAAATTTATAAGATTTTTTGATAAATACTGGTGTTTGATGTAATTGCAAGTGTTTCAGCTAGTGATTCTCACTCTATCCATTAATATTTTTTACGAGGATGGGATCAACAAGCCTTGAAACTTCTATCATTATATTCTTTTTCTTTTTGTATTTTCTTCATATGACACATACTTAGGAGTATTAGGATACTTAGGATACTAGGATAAAACAGAGAGAGACAGAACTCCTAAATTTCTAAAAGGTCACAGTTTCAAGCTTATAAGTGGAAAAGTTGTATATTTGTGACTCATCGTTGAACATTGTTGAGTATAAGCGGTAGCCTTCCATCTTAAATCTATGAAACTGAATATGTTACTAGGATGTGAGGGGGGAGGGGGGGGGGGGGGGGGGTTGAAAAAAATAATACGAAAGAAAAGGAAAATAAATCCAAAAATATTTACGGCTGATAATTGGTATAGAAAGAATGAGTTAAGGTCAAAACTGCGGAATATTTTTGTCGGGCTAAGTCAGAAGTCTATACATGGTTTAAACTAACGGGGTCGACAACCAGCCAGCATATTTCGCTCAGATAACCTTATTGGTAGTAACATCTGGTCTGTCATGTAGACAGCTCAACAGAATAAACCGTATGTAAGCCTTTGTAAGCCAAGGATCTGGTTCGATTCCCAGCCTGGGAATCTTTTCTCTCAGTTGGAAATATTCAATTCGTATGATAACTTTACCAATCAGTTTGATTTTGTTAAAATAATAGTCTATACATGGCTTATCTGGACTTTCTCTACCATAATACTATTGTCTTAAAGGTAATGCGATTAATTAGATACATTTTATTTCAATTCCAGAACCGATTTTCATTATATCAATTTCTTTCCCCAAAGGACATCACTTTTAATCTTATTTTGTACAATGGCAGTCAATAATCACATACGCCATCCTTTCAAGCAGTTTGCGATGTCTGCTCGATAATAGCTTTAGTGAACAGATATTTTGTAATACAATATAACCTCGATTATCCAAAGTAATTGGGACCGACCATCTTTCGGAAAATCGAAATTTTCGGATAATCGAGAATACTTCAATTAAGGAGAAATATATGCAATATGTTTTATTATGGTAACAAGTGCTTAATAAAAATAAAGCAATAGCAAAATAGAAACAAGAATAAATCACCTGAATTTTAATTTTGAAATTAAGTACCTTTTACATATATCACAAGGGTTTGAAAAAATATTTTGTTTGTCGCAGTTTCTACTGCCTTTGCTTTGAAGTTCTATCATGGAGTTTTTTAATGTTATTAGTTCATAAGTATCACAGTCTTTCTGCTGCCCCAGCCATGCCAAACCTTTTGCAAAACATTCAGAAGCTTCAGAATTGCTAATTTGTTCGTTTTCTTCTTTCCACTCCGCAGCTTACGGGAGCTTAAGTTAAATTCAAAAACTCTAAGAAAGGGGATTGAAAATATTTATATGTACTCGTAGTTCGGAAAGAACTGCTTGCACACAAGGAATATGGTAGTTAAAAAAAATTGCTTTCAAAATGGATTTTGCACACAAGGAATGTGATAGAAAAAAAAAAGGATTTAAAAATGGATTTCGGTTAACCGAGAGTTTCGGTTAAAAGAGTTTCGGATAAAAGAGGCTCTACTGTAGTTTGAAACAGTTATTTTATGTTAAGCAATGCTTTCTCAGAAATCGTGAAATTCACCTGGTGATGACTTTCACGACAATTATGGATCTAAATGTTATTTCATGTCTTGAGTTTTAAAGTTTTTAATTAAAGAATGTGATTTTATCGTATTTTTTTATAATAATGTTTATAAAACAACATGCATCTTAAAATATACAATTAGATGAATGGATACTGATATATATATATATATAAAACTAGTCGGATGTACCAATCCCAAAACTTTCTTCTATCTCATACATGTTAATACTTCAAAATTCGCTATCACACTGCCAAAATTAAATGGCAATCTATGCATCTCATGAGGATTCTAAAGATATGAAATTCCGTGCATTAGTTCTTGAGATATGACTATCGCTGAAATCGTCTAAATCCAGCAAAATGCTGCCTAGCAGCGCCATCTATTAGATGATTTATACCAAATCCTAATCAGCAACAATTTATGTCAGCGTCTGACTGAATCTGAAGTTTGGAGAAAATCCGTGCATTAGTTTTTGAGATAGAGCTATAGCGAAAATCGTGAAAATTCCTGCATAGCAGCGCCGCCTATTGGGTGATTAACACCAAAACCTAATTAACAACAACTTGTGTCAACATACAACTAAATCTGAAGTTAGATGAAAATTCGTCCATTAGTTCTATAGATAGAGCTATTGAGGCAATCGTGAAAAAGGCAGCACAGAAGCGCCACCTGCTGGGCGATTTACACCAACACATAATCAGTAGCAAGTCATATCAAGGACTAACTGAATCGGAAGTTTGATGAAAATCCGTGCGTTAGTTCTTAAGATAGAGCTATTGGGGAAATCGTGTAAATCCTACAAAATTCATCATAACAGCGGCACCTGTTGGGCGATTTACACCAAAACGTAATCAGCATCAATTCATATCAAGGACTAACTAAATCTGAAGTTTGATCAAAATCCGTGCATTAGTTCTTGAGATAAAGGTATTGCGAAAATCGTGAAAAATGCAGCATAGCAGCGCCACCTGTTGAGCGATTTACACCAAAAACTAATCAGCATCAATTTGTATTAGGGACTCACTGAATATGAATTATTATTAAATTCCGTGCATTAGTTCTTGAGATAGAGCGCCCACAAAATTTGTGTCACATACACACAGACAGACAGACAGACAGACAGACAGACTCACAGACAGACATTTTGTAAAAACATGTTTTTTGGAATCTCTGACCCCTAAAACGTGTAAATCCGTCGAAAACTGGAATTCGAAAATTTTCATGAATCCAATACTTTCTTCTTGTAAAGATAGAAGAAAGTAATAAAGTAATTTTTATGTGGCACGGAAGAGTCGTTAGCTGTTTTGATTTATTTAGAAATCGATAGCGTACAAGATTTGTTTGAGTCTTATACAATCGTGGTACCTTAATTATTTTACACTAATATTATGTATAAATATTGGAAATAAAATATTCATATACAAGAAATTTGTAAAATATATTAAGCTACATACAAAAATAAATTACGGATAATATATTAAATAATGTCATCTTTTGTCTTAATACAAATATATCACCATTACTAAATTAACTATGAATTTAAAGTATATATTTTGATTTTATGGCGAATGCCGTATGTAGCATGATGTTAATTTATTCAAGAAGTTTTCATTTTAAAAAAATGATAAGAAGTATTTTGAGGAATAATTGGAATGGAAAGTAATATTTATGAATAATAATGTAGCATTCCAGTTTTGCATTTAAAAACAATTTAGAATTATTTAGACTAACACTGAACATTTTTCTAAAAGTAATTCCGCTTTGAACATTAAAATACATTTTGATTGGTTATTTTTTTAAACATATTTTTCAAAGAAAAAAAAATACATATTATCAGATTAAATTAATTTTTTTTATGAATTTTAATGCATCGGATATTTATCAGAAACGCAATATCTTTGACTGTGATTCATTAGTTATTTACGAATGGAGATTTGGATGAAATATTTTGAATTTAAATAGCACTATTTTCAGCTTTCTAACCGAAGCATCGATAAAAATCTAAATTCATGACCGTAACATATCAGATGCGTGCTGAGAAAGAAGTGATATATGTTTACATTATACGTAGCTAGCGAGGGAAAACAGAAAATAAATATCATCCTTTTGACTTTAGACCTCGTTTAAATTGTACCATTGAGTTGCGGGGCAGCAAATTATTTTATATAAACTACACAGTAAATAAGCATAAAAAACAAATTACAATAATTTAAGTAACATATTTGGATTTTGGAAGAAAAAGGATTTGGCAAAGAATATAGCACAGAAATAGTTTAATCTTTTTTGCGGAAAACATCACGTATACGTCGCGTCGTTTAAGGTGCACGAAATCCTTGAATTGGAACACCTGTATTTTAGCACAGAAATTTTCGCCTTATATAAAGCACATATTTTTAGCTATTAAATAAAGTGAAAATTATTATTTTTAAAAACTGGTGCTGAAAAATTAAAAGAAGTTTAAAAGACTCTGGTCGCGAAGAGGTTAATGTTTAGGTTGCTAAATTGCACCTTCACAAATGATTGAAAATCTTGCATATTTTCTTTCAAAAAATGGTATATTTGGAAGATAAATAGAAACAACTTACAAATTTACACAGAATGTAACACATTCTATTTGAGATTCAAAAACCGATGAAAAACTTGAAAATTTTCTGTGTAATTTTGAGTCCCGATTAAAAACAAAACGTAAAATGAATTCAAGAATACATACAATTATTTGGAATCAGTAATGAATGAGTGCTTTTTAACCCCCCATAAAAAAGAGAACGAAAATTACACCGTTTTTTGTATGATCATAATAAAATTTTCTTTTTATGAAAGAAAATATGCATTGCTTGTTGACCATAAAGTTTCTTTCGGATGGTAAATATTTCGTATGTACTCCTTTTCTTTTATAACAACACTCTCAGAAATAAACTTCAATTCACGGAAATTTTCCTGGAAGCAGTGCTACCAGGATTTTTCTGTTAATAGACGAATATCCGTATCTTTTCTCCACCGTTACAGGAAGTAAAATATACGTCAATTGAAGAAAGTGGGGATAAAATAAAAGTTGCTGACGTTGGGATCGAACCAGTTACCTTAGTATTATGAGACCAATACTCTAACCACTCGGCTACAGTTGTATAGTAGTGAAACAGTTTGAAGTAAATATGTTTGCCTCAGATGGCTATGGCTTGATCAATTTCTTTAAAAAGCTTTGAATTTCGAAGTTAATTTCGGGAACATTTCCTTTTTAATGAGATTATGGCTGGGATTTTAATACTTTAGCAAAAAAATAGGATAAA
Source organism: Maratus speciosus (assembly GCA_963932465.1). Lineage (NCBI taxonomy): Eukaryota > Metazoa > Arthropoda > Arachnida > Araneae > Salticidae > Maratus > Maratus speciosus. Next base: position 445,028,503 of record OZ010797.1, read on the forward strand.
AATATCAGTTATAAGTATTTTTATGCAGATTGCTAGATGTACAATATGAGTATTATATTTTTATGCGAGATTTTTTTTTTGAGTAAAATCGATTTTTTTCCTATTTAATATTTAAATTAAAATATCAATTTTAAATGTGTTCATTTAAAATATATTTCACATGCGAATATTTTTTTATAACTTTAAAAAATAAATTGTGAATGCTTTTACATGAATGAGAAAATTAATTGTTATCTATTTTTAAATTCGAAAACATTTCTTTTCTTTGTTGTTTGTTTGTTTATTTATTTATTTTTTTAATTAAATTAGAAATTTTAATTTCTAGAATTTTTGATTTTTCGTTTTTAAAATGAATTTGGATTTTAGTATTAATAGGGATTTTAGTATTAATAGAACCCCATACGCATACGTGCTAGGAATGAACGGAATTTCTCCCTCTTTTTCAGGATTCCGAGACGAATTCACGGATAAAACATGTTTTCTAGGAGTACGGAAATTATTTGTTAAAAAGGGAGAAATAATTTCGTGTATATAGACGAGTTTTTCTGACAGTGAAACTTTAATTTATGCAGAAATGAAAGTAGTTTAATTACAACATGTTGCCACAACCAAAACCATACTGAATCCATTGAAAAAACGAGTAATTAGCATTTTTTCCAACTCTGTTTCTGCCAATGGCAGCAAAAATATATTATAATATATGTGTTTATTTTGGGTAAAAATAAAGGATACCACTGATTGCTGGCATAAAGTTGTCGATAGGCTAATTATAAATATTATTAATGAAACTGTAAGCCATTATGTTCTATATAGGGCTGTTCTATATATCTCTTCTGATTATTCTATTTGATAATATTTTATCTACTGAAAATACATAGGAGCATCTTGAATATGCAAAGCAAATTTTTCACAAATGAGGGGAAAAAAAGTGTCGAGTAAGTGTCATAGCTGGATGTATTTGATGGTGTTTATGACTACTTTTTTATAAGTTTATTATCGATGCATTTGAACAGTTGATTTATGACAAATCAAAATTTAAAAAGAAGTAATAGTGATATATTCTTTAGGTAAAGACATTTATTTAAATATTATTCTTAAACATGCAAACATTTTTTTCATACCACTGCCATTTAAAAAATAATATCGTGTCTCCATGAAAAGTGAGTCGATTGTATTGATATCGTTGATATTTAATATTTAATTCCAAACGAGTAAAACAGTGGCTATATATCTATGGGTAATCAGCAGATTACCAAAAAAAAAAAAAAAAAAAAAAAACTGAGAAAATTTATGCAATATTACTAAATTTCTTCTACTTAACATTTAAAAATATAATAGTGATATATTCTTTAGGTAAAGACATTTATTTAAACATTACGCCTAAACATGAAACCATTTTTTTCATACCACTGCCATTTAAAAAATAATATGGTGTCTCCATAAAAAGTGAGTCGATTGCATTGATATTGTTGATATTTAATATTTAGTTCCAAACGAGTAAAACAGTGGCTATATACCTATGGGTAACCAGCAAATAATAAAAAAAAAAAATTGAGAAAACTACTGCAATATCCCTACATTTTTTCTACTTAACATTAAAAAACATAATATAGAAATATATATTTTTAATTAAATATTTTTCTAAAGCTACTTACTATACGGGCACTGGTTTCTTAATAATAACAGATTTCTCTTTGATCACTTCAATAGGCACATGTACGGGCTTGGGAACTGGCACTGGAACAGATTTGTGAACAGGAACAATGTATGGCTTGGGAATATGGACTGGGACATGGACTGGGTATGGCTTAGGCACTGGAACTTCCTTGTGCACAGGCACGACGTAGGGTTTGGGGACTCGCACGACCTTGGGGATGGGGTAAGGTTTTGGAACTGGTACTTCTTTATGGATGTTAATGATTTTCGGTACTGGTACCTCCTTGTGAATGTGTTTTATCACTGAAATCACGTGCGGTACTGGATAAGGCTTCGGCACTGGCACGTGCTTGATGACAGGTACTGGTTTTGGAATGTGTACTGGTTTGGGCACAGGTACATGATGGGGGATGGTGATGAGTTTGGGGTTTTCCTTAATGATGTATTTGATGGGTTGTGCTTTCCATTCATCCTCATGATATGAGTGTTCATAACCACTGCCATGGACAGCGGCAATGCACGTTATTAATAGTATCCCAAGACTTAGCCTGAGCATTCTGGTATCTGTAATAAAAAAATCATAAAATTATTCTACCTCTTATAGGATATATAAATATGAAGCACTTAAAATTATATAAGAAAGCTTAGTGCCATTATGTTTATTTTTATAAAGTGGAAATTGTATAACCAGATAATGCACTTAAAATATGTACCTCGTATTTCGAACGCATCATACCGAATAACCAAAACCCCACCTACCAATATTAAGGGAGTAGGATACCTTTAAACCTACAAAATTTTAGAATTTTTTTAATACATGTTTTGATTCCGCAATAATTTCTGAACGATGTGCAAAAAACCACATTAAAAAATTCCCATTAGTTTACTAATTATGACTGTTTTATTAAGACTACATATTAAGACTACATAGGATAATTAAACTTTCCGTTGCGTTTATTCGAAACGATGAATTTTGAAAAAAAAAAACTAAAACACTATGCATGGCAATCAAAAGAAATTTTCACCACGTATTCATTTCTGTATTATCTACAACTTAAAACCAGAAAAATGTAAGATTTTATTTCTTTTTCTTCTGTTTTTATACTTTGAAAAAATTTTGTAAAAAGTGAAATTTTTTAATTTACGCAAGATTTTTTACAAATATTCTGGTTTTAGTATAAAGGTCACACTAATATGTAATTATTTTCACGAAAATTTCCTCTTTATATGCATATTTTCAGATTTCATCATGCGCGCAAGATTTTGTTCTCTTATTATTATATATTTTTAAACTTACCATTTCAATATTTATTTATGAATTTACAAGTATATATATATTTTTAAATATAAATTTAAATATGAGCTTTATATTTAAATGAAGTTTGGTTTTTATTTTTGCCTTATTACATAAGTTTTGAAGCTTGGAACATAGTGATATTTTTTACTTTTTCGACGTGTTCAAAGATATCCTACCCCTTCTTAAATGTTATTTTTTCAGTTAATATTAATTATAATCGTTTGAAACTTATGTGATAGGTTCGTAAAATCAAGACAATTTATTTCCGTCGCCTACGTAAGTGCCTATTTTTTTTTTTTTTTTAATCTTGCGAAATAGTAAAAATGTACCTTAAATAAAGTGCCTCAATGTTACAAATACATACAGAATTTTCAAACATGCACTTAGAATTAGCTGAGTAATTTGCATTCAGCAAATAAGGTCTTTATTTATTTATTTATTTTTCTTCCATTCTTTGAAATATGAATCAAAATTTAGTTAATTATTTTTTAATTAAAATAAATAAACACTATAATTTCTAATATTTATTATATTTTAAAGAAGTCGAACTTAATAACTTGGTGAAATAAGGTAACCAATATTGAAAGTAAAATCTTCAAAATTGTCTTTTAAATATAATTTAAATTTAATGCTCTAAAAATCGCATTAGTTGATAACTGAATGCATTATAAAATGATGACAAGCTCTAGCAGACCGAAATCATTTAAGAATTTGAGATGGTTTAAAACAGAGAAACAGCTTTTTAGCATGCAATCGTTTTGTGCCTGAATGCAATTGCGTAATTATATGTTTCACGATCTCATAATTATTGTACTTGAAAATATTTCTTTATATTCTGAACAAAATATATAAAATGATTTCTTCTAATTTTGCACGGAAGTATTCAATTTGATCTGTTAAACAATAGCAAGTTAAAATAATAAAAATGCCGATCATGCAATAATTATTTTACGGTTTCTAAGCTCTTTATGCTAAAAGAGAATTACTAAATGCCACTAGTAGATGTAACACTGCAACATCATGGACGAATGTTAGTCATTCTTAAAATAACAATAACACTTTAAATTTTAATAAAAAAAAAATTTTAAACTGACTGTTTTTAATTTATTTTGTAGAAAACATATAATTTTTTTCTAATCGGCTGTTCATACATTGTTAAAACTTTGTAGCACTGAAATAATAGGACTCCATCTTAAATAAGACGTCATCACCATGGCAACCTAGAATCATTACCTATCATGGAAGGCATTGAATTTATTACTTATGATAGGATTTAATAAAACGAAGAAAACTTTTATTAATATCTTTTAAAGTTTTGATTCGATTTTCATAAAATTGAAAATAACTCGACAGAATTATGCAACGATTATATATATATTAAATTTCAAACCATTCGGTTGGATAGTTTTTGCCCTGTTATATGCGGAGACAGACGGACAGATTGACGGGCGGACCAGACGACGAGTATAAGTGCTGCATATTTATATTATTACGAACGCACCTAAAAATTGAGGGGTGTAATTTTGAAAATTTTAAAAATGAAGGGGGTAATACGCTTTAATCAATTAATAGTTTCCTATTAATAAAATTATAATTTTTACGTTGAAAAACAAATTTAGAAATCCTAAACGATAGTTTAAATAATATTTCATTTTTTCCTTTCCTGTTGCCATATCTTAAAATAGAAATAGAGCAAAAATTATACTTTTTGTAAATAAATTTACTAGCTCACGCTTTCTACGAAGTGTAAAAAAAAAAAAAAAAAAACCCAGTAAATTTTGTACAATCGAGTTCGGTACCCACGCCAAATTAATGTATTGTAATGGAAACTTTGGAGAAAAAACATGAAATGCAGTCATAAAATTAGACTTCAATGTCAAGATAAACATTGAATGCTTATTAGCCCCAGATATGCTATTTCTTTCGGCCAGAAATTAAAGTGTCGTCTCTAAAAAATAAATTTCCGTTGGATAAGCCAGCCGTAAAACAAAGCAGAATAATTGTACGGGATAATCTCTAATGAAATTTTTTTAACTTCTAAGCATCGCACATTTTCAATTTTTATACCGTCGTATACGGGGGAAAAAAGTACTTTTAAATGCAATTTGTTTGAAAATTCAATTTATTTTTGAGATATTAATTTTTTTGTAGATTTTAACAATTTTTTTTTTTTAATGTTGGCAACTGAAGTACTCCATTTCTATAGAAAGCTAAAGAAAAATAGTTGGGAAATAGTAGACTGTTATATCTTTTTGTTGCCATTTTCTCATATTACTGAAAAAGAAATAATTAAAATACATGCTATTTTGGAAAAATATATATGAATGATTTCTGATAAAACATTAGTATTATAAACTATATTTAATTTTAAGTTTCTATATTAATGCTACAAACAAATGAAGGCATATGAATCCTTAAATAGACGATTTTTTTGTAGTTTCTTTAATGACGACATAGCTTTTTGCTGGAATTGTGTATTATTCTGCTATAGAAATGTCCTATGCATAGTTTTTTTTTTGCAGATGTTGTTTAACACTGGATTGAAAATGCACTGCAAATAGAGGCATCTTAAATTTAGACACATATGTGACTGAAAAAGAATTTCAGTCACTTAAGTGTCTGAATCTGAAAATTCAGACATAACAGACGTCTAAATTTAAGACACATAAATGTCTTACTATGATCATGCTATAAACGAACCGAGAAACATGTGTAAATTATCCAACAACCGTCTGATTTTAAGACGGTACGCTCCAAGCGATAGTTAAACATCATCTTTGGTACTATTCTTAACAGCCAATCAGAACGCTGATTTCCGCGCGTGTCATCTACAGCACCTTCATGAGATAAGAACAGAAAGAATTAAATTTTCACCGCCGCCATTGCTTGGATTAAAAGGATATGTGTTAATCTGGGTATTTATAGAACGAACGAGTAAGTCATATTTAATTCTAATATTTTATTCCGATAGATTTCTATGTCCTTTGAATATGAGTGAAATCGTTTATAAAAATTTATCTCTTTTCTATAGTTTAATGCTAAATTTTTGATTTCACTAACGGTCGTCTGTTATATGCCTTCTTAATGTAACGGAATGAAATATAATTGTTTTGAAAATTAAATAGCAATGCTGTAATTCTATTTGCTTGACGTTTGTAAATAAACGAATGAGTGATAGTTTAATCTTCATTTTCGATAGGGTGATGTGAAATAATTATAATTTGTCTTTGCTCAAAAACAAAACTTGCAACATAGGTTTGAAAAGTTGAATGATTCATCGCTTCATTTATCAGAGATAAAAACATTAAATTGAAGCCATTTGTAACTGTGTTTATTCTATGTTTTTTACTGTTTACTGACTATAAACGCTTGTAGTATATGACATCAGGCATGTATTTTATTTTTTGTTATTATTATTATTTTGGAGCTAAATATGATGATTCATATTATTATGATATTAGGAAAAGTTTTCAGATTGAAAAAAAGCATTAATATTGTGAAATTTGACTGTATATATTGCAGTTTTTAATCACGGAAAGATTTATTCTTATTGATTTTTTAATTTATTATTGAAAATCGTAAATTTTGATATCCAATGTTTCAGATTTAACATTTACCAAATTTCTAAAAATAATATGAATTTTTTATATCATCCAGTAAAATTTTCGAAACATTAAACAAACGGAGAAACATTTTATTCATATTTTGCAGTTTACGTTGCTGTTTAGCAGTGTAATTATAAAGTTTAATTAATATTTTTTGTGTTTTTTAAATTGGTATATTAATTTTTGTAATTTATATGCAAGCATTTTTTTTTGCGATATTTTGTTCATGATTTAAAATTTTTAAAATTGAGTAATGCGAGAAATAATTATTAAATTTCCTTTTACTGCAATCGAATTTGCAACGGTTCTGGTACAAGTAATTGTTGGCACTAAAAAAAATTACACATGATAATTTAGACATAAATAAAGAGTTGTTTATGCCTTGATATGAAGTTTATGTATAAAACTGCCTTATATTTTTAAAAGTTCGTATTTACTTATATGATACAGTATTAAATATATTTTTAAGCCATTTAATAACTGCTTTTTTATGTTCAAAACGTTTTTCAAACAATTAAGAATAGTACGTATACTGTCTGATGTATTTTTTTTTTTTTTACTTTCTATTTTCTTCTGTTTTTTTTTTTTTTCTATTTCTTAGATCATTATTTTCTTATCAAATATATAAAATCTATTTAGCTCATATTCAAAGGATACAAATTTTACAGGAATAAAAAATAAAATAAATTAAATATGACTTATATCGTGTTGTTCCATAAAAAAGAATAATAATGATATACATTTTTAAGCAATAGCGGGTGAAAATTTTAAATTGAATACGGAATATGTTTAAAGAAAATTATATACATATTCCGAAGAATGATATATAAAATTAGATACCAAACTGGTGTTTACTTTTAACTAAGCATGACAAATTACCACATATTTAAAAAGAAAAAAAAAATATTACACATGTTTACTACTTAAAATGACTTAACTATTTTATTTATATGTACTTAAATGACAAATACAAAAATGGCTAAGTTTTGAAATTAGAAGTAATTTTTTTTTCTCAATGCTATTAAAATAGAATATTTATTTACTATTTTATTATTTACTCATGGTTATATAGCTGTTGTGATTATCATCTGATGCATATGTAAAATTGCCTATGGGGCAAAATCTAATTTTTAAATTATATGAATTTTCCTTTTTTGGGGGGCGGGACGGGAGGGGGATTTTCTTGCCCATTTTCGCGTACACGGGATTTTTTAAATCTCTTTCGACATTCCACCGACTATGATAAATATTTTGAACTTTTAGAGTAGGACAAGATAAAAAAATATATATATATATATATCCATATACCTTAAAAACCCTTAATAGCGGACACTTCGGGACCGCGAAATTTGTCGGATAATCGGAGATGCCTGCTTTTGTGAGGTAAAAATAATACAAATATGTATGCCTTGCGGATCAAAAAAGTATTCGCTAAATCGAAGTATCCGCTATTCGGGAATGTCCATTAACCTCCATAACGGATACTCCCGAATACCGGGCATCTGTATTTAGCTAACAATACTGCAGGGTTGTATTTTTTGCAAAAGGACTCCTTGATTAAAGCATGGGTAGTGCCCCGTTCTCTTACGATTTTAGTTCCCCCAAAATTTCATGTGCAATATTTGCGAAGCTTATATTTTAAATCTGTTTCGAAATTGTACTGATTATAATCAATATTTTGAACTTTTAAAGTAAAGTAAGATTAAAAACAAAATTTTAAAAAATCTAATATTTAGATAAATATTTTCTCTTTTTAATCTTATTCTACTCCTGAAACAAAATACTCATTATAATTAGTACAATGTCGTAAAAGATTTAAATTATCAGCTTTATGAAAATTGCATACTAAAATTGGGAGCACCAGAAAATCAGGCGGTATGGGGGTAGAGGGGGCAGGACAACGGCCAGATATTTTCCCAGTATTCAGCGTGGTCAAACATGGCTACATAAAATGCTTACAAAAAATGTCTGCGATTCAGACGTTTCAAGTGTCTGAAATTCAGTCGCAAAAAGTGTCTGAAAAAATTCAGACATTTTAAAATGTCTGAAAATTGAACACTCCGTTTCAGACACTTAAGTGACTGAATTTCAGACATTTTAATTTACAGTGTGTGGAATTCTCCAGCGGATGCGAATGATATCATTTTATATAAAATAAAAGTCTGTGTTTTAAGTCTTAAAACTTAAATATGTTTTGTACTATCTATACTTATATACATAAAAATATATATATTTCATCGTGGGCGATACTAAATTCTGAAAAAGCAGAATTCCTGTTTTCTAGTAATTTTCTTTTAAAACTATTTTTATACTATTTTTATTTTTATACTTATTCAATGTTAAAATTCTAATATACCGTAATGATGATTACTAAAAATATTTCAAAATAACGCTTTACCGGACTGTAATAATAAATCTTAAAATAAAATTTACTCTTGATTTGCAAAAATACTCGTGTGACGTGTTGTGAAATGTCCATTTATACGTAAATGATATGCATTTAAACCGAGTGATATCTGATCAGTTTCAATAAAAGGAAATTATAAAAGGAAAACTTCTTATAACAGGCCAAAGTTCTTAAATTACGAAATTAGCAAACACAAAGTAGATCAAACGGGCAGTTTAATTTTTCCTACGCTACAACTTTCAGATGCATGTCAAACTGAATAATATTCTAAGTTTTGATATTCCTGTGAAGGAAGTAAAGAGCAGATCTGTAACCGTGCATTTTGCGAGTTTGAGGAAAAAGAGTTTTAAATTACGATTTGAAAATAAGCCAAAAGTGCCTCTAGAGAAATAAACAAAAATATCAGACTAATATTATTTTGAAAACATTCATGCCTGCCTTATTCGAAGCACAACGTAAGTTTGAGAATATTTTTTTTGTAACGATGCTCAATTTGGCTAATTTCAACAATATGTTTTAAATATTTTTAATTAGTTTTTAAAAAAGTTTATTAAATCAGGAACATTAAAAAATCTTTGATAAAACTAATTATTAGTTTATTGTTAATTTTTTTCTATTGGGTTGCAAAGAATATTAAATTGATGGAATACTTCATGAAAGTTGTAACTTATTTTGGTAATAAAAAAATTATTATTTAGAATCTAAATTAGAATATCTGTAAGTTTTGAAACACGCAGACGAAAACTATTTCATAATTGTGGCTCAAATTAAATTGTTATTTATTTAAGGCAGTTTTAGAATCAAAACACCTTTACTTTCAAGAATATCAGTTCGCGTATTTTACTGCTTCAAAATTGTGAACTGTTTTCTTTAATTAACACATATTGGACAATTGTACCATAAAATATAATAAATAAAAACACACAATCTTGCTAAATGGTGCACAAAATACGAACTTTAATAAACTAACATTTAAAATCTACGTTTCGAGCTGTTTCTACAGCCGTCTTCAGGAAAAATATGATGGTAAAAGGGCTCAAAGTTCAAAGATGAAGGCTTCCTGTGCAATCTCTCGGGCAAGTCGCAATCTCTCTGTTTTGAAACACTTAAAGAGGAAATTAAAGTCCATTATTTAACCTAGCATTGGTATTCTTCATTTTCTTTAATCTCTCTATTCTGAAGAAAAGTAACTAACTCTGTCATCGCCGCCGCCGTAAATGAATTTTTTGTGACAGGAGGTCTTTCTTCGCTAATATTAAGAAAACTACTGCATACAAAAATATTAAATTGGTACTATTAAAGATAAATGTTTGATAAACATGCTGAAGCAGACAGTTTTTAATCGAAGAATTATTTGAAGAGTTGTTTAATGTTAAAGTCGGTCAAAATCGTTCCATTAAAAAAGTTTTATAGGAACAAAAACTATATATAGGAATTTAATATTTTTTGTAGTAGTGATTATAATTCACAAATTAGCGGAGTGCAGGCAGTGCTTATTTTTTAATTTGACTCATTTTTGGGGTTTTTTTTTTCAAGCTTTTATTAAAATTTTCATCATTTCTAGAGCTGTTTTTTTTTTTCATATTTAGAAAAATTCATTTTTTTTTTAAAAAAAATGCTGATGCCAATTTGTGAAACAGCGCAGACAATTATATTTCCTCTCAAATAAAAAATGTATTTACACGTGACTATTAAAAATAGAATTGAAACTTTAAAATGATAATTAAATGATCTCGTGCTAAATGCAGAAAATAGGGAAAATTAAGTCATAAAAATTTTATTTACAGGTGAATATTAAACAAAAAAGGAAAATCTTAAAATTAATAAATTATTACACGCGAAACGCATTTAGTGGTTACAATTACGTCACATCAAAAATGCCCAAATATTAAATATCATCATATGTAAAACGCCTAAAATAATTAAATTATTACGCAGGAAAAACTTTTAATGATGAAAATTGTGTCATATTTAAAAAGCTCAAATAATAACATTCCCAGACGCTTCTAAATTGAATAATATATTTACACGTGAATCTTAAAAGTGAAAAACAAAACTTTAAAATAATTAAATTATTACACGCGAAACGCATTTAACGGTAAAAGTTACATCATATATTAAAACTATACATTTAAAAAGACTTTCTTATAGACACTATTCATGTGACATCACATTGGGAATCACATGGTGGTGAAAAAAGTTGGGGTTAGCAATCTTGTTTATATATTTTATCACTTGATGCAGCATAAATATAGGTAAATGTATGCGCAAAATACTTTCGATTTTTTTTTGTAGAAATTACTATTGGTTAAATACACATTACAAAATTCGTATATAACTACTTATCCTTCTATATATAAAAAAAAGTAACGCTTTGGAAATGGACCAATGAAAATCTGCGTAGATACCGCAAAACGCATTTCATTGGTCAGAGTTTTCTGACGCTATAAGGGGGGTTACCAAGGAGGAGGGAACGCGGCTCTGTCCCCAAACGTCGCAAAGTTTGATGCCAACTTGGCGATATATCGCCAAATTTGCCAAAAGTGACGCCAACTTGGGGCTATTTCCAGTATTTCGCCAAATTTACATAGATTCCCATTGAAATCCAATAGGGTTTACTTGCTTGCAGAAAATCAACAAATTGAGATATATCAATGCAACAAAAACTAATATTAGCTTATGTATAGCTTAATTAAACTATTTACATTATTTTTAAGCACAAACACTAACTATTTACAATATTCGTAACACTAGATATATAATTTTTATTTCATTTATATATTTATTTATATATTTTTTCATTTTTTATATATTTTTCATATATACAGGGTGATTCATAAAAGATGGGCAGAACTTTAAGGGGTTATAGTACACTTAAAGACAAATAATATTAAATAGGAGACTAAGGGTCCCAGACGTATTCCCAAGGAGATAGGGGGCATTAAAGTTTAGGGTCCGAAATTTCAAATGATTATAAAACATGGAAAAATTGGTCGATTCGTTTGCGGTTTTTGCAAAAAATTTTCTTTATGCCAGTATTTTCTTGAAATAAAATTTTAAAGTTCAATTTCAAAAAATGCCGATAGGGGGCGCTTTAGACTTTGGAGTAACAAACAACTATTTTTTAACGTTATTTTTTGTATTTCTTTAAATGATTTCGAAAGCTTAGACTTAAACTTAAATTTTGATCTAAAAATCTGAGTCCTAACGAGTAGTTAAGTAGCATAAACTGAAATTTGAAATTTGAAACCCTTCTCCCCCCAGAACAAAAATCAGTTATTCCCGATCTTTGTGTCGTAGATTAGGCTCTAACTACTGCCGCGTTTTGCTAAAATTATTCTTTATGTCAGTATTTTCTTGAAAATAAATTTTAAAGAAAATTTTCAAAAAATTCCGATAGAGGGCGCTTTAGACTTTGGAGTAACGAACAACTATTTTATACCGTTATTTTTTGTGTCTCATTAAATGCTTTCTAAAGCTTAGACTTAAACTTAAATTTTCAGCTCAAAATCTGAATCGCTGAGCGTGGTTCAGTAGCGAGGGAAGGGGGTTCAAATTTCAACTTCTGAACATAGTTCAGTTTGCACTACTTAACCATGCCCAACGATTCTGTGCTGTGATACGAGGCAAAAATACAACTTTCGTCAAGGACTGCATAGTCGGAATTCACTCATAAAGGCACTGGCACAGTTGGAAACGTCGCTCATGCAAACGTTAAAGCTCCATTCCTGACGCTAGTCACCGGGTGAAGAAGGAAACAGAAAGTATGCAAATGTCAAATGGGGAAGAAGAAGAACACGTATGCAAAATTTCGACACGATTCAGGCATAAAAACCACTGAACGGTGAGTCAAGTGTAAGTCGCTGTAGTAATGAATCGGAAGATGGTGCCCTTCACGAATAAGGAAAAGGCTGAGATGCATTTAATTTACGGAGCGGCAGATGGAAATGGTGCAGAGGCACAACGAATGTACGGAGAGCGATTTCCCAACAGGCGGTTGCCTAACCGCAAAACTTTCGAGCGCTTGCACAGACAGTTGTGTGAGACGGGATCATTTCTCGCTTCCCGGTCGAATGCAGGTCGTGCAAAAAAGGACGAATCAGTAGTTGTTGCAGAAGCCATTCTGGATGTAGTAGCGGCGCAGCCAAGTACAAGTACACGAACAGTGGCTAGGCAGGTGGATACCTCACAGTCCATGACTTGGAGGGTACTGAAGGATGAACATTTGCTCCCGTTTCATGTGCAACGAGTCCAGAAACTGTCTCCAGGGGATTATCCAAATCGTATTGAATTCGCCCGCTGGTTTCTGCAGCAGAACGCGCTAAATCCACATTTTGGACGAACTGTGCTTTTCACCGATGAATGTACCTTCACACGTGAAGGTACATTTAACACACACAATGCACATGTATGGGCGGATGTCAATCCACATGCTACGTATCCACATGTTCATCAGAGACGCTTTTCCATCAATGTTTGGGCAGGAATCCTCGGAGACCACCTAATCGGACCGTACCTTCTTCCTGAACGCCTCAACGGTAAAACATACCTCACATTTCTGCAACATGTGCTGCCAGACCTGTTAAACGTTGTTCCTCCACGCATCCGGCGGGTCATGTGGTTCCAGCACGATGGAGCGCCAGCCCATTACGTACGAGACGTCCGCAACTATCTGGACATCACATTTCCGAACAGATGGATTGGTCGAGGTGGTCCTGTTGCTTGGCCTGCTCGCTCGCCAGATCTTTCACCCCTCGATTTCTTTTTTTGGGGACGATTGAAGGCTCTTATGTATGAGACACCCATTGAATCCCCCGAGGAACTGGTCGCCAGACTTTCCGCCGCTGTAGGGGAAGTGCTCGAAAAGCCTGATGTTTTCGCGAATGTTCGCCGTTCCATTCTTCGCCGTTGTTCTGCGTGCATAACCTCTGGTGGTCACAATTTTGAACATTTATTGTAATTACATGTTAATAAATATGCTTTGGTAACATAATCCTAATTTGTGTCTTTTTACCTCGTATCACAGCACACAATGTGTGGACATGGTAAACTGAACTGTGCTCAGGAGTAGAAATTTCAAACCCCTCTCCCCAGAAACTTAACCACGTCTAACGATTCAGATTTTGGGCTGAAAATTTAAGTCTAAGCTTTAGAAAGCATTTAATGAGACACAAAAAATAACGGTATAAAATAGTTGTTCGTTACTCCAAAGTCTAAAGCGCCCTCTATCGGAATTTTTTGAAAATTTTCTTTAAAATTTATTTTCAAGAAAATACTGACATAAAGAATAATTTTAGCAAAACGCGGCAGTAGTTAGAGCCTAATCTACGACACAAAGATCGGGAATAACTGATTTTTGTTCTGGGGGGAGGAGGGTTTCAAATTTCAAATTTCAGTTTACGCTACTTAACTACTCGTTAGGACTCAGATTTTTAGATAAAAATTTAAGTTTAAGTCTAAGCTTTCGAAATCATTTAAAGAAATACAAAAAATAACGTTAAAAAATAGTTGTTTGTTACTCCAAAGTCTAAAGCGCCCCCTATCGGCATTTTTTGAAATTGAACTTTAAAATTTTATTTCAAGAAAATACTGGCATAAAGAAAATTTTTTGCAAAAACCGCAAACGAATCGTCCAATTTTTCCATGTTTTATAATCATTTGAAATTTCGGACCCTAAACTTTAATGCCCCCTATCTCCTTGGGAATACGTCTGGGACCCTTAGTCTCCTATTTAATATTATTTGTCTTTAAGTGTACTATAACCCCTTAAAGTTCTGCCCATCTTTTATGAATCACCCTGTATATATATATATATTTTATTCATTCAAATAATTATAAATTTTACCTTTTTTTAATGATTTTATATTTAATAATAATTATGAAACTCTGTAAACTCTAATGATTATGTGCTTGGAGATAAGGAAATAAAATTGTCAGGAGTTGGGCAGGAGCGCGTTTTCACCAAATGGAATTTGAAAATCGAATGCATAGAAAATGAGGAATCGCGAAGCGATCCAGAATGGAACCGCGAATTACGTCTGGGATTGGCTAGAAAATGGGGATTGCTTCGCGATCCCTTTCGGTATCGCGAAGATATTACGCGGGGGGTTGGTGAGCGTAGCGAGCAGGGGGGCGGAACCCCCCCCTAGTTAATTAAAATAAACAATTTACATTTTAAAAATAACATGAAAATATGTATGATGGTGCATTAAAATATAGAAAAGTATTTATGTATAAGCTAAACCTGTTCCTGAAAATATCTAAAATTTAATCAAAAAATAAAATATAAGTGTAAAATTTCAAAACACGGTGCTTTTCAATACCGTGGTACTAAATGTCATTCCCAAGCAGACGGAGTTTTTCAACCTTGAACCCAAAGGAAGAATATTCTCCATAGAGTCGTTATAAAAGGCCAAGAAGCAGCGACATTTTTAACTTCACCATTTTATACAAGCTATGGTTTTTATATGTTAAAAGTTATGTAATTGATTTTGCTTATCAATCCCAAAAATAGGCGTGAGCAGTCGCGACAGCAGTGGATGAGGCCATGGTAACCAAAAAATGCCCATTCAAATGGAAAAGCATGGCAACCCGATTATCGAAGATAGTCACCGTTCATGATAACATCATTCAATCTTCCGTAAACTTATAATATTTTTTAAACAGGGCACATTACCATTTTTTTAGTGGCTGCAAAGTCTTAACGGGGGTTGATGAGAGTAGCTCGCAAGGGGGCAGAGCCCCCTGGTGATTACCTATAAAAGTAATGTATCTTAAAACACATTTCGAGGTCGAAGTTAGTGTGGGTTGCACTAAATTTACAAAAAGGTGATAAACAGAAAGCCATCAACTATATTAACAGACGTATCGTACTTTTAGGGAAAAGAAGACTTAGTGTTTCATAAGCAGGAACTTTTATGCAGGTATAGTAGATGAAAAATATTCACAAAATTTCAAGAACATTAAAAAAAAAAAAAAGATTTGAGAACGGTTATAAATTTTTAAAAAATACAATTTTTAATATAAAAAATAAGCTTTTATTTATTTAAAAATGGATTAAAAAAAAAAAAAACCCTTTGCCCATACATCGTAATATGTCTGACTTTTTTGTGTGGCCTTGTAAAATAATTATAAATGTTACGTACATTATTTTCATTTGGGAAAAGGATGTTGCGTACCTCAATATCCTATTCTTATATAAATATTGTTGAATTTGAATAAAAATTTCCTGCCTATAGGGGTTAATGCATCATAATTCTTTTGTATGATCCTGTAAAAGAAATACAAATGCTACGCACTTTCTTTTCAATGGAAAAAATGCTTTTGGGGATCTCGATAACCCATATAAATTTTGTTGGATTTGAATTAAAATTTTTGGTTGTAGGCGGTAATGTATTCAAAATATTTTGTGTGGCCTTATAGAATAAGTATAAATACTACGTACCTCAAATAACAATAATATTTCATTGTCATCTATCTATCAATTACATTTATATGCATAAATACATTTCGTTTACATCGTCCTCATGCATTTACATATGTATACAAAACTGCCTTTTGGTTGGATAATCGGAAATAAGTTAAAATTTGAGAAAAATTTCGAACCGGAAAGAAAAACAGTATACATGCGAGCATTACAAGTTAGATAAAAGCTTGTAAAAATGTTTACCCATTTATTTATTTATACGGAGTAAACTCGAGTATCTGACAAAAATAATTATCCTATGTTAACTCGTTCAGTAAATTTACGTAATTTTTTTTCGAAATTTTTATTACAATGTTTTAAAAAATTGCTAGTTTTAATTTAATTTAATTTAATTTTTTTACTTTTTACTAATTACAGTTTTAAAAATTCCCAATCTGCGATTATAATGATAATATCAGTCTCAAAAGCAGTAAAAATGATGAAGATCAATTCCATCGTAACTGACGTAACACTTGATCATCAAATTTTGTTTTCAAAACTGTATAGAAAATTTACTAATAAAGCTAGAACAAATTTTTACAACTTAAAATATTTCTTACTAAGGACTTAATACCCAAATATCTGCAGATTATTTCAATCTCTCTTTTAGTCCCAAAAATTGCAATTCAAAATTCTGTAACTGACGTAACATAAAATAGACAAACATATTTTCTGCCTTCATTGACGTGTAAAAATGATCAAAACTAACCCGTTAAAAAAAGTGATTTAATGTTCTCAACAACAGTAAGTAATGACAAATTATAACAGTAACTTGTTTAATTAATTTCTGAACAACAACAAAAAAAAATGGCATTTACACGTGTAACTGACGTAACTTTTATTGTTTAACTGCCGTAACATTATGACTTTAGAAAAACAATAATGGTACTTAACTTAGTTTGTAAACAGTAATTTACAATGCCTTTTTATTAGGATTTTATTACAGAACATAAACATATCAAGCTTTCCAATCATACCCTTAAATTAAACGTTATAAATTTTATTTTCCCCCCAAAATGAGAATTTTCTGTGGAATTGACCTGAACTAAAGATTTATTTATTTACAATTCCTTTTGCGTGAAAGAAAAAAAAAATAAATAAATAAAATATATAAATATAATAGTTTGTATTTTATCGTGACTATTAAAAAATACATAAAAAGAAGATAATGTTTGCAAGCAAGAGTCAAAGGATAAAGAAAGTATTTGTTAACCGGTTATTGGAATCGTTTTCCATCAATATAGGGTGGATCAAATGACAAAGAGGTTGAACAGACTTCTGGTGAAAGGAATAAAGAACTTGGGGCAAAAACGATCGAAAGTGACCCATAAAACTATATCTGAGGTATGACCCGAATAGCGAATCCAGAGGCGAAAGTGAGATTCATAAGTCATCCACCTTGTCACCCTTGAACAAAAGGCACCGTTTTCGTGCAATTGGATGGAGTCACTTCTCTATTAGTGATTTCCCTTCCGCATGTTTTATATGGACGAAACAGATAAAAGATTTTTTTTTTTTTATTTCTGTAATTTGAAATAATGGAATGGCAACAAGACTTTCGAAGTGGCCTTAATAGGTTCGTGCTAATAGTTGATGTTTGGAATGATTAAATTGATGAGTGGTGGTAATTTCCTTTTGTCTTTTTACCCTGTTCTGAGACATAAATATTCCAATTTTGTCTCACAAGAAACAACAGAACCGTTTTAGATCAACAGATGTTGAATAGTTGTTCTCTATACTACAAAGTTAATTGGATCAAAGACAATTACTTAACCCCTTAAGGACTAGCGTCTTACACTCGAATTTTATTCACTTTGCATCACTTTTTTTTTTAAACAGTTACTTTTACTTCTTTTAACGACAGAAATGCCCTAATTTAATAAGGTAAATATTATTTTTCTTTATTACTGGTGTCAAACACAAATCATGCATGCACCTTTTGAAGATGCATATGGGGCATTCTCACAACCTTTTGACTTTTGGGAAAAAAAAATCTGACAAAATTAAACTTGCTAAAATAACATTTTTATCTAATAGACGAATGCCTTAATGATTCAAAATAAAGAAAAAATGGTCAGCAGTGAAAAATTTTTTTATTTAACTGAGGTTTAAGTTAAACTTGTGAGTTTAATTTTCCTTACCATATTACCCCTATAACTTTTTATTTTCTTCTAAATTTTTACTTATAATGAATTTGCATAGTACCCACAGGACATTCAAATAAGAAATAATAACAATGTAGTACTTTTAATACAGAATTTTTGTATAACATTGTCTTAAAGGGGTATTAAAGAAGGGACGGTAAGGTAAAAAAAGGGGATGGTATTGGAAAAAAATGGGACGAAATGGTTAAAAAAGGGACGGTAAGGATGGAACGGTAAGGAAAATTACCACCTATTTTTAGGAAAATCATGTTAAGAGTAAGTGATAGCCACACTGTTCATTGATTTTTAGAAACAGTTGTTAACATTGGATTAAATTAAATTTTGTTTTTAATTTACCTCAAAAAGTGCAGGAATAAACCTTGTGGACGGTAAGACTACCAATAAAGCCACGATGCTTGAAATTGATATTTAAATGCTGATTTAAATTCTACAGTAAATTTCCTGTCAAAGAATATTGGACACTATTTCTCTAGCATACTTCTGCATGAGAAAAAACTTGGAAAAAATTCTGTCGCTGCATCTGAAGTGATTTTCTGTATCATTTTAGAAGAGGGACGATAAGGAATCTAAAACCCAGGGACAGAGTTTAAAAAATAATAACAACCCTAAAAATGTGTGCAGGTTAATTTTTAGCTACATATTTATATAAAACAATAGTTTCAGTTTCAGAAAAATATTACATCGAATTATTTTTATTGAAACAATTTTATCCAGACAGCTCCAAACTTAAAAATCAGCTTCAGGGACACGGGACGGTATAGGAGTTTTCCAGGTGTTTGAACCCCCAACATTGTCCAAAATTTATTTATTTCGTTACTATTGTTGTGCAATCATGCAATGTGATGTTCCCCAGTATATAAAATAATTTTTAAAAAAAGTGTATTAAAATAAGAATTATTATTCAGGGACATGAAAGTCAAAAGATTGTGAGAATGCCCCATATATCGATTATCGTCGCCTTAGACCAACAGTAGGACATCTAATAATAATAGAAAATGAGATGTCTGACCTACTGCTGTGAATAACTGTATTTGCATCTCGTGGAACAACTTCTGAAACACAAAGATATGTTTAATACTATATCACAGATGTGTTTTATAAAAATTTCCTACTGTTCCATTAGATGCAGACACAGTTTTTCACAGCAGTAAGTTAGACATCTCATTTACGATTATTACTAGATGTCCTAACTGTTCCTCTGAGGCGACGATATGCTCCCATGGTACCGAAAGACAATTTTTTTCCTACAGTTCTAACGAACAGTTGCTTCCAAAATAAATAAATAAATAATAAAAAAAAAATGCAATTTAACAAATTACAACGACCATTTGGAAAATGATTTTTTCAAAGACTAAAATTTAAGACATAGAAAATCGCACGGAGTTGATCATACATTACGTACGCCATGGATTAAACATTAATAGTGTTATTACACGTAAAAATTGCAATATTTCCTGAAACTTACGTATTATCCACGTATTACGTATTATCCTGAAACTTACGTATTATTAACTTATATATTATCCAAGCATTTCATTGGCTGTTCGGGAAAAGGCTTTTCCATTGTCAGATTTCCAAGAAATCTGACGACCCATTTTAAAGGAAATTTCATTCTTAAACTTCTAAACATCGCACAATATTACTTTTTACACCGTCGTATAGAGAAAAAAATGTACTTTTAAATGCAATTTGTTTGAAAACTGTATCTCAATTTGTTTCTGAGTTATTAATTTTTTTTTGTATTTTTTATTACTTTTTTATCATAGTGGCAATAGAAGTATCCATCTCTGTTGAAAGTAAAGGTTGGTGTATAGACCAATCAGAAAACGAATAAAATGCGGATTAAACCAATAGAAAGCTTCAGATATGCTTTTGATTTCCTACCCTGACGAGGACAATAACCATTTTTCCAAATGGTTAATAAAATAAAATAAATTTTGTCAAGGGAATTTGTATGTTTCTTTTCCTTTAGTTTTTGCTTACTTGGGATGGTGAAACGATGGGATCTAATCCTACTCTCGCCTGCTCCGAATATCATGACATAATATTGAAAATTAATTACTAATTCACATTCCTGAAAAACGAAGGAAAGCAGCTATCCCACAAATAATTATCTTTGCAGATTTGCTTAGACCAGGGATGGCGAAAACTTTTCACATCCACGTGCCAATTTTTCCGAAAACACATTTTACATGATCTTGACGTGTCAACAACAACAACAACAACAAAAATTAATGGACCAAATAGTAATGAATCAAAATTACGTAAAATTTTGTTTTTAGCATTAAAAAAACATGGGTAACATTTAAAGTTTATACTTTAGAAATTTATTTTTAAAATATTATTTCTGCTGTATCATCTTTGATACCAAATAATTTATGTATCAGCTTCGCACTTGGCTATTTTTAAAAGAATGCAAGTTGAATTGGACTCATTTGACAAAATGTTTTTACTTGAAATTTTCATATTTTTTATTTTCGAAAAGAATGCCCGGCAGAAAAAATTGTAAAAATAGCAAGCGCCAGATTCTACAGCTTTTAGTGTCTGGAATTGATTTCCAAGTTGTTATAATTTTACCATCGGCATTTTTGCTTATAATGCCTTTTAACCTTTCTTTTGCGATTATCTCCCAATTCTCTCTTATCCTTAAAATTTTGTGAGCCAATATTGAGCTAGACTGGGATACATTAAGTTATATTTCAGTTTCTTCAATCTGTATGACAAGGACAACAAACCGAACTAATCGAATTCAGATAAACAGAGTCAACATCTACATTAATTGATGCATTTTGTGAAATTCTACTATATTTTGGCGTAGAACCTGAATATATGCCGTACCGAAAAGAATCTTCAGCGTGCCACTTATGGCACGCGTGCCATAGGTTCGCCGTCCCGGGCTTAGACTATTTAGTACGTTGTACACATTCGGAAATTTGTAGAATTCTTCATATTGCAAAACACATTTTGAATCAAATTATTGCCCTAATAACGACAGGATTATAGGTTGGTAAGTTGTCTACATAATATAGTGCAGTTGTTGAGGATTACATGAATAGAAATTTATTTGAATACAAATGGATAGTAATTTATCTTTTAAACTAACTAATCGTCCGTACAAGTGTTTTCGCCCAGTTAGAAATTTACATCTCACATGATTTATTTACTAATTAGAACAATTGTGTTAAAATTAATCTAGTGTAATTACGTATCCAACGTTTTCTTGAGTTCCATTACTTGCGATTTATTCTGTTGATATGATTCAGATGTCAGACCAGATGCTATAATTAATAAGGTTAGCTGGGTGATTTAGATCCACCAGATTCGTCCAGGTTAGCTCAGATGGCAGCGCATTGGTTGCTTCGGCCAAGAGATCCTTAGTTCGAATCCTAGTTCGGACAGTTTTCGCCTAGTTGGAAATTTACATCTCAAATGTACTAGACCGGAGGCGGCATCACAGACAATCACCTCATCGAGTTCACGGCTGAAATTTCAGAATTAGTTAAAACTCGATTCGCATGTTAAAACGCAATCAGTCTGCCAAGTTCTATTTTGGTGGAAAACACCTGAAAATCCGATTTTAGTGGTTGACTCGTAGGTTTACCATTGTGTTTTCCTGCTTCCAGTCTTCCATGTTTTCATGCCTTTGGGTGAAGGAAAACACAATGGTAAAATTATGAGTCAACCACTAAAATCGGGTTTTCAGGTGTTTTCCACCAAGATATGACTTGGCAGACCGACTGCTTTTTTATATGCGAATCGAGTTTTAACTAATTCTGGAATTTCAGCCGTGAACTCGATAAGGTTCCAATTCCGTAAGCTTTTCATACGTACATCCATAGGATGTTTAGGAGATAAAAATCAAAGATTTTAATCTCCCGGAATCTGCGGCATTGAATTTTATTTTGCTTTATTGTCACGTCAGTTTTTGTTAGTTGTTGATTATTTATTTATATATGTATTTATTGAAGTAAAATTATCAGGTACATGACGTTAAATATTTAACGTTTTAGAACTAAACAAAACTACGAACTGACGATTTTTTCACTGTGCCGGCAATGACTTTGTCACCGGATTATTTAAATCGGCCAACTTTTCATTTTTTTTTTTTTTTGGCTTTGTTTTTTTAAAACGTTTGTTCATGTTATTAATATTAAACATCATTTGAATGGTAAGCGAGAGTTTTCATTTATTGTTTTAACCACATTTCTTAAGGGAGTAGTAGAGATTATGTTAAGTATACTTCCAGGCAAAACTTTTTATCTATATGGTGAAAGTTAAAGACATATCTTGTGTTTATTAGAAACACGATTTCTTATTCTTTCCTTACATTTTTGTATCTACAGAAGGATAATCGATAATTTTCTGAAGAATTTTACAATACGATAAGGTAATCCATAAAGAAATACAGCAGTTCACCTGCAAAGAGTATTTACAACTAGGTTATACGACTAATTTTCCCATTTAAAATGCTAAAATTAATCTTGTTGATATTATTCAAAGAATGGATTTCGATTTGATATTAATTGGTTTGTTCGTTTTCGGTTTCCTTCAAAAGGGGGGAAAATGCATTATTCAAAGAGGGAATATTGCAGTTATCGAGAATTTCCGCATGCATTATTTTTTTTAAATACTTCGCCGTTTGTCATTAAGAAAAAAAAAAAAAAAAGAAAAAAAAAAGAAAGAAAAAGAAAAGAAATGAAAAAAATCAGGAAGCAGGGATTCTGGATTTTCAGAATTTAGTGTCGCCCCCGATGAAAAAAAATACATAAATATAGATAGTACAAAACGTATTTCAGTTTTAAGACATAAAATACACGCTTTTATTTTATATAAAGCGATGTCATTTGCATCCACTGAAGAATTCCACATTTACGATCCAGTCTTAAACAATATCTATAGAAAAGTATGCATATGACGTCACTATCGCGGAAGAATACACAAAACCCAGCAAAAATCAATGTCGTAAACTCGTCAAAAAAAAAAGAAGAAAAAAAAATGGCAATCTAATTATTTATATGCCTTCATTTGTTTGTAACATTAATATGGATACTTAAAATTAAATATAGTTTATGATAGCTCCATGTTTTATCGGAAATCATTCATTTATATTTTTTCAAAATAACATATAATTTAATTACAATTTTTTTTTTCATTTGTTATGAGAATAAGGCAACAAAATTATATAGTAATCTACTACTTTCCCTTTACTTTTTACAGAAATGGAGTACTTCAGTTTCCACCATTACTGAAATTGGCATTAAAAATTACAAAAAATTTAATATATCAAAAATAAATTCAGATGCAGGTTTCAAACAAATTGCCTTTAAAAAGTACTTTTTTTCCTATACGAAGGTGTAAAAATTGAAAATGTGCGATGCTTAGAAGTTTAAATAATTGTAGTAGAGATTATCAGTTTTTAACCGTACTATACACCTGCTTTGTTTTACGGCTGGCTTATCTAACGTAGGGACGACATTTTAATAGTTGCCCGAAAGAAATAGAATATCGGGGCTAAAAAAAAAAAAAAAAAAAAAAGCTACAAATTGTTCTACTGCACAAATTTTATGAAAATGGGATAATTGTTTTATTTTTCGAAAAGTTGTGTTTCCCTTTTCAAGCACCTTTTGATTTGCTAGCTTAAGTTTAAAATAGGAAATATGATGGAAATGTTTATTTTTAAAAGTCATGACAGTTGTTAATTAAAGTTTTAAAAGTTTTACTTTTTCTTTCGTTGAACAACTAATATATTGAATCAGTACTACTAGTAGAAATAATAACAACAATGACAGCAGAATAAAAGTATTTAAGGTGCAAGGTGCAAATTTGTTAACTGAAAAATATGATATAATAATTTTAAATACCATAAAGCATCAGATAATAAAGTTAAAAACATAATATTTATTTTTTAAAAACACGGCTTTTGTTTAACTTTATTAAAGATTTAGAATTACATTAATTACATTATTAGGTTTACATTATTACATTATTAATTACATAATTAGAATATATTAGAATTACATTAATTACATTGTCTTAATTTAAAAAAATCATATTTTTGAGAGGGGGGGGGAAGGGGAGGAATTTGTAGAATACATATAGTTATTTATTTTAAAGAAACTTACTAATGCACAGATTTCAGAATTATTTATTTCTTTATTTTTGTGAAAATATATTTAACTGAAACCATTTTAAAAGAGATACCGGAAATATTATTAAAAATTACTCTTCATATTTATTAGATATTTTTTGTCAAAGTGTTTCATAAATTACAAAAATCCGAATTTTAAAAATCGTAATGGGAATATATTTTTCTAAACAATTTTACAAGTAGAGGTATGTAAGTTATACCTAAAAAATGCAATCTTTCTAATTATTATTATTATTTTTTTTTTATAAAAGTTTCTATGAAATTCTGAAAAAAAATGTTTTTGAATTTTATATATACTAGCTATTTTATAAAATAACATTTGAAACAGTATTTTTGCAAAATAAAAAATATTATATGAGATTTATTATACTCATACACATTTATTTATTTATTTGCGATCTTGATTTTTTTAGAATATTAAATCACATTCGAAATAGTATTTTTCCCAAAGTAATATATATATATATATATGGGATTTATAATACTCTCGCACATTTATTTATTTATTTATTTGCAATCTTTATTTATTTATTTTTTAATAAAATAACACTTGAAACAGCATTTTTCCAAAATAAAAAATATTATATCGGATTTCCGATACTCATACACATTTACTTATTTATTTATTTTCGATCTTTATCTTTTACAAAATAACACTTGAAACAGTATTTTTCCGAAATAAAAAATATTATATGAAATTTATGATCCTCATCCACATTTATTTTTTTTCGATCTTTATTTTTTTTTAAAAATAGCATTTGAATCAGTATTTTTCCAAAATAAAAATATTGCACATTTACTTATTTATTTATTTATTTGAGAACTTGATTTTTTATAAATAACATTTTAAAAAGTATTTTTCCAAAATATAAAATATTATATGAGATTTCTGATACTCATACACATTTATTTATTTATTTGCGATCTTTATTTATTTTATTTTATTTTTATAAAACAACATTTGAAACAGTATTTTTTCCAAAATAAAAATTATTATATGAGATTTATGATACTCTCATACTATTTATTTGCGATCGTTATTTTTTATAAAATAACATTCGAAACAACACTTTTCCAAAATAAAAAAAATGTTATATGAGATTTATGATACTCTTACACATTTATTTATTTATTTGTTATAAAATAATATTTGAAACAGTATTTTTCCAAAATAAAAAATATGAAATGGGATTTATGACACGCATACACATTTATTTATTTATTTGCGATCTTAATTTTTAAAAATAAAATAGCATTTGAATCGGTATTTTTCCAAAATAAAAAATATTATATAGGATTTATGATACTCGTACGATTTATTTATTTATTTATTTGTAATCTTTACTTTTCTATAAAATAACATTTGAAACAGTATTTTTAACACATTTATTCAAAGCAATTAATAAAATACGTTTGGCTAATTTTAATCGCAATGTGTATTTCAGTTATAAACCACAAAGAAAGCACACTAATGCTACTAATATATAAAAACTCACCGAAATTATTTTTACAGCTTCAAGATTCATCAGAATCTGTATTTATTTTGAAGTAATTTTATAGTTTGCTGTGTTTTTATTTATTTAGTTTTTTTATTTTCTCTAGAATACTTTACGACCTATTAATATTAATACGAATTCATACTTTTATTTAACAGATTAATAGAATTTGCATTATAAAAAATATATAAACTCCTTAGATTAATGGTACTGAGCTTATAAAAATTATATACATTGTTCTTTTACACTAAAAGCTTCTTCACTGTAAAAGTTGTTTTGCTGCTTGTTTAATCTTACCGAAGAGAAGTTTGCTCCATTCTCTTCTACAACTGTTTGAATAGACCAAAGTGTTTTGTCAAGATTCAGTAGAAAGTAATTATTTCTACGAAATTCTGGATTTTGTGAAACTTTTCAAAATTTCACGACTTATTTTATTTAATTTGTATTAAGGGGTTTTATGGATACAATTAATTTCTTTTTCTTTTTCTTTCTTTCTTTCTTTCTTTCTTTTTTTTTTTTTTTTTTTTTTTTTTTTTTTTTTTTGACTGAACCCAACAAAATTATATGTATTTTATTTCTCCTTAGACTAAGAGTAATATTAATTGTAAAGGTTGGTTTTCCGCCTATTTAATTATACTTCGGATTTCCTTTCTTCTATGAGTATTAGAATGTGCGAAGATATTTTTTTTAATTATAAGATTTAGAATGTATTTCAGTTTCAATTAATTACTCGATTAATTTTCAGTTTTGCGATATTTTCACGAAACTTAGATCTTTATATTATAATGACATAAGGATATAATTTATATCTTCACGTATTGTTTAAAACTAAATCTAAATTAAAATTGCCTTTTTGTTATGTTTTTCTTTAAATTTTTGCATGGCGTAACAGTTATAGTATGCATATAGACTAACTGCTTATCCAACTTAAAGTTTCCTTTATTTTTCGAGACTTTCCTTTTTTGTATGGCTTTTAGAACGTGCCGAGGATATTTTTTCCAACTAAGATTTAGAATGCAATTAATTAATTATTATATTAATTTTCGATTTTTGCAATATTTCACGAAAACTTAGATGTTTATATTGTGATGACATAAAGATGTAATTTATATTTTCACGGTTTCTTTAAAACTAAATATAAATTAAAATTACTTTTTAGTTATGTTTTTTTTTTAATTTTTGGATGGTGTAACAGTTATAGTTATGCATATTTACCAACTACTTGATGTTGACACCTTCTTTTATTTTTCATTAATTTCGTCTTTTCCTTCCTTTTTTTGAGCATGCAGCTCTTTGTAGTCTTAATGTTTTAAAGAAATTATTTTTACAATTTTTTTATTAGGCTTTTTTTTTTTTTGCGAAACTTAAAAAATATATTCAAGTTTAAAACTATAGAGTCATATAAGAGTCTGTCTGATTATGATTTCATTTAGCTAAATAATAATATTATTCGACAAATTATCGAATTTAATAATCTGAAATGTAATAAAAGTATGGTTTCATGATATTTATTATTATTTGCTTATTTATATTACTTAGTTAGTATTGACATTAACACAGTATTGGTAGTGTAATTAACAATATAGTATGAAATATGAATTACTTCGAATCATGGTGATTTTTGTTTTCAGAAATATATATTTTTTAAACAGTTTCAAAATAGAACTAAAGTTAATGGATTGTAATAATAATAATAATAATAACGATAATAATATTGATAAGGATAATAACACAATGAAGGACTGGGCGCATTAAAAAAAATAATAATAAAATAAAGATGGTCAGAATCAGTTAAAAAAGAAAAGAATGTTTCATGTACACATTTTTCTTCCTTTTTTTGTCAATCTCAAAATTAAAATATTCGCCTTAGATCAATCTACCAAATTGGAAAATCATTTATCTTTGGTCTAAAAACGGATTTCTTTGGGTTACACTAATTTATTGAGCAAATTTTGTTTAATAATTCCTTTCTGATAATTCATTTAAACAGCTATTTTTAATAGCATTTTATCCACTAATTAATTATGAAAATACAAATATTGTGCCAGGAAAAAATTATCCAAGAGCAATCCTCGATAAATTTGGACAATATTTCTCAGATTTAATAATTTTTAAAATATATATTTTCAAAAAATATTTTCTAATTACATAATCTATGTTTAAAATTTTTATTTGTTAAATACTAAGTTAAATATCTCACCAAGAGCAGGTTTGTTGTGATCCAATAAACTATCCTAAACGATATAAATGCTCTTGAGTAAATTTGGTTAGTTTTACACAAATTCAACTACTTAAAATATATGTTTGTTCAAAAAAGCTGTCTTCTGATTGCAAAATTTTATTTTATTTTTAGTTCTTATTATCCAATCAGTTAACTATCTTACCAGAAGACGGCCAATTGTGATCCAATCAATGATCTTAAACGATATAAATGATCTCAAAGGAATTTAGTTGTTTTTACACGAATTGAACAATTTAAAAATATATTTGTCCAAAAGTTATCAAAACTTTGTACAAATTCTCATTTGTAAAATAATAAATTAACCATCTCATCAAAAAATGGTCCATTGTAATCCAATCCAGTCTTACGAAATGTTATGCTGAAGGAACATGTAAGAATATATGCTGAAGGAACATGTAAGAACCAATAATTACACTTTAGTGGATTTTTTGTCGGAAATGGTAATTTCCCCGGATGTCATTATGTTCCTTAAATAATTCCTTTCAATTTTCGCCTCCGCTAATTTTTTAATCCTAAGGTATATCCGTTAGAGCAAATTATCCGCCAGTCCTTCATCCGTTCGGAAAAATCACCATCACCTACCTGTTGTTAAACTCCTTCCAGATGAAAACTTTCTCTATAGAGGAAAAAAGCGGCTGAATGCTTGGTCCATCAGCTCAGTTTATCTTTTTATACTTCGCCTGAACCAATAAGACATCGGTGACCCACTTTAGAGCAAAGAAAGAACTGACCGCCATCTTGGATGGATATAGGCCAGTGAACCTTCGAGGCATGGAGCGCCTCTGGCGGATTTTTCTTCGAGAATAAAATCAGAGCAAGTGTGATGCTTTGTTTTGGTGTTTATTATCTACAGATTCGTTTTCGCTTTCGTATGAGCACGTTTTTGGCGGGATACACCTTTGAAGAGACACTTTCGGTTTTTGTTTTCGGGATTTATTTTTAGCGGTATTTTCGAAGATTTGCTTTTCTTTAAATATTTGTTTTGTTAGTAGATAACGGACAGATTTTATTGTTGTTTTAAGCCTTATCGTCAGGAAACAGTCTAGCACTTCAATCTTCGTAGGGGAGCATTGTACAATGGAATCGATTTTCTGAAAGCCGCAACTGTACCATTTACTATATAAAAATGAAAATTTGTCTGTCTGTTTGACTGTAAAGCTACGTTCTGACTTGTATTTTGCCTCCTTCTCTAGTATTCTTGGAAAATCTTTTATTCTGAAATCATCTGCGGTTTATTCACAAAAGAATGAGGGGAATCAACAATGAGTCAGGAGATAAGGAGCTCGACTCTACTTGAAGGAAAGGTTCCTCTTTTGCTGGACATCAGTCCCTTTCCTGCTAAAGTCGTTAAAAATCAAAGACACCGAAAAGCCACAAAAAACGAAGCCGACACTGAAATCAGTTAGAAGGATA
Organism: Maratus speciosus; assembly: GCA_963932465.1. NCBI lineage: Eukaryota > Metazoa > Arthropoda > Arachnida > Araneae > Salticidae > Maratus > Maratus speciosus. The sequence continues at coordinate 445,058,397 of OZ010797.1, forward strand.
GTGGGTACGCAGCCTAATGCTATACAAATTTGTAGTTTGGAAGCCAGAATTGTGAAATGTTACGTACACGTGTATTAAAACACGGCCCAGGCAACTAAAGTAACCCGGAATCGAAATAACTTATAGTTAATTTTTAATTAATAAAAAAACCCCACCAATTTAACAGCAATTTCATATCAGATGTAAACATTTTTTGTTATAGCTATTGCCAACAATTAAAAATCCACAATAAAATTCTTACCATAACAATTACTTTTCTGTTGCAAGATTTCCACGTGAAAAAATGAAATAAATGGTTTGACGAATTTAATAAAGGGGAATATCACATCATAACTTTTCTACTGCAAGATTTCCACGTGAAAAAATGAAAATAAAATAAATAGTTTGACGAATTAAAAACAAAAATGAATGTTACGTCATAATTTTTCTGTTTTATGATTTCCATGTGAAAAATTATATTTAATTAATTTGACAAATAAAAAAAAATGGAATATTACGTCATATTGGAAATATAAAGGACGTGGTGAATATATAACGTCATATAAGTGTGAAAAAATGTATTGAAGCATGATAAAAACTCGATTATGAAAATATTGGCGTATTTTAACATTATTGCTCCAATGATAAATAGAAATAAGTTCATTTATAGGTGTATTTGCATCTGTTATATAAATTTATACATTTTTATATTGGGTTTTTATTTGATTCATGTGTACAACACTTCGACTATCTTTTTTTTTTTTTTTTTTTTTTTTTTTTTTTTTTTTTTTTTTACGTTGTATGTTAAATTTTGAAATTGGTTTTTCAAAGCAAACATTCTTAAAATTCCGGGCAACGGCTGTACTTTAGCTACAGTACTATAATTTGTGATTTATAGTATATATATATATTTTTATATAAAACATTAAATTACGTGATAAAATTTTAAGCAAATAAGCAAATCGGCAGCTAATTTCTATGGTAACGATTTTTATTAGTATGAGTGGTCTAAAACATCCATTATTTTTCTTTTCTTTTTTTTTCTCCTTTTGTAGCAATTTGAAACTAATTTTCAGCATAAATGTTAAAAAAAGAAATTTTGCTGTATTCTACCAAATTCAGATGTAAAGATGAAATATTAAATTCTTGGATTTGTAAAATTTTCTGAACACAACGACTCAACAATGCTGCAACAATTCCATTTGACATTTCCCATGAAAATAAATAAATTAAACAAAAACATACTTTTAAGAACAAATTAAAAAAAAACAAAATTTATTTCCTACATTGTTTAATGTTTAAGCTCGAAAAGGGACAGATATTAAGAGGTTTCATTCAATTAGTTCTACATTTAATGTTAAATGTTTGTAACAAATAAGCTAAGCTAATTGAAGATTAAAAAATAAAAATAAAATTCATACAATATGATACTTAAAGCACCCTAAAAAATTAGATTCCCCTCAAATGAAATTGAAATAAATCTTAACTTGCAGATTTGTGTTGAAAATTTTGTATTATATAAACATAATACAAAATTGACAATTGTATATAAATTGATAAGATGCATGCAAAATACAAAACTTTAAAAAAAGTCAAAAATTTACCGTATTCCCCCGCATTAGCCGGCATACCGCAAAATTCGAGGAGGACCAGATTTTTGAATATTAGTCCCTGGTCTTTCCCGGCATGCCGGAAAAAGCGAGGATCTTCAAAATTGGAAAGGAATCAGGTTCATTAGCTGTATTCAGTAGCAGCGATTGGTGTTGGGGATAAGGGGTGCAATATAGAGTTTGTCCCCACTTTTCTAATTATTTAGTTTACTTTTTTTTAAATATTCAAGATAATGAAAACGTGTTTCATGTACCATTTCACACAAAGCTCTCTGGCTAGCACCCATCCGATATTTACAATGTAGAAACGGATTATCTCATAAATTATTGCATGAACAGAAATATTCTTAATATATATAAAATAAGAAAAAAAAAATAATTATCTAAATATATAAAGAGAGAAATATGTGTGCTTTCATTATATCAAAAACGTAATTTTTTATGATAATTTAAAAAACTGAAATTTAACTGAAATACAGGGTTTTGAAATAAGAAAGATCAGCGGACAAAGAATGGAAAACGCTGAAAGCACCAAAAAATCGAAAATCTTTTTTTTTTTTTATGATAAAAATGTCTTAAATGTCAAGCTTAACAAACACGAAAACGCCTGAAGTGCTAACCCTAGCAGTAATAGTTCAAACAAGTCGAAAATTGTTCATCAAATGTGGTAAATGAGGTGCTTTCGCCTTCTTTTTTTCGCTCTCTTGAAAAATTTCCTCTTTTGGAGTTTCAGCGTTTTCCATTCTTAGTTCTAAATTAGAAATACGAAATTTACTGTATATTTAATCACTTATTATCACCATACTTGCTTTCTTTTTCTGTTAGACCAGAAGTCTCGTCTTTTAATTAGAAATACAAAATTTGCTGTATATTTAATCACTTATTATCACCATACTTGCTTTCTTCCTCTGTTAGACCAGAAGTCTCATCTTTGGTATCAGAATTAGAATAGTATTCTTTTGAATAAGTTCTTTCAAATGATTGTATAAAAAGTCTATGTTTCTTTTCTTAGTTAAACCACATTAATTTAACCACACCCGTTTAATTAAGTTCTCGGAAACTTTTTCCCATACTGTCTTTACCCAGAGAGCTATAGTAAGATACGAAGCAGATCGACGTTTACCAGACTTCGTGAATTCCTATTCTCCATTTCTTAGCCAATCACTCCAACGCCTAATTTATGCTTTAAAAGTTTTATTCCAATGCACATCCGCAGGCTGTAACAATAGTGTCAAACCTCCAGGAATTATTACAAGCTCTGTTTTATAATGTGGTTATTTAACAGTTGTTTTTAGATGGGATTTTGAACTGTCCAATACACTGTAAAAAAAAATCTGTAAAGTTACTAAAGTTTCTCAAGGAAACTGGGATTCCTAAAACTTTTTATGTAACGGCAACAACAAAAATTCCTATAACAGACGCACTTTTGCGCCGAAAATCAAAAAATCTGTAAGGTTACTAGAAATTTTTTAGGAAACTGGGATGCCTAGAACTTTTCATGTAACTGCAACCCAGGTTACAGATAAAATTTTAGTAAGATTACTGTAATTATAGCAGATTCATTTGTACAGTTACAGATTTCTGTAGCTTTACAAAAACTAGTTTTGTAGATTTGCAGATTTTTTTGTACAGTTACAGATGAAAGTTTAGTAAGCATGTAACTTTACATCTGTAGAACTACAGATTTTTTTTTACAGTGTACTTAGACGGATTTTGGTTTAAAGAAAAAATTAGGGCAATTATCCCAAACTTTTTGCTTATATATATTCATCAAATCATAATACATAGTGACTACAACACAGTGACTACAACATCCTTTTGGAAATCTGACTTTGGAATATTTTTTAAGCCTTTAAAAATTAAAATTGGTTTCAGTTTTGTTCCATCGGCCATTGCGCTCAATATGACTGTGTATCGTAGTTTTCCTTACCAGTCGTTCTGCATAATATAAATTCCATACCTTTAAAGTCACAAGTTTTCTACTGCGGCAGATCAAACAACATATCAGGTATATAGTCGTCGTCATATATATAAACAGAGACAGAGAGAAAAATAAGTATTGATGTTTTTTCCTTAAAATGAAAAACGTTGATAGAAAAACCAAAATAAATCAGCCGCCCGTCCTCCAGAAGCGAAACCTCATATTTTCCGGCATGCCGGTAAATACGAGTTTTTCCGGCATGCTGGTGTACCTCGATTTTTTCCGGCATGCCGGCTAATGCGGGGGAATACGGTATTTCGATTTCATTTGAAGGGAATCTAATTTTTTAGGATATTTTAAGTATCATATTGTAGGAAATTTATTTTTATTTTTTAATATTCAATTGGCTTAGATTTTTTGTTACAAATATTTAACATTAAATGTAGAACTAATTGTATGAAACATCTTAATATCTGTCCCTTCTCGGGCTTAAACAATGTAGGAAATATTTTTTTTTTTTTTTTTTTTTTTTGTTCTTAAAATTATGTTTTTGTTTAATATGTCAAGTTTTTTACTAACTACTTCATTCAGACGAACTCATTTCAAAATTAATGGAGGGTATCATCATCAGGCTTTGATGTATGCAGTATTGCATCACAATGTGGAATGCAGTTTACCAATGTATAATTCAAAATGTTTCACCACTGCAGTAATGCAGGTTCCTGTAGTTTGTACAAAAAGTCCAATCTGAACGTAAAAAGTCTATAATCAAAACATAAAAAATTAATTTCACTTGCATTTAGATATCCTATTTCAGACTCAGGAACGCTATGAATGCAAAAATAAATTGTGTTAAATCCTTATTGCTAATATTTCACAATATTATAGCTGTGATGCAGTAAAATGGAAAAAAAAAGTTTCACTTAAATTTTGTTATCTTATTCACTCCCAAGGGGTGATGTAAAAACAAGAGAAAATTATTACCCAAGTTTAACTTGGAATATAAATAGTTCCCATCTTGAAAAAAAAAATACATTTTAAAATTTAAATTATGTAATTCCTCGCTAAGTTCTCAACCTGCGTAAAAATAGCTATCTTTTTGAAACTTTTTACCAAAACATATACTTCGCCAAAGCAAAAACTTATTCCGAAAATGTCCTTTTTATTTCCCCTATGACGCCGCCATATTCATCTTTTTAATCCTTAAAAAAAAAAAAAAAGAAAAAAAAAAAAAGAAAAAAAAAGAAAAAACTATTTCAGTTTAATTTTTCACGTGGAAATCTTTCAACTAAAAAGAAATAAATTATTATTATGCCTTTTGAATTATGTGCAACAATGAAGAAAAAACGTTAAATTTTGTAGGAAAAATGTCCATTAATTTTCAATGACAAAGTGAAATTTGGAATCAAGTTTGTGATAATGTTCACAGGAAAATTTGTATCGGACAAACGTGACCTTAAGTTTGGAAATATATTCATTAATCAACTATTGCGCGTTAAAATACTTTTAAATTGCGAATATGAATTTGAGTGGTGCCTAAGTAAACTTTGAGAATGTGAAAATGGCATAAGGTTTAGATTTTATGGGGGGGGGGGGGATTTTATGCTGTGATAAAGCGAAATCCTTTTTGTTGATTTTTAATCGCGTAATAGCAAACATAAGAGCAAACATAATTGATTCCGAATAAAAACTTCATCAACATATAAAATAAAAACATAAATAAATCACAAAGTTAATAGTTATTTAATAGAACTATACGCTTATCTGTATGTAAATGATATTCGTGTTTTAAAATCAGTATGGGTAAAATACATTTCAAAATTTTTTTAAAAATCTGACATCATTTTTACCTGCTTTCTGTATTTACTAATATTAATATTCTTTGTTTTATTTACAAATGGTTGAAAATGTCCTTTTTATTTCCACTATGACGCCATATTCATCTGTTTAATTCTTAAAAAAAAAAAAAAAAAAAAAAAAAGAAAGAAAGAAAAGAAAAAAAAAATCACGAGGAAATCTTTCACCTGAAAATAAATTATTATTACGGCTTTTGAATTATTTGCAACAATGAAGAAAAAATGTTACATTTTCTATGAAAAATGTCCGTTGATTCTTGATGAAAAAAGCGAAATTTGGAATTATTAAAAAAAATATTTGAATAATGTAAAAAAAAAAAAAAAATAGCCCATGTTTTTCTCTGGGTTATAATTCACCCATATGGAAAGGCATTTTACCATTCGTTTTGACCCTGACGTCAGGCAAATGTTTTTACACTTTAAATTGATAATATCATTAGAATTAGTAAAGAATAAAAAATGAGTGGCATCAGGGACAAAAAGGTGGGAAGAAAAAATGAAAAAGTTATGATCTCCATAGGCTTTTCTATGTTAAATTAACATTGAGATGTGACACTGGAAATAAATAAGTATTGCGCTGCCGCGCAATACTTAAATATCTATAATGTTATTCAAATACTTTAATTTTAAAAAGCGCATCTGAATATCAAAGCAAAGTGAATTACTTAGATGTTAAACTGGAAATTATAAATGGAACCTTAAATACTGGAGTTTACGATAAGAGAAAACATTTTGATTCTGTAACAATAACAATTTTAAACTTTAATATGACTAGGCATATTTCAATATTTAGAAATATATACTTAAACAGTTTAAACCACATTGTAAAATTGAGTTCAAATATTGACGAATATGCAAATATTAATGAAAATTTTCTGTTTTCTATTTACGCCAAAAGACACAATTACCCAATGTAGTTTTTAAATGATTTAGCCCGTAACTTTATCAAGAATAAAAGCAATCAAAATAAAACAATTAAATTATTCGACACAAATGATATATCGATAGATAACTGACGTACATAGTTTTGATTTATGGTCATTCATAGGTTTAATTTGTTAGTCTCATGTTTGTTTGGAGTTTTGATTTATTTGGTCTCGACAGGTGAGGGGGGACCTTGTGCACATAAAATTGGTTAAACAACGCATTGTATGCCGTTAGCTATTCCGCCTGTCTTCAATTTAGTTTTTCTAAGTCTTGTATGTAATGAAGAATAATTTATCAATATATATATACGAGACTGCCCATATGTGTTACTTGTTATTACTGCCCATATTGTGGTTTGTTATTTGCTTTTTCCGTGTTTTGTATTTAATGAAGAATAATTTATCAATATCATAGCAAACGCGGTAGCGTTAAGCTATAATATGATTAAGAAATAGAAAATGCAAACGACTTTCTTAAATTTCTGGCGAACCAGTTGACGTACGACAATGATTTTTCTTTTGAAAGATAGAACTCGACGAGACGAATAAACTGATAGCATTTAAAAAATTACTGTAGCTTTCAGTAGTTTTTTATTTAACCTTAAACGAAAAAATGAAGACACAAAATTCAACAAAGTGTAGCTAACGTTCCAGTGGGTGGATTAACTTCGTTTTTGTTTTATTTTGATCCTCTTGTTAAAACTTAGAATAGGTTTTTTTTTCATCTTTGTATGCTTGACGGTCGCTGAGAAAATCGAATTTGTCTTTTATAATGTCTCCATAAAATTATAGAAATCTCTCCTTTTCATTTTCTAATTCAATAATTTATTTCGTGTTGCCACTCCCTAAAAAGCAGTACAATAATTTAAAAAAAAATTATAACACGTGTACTTTTGTTTTCATAAGTCAATAAAAATTGAAATTCAACTGACAAATTTTTGTATTTTTGAAACCGACGTCAACCTAAGCAGATAATGCATAATTTTCATAAATATATATATAAACTTTCTTGATTAATATTTTGAACTGGAGTAATAGACACAATGGAGCACAAACGAGTTGATAGGAAAAAAAAAACAAAAAAAAACAGGGTAAATCCCAAGCTTCTGTTCAGACGCTAAATGTAAGTTTTTTTTAATTATCATCATAACATCCTGACTTACACAAGAGATAGGTATGCAGTAATATAAATACTTCACATACTAAGCATACCTTAAAAAATACCATTCCATCTATTTTAAATAAGGAAGAGATGTCATATACGCACCAGAGTACATAACTGGCGCGATAATGCATTATTTTGCCTGATACGGTAACTGAGCTATTGTTGTTTATTTATCAATTATTTTTTTATTTACTTTTATTTTATTTATTAAAAGAATATAAATTCAGGGTTCGCACAGACTCCTTAGACTCCTTGGAAACTCCTTAGAAATGAAAACATTCCCAAGTAGTACTTAGAACTACTTAGATAAGCAAACCACTCCTTAGAAACTCCTTAAATTGAATTGCGGCTTCGGACGCAAGCGATATTGCTGACGAGGAAAAAAATCGTGATTGTAAAACGCACGGCAAATCCTTTATGCACAGCATTGATTGGTTAGGATAATCTCCCACTAGGTCCGTTTTTATTAGGTCCGTAAAGTCCGTTTTTCAACACTGTTAACCGATCTTTATTTTAAATTTTATCGATGTTTGGCATTTAGCCAAGAATCTCGGAAAAATCGCGTTTTTCGTAAATATCTCCCCAAAAATACCGTCAAATTTCGTCAGTCGATCGCGGAAAAAATTCGTAAATTTTGTCAAAGGGTCGTGAAAAAACGTGAATTTCTCCAACAGATCGCGGAAAAATTCGAGATTCTTAAAAGACAGTGAAAAAACGCGAATTTCCTCAAAGGATCACTAAAAAACGCGAATTTCCTTAAAAGATCGAGAAAAAAAGCGGATTTACTCGAAAGATCGCAAAAACACGAATTTCCTCAAAAGATCGCGAAAAATGCGAATTTCCTAGAAAAATCGCGAAAAACACGCGAAAATTTCAAAAAATCGCGAAAATCATGTGTAATTTCCTCAACAGATCGCGAAAAAACACGAATTTTTCCCCAGAAGATCGGAAAAAAAACGTGAATTTTCCCCAGAAGATCGCGAAAAAACGCGAATTTTCCCCAGAAGATCGCGAAAAAACGCGAATTTCCCCCAAAAGATCGCGAAAAAACGCGAATTTCCTCCAGAAGATCTCGAAAAAACGCGAATTTTCCCCAGAAGTTCGCGAAACACACGCGAATTTCCTCAAAAAATAGCTAAAACACGTGAATTTCCTCAAAGGATCGCGAAAAACACACAAATTTCGTCAAAGGATCGCGAAAAACACGCAGTTTCCATCAAAAGATCGCGAAAAAAACCTCAGTTTCGTCAAACGATCGAAATAAAACGCGAATTCCATTTAAAGATTGCGAAAAAACGCTAATTTTTCCCAGAAGATCGCGAAAAAAAAACGCGAGTTTCCCCATAAGATCGCGAAACACACGCGAATTTCCTCAAAAGATACGAAACATACGCAATATTCCTCAAAAGATAGCAAAAAACACGCAAACTTTCTCAAAAGATCGCGAAAACGTGCGAATTTCCTCAAAAGATCGTGAAAAACGCGCGAATTTCCTCAAAAGATCGCGAAAAACGCGCGAATTTCCTCAAAAGATCGCGAAAAACACGCGAATTCCGTCAAAGGATCGCGAAAAACATGCAGTTTCCATCAAAAGATCGCGAGAAAAACGTCAGTTTCGTCAAACGATCGAAATAAAACGCGAATTCCATTTAAAGATTGCGAAAAAACGCAAATTTTTCCCAGAAGATCGCGAAAGAAACGCGAGTTTTCCCATAAGATCGCGAAACACACGTGAATTTCCTAAAATTTTCTTTAAGATGTATCATGTATGTGATATACATAATAAATGTTTGGGGTTTGACTAATCTCTGTTTATATGACCATTGGTCGCTGCATCAAAAAGTTGATTGTCTATTTTGTATTTAATCTTACAAAATCAGTAAGCAATATGTTGTGAATACTGTACAATTTCATAACTAAAAATTAGATTCTAATAGAGTAAAATTTGTTTTTGTCTCCAAATTGGGCATTAAAAATTGGAGTGTAGCACTAACGATGCAGCACATAAAAGCAACAAAAAATGGCAAATCCTTAAAATTTTTTGCACTCCTTGGATGTTTTCTTCCCAACTCTCTATGAACCCTGTAAATTGTTTGGTTCTATAGTTATTAATTAAACTTTTCATTATTTATAGTTATTTCTTTTTTTAAAAAAATAGAAAGTAATTTAAAAATATATCTGTAACTGCTATTCGAAAAAGAGGTTTTCGTTAAATTGGCGTCAGAAAAAAACCTCGCGCCAAACCCGTTGTGTATATGACATCTGTGCCTTAAATAATTATAATTAACTTAATCCAATATAATTAACCCAACTTGGCGATATATCGCCAAATACCTGTAGACTTCCATTGTAAACCTACATGGTTTACTTGTTTAGAGAGAATCAACAAATTGAGATATTTTAATGCAACAAAAAATAATATCAGTTTAAGGAATTATATTAATTATATTTAAGGGAGCCCAAGTAAATTAAATTATGAATAAAAATAACGTGAATTTGATTAAAAAACTCTGAACCTCTTAAAACAGTGTGTATTACTTGGTTAAATAGTGCATTATTGTGCGAAATAAGAAAAAAGTATTGGGAATATTTAAAAGCAACTCAGGTTTATTTATATTCAATATATAATTATCAAAAAATTTAAATGACTAGTATTAAAAAATGCTCTGACGAGCACCAAAAAAGGCTAATATGTTTTTAAGTATGAAAAAGGGTTTGACAAGTGCTTCTAATTGAGCATGAAAAAGGACAAGGGGTCCCTTCTTGGCTGCAGCTCACTGTCAATGCCAACTTTGAAAAAATCATATTTGCGCTTTTTCCATATAAAAAAAAAATCAGCTACAGTTACGATAAAGATGTGTAGTGTAAAGGCACAGCCAGTAAAGACGCAGCCTGATTAAATATGAACGTAAGGCGACTTAGTACCAAAAATCTTAGTTCCTGCAGCATATCACACTCATGCAGTGCCACCAAGCACGTCCGCAGTGTAGAACTGTACAGAAAACTGATTTGTAGTGCAGTGCAGACTGTTGCAGCACTCTGCACAGGAACTATTCTACACGTGCACGCATAACAGTATAATGCATTCATTGATTGTTGAAATTATATCCAAGTGGCTGTGGCTGTAAGATGTACTATGCAGTACAACAGTGCATATGTAAATTATAAACGAACATTAGACGCATACACCTTTAATACGGAAGTAACAAAAGCACAGTGTGAGTGTGCGCTGAGGTTCAAAAGCATAATAGGAATGTACAGTGTAGTATAATTTGTAGAGAAATAATGGTACACAATGCACTGTACAAAGTTGCATTGCAGACGCATGCGCAGTACAATAGTAGGACAGTGGAGTTAAGATGTAAAGCACGGCGGAAAGTTTTACTAAAGTACTGAGAATTTATTTTATATGGAATAAGCGCAAATATGATTTTTTCAAAGTTGGCATTGACAGTGAGCTGCAGCCAAGAAGGGACCCCTTGTCCTTTTTCATGCTCAATTAGAAGCACTTGTCAAACCCTTTTTCATACTTAAAAACATATTAGCCTTTTTTGGTGCTCGTCAGAGCATTTTTTAATACTAGTATATATATATATCAGTGGCGTGGCGTGAAAATTTTCGGTGGTCATCGCAATTATTTAAGTTTGTGGTGAAAAATTATTAACTCTAAAATTCAATGGTTGAATTTTCAAAAAAGAAACTTTAAATCTTACCTTCACTTATACATGAACTCCAAATGTTCTGCTAAAACTGGATCGTAGAGTTTTAAAAGCTTATTAAGAGTTTTAAAACATTGCTTGGTCATAGCCGCATCCAGCGATGACCGGACGCCACGCCACTGATATATATATATATATGTGTGTGTGTGTATACGAGGCTGCCCATATGTGCGCGATATGTTCTGCTGCTCGAAATTGATATTTATCTGTGTATTATGCGCTCGGTGACAATTAATCTATAATTTATATATCATCATCCTCAACTGTTTTCAATACACTGCTGGATGTATGTCTCCTCTAGATTTTCCCAATGTTTCCCGTCTAGTGCTTTAGTCATCTAATTAACACCGGCCACTTTTCTGATTTCATCACTCCATCTTACTTGAGGTCATCTTCTTGACCGTCTTACATCTTTGGGATGCCACTGTAGGGTGCTTGTGCTCCATCTATTGTCTTGTCTTCTTGAAATATGCCCAGCCCATTTCCATCTTAGTGGTTTAATTCTTTCAATGATGTCAAAAACTTTCGTCTGACTTCTTATCCAGGTTATTCGTTTTCTGTCTCTTCTAGTTATACCTAGCATACATCTTTCCATTCTTATCTGTGTTGTTTGTAATCTTTGTACAATTTGTTTTGTTAGCGTCCACGTTTCTGCTCCATAAGTTAGTACAGACAAAACACATTGGTTAACACCTTTCTTTTCAAACAAAAAAGGCATGTTACTCTTAAGAATAATATTGTTCTTCCGAAAGCACTCCATCCATTTCATATTTTCCTATTGATTTCATTCATGATACTATTTTCCGATGATATTTCCTGTCCAAGGTACACATAACTTTGCACTTCTTTAATCTGAGTGTTGTTGTAGACGATTTTCTTTTTTGATGCAAATGAATTGAACATCACCTTAGTCATTTCCAAATTTATTTTTAATCTTACATTAATGCTAGCTTCTGCCAAATCTTTTAGCATATTTTCCAACTCTTCAGGGCTGTTACTGAAAATTAAAATGTCGTCAGCTAATCAGGGATGACTTAAATACTCCCCATTTATTTTAATCCCTTTGTTTTCCCAATCCAGCTTTTTGAAAATATTTTCTAAGGTAGCAGTAAAAAGCTTAAGCGAATTGCTGTCTCCTTGTCTTACCCCTCTTCCAAAGCTTGATCTTCGCTTTTCCTTTGTTTAAGCGGATGGTTGCTGTTGCTTTCTTGTAAATCTTCTTTATGATATTGATGTAGGGTTTGTCTATAGTAATGCCCTCCAGAGATTTTACTACTGCTGATGTGTAGACCGAATCAAGTGCTTTTTCATAATCAATAAAGGCAAGGCAGGGAGGTAAATTATATTCCTTATGTTTTCTATGAGTTCCTTTACCGTTTGGATACGACCCATTGTGCTGAATCCTCTTCGGAATCCTGTTTGTTCTCTAGGTTGAGCTGAGTCCAGATCTGATTCAAGTCTTGTCGTTAAAACTTTGGTGAAAATTTTATAAATCACTGATAATAAGCTGATCGGACGGTAGTTTTTAATGTTTTTTTTCTCCCCTTTCTTGTAAAGTATCACCATCATTATTCCAATCTTCTGGTACATCTGACTTCTCGAGACATTTGGAAAACAGTAAGGATAGCATTTTTGCAAATTTTTCTCCTGCTTCTTTGATAAGGTCAATTGTAATTCCATCTTCGCTAGGGCAATTACTTTTTTTTCATAAATTTAATGGCTTGTAAAACTTTATCTGTCATCACTGAAATTATCTCTCCGTGTTTCTGTTAAGTTTTCTCGTGGATCACGTAGATTGATTTTCCTTTGATCTTCACATTTATATAGATTGTTATAGAATTTTTCGACAATGTGTAATATTCCGTTATTGATTTTGGTGATTGTTCCATCTGCCCTCATTAGTGCAGAAACACCTTTTCTTCCAACACATAGTTTATGTTTAGCTGATTTTAAACTTTTGTTATCTTCTAGAACTTTCTTGACAAGATCACAGTTAAATTTCTGTAACACATTTTCTTACTGTTTACATAATTCAGCATATTCAGCTCTCGATTTAGGATCGTTTTTCTTCATTTTAAATTATCTGCGTTTCTTCATCAATCTTCTTGTTTCTTCTGTTATTTTCTTTGTCTGTTTTACTTGTGCATCGCCGGCTCTCTTCTTTGCAATATTTTGTAGAGTATTGGTTAGTTTCTTATTCACTACTGTAACAAGACCATGCTGGAACATCTTGCTCTTCTTCTAAAGTTGATTGAAGAACTTGGAAACGGTTTCTAAGTTCCAAATGGAATTCTTCTTCATGTTTTTGGAGATTTATAATATCGATTGATTTCTTACTTTCCACTTTAGTATTTAACAACAGTTCACATCTAACCAACCTGTGATCGCTTCCTGTATTGAAGTTACTAAGAACGCTGCAATCCTGAATAAGATACTTTTTGTTTTTCAAGATGTAGTCGATTTCACTTGTTGAGCCATTTGCACAACACCATGTCCATTTTCTTTGGGACTTTTTCTTGAAAAATGAATTCATGATATACATCTGTTCACATTTTGCAAATGCAATCAATCTGTTTCATCTTTCATTCGCACCCCATATCCATGATTTCCTACTGCTAGCTCACCTTTCTTTTTTCCCCAATTCTAGCATTCCAGTCTCCCATTATTAACTTTATGTAGCATTTTCCCTTTTGATGCATTGAAATTACTTCTTCATAGAAATCTTCAATTTCTTCATCAATATAGCTTATTGTTGGCACATAAACTTGGGTAATTTGCAGATTGTATCTTCTGGACACTTGTATTACTAACCTTGCAACTCTATCTGATGCACTATCATATTCTACGATGTGATTCTTCCACCATTTATGAATCAGAAATCCTACAGCGCTTGTTTTTCCATCTTCTGTGTCTCTGTAGTATAATACATGTTCACTGGCAAGATCAATCTTCTCTTCTCCTTTTCTTCTTACTTCATCACATAATCCTAGGATGTCCCAATCGATTCTTTCTAATTCTTCTTCAAGTTCCTGTAAACGATTTTCCGAAGATAAGGATCGTCCATTATACGTAGCCAAGGTCATTAACTTATGGCAGCCAAGCCGAGCCCGGTGATTCTTAGCACCCTATGTCTTCATCTCTTTCTGATCGCTGCCGTAACCAGGAACATGCAGACCGCCGGGAATTAAGGGCCGTGATTTGTTTTGTGAATTCATGGTAAAATATGGAGGGGGGGGGGGAGGTGGCCAAATTCCTCCACGCTGGCCGAGCTGGTTGGAGGAAGCCCATCCGCGTTTGTTCCCGATCACTAGGCAAGGATACTAATTAACAGGCTGCACCGGTGAAAGGTGCGGATTGGACATTAAGTCTCCGCTCCCAGTCGATTCCTTTAAGTTCTCCTCGAAGGCAATAAAAGAGTCTTCTCCTGGTTAATAAGCAGAGGCTATTAAACAGCCCCATAATTTATATATACGCACACATATATATTCGTTTTTGTACCGGTTATTGGTGCATTCGTAATGAAAAACTGATATCACCGGTGTAAAATCATCATAATTGACTGGTATTAAATTTAAATTTCCCACCGAGCAGACATATCTGGTACACAGAAGTATAGCGATCGAATAGGCTTAAGGAAAAGATATGGATATTACATACGTAAACTTCTTAAAGTATACCACATGAAAATCTAACGTTACATTTTTTACGATATTTAATAACTTTTTGTTTGTGACAGATAATTTATGTCAGTGAATCAAAATTGAATGATAATAGCATGAAGAAAAAAAATAAAAGAATGCAAGTTTCGGAGCTTTCTCATAACCCTAACATTTATGTAAACAAACATGTTGAATCTTTTTAACTTCATAATAAGAAAAACATTAGGGAACAGTTAAGTAGAAGTTACAAGTATTGAAGAAATCTTTTTTTTTTTTTTTTTTTTTTTTGTTTGTGAAAAACGTTCTGCAAATCACAAGATGTTGTAAGTAAACCAGCTGTAACGAAGTTCGCGTATTGCGATACTTTTCACGCTCCCTTCAGCTTCGTTATAAGTTGTTTGCATTGTATATATATATTTTTTTCACACTTCTCATATTTAAATCCGTTTTCTTTTGAATCTATCTCGAGAAAATCTATGCAAATCTCAAAATTCAACTGAAGTTTGTTATGAAAAAGTGTGCAGATAAAGAATTGTTTAAATTTAATGCGGGGTCATTTTACAGAATTTGACAAATTTTATTTTAATTTACTTTCTGTTTTTGCCGCATCATTTTTTATTTCCCTCCCCATGTATGTGGAAACTTATATGGAAAATAAATTAAAATCATTTGCAAAGTATTTTTCTCCTAAAATTTTTTTTAATTAGAGGGGGTCGAAAACTGCGATTTTGCAAAATTCAAAGGTTTATAAAATCTTACATATTTTTAAACTAATAGAAATACACACACACACGAGTAACAACAACAACAACAATAGCAACAAAAAAAATTGAAATCTTCCTAATTTTCCAATTAGTATTATATAATTGTAGTGAATTTATCTGCATATATATATTTTAATAAGTACATTAAAATATACTGAAATATTAGTCAAAATGCCAGGTTTAAAAAAATTATATCTCTTGAAGGTATACAGAACAGTATGCATTTTTTACATATATTATTACTACCTAAGAGCATGTCCCCCCCCCCCCCCCCAAAAAAAAAAAGGAAAAAGAAGAAGAAGAAGTTATTTCTTTTTCCCTTTGAATTATAACATTTTAAATGTTGGAATTTTTCAAAAATCAGCATTTTCGACATTTTATAACTCATACGGAGAAGCGGTATCTAACATGCGATTTGGTAAATATCTCTATATACAGTAGAGTACTGCATCGGTCGGGTAATCCGATTTTACCTGAACCCGATCCAACCACAGTTCGGGTCGGGTTGACACAAATTGTTTTCATTGCGCGTCGGGCTGAATTAAAACGTTTTCGTTCCGTGGCGGTTTCGGGTTGAGTTTTGATTCCTTCGAATCGGATTCGTGTTGACTCGATTTTTCAGACGAAAGTCCTGAATATCTTCCAATTAAAGCTATATACTGGAATATTATTGAGTGTATGTATATATGTTCCTTTTTATGCAAAAAAATATATACAGTAAAACCTCCCTAAAGCGACCACCTTCCGTTCCAATAAAAGGTGGTCGCTCCGAGAGGTGGTCTCTTAATGGAGGTCATGTTTAAATACAGATTTTAATTGTTAAAAAAGTTAACAATGTTACTAAAATTTATTTTTCACATTTGGGAAAAATATAAAAAATTAAGTGACAAAACAAAAATTAATTATATAAGTTAATTAGTGCAGAGTTTAAAAAAGAATAATATTGACGTTTGCTTTGATTTTACGGTTTTATCTTCTAAAACTTTTATTTCCCAGTCTTTTCGAAGTTCAGTAAATAAATGCAATTTTTTTCGGAGAGGAACAAATAATGACGATTTCATTAATTAATCTATTTCTTTGAGAGTTTCCCGACAGAATAGGGCAGGGGAGTTTATTCACCGTCATTCTTAATTCGTCATCAGAGTTAAACTCATTGCGTAAAAAGGCACAAAGGGGTTTAAACACTTAAAAGTTACCGGGTTAAAAAAAATCTTAACTTAGTTTAGAAATTTGATGAATAATGCGGTCTCCGGAATTATTTTTCTAATAAAACCTTTTTCAATTGACCAGGAAAAAACGGAATTTTCTTCAAAGAAATTAATAGCTCATGGAGGGAGTTCTTCTGGGATGGTCTCTGAATGGAGGTAAAATTAGTATTGAGCCTATGTGAATAAATTCCGTTCCATCAAAAAATGGTCGTTCAGAGAGGTGGTCGCTTAATGAAGGTGGTCGCACAGGGAGGTTTCACTGTAATTGATTGTAGACTACTTTTTCATGATTGTAATAAAATTGGGATTATTATTCTTTCATTTCGGATTGGGATCGGACTTCAGGTTGGGTTCGGGTTAAATCGGTTTATCCAACCCGATGCATGACTCTGTTTGGTAGCTGGATATCCTTTATTTTTGAATGTGTAAGTGGATTGTGTCTTTGGTTTTCTATAGTAAAATTATTCGCCTTGATGTCTATTATCCACTCCTATTATTTTACTGAAACAGTTTACGAACACCCTGAATACATCATATTAGATGTAAATTTCCAACTGGGCGAAAAATGTCCGGACCAGGATTCGAACCAGGGATCTCCTGGCTGAAGCCCCCAGTGCTCTGCCATCTGAGCTATCCCGGAAGAATCTGGGTGGAACTTTTTCCCCCAGCTAACCTTAATGATTATAGCATCTGGTCTGAAATCTTGGTTCAGCTCAACAGAATAAATCTCAGGTAATAGAACTCCAGAAGTCGCTGGATACGAAATTACACTAGATTAATTTTAACACAATTAATCCAATTGGTAAATAAATCATATTAGATGTAAATTTCCAACTGGGCGAAAAATCTAGTGTAATTTCGTATCCAGCGATTTCTGGAGTTCCATTACCTGAGATTTATTCTGTTGAGCTGAACCAGGTTTCAGATCAGATGCTAAAATCATTAAGGTTAGCTGGGTAAAAAAGTTGTTCCACCAGATTCGTCCGGGATAGCTCAGATGGCAGAACACTGGCGGCTTCAGCCAGGAGATCCCTGGTTCGAATCCTGGTCCGGACATTTTTCGCCCAGATGGAAATTTACATCTAATATGATTTATTTACCAATTGGATTAATTGTGTTAAAATTAACCTGTATACATCGTAGTGATAATCTCAGCAAATCTTCCATAAGTGCAATCTAAAACTCTCTTATACACTTACGAAATGTATTGAATATATTTTTACAAAATTTAAAGCACTTGAAGACTGGCATGCAGACAGCTCACACTTTAAACACCCTATTAAAATATATCCGCGAATCATTGAAAAACGAGACTTTGCAAAAGGAATAAGATATTAAAACCTGTGCATCCTTCCGAAGGTCATGGAATTGGTAATCGTAAAAAGAAATATATCGTCAAGTTTACTAACCTCCTTTTCTGAAAGCGGTTAATTACTTTTTACTGTGAAAAATTGCCACAATTTCGGTTATCAGTTCAAAACTCACATCCGACTTTACATGCAAAGCTATAACTGTTCCCTTTACAATTTTGTATACATGAAAAACTTTAGATTTCCATGAAGTTGTAATTAAAAACCATTTCCGGAACTAATTACAGTTATCAAATATACAAAATCATTTTTCACATGCGCTTCCTCACGCTTTAGCATAGAGTAAAAAAAAAAAATTTTGAAATTTGAATAATATCGAAAATGAATTTAAGATGAATTTAATGAATTTTATTTTTCCTCCTCTCTCACACACTTTGACTTACTCTTATCTCTTCTTGCATGTGTATATAATTATAATATTTTTTCTTCCTGTCTTTTATTAACATTTCCATACGTTTGAGATGGATGATTTGCAATTCAGGGGTCGTCCTGAGATTCTTGTCCTGAAATTGCACAACCGGGAAATTCTTCAGTACCAGTATTTTCTTATGGAAAAATCTGTTCTTATATAAGGCGAAATTTCGCGCGTTTAACCTAGACTTATTTTCCTACAAACAAATAGTGATATTCGTCCTGAAAAATCCTTTAAGAGTACGACCCCTGGCAATTGCATTATCGATAATTTTGACTTTGAACTATCGATTGTCTTTTGATGGTAGTATGAAATAATTGATACTATTCGATTGTGTAAAACTGCGATTTTTAGGTGCATTTGTAATTATGTAAATATGCAGCACCGATAGTCGTCATCTGGTCAGGAATATAGTCAGTCTGTTCGAATATAACAGCGCAAAAACTACCCAACGGAGTGGTTTGAAATTTAATATATATATTCGTTTCAGAATTTTGCCGAGTCATTTTAAATTTTATGAAAATAGATTCAAAACTTACAAAGATATTAATAAAAGTTTTCTTCATTCTATTAAACCCTATCATACGTAATTAATTTAATGATATCCCACGATAGGTCATGATTCTAGGTTGCCATGGTGATGACGTCCTATTTAAGATGGAATACTATTATTTCTGTATTACTGTATTAATATATAAATCATAATAAATTTTGTATTCATGCATTTTTGCATATAAGGTATTGCACTAAGATTTGAATATTTATAAGATTAGTTACAGTACGAACGCTCCTCATTTAGCACATTTAACGTACAATTTTCGACTTGTTTTAATTTGTATGACAATAATTAAAAGACAGATGTTGATTTGTAAAAATTTAGAAAATCAATTGAATATATATATATATATATATATGGTCAAAAACCGCAATATTGTGAATTGACAATAAAAATGGATACCACAAACCTATAATATAGAACTGTATGTATAAAATAAAGTGCCTTATACATAATTACAAGAATTAATATGGAAGAAAAAAAGAAGAATATGGATACCAAAAAAATTGAAAAACTTATATATTGAATTACGTTTTCAAGAGTACAGAATTCAATGATATAAGCAAATCGGTTGTTTTCTGTGAGAAAAAAGCTAAAAGCTGAAATTTTTTTTTCTCCTGTACCCAAACAACCAATATGATCAAGAGAAATGAAAACAGAACATTATCAAATGGCATGAAATGTAAAAAAACAATACAACCCCTTAAATATTTAATTTATAGCATAAAAAACAGAAATATTACACTACATACCGAATAAAAAACCAGTTGATTTTCAAAATATCCTCCCGTACATGGTTTCCAAGCATGATAAGATTAAGGTGAATAAAACAGTTAAGTTAACACAGAAATTAAAACGTATGGATTCAGCTTATATATATATATATATATATATATATAAACATTATTAAAGGAAGTAGAAGCTGTTTTTAATTTTCTGCAGTGATTTTTCTATACTTTCTCAAGGTAAACCAACTTCAGTTTCTGCTATTAACTATTTTGATTTACTGTTAGAATAAATACATTGTGAATATTTTTTTGCAAGGCTAATAGTAAAAAAAAATCCTTTAATTGATATCCAGATCAGAGGAATCAATAGATGAAAATCGAATATATTGGGAACTTTTTAAACTTAGACTCAGTTTATTCATTTGCTTATCAATGAAATATGATGTAAATCGAACAAAAAATTATATGTATCAATATAGAAGCCAGTAATTTGAGATAGTACCATATTAGTCGACAAGAAGTACAATGAAATGAATTATTCATAAGAAAATTTTATTTAAAATAAATTCAATACTGTAAAGTTTGTTACTGATATAGAGATGGGATAATTGAGTTTAATTTCTTTATCCTCTGTGATAATTTTACTACAGTGCATTAAGAAATTATAAGTCCACTAATGAATTGTTACACTTCTAAGAAGAAGACACAATATTAAATTTTTTTGCGCGTGTATTTAAAATTGATCGTAGAATGTTTTCTCTTATAATTGTTACATTAAAATTTAAGTTACATTTTATTAAAATCTTCTAATTCTTTTAAAACGTAAATAAGGTGACTGTTCATAAATTATAAGACCACCTGAGGAAATTAGCATATTATACGTCACATCAGAATCATTATAAAACATACGCTCTTGTATATCGTGAAAGTATTCCTGAGAAGCAAAGGTGCAGGTTTAGATAGTGTTATTTACGATATATTTGAAGATGCCGCGGAATAAAAAGTTTTTTTCGACCGAAGTAAGAAAAATTTGGTTTTATAAGGGTGCTGGTAAATCTCAACGAGGAATAGCTCGGTTAATGAAGCGTTCTAAAACTGCCATTCACAATGAAATAATTAGAAAAAATGATTCAAATAAAATTAAACGATCTGGAAGAAAAAGGATTTTAACAGCAAGAGATGATTGACAAATATTTCCATTATCAATTCAAAAAGGTCTTTCAACTCGAGAAATTTCGAACCGTTTCAGCAAAACAACCTCACAGTATTGGCAGAGTCTGAAATCAAATAGTAACGCAAAATGCATGAAACTGTTGAAAAGACCGAGGTTAATGAAACCTCATAAAGAAGAAAGACTGACATGGGCTAAAAATATTATGCCATGGGACGAGAAATGGAAATAAGTGATATCTTCAGATGAAAAAATAATTTAATCTTGTCGGTCCAGATGGTTATAAACACTATTGTCAGGATTTGAGGAAGGAACCGAAACAATGCTTCAGTCGACGTATGGGAGGAGGATCAGTAATGGTTTGGGGAACTTTTAGTCATAATGAATTATGCGATTTAACCCGAATTTTGGAACGTATGAACTCTGCGCAATATTAGGCTGTGTTATATGATCAATTGATACCGTTTGGACCTTTTTTAGGTGGTGCTAACTGGATGTTTCAGTAGGCCAATGTTTCTTGCCATGTGTCTAAATCCACTCAGCAATGGTTTTAAAAAGAAGAAAAATCATGTTTTGTCATGGCCAAGACGAAGACCAGACTTGATCCCTATGGAAAATCTTTGGGCGTATTAAGTCGCAAAGTTTATGCTTGCTTATTGCTTAAGTATTATCCATTCACAATGCTAGCATTGTGAATGGATAATACTTAAGCAAAAAAGCAGCAAAAAAGACGCCCGTCTGACATTGGTCTAATAATAAACAGTTTTATCTGTCAATGAACTAGAAGTAGCCATTGTAAAAGAATGGCACAATATTTCTGAATCTGTACTTAATCACCTGGTCACTTCTATGAAAAACAGAGTGTTTGAGGTTATAAGGAAAAATGGAGGAACAATGTCGTATTAATTTACATATTATTTTTTTTTAAACAAGTGGTCTCATAAATTGTTAACAGTGTATTTTTCAATCATTGCTTATATAACAAGTTAACATACTTATTTATTGCACTATTCAAAATTATTGCAAACAAATTTTAATAAATATCTTGTATTTTGATATCTCATGTGTTTAAACTGCAATTAGAACCTTTATTTACTTCATAATTTTCAAAATTTAAGTGGTCTTATAATTTCTTATCGCACTGTAAATAAAAAAAATCTATTATTAATTGTAATTAATTGTAGTAACTTTGTAATAAACATTTAATTATTTTATTAGATTATTTTAAATATTCTACATTGTAATTACTTTCTAAATTTGTTTTTTATCTCATTACAGCCATGAATGTAAGCCATTAGAGCCATGAATGTGTTTGTAGATGCCTCATAGGATTTGGACTGTTGTTTTCATATTATGGAAAACTTCAGTTTGAAAAAAAGAAGAAGAAAACTATACGAATGCAGGATATTCTGTGTTAAATAATAAAATTAATGTCGTATGTATACAGAATGTCAATTTAATTGGTTACACAAGACTGAATGTGTATCTTGATTTAACATCTGCAACAGCACAATATTTTGTAAATGAACTGATAAGCGACGGCAAAAAGTAGTATTCCGCGAAAAAACTTTAGTTCTAAAAGTCACCAAAATGTGGCGCTGTGTAATATTAAAAAAGTTATAAAGAACAAAGAAATGAAAAAAAAAAAGGATTTTTATTCAGCACACTCAGCAATTCATTTTTTCCACGAAGAGATCGACCACTTTCAATGCGACTGTCTCCGTTTCTATGGACCACACTGTGTATCTTATTCGTATGAACAGCATTCTCTACTTCCGAACGTAACATGTTAAAAGGAATAAAAGAAATGTTCATCAAAAACTGTGATTTGAGTCTTCGCTACGTGAAAAAGAAAAAACTTTAAACTGGTGAAATTTGGGATGCCAGCAAGGTACAAACAACGTTAGGCTTCAAATAACATGACAGTCAAAAGTCAAATGCGGTTAGATCCGGTAAACGAGACAACCACGCAAGTGGAGAAAAGAGACTAATGATTTTTTCGTCTTTGACGTGATTCTGCAGAAGCTGCTGCTGTACTCTTACTATATTTTGATATGTATAGAGATGCTCTGTTCTGCATAAATAATATGACACTTTGTTGAAATTGTGAAAGTGAAGTGAACGGTAAGGCATGTCGCACACTGAGGTGACAGGAGAAAAATGAAGTGCGACTTAGGAGAAAAAACAAGTCGAAACAAAGAAGAAAGCTGTTTCAAACCTGTTTTTTCCCCGAAGTCGAGCAACATGTTGCATGTATCGCCCAAAGACTTCTCATACAAGTAGACTCAGAACTGGTAACCTTTTCTTGAAGCAAAGATCACTGCCCACCGTTACGTGATGGTGGGCAGGGGAGTACGCCAAACCGTCTTTTCTCCCGCCAGTTTTACTTTCGCTTCTATATTTACGCTTATTTTATTGCAAGAATGACAGGGCCGCCATTTCAGAAATTTCTTGGGGGGGGGCAAAGATTTTTTGAGGGAAGTTATATAGCTAAGTATAAGATCCGGGTGTCTCCCCTCCCCCCCCCCCCTCCCCCGATCGAGAAACGTAAACTGAATCATGCTTACAAAAACAGTAAAAACTTTGAATACGGAAACTCAGGAACCAAAGAAAAATTTCGTTTTAAACAGGTTTCCGTCTCAGCAGGTAAAATTTCAATGTCTTGAACATGCAAAAAAATTCTAGTTAAACAGGATCCTATTATAGGTTACATTTTTACACGTATCCTCAAAGACTGTTAAACCATCCACTCTGTAGTATAGCTCTGAAAAGAGATGTATTACAGTAAAACTTGCCAAAACGAAGCCTGTCTATAACAGAATTCTTTCTCAAAGGGGGGAAAAATCAAATTTCGATGAAAAAAGTCATACAATTATACTTGCTAAGACAAAAACCTGTCTAAAATGTAACTTTTTTCTGGTCCCTTTCGACTTCTTTTTTTCAGGTTTTACTACAGGGGCGCCATATCAAGTTTCCTGTCGAAGGACAAGGGGAAATTTTCTTTGTGGAACAGAGAACGTGCAGAATTGCACAACGTGCGGAATTGCACAATGTGCAGAACTGCACAACATGCAGAACTGCACAAATCTCACAGAAAATGGGAAAATCCCGCACAATAAAAAAAGCTCTGCGTGATTTTCTCCGTAACTTCTTTCACGGACATGTGATTAGTCTGCGAATTTTTTAAATTTTAGTGAAAGTTCACGATTTTTTTTTTCTTTCGAATCCCGCAAAATCAATTTGTCAATGGATTACAGACAAATATCGCCAACTTTGCAAACTTTGAGAAAAAATCCCGAAATCGTCGCGGAAAAAACGCTCGTTTGTCCAAACGACCGTGGAAAATATTGCTAATTTCACCAGAGATCACGAAAAGAAATGCAGATTTTGCCAAATGATTGTACAAACTAAAATCTCGAATTTTGTAAAAGGATTGCGAAAAAATTGCGAATTTCGTCAAAAGTGTGCACAAAAACTCACGAAAATTTAGTCAAACAATCCAGGGAATTCCGTGTAACTATCGCGCAAAAATTTTTAAATATTAATAGTCGGTGGTAGAAAAAAATAATCACGAATTTCAACAAATGATCCTGAAAAAGAATCGCGAATTTTTGCAAAAGATCGCAGAAACAAACATGGAATTTCGTCAGTTGGTCGCTGAAAAATATTGTGAATTTAGACAAATGGTCGCGAGAAAAAAACCAACTTCGATAATGGATGCAGAAAAAAATCGTGAAGTTCGTGAAACGGTCGCGGAAAAAATCACAAATTCCGTCAAATGATCGCACAAAAAGAACCACGAAGTTCAATCAGTCATGACATAATCAGCCCATGAACGTTATGAATAGTTCACGAAATTTGCAACTTTTGTGATCTATAGCGATATGAAATTTTTCATTAATGATTTTCTGCAAGTAAAAGATAAGGTAAAGCTTTTATTGTTTCGGATTGCGTTTTCAGTATTTTGAGGAGGGTTCGTGTTAATACTATTTTTCAAAGAAATCCTGCATATTTTTCAGATGAAAAAGCTACATATTTGAACATTAATGAATACTATACATGTATCTTCATTTTCCTACATAAAAGGTAAAATTTATATTAAAGATATGAATGTAGACTACTTTTACAATAATTGTATTAAAATCTGAATTAATTTTCTTTCATTTCGGGTCGGGTTGCCTTTCAATAGAAATCTTTTTAGCGGTTTTCATATTTACATGGAATTATAGTCTGCGTCAGGATAGGTTGAAGTATTTTCATCGTTTTGACTGAGTTTGGAGCACTTTAAGTTTTTCGGATTGTGCTTTATCTTTTTCGGTCGGAGTCGGGATGATCTGGTTTTTAACAAGGAAATCCTGAATATTTTTCAAATGAAAAACTATACATTTGACGGGTGGCCCATAATAATACCCATAATAATAATCCATTTGTTCATTTTTGTACATAAGGGATAAAATTATAGACTACTTTATTATAAAAGTTAAAATATGGCGTAATTTTCTGTAAGTTTGGTATTTGGTGGAAGTCTGTCAGTTTTGGGGTTGAAGAAATTGTTTTGTTAGGTGCGCACAGACTCCATTTCTAGGCGTTGAAGAATTTTGAGAATGTACCATATAGACCGGGAGCAGGGAGCACAGACGATCACCTCATCGAGTTCACGGCTGAAATTCCAGAATTAGTTAAAACTCGATACGCATATTAAAACGCAATCGGTCTGCCAAGTCATATCTTGGTGGAAAACACCTGAAAACCCGATTTTAGCGGTTGACTGGTACGTTTACTATTGCGTTTTCCTGCTCCCATTCCTTGATGTTTTCCTACTTTTGGGTGCAGGAAAACACAATGGTAAACCTACGAGGCGATCGCAAAAATCAGGTTTTACACAAATCCAGGTAATACACGAAAAAATCCAGGTAATACAACAATCAGGTAATACACAAATCCAAAAAAAAAGACATTTCGTCATTCAAAAAACTCGACAAAAAAATCGGCTATCCAAAGATTCACGGGCCTTCATTTGTTTGTATTATTAATACAGATATTTAAAATTAAATTTAGTTTCTAATAGCTCCATGTTTTATCTGAAATCCTTCATTTATATTTTTTCAAAATAGCACGCATTTTAATTATTTTTTTTTTTCAGTTTTTATGAGAAAATTGCAACAAAAAGATATAATTGCTATTTTTCTTCCGTTGCCAATATTAAGCAAATGGCTCTGAAAACTACAAAAAAAAAAAAAAAAAAAAAAAAAAATTAATACTTCAAAAACAAATGGAGATTCAGTTTTCAAACAAATTGCATTAATATGTACTTTTTTCCCCCAATACGCCGGTATAAAAATTGAAACTGTGCGATGCTTAGAAATTTTTAAAAATACTATAGAGTATTTAATCGTACTGCTTTGTTTTAAGGCTGGCTTCTATAAGGTAACGTTATTTTTTGGAGACTACACAAAATAAGCTGGGAGAAAGAAATAGCATACCGTACCGGGGGCTTAAAAAAAAAAATGAAGATCGCGTTGAAGAAGTTGGCGTTTTTCTGAAATCCCCAATTAACCGAAATAGAATACATAACTTTAATGAAGGGCTGTAATTATTACAGACGTTACATCCATTTATTATTTTCAAAGAATGGGAGTTTCATTATTAGGTAGCCAATGTCGGCTATATCTTTGGCCAATAATGCATTTATCAGCATGAATATAGTCCCACTATTGTGGTATCGAGGGTTTTTCAATTTTGGCAATAAATATTTAGCCACTACAAACACAATTAAACCAATATTAGGGCATTCGAAATTTCCAAGTTCCAATAAATTAAATAAAGGCACATAAAATAAATCTACTGGTTCGAAACGTGTTTAATCAGGGTAAAAGAAACGTTTTATGGAAGAATTGTTGGAGGTTGACAAGTATGATATTTTGAGGTATTTGAAACAATAGTTTTTGATCCTATAAAAGTTTCCGAAAAGTACCGAAAGTGAGCCCCCCTTTAGCAGACAGGAAATTCTAATGATTTTAAGGGAGGAGCTTACAAATGAAACTTTTTTGAAAATCATAAAAAAAATTAGGATGGCAGTGTGTGTGTGTGTGTGTGGGGGGGGGGGGGGGTATATTTGGAATGTATGATATTTCACAGGATTTATACAATTTGCAAAATAAAATCAGATCAAATTAGCATTTTTTTTTTATTTCCCTTCCATAGAAGCTAAGTAGTTTACACAGGGTTCGTAAATATCATGATATTTTCGAAAATATCAAAAATATCCGATATTTTGATATATATCCGATATTTTCAAAGCAGTCAACTTACCGCTGATAATAAATGTTTTCGAGCATAATATAGATTAGAAATTAAAATATATTGCACTTAACATGAAAACTTAATCAAAAAATAATATAAAATGCATTTTTCTTTTCTTCTATTTTTTTTTTTTTTTTTTTTTCACTTAGAACAAAATTGAAGATGAAATAATTAAAAACAGTAACAATTTGATTTCTACACTTATAAAAAAACTAACTATAGGATTCAGTATCAAGACCAAGTCTAAAAAATCAGATATTTTCAAAACAAAATTTTAAATACAAAAAAAGTTTTTTTAATTGAAAAATTTTAACATAAATGTAAATATAAAATGTTTTATTTCATATTTCCTAACATGCTGTATAGTTCAAACTCAACTGAACCAAAACTTGAAAAAATATTTTCTAATGAAGCTGTATGTAATTGCTTATTTAAATTAGCCAGTTTATCTTTCAATGGTTGTTCTGAATTATGTCCCACATAATTATTAGTTCAACATTAAAAAAAAAAAAAAAAAAATGCTTCAAATCTAAAGTTTGAAAAATATATTTTTCTTTTTTGGCTAAAAAAGTCGCATCCAGAAGAGACAAGTTCTTTATCTACAGATTCACAGTCAATAACAGTTGAAAATTTATTTCATTTATACTGAAATATTACAAATTACGACTGAAAATATCAAAAATATCTTGCGCACATTCATATTTTGAAAATAAATATCAAATGCAGAAAATATGAAACATCTTGATACATTGAAAATAAATATCAAGTAATATAAAATATTAAAGATCTTGATATCTTGAAAAAAATATTGGATATATACCCTTTGATATATATCAATGAACCCTGGTTGTATATAAATGATTATCAAAATTACATTTTATCTTTCAATGGCTGTTCTGAATTGACTGTCTAATATAATTATTAGTTCTACATTTAAAAATAAAAGTTTGAAACACAAAGCTTGGAAAAGATTTGTTTTCTTCTTTTCCTAAAAAAGTATAAAAAGCCAGAGGCAAAAGTTCATTATCTACAGAATGACACAGTCAATAACAGGTGAAAATTTCATTTACACTTGGTTTGAATGTGAAAAATATCAAAATTACTTTGCACGGTGATATTTTGAAAATAAATATCAATATACAAACTATCAAACATCTTGATATTTTGAAAATAAATGTAAAGAATTTGAAAATATCGAAAATATCAAAAATCTTGATATTTTAAAAATAAATATCGGATATATATCAAGATATATATCATGATATATATCCATTGATATATATCAACGAACCCTGAGTTTACATTAATAAAACAATAAATTAATGAAACAAATTTCCATAAAATTATTAATTTATATATGACAGATACATGAGCAAAAATTATAAAACTTAAACTCAATATAAATATCTATTTAATCTTAGTGCATAAAAATCAATGAAAACCTTAATAGTATAATAAAGAGAACATGTGTCATTCTGATACAATAATATGTAAACAGATTAGATAAAAAAAAAAAAAAAAAAAAAAAAAAAAGGACATAAGATATATTCATTTAGGAGATATAAAAACAAAAAAACTTTAGGATTTCCTGAAGAAACAGAAAGATTGAAAGTTCAGAAAATAAAACTTAAAAAAAAGGGAAATTTTCACATATATGAGGGGAGGGGGGGGGGGAGGCTTACTTTCGGTGATTTACGGTATGTAACTGAATTATCGTTACAGATTTCAAGATTAAACAGCGATTAAAATCATTATCCGAGTTAAAATCTGTATGCTTCAGCATCTTTATCATACCTTTCTTTATAAAACTAATACTTTTCATGTTTCTATATGCAATAGTTTTTGCAGGATAAACCGTGAAAGTGAAAATAACACGATAATTTCAATATCGTCAGCGACAGCCACAGCTTTAGTATCTTCTTTAAAGAATCAAATTAATGAAATACAATTAATCAGTAAAGGAACTATAGTCAAAAAGGAAACGAATTTAGGAATGTATTTTTGGACCCAAAATTAAGTTTGAAAAGATAAAAAATCTTTGAATTACATTACAGTCCCCTATATACGTGGGAGACAGACGCATGGCCAGGGCGCTAAACTTTGTATCTTTCTTTTTTCTTTTTTTTGCTTTGAATGTTTAGAAAAAAAAATTATTTTCGTTGAAGATCTGTTTCTATATGAACGAGCCCGGATGTATTTAACCCGTTGCACTCCGAGTTACGACCGGCGCTGTCTGAAAGAATAATATGAGTATAATATAGAGGATTTTTTATCATTATTTTATTCAGTAGGATGAAATATATAGTCAACTGAAAATGAACTAGAGGTAATGTAATCAGTTATTATAATAAATAGATTTTTAAGAGTAGAACGGCGGGAAATTTTACTTAAGTTTAATTAAAAATTCTATACCAGAATTTTTATTTAAAACTATTTAAGTTATTTATTTAACTTACTTTGGATTAGTATATTTTGCATCTTACTAAGAAACATAGGTCCCGGGGTCCTCAAGAAACAGTCAGAAGTCTCTCATATAATGTGTCCACGTATAACCTGACCGACCTTTATTTTCGCAACCGTTAGTCTTAGATGCATACTTCCAATTACAAAAATGGTAAAAATTAGGTGCAGGGTTAAGATAAAAAAAGTTTGAAGCGAAAAAACAATTTAGTGAAGAATTACATAATCTAAATTTTTATACGGTCCCCCGGTCCTATGAGTTATATTTAGTAAAATTTCCCTGTTACACTGGCATGTAAGGCAAAAAAAGTCCCGTTATTCTACGATTAAAATTGACCGAGTAATAGCTGTTTAAAGTTGGAGTATACTTTTTGCTGCATATTAGGGGTCATTCACAAATTTAGTAGAAATATAATTTCGTCAGATATATTAAAGAAATGGTTGAGAGTAAAATTAGCATTGCAATATAAATTTGAAATCTTTAATCATTCTGACATATTACTGCAAAATGAAGAATTTGTACTGAACATCATAAGATGATAAAAATAACAGATTTTTTATTAAATAAAAGGATGAAAAACAACAGCCTCAATTCTTTACAAAATGATACATATTTTAAAATGCTGTTAGATTACACTGTGTTTCAAATTTTGGGTTGTGGTATGTTTTTTAGCTTTTGAAAATTTATTCTTATGTAATTTTTAGCCCTGAATCCGAAAATGACCTTCATTTTAAACCATCACGTCAGGAATTTTCTCGAATTGCAAATTTCAAAGTTAAAAAGCTAAAAGTTAAAATTGATCCCCCCTCTCCTCTCAACCTCATCGGACCCCCGAGTTGTTTAGCTGTAAGAAACCCACTATAAGCCAAAAAATCTAATAAATTATTGAATTAAATAAAATTAAACCGAATAAAAAAGTCTTACATCTATTTTATGGTATCAGATTTTTCACTAATTTTTAACCTTGAAATTTACGATTTGCGAAAGATCCTGACATGATGGTTAAAAGTGAAGGTAATTTTTTTATTCAGCGTTAAAACTGTAATTATAAAATTTAAAAAACACAGTCATCACAGGTTTATGTTATCTAATCTAAAACTCTTTCTTAAACTTCTTGACGGTAATCTATCCGAATTTTTTTGTGTTATCCTCTAATATAAGTATGTATAAGATGGTAAGAGTCGAAAATCATAATAATATTGCATTGTCATCGGATTTAAGTCAGTATGTAAAATTTAACTTCGATCGGACATTTGAAAGTAAGTTAAAGTTCTAGTACAAATTTTAAACTAGAAAGACGGTCATTGCAAGTTAAATAAAACCTTATGAAAATAACACAATTTTAGTTAAAAGAAATCATAGCCTCAAATCCTTACAAAATAAAACATATGTTAATATACAATTATTTTAACTAATCTGAAACTTAACTAATAAAACTTAATCGTAATATTTGTACGATTTCTTTCAAAGCGCAGATACCTTGAAATAAGTTTAAGTACTTTAAATACGATCCCTGAAAGCATGGCAGAGATCATCTGTTTTGAGATGCATAAAAGTGGTTTAAGTCGTGCATTTCAAAGTTTCATAGCTCGGTCAATTTTAATGTTAGCTGAATGGGACTATTTTTGTCTTACTTGTTAGTGTCACAGTAAATTTTTAGTAAATATCACTTATAGGACCGGGGGACCGTATAAAAATGTAAATTTCGTAATTTTTTAATAAATTGTTTTCTTGACCCAAATCGCTTTAAAAATAATCCTTTACCTTATTTGAACCATTTTTATAATTGAAAGTATGCATCTAGGACCAACGGTTGCGAAAATAAATGTCGGTCAGGTTATACGTGGACACATTGTACATTAGGGTGGGTCGAAAAAAAGAAATTTTTGATTTTCGTGACGCTTTAGTGCGGAAAAGTTGCCTATTGTAATAAGAAGAAAAACGATATAAATTTTTTTAGAATCGGTTAAAATCTTTCATTCACGCATCGTATTTAAAGTTGATGAAAAATTGCAAAAATCGCGACTTTTTCTAATTTTTTTAAGTCAATAAAACTTTAAAAATAAAAACGCTTTAGATTTTTATACTTGTTACATGGTTTACATAACCTAAGTAAATTAAATTCCGATCAATAATCCAATTTTTTTGATTCGCGCAAGAACTTAGAAAAACATAAATTTACCAATTTTTCGCAATTTTCACCGTGCAACCCCCCCTTAGTTCATTTTGCTAAAACAAAACTGCACAGAACTACGTGGTGGTGGTTGCACGCTGAGTTCCACCCACATCCTCCCCAACCAACCGCCCAATTGTTGTATGGAGTACTTATATTATATTAAAAAGACCTTATGCATGTCAATGTGTAATTCAAATTAAATGCTTATGTAAAAAAAAACAAAGAAAATTCTTGTCTTTGAGTTGAGGTTCATGATTCTTCAAAGGAATTACAATTTGGAGGAAAATCGGATGTATTTACAAAATAGTTAAAAAAAGTTAAATGTGAAGGCCGAGCGGAAAGCT
Organism: Maratus speciosus; assembly: GCA_963932465.1. Taxonomy (NCBI): domain Eukaryota; kingdom Metazoa; phylum Arthropoda; class Arachnida; order Araneae; family Salticidae; genus Maratus; species Maratus speciosus. Next base: position 445,090,725 of record OZ010797.1, read on the forward strand.
CGTGATCTTTAGCAAGCACTGAGTGGGTCCGCAAATAGTTTTAAAGTTCCTAAAGTGGCAGTGTACTATGAAATTGATGAACTCAAACACACTTCTTTTGAAGACTCGGTATACGATGAAGATAAATACAAACCGAGTACATCGACTAAAAGCCCAAATGGCAGATGTGAATTAAAATTAACGCAACAGCGCTAAACAGCGATCGTTTCGGTGTTTCTGAACGGCAAAAAGCTGTCATAGCGTCAAGTGTTCTGGATAACCGGCACAGATTCTTCTGGTGTGGTTGATAAGTGTAAAATAAAAAGAGACAAGAGTCGTTTAAGGACGGATTTGATAAGCCGATTGACACCCCCTGAGGAAAGTTCGGGTCTTTTTTGACGGGCAAAAATGAGATACTTTGTTCGGCGAAAAATTTAATGCCAAGCCATTTCACAGGAATGTGAAATAAGAACACTATTCTCTTATCCAAGAATCTGGATCAACTTATATTGGACATGTATCTCCTTCCTCGAGTTCATCAAATGATATAAGTCAAAGCATTATTTCTTGTTTGTCTGAACTATCAATATCACTAAAAGAACTAGAAGTAGTAGGGTGTGATTGTACTGTAATAAACACTGGATAGAATAACGGTGCTTTCCACCGACTAGAAAATAATAAAATGTGGGACATATGCATCTGGCATTTTAATGAGCTTTCTTACCACCAAATTTTCCAACATATCCACAGTCAAACTGAAGGGCCTAGATCTTTTAGTGCGTCAATCGGTTAGAAGCTCACTAGCTGTGAAAAAGCTCCTGTGATTGATTGTGAATCCGCGGATTGTTCGATTCCTGATATAGACAGGACTTTTCTGAGCGAATAACAACAGTATTTTTGGGACATTTTGAATGCAATCAACTTGGGACATTGTCCAGAAGACTTGGCGAACTGGCGCCCGAAAATTTATAAGAAATAGTTGGCTTCAACATAAAATCATACATGCCTGTGTAATTTGCTATAAAATAAGCAAATATTTTACCGGCGGGCCAAAACATGTATTTCAAGCAATCCAAATATCTCGCTATTTATCCGACGAATTACTATAAGTTGTCAATCCAGTAATAGAATGAAATGCGTTTTCTGCGCACCCAAAGAAAGTTCTGTTGGCAATGATTGTCGATTAAAGAAAACGTATTCGGGATATTGGTTACAGAAGGATCGTAAAAGCAAGACAAACTGTCCCAAAGAAGAAGACTGTTAGAAATGTAATGACGCCGAATGGAAACTTTCAAGCTTCCGATTGAATAGAAATTATTAATTGGAATTCTTGTGCGGTGTATCCTTCCCCAGTGCCGCGGGACTTGAGTGAAGATGATGTTAAATCGTTCATCACTTCTCACACTACTCTCATCAGAGAAATACAAATGTTTCCCTGTCACACCGAGACTGTTAAGATGTGTGTCAAACTTGTGACAGAGACCTCGAATAAAGTATATGGACATAAAGCTAGAGATGGCTATATCCGAACAACACTGAAGTCTAAATCGGTTATGCCCCATTTCTCCAAAAAAATCAGACTTTAAATGTGTAATAGATATAAAAAAGAAAACGTAAAAAACCCAGTAAGCCAAAGAATGCTACTCTATGGAAAACCTTTGTAAATAGTTGCAAATATAATGTAAATGCCACACACAACAATTGGATGGTTGGTTGAGTACGGCGGAGGTGGAACTCTAAGTGTAACCACCTCCACGTGGTGAGTTTTAGGTCGTTTTGTTCTAGCAAAACAAGCGAAGAGTTGCGCACGGTGAAAATTGCGACAAATTGCTACATTTATGTTTTTTTTCTAAGATTTTGCGCGAACGGAAAAATTAGATTATTGATTAGAATTTAATTTATTTAGGTTATGTAAACTATGAAACAAGCATAAAAACTAAAGCGTGTTTATTTTTTAAGTTTTAATTAACTTTAAAAAATTAGAGAAAAGGCGCGATTTTTGCAATTTTTCATCAAATTTAAGTACGATGCGCGAATGGAAGATGTTAACCGATTTTTAAAATTTTTATGCCGTTTTTCTTCTTATTACAATAGGCAACTTTTTCGCACTAAAGCGTTACGAAAATCAAAAATTTCTTTTTTTCGACCCACCCTACTGTACATTTCACTTATTTGCTGTGGAAATTTCTGGTTCGAATCGATCGACACGTATACGTTTGGTACGGGACAAAATGACCCCTAATCGCTATTCTAGTGTTAAATATGTAACATTAATTTAAAATAAAGAGAGTACTTTATTTTATCTTTTTAATTAGTTAATTCCTAATTTATTTAATCATTAACAAGAATGTTGTGAGCATTTTATGTTACAAATATCTCTGTTATGGTTTCCTAATTTTATTCGTGACAGTTATCTTATCTATCTGAATTTTCATAAAATACCATTGATTATCTAGTGAGTTAGAGATGTTTACAATTTTATCTAATAAAAATTTAACAATAATCCAAAAAGTAGAAAGTAATTTATCTAACAATCATGGAATGATTAACTGAGCGATAAAAAACTGAGAGGCGTTCTAAGCTACGCCCTTTCTGATAACTTTTGAACTCTCTTCCGCTTAAAAACATGATATCTTTATTCATTTTGGTTCTTTAAGAATTATTTAAATGAAGATATCAACATATTTATCTAATCTTTTCAGAATTCAATTCCATGTTAAACGGTTTTATGTTCAAGTACATGGAATAAGAAAAATGTAGATTTGTCAAATATCTAATCACCAAACGACAGTTATGAATTTTCATTTTGACATACATATCATATATTCATTTACTAACAAGGCAGATTAGTTTCAAGAGAAAAGAAAATGTAAATAAAAATTCCGAATAAACAAACACAAGGGATTCATTGGAAATTAAAAAAAAAAAAAAATTCTATTCAGATGTGGAAGTTCAAAACGAAATTTTCTAATGACAGTGTAGCCGCCAATTCGGTTTTTATTATTTATTTTATTTTTTCAAATCAAATAAATATACGTATTTTGAACCAGAAATTTTACTTAATGGAAGGTTTGTTATTTTTGACCAAAAAAGTATGATTTTTTTTTTTTTTTTTTTTTTTTTTTTGTAATTTTTTATTGAACAAGTGTGAAGATATCAACACAAGAGTTTTACATTATATTTATTGAAGTTAAGATAAATTCCATGAAGTTTTATCAATCGGATATATTTGAAACGTTGTTTCATATGACGGGGGAGCATAAATACCAATGACAATTTAACAGGAGTGACGGATAAAAATTTCCGCCGCTAATTTTAAAATGTTACTTTTATCTTAATTAATCACAGTGATTAAATAGGCCAAAATACTTCTTAAAATTAGTCATGGAGTTATGCCTGATCAGGGGCGTCGCCATGGGGGGTATGGGGGGAGCCTCCCCCCCAATATATGTGAAGTTGGGAAATTTGAGCTTAGAGTTGCGAAATTCTAGATTTTTGAGACATTTTCTTTTTTAAAAGTAATAGTAAAAAAATTACGAAATTTTTATTGTTTTGGTGATTATTTTGAGTACTGCAACAGTAAACAAGTTAAATTATCAAAAGAAATACAATAAGAAATCAGCCACACTCAATCTATCATTGTATTTTTCAGTTCTACAAAAATATTGTACATCTACCAGACCTAAATTTCTCTACTCCTGTCCCTCAATAACTGACTAACCAGTTCCTTTATTTCCTCCAAAACTTTGTTCCTTTCTCAAAAATTTCACCCTACCTCCCCTTCTCCTACCAAAAGAGAATCCAGCTATTTTAATCTAAAGGGATTGCAGCTTCTTTTGAAAATTGGAGATCCCTTGTAGCACAACAGAAAGGAATATAGTAACCTACTTGAAACACAGCTATGGGCAAGAAGATTTGATGAGTTTTTTGACTAATTTTGCTATTTTTGGACAATGTTTTACTCATTCTCGTGATTTTTTTGCCGCAAAAATTAGTTAACCCTTCGCTGTCAAGTAAAAAGCGTTATATGAGCAAATACGAATATAAGAAGTCGTTAGTTTAGATAAATTTGTCACATTTTACTTTTATTTGTGTGCGGAAATATATATCAGTCCCGTTCATTTATATTTATATGTGTTTATAAAATTTTAAACCAAAAGTCCAGTGTTCTGTGTTCAAAGCTGTCCTAAAAAGTTACTATAAATCTCAGGACGAAGAAACCCTTCATAATAGGAAAAGAGTTTTCGTGCAAGATTTTGGACCATCTAAAAATCCATTCGACGATGAAAAAGGTAAAAAATGGACGATTTTAATTTGGAAAGAAAATGACCATGAAAGCAGTCCATCAACTGAAGAAAAAATCGACATGCACTGTAACACTGACACGTTGCACTTGAATAAAATTTTGAAGAAATAAAGATTTCCTTACAGACAAGTTCACAAACAATTATGAATATTAGGATGTGACTGGAGAAGCTGAGTTCCAAAACCACCGTAGGAAAACGGTTTCACCAAAGGCAATAGATAAAAATAATAGCACAGCAATGGACATTGATACACATAAGTTTTACAGTAAAGAATTATAAGAAATACAAGAAAATTTCGGGAATTTAGTAATGGGCTTAAATGACAATGTTTCCTATATCAAAAGAATATTGCAGCAATGCATTCCATATTTAAATTACAATTGTGCAAGGGAAAAGTTAATAATGTTTCCACCTGGATATGAGAAACCGGATGTACATGACTTGCAATGCCAAATAGAAATAAACCAAATCCCAACTCACCTAACAAACCTTTTACTCATACCATGAAATTCAAAGACTATTTGGGTCACGCCGTCAAACTATATACTCGTACCTTATCATTCACAGCAGCTTATCTTTATGGCGTTGCATCCAATGAAAGAATCTTTAGTCAAATAAAAATTTTAAAAATATATATTGCAAGCTACAATGAGGGATGACAAACTTGACAACCTAATGCTTTTAAAATATGACAGTGAAATAGGGAATTTTATTAAACTTAGCGATGTTATTAATAGGTGGGCTTCTTTGAAGACCACTATGGCGAGGCCATATATTTGTATTAGATTTGTAGTCGAAATTAATCTGTTTTCAAAATTTATTTCCCTTTCTTCTGTTTAACGCTAGCATTCAAAATCATTTCTCTTTATGTCTAATTTACGTGCAATCGTTATACCCACATAAATATTCTTTTATTGTTTCTGTTAAAAACTATCATTCAGAAAAATGATTTATTTGTTATTTCTAATTTAAGCACTATTCCTTCCCCGCAGATAAATTCTTTATTGATATTTTATTTGTTAAACGCCACTTTTTTACAAATCTGTTTACACAATGTAAAGATCATATAGTTAATTTAAGCTTGCTGGCGGCTCGTAAATGCATTAAAATACTGTAAAAGCACTTATTTTCGCGAGTCGTAATTTTCGCGAAAATGAAGATATCGGTGATTTCGCGTGCTGAAAATTTCGCGAATTTTATATGAACTGAACCGAAACTTGAAAAATTCCGAAACTACCTAAATAGAACCCCTTTTGCATAAGGCAATTTAAGAAACTTCCTTTTGTTGGAAAAGTCCCCCCCCACCCCCCCTCTCCCCATCGCTCTAAAAATAAATGGCTTCAAAGAAGCTGGTATAAATATTGTAAGTGAATGAACTGCATTCTATTAGTTGTATTATTGTTTTTATTCAAGAAGTAGTTGTATAATATTCAAGAAATAGTTGTATAATATTCAAGAAATAGTTGTAAATATCCAAGAAATTTTTGTACTTATTTCTTATTTAAGTAACTATAATCATTAGATTTCGAAAGTGAAAATTTTCTGATTTTTCATTATTATTTGAGGCGAAAAAAAATATATATTTCGCGAGGCTTAAATTTTCGCGATTACGGCGGGCTCGCGAAAATCGCGAAAATTAAAGCCTCGAAAAAATAAGTGCTTTTACAGTACACATAAATTTCATTTTCACTTCGGCCGGTAAATAGATATTTGACATTAATTATCCTCACCGTTATACTCTATGTAAGCAATAATAGGTTTGCTTTATTATTTCACTTATTAATTCGTTGCCAAATGTGGTGTCTGTCCTTGGCATTTATCTAGTTCAAATTTTATATATCTCCCAGTTTAACGGTTATTTTGTGATTGGCGTATTGGCTCAAGACAGATGTATTCTTGATGTATTAAATTACGCAGATTGAAAGGGACTTGCTCTCTGATCTTCGTACTGTAAACAGCTTAAAAATTTGCTGAGTTAGGGAGGCCGCCATTGCTTTACATCTTATGTCCACTTCCGTAAAAATAAATACTTTTCCATGGAAACTGTTCTTCTGAATTATTGCCTGATGTATTTTTCTAGGAAACGGATCATCTCATCTGGGTTTGCATTTAGTAACATCGTCTTTGTACTCAACTATTGTGTTTACTATCACGACCGGAGTATTAAATAAAAAATACTCCATAACCACAAGAATTAATATTAAGTGAAAACTAGTCGGATGTGCCAATCCCAAAATTTTCTTCTACTCCATACATGTTAATGCCTCAAAATTTGCAATCACAGGGCCAAAATTAAATGACAATTCTTTGCCTATAATAACAAACTCTAAAGGTATAGATTTGTTGAATTGTGTGCATTTAACCTTCCGTCTACCAGACGGGTCCATTGGACCCGACATGTACATTCAAAATATTTATTCAAACCAGAAATTTCTTCAAAACAAACTAAATGTATAAATCAGACAATAATAAGTTAAATAAACAAATTAAATAGTTTTAAGTAAAAATTCTGGTGTAGAATGTTTTTATAAAACTTGAGTAAAATTTCCGGTAGTTCTAGGGTTAAAAAGGAGATATAAGCATAGCATTTTTCAAACAAATCATTGAATTTTGGCACCCAGCCTCTTAGATGTATGCAACCAAAATTCCTTACTCAAAGTGCACAAAAGCGATAGCTTTGGACAGTATAGACCCAAGCCTAATAAGGACCTATTTATGTGGAAGTGCTACTTATGTGGAATGTGAAGTTTGACTAAATTCCGTGCATTAGTTTTTAGATACAGATATCGCAAAATCGTGAAAAATGCTGCATAGCAGCGCCACCTGCTATATGATATACATAAAAAGCTAATCTGCATCTAATTATGTCAAGGTTTAACAGAATATTACGTTTGATCAAATTCCGTGCAATAGTTTTTGAGATATAATTATCGCTAAAATCATGTAAATCGTGAAAAATGCCGCATAGCAGTGCCACCTGTTGGACGACTTACACCAAAAACAAATCAGCACCAATTTTTATCAAGGTACAGCCAAACCTCATTAACACGAACTGTTTCCGATTGCCTCGTCCAGTTGTATGTAATGTAGTTAAGTTCCGATAACACGAACTACTTTTAATAAGAACAAAAAAAGTTTCCCCTTGAGTGTTCGCGTTAACGAGGTTCGACTGTATAAGTGAATCTCTAAAGGTTTCTTAAATTTCGTGTATTAGTTCTTGTGTTAGAGCGCCCACAAAATTTGTATCACATAGAGACAGACAGATATTTTCTAAAAACAGTCGAATCGTGTTCAGGACTTACTAAAACGTATAAATCAGTCTAAAGCCGGAAGTCGAATTTTTTCATGAATCCAATACTTTCTTCTTGTAAAGATAGAAGAAAGTAAAAAGAGTATTTATTTTTTTAGTAAACAAACCCATGATTAGAATTTTTTTGTTTTCAGTTTCAGAATTTTTCTTTGGAAATGAATTTTTTATGCTAAAATATCATTATAATTATTACACACATTGTGCATATCATTTTAGTCGAAAATTGGAGCAATTTGTTTCAAGTTGGGAAATTTTCGAATTCTCCCCCCCCCCCCCCCCCCGAAAAAATATCTGTGGCTACGCCCCTGTGCCTGATTCCACATTTTACCTCCGTGAAATCGGCGCATATGATGGGGAGTATGTCCAAGTGTTCCCAAACTGAGCGGTCACTTTTCTACGGAACTACTCAGCAAATTTTTTTTTTTAATTGAAAAAAGGAACTTTCTTACTCGAGCTTGCACAAACAACATGTATATCAGTTTTTATAATTTACTATATTTATATAGTGTACTAAACTTGACTAGTCGGATGTACCAATCCCAAAACTTTCTCCTGTCTCATACATGTTAATACTTTAAAATTCTCTATCACAGTGCGAAACATGAATAGCAATCTTTGCCCATCATGAGGATTCTAAAGATATGAAATTCTCTAAAACCTAATCAGCAACAACTTATGACAACGTCTATCTGAAGCTGAAGTTTCATGAAAATCCCGGCATTAGTTTTTGAGATAGAGCTATTGCGGAAATCCTGAAAAATGCAACATAGCAGCGCCACCTGTTGTGAAATTTACACCAAAACATAATCAGCACCAATATTTATCAAGGAATATCTGATCTGAAATTTGATGAAAATTCGTTCATTAGTTCTTGAGATAGAGCTATTGCGGAAAAATCGTGAAAAATGCAGCATAGCAGCGCCACCTGTTGGGGGATTTATACTAAAACATGAACAGCACCAATTGCTAACTGAATCTAAAATTTGATGAAAATCTGTGCATTCGTTCTTTTGATAAAGCTATTGCGGAAATGGAAATTGTGAAAAATGCAGCATAGCAGAGCCACCTGTTGGGCGATTTACACCAAACACTAATCAGCACTAATTTATATCAGTGAATAACTGAATATAAATTTTTATTAAATTTCGCACATTAGTTCTTGTGATAGAGCGCCCACAAAATTTGTGTCACACACAGACAGACAGAGTCACAGACTCACAGACAGACATTTTACAAAAATATGTTTTGACGACCCCTAAAACGTGTAAATCCGTCGATAACCTGAAGTTTAAAATTTTCACGAATCGAATACTTTCTTTTTCTAAAGATAGAAGAAAGTAAAAATAATCACTAAATAATAACCACCATTTTTTACTATCTTCTAGCTTTACCAGAAGAAAGTATTGGATTTGTGAAAACTTTCGAATCCTGAAAAACATGTTTTTAGAAAATGTCTGTGACTCTGTATGTGACGTAAATTTTTTGGGTGCTCTATCTGAAGAACTAATACACGGAATTTAATAAAAATTTATATTCAGGTAGTCCCTAATATAAATTGGTGCTGATTAGTTTTTGGTGTAAATCGCCCTACAGGTGGCGCTGCTATGCTGAATTTTTTGCGATTTCTGCAATAGCTCTATCTAAAGAACTAATGCACAGATTTTCATACAACTTCAGATTCAGTTAGTCCTTGATATGAATTGGTGCTAATTACATGTTGGTGTAAATTGCCCGACAGGTGGCGCTGCTGTGCTGCCCTTTTCACGATTCCCGCTATAGCTCTATCTCAAGAACTAATGCACGAATTTTCATCAAACTTCAGATTCAGTTAGTCCTTTATATGAATTGGTGCTAATTACATGTTGGTGTAAATTGCCCAACAGGTGGCGCTGCTGTGCTGCCCTTTTCACGATTCCCGCAATAGCTCTATCTCAAGAACTAATGCACGAATTTTCATCAAACTTCAGATTCAGTTAGTCCTTTATATGAATTGGTGCCAATTACATGTTGGTGTAAATTGCCCAACAGGTGGCGCTGCTGCACTGCCCTTTTCACGATTCCCGCAATAGCTCTATCGCAAGAGCTAATGCTCGAATTTTCATCAAACTTCAGATTTTGTTAGACGTTTACACAAGTTGTTGCTGATTAGGTTTTGGTATAAATCACCCAATAGGTGACGTTGCAAAGCTGGAGTTTTCCTGATCCCCGCAATAGCTCTATCTCAAAAACAAAAGCACGGATTTTTTCCAAACTTCAGATTCAGTCAGACGTTGACACAAGTTGTTGCTGATTAGGTTTTGGTATAAGTCACCCAACAGGTGGCGCTGCTAGGCTGCATTTTGCTGGATTTACACGATTTCAGCTATAGTCCTATCGTAAGAACTAATGCACGGAATTTCATATCTTTAGAATCCTCATGAGGGGTATAGATTGCCGCTTAATTTTGGAAGTGTGATTTTGGCGAATTTTGAAGTATTAACATGTATGAGATAGAAGAAAGTTTTCGGTTTGGTACATCAGACTAGTTGGTATTAGCCTAAAATTAAATAGGCTCTTTGGAATAAGCATTAAAAATATCAGGCTGAAAATTGTAAAATAAGTGGTGATTTTCCAATTAGCCTACAGCTGCATGCATATTCTCTGCTGAATAAATTTAGAAAATATCCGGGCTGATTGGAAAAGTGGCGAATGATTCTTCCATTAGCCTGGTTTGAAAAAAAGGAGGATTTTTCAATTAGTCTACGATATTGTATGTATTTTAAAATTACGAATAATAAAAAAAATTTCATAGGAAAACTCACACCGTTATTTATAAAGAATTTTATTTAATTAATATTCAAATACAACATAAGTCGGTGCAATTGTTAAATTCTTGTGAATTAATCGAGTGACACCTGCTGAACGGAAGTCAGCGGTGTTGGGTATTGAACGTGTAAGTAGTGACCAATATAATGGTGACCGGTCGTCGGTGACTTTAATGACATATCAAGTGGTAACCGCTCATAGTTTACTTTAAGATTATGTAACGTTGATCATGTGGATATATCTTATTTTTACTTATTATTTATTATTTTGATTTTTACTTATTATTATGAACCCCTTTTTTCCCCCTTCAGGCTGGTTTCATTCATTTTATCTCAGGAGTCACCAAACTTGTACTTTAATTTTTAAACACTACCTTTTTATTTACTTTCTTCTATCTTTACAAGAAGAAAGTATTGGATTCGTGAAAAATTTTGACTTCCTGTTTTTGATTGACTTTTTCGTTTTAGAGGGTCCTGAACACGATTCGATGAGTTTTAGAAAATGTCTGTCTGTGACAAAACTTTTGTGGGTGCTCTATCTCAAGAACTAATTCACGGAATTTCACAAAACTTTAGATTCAGTTAGACATAGATATAAAGTGGTGCTGATTACCTTTTGCTGTATATCGCCCAACAGGTGGCGCTGCTATGCTGCATTTTTCACGATTTCTGCAATAGCTGTATCTCAAGAACTAATGCACGGATTTTCAAAAAACTTCAGATTCAGTTAGCCCTTGATATGAATTGATGCTGATTACGGTTTGGTGTAAATCGCTTAACAGGTCGCACTGCTATGCTGCATTTTTTACGATTTTCGCAATAGCTCAAGGACTAATGCGCGAATTTTCATCAAACTTCAGATTCAGGTATACCTTGATAAATATTGATGCTGATTATGTTTTGGTATAAATCGTGCAATAGGTGGCTCTGTTTTGCTGGATTTTTCTCGATTTTTACAATAGCTCTATCTCAAACACTAATGCACGAATTTTCATCAAACTTTAGATTCCTTTAGACGTTGTCATAAGTTGTTGCTGATTAGGTTTTAGTGTAAATCACCAACAGGTAGCGCTTCTATGCTGCATTTTGTATGATTTATACGATTTTAGCAAAAGTCATATCTCATGAAATAATGCATGGAATTTCATATCTTACGAATCCTCATGATGGGCATAGATTGCTATTTAATTTTCCACTGTGCTAGCTAATTTTGAAGTATTAACAGGTATAAGATAGAAGAAAGTTTTGGGATTGCACATCCGACTAATTTTCAAAAGGCCTCCATTTTGCCAATTATGAACTTTTATGACTAAATGTTGATGTCAGATCCAGAGAATATCATAATTTTTTAGAATCTAATCAAAAATTTGGTTTCAGATGACCGAGTCGTGAGAAAAATAATCGCCTGATTTGAGGACATTTGAACGCACCTAGAGCGGATCTAGAGAGCAGGGATGAGACTTCCGACTTTTTGAATACCAGTATAATCTTACAGAAAAGGTTATTTTATTTAATCGGAAAATTGTTGTGATATAAGAGAACAAAATTTTCCCTAAGATTATACTGGTATGCAAAAAGTCGGAAATCTCATCCTTGAGAGAGTCTTCAAGGAAGGGGACAGTTGGACGCACCAAGAGCGGATCTAGAGAGTTTTTAAGGGGGGGAGGACACTTGGATGCACTAAGAGCGGATGTAGAGAGTCTTTAAGGGAGGGGACATTTGGACGCACCAAGAGCGGATCTAGAGAGTCTTCAAGGGAGGGGGCATTTGACGCACCAAGAGCGGATCTAGAAAGTCTTCAACGGACGGACGGTATTATAAACTCGCGATTTTCACGCAAGGATGGATTTATAATCTTTCTAAACAAAGTACAACTCATCAGTACATATACAGTAAACGTTTCATATAACGACAGCCTATTATAGAGATTTTCTGATCATAATGATCATTCGAATTAGAACCTATACATGTAGAGGAAAGATTTGTACTTTGAACATATATGTACCTTGAACCTACACAGTTTTTACCGCTATCTATTGGATTTGTATAAAATTAACCAATTTAGTTTTGAGATATTCCCCTAGAAAAATATGTCACCTAGCAGTTGGCCTCTTTAAGGCCTGTTTAAGTTGTCATCACATGTTGCAGACAATTGTTAAAAAATAGATTTGATCTTCAAAAAGTAAATTTTTTAAAGCTAGGTCATTCCATACAAAATGAGCAAATCAGCTGTGGCTGACATGAGACAGATTTTAATAAAAATCAGTATAGAAGTAGATCATATCAATTTATGAGTAAATGTAAAATAATAGATTTCAGGATTGTTTATTTAAATATTAGAATTTACAGTAAAAGTTGATGCAAAATCGAGGTATTGTCTACATGCTTGAAATATCAATTTTGACTATTACCATTAGGAATAAAAAGATTATATTAAAAATTAATTATAATTAAGAATGAATAATAAGTAACAGATTAGCATAAGTTAGTAATTGTATTTTTATTCCTTAATGAGAAAAAAATATTTTTGAAAAATATTTAGGGGAAAATGCAATATTGCTATTGCTCGTTTATACACGAAGGACAGCTCTGAAAAGTTTACAATTCCTTGACGTTATAGCTGAAAGCATATATTTTAAATATTGAAACTTTCATTCTTGCCTTTTTATTCCTTAATGAGAAAAAAAAGAAATAGTAAATAATGTTGAGGGTAAAATGCAATATTTATATGGATTGTTTGTACATAAAGGGAACCTCTTTTAAGATGTTTAAATTATTTGATATTATAGATAAAAGTGTATATTTTAAATATAGAAACTTTTATTCTTGCTTTCAGTTTATTTTTGGCTATTAATATATTTGTTTTAAACTACAGTAAATATATATATATATATTACGTTGAACAAAAAATTATATATTTATCCTCTAAATCCATAGATGGCAGCACTACATTATTTCCCCTTTGAAATCGTGCAATATTGTAAAAAAACGGGCGCGGATTCAAAGAGGAAAGCCTTTTGAATGCAACAAATATTACTTTTTTAACCCAATTTTGTGACGTTAGGAATCAAACGGCAATCTTGAATTTTTTTAGCATATCATGAACTTATTGATCTTTATGTCTGTGCAATAACTGTAATGTCTGACCTTTCCTTCATTATTTTTTTGCCTATCAATAAGAGGAAAAATTACGATTTTGTCATTTTTTTTAAGTTCCTAAATTTTTTTTTAAGTGAAGGAAATACATGGCAACATAAAAACTTTAGCAATGCGATCTTAATATGTAACACTACATCAGGCACCAATTTCACAGATGTTTTTGAATTCCTTTAATTTTTATAACGTTTTTAATTTTCTCACAATTGAAAAATTTTCAATTTTTACAACAAATTTAAGATTAATCATGACGTTACCAAATTATTATTGCTAAATAAATATGAAGATAATTTTTCAGAGATTACAATATTACAAAAAGATTTAATTTATGTTAAATATTTTTCAAGAGACGGAACTTCAAACTTGCATCTTTGAACGATTGTAAACATGCCATTCTATATTACAAGTTTTTTAAATGTCCAGAATTTCCAAAAATTATTTTTTTTTGTCGAAATATTTTACAATGCTCTATTTGAATATGAATTGAATCTGTGTATCAAATTTTATTAAAATCGGTTATTATGCAGCCACCACTTTTTAAAAATTTTCGTTCATTTTGTGTGGAATGACCCAGCTGCAACTTCTCATTATACCTCGTTACCAACAGTTATTTGTTTTAAATTCAAAGTTATACCAAAAAGAGTATTTATAGTGCAGTATTAAGATAAGTTTCAAATTATGTTAAGCCTGACTAGAAATGGTAAGAAGTCATTATTTTTCAAGTCATCAATTTTTTGTACCTTGAACCTAGCAATAGTGTTGTATTTTTTGAAGTACAACACAATTACATATTAATCTGTTAAAAAGTCAACAAATGAAAATGTTATTTCAGGAAAATTTATCCTTCTAGGCCACTGAACTTTTTAACAGAGTTCCAAAAACTATCTCACAGAGTTCCACAAACTCTCTCGTGAGTTTCAACTTTTTTCGGCTAGATACAACCACTAACACTCACTCTAATTGGGTATAAAGCTTCGCTTTAACAGATTGGCTCTTGCAGCTGGTTTTATTTTAAGCGCATGTACATACTTTACATTTGTTCAGATTTTAGACACAATGACGCTCACTGAGTTTTTCGATGTGAACAGGCATTCAATTCTGGGAGTGTACCACCTCAAAAATGGCTGCCTAAGATATCTCAAGAATCCAGTGTGAACACGGTATAATATAAGAATAAAAAACACAATTCTAAAAGAGCAATTCATGCATCTAAGGGTTAAAGATGCATACCACAGAGGAAAATGCACTTCCAGCAATGATTGATCTTAGTCAGTCCTTTTACCGAATTCTTTTGCGCGTCTCTGTAAATGAACGATATGTACTATGCACTCTATAATCCATAGAAAACATGCATGACCTTTCAGGTATTTCTTTATGTTTGAAGTATCATAATATCTCTCTATTCTAAAAAAAAGTAACTACCGCTGTCACCGCCGCCGCCGGTTTTGAATTTTTTGTGACCGGAGGTCTTTCTTCGTTAATATTAAGAAAAATAATGCATACAAAAATATGAAAATCTGTAGTGTTATACAGAAATGTTTGATAAACACGCTGATGCAGACAGTTTTCAAATCGAAGAATTATTTTAAGAGTTATTTAATGCTAAAGTTGGACAAAATCGTTCCACTAAAAAAGTTTTATAGTAGCAAAAACTATACATCGGAATTTAATAATTTTTAGTACATTTTATACGTTATAATTTCCCGGTGTGCAGAATTGATTTATTTTTTTTAATTTGACTCATTTTTCGAGGTTTTATATCTATTTTAAATTCAAATTTTCAGCATTTCGAGAGATATTTTTTTACAGATTTTAGAAAATGATATTAATTTAAACTGTTGCCAACTGTATAAACAGCGGAAACAATAATGTTTGCTTAAAAAAAAATATATATATATTTATACGTGTAATAAATAAAAAAATTATTTACACGTGACTATTATAAACAGAAAAAAACATTTGGAATTAGAATTAAATTATTATGTACAAAAAGCAGGAAATTATTAAACATTACGTCATAAAAACTATAATTACACGTGAATTTTAAGAGAGAAAGGAATTTGTAAAATAATAAATTTATTAACATGCGTTAGAAGTCTTAAATAGGAGAAATTACGTCATATTTACGCCACATTACAGTTATTACATAAAATGAACACAAAATAATATTGCAAAACTGTTTAAATTTACAAATTGCGCTAGACATTTATTTGATATTTTGAGAGGATACTTTTCAACTATTTTTCTTAGGAAAGCGCAAATAATATTTTATTTCTAACACAAGTATTTTCACTAGATTAATTTTCACACAATTATTCTAATTGATAAACAAATCATATTAGATGTAAATTTCCAACTGGGCGAAAAATGTCCGGACCAGGATTCGAACCCGGGACCTCCTGGCTGAAGCCGCCAGTGCTCTGCCATCTGAGCTATCCCGGACGATTCTGGTCGAACTTTTTCACCCAGCTAACCTTGAAGATTAAAGTAACTGGTCTGAAACCTGGTTCAGCTCAACAGAATAAATTTCAGGTAATGGAACTCCAGAAATCGCTGGATACGAAATTACACTAGATTAATTTTCACACAATTATTCTAATTGGTAAACAAATCATATTAGATGTAAATTTCCAACTGGGCGAAAAATGTCCTATTTTTCGTCCTATAAATGGACATTTAAAAATAAATTAATTAAGCGAAAATTGTCCTATAAATGGACATTTTTCGCCCAGTTGGAAATTTACATCTAATATGATTTGTTTACCAATTAGAATAATTGTGTGAAAATTAATCTAGTGTAATTTCGTATCCAGCGATTTCTGGAGTTCCATTACTTGAAATTTATTCTGTTGAGCTGAACCAGGTTTCAGACCAGTTGCTTTAATCTTCAAGGTTAGCTGGGTGAAAAAGTTCGACCAGAATCGTCCGGGATAGCTCAGATGGCAGAGCACTGGCGGCTTCAGCCAGGAGGTCCCGGGTTCGAATCCTGGTCCGGACATTTTTCGCCCAGTTGGAAATTTACATCTAATACAAGTATTTTCACTTGAATATTAAAAAGAGGAAGAATAGTTTGGTCAAAATTACGTCAGATTAACAACGATTAATTTAAAATGTCTCATTTAAAAGAACTTTCTTTTCGCTTTGTTAAAAAATATCAGGAGACAAAGATTCTGTTTACTTAATTCCTTTTATATTAGCTTATTTTGAAATGTTGTTACACGTGTCTACGTCATAAAGTTACTTTTATTTCGACGTTTTATTTGTATTTTTATTAATGCTGTACTAATTTATTTGTTCTTTCGTTATTTAAAATAAAAATTATGTCAATTTGTATAATTTGGCGAGTGGTTTGGCGATTTATATAATTTGGCGAAATTAGTCGACGGGATAATCAAGTAGTACCGCAGCGGATTTGGCGTTAAAATTTCCCCAATCAAAGAGAAATGAATAGAAATCAATTTATAGGGAGATCGCCATTGTTTTTTAAATTATAATTCAATCTTTCGAAATCTTTTTAAAGCCGATCACATTAGCGTGCATTTAGAGTCTGCGGTGTCTGGACGGGGGTTGGCGAGCGTAGCTCGTAGGGGGCCGAGCCCCCTAGTTATTAAAATGGACGTAAGCGATTTTTCCCCCATGGATCATAATTTACTGGTATTCTTTTGTGTGTCTCTGTAAAAGGACTATCAATTATATTTATTCTGTACTCCTGAGAAAGAGTGTTGCAGTCAATATCAATGATGTATATCAATCTCATTATAATTGAAATTTCATAATATCAATAAAATGCACCGCACACGATTTTTCCCTATAGACCGTAATGTATAATAGAATTCATTTGTGTGTCTGTGTAAACGAATAAAGCATTTCCAAAGTAAACCTAAATAACATACAAAAATTTCATAGCAATCCGAGTATATTTACGAGAGTTGGAGCTCGAACAAGCTGAAGGCAGACAGACAAACCGAATTCATAAACACTTTTCAACTATTACACATTGGAAAGTGTTAACAAAGCCTTTTTAGCTTTTCCACCATAGCTATTAGATTGTGTGTGGGAAAACCTTGAGAATGCTTCTCAAGTTTTTCATAAAGAGAAAATACTCCTCTTCCATAATTGTAACGATTATTTCTCCATTCATGTCTTAAAGATATTGTAATGACCTATATTGTAAGGACCCAACCTTTATTGGTACGCGACTCACCTAATACGGTGGCGCATCTAATATCAGTATGGAAATTGCTTATGACCTCTTTAACCTTTATCTACTGCATTACGATCTACTGTAGATTTTTTTATGTAATTTTTTTTTTCAATTACTACGATAAGAATTAAAGGATATACATAAACAAAATACTCACTCGTGAGAAATTTAATTCGTTAGACGTAATTAATTAAAGTAATACTTTAAAATACCGTCAATACACTATGCCTAAAATATTGTAACAGAAAACCCACATATTATTTTAAATAAATTTTAAACTCTTGTAAATGCTAAATAAAAAGAAGACATTCGCAAATTAATAATAAAAAAATATTAAATTGACATAGTTTTATTTTACACATGAAAATTGAGTAAAAATTCAATTTTAATGGCATTAAAAGAAACTATTTGTTTTTTAGGTTTCGATCTTGTTAGCAGTCCTTTAGTTATGCAACGCCCATATTCCAGGGACAACATGTTCTCTCGCATCTCCACATACGCTATATGAATTTACATATGCCATTTCTAGCATAGCAAAAAATGAGCCGGTGCCACACCTTTTTCAATTTCCTATAAAAAATAACAATGAAACAGAAAGGAAATACCAGGGAAATCATTACTTCACTACAATTTAGTAATTACATTAGGAAGTAGATAAACCCGATGGATAAGTACACAGACCAAAAGAAAACAAAAAATTTTTCTCCAACACCCAGTGTACTGGCCGAGTAATTCAGTAACCGCTGAGTAATTCATCTGTTAAATCAAATACATACACCGTTCACCTACAATATTTAGTCGGATCATATTCTAAGATCATAATGAACACATTAAAAAATCCAACACTTATCTTATATCCTTTACTGTGTTTGCAGCAATAAAAAGACGAGCGTGACAATCTGTACAAAATATCGGCAAAAAACACATCGGCTGTTTCAAAGATAGCCTCCTTCCTCGCTAAAATAACAAACATAGAACTACTGCTGCCATGTGTCCAGAAAAAGTGAAGTTAAAAGAGTGTTTTTGCAAAGTACCATTAGAATATTAGTAATAATCACTATGGATTGAAAGTTTAAAGTGAGTGGTACTTATAAGTACAGTCAGTAGATAAAGGGTTAAGCTATCGGCTATTCTATCCTACAAAAAAGACATATTTTCATACGAAGGTACAATATCAAGAAAAACAAAAATTGGAAATCCCAATGTGTGTAAGGTAAATAATAATTAAAACAGCACACATATTACAAAGATAATAAAACGAACGTATAATTATTATCAAAACACAACTTTACAATCAGTGGGATTTCTGGCACTGGTGTTTACCGATGAGGACATCTATATCATGTTAAAACTGGTTAATTTTAACCTTAAGTCACTTTCTAAATGCAGTTTATTTCTGTACTTGTTTTTCAAAAACAGCAAAGTAGAAAAAGCACGTTCACAAAAGTAATTCGTGTTGAACCCCATCAAGGATCTCAAAGGTGATTTAGATATTTTTGGATGGTCTGCCCGTATATTCATCCAAAATGAAATTAAGGATTTTTCCTTGAAAACTGTCTTCAAAGAGGAATCGCAAGATAGCTCAATTAACGAGTCTTTATCGCGTGGTGAGAGTTTTGGGATTTTCAAGTGTTCTTCTTCAAAAGAATTTCTAATCCACAAGTAACCCTCATCGATTTTAGGAAAATAACTCCTAAAACGATTTTGTTTTATAAGTAAACGAATAGAAAACATTTCACTTTTAAGGGGGTCCGGGGCTAAAAATTCTCAAAAAAAAAAAAAAAAAAAATGCATTTTTTTTTCCCTAGACGTCAATCCTTTAAGGTGCTCTTTCATGAATTTTGCCGTTTCCTTGTTGAGTTTTATTTAGTACGATTCCAGAAAGTCGTGCAAGATAGGGAACGCATCAAAATCATTTTCTTCATTTCATAGTTTTAACGCTTTCGAACATAGTTGAAAAGTGTTTATGAATTCGGTTTGTCTGGCCGTCTGTTCATCTATCTGACCTTTCACTTGCGTAAATATAGTCAGATTTCCATATAATTCACATATGCTATTGAGATTTACTGTCGTATGTTCGGTACTGAAAATTGAGTGTGTAGCATTTACAGTTCATTTACAGAGGCACCCAAAAGAATGCCGTTACATTATGGTCTAAGGCTGTGGTTCCCAACCTTATTTTGGCCGTGTCCCACTTAAGCATCTTTAAAATCGCGATGCCCCCCCACCTTTCCTCCAGTCTGTAACATAATTTTTATTATATAAAATTGAACTGTTATTTACACGGAAGAAGCCTAAAAGAGATAATTAAGTAAGTATGATAAATCCTTTCACGTAGGGATGCACAACCTGTGGCCCGCAAAATTAGTTAATTTATAACTGGATATAATTACAATTTTTGCCCATAGGTCGCAGAAATAAATCATGAATTTTGTCAATTTGCCACAGGAAAATTGAAAATTTCGTCAGTCAGTTAAGAATCGCGAATTTCGTTGATCGGGTACGAAAATATAGCTAATTTTGTCGATGAGGCGCAGAAAAAAATGCAAATTTTGTCCATCGAGCTTGGAAAAATCGCGAATTTCGTAGGTCGGGAACGGAAAAATCGCGAATTTCGTTGATGATGCGCGGAAAACTTGCAACTTTTGTCGATGTTCCGCGGAAGAATTTTAAGGTTTGTTTGTCGTCTGCGGCAAAATCTTGAGTTTTGTCAATCGAGAGAAGAAGTCGCGAATTTCGTCGATTTGCCGAGCGAAAAAATAGAAAATTTCGTCAGCCATTTAAGAATCACGAATTTCGTCGATCGGGTGCGAAAAAATCAAGAAATTTGTCGCTTACTAGCGGAAAAATCTCAAAATTCGTTGATCGACTGTGGAAAAATCTCATGTTACATCTGTTTATAGCGAATTTCTTCAATTTGCCGCGGGAAAAATTGCAAATTTTGTCAGAGTCAGTAACGAATCGCGAATTTCGTTGATCGAGTTCGAAAAAAATCGCAAATTTCGTTGATGAGGTGCGGAAAAATCGCTAATTTCGTCGGTCGGACACTAAAAAATTACTCATTTTTTTGGTCGGGTAGAAAATATCGCGGATTTTGTCAATCAGGTGCCGAAAAATCGCAAATTTCGTTGATAAGTGACGGAAAAATCGCGAGTTTTATCGATGGTGCGCGAAATAATTGAAAATTTCGTTGATCGGCTGCGGAAAAATTGCTAGCTTCGTCAGTTTATCGCGAGAAAACGCGAATTTTGTTAACTTGCCACTAGAAAAAAATGCAAATTTTGTTAGAGTCAGTTAAGAATCACGAATTTCGTCGATCAGGGGCGGAAAAATCGCAAATTTTGTCAATCGGGCACTGAACAATTGCAAGTTTTGTCGATCAGACTCCGAAAAATCGTGAATTTTGTTGTCTGGCCACGAAAAAAATCGCGAATTTCGTCGATCAGGCGAGAAAAAAATCTCAAATTTTGTCAATCGGGCGCGGAAAGATAGCGAATTTTGTCGATCAGCTGCGGAAAAATCGAGAATTTTGTCGACCAGGAGCAAAAAAATTGCGAATTTTGTCACCCGGCTTCGTAAAAATTGCGAATTTTGTCGATCAGGCGTGGAAAAATTACAAATTTCATTGGTCATGCGTGAAAAATAGCGAATATCGTTGATCAGGTGCGAACAAATCGCAAATTTCGTTGATGGGCTCCTCCTGTCCCCTTCATTCATAAAGTTCACATTTTTTTTGGCACTAGATACGTTCATGCCTATGTTTGTTTTTTAGTACTTTTAATAAAACGAAATTTACTCCCTCGAATAAAGTCAAGGGATATTATCAGTACTTCTAAATACTCCTGGCTATATCTCTGTTATATATACAAACGTATATATAACAGAGTATATATACAACCGTATATATACAAACGTATATATAACAGAGTATATATACAACCGTATATATACAAACGTATATAAACGTATTGATATATCCTTGCCAACTAAATTGGATATGTTGACTGTGTAGGGGAACCTAGAGGGGCAAAAATTCCTCCCCTCTCTGAAACCTTATTTTTTATCTGATTATAGGCCACAGATCACCTCCCCGGAATAGGCTTCTCTCCGTGTTACTCATGAGGCCCTCAACAACCCAGAAATTTTTGTAAGTGGCCCTTCTCTTAAAAAGGTTGTGCACCCCCACTTTCACGTTCAAAAGTATAAAATATAATTTTTTTGTTATAAATGTGTTTTTAACACAATTCCCTGAATTTAAAGGAGGCCATATATTTTCGCATTTGCAGCTAGAAAATTTTGTTTTTCTTTGGCAACTTACATTAGACACAAAAGTGTTATAGTTTGCATTTTTAGCTTCATGAAATATCTTCACGAGACTCTCACATTTTGCATTACATTTGATAAAGTTGATACATTTTACAATTGATTTTTGTATTTTATTAAGAATAGGCGAAGTTTCAAAACACCAAGACTGTATGACTAACATAATTTGCAAATAGTATTTCCAGATTTGCAATTTAAGAATTTTATGTAGCCGCTTTTATTTCCCCCATAACATACATATCTGGTTGCAGGCTTTCTTTTTCCCATTATCGTTAGTTTTCCTCCATGTGTTATCCTATTTTAAATTTTATAATGCACATGTCATGTTGTATTTTTATACATTGTTGATGTGGTCTGCACAAGAGCCATAAGAAGTTAATTTCATTTGGAGACTTATTAATTTTATAAAAGTAGTGCATCGTTCAGATATTTCAAACATTTTTTACGTTAAATGTGTTCAACATAGTCAGTTTTATATATACACTTATTAACTTCACATGTAAAAGTTCTTCATGCGATACATTGCACTGCGATTGAAATAAAAGTTTCAATAAATAATAAAAGAAAGACGTGTGTAACACTAAAATAATATTAAAACCAGAAAAATTATAAAAAGTTTTAAATATATAAGCGGTGTCTAAGTCTAAATATAAAAGAGCACTTTCATACAATTATTCCAGTAGCAGCTGTGTTTTGAACTTTTATGTGGGAACTTTTGGAAAATTTATTTTTATTCAGATATTTTTAAATTATCATATATTAATTATTTCTATTTTAAGTCTACAACATAATTTTTATTAAAAAAGGGCAAAAAGACAGAGAGAATGGGTTAATAAGAAATTTGAAATGACCCCCTCAAAAGTCAAATTGCGCCCCACGTTGGGAACCACTGGTCTAAGGGGAAAAATAGTTAACAATGTATTTTAATGTTGTTGCACTTTTTCAAACATAATGAAATATACATACAACAATGAGGTGCATTACATGACGCTTTTATAGTACAGGGTGTGCATAACATTTATCGTTCGTTTACAGGGACACACAAAATAATTCGGTTACAGTGCTGCCTATGAGCAATAATTGCTAGAACTGCGTTTTCAATTCTAATATGCCTTTTTAAATGTAACTAATATTTTGCATAATACTTTTGCATAAATTATATACATCGTATATAGCGCTGCACAAAATAATTCGAGTACTTTTCCAGTTATTGACGGAAATAGCAGAATTGGAATTTTAATTGTGCTATGCGTTTTGTAACAACTAAATTTTGACATATTACGTAGTGTATATACAAATCTATAAATCATATATAGAGTTGTGCAAAAGAAGTCGGATATTTTTCCGACCGGTTATTGATGAAATTGGGTTTTTAAATGTGTTATACTTTTTCAATTTATTTGCTTAGAAATCATATTTCAGCTAATTATGGATTTTTTTTTTCTTGTTTAATCATTGCATCTACTTTGTCCTGGACATAAAACTTGTGGACGTCATTTCCTTGCAGTTTTAAGTTCATTACATTGAGTACGCTGAAAATATCAGTCAAATATGCAAGGCGTTTTAGCCTGTTCTCATCACAGAAACATTCAATAAATTAGCTTACGGAATCATCATTAGTATCTTGCTCCTGTAAAAACCAGTAGTTTGTTACGAGGTTCAAATAATCTTGACTGTACTTTGCCTCTTGACAGTCATCGAAATTCAGAGTGAAGAAGATGTTTGTGTTCACTACTCATTTCGTCACACAACACACCAAAAAATCTTGAGATTTTAGGTCAAAATTTTTAAATATTAAAATGTACTAGTGGAGGCTCGTACCAGCGGTAATCACGCCCTGGTCACAGTATAATTTCTCCCACGCTATGCTTGCAAAGAGTGTATTAATTTAGACATTACCTTAAAATTCCCTTGTTTTTCTTTAAATAAATTATATTGTATTTCAAATAAAAAAGATTTTATAACTATTTGCATTACGTGCACTGCTTGTACTACAATGGAAGAGGGAAGCGTATGAGAAGCACTCATACGCGACCAATGGCGTCGTCCAAAAAGACGCGACCAATAGCGGGTTAAAAACTTAGAGTCCATTTTAGTGGTGTGCCTTAGTAGTGATACACTTTCGTAAAAGCCTTCTTTTGTTTTGCAATAGGAAATTCGCAAAATTCAAGAATAATTAAATTCAAACGAACTGCAAGTGATTCTCACACGGTTTTGATAAAAGCAAAAGATAATGAACGATTTTATTAAAAATATACAATAAATTGTTCATTCTTTTACAATAAAAATGCAAATGTAAAAAAAGCATGCATTAAACATTGCAAAAAACATTCAAAACATGCATTAAACACTGCAAAATCATTCATTAAAATTCACAAAAATGTAAAACATTTATTTTTTGGGGGAGAATTACGCCAAATTAGTCAGCTATCGCCAAGTTGGCTTCATATATAGCAACTTATTTTTGTCTCCAAATTTGGCGATATTTCGTTACGTTTGCCGAAATTTGGCAGCTATTGTGGTAACCTTGTCATTAGTATTGTATTTTTCAACAAATACTCATTCTTGAAGCTGATACTAATGTCTCCATTGGAAATCAACCGTTACCCCCATTCCCCCCCCCCCTTAGGAATAGAACTTTTAAAAAATCAATGTCCAATTTATGCATTGCCCTCAGGAATATATATATATATTCCAAACATTAAAGCTCTATGCCAACAGGAAGTAGGTGAAAAATGAGTAACAAGATTTGACTACCTCATACAAACGAAATTGTAAGTTAAAAGAAAGCATGTAATAATAATAAGAAGAAAAAAATGTTTCTAATCCACGGAAGCATCAGTAGACTCAAAATAAATAATGCAGCTCATTTGCATAGTCAAGCATTCGTTTGTTTTTCTTGTCTGTAAGCTACTGCGAGATTCAAATGCAGTGCATTCATTATCAGTTTATTGATAAACAATGAATGCATAAAAAAGGGCAATTATTTTTCAATTGTTTATGATGATAATAAGCGATATCTAACTACAAACAGTTTCGATCTTCCTATCTTGAGAGCATAACTCCGTATTATACGAGTTTATTATTAGAACTAGTTAGCGTGAGACTTGATGATTACGAAGCATTTTTACTATAGAATTGAGATTAACAATGATAGTAAAAGTGCTTGGTGTAATATTTCACTAAAATAAATACAGGTGTATGTAGTATTTGAAATAAGGTCTAATTAAATAGATCCAAATCTAGAACGCCATTATAAATTGTGAGTACAGTGAAGTGCTTACTATCCGAGTTAATATGAACCAAGCTCACCTCGGATAAGCAATAAACTAGAATAAACCGGATTTACACACTCAATAAAGAGATGAAATGTAAATTTTCATTTAATTCATTCATTTTTATGGTACTAGTAACGTTTCTTTGATGTACATTTCCGTTACTTTTAAGAAAAATGGAGAATGAAATTGTTTATTTGGAAAAACCGATGCTAGATTTTGTTTGTTAAATGTCGATTCTGCTGCAGATTTTTTTTTTTTTTTTTTTTTTTTTTTTTTTTTTTTTTTTTTTTTGCTGCAGCATTGCGCTACTGCATAGATACCAAGTTCTAAAATTTTTTCTTACCACTAAAACTGACCAGTAAATTTTGCCTAATTCAATAGTCGAAATCTAACAAGTGTCAACGATTAAATAGGGCAAAAATTTGTATTAAATTTTAGAGGTAACAAAACCGTACAAATTGGCAGCTATATGTTACTCTATTACTGTCATGAAAATTGCAGGTGTAGCCCCTTCTTTCTACTCAAAGTATTATTATTTTTTTTTTTTTTCAATCGAACTTATACCTTCGGAATAGATCATTTAAAAAAAATTATGGCCATTTTTTTTTCCATTCTGACCAGAAAATTAGAGTTCTAACTTTTTACGGCTGCTCTTCCATCTTCACCTAACACTTCATTTATAATGGCTGTTTCCTAATTATAGAAGCCACCAGTCCATCAGAAGAAAACAACCCGGTTAAAGCGGAAACTCGGTTAAGCTGGACTCTGATAATCGACACTCTACTGTAGTGATAAACAATGAATGCATAAGAAAAGGGCAATCCTTTTTTAATTGTTTATCATGAGAATAAGCGATATCTAACTACAAACAGTTTCGATTTTCCTAATTGGAGGGGAAAATTTAATAACTCCGTATTATGCGAGTTTATTATTAGAACTAGTTAGCATGAGACTTGAAGATTACGAAGCATTTATACTGTAGAACTGAGAATAACAATGATAGTAAAAGTGTTTGGTGTAATATTTCACTAGAATAAACACAAGTAATTGTAAGATGTAGTATTTGAAATGAGATCTAATTAATTAGATCCAAATCTAGAACGCCATTATAAAATGTGAATACAACAGAGTCTCGAGTATACGAGCTAAGAGGCTACTTCAGTCAAACGAAAAAACCCGTTCGCTAATGCTAATCCTATGGAAGACATTTATAAAGATATGGGGCATTCTCACAATCTTTTGACTTTTGGGGAAAAAAATCTGGCGAAATTAAACCTGCTAAAATAACATTTTAATCTGATAGACGAATGCCTTATTGATACAAAAAAAAAAAAAAAAAAAAAAAAAAAAAAATGCTCAGCAGGGAAAATTTTTTTATTTAACTGAGGTTTATGTTAAACTCTTTTATCTAAAATTAAACTTTGCGAGTTTAATTTTCCTTACCATTTTACCACTAAAACTTTTTATTATCTTCGAAATTTTTACTTATAATGAATTTGCATAGTACCCACAGGACATTCAAATAAAAAATAATAACAATGTAGTATTTTTAGTACAAAATTTTGGTATAACATTGTCTTAAAGGGGTATTAAAGGAGGGACGGTAAGGCAAAAAAAAGGGGACGGCATAGGGAAAAAGGGACGAAATGGGAAAAAAAGGGACGGTAAGGATGGAACGATAAGGAAAATTATCACCTATTTTAGGCAAATCATCTTAAGATTAAGAGATAGCCACAATGTTTATTGACTTTTAGAAACAATTGTTAGCATTGGATTAAATTAATTTTTTTTTTTTTTTATGTATCTCGAAAAGTGCAGGAATAAACCTTGGGGACGGTAAGACTACCAATAAAGCCACGATCTTGAAATTGATATTTAAATGCTGATTTAAATTCTGCAGTAAATTTCCTGTCAAAGAATTTTAGACATTCTTTCTCTAGCGTACTTCTGCATGAGAAAAAACTCGAAAAAAATTCTGTGGCTGCATCTCAAGTGATTTTCTGTATAAGTTTAGCAAGAGGGACGGTAAGGATGAAAAACTCAGGGACAGAGTTCAAAAAATAATACCAACCGTAAAAATCTGTGCAGGTTAATTTTTTGCTACATATTTATATAAAACAATTGTCCTAGTTTCGGAAAAAAGTTACATCGAATTACGGTTATTGAAACAATTTTATACAGACTGCTCCAAACTTAAAAATCAGCATCAGGGACACGGGGCGGTATAGGGGTTTTCCTGGTATTTGGACCTCCAACATCGTTTAAACTTATTTCTCTCGTTAATATTGTTATGCAATCATGCAAGGGGATGTTCCCCAGTATATGAAATAAAAAAACTCCTAAAAAGTGTATTAAAATAAAAATTATTATTCAGGGACATGAAAGTCAAAAGATTGTGAGAATGCCCCATATCTCGTTTGAATTTAAATAATTTTAAATGACTTTTCTTTGTATTGAATAGTTGAGATCGATCTGTACAAAGGTCGTTGTTTACTTTTTTGATTTTGTTTACAGACATTTTTAATGAGAACACTTTCATTTTCGAAACCGGCTTCGAAAGTAAAAGAATCCCCATAAAAAAATCTGCAATCAAAATCGAAAAAGTAAAAAACTGCCTGCATACAGATTGATCTCAGTTATTCAATGAAACAAAGTCATTTAAAAATATTGAAATGCGACTGAGATACCTTTATAATTTTCTTCCATAGGATTAGCATTATAGCCTCTTAATATGGACTAAGTTCACCTCGGACAAACAAAAAACTCGCATAAACCGGATTTAGACAAATCTTTACCAACTAAGGAGATGAAATATAAATTTTCTCTTAATTCATTAATTTGTATGGTACTAGTAACATTTCTTTGATGTACATTTCCGTTACTTTTAAGAAAAATGGTGAATGAAATTGTTTATTTGGAAAAACCTATGATAGATTTTGTTTGTTAAATGTCAATTTTGCTGCATTTTTTTTTTTTTTTTTTTTTTTTTTTGTTTGTTAACCATTTGGAAAAATGGTTATGGTTCTCGTCAGGATGGGAAATCAAAAGCATATCTGAAGTTTTTTATTGGTTTAATCCTCATTTTGTTCGTTTTCTGATTGGTCTATACAGTAATCTGTATTTTCCCTTTACTTTCAACAGAGATGGATACTTCTGTTGCCATTATGACAAAAAAGTAATAAAAACTACAAAAAAAATTAATAACTCAGAAACAAATTGAGATACAGCTTTCAAACAAATTGCATTTAAATGTAAATTTTTTTCTCTATACGACGGTGTAAAAAGTAATATTGTGGGATGTTTAGAAGTTTAAGAATGAAATTTCCTTTAAAATGGTTCGTCAGATTTCTTGGAAATCTGACGATGGAAAAGCCTTTTCCCGAACAGCCAATGAAATGCTTGGATAATACATAAGTTTCAGGTGGATAATACGTACGAGTCGCAGGCGATTTTTGTCGCTTGGAATTGTTACGTCTAATAACACTATTAATGTTTAATTCATGGCGTACGTAATGTATGATCAACTCCGTTCGATTTTTTATGTCTTAAATTTTAGTCTTCGAAAAAATCCTTTTCCAAATGGTCGTTGTAATTTGATAAATTGCTTTTTTTTTTTTTTTTTTTTTTTTTTTTTGCTGCAGTATTACGCTACTGCATAGCTAGCAACGTCTAAGATTTTTTTTTTCTTACCACTAAAACTTACCAGTAAATTTTGCCTAATTCAATAGCCGAAATCTATGTTATTCTATTAGTGAAAATTAATAACTCAGATCAATGAAAATTGCATGTATAGCCTCTTCTTTCTGCTCAAAGTATTAGTTTTTTTCTATAGAACTTGTACCTTCGGAATGGATAATTTTCTTCTGATGGACTGATGGCTTCCATTATTATGAAACAGCCATTATAAATGAAGTGTTAGGTGAAGATGATAGAGCACGAGCAGTCGTAAACTTTAGAACTCTAATTTTCTGGTCAGAATAAGGAAAAAAATAGCCATATTTTTTTTTTATTTTTATTTATTTATTTTTTTAAATATATATATATATATTTCTATTTTTTATGGCCACATATCCAAACAAAAATGTTATTGTGATGCTACTTTACATCCTACAATCACATCAAAACACACACCCATACAAAAACCTTCCGTTTTCATCAAAAACGTATTTGAAACGAAAGAGAAAGCGGGCATCACCTGAAGACATTCAGAAAATCGTGCTTGTAATTGTCTGCAGATCAAATTACATCAAAACACAATGACGGAATCTCATTATGTTGCTTTTCATATTCAGTTGTTTAAGAATTGCTTTCATGTGGTGTTCTCACAAAAATATTCAAACAAAAAAATTTCAAATGAAAAAAAAAAAAAAAAAAAAAACAGACAAAAAGTTTTAATACTATATTAATACTACAATTTTAATACTACAATTGCATCAAAACACGAAAATAAATTTTTTTTTTCACTTTCACTAAAGCCGCATTTGACACAAAAGTAAAAGTGGGCATCACCTCAGATCATTCAGAAAATCTTGCTTGTAATTGTGTGCGGATCTAAGTATACATGAAACCACAACGCCGGAGCCTCATTATGTTGCTTTTTATAATCATTTGTTTAAAAATTGCTTTCCTACGGTGTTCCGACAAAAAAAATAAAATAATAAAAAAAGTTATTGTAATGCACTTTTAATCCTACAATTACATTAAAACACAAAAAGAAAAGAAAACTTTCATTTCCACTAAAAGAGTATTTGAAACGAAAGTGAAAACGGACACCATCTCAGCGCATTCAGAAAATCATGCTTGTAATTAACTATAGATCAAATTACATCAAAACACAACGGCGGAGCCTCACTATGTTGCTTTTTATATTCATTATTTTAAAAATTGCTTTCCTGTGGTGTCCTGACAAAAAAATTCAAACAAAAAAATCAAACAAAAGTTATTGCAATGCACTTTCAATTATACAATTACATCAAAAGACAAAAAGAAGAAAAAACTTCAACTTCCACTAAAAGCGTAATTGAAACGAAAGTGAAAGTGGGCATTACTTCAGGGCATTCAGATTCAGAAAATCGTACTTGTAATTGTCTGTAGATCAAATTACATCAAAATACAAAGACAGAGACTCACTATATTGCGTTTCATATTCACTTGCTTAAAAATTGTTTTACTGGTGTATTCGGACCAAAAAAAGAAAGAAAAAAAATCAAACAAAAAAGTTATTGCAATGAATTTTTTAATCCTGAAATTACATCAAAAGACAAAAAGAAAAAAAAAACTTCCACTTTCACTAAAAGCGTATTTGAAACGAAAGTGAAAGTGGACATCATCTAAGGGCATTCAGAAAATCATGCTTGTAATTATCTGTACATCAGATTACATCAAAACACAAAAAGAAAAGAAAACTTACACTTTCACTAAAAGCGTATTTGAAACAAAAGTCGAAGTGGGCATCACCTCAGGGCATTCAGATTCAGAAAATCACGCTTGTAATTACACAGACCTGCGATGAAAAAAATGACAAGGGTATTGATGGCTGAACTTTATGTACTTTTTGGTGCTAATTAAAAAACAAATAATGAAAATATTCTATCACGTCACATTTTCTTGGAAAATATTGGATCGATTGGAAAGTTTGTCGTGTTGGAAAAATCAATTCGTACCGGTAAATTCTGCCAGGTAATTATAAGACATTAGATATCGGAATCAAAGTCTAATAATTAAATGATAGACTTTTCCGATACGAATTGATTTTCCAAACACGACACAACATTCCGATAGACCCAGTTGTTTTAAACCGTTTAAACCTATCACAAAATAATCGATTACTGAAAAATCAATTTGCCTCACCGAGAATCGATTTTTTTTTTTACATAGATTTACATGGATAAAATCACTGTTGCCAGATAGCACATGCAAAATTGTCCAAAATTGTCCTTTTCATTTTAGCAAAAATATCGAGATCGATGTTACAAAAAATTCTGATGTGATGGGGGGAAAAGGAGGTCATTTTCGAAATCAACCCACCAAATAACATAAAAATCAGCGAAAACTTCTCTTGTATTTTTCAAAAACTTCAATTTCGCAGGCATGTGTTATGTATAGATCAAATTACATCAAAACACAACGGCAGAGACTCGCTATATTGTGTTTCATATTCATTTGCTTAAAAATTGTTTTACAGCCATATTCCGACAAAAAAAAAAAAAAAAAAAAAAAAAAAAAAAATCAAACAAAAGTTATTGCAATGCACTTTTAATTCTACAATTACATCA
Source organism: Maratus speciosus (assembly GCA_963932465.1). Taxonomy (NCBI): domain Eukaryota; kingdom Metazoa; phylum Arthropoda; class Arachnida; order Araneae; family Salticidae; genus Maratus; species Maratus speciosus. The sequence goes on from OZ010797.1 coordinate 445,122,361, forward strand.
AAAGACAAAAAGAAGAAAAAACTTCAACTTCCACTAAAAGCGTATTTGAAACGAAAGTGAAAGTGAACATCACCTCAAGGCATTCAGAAAATCGTACTTGTCTGTAGATCTAATTACATGAAAACACAAAGGTAGAGACTCACTATATACCGTTTCATATTCACTTGCTTAAAAATTGTTTTACTGGCGTATTCCGACAAAAAAATCAAACAAAAGTTATTGCAATGCACTTTTAATCCTACCATCAAATCAAAAAACAAAAAGAAAAAAAAAACTTCAACTTCCACTAAAAGCGCATTTGAAACGAAAGTGAAAGTGGACATCACCTGAGGGTATTCAGAAAATCGTCTTGTAATTGTCTGTAGATCAAATTACATCAAAACACAAAGGCAGAGACTCACTATATTGTGTTTCATATTCACTTGCTTAAAAATTGTTTTACTAGGGTATTCCGACAAAGAAAAAAAAAAAAAATCAAACCAAAAAAAAAAAGTTATTGCAATGAATTTTTTGATCCTACAATTACATCAAAAGGCGAAAAGAAAATTCCACTTTCACTAAAAGCATATTTGAAATGAACGTGAAAGTGGGCTATCAGAAAATCGTGCTTGTAATTGTCTATAGATGACTTACTGATCCATGGATTGTCCTTGGATGGGGCCGAGTGTGGTGTAGACAATTTTGGATAACGCGTGTTTCAGAAAAGAAAGATGCGTGTTTCAGAATTGGGGGGGGGGGGGGGGGGGCGTATGGATCATGGAAAATGCATTTTTTTTCCCATTCTGACCAGAAAATCAGAGTTCTAACTTTTTACGTTTGCTCTTTCATCTTCACCTAACGCTTCATTTATAATGGCTCTTCCATAATAATGGAAGCCATCAGTCCATCAGATGAAAATGATCCATTCCAAAGTCATAAGTTCGACTGAAAAAACTATTTAATACTTTGAGCAGAAAGAAGAGGCTACACTTGCAATTTTCAAGACACTAATAGAATCACATAGCTGCCAAGTTGTACGGTTTTGTTAGCTCTAAAATTTAATACTAATTTTTTCCATATTTAATCGTTGACAATTGTTAGATTTCTGTGATTGAATTAGACAAAATTTACTGGTAAGTTTTAGTGGTAAGAAAAAAATCTTAGAAATTGGTAGCTATGCAACAGCACAATATTGCAGAAAATAAAATTGCAGCAAAATTGACATTCAACAAACAAAAAACTATCAAGGGTTTTTTCAAATAAATAATTTCATTCCCAAATTTTCTTAAAAACGGAAATGCAGTTCAAAGAAATGTTTCAAGTAGGGGAGATCGGGGTTAGTTGTGGCAGGGGCAAGTTGTGCCATCGAGCTTCCTGACTGAGCCAATAGGTTGCAGCACCTGTAGCGTCATGTGAGTAAAGAGGTTGATTGTCTCAGTGTGCTTCGGATGTTTTGAAGTATAGCGTTGCGTTGTTTTCGAGATAAAAATATTTATCTTCTTTTCTATCGTAATAGTAAATTTTGCGACCTACGTTGGAATCGTCATTGCCACTAGCCATACTGAGGTATGTAAACTTCCCTAACATTATTTAAATGCTTATATTTTGAGCTGTTATTCTATGTATTTCATTTGTTAATCATGCCAACATTTCGGAAACTAATGAATAAAGTTCAAAATGGCGTAACGCGGGGCTAGTTGTGACGAAGTCTAAGAGGTATGTTGTGACAGTGTCACTACTTACCCCAGCATAATTTTTAAGACTTCCTATGTTCCTCAGTAACTAATCGATCGTTATCCTTCAGAGATGAGAGCATTAAAGGCCAGAATGACAATGAAAAGAAAATGAGTATATATGAAACTGTTAATAAAACAAGCACTTCAGCAATAACTTTAATCAATGATGGTGAGATTGCAGGACCGTCTTCAGAAGTAAGAAATCTCATTGACTTAGATGATTCTATGACAATTGATAATAGCAATGTGTCAGTGGTAAGTCTTACAGAAATAAGACCTCTCCCTAAAGCAGGACCTAGAAAAGGCAAGCGATCTATCCATACGTTTTTGAAATCTGCCATTCTAACAAGCACACCTGTAAAAGAGAAAATTCGAGCAGAACAAAAAGCAAAAGAATGCAGAAAACAAATTGAAGACGAAAAAGCAAAAAAGAAACTGTATGGAAAGGCCAAGCAGTGCATAAAAAAATTATTCCTAGGTTATTGAAAAAAAAAATGGAGAAGCAAGTATTGGATAGCTCTGAAGATGACGAAAATTGCTTATGTCTAGTTTGCTTGGAGCAATACAAAATTTCTAGACCCGGAGAAGATTGGGTGCAATGCATGACATGTAAAAGATGGGCGCATGTCAAATGTACCAAAAATGAACCTTATTAACTGAAATCAGACGCTGAAATAAGCGATGACAATGAGTGATTAAAAATATAGGATACAGGCCTACAGGTTGTAGTAGGCTACCGAGTCAAAAATCAATACGGTCAAAGATTAGTGTTGGCTTACTTTTTATTTCTTTCCTGATTAAGACAGTTTTTTTCTTTTTATTGCTAAGCCTCCTTAAAAGTATCCTTATAAAGGACTAAGAGTTTACAAGTGTTAACAATTTAACTATTTAATTTTCGTTTGATTTACAATATTATTAAAACATGAAAGTGTTTTATTGTGTTAAGAACGTTATAAAGGAGTAAATATCTCCTTCTTGATTTAACATATCCCATTTAATCGCCTTTTTTACATAATTTGTATTTGTTGCAATGTACTTGTATGTGTCATTTATGTGGCACAATGTGCCCCAAGCATGTCACAACTAGCCCCGTAGCGGGGGTTAGTAGTGACAAATTTCGAGGTTACGCAGAATTCATTTTGTGTTATGAAAAACGTGTATAATGTTAATACTAGTTTTATAAATATGTTACGCAAGATTTACTCTAATGATATGATACACTAAATGTTTCGCTTCAGTTCAAATCTTACGGCTAATATCAAAAATGTCGAAAATGTCACTACTAGCCCCGGTCTCCCCTACCATAAAAATGAATGAATTAAGTGAAAATTTACATTCCATCTTCTTTGTTGGTCACGATTTGTGTAAATCTGGTTGTTTCGAGTTTTTCGCTTATCCGAGGTGAGTTTGGTCCATATTAACTCGAATAAACGGGACTCTACTGTACCACGTTTTCCGAATAATAATACTCGCCTTAGTTTCAGAAATTAGTGGTATAAAAAAAGCGTAAAACTTTCCAGGTATGCAATATGTAGGCATTGATAGGTGGGCAATAGTTCTTTCACCGTCATAAATAAACATAAAACTTATTCCTTGCTTCTTTTAACCCCTTGGGGACGAGTGTTACGTATACGTGACGCATAAGGTGCTCAGAATCCTTGATTAATACCACCAGTAATTTTTTATTGTAAATTTTGCTTTATTTAATAAGGACAATTTCCCGATTAAATAACGCAAAATTTTCTGTTTTGAAAACCGGTAATAAAAGATTAAAAATTTTGTAAAAGACGCTCGTCGCGAAGGAGTTAATTTAATCCCCTTTAATAAAAAGCTATGTGTTACTGGCGACTGGCTTTTTCGGTAATCGTTTGCCACAGATTAATCTCGGAAAATGAAACATTTGAAGTTACTGAAAAAATTAATAGCTCGAAAAATATTTGTCGGAAAATTGTTGGACAAACTGCGTTAGAAAGGTACAAAAATTGTATTTTCTTGATATAAATTTCAAATCTAATGATTATGCCGTTTTTCAAATATTGATTTTCAAAAATTACCAAATTCCACAATGGAGTACCGTAGCGAAACCTTCACGTGTAAAAAGGATAATGATGACGGCCATAGAGGAAATAGATAGAAGGAGATGCAGTATGCCTAAAAAAAGTTTGCAATATGAAAGTGGTAATCGCTGAAATTGAAATGCCGTCGTTCGGCACAAACAAGAGAAGCACGTGGAACAGGGAACAGGTATTTCATCCTATAACTGCACATATGCTCAGTTTTAATCGAAATTTAGATCATACCTACGATCAACACGCGATTTACGAATAAAAATTTGCAACGGTAAAAGCAGAAGCAAAGAAACACAGGTTTGGATTGACAAGCGCGTCAAAGCACGTGGTCGTGTTTGGGCCGAATGTAACGGATTTTAGGGTTACATTTTCGGCGTCACCCCCAGACACCATACTTCATCTCTATTATTTCTCTTTATCTATGAATAACGGCAATGTGTTCTGACGTGTATACTGACTATAGCACGAGTCACAAATTACAGTAGCCTTATTATCTTGTTAAAATATAAAAGTGAATTATGATGTCACGAGTGCATGATTTTTATTTAATTCTCGACAAATACTAGAAGCGTCATTTCATTTTAGTTGTGAATAAGATAGATTAATTCACGTATGACCTCATATTTAAAACGAATATATGGTTAATGCATGGCTTTTACAAGGGAAAGTGATATCATGAAGAGCTTTTTATGAATTTACATTAAAAAAAAAAAAAAAATCAAGAATTAAGAATATTTTTGTTAAGGCTTAGGAATTGTTTTTCTTAAATATTGGTATAAAAGCAAAATTTCTCAAGCTTTCAACATATTAAAAAAGAGGGCATATTTGCGCAAGATTCATAGACCATACAGTGTTCAATCTTAAAATTGATTTTTCTAATCAAACCTGTTTAAAACACCGGGCAACGCCAGGTATTTCATCTAGTAATATAATAATGTTCCAGTTGTACATCAAAACACGAAAAGCAAAATCTTCCACTTTCACTAAAACCATATTTGAAACGAAAGTGAAAATGGACGTCGCCTCGGGACCTTCGGAAAATCGTGCATGTAATTGTTTGCAGAGGACTTATTGATCCGTGGACTGTTCTTTGAAGCTCATCGGCCGAGCGTAGCACAGACGATCTTGGGTAACTCGTGTTCTAGAAATCATTCCAAAAGGATATTTAATATGCTGCTGATAGGTGAACCTTGGACACATCAGAGTCCAAGAAAGCATGGGCGCCGGCAAAATGAAATCATGAGAGGGGAGGAATTTATGAACAAATGCGCGTCTTTCATTGTCAAGACTATGTTTCTTTTAAAGGAAAATATAAACATGGAATAAGCTATTTAACCCTTTCCGACACGGGCAATTTTTGTTGTAAAATGATGAAATGATTGACTGACACCGGAATTTTAAAACAACTTTTTTAAAAATTAAAAACATGCTATTTTAACTATTCATTGTAAAAGCAAAATTTTACTAAAATATTCTTGGTGCCGTTCGTAAGTTAGGAATTAAAATTAGGTATCCCGACCCGGGGACAGTGTGCCGGAAAGGGTTTTAAAAAAAGTAAAATATCAGAACTTTCCGTGTAAGACAATGTTTAAGCATATAAACATAAAAAAGCCATACTGAAATGCAATAGATAAGAAATAATACAACCATCAAAATAAACATCTGTTGCTTTATATCCAAATGAACAAGTGAAACAGTTTTTTTTTTTTTTTTTTTTTTTTTTTTTTTTTTTTTTTTTTTTTAGAAGAAGAGTTCTTTCCCTCAGATACCCCATTTAATTTAATTTTTAAATATTAGATTGATTTTTAATATAATTATTCAACTGGTAAATAAATGAGTTGTAAATTTCCAACTGGGTGGAAAAAATCAGGGCCAGGACTCGAACCAGAGATGTCTTGGCTGAAGCTGCCAATGCTCTACCAACTGAGCCATCCCGCACGAATCTGGAGGGCTAATTCACTCCACCACTAACATTTAACGATCAGAAAATCTGGTCTGATATCTGATTTAGTCCTCCAGATTCATCCGGTATGGCTCAGTTGGTAGAGCGAGCATTAGCGGCTCGGCTTCAGTCAAGACATCCCTGGATCGAATCCTGGCCGGGACTTTTTTCAACCATTTGGAAATTTACAAATGTTATGATTTATTTACCAATTAAATAATTGTGATAAAAATTAATCTAATATAATTACGCATGGAGCATTTACTGCAATTCCAAAAGAACAACCTTCGATTTATTCTGTTGGGCTGATTCAGATATCAGACCAGATGCTGTCATCGTTAAAGGTTAATTGGGTGAATTAGTCCTCGAGATTCGTCTTTGATGGCTCAGTTGGTAGAGCGAGCATTGGCGGCTTCTGCCAAGACATCCCAGGCTCGAATTCTGGCCCGGACTTTTTTCAACCACGTGGAAATTTACAGCTGTTATGATTTATTTACCAATTGATTAATTGTGATAAAAATTAATCTAATATATGCAGCATTTACTGCTGTTCCAAAATAACAACCTTCGATTCATTCTGTTGGGCTGATTCAAATAGCAGACCAGATGCAGTGATCGTTAAAGGTTAGTTGGGTGTATTAGTCCTCCAGATTCGTCCCGGATGGCTCAGTTGGTAGAGCATTGGCGGCTTCAGCCAGACACCCCTAGTTCGAATCCTGGCACGGACTTTTTTCACCCATTTGGAAATTTACACCTGTTACAATTTTTAAATAATTGAACATAAAAGAAAAGCCGAATTAACCTCCTGCGCTCTATGGCATAACATCGTACGTTATCCTACTCAGGTCATTTCCGACAATGACGTACGCAGAATACGTCATGGTATTTCGATCTTTTCCAACAATGACTTGCATCCATGCAGAATAGGTGTGAAAATTTGTTCTCTTACAGTACTGCTCTCATTTTCCTACAAAGACATAAATGAAAACTAGTCGGTACGTGTGGGTAGCCGTGTAGGGATACTCTTCTTATGTGTTCTGGTTGCGTATATTTACTGTCTTTGTAATCAAAGCCATTTTGATGCCTATCACCGAGAGTAGATTAAGAAATTATATTTTCACGATAAGTTTTGTTTTGTATGCATTTGATGTAGTATTCGTATTTGCTTTATGTCATCTTTTTACATCAGCACTAGTTATGTTAATTTACAAACGTTAATTATAATAGTTTAATTAAATCTACTTAATTAATTTAATTTAATTAATTAAATTTGTTGTTTTACAAACTCATCAACACATATGACATATAGCTAACTATCTTACTATATAACAAATTAACACCTTGCAATAATATATTATTTTAATTTCTAAAAAGGGGTAAGATATTATCCAAACTTTTTAAAGAAATTACAATGCAGTCATAAGAGGTTTAATAACTGCTTAGTTGCCAAACCACCACCGAAATTGAAGAATTTCATTTGCACTAAAATTGATCTAATTAATTTTGAGAATTATTCGGGAGTATATGAAATACCATTAATTAAAGCAGGCGGATCCAAGAAGTACTATATTGGAATGACTAGCAGGAAATTTAAATACCTAAAAAAAGGAGAATGTAGATGATATTAAATGGAATAGAAAAACCACCACTCTATCAAGAGTATATCAAGAAGAAATTATCCATATAAATTTCAATGAAAGCAAGATAATTTTCCCCTCCAACCAATATTATCCATCCATTATAAGTTAAACCATAGAGATTCTAACATGTAAAAGTTCCATATGTATTGATACAGCATCCTTTAACTTACCAAAATAATGATTCCAGCTACTCAATGGTTTCGAAAATAGAAATAAACATCCAAGTAAAATTAAAAAAAACTTAGGGGAGACCGGGGCAAGATGAAGAGCGGGGCAAGATGACGAATGTCTTAATTTTTCCGTTTTCCACTAGGTGGTAGCATCAAACGGACACTACTGGGTCTCCTATCGGCCGTTCCTTAAACAATAGTATAGAGACGTTGAAATCGCCATTTTTGTGCTAGTTGTGAAGCTTTGATTGTTTATCGCTGCCACGTTATAACTTTCATGCATATGTAAATACGCTCTGCTACAAATACAGGTAAGATATATCGTTTCTCTTTAATATTTATGAGTAATTTAGTTTAAATACTACCTATTACCATGAATAAATGTCAATTAATCGCATTTCTTCACGGCAATGAAAATGAATATTTTTAAACAGGCAGTCCGGGGCAAGATGACGAACCCCGTGTTTCGGAATTTATTAAACTAACTGTGTTGTCCATTCTATTTAAATCCTGTAATTGCTTGTTTGTCTGTGTGTTTGTCCGCGCGACCTTGCGCTTCTATCTCCTGTGGCTAAGGGGCACATTGGATAGGGTCGGGGGAGGTATCTTTCGAAAGGGGGCGACCAGAGGAAGACATTTTTGCCATCCGCTAAGCCCCCATAACCCCTTAAAACCCTATCGGGGTCCGTATCTCCGCTTCCAAACGTCCGATCGGTACGAGGGGGTACGTTCGATGGTGTCAAGACCTCTCCCCTCCTTCGCTGGTCCCCCTCCCCCCAACATAATTCAAATATTGTGACCAGGGACCCGGAGCGCTCCGGAGCTGTGTTTTCCCTGGAGCTGGAGCTCTAAAATTTCCCTTGCTCCGGGGCTCCTTTAATTTTTAATATTCTTTTAATTTTTTTTTTCAGTCTTTTAAATTTCCAGGCTTAAAATATTTTAATTACATCATTATTCAGTATTTTAATTATATCATTTTTTAGGGTTTTTTTATATTAGAGATGGTAAACTTTTCAAAACATGGACACTACTTTTCTTCTACTTTCTACTTGAGCTAAGTGACAACACTATTTGAAAAATATGGCCGCGTGTTGTTTACATGTGTAGTTGTACAATTTTGGTTGTTAGATTGGGAAAGTGTAGAAGAAATTTAAGATTTTTGTGTTTTAAATTCCACCAAACTTTCTATTTTAAAAGCAAAAGCTAAAAGATGTCATATTTTCTGAATGAGCATTTCAAGTTTGATGAGAAGAAAAATGCATTTTGTCAGATCTTTAATGAAGGTAAAGGAAGAAAGAATTTGTGAGCAAACAATTAAATGTGCAAATTAAAATCTGCAGCTCAAAAGCGCGAAGTTGGAGCCGAGTTGGAGCCGGAGCTGGAGCCGGAGCCACAGCATTTTATCTAGGAGCGGAGCTGGAGCTGGAGCATCAAAAATTGTTCGGCTCCGGGTCACTGATTGTGACCCACCAGCAGAAGAATGGATCCAGTGCTGTAAATGCCAAGAGTGGTGGCATGAGGAATGTTCCAATTATGAGAATGGCATTTTTATTTGTGACTATTGTTAGCTGCACAACTAAACAGTTCAACATTACGTTACAATGCATTATGCTTAGTCTGACACTTTGTAAGATGTAAAAACACAGTTATCATTTGTTAAACCCTGTAACATATTCAACAGATAAAATATGTTCAACCTTTTTCAATGTTGTCATCTTGCCCCAGTACTGGGGCAAGATGACGATTTGTTAATGTTATGAAAAAATAAAATTATCCTTTATTTTTTTTATTTGGAAAATTAGATGGTAATATATTTAATACTACAAGGAATACTCTAACAGTTCATGTAAAGTTAATTTTACTATACTTAAAAATGAATTAAAAAACAACAAAAATTGTTAGCATAGTCATCTTGCCCCTGTCTCCCTTACGTTACGTGAAGAACTGAATGATGGCGTTTCATTTCATTGCATCATATAGACTGTGCAATTTCAAAATACCATTATTTATTTGTTTTGAAAATGACTTGGGAAGAGTTAAAACATGTCAACAGTCAAATAAAACTATTTTACTGTTTTTTTTAGTTTTAATCTTACACCTTTTTAGCAATTAGAAATAATATATAGCTATCTCGCTCTAATCGTTTGGAATAACCGACACCGTTTTTGTCCAAAAGTTCATATTATTACGAAGCCTTGCCGCTAGTGGCATACATCCGCTAACATCGCTAGAGCGCAAGAGGTTAAAAATTGTTTTCTACGGCAGATTGGACTCCTTCTGACGAAAAATTCTTAATTCTTTTTTCTCTTAGTGTTTAATTTTTATAAGTCACTTGAGAAGAATTAATTAAATTAATTTTTTTTTCTAGCTCCCAATATGCTATTTCTTTCGTCCAGCAATTAAATTATCGTCTCTAAAATATAACGTTCCATTGTATAAGCCAGCCGTAAAACAAAGTAGATGTATCATTGTACGGTTAGGTACTCTACTGCAATATTTTAAACTTCTAAGCATCACACATTTTCAATTTTTACACCTTCGTATAGGAGAAAAAAGAACTTTTGATTGCAATTTGTTTGAAAACTGCATCTCAATTTATTTTTGAAATATTAATTTTTTTTGTAATTAAAATAATAAAACTTTGTAAAAAATCACCATAAAATAAAAACAATACACGGGACGCGTTTCGAGCTAAAAATATAACAGCTCGTCATCAGTTACAGTAAACACGTGTCCGTAAGGGACAAGGTCAAAAATGAACTGAAAGGCAGAGAATGTTACAAAGAATGCGACAGTTTATAATTTTAATTGCTTCATATCGCCAGTTTTCGGTGCTGTTTCGCTAATTTTTTTTGTAGTTTTCTAATGTCATTTCTGTAATGGTGGCAACTGAAGTACTCGATTTTTGTAGAAAGTAAAGAGAAAATAGTTGAAAAATAGTAGATTACTATATCTTTCTGTTGCCATTTTCTGATAACAACTGAAGAAAAAAAATTGTAATTAAAATACGTGTATTTTGAAAAATATATAAATGAAGGATTTCTGGTAAAACATAGAGCTATTATAAACTATATTTAATTTTAAGTACCCACTTTAATGTTACAGACAAATGAAGGCATATGAATCATTAGATAGCCGATTTTTTTTTTTATTTTGTCGAGTTTACGACATCCCTTTTTGCTGGGTTTGTGTATTATTCTGCGATGGTGACGCTCTATGCATACTGTTCTATATATGTTGTTTAAGATTTGATCATAAATGTGGAATTATTCAGCGGATGCAAATGACGTCATTTTATTTAAAATAAAAGCGTGTATTTTAAGTCTTAAACTGAAATAAGTTTTGTAGAGTACATCATTTTCACTCCGGCGGTTTTGAAATGCTTCACAGGTGGAAATGACGCTTGAAAATAACGCAACTGAAATCGCACACTGATAAAAGGCAAAGTGTTACAAAAAGTTAGAGTGCCTTTATAGAAGGGCAGTGACTTTTTGGTTAAAATAATACTTGTTTGAGAGTTAGACTACCAATATAAGATGCATTTTTTATTTAACTAATTTTGTAGGTTTATTATAAATTAATGAAACAGTTCCTTCTTTAAAAAAATTTTTCGTCGAAATTCGACGAGTACCTTGTACTGATAATTACCGACCTTGTACTGATAATTTTTTTTCACCATCGGGGGCGACATTAAATTCTGAAAAAGCAGATTTCTGCTTTTCTTTTCTTTCTTTAATTTTTTAATTTTCAAAATCACAAGAGCAAAAGAAATAGACAGTTAATTAAATTTTAAAATCCAGGGAGGAGAAATGGTTCTTCCCCTGCCAAAAACAGATAACAAAAAAGTTATTGTAATGCTTCTTTTAATCCCATAATTCATCAAAACACTAAAAGGAAGAAAAAAAAAGGTTTCTCTTTCCGTAAAAAGTGCATTTGAAATGAAGGTAAAACTGGACATCACCTTAGGGTATTCAAAAAATCAAACTCGTAATTGTATATAGAGGATTCCCCGGACTTATTGACTCGTGGAATGTTCTTGGAAGCTAATCAACCCATGGAGAAAAAGATAGATGGAGTTGCAGTAAGGTGGTTAGGGGTGACGTCAAAAAAGTAACCCCAAAATCAGCTACAGTCGGCCCAAACACAAGCACGTTCTTTCACGAAAAAAAAAAGAAGAAACTTTTAGTAATATAGTTTGCAATTCATAATACAATGGAATTCTGCTTTAGAATGCTTAAAAATAAGCAGATCACTTTCATTCAGGAAAAAAAAAAAATGCGCGGGTGATGTCAAAGAATTCGGTCCTTGTTCCAGGTGCTTGTTTTGTTTGGGCCGAGTGAGAGCATTTAAATTTGAGCGGTAACGTGCATCATATTGCAAACTGTTTTTACAGCATACTGCATCTCCATCTATCTCTTTCCTCCATGTAATCGACCGAAGGTGTAGCAGACGGTCTTGTGTAACACGTGTTCCAGGAATCTTTCTGAAAGGATGGATAATAGCATAGGTGCTAACGTTTACGCTTTTCTGTTACCACTATCTCCGAATAACAATCTGCGCCTTATTTAATCACCAAGGTTAACCGATTAAATACAGCTAAGATTAATATTTGACAATTATGGTAACAAAAAAGTGTAAAAGTTGGCAGCTATGCAATAGTGGACCTTGCACACATCAGATTTGAAGAAAGGTTTACCAACTTTTTCTTACCTCATCCGGAAACTATTCATGCTTTTTCTAGACTGCAAAAATGCAAAGTTATCATTAGTTTACATGAAGACCCACAGGGAAGGGCATTTTCCTTGAATTTTCAAATTTAATTAACCAAATTTTATTTTTCACTGATGATGATGATTTTAAAAAATGTTATAAAAATGTGTTCCTCTCAAGCCGTGGTCAGAAAAACTATTTCTTTTCCGTAGCGAGTTACAACCACAAATACTTTATCGAAAATGTAGATACCTACTAACTAAAACTACAACTATACATTTTTAAAAGTAGCGGCTGCAAAGTATATTTCTAAAGTAGTCTTTACTTATCTACTTTCAGATTTTGTCAGAGGATTTAATCTAAAGTCGAAAATGAGGACACGCATTAAGAAATACAATGGTCACTCGTTATATCGAATTTTTCGAGAGCCAATTAACAGCGATATAACCAAGGGCATTACATATTAAGAAAGGTAACATATAAGAAGAAGTTTTGTGTTTGGCTTCAAAATACAGTTTTTACCATAACGCATATTACAACGCCCATAGCAAAATTAAGAGATTATGCAGTTACACAAAAAAATACTGTTACAATTTATTTTTTTCGGGAGACACCAAAACAGAGCTGCATATCTGAATGAGGGGCAATCGTGGGGTCACTCTTGTATATAACATATTTTTGTATAAACCATACACTGTATAAATTTAGGTGTTCATCATTGTTAAACGCTGCAGCTGAGATTTGTGGCTGATATTCACAAACTGTTGCGCAGAACACATTTGGCACAAAAGAAAATAAAAAGTGTCTAGTTAAACTGATGACATTGAGCTCACAGGTTACCACACTAATTGCATATTATACTCCTTATGTCTATTATTCATAAAATAGAACTCACTATTTTTGAGCAAAACGGTAAATAATCAGGAAAGTGCCTTATAAGAATAAACAGGTATACCAAATTTGAAGCAAATCGAATAATTCTGCATGAAAACCCATATATCTAAATTAAGGGGGGGGATTAGTCCCCGTTCCGCACTTTATACTCAAACAATGAACCCACAAAACTAATCAGGGAAGCGCCTTATCATAATGAACCTATTTACAAAATTTGAAGCAAATCGGATATTTCTATCAAGAGTTATTGCGTTACGTGCATACGTACGTAGATACAGAACCTGCGGGCGCATTAACTCTCAGGATTTGATATCCTGTGAGCTAAAAAGCTATGAGCATGTGATTTGTACAATTCTCTCCCCCAGGGCCCGACTTTTATCTAGGGTCCAGGGCAGGCATTATGCTGAGCGGGGGAGGGGTGTCTTTCTATCTATCCATAGAAAATTTTCTTTAATTATGCTGAAGAGACTAAACTTCATACAGAAATTTTGTACTAGGTACGATTCACATCTATATACAGTGTATCATAAGAAATATGATCAGAACCTATGATAGAATACACTTTTTTCATACAGGAATATAATGGCTCATGCGAGGCGGGGGAAATGTAAATATTAGTCTTTTAATCGTTCTTGACTATCTTTCATAATTTCATAGAAATGCTATAAGATGTCTTAAAGAAAAATATCAAATGTTCATCATTAAAGGTTATTTGCTTTGTGGCGAGAATAACATCAATAATGAATTTCTTTTGAAAACAAGGTAATACAAAGTTGTTACAGTAAAATTTTAATGAATAGCTTTCTGATGATGCAGTTGGTTTCTTTTTTGGAGGAAAAGAAAGGGTACGGAATCAGGCGAAGAGTGCTATGCCCCTAAATCTTTGAAAAAGTATGAATTTTGGTCACATTTAGCCAATTTTTGTAATATTTTACTCTTTTTTAACGAAAACCATGCACACGCCCATAAGGGCCCGGGGCAGATTCTCCACATGCCCCTGGTTTAGTCCCGCCCTCTTAACTAGCGTTAAAAGTAACTTTAGTGCTCCCGACAAACTACGTTACATTTTAAAAAATGTAACGTGTTACACTACAAACTATATAAAAACGTACTGAGTACTGTAGTTTTCGTACTTGATAATTCCACTATCTCTGACCACCACACTCAAGAGACTTAAAATAATTAAACGCTAAGAGAAATATGAACTAAAGCTTTTTGGTCAAGTGGGTCTTGAGCAAAAAATTAAAAAAAAAAAAAAATATTGTAATGCTCCTTTTAATCCTACAATTACATAAAAACACAAAAAGAAAAATCTTTCACTTTCTCTAAAAGCGTGTTTGAAATGAAAACGAAAGTGGACATTACCTGAGGGCATTCGGAAAATCGTGCTTGTAATTGTTTGCAGAGGACTTACTGATCCGTGGATTGTTCTTGGAAGCTGATCGGCCGAGCGTGGCGCAGACGATCTTGAGTAACGCTTGTTCCAGAAATCATTCCAAAAAGATGGATAATAGACGAACCTTGGACGCATCAATGTTGAAGAAATGTCTAGAGTTTATTTCATTTTTTTTTTTTTTTTTTTTTTGCATTACCTGGATGCTATTAAATTGTTTTTAAACTATCAAAAATGTGAAAGTATTATTATTTTTTCCGCATGCTGTGTAAAAAACTAGTTTGTAACTCGGATCACGAACGCAGTTTGTTTTCTAAAGAATTGTTCAAGAATCGAATTAAGTTTTACCACAAGAAATAAAAAAAATACGAATAATTGATTATTACCTCCCAAGTTACTCCCTGTACTTACTTGTTTTGCTCAACATACTGTATAAGTAAGGTTATAAAAATGCATTGCAGTATTGTATACTAAAATATACAGTGACAATTTATTACATTTTAATAAAAGGTTAACAAAAATCGAAATGATGAAACTTTGGATGACTTGAGATTGAGGAAGAGAGGATAAATATGCAGCTAATTAAAATTGATATTAAAATAAGAAGAGACATTTTCAACAACAACAATAACGACAACAAAAAATAACGAAAAATCACAGTGCTCTGCCATCTGAGCTATCTCGGACGAATCTGGTGGAACTTTTTCACCCAGCTAACCTTAATTATTATAGCATCTGGTCTGAAACCTGGTTCAGCTCATTTTACATATCAAGATTTACATCTAATATGATTTATTTGCCAATTAGAATAATTGTGTTAAAATTAATCTAGTGTAATTACGCATCCAGCGATTTCTGCAGTTCCATTACCTGTGATGAGCTGAACAAGGTTTCAGACCAGATGCTATAATCATTAAGGTTAGCTGGGTGAAAAAGTTCCACCAGGTTCGTCCGGGATAGCTCAGATGGCAGAGCACTGGCGGCTTCAGCCAGGGGATCCCTGGTTCGAATCCTGGTACAGACATTTTTCGCCCAGTTGGAGATTTATATCTAATATAACTGCATAATATTAAGAAATGTCTTTTTTATCCTACACTGAGAAAAATATATGGTTCTGGCACCTAGAATTTAAATTGTGGCTCTAAAAATAATAGTTCCATATCATCCTTATAAATTCTAGTTCCCTTTACTAGAGAGTTCTAGAATCTCCTACTAGAATTCAGGAGCTTTTTCCTATATTCTCATGGTCAAACTTATTTAAAAATCTCTGCAAATAGATGCGAACACAAGAGGATAGTTTTAGTAACAATAATTCTAGTTTATGAAACCTTTTCAGAAATCAAGCGATAATTTCTTGTTACTAAAGCGATTCATTATAGTTTCGTCACCTAGAAAGCAAGAGATTAGAAATTCTAGATCATTTCATCTATTCAGATTAGTTGTTTACTCAATTCGCATAGCCCGGAAATCTATATTTTTAAAATCTAAAAGGTTAGTTTTAGTAACTATAATTCTAGTTTATGAAACCATTCCAGAAATCAAGCTATAATTTCTCGCTATTGTAACGATTCATTATCGTTTTGTCACCTAAAAAACAAGATACTAGAAATTCTAGATTATTTCGTCTATTCAGCTTAGTTGTATACCCTATTCGCATAGCCCTGAAATTTATATTTCTAGTTTAGGGATTCAGAAAATGACTGCCTATTCATTCTAGGTGAAGGTGGTATTTTTTTTTCTCAGTGTAGAATGAAATGAGATATTTAAATAAGCAAACTTAAAAAACACACCACTCAGTAAAAATACGTTTTCAGTAATTGCTATTCATATCCGGTAATGAGTGGTAAGTCTTTCGTGTAGACCTGTATGCGATCTATAAAATTTATACACACCACTTAATACACTCAAAATTAGATGAGTTTAAATAAAAAAGAAAAATGCCTAGTTAAACTGATGGCATTGATCTCACAGTGTGTTCACACTAATTGTATATAATACTCTTACTTCAAAGAATAATGCCTTTCGAAAAATAAATTAAGGAAGGGATTATCCTTCCCCACCCCCTGTTTCACATCTTTATACTTAATCAATGAGCCTCCAAATCTCATCAGGGAAGCGCTTTATCAGAATAAACCCGTATACCAAATTTGAAGCAAATCGGATAGAAAAAATCATTTATCTAAATTAACGGTGGTATTAGCCCCCTGACCCCCCCCCCCCTTTATACTTAACCAATGAACCTCCAAAATCAAATCTGGGAAGCGCCTTATCATAATAAACCGGTATACCAAATTTGAAGAAAATCGGATAAGAAAACCCATTTATCTAAATTAAGGGGGTATTACCCCCCCCCCGATCCTTCCTTTATACTTAAACAATTAACCTCCAGATCTAATCAGGGAAACGCCTTATGAAAATGAACCTAGAAAAAAAAATGAATTACCCGGTATAACAAAATTGAAGCAAATTTGATAATTCTGCATAAAAAACCCCTTTATCTAAGTTAAGGGGGAGATTAGCCCCGTACACCCCTTTATACTTAACCAATGAACCCCCAAAACTAATCAGGGAAGCGCCTTATGAAAATGAACCTAGTAAAAAAAATGAAGCAAATCAGATATTTCTATCAAGCGCTATCGCGTTACGTACGTACATACATACAGAACCTGCGGCCAAATTAGCTCTCTGGCCATGAGGCCTACCACGAACAGAACGAATTCTCCCCTTTCTCGTAAAATCTTCTGCATTTCCCGATGTGACGTTGCATTCCGATGACCCTGGGATAAATGCTACCTCGACACAATCGAGAACGTCTTCCATCGGATTACTGTCATCGAGATCTCCACGAAAACTTCCGACCCCATTGAAGGGAGTGAGAAAAGCATATATTGTCGGAAGTGCGTCTTTGGGGAGAGATTTTAAAGCGGTTGATATTGTTTTCTCTGTTTAGTAAAAATACCATCGACACACTCCTAATTAGGATATTTTCATAATCTTTTTTTTAAACGAGAGTGAAATGTTCAGATTTTCAGTTGTCAAAATCTCAAAGTGATATGACGGATAGTTATTTATAAAATGGAAAATAAAAATGAAATTTGTTTTTTTAACCAAGCAAGGGTTTTTCTTTGAAAATTAATAAAAAATTAACATGTTAACCTACAAATATTTGATTAGTATCATAAGAAAGATCTTATTCTAGATTTTTAAATGGTATAAAAAGAAAAGTTTTTCTTAAGCAAATATGGGTATAAATACACCAAAATTTCAAGAAATTCTACTTAAATATAAAATAACTGGGAAAATATTATAAGTTTTGAAACTAATTTTTAGCACTAATAATAAACGGTTTTTTTTTTTTTTTTTTTTTTTTGCAAATACTGCAAACAATTTTTTGTAGAATTAGATTGATTTTTCTTTGTGATATGCTATCTTTTTAAAATGAATTTTTAACTTAAAATAACAAAAACTAATACTAATTTGAAAAAAAGTAATTGAAATGCTTATTAAACATAGTCTAACAAATCATCACGCACAATCTTATTAATCCGCTTTAAATAAACAACGCGCAATACCAAGAAAGCTAATTATATCATAGCGAAACAGCACCGAAAACTGGCAATATGAAGCAATTAAAATAATAAAACTTTGTAAAAAATCACCATAAAATTAAAACAAAACACAGGACGCGTTTCGAGCTAAAAACATAACAGCTCGTCATCAGCTAAGCATACACGTGTCCGAAAACGAACTGCGAACGAAATAATTATCCAGTTCGTTTTCGGACACGTGTATGCTTAGCTGATGACGAGCTGTTATGTTTTTAGCTCGAAACGCGTCCTGTGTTTTGTTTTAATTTTATGGTGATTTTTTACAAAGTTTTATTATTTTAATTAATTATATCATAGTTCTTGCACAAATAATTAGCAGTGTGACCAAGCGCTGCATATGCCCCAAAAATAATTGACCATATACTTTTACTAAAACTTCTGTATACTAAATATAACATTTATGCTAATATTTAAGCCCATGTGCGCTCTATCGTTGTTTACTCAAACAAAATAATTATCCAAAATTTCCATAAGATTTTCCTGTTCTTTTTTTAAAATTATTATTAAATGCTTGCTGTATCAATTTTAATGACTTGTTGTATAATATATATATCTATATATAAATATATAAAATCTTTTAATAACATCCAATGAGAATTTCCGATTAGTACAAAATCAAAATATTCAATCCAAAAGTTTTCGGAAAGAAAAAATCTTAGGAAAGTTTTGCATGTTTTTGAACGGCATATTTTATTATGGAATTTAAATAAATTGTAGCGTTTCTAAGGTCATCAAAAAACAACGTATTTCCTCGTAACTTTTTTAGAATAAATTTCGAAAACTTTCAAACAAAATAAAATATATATATATATATATATTGTTTGAAGATGATGTGAAGCAGTCTTCTTCACTTTTCATTTTTTTTCTGCCTTTGATTATAAAACTATTTTTTCGGAATATAAAATAATTATTGCTCAAATTAACAAAAAAAGGAAGTTTCGATATTAAATAAAGCTTAATATTAGGATCGCCAGAGAGTACTCTTTATTTTATTTTATTTTGTGTGTGTGTGTGTGTGTGTGTGTGTGTGTGTGTAGATTGAGTAATATTTAACTTATATTTTGAAAGATTAGTTTTATATAGAAATTAAAGACAGAGACAAAAAAATAAAAATCTAAGAAGACTGATTCACATCATCTTCAAATAATATATTTTTTATCTTTTCTAAATTTACTGTAAAGTTACTATGAAATAAGTTGCTTTTTTGTGTTATTAGAAACTTTACAATTTATTTTATATCCAATGAAATGTGAAGTATAAAAAATGCAGTATCTTAAAGTATTCAAAATCCTGCAATACTTTCCAAAGATATTTACTTCTTTTTTTTTTTTTTCTTTTTTTTTTGCGCAAAAATTTTAAATTTAATATTTTTATCTTGTTCTAAAAAGAAATTCTCTATCTATTTACTAAAGTATTTTGTTATTTAAGCAACAAATAGCAAATCTTAAAACTGATACAACATTTAATAATCTATATAAATAAATATTTGGAAATTTTGAATATTTGATTTATTTGGGTAAACAATGATAGTGCACACATGGGCTTCGATATTTTCAGAAATGTTATATTTACTATAAAGAAGTTTTAGCAAAAATATCTAGTCAATTATTTTCTAGTAAGCACAACATGTTTTCTCTGCTAATTTTTTTATGCGACAACTATTGTATAATTAGAGTTTTCTTAGCATAACACACTGTTTATTTAAAGGAAATTAATAAACTTACACACGATATTTTGTTAAACTATATTCTAATATGTACTGCAATTATTATTTTTTTAATTCACATTAGAATTTATTTTTTTAATTTTGCGTTGAATTTTCATTACAAACACAAACTCCATACTGCATCAATCTAAATCTACCAAAAACTGCATGCAATATTTTCAAAGTACATTTATTATTGGTGTTTAGAATGAGTTTCAAAGCTTAAATATTTTCCCGTTTATTTTGTATTTAAGCAGAATTTCTTGAAATTTTTGGGTATTTATGCTAATATTTACTTAACAAAAACTCACAAAAAATTTATTTTCATATCATTTTAAAGGTTAGAATAAGGCCTTTCTTATGATAGTTATTAAATATCTCTAGAGTAATTTGTTAATTTTTTATTAATTTTTAAAGAAAAGCTCCCGCTTAGTCAAAAAAAGCTAATTTCATTTTTATTTATCATTTTCTAAAGATCTACCGGTCGTATGATTTTGAGCTTTTAACAGCTAAAAATCTGTATATTTCACATTCGTTAAAAAAAAAAAGATTATGAAAATATCTTAATTAGGTGTGTGTAGATGGCATTTTTAATAAACACAGAAAGCAAAATTAAACATTTGTTTTCTTTTCAAACGGGAGAAAAAGAGGGAAAGTCATTGAGAATTGTCTCGTAACTGAAGTGGTCAATCTAGTTTTTTCCGATGCCTACTTGAAAAGGAATCTAGAATCCGTGAGCTATTGCCGAGCTCTTCGTGGTAGCACTTAATCTGTGTATCGGAAAAAATTTTCGGGAAACATGTAAATTCGACCTTGGGTTCTTCTCGCTTCGGAAGGAACTCGATGTGCTTGTGGTAGGGCCCTTTGATAGTCTGTGAGCTAAAAAGTGAACCACAGAAGAGATCGCACTCCCAGCAATGATCGATCATAGTCTTTTAACCAAACTCATTGTAAGTCTCTGTAAATGAACGGTAAATCCTATTCATTCTAAGGTGTGTCCCAACGAAATAAAGCCACCATAATTGTGTGCCGTAACTTCGAACGAAACAAACAAATAAGAACGAAACAAATATATTAAGAAAGTCTATATAGAAATACATATTTACAAGAAGGAGTAACTCACTCCCTGCCCAACCTGGGGGACCTTACCACAAGCGCATCGAGTTCCTTCCGAAGCGAGAAGAACCCGAGGTCGAATTTACATGTTTCCCGAAAATTTTTTCCGATACACAGATTAAGTGCTACCACGAAGAGCTCGGCAATAGCTCACGGATTCTAGATTCCTTTTCAAGTAGGCATCGGAAAAAACTAGATTGACCACTTCAGTTACGAGACAATTCTCACTTACCTTCCCTCTTTTTCTCCCGTTTGAAAAGAAAACAAATGTTTAATTTTGCTTTCTGTGTTTATTAAAAATGCCATCTACACACACCTAATTAAGATATTTTCATAATCTTTTTTTTTTTTAACGAATGTGAAATATACAGATTTTTAGCTGTTAAAAGCTCAAAATCATACGACCGGTAGATCTTTAGAAAATAATAAATAAAAATGAATTTAGCTTTTTTTGACTAAGCGGGAGCTTTTCTTTAAAAATTAATAAAAAATTAACAAATTACTCTAGAGATATTTAATAACTATCATAAGAAAGGCCTTATTCTAAACTTTAAAATGATATGAAAATAAATTTTTTGTGAGTTTTTGTTAAGTAAATATTAGCATAAATACCCAAAAATTTCAAGAAATTCTACTTAAATACAAAATAAACAGGAAAATATTTAAGCTTTGAAACTCATTTTAAACACTAATAATAAATGTACTTTGAAAATATTGCATGCAGTTTTTGGTAGATTTAGATTGATGCAGTATGGAGTCTGTGTTTGTAATGAAAATTCAACGCAAAATTAAAAAAATAAATTCTAATGTGAATTAAAAAAATAATAATTGCAGTACATATTAAAATATAGTTTAACAAAATATCGTGTGTAAGTTTATTAATTTCCTTTAAATAAACAGTGTGTTATGCTAAGAAAACTCTAATTATACAATAGTTGTCGCATAAAAAAATTAGCAGAGAAAACATGTTGTGCTTACTAGAAAATAATTGACTAGATATTTTTGCTAAAACTTCTTTATAGTAAATATAACATTTCTGAAAATATCGAAGCCCATGTGTGCATTATCATTGTTTACCCAAATAAATCAAATATTCAAAATTTCCAAATATTTATTTATATAGATTATTAAATGTTGTATCAGTTTTAAGATTTGCTATTTGTTGCTTAAAGAACAAAATACTTTAGTAAATAGATAGAGAATTTCTTTTTAGAACAAGATACAAATATTAAATATAAAATTTTTGCGCAAAAAAATGAAAAAAAAAAGAAGTAAATATCTTTGGAAAGTATTGCAGGATTTTGAATACTTTAAGATACTACATTTTTTATACTTCACATTTCATTGGATATAAAATAAATTGTGAAGTTTCTAATAACATTAAAAAGCAACTTATTTCATAGTAACTTTACAGTAAATTTAGAAAAGATAAAAAATATATTATTTGAAGATGATGTGAATCAGTCTTCTTAGATTTTTAATTTTTTTGTCTCCGTCTTTAATTTCTATATAAAACGAATCTTTCAAAATATAAGTTAAATATTACTCAATCTACACACACACACACACACACACACACACAAAAAAAAAAAAAAAAAAGAGTACTCTCTGGCGATCCTAAAATTAAGCTTTATTTAATATCGAAACTTCCTTTTTTTGTTAATTTGAGCAATAATTATTTTATAATCCGAAAAAATAGTTTTATAATCAAAGGCAGAAAAAAATGAAAAGTGGAGAAGACTGATTCACATCATCTTTAAACAATATATATATATTTTTTTTTATTTTGTTTGAAAGTTTTCGAAATTTATTGTAAAAAAGTTACGAGGAAATACGTTGTTTTTTGATGACCTTAGAAACGCTACAATTTATTTAAATTCCATAATAAAATATGCCGTTCAAAAACATGCAAAACTTTCCTAAGATTTTTTCTTTCCGAAAACTTTTTGATTGAATATTTTGATTTTGCACTAATAGGAAATTCTCATTGGATGTTATTAAAAGATTTTATATATTTATATATAAATATATATATATTATACAACAAGTCATTAAAATTGATGCAGCAAGCAAATAGAAATAATTTAAAAAAAAGAAAAGGAAAATCTTTTGGAAATTTTGGATAATTATTTTGTTTGAGTAAACAACGATAAAGCGCACATGGGCTTAAATATTTGCATAAATGTTATATTTAGTATACAGGAGTTTTAGTAAAAGTATATGGTCAATTATTTTTGGGGCATATGCAGCACTTGGTCACACTGCTAATTATTTGTGCAAGAATTATGATATAATTAGCTTTCTTGGTATTGCGCGTTGTTTATTTAAAGCAGATTAATAAGATTGTGCGTGATGATTTGTTAGACTATGTTTTAACAAGCATTTCAATTACTTTTTTCAAATTAGTATTAGTTTTTGTCATTTTAAGTTAACATTTCATTTTAAAAAGATAGCGTATCACAAAGAAAAATCAATCTAAATCTACAAAAAAAAAAAAAAAAAAAAAAAAACGCTTATTATTAGTGCTAAAAATTAGTTTCAAAACTTATAATATTTTCCCAGTTATTTTATATTTAAGTAGAATTTCTTGAAATTTTGGCGTATTTATACCCATATTTGCTTAAGAAGAACTTATAAAACTTTTCTTTTTATACCATTTAAAAATCTAGAATAAGATCTTTCTTATGATACTAATTAAATATTTGTAGGTTAACATGTTAATTTTTTATTAATTTTCAAAGAAAAACCCTTGCTTGGTTAAAAAAACAAATTTCATTTTTATTTTCCATTTTATAAATAACTATCCGTCATATCACTTTGAGATTTTGATAACTGAAAATATGAACATTTCACTCTCGTTTAAAAAAAAGATTATGAAAATATTTTAATTAGGCGTGTGTCGATGGTATTTTTACTAAACAGAGAAAACAATATCAACCGCTTTAAAATCTCTCCCCAAAGACGCACTTCCGACAATATATGCTTTTCTCACTCCCTTCAATGGGGTCGGAAGTTTTCGTGGAGATCTCGATGGCAGTAATCCGATGGAAGACGTTCGCGATTGTGTCGTGGTAGCATTTATCCCAGGGTCATCGGAATGCAACGTCACATCGGGAAATGCAGAAGATTTTACGAGAAAGGGGAGAATTCGATCTGTTCGTGGTAGGCCTCATGGGCAGGAGAAAAAGATGAATGTGTAAAAAAAGAGAGGAAAAGTGTCCCGGCGAAATAAAGCCTCTGACAATATTAGTATTTATTGCAGGGCTGCGGAGTCGGTAGGAAAAATGACCGACTCCGACTCCGACTCCGACTCCTGGATTTCTGAAACAATCGACTCCGACTCCGACTCCGACTCTTCGACTCCGACTCCGGCATACACACAGGGTTTCTCAAAAAGATTGAAATGCGCTTTAATTTTTTACCTTTTGGAGATATGTAGATAATGCAAATTGAAAAAGTGTTCAAAATTAAATAGTAATTAAGATTAAGGATCGACCGAAATCAAAACAGAAACCGAATTTCGGTAATATTTCTATTTTCGGCCGAAAATTTCGTGCATTTAGTTCTAAATACAGTAATAAAAACAATTATATTTATTACTTTTTATGGGGTGTCCATTACTGGAATAGAGGGTGTCCATTACTGGAATAGAGGGCGTCCATTACTGGAACAAAGGGTGTCCATTACTGGCATTTTTGGGGTTTTGATATATTTCTGCTAAATTTACAATTTAGCTTCATATTGGCAGTTAAATTTTAATTCATATTGGGAAATGAGACTATGGAAATGGTTAAATATCATTGATAAATTAATGTAATATTGAAAAAACTAGAATATAATACACATAACTATTACTTAAAAAACAATTTTTAGAGAAATTCCTTAAATATGTCCATTACTGACACATCTACCCTATTTATAGATATATAACCCATATAATCCGACTGGCAGGATTTCCTGCCAAGCATTATAGACAGTTTAGCGCTTAAAAAAAAAAAAATGTTCGGTTGGTACCAGTTTTTTGAAATAATAATTTCCCCCTTACTTGAAGAATGATATATTAGATGAAAGGAATATTACTCTTAAAGTGCCGAGTAATTATCCTCATATTATAAAAATGTAGTTATCTACATTTGAGATTGTAATGCCTGTATTTATAATTTACAGTTTATATACCAATTTTAGACATTAATTCAAACTGTAAAGACAATTTTAAACACTGTAATATATACAGGTCTGTTTCCATAAAATACATTTAAAAAATATATATGTTAAACGCCGCATTAAAAATTCTTTTGGTTTTTTTAAATGTGACGTCTAATATAAATTTTTTAATGTTACATCAAATATATTTTATGGAAACAGACCTGTATATATTACAGGGACTAAAATTGTCTTTAAAGTATGAATTAATGTCTGAAATTGGTATATAAACTGTAAATTATAAATGCAGGCATTACAAACTTCAAATGTAGATAACTACATTTTTATAATGTGAGGATAATTATTCGGCACTTTAAGAGTAATATTCCTTTCATCTAATACATTATTCTTCAAGTAAGGGGAAAATTATTATTTCAAAAAACTGGTGCCAATCGAACAATTTAATTTTTTTTAAGCGCTAAACTGTCTATAATGCTTGGTAGGAAATCCTGCCAGTCGGATTATATGGGTTATATATCTATATATCTATAAATAGAGTAGATATGCCTGTAATGTACATGTCAATAAACTGAAAAATAACTAAATATTTATTAATGTAGGGTAATTCCGGGATTTATGCCGCACATTTTTTTGAATTTGTATATAAAATCCCATGGTAGACATAAAATAAAAAAAATCATGCTGTGCTATTTAATGGTAAATATACAACGTGTGTAGTGCGACAAAAAAAAATTCAAAACAGATTACTAATATTTTTTAACAATTTTTTTCTAAAACATTACACTGCGGCGCGTCACCCGTACATTCAGGCTGAGACGCCGCACTTGTGCGGTAGTTATGCCGCGCTTATAATAAGAACAAAACGAAATTATAAATAAAAATATTAAAAAAAATATTCATATCTGGGCTATAATTAACGTTGTAATAACTAAATGAGTACAATGAAACGTATTAATAGATTCAAATTAATAATTGTTGCCTACTTTCACTATTAAAATTATCGACTTATTATTTTTGCATTAAATTTTAATTGTTATTTCCACAACATAACATCAATGTATTAGAAAGGGAAAAGAAAAAAGTGAAATTGTGTTTACATAATTTATTTGTTAACCCTTTCGGGACCGGTGGCTTTTACACACATTTTATTCGGTTGGTACCACTTTTTTTTAAAGAAGTTACCTTTACTTGAATAATCATGAAAATACTCTAATTAAACAAAGCAAATATTACTTTTTTTTTTTACTGGTGCCATAAATAAATTTTGTAAGCTCTTTATGAAAGTGCTTATATGTACCTATGGTCCCGGATGGGTTAAGGGACCTGTTTTTTCGACTACAATCTACAGAAAAAATGTCGAAAAAGTACAGTCTTTATGTAACTACATTTAAACACATGATGCAACGAAGCCAATTACACTTCCTCTTTTTTGGAGTAGTTTGCAAAGAACGTCTGCGTTACGCGTAATCCAATTTTTCATTATTATCATCTTGACATGCATTTTTCGTGCCCTTCTTACTTTTAATTTTCCCCTTTTTCTCCTTCGGTTTTAGTAAACTTAATAACATGTCTAACATGGTTAGTCTATGCGAAAAGAAAAGGAAAAGTTAATACACTTAATCATCCCGTACAAAAGAAACTGCGGCATGTATACCGGAACAGCAGTGCAGCATGTATACCATTTTGCATGGTGCAGATGTCGGCCATCACAGTTACCTGTCATCGCTAAGGGGAATGGCGTAAACATACGCACAGTACTCTATACAAACGCTATACTTAGTTTTGACTTCGAAATCATTTTGCATTTAGTAATTAGTGTATGAAAAGTATTTAACATAACGTGTTTAAAATTTTGGACACTGAAATCATGCACTTACGTCAAATTAAGGATTGTACTTCTACAAGTAAACATCGAAATGGGATTCACGCTTTACACTGGTTAAAATAATCTCATTGCGCACCTATACTGTGCGTTTGACGACCATCTATCGAAAATTACAAGAAATACAAGGGGTGCGGCATCTATCCCGTATGCGGCGACTCCCGGAGTTACCCTATAGAGTTTAAAAAAATAAAATAATAATTCCGTTCATAAATTTAAAATTAAGCATAATTGGTTTTATTTTTTGTTTCACTTCAAACTGTTCAGCAAAAAGTTTGGAGTCGGAGTCGGAGTCGGCATATTTTTAGCGACTCCGACTCCGACTCTTTTCACCGAAAAATCACTCCGACTCCGACTCCGACTCCACGACTCCGACTCCGACTCCGCAGCCCTGATTTATTGGAAACTACTGACATTCGAGCTGCTGAGTTCAATTGTGTTTACGACGTCAGGAAGTTATCAAATACTGGTTCTGTGCCAATCGAACGTTGTGCAGACTTTAGACAGTTTATTGTCTATTTCTCCTGCAGTATTGCAATGAGAAAGCAAATTCAGCTATCAAGGTTTGAGAAAGTACAGATGACAGCTTTTAATGAACAAGTTCTTTCACATAGACCATTATCTAAGCAAATGAAAGTTCTTTCACATAGACCATTATCTGAACAAATCAAACGCTCTATAACCATAATAGACAATTTTATCTATCAGGGCAATGCGTACGAGTGTAAAAAAAAGGAGGTGTAATTGCAGAAAAATTACTTCCAGGCAGGCAAGAGAAGTTTTGCGTAGTATTTTACTAAAACAGTTGGCCAAAGAGGATAACATCCCTGTAACAAAATCAACCCTGTCATGAATTGAAAAACGTACAAGCAACTTGCGATATAAGAAAAGAAAACAACAACCCATGTTGAAAGCCATTCACATGCAAAGGAGAGTCGGCTGGGCTAAATATAATCAAAGCTGGAAGGATCAGTGGCATCGTTTTATAGTCTATGATGAAAAAAAAATTGGATGGGCCAGACCGCTTTGCTTTCTATTGGTATGACATGAAGAAAGAAGAGGAAAATTTCTTCAAAAGACAGCAAGTTGGAGGCTCATTAACGGTGTGGAAGGCTTCGGCTAAGGAGGTAAACATAGCCTGGCTGTTCTCTCAGGCCGCATGAAGGCTACCGTTTACCAAAAAAGGCTAGAAAACCATTTACTGTCATTTTCAAAGAGGGTCAAAACTTTAAGCGGTAATAGTACATATCCAAACAAACAACTTTCATCAAAGAATGCATGGTCGGAAATAAAATGCAAAGGTGATAACTGGCGCAAAAACGTGATGTTATTATACGAGGCAAAAACATACAAAGAACGATTTAGTGACAGAATCTAGGGGGAAAACCGTTCTCCGCCCAATCTTGGAGCCCTTGAGTCATTTCCATTTGCAATTCCATAGATAAAGTGCATATCAGCCTTTTTCCTATTAGTGAAGGGCAACATCTTTCTATATGTTCTTACCGCGATTGACAGTTGCACACTCGGATAAGCAGCTTTTATGTATTAATCAAGGCGAAATTTTGTATACACGTTCTTCTTCTTCCCCATGCGCAACCAAAATTGAGATTTAACCTTTGCATGGACCAAGTTTCCAAATGCGCCAGCACCGTTTCTTTTTATTTCAGACCCACTTTGAATAGAATTATTTTTTCTGTTGCATAATATCAACAAGCACAATCAGAATTTCATTGTCAATAGAGGAAAGCGATGTACCTCAGTTCTATTTTGACATTTTAATTCTTAATTCAATTAAAATATGCAAATAATGAAATATAAAGCTATTTATTTGCTAATTCTTTATCACGTTCTGCTTCCCTCATAATTTTCTTGAACTCTAATTTTATGCCTATCATAGTTTTTATTTTAATTAAAGAAATAGTAATTTTAGAACCAAGGTACGACACCCACGTTGTACCTTGGCCCTAGGCATATTCTACCATGGACCATACATCATTCTATAAAAAATAAAAATAAAATTGACGAAACATTTTTATGATGCATTTAAAATAAATTTTAAAAGTATATTTAATTACAGATTCGACATAGATACCTATTTAAAGTTGTTTTAAATTAATATAAAACAGAAGATGTAATTAGAGGGCAGAGAGGGGGCGGGGATAATTCCAAACACTATTGTGGTTGGAATTACATTTTAACTGTTTTATAACATTTTTATATATTTTTTATACATGTTTGTTTTATCACGATGCAAAATCACAAAAAAAAAAAACAGTTGCATAAAAAGCTAAGATTATTTTTCAAAAACTGATACTATGTCAAGAAATACATAAAGAGTTCTCCAGTCTCTTTCAATAAGACAAGGTTCTGGCAAAATACTAATGATTTGTTCGCAACTGATTAAAAAACATATTTTTCTCAAGTATGAATTCTATTCTAATGCTATTAGAACATTTCATGGGCACAGCAATAGTATCGTCTTCATCATTGTCATCATTTATGCATATTTTCTGCACATATAGAGTTGAGTTTTGAATCCCTTCCATTAATAATACCAGGACAAACTTTCCTGAAACAACATTTTCATTTGCTGGCTTTTTAACAGAATGAATGTAAATGTGTTGTACTTTGGACCTGTTCAAGGTACAACACTATTGCTAGGTTCAAGGTACAAAACTTGGTGACTTGAAAAATAATGGCTCCTTGCCATTTTCTAGATAGGCTTAATATGATTTGAAACTCGTGTTCATAATGCATTATAAATACTCTTTTATGTATAACTTTGAATTAAAAAAGATATTTGTTGATAACGAGAGATAATGAAAAGTTGCAGATTTAAAAAGTTTACTTTTTGATGAACAAATATTTTTTTACCAACTGTGTGCAACATGTGCTGACTATATTAAAGAGACCAACTGCTAAGTGACATCTAGTGGTATATCTCAAAACTACATTGATTAGTTTTATACAGATCCAATAGATAGAGCTAAAAATTGTGTAGATCCAAGATACAGTTCAAGGTACAACATTTTCCCGTACTTTAAAAATCTTCACTATCTAAATTAAGAAGTATAACTATATGTACGCAACTTATTACTGAATATTTTTTCCACTTTTTCTTATAAAATTTAATTTATTTCTTCTTTTATTGCAACTTTTCTAAAGAAGAATGAAATGCTGAAAAAAAGTAAATAAAATAAAATATTCAATTGTTTGATTAATTAAATCACACGAGTTGTAATTTTTCTAAACTGGGTGAAAAAGTTTCCGGGCCAGGATTTGAACCAGGGACTTTTCGGCTGAAGTTGCCAATGCTCAACCAACTGAGCTATTCCGGACAAATCTGGCGGACACACAATTCACACAGAAACCTTAATGATAATGACAGCTGGTATCATATCTGAATCAGCTACACAGAATAAATCAGAGGTAATGGAAACTCCAAGAAACGTTGGATGCGTAATTATACACATAAATCGTACCCAATAGAGCTCCAGTAAATGCTGAATGCGTATTCACATTTGATTAATTAAATCACATGAGTTGTAATTTTTGTGAGTGAATTGTGTGTCCGCCTGATTTGCACGGGATAGCTCAGTTGACAAAGCATTGGCAACTTCAAACAAAAGGTCCCTGGTTCGAATCCTGGCCCGGACACTTGTCAAAACACTGAAACATCTTAGGAAAAAAAGGCCCTGTTAATGCTCAAGGAGCCAAAAAAGGGTCCTACCTACCTATCTCCTTTGTGCTGTTGAATACACATTTCACATTTTCAAAGTTCTTTTTCTATGGAGTAATATACATAAATTCATACTTCCAGTGAATTGTGAAGTAAAACTTTCTTCATAGGGGGATGTAGAGCACAGAAAAATAGTAAAAAAAAAAAAGCAGAAGACAGAAAAGATTTTATACAGAGTGGATTTAAACTATTTTTGAAAATTTTTTAGTAATGGGGAAACTTTTCCTTTTTTAATTTGATTTTCTGAGACATAAGACAAAATTTTACTTTTGGTCTTCGCACAACATCGCTTTAAAGATTATAATGTCTTACATCATTCGGGACATCTTACAACACTGTTTCTAATGATACAAGAGAAATGATATTACCATTTCGGACTTCGCATAGGATTGCCCTAAAGATTATAAAGTTTTACATAATTTAGGATACCTTAAAAAACTTCTCGCAATAATACATGAAAAACACATTACCTTTCCGAATTTTGCATAAAATCGCCATAAAGATTATAAACATTGACTTACCGTAACCTTTTCAAACGCAGATGTGCAATAGAAATAAACGAGTAATCCGATGAGAACTAAAATGTTATTTGGATGCATGCATTGCACATTCATTAATTTGTCTTGACCTTATACAACTTGTTGATAGCGCTTGTGATTACCTACTGGAATGTTACGCTCTTTTTAAGGTTGTTTTATGTAATCGGATCATTGAGTTTAATTCGGAAGTCCCATAAATGGTCTGTTGGATTCGCAGGTATTATTTTGTTGCCAATTTCTTATGGAAAAAAATCAGTATGACCCTTTAAATATGGCAGGGATATGTTATTTATC
Source organism: Maratus speciosus (assembly GCA_963932465.1). Taxonomy (NCBI): domain Eukaryota; kingdom Metazoa; phylum Arthropoda; class Arachnida; order Araneae; family Salticidae; genus Maratus; species Maratus speciosus. The sequence goes on from OZ010797.1 coordinate 445,153,941, forward strand.
ATACAAGAAATATAAATATTTTTAAATTTTTGAATAAAAGTTTATAAATTATTTTTTATTAGATATTTGGAATGCTCAGATGCTGTTTTTTTTTATGACATTTGGAAAAACGGATGTGGAAGCAAATTTTTAAAGTCAACAATTCCAGATGTAAATGAGATACGAATCTATGTTGTAAAGGACAAACATTCTGTGCGAAACACTGACGTCATTTTGACTTGGCAACACCTGACGATTAAATTTAGCTTTGACTCCAATTTTTGCTTTCTTCTTGCTAAAGAAGAAAGTATTCTAATGGAAATTTTTTTTACTCCCGGTTTTCAAAGGATTTACAAGTTTTAGGGGTTAAAGATCTCGTAAAACATGTTTATACAAAATGTCTGTCTGTCCGTGTATCTGAAGGGCAGTGTGTCCGTGGGGCGGTGTGTCCGTGTATATGTCCTTTTTGTATCATTGAAAAGTGTATGAAGTTATGTATAGAATTGAACCAAATTTCATATGTATTTTTTTTGGCTATGACCAGCAGGTCCTAACTTGAATTTGGAGATATTCCACTGGAAGGAGGCGCTGTAATAGCAATTTTTGTGCCAGTTTCAATATTTTATCATCGGAAAGTGTACGAAGTTATGCATACAATTGAACCAAACTTCATATATATGTTTTTGACTGTGAACTCCAGGTCCCGGTTGAAAACGAGAATTTTCCCCCGGAAGGAGGCGCTGCGACAGCGATTTTTCTCGATTTTTCATAGTTCTGTTGTACATCGTGTGTTCATGCTGCGACGGACAATTCGTATCCAGATAACCCGGTGATTCGCAAGCAGCTGATGTAAATCAAACTAACGAAAAATATTGATTTTATTATATATCATGATGGATACCTCTTTCAATTTATTTCTCTAATGAAATCTCTAAATCTCTAATGATTTACCTCGTTTTTGAATGAAATCTCTAAACCTCCAATGATTTAACTCTTTTTTACTTCGATTAGTAAAATGAAGCAGAATTTTAAGATGAAAATCAAAGTTGGTGTAGTATTGAAGTAATAACACTGAAGTATTAACATGTGTAACAACTTTTTGAAATATTAGCATGTATCAGAAAGAAGAAAGTTTTGGGATTGGCACATCCGACTAGTTTAAACTTCTAAACATGGCACATTATTAATTTGTACACCTCCGAACAGGAAAAAAAAAAGTTAGTTCAAATACAATTATTTTAAAAATCTATCACACAATTAGATCTTTTATGGTTTTAAAGATAAGTTTCAAGCATGGTTTTTAAATCTATCATCTCTATCGCGTTCAGACGATTATGAAAGATTAACCCGTTTGCACTTAAAACAATATAAAGAGTTCAGCATTTGTTTACGGCTAATATTGCATAACGAAAGTAAAACAATATCGATAAATAAATAAAAAAATGTAAATAAAAGAGAAATTTAACAAGCATGTAATCAAATTAAGCGCTTAAACCACTGAAATTATCCGAATAAAAAAGGTTGCTGTATGTAGCTAAATCTTTGGGGATTTCTTCGACTATTAAATCCTGGCATATGGCTAATGCGAAAGTATCGCTTTTAATAAATTTTACAACTTCGTTTGAATACTTTATTGAAATTTTTCATATAAAAGGCTTTTATGGTAAAAGTAAAGGTCAAAATTAGCACTAGCCACCGGCCACAGGGCCAGTAAATGAGAAAAAGTGGCTAGTGAAAAATTGTCTATCAGCGGCCACTTTTTTACAAGGAGAGAATAAAATTCCCTTGCATTTCATCAAGGATTCTACTTTTTTTTGTTCCAATATATTTATATTAACATATTTATTTCTGCTATTCACATTTAGATGAATACTTATAGAAATTTTACTGTTTAGTACTTTTAAATAAAAAAGTGGCCAATTAAAAAACTAGTTCCACCGGCCAGTGGCCGCTAATGAATTTTCCCAGTTTTGACCTATAAAGGTCAGGACCTGATTAGCAAAAAGGCAAGCTTCCACCAGTACATTTTAATAGAAAATTTCCACTTATTTAAATATACTTTTCGTGCAAGATTACTTTCATGAATAAGGAAAAAATTTCTGTTCCTCACAAACAACACAAAATTAACTTTAAAATGTTTTTGTTTACTTAAAAGATGGCAGATAATAATACTACAGATGTTAAAAGTTTAAAATATATATTTTATTTTAATTTTTTAGTACTTTCGGTCTGCAAAATCCGTATCTATCGTCAGGGAATATTCCGTTCTATTCATTTCAAATACGTCATTTCGTTTGAAATGGGAGAGTTTATAATTCTTAGGGTAGCTGGAAGTAGAAGTAATAGTACTCTGTATTAAACTTTTGTTGAGTCATAAGACGAAATGCAATATTCCACCTTGATTCAATCATAAATTACACAATATGAACTTTAAAAAGTTCTCTGTTTCCTTAAAAGATGACAGATAATAATACTATAGATGTTACAAGTTTAAAATATACATTTTATTTAAATTTCCTAGTACTTTCGGTCTGCAAAACCCGCACTCATTGTCAGGGAATATTTTCGTTAATTGCCGTTCTATTCATTTCAAATACGTTATTTCGTTTGAAATGGAAGAGTTTATAATTCTTAAAGTAGCTGGAAGTAGAAGTAATAGTTCTATGGATTAAACTTTTGTAGAGTCATAAGACGAAATGCAATACTCCACCTTGATTTAATCGCAAACTGCAAAATATGAACTTTAAAACGTTTTCTGTTTACTTAATAAGTGACAGATCATAATACTACAGATATTACAAGTTCAATTACATATTCAAGTACATTTTATTTAAATTTCCTAGTACTTTCGGCCTGCAAAACCCGCAGCCATCACCAGGGAATATTTTCGTTAATTGTCGTTCTATTCATTTCAAATACATTTTCATTTCATTTTATTTCTATTCCTTTTTGCTGGTGGATAATCAGGTCCTGCATGTGGTTAGTGGGTAATCCAAAAGAATAATTAAATGCAAAAAACGATTAACGTTTTTCATTTAAAAAAATGGGTTTTTACCTATATTCTGTAACCAGGGAAAAGCTGGGTTGGATCACCTAGTATAATTGAGGATGTGAGGTTCAAAACTCACCATATCCAGGCAAGAAAATTTTGGTCAACCAATATTTGTTCCGAAATCCCGAGTATATAAGGCTACTGAAAGTAAGCAAAAACTTTACAGTGCTATAAATATACGATAAAACTAGTTTTGTTGTAGACTGCAGTGTTTTTTCGTTGCAGGTTTACTAACAGGATAAATGAATACACTGTAAAAAAAAAGACATTTTTACAGTACAAAGTACTGTTCATCTAGCGCACAAACTCGATCACAGTGAATGTGCTGTATCTTTCTTTGGTTTCCTGACTAAATTAACATGGAAAATACAGTAGTTGCGTAAAATTAACAGCAGAATGTGCTGGCAATTTGGACGCCAGCAGTTTGTGCTGTAAAAAAATGCGTCCAAATTGCCAGCACATTGTGCTGTTAATTTTACGCAACTACTGTATTTTCCATGTTAATATAGTCAGGAAACCAAAGAAAGATACAGCACATTCACTGTGATCGAATTTGTTCTGGCAAATCTACAGTGGTTTTTTTACAATGTAGAGAAAATACGATTTTTGTTTTAGTTTGGATAAGGCTAAGTTTTGAAATCCACGTCCTCGATTAAAGGAATATGATTACCGCATTTACGTGCTTATCAGGGGGTATGCAACATGCATGTATAACACACACCCTGTTTTTGATAAGTTAAAACGATAGAGGTTATAGCTAATATGATAATCCGAAACTCAATAAATAATCCGGAAATTAGAAAAGAAAAATTCCGTCTAAAGGTTCAGAGTGAGACGAATTTTAAATAAAGTGGACGGACGTGAAAAAGATATTATAAATGAAGCAATAGTTGGTGCCAGGGGCATTTTTAACAACAGTACCATAAGTCAGGCCCTGATTACCGAATAGGCATGAGAAGCACGTGCTTACTTTAAAAACTTTTGAAGGATATCCGAAATTGAGAAAACAAGGGATCCCAAATTTTATATTGAATTAATTCCATTCCAAAATTCTATTTAATTTCTTTTCAAATTATTAGCTCATTTATATACAGGCTGTTCATAAAAGACTGTCCCAGTTATAAATTTTAATAGTATCCACTGTAAGCGTTGTAAAGTGTTGGTTCACGGTCACCAATAAAGAGTCACTCAAACAGTTTTAGAAAAGCGCATGCGCGAGTACTGCTTTGTTATTGACTCGCTTGCAGTGCCAGATCCGCAAAATGGCGACTCCTGCGTTATTGCTGAGCTGAAGATTTAAAAGCCGTTAGAGCCATACTATTTTTACCTTTGGGGGGCTTTATAAAAGATCGTGTCTGCGTTCCGCCGCTAACTAATGATTTGTCAGAGTTGAGACACAGAATTGACGAGGCTATTGCTTCCATTACTCCGGACTTGTTAACAGTAGTGGTGGGAAGAATATATGCCGTATAATTAAAGGTGTGTATATTGAACATTTGTAAGAAAAACTAGGTTAGTTTACCTTCTATTTGATGTATGATTTGTTGTAAATAGTCTAAATTAAACTTTTATAATATACCATTGAAACTGGGACTTTTTTTATGGACACCCTGTATATATATTTAAAAAAATGTTTCATAAAAATACCATTCCCGACAAATTAATTTTTCATGTAATAGACCAGTTTCAACTACAGGGTGATCTTTTTTAAAGTGACTGTGTTTGAAGCGCCCTGTAGCGCGATCTAATAGCCGAAATGCCACCAAACTTGGTATTTAGACTAATCAAGACATGGGAAAAAGGATTCCGTGAAAAAAAATAGTTCTAAAAATCGCCGCTAGGGCATTTTGTGGCGCTTTGCAATGTATAAAATGTGAGAAAAGAAAAATACTAACACATATAATCGTACAGTTAAATTATTAATGTTTATTTACTACATTAACTTCCCCAGTGAGGAATGAGACCACCTTCAATGTGAGCATCGTTCTCAGAAATAACACCGTGCATTCTGTGCACACCGTTCTCCACAGCCGTACGTAACATATCACGAGGAATATTCCGCACTGTCTTTGTTATGTTGTCCTTTAGAATAGCAAATTTGATACTCCACCAACATAAACTTGAGATTTCAAATAACCCCAAAGCCAAAAAACGCATGGCTTGAGGTCAGGGGAATGAGGCGGCCATGCAACTGGAAAACTCCGACTTATGACTGTATCATCAGTGAAGTTTTGGCGCAACAGCTGCTTTACCTTACTACTAATGTGTGGCGGAGCACCATCCTGCATAAAGATTGTCTGTTGGAGACGGTTTCTTTGCTGAAGTCGTGGAATAAAAAACGTTTGCAGCATTTCGTGGTACCTTTCTGCATTTATGGTGCACATTTCGGGTCCTGTCGTACTAATGGTCTCAAAAAAGAATGGCCGAATTACGAATTCGGCTGTGAAACCACACCAAATAGTGACTTTTGGGGAATTTAATGGGATTTCATGCACGGTGTGGGGCTGCTCAGAAGCCCAAATTCCACTATTTTGTGTGATTACGGACCAATTGAGATAAAAATGGCACTCATCTCCCCACAGAATGTGCCATGGGAAAGCATCATCAATTTCTACCCTGGAAAGAAACGATAGAGCGAATGCCACTCGCTTATCATAATCACTTGGTTTCAGTTCGTGCAAGCGGCTGATTTTGTAGGGGTAAAATCCAATAACGCGCCGCAAATCTCTCCATACCGTGGAATAATTCATATCCAATTGTCGAGCTACACCCCGGGCGCTGCTAGTACCAGCAATGGTTCCCTGTGATCCTTCGACAATTGCAGTTGCCACATCAGTTATTACATCTTCTGATACTTGTTTACTTCCTCTCCCAGCGCGAATGGTCAGTGACCCCGTTTCCTCGAACTTCTTAATCATTTTCTTAAGACCATTCAGCGATAAAGGCCCCTTTAGTATTTTTTTTGTGGTTCGAAATTCCCGAAGAACTGCGGATGCATTACATTGATTCATATAATACAGCTTCACCAGTAACGCACGTTCCGGTAACGTGAGAGGCATGTCCACTGGAGCTCGTTTACTTCAGCTGAGATTATTTGTCGGAGCTGTCTACTACTTGCTTTTATAGCCCCTATTGGCGCTGTCATCGTACAACATTTGCATTTTTCTTTGATACCCGTGTTTTATGCTAATTCTCGTTATTGTAAGCTACAGCAGCGCCACAAAATGCCCTAGCGGCGATTTTTTGAACTTTTTTTTTTTTTTTTTTTTTTTTTTTTTTTTTTTTTTTTTTTTTTACACGGAATCCTTTTTTTCATGTCTTGATTAGTCTAAATACCAAGTTTGGTGCCATTTTGGCTATTAGATCGCGCCACAGGGCGCTCCAAACACTGTCACTTTAAAAAAGATCACCCGGTACATGATCACAATTGTTCAGTTTGAATTGTATTTTAGATGTATGTTTATTTTTCATATTGAATTTGGCTTGTAGCCATAGGCCCGACATAAAATATTAACTAGTAAATCTGCACATCAGGAGCCTCAACGTCAGATTTGCAACTCGTTCTTTTTAATACACTTCGCTTAATATTCAACTTCCTACAAATCTCATTTTTTTTCAAATTACATAAATATTTATAAGAATAAAAAATACTTCGAAAAGTTTCAGAAATTAAAAGTGTTAAATTAAACACGTTGTTATGCAATGATATTCTAAAATTCAGATAAGCTGCTTATTCTGGTAAATTTTTAGATAAAAAAGTGAGCCATTTTCTTTTGAGAAATGAAAATTTGAAAATCGTCTGAAATGCCATAGAAAAGCATTATTGCTCAAAATAAAATATTCTATATTTTTCGAACGAATGAACAAAATATAAGATAAAACTACACAGCTAAATCCAGGTACCTCACCAACATGCCCAATTAATTTCCAGCTAATTGGATGATTTTTACGGCAGTTATCGCGGAACAGACAGACAGACTAACAGACTAAAAGAAACCAAAACATTTCGTGTCTCCACAGTAAGCCTTCACTGACGTTTCGGCAATAATTTAAACGATTGCCAAAATTGAAAATATTGATATTTTATGTTGTGCACACCATGCTGAATTCTACCTTTTTATTCAACTTACATTTTTTATGCTAATATTTTGCAAAATCATTTCTCCATATTTTTCTTGATTGTATCCAGTTTTTGTGCATACAGGTGAACATAAAAAAAGTTGTTTAATGAAATATATGAGAACTCAACTGAGCCATTCTTTGGAATAATTTTTGCAGCATTGCTGAGTTTCCGGATACGTCAAATTTAGAAAAGGCTTCTCGAATGAAAGTGGACCCCAAAATTTTATATTTTATATTTCAAGGAATTTATGCTTTAAAAATACTTAAATCTTTATTATAAAAACAAAATATTTAAACCTTATTTGTGTATAATGTCATACTGCAGATGCATGTGTCCCTGTTTTCATGTTTTAAATTATTAGTACACTGTAAAAAAAATCACTGTATCTTTACAGCAAAAAATGCTGGCAATATGGGTGCCAGCAAATTTTGCTGTCAATTTACAGCAATTTTGTTTTCCACGGGTAAACAGCAAACTTGTAAATTTACAGCACTTTTACATTTAATTTTACAGTAATTTTGTTTTTTAGATTTTACAAAAAATTGTATTTTTTCAGCATATTTTGCTGTTAATTTTACAGCACTTTTAACAAGATAACAGTAATTTTTTAGCCTTTATTATTATTTATTTTATATCGAAATAAAATAAAAAATTGCTAAAAAGGTGCATTTAATGTCAGAAATATAAAAAGATGTTAATAAGATGTTGTTACATAATAAAACAGTTTTTAAAAACTTAAAAATCTCCAAGATTTCGTGCCGAGCGCTTTCGATCACTATCGCTATTCGATCAGTAGGTGATCGAAAGCGCTAGGCATGAAATATTGGAAGTTTATAAAAACTATTTTATTATGTAATAACATTTTATTAATATCTTTTTATATTTATGACATTAAATGCACCTTTTTAGCAAGTTTTAATTTTATTTCGATATAGTTTTCAAGGTGAATGCGACATTCTAACGGTATATGTTTTTGTTTTCATATATATACATTTTGCATTTATTTTATTTTATTTATTATTATTATTATTATTATTTGTAGATATACGTTTGCATCTTCCTCCCCCCCCCCCCCCCCCGCCCTGCAATGTTTGTTTACTTTGAGTTTTTTTTTTTTTTTGTATACTATGATACATCTTTTAAAAACATCTTATTAATATCTTTTTATATTTATGACATTAAATGCACCTTTTTAGCAAGTTTTAATTTTATTTCGATATAGTTTTCAAGGTGAATGCGACATTCTAACGGTATGTTTTTGTTTTCATATATATACATTTTGTATTTATTTTATTTTATTTATTATTATTATTATTATTATTATTTGTAGATATACGTTTGCATCTTCCTCCCCCGCCCTGCAATGTTTGTTTACTTTGAGGTTTTTTTTTTTTGTATACTATGATACATCTTTTAAAAACTAAGAGCTCTATAAGTGTTATCTTTATGTCTACTTATATCATTGTTTTAATAACATTATTATATAATAAATTCTGTTATACATGTGTAAGATACAAATTTAGCACCATAAAGCAAAATAATAAATAAAATAGGAAAATACACCGAAAAAAGCAATAAATCGTAAATTTTAAACTATTGTAACTCATTGTAAAGAATTTTCCTTATGTGAATTTCAAATGTACTGCGTAATATAACATACATTGACAACATTCAAAATATCTAATTTCAGCATCTAGTGCTAATTACTTCTTATTGTTCGATAATTATCAAAAGCAAAATGCGATCTGCTGCTTTTGAATGCTGCGACAATAGTAAGCAAACTCTTGGAATATTTTATGGATCAATAAAGAAGTGTATCCAGCTTACACACAATAAATGATTTAAAAATTACATATAAAAAATGTAAAGAAATGCGCGTAAAAAACTAGCATCTATGAAATGCGAATAACTCCGACGGTAAATCGGACCATAAGTCGTAAAATTGTTTTTGAAATTTTAATAAACTATAATAATACATTAAATAAATAAAAACATTTAAATTAGTACAAAAAACGCACTTAAATCTTTTAGACAATTAAAAAATATTGTATAATTTAGATTAGTAAGGTATGTTAAAATACAAATAACGGAAAAAATGAAATTGCGAAAAATATATAATAGCAAAGCAAAACATATCTAAAAAATATTGATTTTTTTTTTTTAATCTGGTACTTTGACACTTAAGTAAATAATAACTAAGTCCTATGATGGAAAAAAGAAAAGAAAAATAATAATTTTTTCAAATGTAAATTGGAAATATTCTCTTTTGTTATAATTTAAGACAAAATATTTAACCCTTATACAAATGATTCAAAGCTACTGTCAGTCAACGTTTATATATATGTACGCAAATACAAAATTTGTATCTTACATTACATAAGAGAACTGCCTATTTGATACAGTTATTAAATCAATGATACGAATAAACATAAAAATAAAACTTACTCTGATTTTTTTAAAATATGTAATCCAGAATTGCATCCTAAGTATCCAAAATCGCCATTTTGAATTCATAATAGGCACATATTCACACCGACGCTAACATTCGTACGACACTACTTTGCTTTGGCTTGACAGTGTGCCTGTAGGGCAGGTATCTCATCTGGAATGCAGTCCAGGCGGTTTTGCCATTGTTGAAATAACAGCAGTTTACTGTAAATCGATACGGAAGTTAATAAAACGCTGTATTTTAGCGATTCACAGCCAAATCAGCTGTAATTTTTACCGTTTTTTTTTACTGTGTAATGCATATATCCAATAACTAACATTTATGAACCAGTAACTGACAAATGGTGTCAGGCGCTGATAGAATAACTTACATTTGAATGATGTTAACTACAAGGTAAATTTAATTTATTATTATGTTTTTTAAGCAGTTCAAATAATAGATTTCAACTTTCTTTAATATTACAAATAGTTAACACCTCTGTCGGAGACTGGTGAAATGAGATTCAAGGAACCAACAATTGGCACCCCCTCATTAAATTAAATTAAATGACTGTAAACTATAAATCATACCTCTAATATATCACATGTATCTTTTAATTAGTTTCTACAGGTATAACTTTAAGAAAAAGTTCAGGATAGTTGCATTACAAATATAGTTAAAAAAAACAATACCTTAATTTTAGAAATAGATGGTTATTTCAAAATGGCACTTTCTTTTCTCAAAAGTTCTTTCCTCATTGAATACATTTTTGACTCTCTAGTGCTGAATAAATGACTCCAAAATAAAAATAAGTGTCTAAGTTACCGCTGGATGACACTACTTTGCAAAATTTTGAAAGAAAATGTTTATTTGAGTTATATTTTTTGTTAAAGTGTCTGGTTACGTGTCAATAACTGGGGGTTTCCCCCTATAATTTTTCAAACCGTTTTGAACCTCCACCAAATAAGCAAAGTCTTGAGTGGTGCTTTTTTGGGGGGGGAGGAGGAGGGGGGGATAAAAATGTCAAAAAAGCAGTAAGTCTCTCTCTCTCTTTTTTTTTCGCTTGAATGTTAAAGTTAACTAAATGTTGAATTGATATTTGTTGGATTTCACTTGTTAGATTAAATTTTACTTTTTTCTATCTTTCCAAGAAGAAAGTATCGGATTCGTGAAAATTTTCGACTGCCGGCCAAGAAGAAAGTATAGTTAATTTTGTCCTTCAATAAAGTATATCGTTAAAAGGAAAAATTCGCGTTTTTCTTCGAATTTCCAAGTTCGCCAGCGCTTTTAAGTTACCCATAAAAGCAATCCAAATTTAATCTTTTCACCCGAATAGTTAATTTTATCCTTTAATAAAGTATATTAGGAAATCGTACAGCGATTTTTAAATTTTTCGCGATAAAAAAAATCATCTTCATTTCGCCGAAAAGGAGAAGTTTGTTTTTTATCAAACAATTTGTGTTTGACATCTTATCCATCCTATCTTACATTTTGTATTCCTGTATGGAGCTGACTTTCAGTAATGCATTAAAAAGTATGAAACAGTTTTTTAATTTGATTATTAAAGAAAGTAAGTATATCAATTTTTTTTTCTGAAACGTGAAGAGGAAATCGCTGTATAAAAAGAAAAAAAAAAACTTCAGCATGGTTTTGTTAAGGAATCGTCTTTATCGCCCAAACCATTGTCGACGCAGGTTACATCGCGCAGTCTTCAGATTTTTATTTTCATTCGGCGTTCGACAGATAGATATAAAGTAACGGTTCTCAACGTTTGTTTCGTGGCTCAATGATGTTCGGTGAGAGGATTCAATGGGTGTCGAGAAAATTTTAAGCCGATATTTTAATAATATCGATATTTTAATATTCAGCATTTCACTTTATGCAATTTACTTCGAAATAAATTTTAGTATCACAACATTTTCAAGTTATTATCATGGGCCAGGTGAACGCTGGACGGGTCTTAGTTATTTAATATTTGCAACATTCCAATCGCAGTTCTGTTTCCTTCGATTAGTACACTCTAAAATTGGGAGGAGTGAAAAATCCACTCTTTGAAAGAGTGACAGGCATTTTCACTCTTTTTGGAGTGAATTTTGTAAAAATACACTCCTTAAAGAGTGGAATTTTCCACTCTCTAGAAAGGAATGCAATATCTCACTCCGTTATCGAGAGTGAAATAGTCACTCCCGAAAGTGTGGCTTACGTATGCATTACTTATTAGCCAATCAGAACAGCAAGACAACAGCGCCCTCGTAAGATAAGAAAAATGATCACTTTTTCGTCCGCCATCTTAGGATTAACAGATTAGGATATCATTAAAATTATTCTTAATGGAATACATAAAATAAAGGTAAGTCTTATTTAATTTTAACCATTTATTCGTGTAGAAATGTTAGATGAGCATAGTTGTATGTTGTATAGAAAAAGATTGATCGAGGAGTGTTCCCCTGATTTGTATTCCTAGAAAATTGATTTCCTAGAAAAGAGATTGTTTATTATGTTTCTTCGTGTAGTGGTTTGAAATATAATTGTTTTAACAATGGAAAAGTACGCAAATGCTTAGCAAAAGTTAATCAAAACTTTATTAATTCGGCCAATGTGAATAAAAAAAAAATGAGTGTAAATATTTATTCTTACCATTCAATTTTCCCAATCCCATACGAACTTTTTCCAACGATCGAAAAAAGAAAAATAATAATAATAATGAATTTTATCTGTTTCGTTTCAAAAGCTGAGTGACTCAGAGGATATCTGGATTTCTTTCAATTCATGGCAGATGCGAAGATGCGATGTAAACAAAATTAATTTGCCGTTCTGTGAGATTTTATTTTTTCTTTTTTGGTTTATACTGATTTCAGATTTTACACACTTAGAGTATTTATCATCATTATTATCGTTTCGGAGTTAAATATGATATTTGATGAATATAATATTACAAAAAGGTTGGTATTAGATGTCTGCACGGATCGAAATTTCCAGGCCCGGCCCGAATCATAGAAAAAATTTGGCCCGGCGCGGCCCGATACGGAAATTAAAAGTTTGGTGCGAGCCCGGCCCGACCCGTAGAAAAAATATTGGACCGGCCCGGTAAAAAACTTAAAAGTTCGGCCCGAGTGAATTTCTACAAAACATTGATTTTTACGTTGATTTTGTTAAAAATTTGTCTCGTACGAGGAGTTCTGACGCAAAATATTTATCTTAACATTTTTTTTTTCATGTTTATAATCTTCATTTTTATAGAAGTGCCGCAGGCTGGGATATTTATTTTTTTAATGAATCTCTATTTCTTGTATGTAAATGCTTCAGTTATCATTAATATTGTTAATCCATATTCTATGTATTGAAGTGTTAAAAATCTGAAAAATGCTATACAGTAAAATCTTCTAAGACGGAATTGTATAGAAAAAAACAGAAATGCGTTATAGACAAGTTCCCTTCTTAGCAAGTGTAAATGTATTATATATTCTTTTCTTACGTATTAGTATAATAATTTTACATGGCTTAAGACGTTTTACAGTTTAAAACAGGGTTCCGTCATAGGCAGGTTCCTTTGCACACGTTTTACTATATTTTAATTTAGTTATATTTTAATAAGCGTAGAAAACTACTATTCTTTAATTTTTTTTTTTTTTTAATGCTTAAGAGTAGAGTAATGACAATTTAAAAATGTATGTATTTTTTGCAAAAAATTTTGGGCCAGGCCTAAATTAACTGACCTTTGAATGGACCAGGCCACGTTGAAATAATAATTTTCATACGGGCTGTGTCAAAACTACGACTGAAAATTTTGGGCCGTGAAGATTAGCAATGAAATCAGTCCCGGCTCTGTACAAAAAAAAATAAGTTACGCCCGGCCCGGCCTGAGTGCCGTGAATGAAAATCGGCCTGTGCAAGTCTCTAGATGGTACATTAATTTTTTTAAACTGTATGTAAGCTTTTTCTGCGGTTTATGATTTTAAAATTTCGAGAATGAGTAGTATAAAATAAATTAATTATAGACATTCTGCATAAATTATTAAATTTCCTTCAATTTAAACGCATTTTCTAAGTTTTTGATGCACGTAATTTTTGGCAGTAAACAATAAAACATGATATTTAAGCATTGAAATAAAAAATAATTTATGCCTGTTTTGAAGTTTATCGATAAGACAGCTTTAGTATATTTTTTAAAAAGTTCATATTTTCTTACATAATATAGGACTGAATATTTTTTTAAAGAGATTAATAACTACTTTTTTACATTAAAATGTTTTTTAAACAATAAGAACTATGCAGTCATTCGTATGCAGTCATTTACTTTATTTTTATTAAAATTCATACAGATGCAGATAAATGTAATGTGTTTATTTTTATATTTATTTTTTTCTATTTCCTGGGTCAATCTTTTCCTATAAAACAATCAAATCTATTTTGGCTCATATTCCCAAAATACAATATCTAAGGGAATAAAAAATTTAAATTAAATATGGGTTACCGTGTTGTTTCATTAATAAGTATTGTTTTCAGCAATAATGGGCGAAAATTAGAAATCATGATTAAGTTAAGGAATATGTTTAAAAGAAAAATATATACATATTCCAGACAACTTAAAATTTAGACTCCATGATCATATTAAATAAAACAAAAGCAAATCACAGCGGATAAAAAAAATACACATTCTTAATGTTTATATCATGCTTAGAACTCATTTTAAAACATGATGTAAGTTTATAAGCATTGCTTTTATGTGAAAAAATGAAAAATATTTCAGAACAATAGGACTTTGCAAAAATAGCAACAATTCATGAAAAAATACGGTAAAAAGGAATTTATATTTAAAACAAAAATTAAAATGAAATCAAATATTGTTAAACATATAACATCCACATATTAAAAAGTTATTTATAAAACTTTAAAAGTAACATCTTTATAAGGCATGCAATAAAAGCAAACACAAAGGATAAGATTAGAATAAAATATATTAGTTTATTTCTGTCAGTAATCTAATTTAAATTCATATGTAACTTTAACTGATTTTTTCCTTAAAAGTTCAACTTGTGTTACAAACTATGAATTAAATAAATATTGCTAATAAAGTATTTTATTTCAACCTTTATCACGGTTGTACCTATTTTCATTGCATGCTGTAAAAGATGTGATTCTTTTAAAATGCCCTTAAAAGCAAAATAAAAAAAGAATTGACTCCATAAAAAATAAACATTTACTCCTATGAAAGAGTGACTATTCACTCCTACCAGAGGTGAAAAACCGCACTCCTTTAGCAAGAGTGAATAGTCACTCCTCCGAAAGAGTGATTATCCACCACTGTTTACAGTTAATATTCACTTCCCAGGAGTGACTATTCACTCTTTCAGAGAGTCAAAAATTTCACTTTTGCTCAGAGTGAATAGTCACTCTAAAGGGGTTGAGCATATTTTGACTCTGCGATAGAGTGACTATTCACTCATCCGAAGTGAATAGTCACTCTTTTTTATTTAGAGTGTATGTTAAGTAGTTTTAAGATATTTAATGTTTGAAAATTGTAACGCGAAATAGGATTACATCAACTAGTATTCCAGGAATTTATTTTCTGTGCGAAACTGTTTACGATGTTGAACAGGGGCAGAGCCATCATAACTAGTCTCATAAATACTTTACTAATTATTAATAATCGTAATTGTTGAACTTATTTGAAAATGGTCAGCGCGCAATTACAAACGCATCTTTCTCTTATTAGAGCCAGAAAACGCTGAAAGTTCATAGAATTCAAAATGTTATAACTTGGTAGTTTTTCGTCATAAAAGAACAGGATACTGTTTTAATTGTTAGAGCATGGCGAATGGTTTTCTATAAATCTATATACAGTGAAACGTCCCTGTGCGACCACCTCCATTAAGCGACATTTCCATAAAGGACCACTTTTTTCATGGGACGAAATTTATTCCCATATGCTCAATACTATTTTTACCTCTATTCAGAGACCATCTCAGTTGAATTCCCTCCATGAGCGACCAATTCCTTTGGAAGAAAAGGAAACAAATTCCGTTTTTTCCTGGTCCGTTTTTTCCTATAAAAAGGTTTATTTAGAAAAATAATTCCGGAGAGCGCATTATTCATCAAACTTCTAAACTAAGTTTAGAATTTTTATTTATTCCGTAGCTTTTAAATGTTTAAACCCCTATGTGCCTTTTTAAGCAATGATTTTAACTCTGTTGACAAACGGTGAATAAACTCCCTGCCCTATTCTGTCAGGAACCTCTCAAAGAAATAGATAAATTAATGAAATTGTCATTATTTGTCCCCCCCCCCCAAAAAAAAATGCATTTATTTACTCAACTTCGAAAAGTCTTGGAAATAAAAGTTATAAATGATAAAACCTGAAATCAAAGCAAACATCAATGTATTCATTTTTTAAACTCTGCAGTAATTAACTTATGTAATTAACTTTTGTTTTGATACTTAAATTTTCATATTTTTTCCTAAATGGGAAAAATAATTTTTAGTAACATTAATTGTTACCTTCTTTCAACAATTAAAATCTAGATTTAAACATGACCTCCATTAAGAGACCACCTCTCGGAGCGACCAATTTTTATTGGAACGGAACGTAGTCGCTTTAGTGAGGTTTTACTG
Source organism: Maratus speciosus (assembly GCA_963932465.1). Classification (NCBI taxonomy): domain Eukaryota; kingdom Metazoa; phylum Arthropoda; class Arachnida; order Araneae; family Salticidae; genus Maratus; species Maratus speciosus. The sequence continues at coordinate 445,170,135 of OZ010797.1, forward strand.
TATTTAAAAGACATGGCTGTTTTTTTAGTCATTAGCCCTGAGCTTTCTACTGAACCGATTTTGATATATTTCTTTTACATGACAGCTGTTTATTTGTAGATGTGCCCGCACTTGATATCCTTCTATATATAAAAAAAAGTTTTGATTTGGAAATGGACCAATGAAAATCTGCGTAGATATTCCCGACGGATCGGCATCCAATTTGAATGCTTAAGCATGGCCTTTCTTCGTTAATATTAAAAAAACTGTTGCATACAAAAATATGAAAATCGATAGTATTATAGAGAAATGTTTGATAAACATGCTGATGGAGACAGTTTTCAAATCGAAGAATTATTTTAAGAGATATTTAATGCCAAAGTTGGACAAAGTCGTTCCATTAAAAAAGTTTTATAGGAGCAAAAACTGTATATAGGAATTTAATCATTTTATGCGTCAGAATTTTCCGGTGTGCAGACTGAATTTAGTATTTTAATTTGACTCATTTTTTGAGGTTTTATTTCTATTTTAAATTCAAATTTTCAGCAATTCGAGAGATATTTTTTACAAAATTTAGAAAATTGTATTAATTTTAACTGTTGCCAACTGTATAAACAGCGCAAACAATAATGTTTGCTTCAAATTAAAAATTTAATTTACACGCGACTATTATAAACAGAAAATATAAAAAGCAGGAACTCATTGAAAATTACGTCATAAAAACTATACTTACACGTGAATTTTAAAACAGAAAGAATATTGTAAAATAATAAATTTATCATTAACATGCGTTAGAAGTCTTAAATAGGAGAATTTACGTCAGAATTAAAAATTGCGCGAGACATTTATTTCATATTTTAAGATGATCATAATATTTCATTTCTAACAAAAGTATTTTTACGTGAATCTTAAAAAGAGAAAGAAAAGTTTGGTGAAAATTACGTCATATTATAATTGTCAGATTCAAATTATAATTCAATCTTCCGAAATCTTTTTAAAGCCGATAAAATTAGCGTGCTGTTAGAGTCTGCGGTGTCTGAACGGGGGTTGACGAGCGTAGCTCGTAGGGGGCAGAACCCCCTAGTTTAAAAAAAAATCCCTTTTTTATATTTTAATTTTAATTTTAAAAATACTTTAGGAAATTTCTTCACAGAGCTGGCAACTGGGTTACTTCCGTTGCTACAGGGAAACAATCGGAATTACTATATCATTACGGATGCCATTTTCTCATTGCAATTAAAAAATAACTTAAAAAAAATTTTTTTAATGGAAAATAGCGTCACGTTAAAAAAAAAAAAAAAAAAAAAAAGACCCATTTTTATTCATAAAGCTATTACAATGCAATATTTGTGTTACATTCCGCTGATACTGAGATTGTGGCGTCAATCTCAGAGGGCTTCAGTAAGTTAAAATGACCCCATAGTAAAAAGAAAACGAGTATTTTCTTTGATAAAACTAAATATTTTACTACGGAAGATTCGAAAAGAGTAAATTTCTGGATTTCGCTGGCAGTGAGATTAGAAGATCAAATCAAGAGTGCGAATGTTCACATGCAAAATTGTAACTGTCAAAGGTGACATCAAGTTTGGAAATATATTTATTAATAATATATTGCACTTTAAAATAGTGAATATGAATATGAAAAGTACGTATGCAAATTCTGAGACGGGCAAAATGACGTTATTCTTAGATTTCGTTAAAAAAAGAAAGAATGTTATTGTGTCACAGTGGCGCAATTTTTGTTGATTTTTCATTGCGTAATACCAAAGATCAAAGCTTCAATTGATAACTTAATAATTTATTATCTGAATCACATGTCACTGATTACTTAAAGGAATAAAGTTTAATTTTTCATTAATTTGAAAAGGTTAAGTTAAACTTTAATTATAAATAGTATTTGTTTTATCAGTTAGAATAAATTATCAATCTTATATTGACTGACCTAATTATTCTAATCTAGTTTTTTTATAACGTCAATCTAACAGTTCCTTTAAACGTCTTCATTCGTCGGGTTCCGACTCGTAACTTATAAAACACAGGGACCGGACAGTGTAAAAATTTAAATTTCATAACTTAAAACAAAAAAAAAAGCTAATTTTGTCTTAGTGCCTTTAGTATGATGAAAAACAACCCATGAAACATTTTTGAGATTGAACTATAGCACAAAACTAAAGATTTTGGTATTAACTATTGGATAACGGTAAGAGTGGATGTTTACTAAAAATAACATTTCTCCTCCTCTCGTCTGGCAGCATCGAGTGCTAACGCACTCGATGCGTTAATAGCACATAAATTATAGTATGCTATATGTTGATGTCACACGTTGCGTGATGTCCAGAGGCTTTCTGAAGTCAGAAAAAATTACATTGTGTTCTACGATGATCAGAGTTTCACATTCTCTTATTTTGCTAATTAGCAAAGCTGTTGAGAGAAACAGCTTCGACGCTCGAAGTATCAGTTCAAGAAACATCACCACATAGGTATTTTGTTTATAAATTTTATTAATTCATTTGTCATATAATTTTTATGGTGACTGTTTATTAAAATAACTTCTATTTTTTATAACGTTTTTATTTTTAATTTTTTTTTTGTATAATTCAAATATAACTTATCTTATATTCCGACAAATATAACACATCTTATATTTCGGCGTATAACACCCTTCTGCGCATAACGGGCAGCAACAATTTGAGACTGCATTATTCGAGTTTTGGGTGACTTCGCCGTATTACAAATATACCCTTTTTTACAAAAAAAAAAAAAAAAAAAAAACACTTCATGAAATATGTAGCATTAGCATGCAAATACAATACCGATCATTACAAACATAAAGAAAATAAACAAATGCGAAGTTAAGACATACGCTAGCATATTTGCTTGAATCCACGCTTGAGTCCTGCATCGTGTTGGGTAACTCGCTTTTATCGGAACTTGATTAGATCCGCGATTCTGGTCGGTTCGGGTTGGCGCTATATTTTCGTTGCGGGTCGGGTTTGTCTTCTACTTTTTGGCTGCGGGTAGGGATGGGTTTTGACTCCTGCGGGTCGGGTTCAGGTTGACCAGATTTTTCAAAAGAATGTCGAAATTATTTTTTCATGTGAAAAATCTATATACAATAAAATCTCCACAACAGACACTTCCATATAGCGGACATCTTTATTTAGGGAACACTTTTTTCAATTCCTATCACTTACATAAGGGCTTTACCTCTGATTAGTGGACGTCTCTAAAACTACGCACACATAATAAACTATCACAAATACGGTATATTGGGATTATACATACATTACACAGGTTTTTCAGTGTATCAAAAATGAAATTTGGTCATATTTTTCATATTCCGAAAGAAAGACAAGGGATACTTAAATGTACCATGAAGAAAGAATAATCTATGATCCCATTTCTTTATACATTTTATTTCTCATGCAGTAAATTTAATATACTATATATATTCATTCATATCCAAATATGTATTTCTTTTCATCTGAAATATAGTTCTACTCAAACTTTTTCTGAAAATCCCAACAACTAGGCTTTCTGAAACCTAAATCTGATCGCGACCAACGACATACAAGGCCAACCCATGGAGTTCAAAATGTCACAAGAAGTGGATCATCTTTACACAGGACTAAGCGACGCGCCCATCGTTTTGTGCCAATCGCCGCGTAAAGATGATCCAATCCGTGTGACGTTTTAAAAGTCATGAACTGGCCTTGTATGTCATTGGTCGCGATTTGACTCGTAAGAAATATTCTAGAGTGAATCAGATGCTCACAAAGAAGATTATAGTCACCCCGAGAAAACTAAGAAAAACCCGGCCCGATGCAGGACGCTATTCAATAATCCCGAGATGCCCGCTATTCAGAGATTTTTACTATATTTAAATAGTAGCCCTTTATCTACTGCAATTTTTTTCATGTAATATTTTTTTTCAGTTACTTCAATGAAAATTAAAGGATAAACATAAAAAAATACTCACCCGTAAGAAATTTAATTATTTAAATGTAATTAATTAAAGTGGTACTTTAAAGTACCTCCAGTACACTATGACTAAAATATCGTAACAGAACAACCACCAGGTATTTCAAATGGCACCAGAAAATATTTTCGATTTAATAAGTATGTGAAATATAGGCTTTTTCTTATTTATAGATAAATCATTTGGCAAATTCCGGTGCCAATCATTTATTTCAACACTTTAGAATTGAAAATGCTTTGTCCCTGAAAGGGTTAAAAAAGCTATTTTATTTTAGGTTTCGATCTTGTTAGCAGTCCTTCAGTTATGCGACGTCTATATTCCAGGGCCAACATGTTCTCTCGCATCTCCACATAGGCAATATATGAATTTACAGATGCCATTTCTAGCATAGCAAAAACGAGCCGATGCCACAACTTTTTCGATTTCCTGTAAAAAATAACAATGAAACAGAAAAGAAATACCAGGGAAATCATTACTACACTACATTTTAGTAATAACATTTTAAAGCAGATGAAAACGATGGATAACTGCACAAACGAAAGTAAACAAGATTTTTCTCCAACACCAAGTGTACTGACGGTGCTTATAAGTACCACCGAGTAATTCAACTATTAAATCAAATACATACACCGTTCATTTAAAATAGCTAGTCAAACTGTATTCTAAGATCATAATGAACACATAAAAAAAAATCCAACACTTATCTTATATCCATGTGTTTGCAGCAATAAAAAGACGAGTGTGACAATCTGTACAAAATATCGGCACAAAACACATCGTCTGTGTCAAAGATAGCCTCCTTCCTCGCTAAAATAACAAACATAGAACTACTGCTGCCATGTATCCGGATTAAGTGCAGTTAAAAGAGCGTTTTTGCAAAGTACCATTAGAATATTAGAAATATTCACTATGGGATGAATGTTTAAAATGAGTGGTACTTATAAGTACCGTCAGTAGATAAAGGGTTAAACAAGAGGTAGTAGAAGCTTCCATTATACGCGGCAGCAGTATACACTTGACGCTGCACATTTTGGACTGCGATTGCCAGTTCATAAGATATCATCGACTGCTTGAACTCCCTGTTTTTTCAGAACTTTTCGGGATGTTATAACATTTCACACAAAATAAGGTACATATCGTTGCACTTTCATTGTAATGGTTTGGTTTTTCACAAAATTATTACCGTCAACGCAAGTTCAGTTAGGATGAAACACCCAGTATTTGTGACTAAATACGTGGTTTGCGATCCCATCTTCTGTGGTAATTTTTCATCTTCTTAATGTCTTCTATCCCTCCCTCTTAATTTGTCGGGCGAATTTTGGAACACCCTGTATATCAAGATTTATATCCATTGATATATACAGTCGGACCTCGTTTTCCCGACACCCGGTTTTCACGTCACTACGCTTATCACGTCAGTTTTTCAAAGTCCCGATTTTCTGTATAGGATTTTAATGTAAATAAACTCCGGATTTTACGTCGTTGAATAATTTTCAACTCCGGATATCCCGACAGTTTAGGAAAATTGTCCATTGTTCATAATCCATCTTATAAGCGCGGCAATTAAGCAGTAAGAAATGTCTTAGCCAATCTTTTCACAAAAGTGTCTAAATTACCCATTGAGATAAATGAGAAATTTTACGTCTATCTGTCTGTTTATTCATAGACGTATAAGTCTACTCGCAGTCTTTTTGTTCTGGTCAGGCGACGCTTTCTTGTGGCGTTTTTCAACAATACACGGCGTTTTTCATCCGACTAAAACCGAAGCATTGTATTACATTGAAACGATCAGAAATTATCTAACATCCATTTCTGAAAAAACGAATATTGATTACATTTCATTGCATAATATTGAAAAAATAATTGTAGGAAGCACATTTAGGGATAAGCAAACCTTAATTAATCAGTATTTCATGTAACAATAAAAAAACCAGCCATCATAAATCTGATTTTTATTCCTTTCAATTTCGTTTTTGTGTTTATTTTGTTTAATAATGTTTTATTGCTTAAAACTGCAAGAACAGTTATGAATTTAAAATTGTCTTAAATTAATTAAAAACTTGTTATAAACATATTTTATGAAAATATTTTTCTTCAACTCCGGTTACCACGGCACTCCGCTTATGACGACACTTTTTTTCTGGACATTACAGTGTCGGGATAACGAGGTTCGACTGTATCTCCGAACCATGGTTGCAGGAAAAAAGAATGATACTAGTAAGCTTGGCATTACATATTTCTGCTTTCTTCCTACCTCTACGATTTTGCCGACTTTGAAAAATTTTGAGGAGGAAGTACAAAAAATCATGCTGATACCTGTAATAATATAACATATAAACATTAATGATTTAAAAGCAAAATATATTTTTAAATGAATTGTTTTATATATAAAAAAAAATCCGTTAACAATAGATACATTCGAAGGGAACCAAGCGAACTTCCAAACGGCGTCGTGTTGGACAACCCTCTTTCCGACATAGAGCCTCAGCATTTCACATTCTCTTTTTTTTTAAATGGGAAAAATTGTTGATAGAAACAGCTTTAATGTTAGAACAGCACATTTATTTACAAATAAGGAGTGCTAAACAGTGTAAAGTACTTTAAGGTCTTCCGAGTTGACAGCAACTTCATGCACAGTCTTCAGGTGAATGTCTCACTATTAGTGAGCCAATGGAAAGGAATTTTTAATGAGGATTAATAGTATAAAAAAGTGGTAGAATAAAAATTAAGAGAGTGATAAAAATATAAGGCTTTAGGTATTAGTTGAGAGTAAAAATGAATAAATAGTTAAGAAAAAAAATTTAGTTTAAAAAATATGTAAAGCACAGTTTCAGCAGGGTAAGGAGCGGTCAAATTAAAGGAAGCCCTTCCCCCCCCCCCCCCAAAAAAAAAAAAAAAAAAAAAACCACTTTTCAAAGTTTTTTTTTGTTACAGAGTAACAGCATTTTCAATTATTTTATTGCAGAGTACAGCATATACGTATGTATTCTTTTTAAGTACAAAGAGTAATTAAATGAAATGAAAGTAAGTCTTGTCAAGTATAAGGAATTACTCATACTAGTACTGGCATGCATGTTTTACGTTAAATATTTTTTCGTATATTTTTTCTGGGTATTATTTCTTTCATATAGCATATATAATATATATTTTTGTCTGAAAACAACAAATAACATAGTATAGTATACGACGTATGGTGTATACGATAACGCAAGTTGCCACCACAATCATTATGACATCAGCGTTAGTGACGGACAAGAACATCTCATTACTTTACAATATGGATATAAGGATAAGTAAAAAGAAAGTAAAGTCGTTATTGTTCTCCAGTTTTGATGAAATTCTCTGCATTATTTTAAAATGCCCATTGCACAAAATGCTTAAGTTTAATTGAAAACTAGGGTAAGTGTGCCACTTAAGACCACTTCTCGAATAAGGTCATTCGTGTGTAATTTAAATTAGTCTATTCTAAATTTACCATTTAATGTTCTGCCTTTGATGGTAGCATACGCTTGAAGACTTCTGTCTGTTGATTGAACAAGCCACTAATTAGAATTTTTTTTTTTTCGAAACACAAGGGATATTGTACACATGCACAGTCGTCAGTGCCGAGGAAAAATCAATTTTGTATTTTAATGGTGAAATTTTAATTAATTTTGGTTAAATGTAAGTTATATGTTTAAACTATTATATGATATTTCAGTATGTTAAAAAATAAGTTATTAATTATATATTAATTTTACAAAAGGTTATTTCTCATTACTCCCATTTTGCTAAATAAGAATGTTCCTGAATAAAGTAATTCTGGCGATATAAACACAGGAAGCATGCTCAATTTTTGACCAAACTATGGCAATTCACATTCTTGTCGATTAGACAAGTGAGACAAGTCAACAAACATGGTCCGTAATCCAGGTAGATTTCGCGCTGTTAGCGAAATAAGATTGATCAAACAGAAGCCTGCATTTTTGCGAACTTTTTGCTGTTTTAAGTATTCCAATTTTCTAATTCGTCAATCTCGTTTCGCTAACCACTGAAAATCGATCTGGATCCCGGACAATTATCATGATGATAATACAGACTCGCTATGTCCAACATAACGGTAGACCGCGACCAACGACATACAAGGCCAGTTCATGACGTTTAAAATGTCACACGGATAGGATCGCCTTTACACGGGGATTGGTACAAAGTAGCGCGCCCATCGTTTTGTATCAATCGCCGTGTAAAGATGATCCACACCGTGTGACGTTTTAAAAGTCATGAACTAGCTTTGCATGTCGTTGGTCGTCACGATCAATCAAATGGAGGATATTCCATCTACATTTTGATCACGTGGTCAAGGTAAAAACTTCTAGCGTAAAGAAGGGAAGGCTCCATAGACGTGTAATGTAAATCCCTGCTAGTCAATGAAACTGTTCATGAGGCAAAGTAGTAGTATCTCCCCTTCTTATCAGTTAGCAGTTCCTTGGGCAAATTACCGGTATCCCGTGACTTCTTTCAGCCTCGAACCCATATTTGGAACATCCTCCATTTTGCCAGCATGTCGCAACTCTCTTACATATAAAGGTACTCTAGCAGGAGGGAACCCTGATCACCCCGAAACTGGCAGTTTCGTCTGCACCAAGCAGTAGGTTGATTTGTAACTAGCCTTAGCAATACGTGTAAAAGCCTGCATTGATCATGGTTCCCAGTTTTTTAGGTAGATTTCGCATGAAATACTACGTATTGCAATCCCCTCCCTATGTAGGAATTTCTGAACACTTTTTGAAAATATACATTGATCATGACCACTAGAACCCCAAACTACCCTCAGTAAAAAACTTTATATATATCTATCTATATCACTTGTTATAGGCATGATAACTTCCGTAATTCTGCATAAATCTCTTACAAACTGATACATAAAATCAAGGGGTAGAAAATCTCGGTCAAGTTCTTTAATGGGCAAAATCGGACCAAGGGGGTGGAAATAGGGCAGGGTTTTGTGAAAACCGAAAAAAACCCCATAAATTCTTAATTTTTATGCATATCAAAGCAGTTAAAAGTTATTATTACGTTTAGGAAAAGGGCCAAAAATTTATGTATCACAGATTTTTGATAAAGTTAAAAATGGGCTCTAGGGGCGCAAAAATAGGGTTTTAGGGAGAAAAAATTCGTAATTTCGTCAATTCTTAAGATATCGAATTCATTTAAACTTATTATAAATCTTATTATTATTATCTACAACTTTTATATTAACAAATTTTTGATAACACCAACACTTACAGAAAAAAAATTAAAAACGAAAAAAAAATGGGGTTGTTGAAGAAGAAAAAAATTTCATAACTTCATCGATTCACAAGATATCCAATCCGCTTAAATTTATTATACATCTTCTCAATATTATCTACAGCTTTCATACTGACAAGTTTTTGACAGGATCAACTCTTAAAACAAAAAAAAAAAAAAAAAAAAAAAAAAAAAAAAAAAAAAAAATAGGGGTTGACGAAAACAATTATCGTATTAAGCGTGTACTCAAACCAAACGGCATATTTACTGACTCATTTTTAAATCCATTTCCTTTCTTAAACGCATCCAATTGGCAGGTTTTCTTATTCAGAAACTATATAATGTGCTGTATTGATCGATTTCTTGATAAAGGCAGAATATATTTTTAAAAATGCTGTCAAAGTGGGCATTTTGAACCAAATTTCCCGAAGCAATAGTGCTAGAAACAAAAAAAAAAAAAAAGAAGAAGGTCGTACTGAGAAAATAATTGTAAATCAAGTTCTAATTAATTGAACTAAAAATAAAAACACAGGTCGCTTATAAAAGCTCTTCAAAAAATCACGCCCGCAAGTTTTATGTTTTTACTTTAAAAAATGAGTCTGAAAATGTGTCAGAAAATTTCGACTTGTTGAGCGTGGAAAAATATTGTTTTGAATACCGCCTTAATATAGGGGAGACTAGGGAGGGTTGACCCACTTTTTACAAAAGGATTTTTTATTTTTTAAATTTCGAACGTATAATAAAGTTTTATATATCATTTTATTCGTTATACAATCAGCTATTAAAATAAAATTGCTACATAATTGTAACATATAAGAAATTTGAAAAATGATTGGTTTTAAACATAAAAAAGTAATGGGTCAAGGCTCCCCACATATGGGAGGATTGATCCACTATATGGGAGGCTTTACCCACTTTGTTTTATATTGCAATATTTGTGAAGATAAATAACATCAGCTTAAAAAAAGCAAAATAAGTTTATGCTACTGCTTTAATTATTATAAAAAAAATATGATGCTTAAGCAAACCTGTTGAGACGCAATCTCAAGTCAGAGGAGAAAATTTTTGTTTTAAACAGGATTTTGTCCGAACAGGTATAATTGTACAGCAGAGAAAATGAAATTTTAATATTTAAGGCAGTATTCCGTTAGAGACAGATTCCGTTTTCATAGTGTTTCATGTTATTACGTCCGGATTTAGGAGCCACTGTCCCGCTTTTTTTTTTGTCTCCTTGTCCTATTTTCTGTGACACTCGACCTGACAACTCTAGTTGTCACATAGTTTGGCTTCATCTCACTGTATTCACCCTGGTGAAATTTGTCTACATACCTTCCTAAAGTTTTTCGATCGATGCTATGTTCTTTTGCAACCGCATGAGCATTTAACTTACAATTAACATGATTTAAACCTTTAAGGGGCAAACACTTTCAGTACTAAAATGTTGAAATAAATCACAGGCATCGGAATTTACGGACAAATTTATTTAGAAATAAGAAAAAGGCTATATTTCACTTACATATTAAATGGAAAAGATTCTAGCAAAATTCTGGTGCCATTGTGACGTTTCGGAATTAAAATTAAGTGGTTTTATAAACATACTACTGCTCCTGAAAGGATTAAGACTGCTGCTTTCATCCTTTCTAAGTCCTTTCTAGTTTTTCCCACTGTTTCTATTTACCTATTGTGAGTAATATTTAAACGGAAAAAAGTTCCGATCAACTTTCCTATTTTCTAGCCATTTTTCACATCTTTCTTTAATAAGTTTTAAGCATTTTATTTTCCATTACACCATTTTACTGTAGCTTTACACAATAAATGCACATTATTTTATATATATAATCATTAACTTTTCATTATGCACAGTGCATAAAAAAAAAGATTTCCAAAACCACTTAATTAAAGGAGGCTTGGGCATCTGGTCAACTCTCCCTCACATTGACTGGGTCAAGCCTCCCTACATAGACCTTTTCTAAAGAATAGCACATTGTTATGTCAAGCCTAACTTACTGTATAATCTTTATGCCTGTAATGAAAACTCGATATTTCTGCATTACTTTAAACCTACTTACTTAAATTTCTATGATATAATTTATCTGAAAAAAGCTTACAAAAGATTTCTAAAAAACACAACTTTTAGGTTGAAAACGCCTCACAATTGATTATTTCCACACCTATTTCGATTATCTCTATGAAACGAAGATTGTTGTTTGAGCATTCCAATAGCTTTGGTTGACACCTATTAATAAAACTCTGAAATTCTTTTAAATATGAAAATTGATGGATGGGTCAAGCCTCCCGTATGGTCAGCCGTCCCTAGTCTCCCCCAATTCTGATAAAACGAGATCTTACAGAAAAATGAAATTAAAAATTCGTCAAAAGCGGCCAGATAAAATTGTTAAACTAGGTTTATCTCTAATCTTGATTTAATTTTTGTCGGTGAAATTAGTACTTAACTTGGAAATTTACGTCCGCCTGTAGGGCAAGTCGGCAGGGATTTTTTCCAACCTAATTCGGTCTTCGATCAGGTTGAGTTTTGCTTATTATGGATCGGGATTACTATATTTTTAAATAAATTAGCCTAATTTTTGTTGTTTTCGCGAAGGGTGGTGGACAACTTTATAGATTTTAACCAACGCCTTTCTTTCAAATGATATACAGGGTGTCCGGTCTCAACGGTGTCCAATAGCTAATTCCTAAACCGTTAGTCATAGACATATAGTTCCAATTATAAAAATGTTTTAAATCAGGTAAAGAAATATTTTAAAAGCGATTTGGGCCAATAAAAACATTTCTTAAAAAATTACGAAATTTAAATTTTTATACGGTCCCCCGGTCCTATAAGTTATATTTAGTAAAATTTTCCTATTACACTGACAAGTAAGACAAAAAAAAGTCCCATTCATATAACACTAAAATTGAGCGAGTTATGGAACTTTAAAAATGCATGACTTATGCCACTTTTCTGCTCTGAAAACAAATAAGCTCGGCTTGGTTTTGAGTGGTCACATACCAAGTGCTTAAAGTATTCGAAGATCTTATTTCGTGTGTATCTGCGCTTTGAAAAAAATCGTACAAGTATTACGATTAAGTTAACATTTATTAAGTTTCAAATTGGATAAAATAACATATGTTTTAATTTGTCAGGATTTGAGACTTTTTCTTTTATGATTTCTTTTAACAAAAATTATGTTATTTTTATAAGTTTATATGTTACTTCAACGATCGTATGTATGTTTTTCCAGTTCAAACTTTAACTCACTTTCAAAAATCCGATCGAGATTACATTTTACATACTGGCGCAAATTCGATAACAATCTAATATTATTATCATTTTCGGTGGTTACCCTTTATACTACACCCTTTATACTACCCTTTATACTACTTTTATTTTACAGGATAACACAAAAAATTCGGATAGATTACAGCCAGGAAGTTTAAGAAAAAGTTTTATATTAGATTATACAAGACTGCGATTGTTGGTTTTTTTTAACTTTTATGTATTTTTTAGCTCTGAATCCGAAAATTACCTTAATTTTTAACCATCATGTCAGGATATTTCGCAAATCATAAAGTGTTATATTTAAAGAATAACAAAAATCGGATACTATAAAGTAGAGGGGATGGTTGTGTTTCTTAACTTTTGATAATTGATTTTTACGTACTTTTTAGCACTGAATCTGAAAATGACCTTCATTTTCAACCCTCACATTAGAATTTTTTTGCAAATCGTAAATGTGTAAGTTAAAATATAGCAAAAATCTCATACTATAAAACATATGTAAAACTTTTTTTATTTTATTTTATTTTATTCAATAATTTATTCGATATTTTTGCTTATCCTGGGATCCTTACAACTAAACAGCTGAGTGGTCCGATGAGGTAGGGGAGGGGATTCAAATTTAACTTTGAACTTTTTAACTTCGAAATTTGCAATTTACGAAAAATCCTGATGTGATCGTTAAAAGTGAAGGTCAATTCCGGATTCAGCGGTATAGAATACATATCATTATCATGAATCATTTATCAAAAGCTAAAAAACATGACATAACCCAACTTTTGCTGGCTAGTGAAATCTAATAATATTTTAAAATACGTATAATTTCGTAAAGAATTGAGGCTGTTAATTTAGCATCATTTTATTTAACAAAATTTCTGTTTTTTCTTCTTCTTAAATGTTTATTACAAATTGTATATTTTGCATTAATATGTCAGAATGATTAAAGATTTCAAATTTATATTGCAATGTTAATTTTACTCTCAACCATTTTTTAATATTTCTGACGAAATTATATTTCGACTAAATTTGTGAATGACACCCAATTTCCAGAAAAAAATATGCTCCAACTTTAAACAGCTATTACTCGGTCAATTTTAATCGTAGAATACCGAGACTTTATTTGCATTGTCAGTGTAAAAGGAAAATTTTACTAAATATAACTTATAGGATCGGGGGACCGTATAAAAATTTAAATTTCATAATTTTTTAAGAAATGTTTTTATTAATCCAAATCGCTTTTAAAATATTTCTTTACCTGATTTAAAACATTTTTGTATTAGGAACTATATGTCTTTGACTAACGGTTTAGGAATTAGCCATTGGACACCGTTGAGACCGGACACCCTGTGTATGCTCTGGCTCCTCCTCCCACTTACTACGGACTTGTAGTCAACTTTACTTTTCCTAAGTCATATAGCTGTTATTTGTAATGAATGAAATAGCATTCTTTGGATAAAAAAATACGAATTCCTTAAATACACTATGAAATTAAAGAATAAAACAAAAGTTTTAAAGAAACGAATCCTTTTCCTTCACACAATATATGCTAATAAAATCATACAATATCCCCAGTTTATGGTTCAATATCCAGAAAATAAATCCTGAAAATTTGAGCAAAGTGATATATTAAAATTTAAAGCACGGCAGTTAAATATTTTCTTTTACTCATGAAAAGTGACATATGAGAACAGAGTGATGTCATAAAAATAAATGGAACTGCAATTAAAAATAATATAATATTTCCTCTAATTAAATTCAATCCAAGAATCTACTACTATACTACTTCTACTTTCAACTCTGATAATTATTGGCTCTCTTATTTTCAAAACAAAGTGACGTATTTGTAAAATAAACAACAATTAGTTATTAAAATATTCTCTGATGATGATCTTGGAAAGCTTGAAAGTTCTAAGAAGTTTTAAATAAAATGTATATTTTAAACTTTTAAAATCTTTTTCATTACTTTAGTCGCCTTTTAAGTAAAACTGTGGACTTTTTAAAGTTCACATTATATATTTTACAATATATGCTTTTATGGAGCTTTCCCACGAAGTTTAGGTTAAAGTATAAAGTAGCTCCTAAATAAAATGAGTCGAAATACCTAAAACATGTCTTCTTGAAAATCTATTTAATTCGGGAGAAAGCACGAATACCCAGGGTATGAATGGTTTTTACTTTGCCACCAATAAAAACAAATGATAATCGTCACCTTATTTAATCGGAGAGATTTTTGCGATAAAAGAAGTTAAAGATTACTTTTAGAAAGATAGTGATGACAATTGTAAAATCCGTACGCACTCCGGGTCTATCAGGCCCGCGCGCGTCTTCCCGGGTTAAAATGGGTAAAGGCATACTTGCCAACTTTCCCTTAAACTTCCGTAAAATGTGAGTTAAATTGACCCAGGTTAAACATTTTTCGAACCAGAAATTTACTAAAGAAATTAATTCAAATAGATTTCATAGAGAAACATGATTTTAAAACTATAATGATACATCAAATAAATTTTCTGGTTAGTAAGGCGTATAACCTGGGTTAACTTAACTCACATTTTACGGAAGTTTAGTTGAATGTTGGCAAGCATGGTAAAGGTCAAATAAACCGTTTATATTGGTCAGCAAGAGAACGTGGCTTATCTATTTCCTAATATGTTATATGAAATGCGTGGTATTCTTCTTTTTTGACATGTTACAATTAGAGCAACGTAATAGCAGTTTATCTTTTGTTTTTTGTAGACATTCAAACATTTTCCCCTGAGCGTCAGATCAAATCTTTGCTTACTTTGTTCAAAGTAACAACTTTCCTTTTCGTAGGTTATATCATCGTTGTTTAAAGAGAAAGAGATCAGAGAGTTGATATAGCTTAATTTTTCTTTTTCTTCTTTTTCTTTTTTTCGCCTCCGAGATAATGTTTCCATTTCTTTCTGTTCGTTATAGTAACATAATCTTAGAGGAAGTTAAAGAGTAAAGTATTTTTAGCTTTTTCAGAGATTCCGAGCGTAAATGTCTTATAATTCTGATAATGAAGAGCACGGTTTGAAATGTGATAAATGATAACTATGTCATTGAAGACTGATTTTTGTCGTGCCATTTTTGATTGCTCTAATATAGTTTATCAAATTATGATGAAATAACCTGTTAGATGCAGCCAGGGTTGGCACAGGTACCTGAAGCCCCTAGGCTAAAAAAAATTCAAGCGTCCTTTATAAAAACATACACTTATGTATTCACATGCATAGCCAAATATATTAACATATTCAACTGCAGTAAAACCTGTGAAAACTAAATTGCCATTGACAGAAAAAAAAATCCGTTTGAGACATATTTCCGTTTTGACTGGCATAATTGTATGCTATTATTTAAACTAATGCCATGAAAATTTTCAACTACGTTTTCCAATTTCATTTTTACAGGGTTTCGTTATAGGCAGGTACCGTTTTCAAAGGTTTCACTTGAGAAAAAAAATTTATATAATGGAAAATCATTGATTTCTAAAAAAAAAAAAAAAACAGTACCATGAACGAAAGAATAAATGGAAGAAGAATGGAAGAAGGATAAAATGGAAAAATGTTTTTCAATAATTTTCATTAACTCGCATTTTAAACATCAATGACAAACAAGTAATATAAGAAATTTCTTTTTAAAGTCAATTCCTACTTAGGACATCAAAAAAAAATTTAATATTTAATGGGGAATTTGGCGAAATATTATAGATATTGCCAAGTTGGCGTCACTTTTGGCGACTCATTTTGGTCGTCAAAATTGGCAATAAACTTGGCGGTATTTGGCGACAGAACAGGGTCCCCCTATGGCAAACCCCCTTATAGGTATTGTGATGCATTAAATGGTGTTCAATAACCAATGGCCGCCATTTTTTCTCCCATATAAAACTAAAATCAATTAATTAAAATTTAACTAATGAATTACTATTTAAAAAAACTGTATTAACATCAAGTGTCATCCACTACAAGTTTTAAAAAATGTATTTGAACTTGAGGGGATGAATAATAAGTATTTTATTAACGATTGAAAAATTGAACAAGATATATATAGGGAGAGTGTGAACTAATAGTAGGAATTGAACAAGCGGCAGTTTTTATTTGGTGGACAAGATCCCGATTCTGGCGTATCCAAGAGATCGCCCAAGTTGGCCTGATGATAAAACCGGCCCTGCATTCAATGCCGTCTTTCAAAGTCTTTATCTACAGTGATTCCAATTATCCGAACACCAATCATCCGGATTGATATCGGCATGTAAAAAAAAAAAAAAAAAAAAAAAAAAAATACATTTAAGCGGAAAAAAAACTTTTTGAAATGAGAATTGCGTGTGTATTCACGCGTAAAAATATAATTTCTTTGAAATTTCCGTTCAAACCAACGTTAAACTTTATATTTAATTGGAATTTTTGAAGTCTGTAATTGGATAATTCGAATTTTTTGAATTATAAAATTTTGTTAGATGTGTTCAAGTATTACATCGAAATGTGTGTAAAAACCTTATGTAATTTCTAACTGACTGTAGCAAAAGGGATCTTATTGTAAGTATGCTTAATGTACGTTTAATAAATTAGACATGCATTTTACTTTTCGAAAACATAGTGCAAGCACGGAGGACCTATGATATGCAGCAGATTATCATACGCAGCACGGCATAGATTTAGTTTTCGAATCAAAATATAGTAAAAGCGTACGAAATACAATTATTTTGACTCTAGATGAGTTTGTCTGATTCTATTAGTTCGGTTGGTTTAACCTATCTATCAACTATCAGTCGTGCCCCTGACTTTCCTAAGTATGTTTGTGTCCATTTCAATCTGAGCTTCACGGTTATTTTTTTTCAGTTATATGCTAATTAGCTTACTGTGATCAACTGGCAAGTATACGTACGGGAGTGAAAGTTGCAACGAGAGGATTGACCGAGCCTTGCCCCAGTGGTTCAACAAGGCAGTTTTGTAACGCTCTATTTTAAGCCTAGTGTCATTTTTTTGCGACGTGGACTGAGAGTGGAGATATTTCTGAAGCCTTGGAGCTGTGCTGTTGGTAAGAAGTTAATAAACATACTTCAATAAAAGAATTTTGGAGTCCACGGGATTCCAGCTAATTAGAGACATTTAACATATTTTAAAGTGTTATTGTTTAAAGTATTGTCGATGACAGTGATTTTCGACATAGCAGTCTTTTTGGGTACAATTTTGAGTAGCCATTTAGAACATGAATTTAGTTTTAAAGTTAGTAAACTTGCATATAAGTTAGTTGAGAATTAGTTGAGCCATCGTTAATCTAGTTTCCCCCAACTCCATTGAACGCCCTTTCTGATATCGTTTGAATAAACTTATGTTTTATGCTTATAATAATATATATTGTAGTTCGATTTCATATAGGAATCATCCATTATCACAACATTGCCAACGCAGTTATACGCAGTTGAAGTTACATAATCCCAAATTGAGCTGGTGTGGAGTGCGAGGGTGCTTGACCCCTTGGGGACGAACGACCGGTATTCGTGCCGCATAAGGTGATCAGAATCGGGTATTATTCTCACCAGTAAAATTTTATTGTAAAATTTGCCTTATTCAATCCAAGCATTTTCCCGATTCAATTAGACAACAATTTCTGTTTTAAAAAACCGGTGACTAAAGATTAAAATTTCTTTAAAAGACGCTCATCTCGAAGGGGTTAACTGAAGCATAGATTAAGGACCAAGATGGACATTTGCGGCAAAATCTGTAATTGCAACAGTACTAACGTCACTACCGACAAGGGGGAAGAATTAACAAGCTTCCGAAATTTACCTATGTTTAAGAAATATGTTTATGCTCTATGTTTTGAGTATCTATTCTTTCCTAAAACGAAGAAAAGGCAGACGCATAGTTGCCAACCTCCCGCTTTTTTTCATACCAATATTTTTATACAAAAATACTTGCTGTATGCAATCGCACAATTTACGCAATTAAATAAAGCGATTTTACTGGTATCCAAAAAAGCGGGAGGTTGGCAATTATGCAGACGATATTCTATTTATGCTTTATTTATTTAGCTGCTTTTTTTTATCGAACTTGTATTGTTCAATTTTAAGTTACAAAATGATAATTAGAGTAATAATATAAAAGAAAAACCCTAGAAAATTCTGTTAAGAACGTAAATATGTAAGTTTATGAGATTAAATTGTAAAAAATCAAATTCAGGCATTGTGTTAATTTATTCATATCGAATAAAACTTTATTGAGTGTAATATCAGTACCTCAATTTATTTTTAACAGTCAGATTTATGTAATTCTAAAAAATTGTCGATATGAATTTTTCCCCATCTGTAATTTTATTATTATTTCTTATATGTTAATATTATAAATATTATTGAATTGATTGTACGTTATTTACATTAAAAACAATATTTTTATTTTATCTGTAAGAAAGTGAAATGCGTAAATTTTAAAAGATCATTGTAACGATTGTTTAACACGTTAAACTTCATAAATTAATAAAACATCGGCTATAAAAATTTTCCTACCGAATGGGAATATTTATGAAATCTGGGATTTGTAGAGTACAATACTTCGTATATTTTTATATTACAGCATTACTTTATGTAGCTTTAACCCCTTGGGGACGAGCGGCACGTATACGTGCCGTATGAAACGCTCAGAATCCTTGTTTTTTCTCACCAGTAAAATTTTACCGTAAAATTTGTGTTATTTAATCACCGCATTTTCTCGACTCAAGAAGACACAAATTTCTGTTTTTAAAAAACGGTGACAAAAGATTAAAAGTTTCGTAAAAGGCTCCCGTCCCGAAGGGGTTAAATCCAATTATATCATATTTACTTCATATATAGCATTCAAGACGAAATCTTTACCCTGTTTTTCGTTGCACTTATATCATTCACTCACCAAATAAAAAAGAAAAAAAATAAAATACCACATATCCGTGCATGAACATAGAATAGATATTAGATATATAAAATAGAATATCTATTCTATGTTCATGTATCGGTGTAAGATTCTATTGAAAACGTAAACATGAAACATTAAAAAAAGAAAGATCACAATAAGGTAGATGCTCAATGATAAAAATTTTACAAGGATGGGCAGTTTCTTCCCGATTGTCACTAAAGGCGTTACGATCGCAATCGCATTACCATTACGCTCTATGGAAATGCCCCAATCGTGTATGTTAATCTATGAACTGAAGTGGCTGAGTCCATTGTTTAATTTTGTTACCAGAATACAAATCCTTAAATCAGCCAAAATATAAATGTTTCAATGGCTAGTTCAAGAAATATTCAAATTATAAATTGAGCAACTTCTGTGGATGGTCTCAAAAGTGAAACCCGCTATTTTAAAGTTCAGATTTAACACAATTTTTTTTAGTACATTTATCAATTTGAAGTTAGGCATTATTAGTGCCAAGAAAATGCTAAATAAGTCGTTCAAGTATTTTCATAAATAACTGAGACCGCTTTTACATTTATTATAGTCTCTATATGGTCCCTCAAACTTTTGCGCTGATGGTTTTTTAACTTTCTAATGCCCATGGTAGCATATATGCTACCACCAGTGTTTCGAATTTAGTGGATTTTTTTATTCCAAATTCATAATAAAAATTTGAAATATCAATATTTACTTTATTAACAGACATTCAGTATTTAAATAAAGCTAAATTTATTATTGGAATTTTCTAGTATGAATTCAAATTCTCTGAATTACGGAACTTTTAGAACTTATTCTACATGGGAATTAGGGGGTTAAGCCGCTGCCATCGAAATACTCAAGGCCAGAGGACACAAGTTGTGACGTCATCACTAATCAACCAACTTCTCACTAGTGATGGAATTAACACAGGAAAATTTTGAATAGCAGTTTTCTTTTATTATACTTGTGGAATATCTATCATCTTATAAAACAATAATAACTATTTAAACATACTGGTGAGAATTCGGAATCCCTAAATAAAAATTCAGCCAGATGCGGAATGCCACAGTGATGCCACATATGGCTGATTTTTTATTGGGGGATTCCAAATTATCACAAGTAAGTTTAAATAATTATTATTGTGCTATACGATGCGGCCCAACGATAAGATATTCCAAAAATAAAATAAAAGAAAATTGCTATTCAAAAGTTTCCGGGGTGAATTCCAATACTGGTGAGAAGTCGGCCGATTAGTGATGATGTCACACTCGTGTCCTCAGGCCTTAAGTATTTCGATGGCAGCGATTAAGCATAACGCAAAAATTACACTGCATAATGAACTGAAAGTTTGTATACATATTAGGGTGGAGCGAAAAAAAATAATTTTTTAAAATCAAAAATGGGCAGGTGCAAAAAGTTGCCTTTATATTTGTTCATCATCTGCGTGCAATATTACCGTTGAAAAAAAATGGCTTGAGTCTGCGCTTTTGGTCCAAAAGTCGAAATTTTGGGTACAATTTGACATTTTTACAAAAAAAAAAAAAAAAAAAAAAAAAAAAAAAAAAAAAAAAAAAATTAAAAATTCTAAACAGATGGTTATTATTTAAAAGTGTTATTTAAACCTTTATTATTAATGACTTAACATATTTAAACGATAAAAAGATATCTTTGTTCTGTATAACTGGAGCAAAACTGACAACTTTTGGTGAAAAAAAAGGCGTTGCCACTCTGCTGTGTCATACAATTAATTGTTGTTTAGAATACAGCTCTTACCTAGTTGCTTTCAAAACTACCCAGGAGGTATCACATGGAGGTGACAGCATTTCATGGCACAACAGTGCGTACACTGTTAAAAATTTGCAGCATTTGCTGCATAGTCACTCCACCGCTTTTATAGAATATCTGTATTCTGACCAATGAGAATGCTCCATAATATAGTCAAGTAACCGATTCCTATAAAAGCGGTGGAGTGACTATGCAGCAAATGCTGCAGATTTTTAACAGTGTAGCTCGACCACCCTACCATCTGAGCACAATGTTTTATTGATATATTGAATTGTGATTTTTTATCAAAGACTGGCATAAGTTTTCTATGTATCAACCTAGTACATCTCTTCTTTGTATCCACAGTCTTTGGATGCTGCTGCTGTGATCTCCTTCACATATTTTTCTACTGCTTGTGTAAGAGAAGGCAAACAGTGTAATGCAATGCGGGTGACATTAATGTAATATATTCAGCTTCTATTATCTTCACCAAGAATGCACCCGATAAATACATATTGATTAGGGGTTCTGTTACCACAACACTTTCCCAATGAATTAGATTTACATAATTATCCGCTTCAAAGTTGATTGTCGATATTTCAGATTTGCGTATGCCATCATTTACTCTCATCTTTCAACGATTACGTGCTGAGCAGCTAGCTGTAATGTGATGGCGATCATCAGAGAACATTGAAATTAGAATTTCCTCGGCGTATGCAAAGCAACCATTGTCCAAAATAACCTTTTTTAGTATTTGTTTTATTCCGTTTTGTGTGTTGTTTAGTAGCCGAGTAATTTCCCATGTGTTTTTAGATCTTTTCTTTAGATTTTAATTACATTTGGTTGTAAACTATCCTAGGGTCAAACTTGGGTTACATAGTATTTTTTGAGTGAACGTAGAGACTCTGATGGGCAGTGGGTGCTCATTTAAAGGCGGATAATTCTGTTCGTTGTTGTCATCCATTCTGCGAGGGACATATTTAGAATGAACCATTACAATTGATCATATGCCACCTCCAAGTCCAGTGAATTTCCTCTACATCATTTATTAGACAAGATCGTCGGCAAAAATTAGATTTTAACCCACAGGGATTCGGCGGTCCAATAGGGAAATCTTTGTCCATACGCCATTCCCTTCTTATTTCAATTTTTAAAGCCATAGAGAGTAATTTTCAAACATTATTTCCTGAAATCGAGAAAAGGGTACTCAGCACATACAAGAAATAGCTGCTAGACATTTGCAAAGTTATTTCATCAAGATATTGCTCAGAAGAACTAGCGAATAGGATCCCAAGAAACGTGTCCTACGCAAGATGGCTCACAAAGGCGAATAAAATTATCCGCCTTTATATAAGCACTGATTGACCATCAGAGTCTTGTCCACCCAGTCATTTCCACTGCTTCTCTCTCATTGGTTGTTTTTGGCGCCTTCGCCACCCGCACAGGGTACATATGCCAGCGCGTCTCTGTCTATCATTTTGCTCAGCCTTGCTTTTTATAGCACGCTGTTCCTTTTTCCCTATCTTGCACCGAAGAAGAATCTTGCTAGTAGATTCAGAACAGCTGTTTGCTGCTTTTCACGCATTATTTGTGCATTTTAAACGTTGGTTTACTGCTTTTTAACACCACGGTCTATAGGTTCACTGACAAAGTATGTAATCCAAGTTTATGCCCCAGGATGGTTTACACCAAATGTAATCCAAATCTAAAAATTGATCTAAAAATTTATGGTAAATTACTCGGATACTAAACATCACAGAAAAGGGCAAAAATCAAATACAATAAAATTTATTTAGGACAATGGTTGCTTTTTACATCGAGAGCAAATTCTCATTGCAACGATCGCCATCACATTAAACAACAAGCTTATCAGCATATAAAAAATGCAAGAGGTAGAGTAAATGATGGCATACTCAAAGATGAAATACCTAAATGCTGTAGAATGTTGTAGAAACAGAACTACCAATCACGATACAGTAACTGGATGCAATTTTGGTGAAGATACTAGACGGCTGAACAGAATTCCATTAATTCCACTGCATTACTCTGCTTACCTTATCATACACAAGCAGTAGAAATATACGAGAAGGAGTGTCAAAGCAGCATCACCCAACACCTGTGGATACAAAGAAGAGATGGACTTGGTTGATACATAGAAAACTTATGCCAGGCTTTGATAAAAAAAATCACAATTCAATATATAAATAAAACATTGCGCTCAGGTGGAAGGGTGGTCGAGTTATGCACAGTTGTGTCATGAAATGCAGCCACCTCCACGTGGTACCTCCTGCGTAGTTTTGAAAGCAACTACGTAAGAGCTGTATTCTAAACAACAATTAGTTGTTTAACATAACAGAGAGGCGACGTCTTTTTTCCACCAAAAATTGTCAGTTTTGCTCCAGTTATACTGAACAAAGATTTCGTTTTATCGTTTAAATATGTTAAGTCATTAATAATAAAGGTTTAAAAAACACTTTTAAATAATAACCAGCTCTATAGGAATTTTTTAATTTTTTTGAAAAAATTTCAAATTTTACCCAAAATTTCGACTTTTGGACTAAAAGCGCAGACTCAAGCCATCTTTTTTTTCAGCGGTAATATTGCACGCAGATGATGTACTAGTATAAAGGCAACTTTTGGCACCTACCCGTTTTTGATTTAAAAAAAGAATTTTTTTCGTTCCATCCTAATACATATATTACAAACCTGTAGAAATCGTTTCATGTTAAAATATATGTATATATAAGTTACACTTTATAATTTTTCCTAACATTAGTTTATTAATCGTTTTTATATAAAAATAAATGAAATGCATAAAAATCGTATAATTACGTTTGCGATATTTAATGCTAATATTCCCTAATGGTTATTTAATAGCTAATTCCAAAAACATTAGCTTTAGAGGTATAATTCCTATTGCAACAAGGTTTTCAAATATTGGCAAATAAGTTTTTTTTTTAAGTTAATTAAAAATTTTACAAGTTTTACTCTCTATAAATTATATTTCGAAAACCTTTTCCGTACTCTAACAAGTATTATATAAAAGTTTCATTCTTCTACGATCAAAACTTAAAGAAATATGAAATTTTTAATTTTATGAAATTTCGTTGTTTTCTGGGTATGGATTTTCAGAGTTTTCTCTAAAAAAAAATGTTTTTCCATATTTGTATTCGAGTACTTTTTGGGGATCATCACATGACTTCTGTGACAAATAGAAATGCATGACATATCAAATTCTGCCTTTAGATTATTTTAAATTTGAGTGAGAAAAACTTTAAAGTAAAAATAACCATATTTATCAAATAATTACCAGGCAAATACGTAAAAATAAACTTTTTGACTTCCAAAAATACTTTTATTTTATCCCAGTAATAATCTGATTGCAGTTTCAAAAAATTGCTTTAAATGCGAGTGAAAGTTTTGTAGCGTGTTTTCATCTGCCCAAACACATCAACACCGTAACTTTCACTGCATAATTTCCATATTTGTTTCGGCCATACACATTATTAGCATATTGACACCTGTCGAACTTTATTTTGCAAATAATGCATTTCCATTCGCTTGCTAGCTTATCTGATGTCACATTTTCTAAAAACAACTGACAAGCAATCGCTCAAAACACTTTAATTAATCGTCTGCACCCTGATCTAGATCAAACGATTCTTTCAAAAAAGTTGTTCTTCCGTAAATAAAAGCGGAACGCTTTCAATTCGATCTAGTTATGCAATGTTCGTAAATAACTTCAGAAAAGCGACTTAGTTGTGTTGCTCGAAGGCTGGATGGATTTTTTAAAAACTCAGTACGTGAAGAAAAGCTGTTTTTTTTATTTTTTTGTTTTGATATTTCGTTAATTAATCTTTTAGGTAATGATACACGTTATACAATTTATTCTTCTATCTTCTGTAAAGGGTAAAGGATATTCATTATATTTTCCATCTTGGATTTTAATTGAATAATTACTCCTTTAATCTATTTCAATTTTTGACCGATTTCATGGAAGTGATATTATGTACGAATTTTTTTCTATTTAATATGAACGTGAATTTTTTTTTTTTTTTATAAAGAGACTATGTGTAATTAATAGTTTATTTATGTTTAGGGGTTGATGTAACACAAGTCTAGGTAAAAAATAAAGAAAAAATGTGATAGCACGCATTCTAATTAAGTGGTTCTCAGCCTTGTACCTTTTTAACATTTTCTAATATAGTTGAAGATTGTTTATTACTTCGGTTCATCAATGTGTCTGTACGTGCTTCAACTTTCGTAATTGCATCTGTGTTGCAAAGAAAGTGATACATTACTGAGGTTCACTCCAGGATATTCCGTTTTTAAAATTTCACATGTAGCATTAATAATCGTTTAAATAAAAGAAGTGATACATAAAAAATAGTAAACAAAATAATTCGGATACATCACAGTGTATAAGTGGGAATTTTTAAAAGTAAATTTCAACGACTTTATACAATTTCAAACGTAACGAATTTCGTATACATTGCACAAGAAAAAAACCATATTTCTTAAAGAAAATGTTTGGCACAACATTTATCATTCATTTACAATGAAATGAAAATTATTTTACGGTTTATTTAAGGAATTACATAAAAGGTATGAGGCCACATGTGAAAAAAATCAAAGAACGTTTCTGGGAAATAAGGAGCAACTAGTTGTCATCTCCAACTACGCATGAATTAGCAGGAAGGTTTGACCTTACTATACCAACAAGCACCTAATTTTGTTTTTAATCGATTTTAATGGTTTAAAAACATTGTGTACCAGTATTTTTTTATAGTAATCTTAGTCCTATTTACTCAACAATTTATGTGATTAAATAAGGTGAGGATTATTATTAAAAATAGTGGTATTCAATATCCGTAAACTATTAAGCCTATCCTCGTGTAAAAAGAGAATTAGGTGTATTACGTAATCAAACCAGATCGGTAATGTTAAGATGCTGGATAGAAATGTTCTGTTTTGTGTCAGAAAGGAAGTTTGTCTTGTTCTAAGTTTGTCTTCTTTTGCTGTCGTGACATAAAAGCGAATCATTTTTACACAATATTGTTACATGTGATAAAACAATGGATTTTTATTGGAAAACGCGAGCGTTTGGCACAGTGATTGGCTAAAAATAAAGTGCTGAAATGCATTCTGAAACCAAATATTCACCAAAAAAATGGTAATGCTGTCTATATGGCAATTCAGAGCTATTTCACTATAGGTGCTTGGGACAATTCAATCGATTGCGGAGCATGTCTATTGTAACAAATAGACAAAATGATGATGGATCTTGAGATTAATCAGCCGAGATTGGTTAACAGAGATAAAACAGCGTCTGTTAACGTGTCGCGCGAATATCGTTACTAAAACTATAGAAACTGACTTAGAAACTCTCTATCACCCAACTTATTGCACAGACCAACCAACTGACTACTACTTTGTCCAGGATCTGGATCAAGTCTTCGAAGAATTTTTAAAAAATCCCTAATAACTTGTAGAAAACGCCTTTTGCAATTTTATCACCATTCGCATTACTGTTCCGCTGCCGTGTTTAAAAAGCTAGCGTTAACCCTTTATGCCCCGACGGTACTTCAAAGTACCATTAAAATAAGTTGTTATAAAATTCATTTAATGCATCGATTGGCCGTAATACAGTTTAGAATGAGTTACAGATACTTTACTTTATCTTGTTCCAAAAGCATTATTGGTTGCACAAAACAAAAATGTGTTTAAGGGGACCGGGAAAGCCCTCCGCCATGTTAAATCCACCAACTTTATGTACCCTTTTCTTAGAAATGCTGAGAAATAGAGTTCTAGATTTTTTAGAGTAGTTAGAATAACATGTTTTGAGTATTTTAACAGACCATTTTCTTTCTAAGTGAAACTCAAAATTAATCATTAATTATTTATTGAAAGTCGATTTTAAATTAGCATTTTTGAAAAGATTTCACTGCCTAAAATAAATAATTCTCAACAAATATTTAAATCCCTCTTTTAAAGTATACAATATAACATAGTATAAGTATTAAAAAAACTGAGTTCTTAAGTTTAATAGATATCGAAAAAAAGGAACACAAACATGAAAAATCCAAGTTTTGAGAAAAAGTCAATTAAAGATTTAAATGGCCATTAAGCTGTGAAGTACTCTTAGAAAGCGGAATAAGTCCAACACTTCTTTTTTTTTTACATCTATATATATAAACATGTGTGACACATCGTTGGAAAGATAAACGTTTAAGCTATTTAATGATATAAAAAAGCAAAAATCAATTTTTTCCCCAAATTTTGCTTACCTGGTCCCCTTAAAAGGATGATTTCTTTAGCCTTTGCATCTTTTTAGCTTTCTTGACATTGAAAGATTGGGGGCGGGGGTGGGGGTTCAGTTCGAAAATATTTCTACATTTCTAATGTAAGAATATTATATTTGTACATTTCCTAATTCTACAAAATACTAAAAAAAAAGATTAAAAAACAAGTTGGAAATTGCACGTCAAACGTAGCAAATGAGGTGCGTTCGAACTATAACTAGTTTTATAAATATTTTTTGCACCGCATATTGTACTGAATGTATATTTTACTGCACTTCATAAGTGCCTATCCATTTCATTCCATTTGACAGGCTGTAACATCTTTAAAATGCACTTGAAATAATTTTTTCCCATTGGTCGTCATGTAACGGAAAAATTTCGACTGTCCCTGTAATTAAACTATATATCCGATTTTCATGAAATTTGGAATGACCTTACAAAATTTTGCAACAATTATATATTTAAAATCTCAAACCATTCGGTTGGGTACTTTTTGCTTTGTTATATACGGACGGATGGACTGAACGACGACTATAAGTGCTACGTATTTACATAATTACGAACGCACGTAAAAAAAAAAAAAGATTTGAGTGGAGATATAAATATTGCACAAAATCCCTATACATTCGAATTTAATTAATTAATTTGAATTGGCAAAATACTTCTAAAATTTATTAAATGACTGTGTAAATCTCCTAATGTAGTTTCAAAAATTCACGAAAAATGCTTTAGAAGATGAAATTTTCATGAATTCATAATTTAGGACATAATTCGTTAAGATAGCAAAACTGTATCGATTGTTTAGGTGAATACTTTGATAAAGTAGATACAGCGAAACAGCACCGAAAACTGGCGATGAATAAAATTAAATTCTCTTCTCTAACTGATCCTATTCCTACTCAGAACCGGTGGGGTGTTTATTTTATTCCTCTATGAATAAAATTAAATTTTCTTCTCTAAAAGATCCTATTCCTACTGAGAACTGGTCGAGTGTTTATTTTATTCCTTGTTCTTAGGTTATATTGGTCAAACAAAGAGAGCTTTAAAATTGAGATTAGGCGAGCATCAGAGGTATATTGCAAATCAAGAAATCTCTAAATCTTCCATTGCTTCTCACTGTTGGTCTTCCAGTCATTGTTTCAATTTCTCCATGGCCAAAATTATTTCTTCCCCTGCCTCTCCCTCTCTCTTGGATTTTCATGAAGCATATTTTATTTCTAAAAATTCTGATAATCTTGCCAATGGTCTCTCATCATCTCCTTTCCTCTCCAGCGTGGAAATTACTTTTGTAATTCTTTTCCCTCTTGTTTCTTTTCTTTTTATTTTGTTTGAGAGGGAAAAAAAGGATCTTTTGGTTTTTTTTTGTTTTATTCTTTTACATTTATTTATTTATTATTATTATTTATATTTTTTAATTTACTTCTTTTATTTTATTTTAATTTTGTTTATTTCTTTTATTTCTATTTTTCCCTATCAACTTCTCTTCTATCATCTTGGCAACAATTTCGTCTTCTGCATGTGACCTTTTCAGATAGCGCCATCTGTCGCATTCTTTGCAAGCTCTATTCTCTACCTTTCAGTTCATTTTTGACCTTGTCCCCTTTCGGACACGTGTTTATTGTAGCTGATGACGAGCTGTTAATATTTTTAGCTCGAAACGCGTCCTATGTTTTGTTTTATTTTATGGTGATTTTTTTACAAAACTTTATTATTTTAATACTTTGATAAAGTACACTGCTTCTTCCTTGAGATATAATAATGCGAACTTCCAATTCGAAATCAAACATTTCATACTTAATGACCAATTATAATGTGTAAACAATCGATGTTAAAGAATATAATCAAACCAATGAAATTATATCAAATATCTTAGCACGTATTTAAACAAATACGAACAAATCTTTATGATTTCATTTTAAAAACTGAAAGCAAATAAAAAACTAGAGAACAGGAATTCTGTTTTTTCAGAATTTAGTGTCGCCCCCGCCATTTCCAATACTTTTTTTTCTTCTGATGTACTGATGGCTTCTATTATTATCAAACAGCCATTATAAATGAAGTGTTAGATGAAGATGAAAGAGCAGCCGTAAAACGTTAGAAGTCTGATTTTCTGATCAGAATGGGGAAAAAATGACCATTTTTTTTTTTTTTAAATTACAGCCATTTTTTTTCTCATAATAATAGAAACCACCAGTTCATCAGAAGAAAATAACTCGGTTAAGCGGGACTCTACTGCGCTACAAAACACATTTCAATTTTAAGACTTAAAGCACACGTTTTATTTTATGTAAAATGACGTCATTCGCATCTGCTTAAGAATTCCCCATTTATGATCTACTCTTAAACATCTACAGTAAAGCATGCTTAGCACATCACTATCGTAAAATAATGCACAAATGCACCAAAAAGTTGCCATCATTCAAGAAAATCTACAAAAAAAAACGACCATCTAATGATTCATAAATACTTACAATTAAATATAGTTTATAATAGCTCCATTGTTTTAACAGAAATCATTCGTTTATATTTTTTCCAAAATAGCACGTATTTTAATTACATTTTCTTTCGGTTGTTATGAGAAAATGGCAACAAAAATATATAATTACTATTTTACAACTATTTTTCCTTTAGTTTCTACAGAAATGGAGTACTTCCGTTGCCAATATTAAGCAAATGGCTCTAAAAACTACAAAAAAATTAATATTTCAAAAATAAATGGAGATAAAGTTTTCAAACAAAATGCATTTAAAAGAACCATTTTTTTTCCAACACGACGGTATAAAAATCGAAAATGTGCGATGCTTAGAAGTTTAAAAAATTGCTATAGAGTATTTAATAGTACTGCATTGTTTTACGGCTGGCTTCTGTAAGGTAACGTTTTTTTTTTGGAATACACAAAATAAGCTGGGAGAAAGAAATAGCATACCGTACCGGCGGCTAATAAATAAACAAAAACATAATTTGAAGAACAAATTAAAAAAAAAAACAAAATTTATTTCCTACATTGTTTAAGCCCGAGAAGGGACAAATATTAAGTTATTTCATTCAATTAGTTCTACATTTAATGTTAAATTTTTGTAACAACTTAGTTTAGCCATTTGAAGATAAAATAAAAATAAAATTTATACAATATGATACTTAAAACACCCTAAAAAATTAGATTCCGTTCAAATGAAATCGAAATAAATATTAGACTTCTTCCATTTTTAATTGAAAATATTTGTATTGCAGATTTTGTATTATGTTTATGACAATTGTGCATAAAATGATAAGATGCATGCAAAATACAAAACTTTAAAAAAAGTCTAAGATTTATTTCGATTTCATATAAACAGAATCTAATTTTTTAGGGTGTTTCAAGTATCATATTGTATAAATTTTATTTTTATTTTATAATCTTCAAATGGCTAAATTAAGTTGTTACAAAAATTTAACATTAAATGTAGAACTAATTGAATGAAATAACTTAATATTTGTCCCTTCTCGGGCTTAAACAATGTAGGAAATAAATTTTGTTTTTTTTTAAATTTGTTCTTCAAATTATGTTTTTGTTTAATATGTCAAGTTTTTTAATAACTACAGCTCTCAGACGAACACATTTCAAAATTAATAGAGAGTATTATCATCAGGCTTTGATGTATGCGGTATTGCATCACAATGTGGGATGCAGTTCACCAATGTGTAATTCAAAATGTTTCACCAATGTAGTAATGCAGGTTACGGTAGTTTGGACAAAAACTTCCCATCTGAACGTAAAAAATATATAATCAAAACATAAAAAAAATAACTTAAATTTAGATACCCTATTTCCCACTCAGGAACGCTATGAATGAAAATGTAAATTGAGTTGAATCCTTACTGCTAATATTAAACAATATTATAGCCGTGATACAGTAAAAAATAAAAAATAAAAGTTTTACTTAAATTTTTAAACCTTATTCTCTCCCAAGGGGTGATGTAAACACATCAGAAAATTAAAATCTAAGTTTAACTTCGGGGTATAAATAGTTCTCATCTCGGAAAAAAAAATACATTTTAAAATTTAAGTTATGCAATTCCCCACTAAGTTCGCTACCTGCGTAAAAATAGCTATCCATTAGAAACTTTTTACTAAAATACAAACTTGACTAAAGCAAAAACGTATCCTGAAAATATCCTTTTTATTTCCACTATGACGCCATATTCACCTTTTTACTTTTTGAAAAAAAAAAAAAAAAAACTAGCTCAATTTAATATTTCACGTGAATATCAACTAAAAATAAATAAATTATTATTAAGGCTTTTGAAGTTTTTGCAACAATGAAGTAAAAATGTTACATTTTCTATGAAAAATGTCCGTTGATTTTCAATGAAAAAAGCGAAAATTGGAATTATTAAGAAAAATATTTGAATAATGCAAAAACAAATTGGCGCATGTTTCTCTCTGGGTTATAATTCTCCCATATGCAAAGGCATTTTACCATTCGTTTTGACACTGACGTCAGGCAAAACGTTTTTACGTTTTAAATTTATAATATCATTAGAATTAGTAAAGAATAAAAAATGAGTGGCATCAGGGACAAAAAGGTGGGAAGAAAAAATGAAAAAGTTATCATCTCCATAGGCTTTTCCATGTTAAATTAACATTGAGAAGTGACACTGGAAATAAATAAGTATTGCGCTGCCGCGCAATACTTAAATAAACAGTGGCTTTATTTTTTCAGTATCTTTATACCATGTTTGAGTAAAATGTTTAATGTTTTTTCCTAGGAGTGAGGAGAATTGATGAAAAATGCAATGATTACAATATACAGTATTTTTTCTTTATTTCCTTTTATTTTATACGTCTTAATAAGATGCTCTTGAGCAAAGACAGAAAAGATGTATAATCAATTATTTGGCTTCTAGTGCAATATATTTTCCGACTGATTATATTTAGCTAAGATATATATACATTTAAACGTCTGAATTCAAAATATTTAAGTAGGCAACAGTAGACAGACTTTAATACAATTACTAAAAAACATACAAAACAATTAAAATGAGATACAATCATATAAAATTATACACTATAAAATAAACGTTTCGCCATGCACCGCATAGCCTTATCACTATTCGAATCAACTTACAACAAAACAACGTGCATACACCGGACCCAGTCAAAGTTAAAGTCAATGATTTAAGAAAACAAAATATTCATCCGGAACAGGACTTGATTCATTCAGGGTTAATGGATGCAATTTAGTAAACCAACCCTCCATAAACATTCTATAATAATAGTCTATGCATTTACTTCTCAAAATTGAAGAATCTCTGAAGGAGGGGGTGTGATCCTTGTCAAGTGCATGTTGCACTAGCCTGGAATTTAATTTACCTTTTTTTAAATGCACCGATGTGCTCTTTCAGACGAATTTCCATGGATCTGCCGGTTTCACCTATGTAAACATTATCACAATCATTGCATGGAATCTTTTACACAACGCCGCTTAATTTTTTTTTTTTTTTTTTCATATTTGAACTTGTGGCTATTCAGTAAGGAACTTAATTTATTTAATGGTTTATAAGAAACACCTATGTTAAATGATTTCAAAACTGAAGAAATTTTTTCAGAAACATTAGTATAATATGGTAAACACACGAAATATTTTGGTTTAACCTGTTGAAAAGGGGGGCGGGGGAGTTGAATTAACCAAATCTAGAGTATTCTTGAAAACTTTTTTAACGAGATTTTTTGGGAAGCCGTTATTCCTTAAATCTTCATAAATTTTATTTCTTTCAGTTTCGAAAACTTCAATGCTGCTGCAATATTTTATAGCTCTATATGTTAAACTTTTAATAATAGAAATCTTATGACTGAGTGGGCAAACAGAATTAAAATTGGTGTACTGACCTGTAGATGTCGGTTTTCTATAGACAGAAGTAGAAATTTGCTGTGAATTATCATTCTCTGTTCTTTGGATGAGGATGTCCAGAAACGGTAACACTCCATTAGACTCGCGTTCGATGGTAAACTTTAAAGGTACAGCAATCAAATTCACAGTAGAGAGGATGTCATTCAAATCACAATCTTTAGCTATTATGTAAACATCGTCCAAGTATCTACGCCAGAAAATTAAACGTTGATAGAGTGCATTAATAATATTTATTTCAATTAACTGCAACACTATTTAAGCAACTCCCACAGAAAGAGGCGAGCCCATAGCGGTTCCCGACACCTGTTTATAAAAGGAATCATTGAAAATAAAACAAGTTGAAGTTAAACAAAATCTCAATAAATCTGTAATATCATTAGCATTTAATTCTGTATCAGGAACAGTCTCAGGCCAAATTTTTTCAACGGTATTACAAATCCTTTCAATAGGTATAGAAGTAAATAATGACACGACATCTAATGACGCCATAACACAGTCATTTGATAATTCAAGATTTCTCAAATCCTCCAAAAACTTGAAGGCTGAATTTATACTATAAACTGAATGGACTGTGAGGGGTTTTAATAACTTAGCCAAGTAACTCGAAAGACAATAGAAGGGGGAATTTGAAAAATCTATGATTGGGCGCAACGGAATATTCGGTTTATGAAGTTTTGGTAAACCATAAAATCTCGAAACTAAACCGGTAGAGCATTTAAATTTTTGAGCAACAACTGTTGGGATTTTTT
This sequence comes from Maratus speciosus, assembly GCA_963932465.1. Classification (NCBI taxonomy): domain Eukaryota; kingdom Metazoa; phylum Arthropoda; class Arachnida; order Araneae; family Salticidae; genus Maratus; species Maratus speciosus. Next base: position 445,204,249 of record OZ010797.1, read on the forward strand.
TAAGTTTTTCATATTTCGAGATAATTAAGTTCATGTTACGTTGGATTGATTGTGTATTATCCTTCTTTAAAATAGCATAGGTATTCGGATCATTAAGAAGTTCTTTAGCTTTTGAGTCATACATATCCTTATCCATAATTACTGTAATTCTACCTTTATCTGCTTTAGTAATAACTAAAGAGTTATCCGAACCCAAACTTTTCAAAATATTTAAATTATGACTCGTGGTTTGAGTTGCAGAACAATTCGAACTTAATATGCATTTAGAAATATCAGTACGCACTTTATGCTTAAACGAGGAATCGATTCTTGCAATAACATTTTCAGCAGAAGCCAATAAATCAGGAATATTTACATTTGTACCCAACGAGAAATTCAAGCCCTTACTCAAAAGTTCAGTTTCTTGATTGGACAAAGTTCTTGAAGATAAATTCACCAGCCATTTGTTTGAATTCATACTATGTAGTGTAGGCATAGGTGCCTGTTTTGTAAATAAAGCATTAAATTTGATAGAGTATTTATTTTCCAAAAACAGTTTAAGTTTCAAATTACTGGACTTCAATAAAGCCAAAATATGTAAGCAATCACTATTATCCAAAATGCTAAATAAATTCTGTAAGTGGAAATGTAGAAAACGACGATACGAACGCAACATACCATAACTCAGTGCAACAGCAGCCGATATGAATTTAAAACTTGAACCGATAGCTATTTCATTACCCTTAACGGATTTCACTAGTGGTTTTACTTTAAAAGAGTTCGGAATAATCTTTGATTTTTTGCATTTCAGCAAAAAAGCGATATTAGTTGAAGCACGAACAATCTTTGACGAAAATCCAGTACATGCCCTAAGTCCGTCGAGAGCAGATTTACCATATTTATTTCTAAGATATATATACATTTTAACGTCTGAATTCAAAATATTTAAATAGGCAACAGTAGACAGACTTTAATACAATTACTAAAAAACATACAAAACAATTAAAATGAGATAAAATCATATAAAATTATACACTATAAAATAAACGTTTCGCCATGCACCGCATAGCCTCATCAGTATTCGAATCAACTTACAACAAAACAACAACGTGCATACACCGGACACAGTCAAAGTTAAAGTCAATGATTTAAGAAAACAAAATATTCATTCGGAACAGGACTTGATTCATTCAGGGTTAATGGATGCAATTTAGTAAATCAACCCTCCATAAAAATTCTATAATAATAGTTTATGCATTTACTTCTCAAAATTGAAGAATCTGTGAAGGAGGGGGTGTGATCCTTGTCAAGTGCATGTTGCACTAACCTGGAATTTAATTTACCTTTTTTAAATGCACCGATGTGCTGTTTAAGACGAATTTCCATGGATCTGCCGGTTTCACCTATGTAAACATTATCACAATCATTGCATGGAATCTTGTACACAACGCCGTTTAATTTTTTTTTTCATATTTGAACTTGTGGTTATTCAGGAAGGAACTTAATTTATTTAATGGTTTATAAGAAACACCTATGTTAAATGATTTCAAAACTGAAGAAATTTTTTCAGAAACATTAGTATAATATGGTAAACACACGAAATATTTTGGTTTAACCTGTTAAAAAGATTTAAGGAGATTTATGAAGATTTAAGGAATAACGGCTTCCCAAAAAATCTCGTTAAAAAAGTTTTCAAGAATACTCTAGATTTGGTTAATTCAACTCCCCCCCCCCCTTTTCAACAGGTTAAACCAAAATATTTCGTGTGTTTACCATATTATACTAATGTTTCTGAAAAAATTTCTTCAGTTTTGAAATCATTTAACATAGGTGTTTCTTATAAACCATTAAATAAATTAAGTTCCTTCCTGAATAGCCACAAGTTCAAATATGAAAAAGAAAAATTAAGCGGCGTTGTGTACAAGATTCCATGCAATGATTGTGATAATGTTTACATAGGTGAAACCGGCAGATCCATGGAAATTCGTCTTAAAGAGCACATCGGTGCATTTAAAAAAGGTGAATTAAATTCCAGGTTAGTGCAACATGCACTTGACAAGGATCACACCCGCTCCTTCACAGATTCTTCAATTTTGAGAAGTAAATGCATAGACTATTATTATAGAATTTTTATGGAGGGTTGGTTTACTAAATTGCATCCATTAACCCTGAATGAATCAAGTCCTGTTCCGAATGAATATTTTGTTTTCTTAAATCATTGACTTTAACTTTGACTGGGTCCGGTGTATGCACGTTGTTTTGTTGTAAGTAGATTCGAATACTGATGAGGCTATGCGGTGCATGGCGAAACGTTTATTTTATAGTGTATAATTTTATATGATTTTATCTCATTTTAATTGTTTTGTATGTTTTCTAGTAATTGTATTAAAGTCTGTCTACTGTTGCCTATTTATATATTTAGCTAATTATAGACGGAATTACATAACATGAACTACGCATATGAAGATAAAATCACGTAAAGTTACATATTTCTCAATTTTACAATCAATCATAATTACTTTTATTACCATTGCCACAATCGTCAAAACGAAATACATGGACAAATGATAATTTAAAGATAAAAATCAATTTCCGACTGCGTGGCACGTGATAACAGAGCATACATCTCTAAACTGTTTGTTTTACAACAGTTCGCTTTGTATTTCTAGCGGAAAAAAATCGCTAGAAGGTATCGTTAAGTTTCCCAACCTAAGAATTAGTTCTGCCTGGTTTACTATGCTCGATCAAATGATCTCTTGTTCGCATGCCCGCTCTGATGCCACTCATTGATCCTTTGAAAGTAAAATTTAGAAATGTCAGATTATCTAAATAATTTTGGGATGATTTAAATGTCAGGGAATTATAGTTAAAACTTGCAATGGTTTCTCTCGTTATCTGATGAACTAATTGGGAAAATATCCTTGGAAATATTTTGAATTTTAAGTTGATATTATTGCAATAGTTTTTAGTTATTTTATGATTGGTTTTAGATTGTTTTTGTTATTTATTATACTTAATAAATTAATATATTCTTAGATGTTTAATTCGATGCCATAAATTTATTCTTTGAAAGTGCATTTTAGGAATGCCAGATTACCTAAATAATTTTTGAAATTTAAATAAGAGGGAATGATATTTAAAACTTGTAACAGTTTCTCGCGTCATCTGAAGAACTGTTATGGGAAAACATCCTTGGGAATATTATTTTGAACTTTAAGTTGGTATTACTGCAATATATTGTAAGTAGTGTGATAATAAGAGTTTGGCGCCACCTGCGTTGCGTCGGTGGAGGCAGTGGAGGTCGCCTGTGGAGGCCCGTGGAGTGGCGCGCTGATAAAAGTCGGTGGTGGAGGAAACGTATCTCGGTGGTGGAGATAAGAGGGAGACGTGCTGTCGGGAAACTGATAAGAACTTGTATTATGTCGGGAACTGATAAGAACTTGTAGTATTATAGTACGAGGGTATTTATTTCAGAAAATGAATGAATTAGCGAGACTTTGGAAATATTGGACGGAATTATTTTTTGGGAGATATCATATTATAGTATGAGGGTATTTTATTTATTTTCGAATTTTATTTTGAGGAGATAGAATTATTTTCCGAATTTTACTTTCAGACGTTAGAAAATTTTTGCGAATTGAATTTATTTTTCGAATTTAATTTTATTTTAGAGATGTTAGAAATTTTTATTTATTTATTTATTTATTTTTTTAGATGTTAGAATTATTTTAGGAATTTTTATTTTCAGATGTTAGAAATTTTACGCGAATTGAATTTTATTTTGAGGAGATAGAAATTTATCGAGGAAATATTTTTACTTTGCAAACTTTATTTAGCGGAGATAGAATTATTTTTCGAATTTTATTTTTATGTGTTAGAATTATTTTTCGAATTTTATTTTCGAATTTTATTTTTAGGCGTTAGAAAATTTTTGCTAACTAAATTTATTTAGGGTAGATAGAAAATTTTTCCAAACTGAATTTTATTTCAACGGAACTTTATTTTTATTTTACGAATTTTATTTTCAAGTCTTAGAAAATATTTGAGGAAATATTTTTAATTTTGATTTGTTAGGAATTTTATTTTGAGAATTTTATTTTAGAGGTGTTAGAAAATTAGAAAATTTATTTTAACGAAGTTTTATTTTCGAATTTTAATTTTAGGTGTTAGAATTATTTTAGGAATTTTTATTTCAAGTCTTAGAAAATTTATTTATCTTTTTCGAAGTTAATTTATTTTTCGAATTTTAATTTAGCGAAGATAGAAATCTTTAGCGAAACTTTTTTTTTTTTCGAATTTTATTTTCAAGTCTTAGAAAATATTTGAGGGAATATTTTTAATTTTGTCTCGTTAGAAAATTTTTGTGAACTGAATTTTATTTTTGTGGAGATAGAATTATTTTCTGAATTTTGATTTTCAACTGATAGAAAAATATTTGAGGGGATATTTTTAATTTTGCCTCGTTAGAAAATTTTTGTGAACTGAATTTTATTTTTGAGGAGATAGAATTATTTTCTGAATTTTTATTTTCAACTGATAGAAAAATATTTGAGAAATTATTTTTTCTTTTTTTTTTAGAAGATAGCAAATTTCTGGGAACTTAATTTTTATTTTCGAACTCAATTTATTTTTCAGGATAGTGTTTTATATTTTGAGAACTTTTATTTATTTTTTTTCGTAAATAATAGACGCGTGTTAGAAAATTGGGAGGATTAGTCTTAGAAGATACTAATATTTTATTTTGGAAATGTACTTAGTGGGTGATAGGTGCTGCCATCTTTCGTTTGAAATGTAATTTAGATGATAATATGAGATTTTAAAGTGGGAATTCACGGGAAGGAATTTATGATTTTTATGTTGGAAATGCATTTAGCGGAGATACTCAATTTTCAATGGAAGACTTTCTGATGTGTGTTGTTCGAGAAGAGGTATTTTTACGTGATGTTGTTCGTGTTAATTTTTGGAGGATGTGCACTTTAACATGGGGATAGCTTGATTGAAATTTATTTTGTTTGCATGCACGAAGAAAATATTTTAGTTGATTTTGGTAAATGTTATGGGAAAGATTTTTTTCAATTTATTTGAACAGTAAATAGAAAACTGACAGGAAGTGTTTTAAATTTGATATTTATTTTCTTTTAAAACAAGTGGGAGATAGAAAATTTAGCGGAAGCGTCTTATAACATGATGATATTTTAAATTTTTGTCGCGCGAATGAGTTTTACTTTGATAACTTGGAAATGAATAAGCGCTAGACAATTTTCGAAGGAAAAATCTACTTTCCTATAGCAGAGATTTTGCATAGAGTGTTACCACTGAATAAAATGAAATGTAAATAACTAAATAAAATTAAAAGATGTTGCCACTAAATAACATGAAAAGTAAATTACGAAATAATAATAATAATAATAACTTTGAAGTAATAATATTAATAATGATGACAATATTGAAATAATAATAATAATAATAAAAAGCAAAAAGTAAAGAAATATTTCATTGGTTGAAAAATAAAGTTTCTCTTTAGACACGATATTTATATTTTGCAGTATTCCCTATATATTCACATATTTATCGATGTGTTAGATCTTTTCAGAAAATTAACTTGATTTTTGCATAATGTTGGTGAGAAAGAATTTTTCTTCTAAAGGAATCATTTGAAGTTTCTTTTTTAAAATGCCATGGTTCGACTTAGGAAATAATTTTACTTATTACATAAAATGAATTTTTCAAACTTCTATTTGAGGAATCAACTATGTTTGACTTGAAACAAAGAAAAGAAGCACCACATTTTTCAGGGTAGAAATCTCGTCTTTGGGTTTCATCGAACTTGAGAGTTTTTTTATGTTAACAGATTGAAGACGGAGAATTTACTATAAGTTTTAAGCACTTTCTAGAAATTAGAATTAAAATCAATGAACAAGTATTTTCACTATGCAAAATTTAAAATAAATTTATCTGAAATTAATCATTCATTGTTCTGTATATTTAATTGAGCATTTAATTATATTTTGATTTTCTTGAGACTCGCAAGTTAAAGATTAAATGATTCACTTTAAGACATTTTGCGCATTTTCAGTAAGCATTAAATAAATTTACACGAATAAAGATCATGAAATTTCTAAAATTTCTGTTAAGTTAACGCGCCAATCATCTTACGTGGTTTAAGTCACGTGACTAGTAAAATATTTTAAACCAATCATGGTTGAGTATTTATAATTTTCTGCACACGCGCGCCCCCTATGATTGTATAAATTTGCATGGAATGAGATAATTGCACCATTCTGTGTGTTGTCATTGAAGAGTTAGGACCTGCTCAAGTGATTCAGTCGTTTTAATTTTTGTCATAATGGAACGAAGCATGCAATCATCTTTGTTAAGTGTTGTTGATGATTCCAACTCGAAAAGTCAACCCTTATCACCTGGATTAAAGAATCAAGACATGGAATTTTCATCGTTGCCTGTTTCGAATGATGTGAAACCTTCTTCATCAGGATTGAAGAAACAGAAGTTACCCTTCGTGTGTACTATTTGCAACCAAGGCTTTTCCAGAAAGTTTGTGTTGATTAGACATATGAAATCTCACCTCAAGAAAAAGTCATTTGCCTGTGATTTGTGCGAAAAATCTTTCGTTCAAAATAGTGATTTACAACGACATAGGAGGATTCATTCGAAGACTCGTGTAATGTATAAGTGTGATTCATGCAATGACAAATTTTCAAGAAAATGTGACTTATTAAAACACGAAACGATTCACAAGACCCCCGAACAACATAGTTGTGAGCTCTGCAGTGATGTGTTTTCGAGAAAGCGTGACTTATTTAGACACAAGAAGAGCCATAAGATACCCATACAATGTAGTTGTGATCTCTGCAGTGATGTATTTTCGAGAAAATATGACCTATTAAAACATAAGAAGACTCATGTGAAGCCCACCCCAAAATATCCATGTGATGAATGTGATGAAAGTTTTTCTAACAAAAGTGATTTACTAGCACATAATCGCACTTCACACAAGGTTTTACCCAAACAAACTGATTCTTCTTTAAAAGATGCCTTGTATGAAAAAGTAAAGCATTTTCAAAGACAAAATGCTCTTAATTCGCTTTCTGTAATTAATCTCACACCTGACGAAGGGAATGATAAAGACTTACACATATTTTTTAATAGTATAAGATCAAATCTTTTGAATGAATTAAATTACCAAGTAGCAGAAAAAAACTCACTGAAATGGTATGCAACAGTTCATGTAGTTGTTAGCCGTTTAGCACATGATGGTGAAATGGATTATGCTACTCCCTTTTTCCGTTCAAGAGCAACTCTGGAGTTTACGAATGATAATATACCTGTTCATATTGAGGAAGCATTTGCCAAAATGAATAACTCCTTTGAAAAGTTCACACAGCAAAGTACTGGATGGATGTTAGATAGAATTTTGAATTTAGAAGTGTATTCAGCTAAACTTGGCATGTATTAAAACTTGTAAATCTTGTTTAAACTCTGTTTACTTATGTACTTGATATTGTAACTTTGGTAATAAATATTTTGTCAGTGAATATGCTTCGTGTTTTGTATTTTTTTTTCACATATTAACATACTTTACTATTATCATATATTATGTAAATTACTTTTAACATTTGAATTGGTTACAAACACTATAATCTGAGTTCAAAAACATTTATTATATCACACATAAATCTCTTATATTGCAAAAATAAAATTTATTTGAAAAATGAATGCTAAAGATTAGAATTCTGTAGAGATTAATTAGACATATCAAAAATCCACTTACTTGAAATTCATCTTCTTCGAACAGCGACTCAACGTGTAATAAAAAAAATAAAAGATGGCGTATTCTTTATCAGTTAAAAAACCACGCAACTTCCATTTTCTATATGAGTGGCTGATAATGCATTTGTCCTTCATAGGGCAAACACATTATTCGTTATCATCGACGTCAGTAGGTGATAAGAATAGCATCGTATGCATCGTATATCGTAATGCATCGCATTGCTATCCGAAGCTTGTTTGAACTTGTTTTCGCTACCTCACCTGTAATGTAAGTTTATTTTTAATTACTTAGATATTTAAAATCACCAACTGCTAATTGTAATTAGATCATTAATTGATTTTTATAATAATATATGATTTATTTTTATATTGTTTAAATTTCATTTAAGTGTTGATCTTGGAAATAACTTAATTTTCTTTAGATTTCATTCACTTAAGTCTTTAAAATTTTGTTTTGCATGTTGGAAATTATTTCAAAGTATTGAAAGTCATATTTGTGAAACGGACCATTCCTATAAAATGAGTCTTGAAAAATGGTCACAAAAATAATTGCATAACTCGAAGAAAGTATTTGACTTGTAAAATATTTGAAGAACTGAAAATGATTTCATTGCTCGAAGTTGAGTTGAAAAATAATTGCATAACTCGAAGAAATTATTTGAGTTGTAGAATATTTGAAAGTGTTGCCATTGAAAAAGAACATGGTTTCTTGAAAATATATACTTAATTTTTAAAAATTTCATGAAATTGCATGCTTGGTAGAATGAACGAGGAGAACAAACCCTTGATTTCTTTAAAATTTTTGAACACTTTCATAGTTGAAAGAACAATGAGAGTCCCTAGTTTCATGAGAACATATGCATGTTTCCTAAAAATTTTATGAAAAAATGCGTACTTGGAAGAATAAATGATGAGAGTTCATGGTTAACTTTTGTGAACTCATTCTTGATACTTCATGGGCCCTGAGTGTTGAAAGTTTGTTTTGAAAATCTATTTAATACCACGAATTTGTAGGAAAAAAGAATGAGCGTCCTTGTTTTCTAAGAAGGTTTGTTTAATTAATGCGCATAAATATCGCATGGGTTGAACTCACACTCGGAAGAAAGAATGATGAAAGTCCTTTGGTTTTTTTGAAAAATGTATGAATTGAACACTTGTTTGGAAGAAATATGAGAATCTTGGAAGGTTAGAAGGTTTGCTTGATTTCTTAAAAGTTTTTGGTAAATGCATGGGTCAAACACATGAAAGAAATAACGATGAGAGTCCTTGGAAAATTCATGAGAACTAATTAAAAAAATATTTGTTAGTTAACAAAGCAAAGTTTTTGCATAAATAAGTTAAACAAACTTAGTTAAGAAAAAATTAAGTTAAAAAATCTTAAAGGTTTGAAAAAAAAATTAAATTAAGAAAACAAATTTAAATTTAAAAAAAAATTAATTAAGAAAAAAAAATTAAGTACAGAAAAAAATTATTAGTTTAGAAAATAAATTACGTTAAGAAAAATATTACAAGGTTGAATGTTTGTAAAACTCGATTGTTTTCTGATTTAACACGTAAACGAATTCATCCTACCATTCAGTTGTTTACCCTGGCAACCATATGTTTATTCATCACCTAACCAACCAACCAACTTCTTACCACACCAATCGATTATTCATAGTATTAACCCTTTATTTCTGCACAAGTGCGGAAACTAAACCGATCATAGAATCGAAAAATAAGTGACTTATCAAATAGACTTTGTTGTAAGTTGATGATGACCAATATTTTCGAAAAGATAAACTTAGACTTAGAAACTCATTTAACATCGAGTTGGAATGAAAATTTGAAAAGTTTTTGCAATTGCCACGAAAACTCACTTAAGCATTTTTGGATATATGTAAAAATCACCGCAATATTATATTCAAATTAATTAAATTGTCACTGTTTCATATTAGTTTGCAAGTAATTAGAAATATTTCTAGGTTAACTAGGTTTGATAGTATTCCAACTTAAAAATTTCTTTGACAGATTTTCTATGATAAACCTTGTGTAACTAACCTTTTACAATTTTCATTTCAACTTAGTTTCATGAGATTTACCTTCAAAAGTTTAAATTCTTCTATTCAGTTTAGTTATCAATTTCAAATTATTTTTTAAAGTTTTATTATTGTTTGAAAAATAATTATGTACTCTAATACCTTTATTTTAAAACATTTAAACTCTAACATTTAACAAATCTAAAATCTGTTAGAAAATTCTTATGTGAGAAAACTAGAAAGAAAAAATGATGAGCGACCTTGGACATTTCAAACAAACACTAATCATGCATTTTTCAAGAGTTAACTGAAATCATATTTTTCATGACTGAGTTTTCAAGATGTATCCAAAGGACGACATTGTTCTTCCTTTCTAGTTTTCTCACATAAGAATTTTCTAACACTCATATATATTTGAATTATTCTTTTTCGGTTGCAAAAGAAACTTAAGTTATTTCTAAAATCGATATTATCTATTATATATATATAATCCAAACGGAAATTTCGTTCCGAACGCCGAGATTTCGAGTTCTACCGCATGGATTTTTACGGAACTTATACCGTTAGATAGGTATCGTTCCAGGGAAGGTTTTAAGCTATAACACATCATTCTACCTAGATTGGTTATAGAATTGGTATGGAAAATTCTATTATTTTGGACTTTGTTACTTCATATTTCCTTAAATATCTGGGCTCCTATTGATCGTAGAGCTTAGATCTCGCGCCAAAAGTAGCTCCGAAGCACCCAAGCAAACTTTTCCCCGCGATTATTTTGCCGTCTTCCGATTTCCTCTAACTCTATTAGGGGCCCGCGTAGGGCCCCTTTAACTTATTTTTCGTAGTAATTTCAGCAATTATCTTAAATTATTGGTTAAGACCGCCACCCTCCCGATTCATGTATCTACGGAAAGGTTGCATGAAGGAGTTTCGTTCAGATACGCTTTCGTTAAGAATAGAGTGCGCTCCCTGGTGGTGGAATGTGGAACTAACATAACGCGATATTGTTAAAATTAAGAAATCTAACAATGCGATCTGTTTTAAACTTTGAGATAGTTCATAACACATAATCTATTATCTATTCTATTATATATATATAAAATCTATTATCTATTCTATTATCTATTTATATATATAAAATCCAAACGGAAATTTCGTTCCGAACGCCTAGATTTCGAGTTCTACTGCATGGATTTTTACGGAACCTATACCGTTAGATAGGTATTGTTTCAGGGAAGGTTTTAAGCTATAACACATTATTCTACCTATATTAGTTTTAGAATTATGACGGAAAATTCTGTTATTTTGGGCGATAAGGTTACCATTTTATTTCTTGGCGAAATTCATCGTTGATAAAAAAAAAATTGAAACGGCTATTAAACCTCGAAAAATAAAAGAAAAACTGTTACTAATTTTATTTAAATGAAAAAAAAAAAAGAAAAAAAGAAAAAGAAAATCCGTTTTAATGAGTGATAATATTAAAAAACGGAAACATTTAATCAAAACCTGAAAGAAATATTTGTAATGCTTAAAAATTAATTTAAAAAGAAATATTACACTTGATATGCAATATTTGGCTCTTTATCGCTTGCGTTAGATATGGAAACGAATCTGAAAATTTGATTAGATGAAATTTTAACGACATTTTCTTTCTGTTCTGTTCTTTTCTTTTTTTTATATCTAATTGTCCAATCACGTGACTTATAGAAGAAACAAGCAGTTGTAATTGTGAGTCACATGTGTAATTACTATTTGTTTCTTTACAATTTTTTTATTTTTCTTTTGTCGCCAAACAATGTGATTTTAAGCCAAAAATGCATAAGCGTGACATTAGCTTGAGGATGTTCTCACAAATGGTGTTTTTTTAGGTGAAAGAGATCATTTTTTGAGTACATTTTCATATTCAATTGTAACTTATATAGATATCAGTTAATATTTTAAAAATGGAATCGAATACTTAAATTTCAGTGTGAATTTATGCCACACATACATATTGTAAAATAATTTCATACTTTTTAAAATGTTTTTTCGCCGTAATTCCGAAAGCATGTGATATTTATAAACTCGAACTCAGATCAACGAATATTACCCATTTTATTTAAGCAAATATTATCTATTTTCTCAAGTCATATCGCCAATTTCATTTATAGGAAAATTCACAGATTCGAAATCTAGGAAATAAAGATTATTTTTAAGGAAATTTATGTTTTAATACGTTATTACTATGGAAAAATTCAACATTTTGAAAAAAAAAATTACAAGTCTTTTGTAATTCATCATTTCTTCTTCGTCTTTCTTCGTACTTTCTCCTCTGTTATGTAATATTTCAAATGATATTGGACTAATTTTCGATCATCGATTCACCGCAAAATCGCATATCTAATATAGTATATAAAATAAAGCCTGGATTAGTTGACTAATTAACGCACAGAGCAAACTACTGAACCTAAAATTTTGAAAATCGTGGTAAAAATACTTCTTATGACATAAACTTCTGCTAAGAAAGGATTTTCTAAAGTGTCACCCCTAATGGTTTTTGCACGGGGAGGGGAAAAAAATCGAATATCAAAATTATGCGTCAAATGATAGCATATTTTAATGTAGTTTTGTATGCTGAATCGAAGGCTACCAAATAAATTTTTATAAGTCCAACAGTTCATGACACATTTCATATTTTTCTAATTTGGCGGTGTCTTTGGCATCTAAACCTGAAAATATATATCATTACATCCGTTACTCTAACAACGGAAAAAATTCAAATCAACCCTTTTGGCTAAAATATAAAAACGTCTCTATGAGTTTGAAATAAAAATGCAAGCATCTTAATTTTTAAAAAAAATAGTGATTTTATGTAAAATGAAAGGGAAGAAATTACTGAGAATTTAGCGTTATAAAACAAAAATGGAAAAGGTACTACTTAGATATTCCGTCGACCAAAAATCTATCGTCAAACTATAAGATTAAATGCCAATAATGGTTGATCGTAAATATCAAATTCACTTGAATTTAAACAAACTACACGTGTTTACGTCATCAAGTGATTTTAATTTCGACGTTTTATTTGTATTTTTATTAATGTTATACTAATTTATTTGTTAGATCGTTATTTAAAATAAAGATTATGTCAATTTATATAATTTGGCGAAGGGTTTGGCGATTTATATAATTTGGCGAAATTGGTCGACGGGATAACAAGTAGTACCAATGAAAATATTTAAGTATGAAAACAATGTTTGTAAAGACTTAAAAATTATTTTCATATATATAAACTCGGTTTATGGCGTCAGATGCCGTCATCCGAAGAATCTACAAGTGTCTTTTTCCATTTTTTCCGGTCATAGGTCCCTCAATGAAAGAAATTGGAATTGGAATAATATTGTGCGATTTATAAATTGCTCCTCGATAAGAAGAAAAAATGGGTACATTTATAACAACCGTGCGCACATCTCGCTGATAGCATTTTTAAAATTCCCAGTAGCAGTATTTACATTTTGCGTATGTAAATTAAAAATATTTTTTTGCTTTTAATTATGGCATTATTTCCTGTTATTGTTTATCTTTTCAGTTTTTTAAATGAAATTAGTATAAGGCATGCATTTTAAATTAAATGAGTGAAAGGTTTGTGTTTTAAATGAAAATAATAAAATAAGAATATGCTATGAAAACAATCTTTATTGACTTATTACATGCGCCAGGCTGACATAAATGTATCACAAAAGCCACATATTCACTTTTCTTTGAGTAGTTGCTCATGAGAATTCAAGTTAACCTTCCGTAATCGGATACTTCACATATTGGTGTATTAGCTTTAATGTTGAAAGCATCGTTTTTGTTTGAAGCGAAAACTTTACTATGAATTCTATTACACAAAATCGCATCATCATCATCTACTATATATTTACAACGGAAATTTGTATTTCATTCCGATTGTTTATAATACTTTCGTAGGATATACCACAATTAGTTAGGTAATAATTTTGGAAAGGTTTTAGTGTATACATATTGTTCAAGGGTACTTAGTTATAGAGCAACAGTAAAAGTTCAAAAATTAAGTGAACCTGATTATGAAAGTTTAGCCTTTTTAAAAAAATCTACAGAACATATTTTGTTACAAGTGGTCTTGTTGCATGACTTTTAGGAATGGTGTTAGTATATACGATTTCATTATATGTTGATTAGTTACAGAGGTATTAATTCCTGTTGTCATAACGGTCTCATTACCCGACCATATGTGCGCTGTTTATAATCAACTAAAACAATTACTTTCTAATTGCTAAATTTTGTCCAACGCTTAAGATAACATTATATCGCAATGGCGTTCGCGTCGTTTTCAGTAATGTGCAAGGTCAAGCTGAAGATCCATATTGTTTAAAATACAAGTTCAAATTCACCATTTAGTTTAATCCAAGGTTCATTTGGAAATATTGACCAGCGCAGCGGGCATAGCCTGCTAGTATATATATATATATATATATATATATATATATATATATATATTGTAGTTGGTGCCCCCTAGTTGTGTCTAATCAAAACATCTGAAGCCAATTAACTCATATAAATGTGCAGATTTGGTTTTAAATCTCACAAAAACAGGAAGTAGTATTTTTCTTTTACTTTAGTATCACCCACACAGTTGTGTGGGTCAGGGCTTAAAGGGATATATGGACTGTGCACTTATTCAAAAATGTGTCGAATTTCATTTTTCTTTTTAAATTTTTCAATCCACTTTTGACACATTTTTCGAGTTTCTGGGATCTACTCAACCAGGAAAAGTATATCTACCATATCTATATTATAAAGGACAAACATATCTGTGCGTAACGCATACGTCATTTTGCGAATGGCAACACTTTGAAATTTGAAATGAAATTTTGGTTTTGCAATTTTCTTTACTGCAAAATTTTAATCTTCTAAACATCGCACATTTTAAATTTTTACACTGTCATATAAGGAAAAAACTGAACTTTTTAATGCTATTTGTTTGAAAGCTGTATCTCAATTAAATTTGAGATATTAATTTTTTTGTAGTTTTTAATACATTTTTTTGTAATTGTGGCGACTCAAGTACTCCATTTCTGTTGAAAGTCATGGAGAGCTGAAAGTAGAGGGAAAATAATCACGGAGGAAAATAATATATTACTGTACCTTTTGTTGCCATTTTCTCATAAAAACTGAAAAAAAAAATGAATTTATAATGCGTGATATGTCAGCGATTTTTTAAGTTTCCAAATATCGCATATTTTTCAAATTTTACACCGTCAAATAGAGCAAAAATTCTACTTTCAAATGCAATTTGTTTGAAAATTGTATCTTAATTGACTGAGTTATTACGATTTTTAAAATAACTAGCCGCCCGTGGCGACCAGTTTGGTCTCCCTTAAATGTATTCTAGGCATTGTATCATGTTACTTTTATTCATAATTTAATTTACTTGCTCAATCCTTCGCCAAATCGGAAGATTCAGATAGAAAAATCAAGAACTTTGTATTTTTTATGTTAGTCGGGCACAGGTGATAAATCGCCAAACATTGTACCCGTCACATTTTTCCATATTTCATTAATTTAAATTAAAATATAATCCTTTCACTCATTTTAAAATCGATAACTTTAATGTAAGACTGAAACATTTCAAATTCATGAATTTCACTTAAAAAAAATTCTTTAACCAATTCACGATCCCATCATATTCACGGGCTGTGTCTTTTACTCAGATTGTTTGTTTCCCACCAGTTTTATAAAATAGTGAAATTGGCTATATTTTTGTATCGTTTTACCCGTCATTAAATTAGGTGAATATTTCTTTTTCATAAAAGTGGTGCCAATAAGCAATTTGAATTTTTAAACCGTAATTTAATTCGAGGGTTAAGGGGTTAAAAAAAGGAAAAGAAAAGAATAAATACCATAAACGCATAAACCATTTAATTTCAACATCAAAGCATTGTTTTAATTTACCCCTCGAAAAATAAAAAATGCTTATTCGAAAAAAAATATTTTGATGAAATAGGTTGCCAGAAAATACGTTGCCAAATTTCTTTTCTCGCCATGGACCTTTTCTCTATTTCGCCAAGTACCTATCCTAGAAAAATACCTTTATTTATTTATTTATTTATTGTATTTTAAATGAGATGAATAAAAGACGGCACAGATGTCATATACGCACCACGTTGGCGCGATTTTTTTTTCTGACGCCAATGTCATATACGCACCCCGGTACTTAACTGGCGCCAAAGTGTGGTTATTTTGCTTGATATGGTAACCCGGATGTTGTTGTTTATTTATTAATAAATTGTTTATTTACTTTTATTTTATTTTTTTAAATTATATAAATTGTTTTGTTCTATAGTTATTAATTAAACTTTTTTTTTTTTTTTTTTTTTTTTTTTTTTACACAATAACCAATGAGATGCGTTTCATTCAGGTGTTGTCATTAAACAATTAACAAATAATCTCGATTTCTGTGCCACGTACTATAGCATAATATATATATTTTTTCAAGCATGAATTATTTTTAAATTTATCTATCACGTGTAGCTCGATTACGAAAGATTAATCCGCTTGCCCTTAAAACAATATAAAAAGATCAGCATTTGTTTCCGTCTAATGTTCCATAACAAAATTCAAACTTCTTCTATAGAAAAATAAATAAAATAATGTAAATAAGAAACAAATTTAACAGACATGTGATTGAACCACGTGCTAAAAGCACTGAAATGATCAGAAAGACTGCCGTAAGTCGCATAATCTTGAGCTAATAGCTCCTGGAATGCGGTGACATGTGAAAGTATCGCTTTTAATAAATTTTAAAACTTTGTTTGATTGCATAATTAATACTTTTCAGATAAAAATTCTTTTTGATGTTAGTGGGCAATCTAAAATATTTCATGTAAAAAAATAATTACAACAATAATAATAAAAAAAGAATGGTTTTCACCTATACTCTGTAACCCGAGGAGCTCGGGTTCGATCCCCTAGTATATATAAAATCCTAATGAAACGAATTTATGAAACGAATATATGAAACGCCTGAAATGTATCGATTCGTTGAATCGATTGATTAAACAACTGACTTTGTTTCACGGCGATTTCTCCTAAAATATGGAATACTTTGCGATGAAATTAACACCAAAAATCCGTGTTGATCCACAGATCTCAAAACTGGTATTAGAATTTTTAAATTCGAATTAGTTTTCGAAATATTAATTTTTTTCTAATTTTAAATACATTTTTTCGAATGATGGCAACTAAAATTTTAATCATAACAGAATTTTTTTTTTTTTTCATAATTCAGAAAAGGTTACTATTTTAAATTAATTTGGCGACAGTTTGGCCTCCTTTAAATCTATGCTAAGAACAATGCTTTTTTTTGTATTTCGTTATTATTTTATTAAATACAAAACTTTCATTTAAAAATGAAACATTTAAATTGATGGCTTTCACTTCTTTAAAAAAAAAAAAAAAAAAAAAAAAAAAAGAAAAGAAAAATATTAGGCACAGATGTCATATACGCACCGGGGTACCTAATTGGCGCACAAATGGCATTATTTTGATAGACATGGTAACCCGGCTATTGTTGTTTATTTAATAATAAATGTATATTTACTTTTATTTTTTTTTTAATTTATATAAATTATTTTGTTCTATAGTAATTAATATTTTTTTTTTTGCTATTTCCTTTTGGAAATAATAGAAAATAATAAAAAAATACGGTACAATGTAGTAGTTATTCCGTCACCCAATTTCGCAAATTATATAAATCGCCAAATTGTACAGATTGACAAAATTTTTATTTTAAATAACGAAAGAACAAATAAGTTAGTATAACATTAATAAATATAAAAATAAAACGTCGAAATAAAAATCACTTGATGACGTAAACACGTGTAAACTTGCTAAAAGTCAAGTAAATGTGACATTTACCATCAACCATTATTGGCATTTAAAGTTTGGTGATAGATTTTTTGTCGACGGGATAACTAAGTAGTACCAAAAATACATATGTAACTGGTATTCGAAAACGAGGTTTGTTTTCGTCAAATTTTGGTTAAAAAAAAAAAAATCATGCCAAATATGCGGTGCGTATATGACATCTGGCGAAATATTAAATTATGTAACAAACCATGACATTTAATTTCAACTTCAAATCAATGTTTTAATTTACCACTCGAACAATAAAAAAAATGCTAACTGGCGAATTGAAAAAAAAGATATTGGCGAGATGTGCACCCGGCTTTTTTTTCTTTCGGCACAGATGTCACATACGGCCCCATATTGGCGCGATTTTTTTCTGACGCCAATGTCATATACGCAACGGGTACTTAACTGGCGCCAAAGTATCGTTATTTTGCTTGATATGGTAAGCCGGATGTTGTTGTTTATGCTGTTAATGCGTTCCCCAAATTGGCGTTGGAAAAAAATCGCGCCAATATGGGGCGTATATGACATTTGTTCCAAACCTTCATATGAAAGGCGAAGGGATCAGATCGTATTTGTTTATGGCATTTGATGACTTGAACTATTATAATATAGATGAAATGATGGAGATAGAATAATATTTGGCGACTTATCACCTGTGCCTGGATAACATTAAAGTATCAAAATGGCACCTAGAGTATAAAAAGCAAAGTGTTCCGCCCGGAACTGTTGATGATAGTCACATGATTTAGGCTATTGTTATAGAGATTGTTTTAAAATATCGGTTGACAAAGATTCTGAATACTTAATTCATTTTATTTTAGCTTCTTTTCAAATGTTTAACTGATCCTCTTTAATCAAAAACGAAAACAACCATTGGATGTCTTAACAGCAACTGATTCTCCGTTAAATCTTTGCAATCAAAGGGAATTGAATGGAAATCCGTTTACAGGGAGATCTGCACACCTTTTTCAGTATAATTTAATCTTCTCTAATATTTTTAAAACCCATTAGATTTTTAGATTTTTAGATTCTGCGGTGTCTGAACGGGGGTTTGCGAGCGTAGCTTGCAGGGGGCAGAGCCCCCTAATAGTTTATACATTAAGTCTTCATAGAGGTCAATTTTGAGGATAGTGTTTTTTTTTTTAAACAACGGACGGCCTTTCACCAAAATTTGGGAAGAACTTCTTTTTGGAAGTAGAAATGAAGACCCCGTGAGTCCCCAACAAATTAAGTTGTTGTATCATGTTTTGGGGACAAAAGAGGTAGGGGGTGACATTTTAACTCAGGGAGGGACGAAAACTCAAAAAATTTAAGTTGGTCAAGTGGGTATCATTTATTATGTATCTTTTAATTTCGAATCGAATGACACCGTCTGCAAGTCGATACGATCATTTGTTACAAAGTTACGCCAGGTTTTGTGACTTCAAAGTCAAAAATTATATTTTAGTGCAGGTAAAATGTGTTTTTACAGGAACAACTAATGAACATTCACTAAAACTTGAGAAGAAGTTCGTTTTGGCCCTAGAAATGAAGTTCCGACGAGTCCCCCCAATATAAAGTTGTTTTACCGTGTTTTGGGGGCAAAAGGAGAGCATTTTAACTTGGAGGAGGATTCAACTGTTTTTAAATAGGCCAATTTGGGTATCGTTTGTTATGTATTTTTTAATTCCGAATCCAATGACACCGTCATCCGCATGTCTATTATTTTACGTTCAAAACATGTTTTTATATCATATTAAATTAAATAATCTCAAACTTATTAAATGTCTTCAAAATAGCAATGAATGAAATCAGGATCATCTTAGTCTTCTTCAAGGTAATTAAATTTGTCAAAATCCATGTAATTATAATTTTGTATTCATAAAGCCATTCATGACTTAGTATTAATAAAACCTGCCGTAACTTTGTAACGAATGATAGTATCGACTTCCGGACGGTGTCATTCGATTCAGAATCAAAATACAGGGTAAAGTGCTCATATTTCATCCCCTTTCTTAATTTCGTCCCCCTTAACTTCTCCGCTTCTGCGAAAGTGGCACCACTTATGACGTAAGGCACAGCGGACGGAAGGTAAAAGGGGTCAGTATTGAAAGTTTTGTTCGCCAAGACGCATACATAAATTAAAGACGGCGAATATCCTATTTTTAGAAGACCTGAGTTCTTATTATGTCGTTTGTAGAACGTTATTTACTGTACTATAAGCATTTATTTCTTACTCATTGCATGTATTTTACGTAGGTAAGATGGTAACAGTAGCATACAATGAGTTTTAGGACGCTCAGTTCATCTTACGAGAACTGGATCTCCGCCATATTGGGAAGCAGCGTGGTCCCAATTTCGTCCCCCTTACATTTCTTATTTTCATCCCGGGAACGAAATTAGGAATGCTTCTTCATGACAATTATTTAAATTTTTTCCTCATGCTTGCATGACTAATGTTTCGGTGTGTTATTTTTCCACTGATAATTAGTACATTTCTTTGTGCCTTACTTTAATGTAAATTAAATTACTTACTAATTTAGAAATAAATTTTGATTTAGTTATAAGTTAAGCCTCGGCGTATTGATTTTTTTTTTGGGGGGGGGGGTGGGGGACGAAATTGGGACATTTTTTTTTTCTTTTGCATTTTTTAAATACTTTTGAAAAAACAATTTTTCGCATTGTTAAAATATTTTTGTACGATATTTGCCTATATTTCTACGTGCGTGGGTAGTTGGCCTACGTAAAATCCAAATTTGGTAGGTTTTCACTGAAAATTACAACATTTACGGCCTAAAAGTGACTGGGGGGGACGGAACATGGGCACTTTTCCCTACATAATAAACGATACTCCACTTGACCTATTTAAAAAATTTGAATTTTCGTACCTCCTTGAGTTAAAATGCTCCGCTTTTTGTCCCCCAAAACATGGTAAAACAACTTTACTTTTTGGGGACTCATCTGATCTTCATTCCTAGTGCCGAACGAAGTTCTTTTCAAATTTAGGTGAATGGCCATCAGTCGTATATTACTCAATTTTTTGGTCTATTTTACCTGTAATAAATGTTAAATCCACTTAACAGCCTTTAAATTACATCTTCACAAAAATGCATCCGAATAAAATTATTCTTTTTTAATAAGATACAACGAAAGGATTCAAACATAATCTAGATACTTTTTCCCATTCGAAAATACATATCGAATAATAAAAAAATATTAATACAAGTTTCATATGATTTTTTTTATCTACATTAATTTTTACATTATAAGAATAAGTGTTGTCGTAAACATGGCTATGTGCATTTACAGCTTATTTGTATTTAAAGTTACTGTACGATGATCTAATAGTCCAAGAGCCGACAGCACCTAAACCTATGTTATCAAGCACAAGAAAAAAACCTTTATTTTCTGAAGAGTAGGAGCAGGGGAATCTAATAATCCATGTCTGCCGGAAGTAAAGTGGTGCTTAAGTCAAAAATTAATACCATCAGTGGTTGACTCGTAGGTTTATCATTGTGTTTCTCCTACAAACAAAGGTATGAAAACATGCAGGATAGTTGTAGGACAAACCTACGAGTCAACCACTGGTGGTATTAATTTTTGGCTTATGCACCACTTTACTTTAAGATCATTAGCCCCTACTTCTACTATCCCATAAAATAAAGGTTTTTCTTGTACTAGATAACATAGGTTTTTGTGCTGTCGGCTCTTAGACTATAATGAAAATGTCGCCTGTTATCATTTGCATGAAGAACAACAGCAAAAAAGAAAATCTAATACAATAACGAAGAAATCGCCAAAGATTTTGCTACGTACTGCAGTCTTTTGGAATCTAATTATTTCAGTATCTAAGCACATAGTTCGATTATATATCTGTTAAATTTGAGTTATTTTGCTTTGTTTTATTATATCTATCTATTTATTTATTGATGAAGTGTTACTTTCATTATGGAATATTAGGTGGAAACAAATGCTGAAGTATTTGTATTATTTTAAGTGATATATTAATCTTTCATAAGCCGGATGCAAGCATTATATATATATAACCATTAAATAAACATTACCGACCACCAACAAAAACTGTGAAATTATGAATAAAATGAGATTAACAAATTGACAAAAATACAGTCCCCCCCCCCCCCCCCAACACACTTAACATAGATTACAAAAACATAGTAAAAAACAGCAGAAATTAAATAACAGAAATGGAGTAATGGAAATTTGTAGAACTTAGACAGAATCATCAGATCTCAAATGCTTATAGTTCCACAAATAAAATGCGGGGTTTCATTTTCGTATTAACTATAAAATAGTTAAAGAATATGAATTTGGGACAACCACATACATAAAACAGAGCAATAAACCATTGAACATCAATTAAGTTTAAAATAAAACAAGATTAAAAAGGATAGAGGAAAAAAAAAATACCAAATTGAAATCCATACTATCTTAGCATGAAGCATAACATAATACAGTCATTGGACATCAACAGCACATGTTGCCAAAAAAGTTTTTTGTATGATGATGGACCAAGGTTCTATAATATGTAATATATATATAACTATGGCTTTAAAAAATAATATTTCTGATTTGGTTTCTATTAAGACAAAGCATTTTTTCCAACAAATTACTAAATTACAAAAAAACTACGTTATTACATATGTAGACAAATTTCCTAATAATTATGCAATCATATGTAAATCTTATTATCACCAACTTCTTACAACCTGTATTTCTTCTAATAAATCTTTTCAAAAAAACTAATGAAAATGTAATTGTAAATAATCGTAAAATTCAAAGTTATTATAAACTATTAAATATTATATCTACTAACTTTAATTATCCTTACTTAGTTCTTATTCCCAAATTTCATAAAACTCAGGGGCGTAGCTACCGTGGAGCAGTTGGAGCAGACTGCTCCAGGCGCACGAATCCTAAGGGCGCAAAATTAGAAAAGCGAAATAAAGATTTCTTAAAATATTTGCATATTTTTTTCATTATTAATCAGACATTATAGATGAATCTTGTTACAATCAGCGTATCCCTATGATATTTTACCTTGTGTTTAACCTCAACCATTTCGATTTAAAACATTTTTTCATACACAGTTGAAAGAAATGACTTCTATTCAGGAAGTTTTAATTTTAATTCATACCATATTGCAGCCTCAAGTAACTTCTCCAACACCGTTTCAGCATGCCTGATTATTTTCTGTGACATTTCTGGAGACGACCGTTGAACATTTTCAGATCTTAAAGTAATCAAAACTAATTTAACAGGGCTCTCATCGGTCACTTTACTGGCTACCACTATTTCCAAAAAATAATCTTTCTGGTACATTTCTATTAGAAATGTTTTAGAAATTTATCATGATGATTACTGTGCGGAAATAATGGTAGCCAAAGAATTCACCACTGAGAAACCTATATGTACGATGTAACAGTAGTAATTTACGATAATTATTTTACGATTTGGAAAAAAAATAGCCCATAGAAAAATAGGAAATAAAATTGTAGAAAATTATTGACCATTTTACAGACGAAATACAAGAAAACGAAAATTTTGAAGGGTTTTTTGTTTGTTTTGTAGAAACTAAACATGCATCGATACAGATTACAAAACAATAATAAGAGCTGGATTTAAACATTCCACATCAGCTCACGGCAACAAAATTTAGATGGGAGGGGGGTAAGGGGAAGCAACAACTTAAATTTTGTGAGTATTGTTTTTGAGATTTTGAAAATATTGCAAATGTCAAATGCAGAATCGATAAGCTTCAAAAAGAGAGAAAAAATTAAGTACCAAATTCAGTGTTTCTTAGGGCCTGATTATAGCCTATGCAAAATTACACCACTTTTTTGTAACAGCACTTTTCCGCATTAAACCTTATTTAATCGCAGAATTTTAGGATTAAGGCAGATTGGCCCGCCGGGCAACCGACCTGCAGGTCTGTGAGCCCTAAACCAGGTAAAGCTAGAGAAACTCCAACTTGTAAGAGAAATGTCATGGGCGCAAGTGCGCATGCTCTGTGGAAGAAAAGTGTCCCTTGGAAGAAAAAATCATGCAAACCTCATTTTCCACGCTTGGCGCATTCTCGCGCTTTGGTTACTTTTATTATTATTATTATTATTTTAATGCACGTTCTTGCGAAATGGAACAGGGTAAAAAAAATAATTTTCTTCATTTTTTAGAACGAATCAAAATATTGCAAATCGTGGGTTTATTTCTGTTTTTGTGCATATTATAACAAAAGTTGCTCTAAGGGAAATTTCTCTATTCATAAACACATTTAATATTGATTTTAAATTGATTATTTAGAATCTAACAATAGATATTTATTTATTGACTTTCTCATTAGACTTTTTATAAAACACTAAGTGATCTTACAAAAACAGAATTCGTAATCGCCCAATTCGTAATATAAAAAGAATTAATAATCAGTAACATTTTTTAATATTTCTCGAACTTCGGGATTTTGATAAAGAAATTTTAGCGTTTATTTTTAAAACTTTATAAATTTAGCATCCTTCAACTAAAATGGATATTTTTATGAATATTCAAGTTTAGAACATATCTCGTAAATATTGTCCAAAATATAAAAAAAAACTATGAACATATGCCCTTTAACGATGCATTAAAGGTGGCCTCTTTTTTTTTTTTTTTTTTTTTTTTTTTTTTTTATATATTGTGCCTTCCCAAAAATGCCGATCTCTTACGCCAAACAATGGCACTGCGTTTTCCATTTTCCTAAAAATTTGACACACCTTCAATTACAATAAATTAGTCGACTATGACGAACTTTTCTTAAATGTTCCTTACAAATTGACAGAATGTGCAATTCTTATTGCCATTTTAGGAGAAGACTTTTCTATTTATCGAAAAACGGGAAAAGCTATTCGATTTCTCACAACTGGAAGAGAATATTTGCAAATTCGTATACATTTGCGGATAAAAATAACCTCGTGAATATAGTAGAAAGTAATTAGTTTGAATTTGAAAACAACCTTCAAAATTCCTGAGGAAAAACGATATTAAACGATTATTAAAGTGATTTTCAATGTAGCAGTTTTTTTATTTTTCTGATAAATGAATTAGTACATCTTGAATTATAAATTATTGCTGTGTCAGAAGGCAACGTTTCCCTTTTCTGCGGCGTCGCATCCGAGAATTCAGTCCAGTGGTTTAATATGCCTTGCACTTAGATAAAATGTATCCATATATTTATGCATTTTAATATTATTGTGCAATATATAAAAAAAATTATTTCTATATTTTCAGGAGTTTCTTAGTGTTAATTTTTAAAACTATGGGAATTTAAACGGCCATAAATATTTATATTTTTTCTTGGGGGGGGGGGGTATTTTGTGGTTAAGATTTAGAACTTAGCTCATACATATATTTGCATATGCATATTGCTCATACATATATTTGCATATGCATATTGCTCATACATATATTTGCATATGCATATTGCTCATACATATATACTTCAACCGACATTACATAAAAAACTTAATTTATTTCTTACACTCCTGAAATGCATAGGAAACAAAATGAAAAAAAAATGTATAATCCCCCTCTAATTGCATAATCCCCCCTTATTGCATTAAAATATATGTTTCTTTTCAATTATTAAAATATAGCCCTTGGGTGATATTAAATACAAAAACTTAGTTTTATTAAGAAGAACCGATTTAAAAAAAATTATTTTATTAACTGATAATAAATTATCAAAAATAAATATAAATAAATAAAATAAAATTTAGTTTTATTGACAAGAATCGATTAAAAAAAGTCCTTCCGGCCAGTGCCGGGAGGAAGAGGTAGCTTTCATATTCCTTATTTTAAAAAAGCCAACTGATATTATTCAAACACACGAAGCTCAATTTAGTGGAAACCGAATATAGGAGATTCAATACTAATTTTTATCAATACTAAATCATTATGAATGAGAATTTCGCGAAATTAGTCAGCTTTATCCAAGCTGCTTTTATTTAAAGTAACTTATATTTGGCTGCCAAATTCGGCGATTTCTTAAAGTGCCTGCCATTTTAAGGCAACATGGTGGATGAGGCTAACCAGTGAATTTGGTCGAGACCTTAGTAATTGCTGTGCACATGCTCACTCACATCGGAATCGGTTGATATATAAGAGTGCTGTCGCAGGCAAAAAATCAGATTTTTCAAAATGTCACCCACATTAGAAATTGAAACTGCTATATCTGAGCCATTTTTTAAGATAAAGACAAACAAGAAATGCTCCTGAATCCTTATATCAAGGTCAAATACTTAAGAAAGAAACCTTTTTCAATTTCTAATTTTTTTTGCACCTCACTTTCAAAAATTTTTTTTTAAATTTGATGGCCGCCATTTTGAAACAAGATGGCTGATGAAGCTGGCCAGCGAACTTAGTCGAGATATTGATGTATACTATCCACATGCCTTCTTACATCGAAATAGGCGAATACGTGTGTTATCGCGTGACAAATACAAGATCGTTTCAAAGTGTTAGCCATGCTAGAAATTCAAAGTGCTATAATTCAACCATTTTTTAAGATATAAACAAAAGAACAAATTTTCAGAAACAAAAACTGCTCCAGAATCTTTGTATGAAGGCCAAACACATAAAAAAAATCTTTTCATTTTCCAATTTTTTAATACCTTAAATTAAATTTTTTTTAAATGGCAACAATTTTCAAAACATGATGGCGAATGAAGCTGGCCAACGAACTCGGTCGAGATATTGGTATGTACTATGTACAGAGACAGACCAAATTACATCCAAATCGATTCATAAATACGCCTGTTATCGCGTGTCAAAAATCAGGTCGTTTTAAAATGTCAGCCACAATAGAAATTCAAAATGCTATAACTCAGCCATTTCTTTAGATATAGACGAAACAAAACCTGTTCCGGAATCTTTGTATTAAGGTAAAACACATACGAAAAAAATCTTTTTCATTTTCTAAATTTTGGTATCTCATTTTAAATTTTAAATTTTTTAAATTTTTTTAAATGGCCGCCATCTTGAAACTAGATGGCGGGTGAAGCTGGCCAACGAACTCGGTCGAGATATTTGTATGTACTATGTACACGCCAAGGTACATCCAAATCGGTTCATAAATACGCCTGTTATCACGTGACAAAAATCAGGACGTTTCAAAATGTCAGCCACGCTAGAAATTCAAAATGCTATAACTCAGCCATTTTTTAAGATATAGACGAAACAAAAACTTCTCCCGAATCTTTTTATCAAGGTCAAACATATAAGAAAAAAATATTTTTTTCAATTTTCAGTTTTTTGGTATCACATTTCAAATTTAAATTTTTCTTAAAAATTTAAATGGCCGCCATTTTTAAACAAGATGGCGGATGAAGCTGGCCGACGAACTCGGTCGAGACATTGGTATGTACTATGTATAAACGAAGTTACATCCAAATCGGTTCATAAATACGCTTTATATCGCGTGACAAAATTCAGGACGTTTCAAAATGTCAGTCATGCTAGAAATTCAAAATGGTATAACTCAGCCATTTTTTAAGATATAGACAAAACAAAAACTGCTCCGGAGTCTTTGTATAATAGTCAAATACTTAAGAAAAAAATATTTTTCCATTTTCAATATTTTGGTACCACATTTCAAATTTTAAATTTTTTAAATGGCCGCCATTTTGAAACAAAATGGCGGATGAAGCTGGCCAACGAACTCGGTTGAGACATTGGTATGTACTATGTACACACCGAATTACATCCAAATCGGTTCATAAATACGAGAGTTACAGTATGACAAAGGTCAGATATATATATATATATCAATTTTGAACGGAGGGTGGTTTCGGGGTCTGGGGGTCATGATCGATGAAAATATACCAAAATTTTTTGAAATTGCTTTCCTCCGAACGGCTGCAATAGGTAGCTTTTTGTAATGAAAGCTACCTAAAAAAATCAGAGTAACTGGTAACAAATCAATAAAGAAACAAAATTTTAAAAGTCGAAGCCATGAGGATCGAACCCGCTACCTTTAACTTACTAGACACGTACTTTAACCATCACCCCAAATCATCTACGTGATGTTTACGAAACGACTCTGTTACTCCCGAGATAAGTTCATAGGAGGATTTTGCGCTTGGCGATTTCTCATTCTTCGCCAACACCTATTTTGATTACTGATGACAGAAAATTGGAAAAAAAAATACTTGTGATTCGATTACACTGAAACAAAGCAAGGATACATGTACATTTTAGTCATAGAAATAAAAATAATCCAAATTATATATATATATATATATATATATATATATTAAAATATAACCAGAAAAAGAAAGAATAATGCTCGGGCTGACAGAATGAAAACGAAACTTAAGGAAGGAAAACAATATTTGTTGAAGAAAATTGCGAAATTCTTAGACAAAAGCGTGCTTATATCCATAATATAAACGTTTCTGAGCCTGAAAATTGGTGTTAAAAATCTAAACAAGCGTCAAAATATTATGAATTACATAAATTTAAAAACTCTCTATTTTTGTCCTGTGTAATGTCTATGGAAGCGCTGCAGTCGATCGCCCGCGACGGTTGAAAACAGCTTTGGACCAATTAGAATTTATTGCCATCATGTCGTTTCTCTTACCCATTGGAGTTTCTCTAGGTAAAGCTGCTCCCTCCCTCAAGTGAAGCTAATATAGTTTTAAAATTTGCTATAAGCATTAGATATGAAAAGTCTTAAATCATTTAATAATTTTTTTTTAATCACTTTTTTGAAGCATTTTTTATTAATGATTTTTATTTCTCTTTGCAAGGTAGAAGAATTGATTTTTTTTTTCTTGAAAGTTTCTTTGCTTCTGAGACCCATTTAAATTTTTTAAAACCTAACGTATATATTCTGTAATTTTCTCTGTGACCAATAGCGACATGGTCTGCCCCAAGAATTTTCCGCCTATCTGGTACCAAAGAGCGCGGCCTCTCTTTAAATATATATATACGTATTTTATTTTATTTAGATTTTTTGTAAAATCATTTATCAAGTATTTGTTTGAAATGTATAGGCTTCGTGTATTCGTACAATGCTGTGTTTGTGATTTCCCCTATATATATGTGTATTATATTGATTTTTGCGCTTGATGTGCAAAAGTATTTATAAAGAATATTTTCGGCAAAGAAAATGTAATTCAAACATTATTTTTTGTTAAAAATTACATTTTAACATGAAAACGGGACTGTTTCAACATTGTCTATAAATGTGATAATCAGAACGGCGGTCAGCTATTTTGTATATACGTTAGAACAAAACTTATTGAGATCTAAAGCGCTAAATACTATAACCGTTTAACATGTTTTCATCTTAGGGCCCTGCTCTCAACTATCAGTTGGCCCCTTTTGGACCTCCTTTTATATCTCCCTTAAAAATGGTCTAATTCACTAACTTTTTTTTTGTAACAACATCTTAGGAAATCCAGCTACTACACGACCAACATAAAAATGTTTTAGACTTCAGCTACCACCAAATTTGAAAATTAATCCCTTCTTGGGGCCCTTGCCCAGCTACATTTCAGTTCAGACACTGCCCCCCTAGGGTAACTTTTTGTGTGCCATGCATTTTCACCCACTAATTGTGTCACAATCTCATTGCATAACTTCAAAATTGAATCTTGGTCTCCTCTCCCCGAGCCAACACCTTCATATTTCTATTGGGATTCAAGGGCTCTTTTTTAAGCATTTCTTTGAAATTTTTTCTAATGATTAATATTTATACCCTATAATTAATTTCGACTAATTGAAAATCTAAAGCGCTAAGTACTAGGACCTTTTATCGTGTTTTCATCTTGAGCTTTGTTCTCAATTATCAGTAAGCTTCTTTTGGTCCCCTATAAAAATGGTCCGATTCACTAGGATTTTTTTCCCTAACTATTTCTTAGGTCCTCCAGCTACTACATGAAAAACAAAAAAAATTACTCACACTTCAGCTACCACCAATTTTGGATATTAATCGCCTTCTTAGGGTCCTTGGTGCAGTTTCTTTAAAAATTATCCGATAGTCTTGCAATTTTCTTAAGCATAGTTCTGGGGTCCTCCGGCTACTTTAAAAACCACGAAAAATTTCTTTTACTCCAGCTACCACCTTTTTCGAACATTAATCTTCTTTTAGGGCATCAACTTACGTTTACTCACTACAGCCGTGAATTAAAATTCATGCCACTGTTAAAGGTAAGTGGTTAGCTTTAGAGGGGATGGAATTTCATCCGTAAATTAAATATCACGTTAATGTTAAAGGTAATTCGTTAAATTTACAGGGGGAGGGGGCAACAAGCACCTTCCACTGCTTCGGGGTGCTTCTTTCCTCGGGTTCTAGGGGGCCGATTTCAACGAGAATTGGTTAATTCAACCTAGATTACGATTCAGCTACTTTTTGTATTATGAAAGTTTGTCTTAGGCTTCAGTTACCAACATTTTCAAACATTAATGGTACATTCTTTTCTCGGGTTCAATATGTCCGATTTCAACGGTAAATGGAAAATTAAGCTTAGCTTACTATTCAGCTACTTTCTACATTGTGAAAGTTTATCTTAGACTTCTGTTACCACCATTTTCGAACATTAACGGCGCATTCTTTTCTCGGTTGTTATGGGCTCTATTTCAACGGAAATCGGTCCGTTCAACTTAGCTTACGATTGTTTTAAAGATTATAGTTCCACTGCTAGGATTCGTATTCTTATCTCGGGTTCTATGGGCTCGATTACTACGTGGTATACTCATTCAACTTGGTTTTTGATTGTCTCCAGCGTGTACGGAAAACTCCTGGCATACACTGCCTTGGGTAACGGTGACCGAGGCCACAGGTTCGTTCTGAAAGAGGATTGTCGGGAGCACACTAGACGCTGCCAAAGGCAGTGGGCCACCCCTAAAACCAGGTTCATTTGAACTACTTTATGAATATATAAAATCATACAAACTTGAGTTTTGTTTACGTTGTTATAATGGGCCTGAGCAACGCCGGGCGGGTCAGCTAGTTACATACATATATACATATATATATATATGTAACTTCCAAACATAATTGCGCAGAACTTTTTTGAGAGACAAGAGGGCGCACAAACTTTACTTGCTCCAGGGCGCTGAATATGTAGCTACGCCACTGATAAAACTCCAATTAAATTTAGGACTGTAACTATTGGTTGCAATACATATAATAATAAAGCCAATAAACTTCTATTAAAAATTCTTAATCAATTATATATACTTACTACAAACCAGGGTTGTAATTAAATCCGGAGAAAATTAAAAAAATCCTGTCCGGTGGATTTTATTGGTTTTAACCGGAGAAAATTGGAGTTTTTTGGAGATTTCGGATTTTTTATTAATTGCTGCACAAAATTTAATATTTGCTATTTTTAGATATCAAAATTACTTTAGATTATTTTCAGAGGTCTGTGCAGGATATTTTGCTAGGGTCCTATCTCCTATTTAATGTAAAAATATTTATATTGTGTGAATTTTTTAAAAAGAGAGTTAGAAAGAAAAAAATAAGTAAAATAAAATGATAAAATGCAACAAATGATTATTTTTATTTCATCCAATGAATAAAAAAAAATTGGAAATCATCTTATATAAATATAAGTAATTTTTTGCCTTGATTAAATGTGTAACTAGTTATTCCCATAAGTCTTGCTAATAGAAATTTATATTTCTTTCAATTAGAAATCAAATATTTTCCCTAAGTCTCCATTCATTCTATAATACAACACTAACACCCAGCAGTTTTTTCTTTTATTTTTTCCATTCTTGTACCACCTGCATTTGCAGGTGCATCTGCTTACCCAAACTGTCATCTGCATTCTTCTATTCCTTTGCTCTTTTACTCTTTTATTAAAGTAATTCCTTAAGATGATTGGCAGAAAAAAGCAGGTGCTAGTGCTAATGCTATTATCAGCTTCATAGTTGTGGTCAGTGTCAGGGAATGAGTTGCAGTGAAATATATATGTAATAGCTTGCCATGGTCAAAAATTTTATTTGTAAAGTGTTATAGTCAAATGTACCATTTTATTAATAGTGGAAGTAGAATATTTTTCCTCAGTAGTAACTTTACAAATTTTTGTTTGGATTTCCAAAGCATGTGTTAAGGTTGAAGCAATAAGAAAAATTGTGTTCTTAAAAAAGTGTACTGGATCACCATGACATTTGGAAGTGGAAGAAAACCATTACCAGAGTGGGGTGAGGTTATTGATTCTGGAACTAATGTGAAGTGCAAACATTGTGGTACTACTATCAGCAAAACGATTGAAAGGATAAAACAACATCTAGAAAAATGCAAAAGAATTAAATTGGATTCTTCCCATATGAGTGATGAAAATGCTCTTGAGCATGAGTGCAGTGAATGGGAACCTCCATTAAAAATAGCTAAAGCTAATCCTAATATTGATATTTCTTCAAATACATCTACAAGTACAAGTGAACAGGTTTCTCCTAAGCAACAAATATTTCTCTCTACTTCTAAAACTAGAGATCAAGCATCAATTTTATCATATGGAATCAAAACTACTGCCATTCAAAAATCAATGCTTGATAAAAAGATTGCCAATTTCTTTTATGCAAATAATATTGCGTTTAATATTGCAGATAATGTAGAATTTAAAAATATGATTCAAGAGTTAAGGCCAGGATATATTCCACCAAGCAGAAAACAGTTGTCTGAAAAATTGTTGTTTGATGCATATGATGAACTTGAGAACAAATTAAAATCAGAAATTTCAATTGAAACAAGTCTAACGCTAATATTAGATGGCTAGTCAAACATAAGCAATGACCCCATCTTCGCATGTAGTATTCATACAGGTAAGAATTCTTACCTTTTTAAAACTGTTGATTGTGGAGCAGAAAAAAAAAAACACAGAATTTTGTTCAGATTTTGCAGAAACGGCAATAAAAGAAATTCAAGAAAAATTTGTCAAAAATATTTTTGCTGCTTGTTCGGATAATGAAAATAAAATGATCGCTATGCGAAATAATTTACAGTCAAATCACCCTGAATTATTAACATACGGATGCTCCTCTCATATTTTAAATTTATGTGCAAAGACATAACTCCAGCTAATTTAATGAAACATATAGTTGAAGTTCAAAAATACTTTAGAAATAAACACAATGCACATGGTTGGTTAAAAAATAAAAATGGTATGATGCCCAAATTCCAAATGAAACTAGATGGAACTCACAGAAAGAATGCTTGAAAACTTTTTTGAAAAATTATCACAAATACATTGAAATAAAGTTAGAACACAATGAAGATTTCAATAAGGAAATAGGAAAGTATCTAATGAATGTTGGCCTGTATTCAGAAGCCTTGAATTTGTGTGAACAATTTGAAGTTATAAGTAAGGGTTTAGATGCTTTGTAAGATGACAAAGCAACATTGTCTACAGCTGTTGAGGTATGGTTAGATATTTTAGAAAACCCGTCCCTTAGCAGTTATTTACCTATGCTGAAAAAGAGGTTTTCTGAAAACATGGAACCGTTTCATTTCCTAGCGAATATGACTGATCCAAAGTATTTTGGAAAACGACTAACTTCTGAACAAGAAGAAATGGCAGAGCAGTGGCTTGCCGACATGTATCCGAATTTTTTACCTTATGTTTTAAAACTGAAACTAAAGGACAGTGATTTTTTTTCAGCCAGTATATTTTCAAATTCAGTTATTGAAAACTTTTCTGCAAAACAGTGGTGGCACCTCACTAAGGCAAAATCAATTAAAAAAAGCATTAATGTACCTGAAGCTGAAGAATTTTGTGACTTTTTTATAAAACTACATAGCTGTCCACCCAGTTCTGCATCAATTGAAAGAATCTTTTCCACTTATGGTTTTGTTTGGAGTAAAGTAAGGAATCGTTTAGGAATTGACAAAGCAGAAAAGCTAGTTAAAATTTATCGACACTATAGAGCAGAACCAAAAGATTGGTGACATTTTTTGTATTTCCTTCTTTCATTAAAAACTGTTCATTTATAAGCAATTGTGCAGCAGCAATCAAAAAACAAAAACATTGTTAAGATTGAATTAATTATACATTATTATCTTATACTAAATATTGAAATTGATTTATGTCAATTTTTAAACATTACACTTTATAATCATTTATTTGTTTAGGGCAACTGTTTCTTTAAGTGTTTTTTTAACTTTATTTTAAAATAAGTTTCTTTTTTCTTATTCAACAAAATTACAAATTCAAATGATTTCATTTTCATAAATAAATTACGGGCCCCACCAGTGGCCGAGAGGTTCTGCTCTCGAAGCTGGTAGACGGGAGGTTCTGGGTTCGATCCCAATCGCGCCCGTCGGCCTAATCGTTCGGAGTTTTCGTGGTTTTCTTCGAGCCTTGGTTCTCCAAGCCTTAATACGGATTAGGTTCCCTTAGAAAGACCTCCACGGAAGGCACTCCCCCCTTAGGGCCCATATCCCACGTGCAGATAATTGGCCGACATAAATACAACCAACCTTAAATAAATTACAGCATAAAACTTGCTTGTCTTTGTCTGCTTAATTAATATTGTACTGTATACCATTAATGGTTCATTTTCTTTTCCAGCCTTCTATTTAAAAAAAAGTTAAGATTAATTTTAAATGAACTTTTTTCATCTTATTTATCAAAAAAAAAAAGTTAAGATTAATTTTAAATGAACTTTTTTTTTTTCATCTTATTTATCAGATACTTATGTGGCCGCCCCTCCGGGTGGTTCCGACCCGACCCCTTGAGTGGGGGAGGTGACCGGAAGCTCGGCAGAGTTCGTTGTGTACGAATGCGAGGGGGCCGGATGGGGACGAATCGCCACCTCCTCGAGAGGCTCATCTCCGACAGGCGTTGAGCTCGGTGGCCACGGTTAACGGACGTTGTGCATAGGGCCGTTGCCCGCTTCGGTGGGTTGTCAAATGGGCGGTCCTCCGGCAGCCGGGTTCTCTGGCCAAGCCGGGTAGCGACGCTCCATAGTCCGACCCCAGAGCCGGTTGTGACCGGGTGGTGGCTCTGGGCAAAGGATAGCTAAGGCGATAGGACCCCATCCACCAATTGACTAAGAGGGAGCCTGAAGTATGGGTGAGGGCTTCGTAGTGGAAAGTCCTCGGTGCTCGCTAGTGACGACGGGGCTCGCGGGAACGCCATGCAGGGACTCCCGGAGCAACCGAAGGGCGAGGGTTTCCGACAGCGCCCACGCCCAGGTTACTTTATGACTTGGGTGGCTCATCCCTCCGAGGACCTCAGCTGGAGCAGTTGGGAGCCGACCCTAAGGGTGGTAGGGTTTGGCGGTGCCCCCATTGACAAAGGAGCGGTCGCGTGGGGAGGCCAGTATGGTTCTGGTTGCTCACTGTCGTGCCGTGACCCATGGGAGGGGGTCTTCCGGCAGGTCCACCATCGAACACTATTCCCGCAGGGAAACGGGCCGGAGGCTCGCTGGTAACGCGGCGGCTCATCGTGCCTCAGGTGAACTCTTGGTCCGATCCAGGTCCTCCGTGTCTATGCGGTACCGGAGTTTTCCTCGCCTGGTGATGAGGACCTAGAGGTGTCTCCACCTAACTTTCGAACGCACTAACAAAGGTAGCGGTCGGTCACTGCACGGCGTCAGGGGCCTTCGGGCCTGGGTACCCTCGACGGCCGTGAGGTAAGGTAGTGGCGGGTGGGCTTCTGTCGGCCTCCACTGGCTTCTCTGTCCTAGGATGGGGTCGAGTCGGTGGGGGCTGGCGGGACTCCGTTCCGTCCGACCCCCTAGCGAGGCGGAGTCTATTCCGTCTAGGTGGAGCTTTCCGTGCCCGCCTGGGGTCGCTAACGGCACCTAGTCTGGGCCAACTGGTTCCCGGCGTGATCCACGAGGGGTTCCGTCGGTTGAGCCGGGTGGCTTGGGCGAAAAGCCAGGAGCTGGGTCGCTTTACGGCCGGAGGGACTTTCCCTGTCCTCCCTGGTCTTCAAGTTAAGGGCTCTTCAATAACTTTCTTATCGGCTGGCCCACAAAAATGTCTCTGCCGGAAAATGGTATCTGATCTTGGGGGCCTTCCGTAAATTAAATTCGGGTCGGGAAGCCTCGGTTCAGTCCGTGGGCCCAGCGTCTCTGTAGGCGTCTGGTTCCTGCGATGGCTTGCGGGGTCTACCGGCTCGAGTAACCAAGTTTAGGGACCACTTGGTTTTTCTAGCTGGGTGGTGAGGACTATCGTAGCGATTGTTCACCAAACTTGGGAATAGCCGTCGTTACGTGCGCTGGGCAGTGCGTCGGCTTGACCGGAGTTCGCGTGGGGTTCCGCTCTGTTGGGGCTTGTCTAGCGGCGACCTTCGGGACGCACCGCGGGGCTCGCATCACGGGTGGTTCCTTGCGTGGACAAATGGGCCTTTCGAGGGCCTGGGACCGGAAGATGGTAACCCTGTCTTATCAGATACTTATATATTTATATTTTCTCCAAAAATCTCCGGCTTTTTTTAAGTGGATTTATCCAAAAAAAAAAACATCCGGATTTTTTTTAAATGGATAAATCCGGCCAACCCTGCTACAAACAATGATAATACACATTGTATAAAAAATAGCTATCAACTGATCAATATTTAAAAAAATCTTCATTGTGTATATAATATAACGACATATGACTTCAAAGATCTTTTTAATAATATAGACTTATTAGATTTACACAATATTATAAATGCATTATTTAAAAAAGTATTATAAAAAACTGGAATTACCATCTAATATAGATATCGCTTATTTTAAATCTTTAACAAACTTCATTATCTATAATAATTATATATTGCAAGATAACACATTATATTTACAGCACTTCGGTATACCACAAGGTGGTTGTACATCCAGTTTATTATCAGACTTATCTTATATCACTATGAACGTACTTTTACTAATAATAATCTCCATTTATATCGTTATATTGATGTCATAATTTTAATTGCCACTGATCAATTTAAAATTTCTCAATTTCCAGTTGATTATCCCACTAATTTGGAATTAACGGGAAACCTCTTATCTAACAATACAATTAACTTCTTAGATCTTAAAATTACAATAAAAGACAACAAAACAATAACAGATTTATATGATAAACGTAAAGAATTTAAATTCAAAGTTAATACATTTACAAATTTTAAATCTTGTCTTCATCATTCTGTATATCGAAATATAATACTTAATCATTTATATACGTAGAATAAAATGTTTATGTTCTTCTCATCTAATTAACAATAATATTAAAAAACTAATTTATGAAGCATTAAATTATTGTTTTCCAAAACAATTCATTTATTCATTAATATACAATTAGTACTTACATGATCTTGAAAAAAAACAAAAACAAATTAACACATGCGTAAACAAAATTACAAAAAAATTTATAAAATAAAAAAATATTCATATAAAAAATTAAAATTGTAAAATAATAATAAACAATTACTATAGGATGGTTGGGTGGGTAGATGTTAGAGTACGAAGGAGGGTGGAGTTGTCTGTATAATACGCAATGGTTAATTTAAAAAAAAATGATGGGTCTTTTGTATGATAACTACATTTCTATTACGCATTTTATATGGATGTTGATTTGATGTTTTATATGTAAATGGTGACATTTCTTTTTTTTTTTTTTTTTTTTTTTCAATTCATATTAAATTTAGCTTATTTAATCAAATTCAAAATTAACTTGATTTTAAATTTTAGTCTACTCAGGACAATGTCATATTAATTAATAATAGTATACCATCTTTATAGTGACTAATATGCATATAAGTTTATTTGATATAACTAATGTTATACTGTATGTATTAAAATTGGATAATTGGTTTTTATTGTTATTCCTCTATACGTTTTAATATTGTTTTATTTTCAACTTTGTATTTCATGATTAATTATCGGTTTAATGTGTTTGATTCATATTTTTTAGCTTTTTTTTGTTGTTGTTGTTGTCTAATATGAAGATAATCCACACACTATATTTGTAATCTTTAGGCTATTGGGGATTTATAATCTGACAATCTTCTATAAACATCCTTTTTTTTCCCCTGTTCATTTTATTAATTTATTATTTTTAAATTTAATAGTAATTCTTAAAGTTTTTATATTTATATTATATATAATTTATTTTATGTTATAGCATATAGCTATATTCTATATATTATCAATGTTATAAAATTCTATACTTTCTCAGTGTAGATTAAATGGGTTTGGTAACAGAATATATTGAAAGCATTTTATTAACATTTAATTTTATTTAATTTTTTTGAATAATGATATATAGTAAATTATTATTTATATATTAGGATTAGTGTGGTAATGCAGATGATATATTTTAATTTCATTAGCTTTTATTATTTTCTTGTGACATTTGAATAATAATAATTGTTTTCAAAATAACATAATCGATGGCAGCACTAAAACATTTTGTCTTTTAAAGCTTCTATTAAAGTATAAATTTTATTTTTTACACCAGATGTATTAAACGCTGATTATTGGCAATATTGTAAAATTGAAATTAAACAGTTTAAAAAATGTTTTTTAGATATTTTAAATAATGTAATTATTTTCTATTTATATTATATTAATTGATTTTATCACGGTATTTCAAAATGAATTAACTGAATCCATAGGTTTTAATTTCTGTGTTAATTTAACTGTTTTATTCACCTTAATCTTATCATGCTTGGATACCATGTGCGGGATGATATTTTGAAAATCAACTGGGTTTTTATTCGGTATGTTTTGTAATATTTCTATTTTTATGCTATAAATTAAATATTTAAAGGGTTGTATTGTTTTTTCCATTTCATGCCATTTGATAATGTTCTGTTTTCATCTTGAAACTATTCTCTTGATCATATTGGTTGTTTGGGTACAGGAGAAAAAAAAATTCAGCTTTTAGCTTTTTTCTCACAGAAAACAACCGATTTGCTTATATCATTGAATTCTGTACTCTTGAAAACGTAATTTAATATATAAGTTTTTCAATTTTTTTCGGTATCCATATTCTTCTTTTTTTCTTCCATATTAATTCTTGTAATTATGTATAAGGCACTTTATTTTTATACATACAGTTCTATATTATAGGTTTGTGGTATCCATTTTTATTTTCATTTCACAATATTGCGGTTTTTGATGATGGTCGGTAATGTTTAATTAATGGTTATATATATATAATTATAAAGACAAGTATTATGGACATGTTATTACTGGAGATCTAAAGATAGTAAAGGATGAGGAGTTGAGGAGGTTAATGGAGTACGGAACTAAATATCGTGTGAAACGTACTCTCACTAAAAGTGTTGCAATTAAACGTTTTACTATTAATATAGATATATTTATAAATAAACTAATGTATAGATACAATTTGCCATCCAGTGTTTTTGACGAGTGGAAGTATTATATATTAAGAGATTTTAAACGAGAATTTTCCAGAGATTTTGACGGAGTTAATAGAGAGAAATACAACAAACTTACACATTCAATTAAAGAGATTCAGGAAAATTTTATAATCACCTATGTGGATAAAGCAAATACAAGTTATGCACTGATATGTAAGGTACTTTACGGTAAACTTTTGAATGATTGCTACAATAATAAAAATAGCTATTTACCATTGAATTCGAAAGCTGCAGTAATAGAAAATAGGATTAAAGCCATCTATAAAAAAGTTAAGCTGAAACAAATGAGTCAAAGTTTCCCTTATCTCATACTAGTGCCTAAATTCCATAAAACCCCTATCAAATTCAGGAGTGTGACTTGTGGATTTGGTTCATATATTGGTGCCGCTAGCAAGGCTTTGCTGGGGGTGCTGGAGGGGGTGTTTGACGGAGTGATGGGGAGAGAGACGACTTTTATTATCAAAAATAGCTATACACTATTAGATAATCTGAAAAAATTAAAAAATATTACTGGTTTATTCGCTTACGATTTTGCAGACCTCTATAATACAATTGATTTGACAGATTTAAAAGATAAAATAGTAGATTTTTATAATACAAATAGTACTTTGGATGTTCATTATGATTTTTTCATAAATTTATTTCAGTTAGTAGTACAAGAAAACTACCTTTACGAAGGAAATACAATATTTAAACAGATTCGGGGTATTCCAATGGGGGGGAGTTGCAGTTCCATTTTGGCAAACATTTACTTACATATATATGAAAGAAATAATAATTTAAACAGTAACACATTATCCTACAGATATATAGATGATGTTTTGATAGTTAAATTAAACAATGATATTGAAAATGTTGATTTTACATATTATCCTACGTCTCTGAGTCTGGAACCCTCATCCCAGAATTGTAAAAATATTAATTTTCTAGATGTGAACCTGAGCATAGAAAGTGAAAATTTGATATCTAAGATATTTGACAAGCGAAATGATTTCAACTTTAATACCTTAAAGCTGATATATTTTGATTCCAATGTGCATGTTTCGATTAAAAGAAATGTACTTAGAAATGGATTAATACGAATCGAAAGACTGAGTACTAGAGTTAAAGATATGTTTAGTGATATTTTAGAGTGGTGCCGCTTGGGATTCAAGCATGGTTATCCTCGCAATTTCATCAGGAGAATAACTTGTGATTTTATTAAGAGTAGCAGGTACGGAACTGAACTGAACTCCGTGATGGATGAGAATGGAGGTTTTGATGAGTTGATTGATCTAATGAGTTAGAGAGATATTTTGGTGGATGTTGCAGTTCTGTTTAGTTTTTCATAGTTTTTCATTTTTTCAATTTTGGTCTCGGCGAGTGAAGGGGGACGTAGCATGCGTAAAGTCTGACTTAACCCTGCAGTGTATGTCGTTAGCCATACCGCTCGCCTTCTGTTCTGTTCTGTTATGTCTTGTAATTATATATATTTTCTCTAGTTTGGTTATTCAGTTTGATTTTAAGAGTTAAGTTTATGTTGGTTGTTATAATATTTTTGATGTGAGTTTCAATGCAGCTATGGTGAGTGATGGATTTTGATATTTTGTTTGTGGTTTTAAATATATTTTGTCACGTGTATTCGGTGGCAAGTCTACGTTTACATCGGGACATTCTTGTAATTTAATATTTGGTGTTTATGAGTCGCCTGGATTAGTATGGAGGACTACTGTAGGCTTGAGTCAGGTATGTCTTTTATGCTTTATAATAAAATTTCGGTATATGATCATGCTTACCTTATTATAGCTAATTGATGTACGGGTGGATGGAGTTGATGAGAATTGGTTGGTTTAGTTGATTTATTTGGATTTATTAGTTTTTTATTGATTTTGGCTAGTTTGTTGAAGTTTTTATGATTGTTTAATTTAAGAGTATTATTAGTTCTTTCGAGTTTATGTTATATGTTATATTGTTATAAGTTTATTTAACTTTCTTATAGTTGTACATTTTTTAGTACACATTTAAAATATTTGGAATTGCTTATATTGTATTTACATAGAATAATTAAACATTTAATATGAATAGACAAAATTATATTGTAAAAGGTACCGGCAAGATACGGAATTTTTATAAATTTCGTAGTGCTCGGTCGGCTCCAGAATCCATGGTGGGGAGCGGATCGTCAAAAAGTTACCATGGACCAAATGTATTTAAAAATGTGGATGTATTGGAGAGTAAAGCTAGTGATTATGGTGAGATATGTGAGAAGAGGGGGAAAGGTCATGTATGCAATTTTTATAGTAAGCAGAGTTATATAGATGAGAGTTCGATAGATGATTGTTTAGTAATGAAGAAAAATTGTGAATTGTGTTATAAGTTAAATAAGGACAAGGGTGTTTATAGAGATACAGAAGTTGTTCGGTATCGGACAAGATATGTTTATAATACAAATTTAATGAATAAACATAAGAAAAACATAGATTGCATCGATATAGTGAAAAGGTATAAAACAAGATTGTTTTATAATAGGGGTATAAATATTGGAGGAAATATCAATGGAATAAACTTAATAAAATGTAGTGACAAAAGATGTAGAGTTTGTATTTGTGCCGATACGGATAATAGAGACAAAGTGATTGAAGAAAAATCTTTAAAATTTTGTAAGGTATATAATTGTGTGTATTGTTTAAGATGTAATGTGTGCAATCAAATGTACATAGGAGAGACTTCTACTCCTTTAAATAAGAGATTCAATAATCACAAATCAGACATTAGAAATCTTAAGTATAAAAAAGAGGATCAAGAAATAGAAATTTCACATTTTTCAGAACATGGCATAGATAACATTAGGATTTCTATATTGTGTATTATACCTAATAAAACGGAAAGAAAGATTCGTGAAAAGGACATGATGATAACATTTGGTACGGTCTATCCATATGGACTTAATGTTATGTTTAACCACAGTAATATAATTAAAAACTTTAAAACTAACAATTTAGATGATACAATTTATGACAAAATTAATCATGACATTGGAAACGAGTTGATTAGAAATAGTAATCAATATACTAAGTTGAATAATTTTAAAAAATTAAATACTTGTACAGACATAGTAAATGAAATAATTAATTATAAAGGTGAGCGAAGAGTTAATGTGATTAAAGGTTTGATTTTCAACATTAAGAAGAAATTAATTCCCGTAACTTTAAGAACTTTACAGTCTAGGGTAGAAAATGGGAATGTAGACCTAGGTTTGGATTTGCTGAGATATAGAATCAAGACACAAAAATTACAAATGTATTGTAACATTGATTATGGCCATGTTAGTGCAATAAATAAAATCTATTTTATAATGGATTATTTGGGTGATAGCCATAGGGGTGTAAATTACAATAAAATGCTTAATAAATACAATGAATTACTACCAGTCGGTAAAATAAAAATAGTTAAGGCTTTTAAATATGATAAGCCTTTGGGGAGAACTATTTTTAATTATAATTTATTTGCTAAAGATCTACAGAAAAGTATTGCAGGGAGTATCTGCCATTGCAATGATTCTGAATTTGTTAATTATAAAGACAAGTATTATGGACATGTTATTACTGGAGATCTAAAGATAGTAAAGGATGAGGAGTTGAGGAGGTTAATGGAGTACGGAACTAAATATCGTGTGAAACGTACTCTCACTAAAAGTGTTGCAATTAAACGTTTTACTATTAATATAGATATATTTATAAATAAACTAATGTATAGATACAATTTGCCATCCAGTGTTTTTGACGAGTGGAAGTATTATATATTAAGAGATTTTAAACGAGAATTTTCCAGAGATTTTGACGGAGTTAATAGAGAGAAATACAACAAACTTACACATTCAATTAAAGAGATTCAGGAAAATTTTATAATCACCTATGTGGATAAAGCAAATACAAGTTAT
Organism: Maratus speciosus; assembly: GCA_963932465.1. NCBI lineage: Eukaryota > Metazoa > Arthropoda > Arachnida > Araneae > Salticidae > Maratus > Maratus speciosus. The sequence goes on from OZ010797.1 coordinate 445,247,220, forward strand.
GCACTGATATGTAAGGTACTTTACGGTAAACTTTTGAATGATTGCTACAATAATAAAAATAGCTATTTACCATTGAATTCGAAAGCTGCAGTAATAGAAAATAGGATTAAAGCCATCTATAAAAAAGTTAAGCTGAAACAAATGAGTCAAAGTTTCCCTTATCTCATACTAGTGCCTAAATTCCATAAAACCCCTATCAAATTCAGGAGTGTGACTTGTGGATTTGGTTCATATATTGGTGCCGCTAGCAAGGCTTTGCTGGGGGTGCTGGAGGGGGTGTTTGACGGAGTGATGGGGAGAGAGACGACTTTTATTATCAAAAATAGCTATACACTATTAGATAATCTGAAAAAATTAAAAAATATTACTGGTTTATTCGCTTACGATTTTGCAGACCTCTATAATACAATTGATTTGACAGATTTAAAAGATAAAATAGTAGATTTTTATAATACAAATAGTACTTTGGATGTTCATTATGATTTTTTCATAAATTTATTTCAGTTAGTAGTACAAGAAAACTACCTTTACGAAGGAAATACAATATTTAAACAGATTCGGGGTATTCCAATGGGGGGGAGTTGCAGTTCCATTTTGGCAAACATTTACTTACATATATATGAAAGAAATAATAATTTAAACAGTAACACATTATCCTACAGATATATAGATGATGTTTTGATAGTTAAATTAAACAATGATATTGAAAATGTTGATTTTACATATTATCCTACGTCTCTGAGTCTGGAACCCTCATCCCAGAATTGTAAAAATATTAATTTTCTAGATGTGAACCTGAGCATAGAAAGTGAAAATTTGATATCTAAGATATTTGACAAGCGAAATGATTTCAACTTTAATACCTTAAAGCTGATATATTTTGATTCCAATGTGCATGTTTCGATTAAAAGAAATGTACTTAGAAATGGATTAATACGAATCGAAAGACTGAGTACTAGAGTTAAAGATATGTTTAGTGATATTTTAGAGTGGTGCCGCTTGGGATTCAAGCATGGTTATCCTCGCAATTTCATCAGGAGAATAACTTGTGATTTTATTAAGAGTAGCAGGTACGGAACTGAACTGAACTCCGTGATGGATGAGAATGGAGGTTTTGATGAGTTGATTGATCTAATGAGTTAGAGAGATATTTTGGTGGATGTTGCAGTTCTGTTTAGTTTTTCATAGTTTTTCATTTTTTCAATTTTGGTCTCGGCGAGTGAAGGGGGACGTAGCATGCGTAAAGTCTGACTTAACCCTGCAGTGTATGTCGTTAGCCATACCGCTCGCCTTCTGTTCTGTTCTGTTATGTCTTGTAATTATATATATTTTCTCTAGTTTGGTTATTCAGTTTGATTTTAAGAGTTAAGTTTATGTTGGTTGTTATAATATTTTTGATGTGAGTTTCAATGCAGCTATGGTGAGTGATGGATTTTGATATTTTGTTTGTGGTTTTAAATATATATATATATATATGTGTGTGTGTGTGCGTGTGTGTGTGTGTGTGTGTGTGTGTGTGTGTGTGTAATATATAAATTATGCTTGAAAACTTTGCATTTTCTACAGTTTTCAAAAAAATTTTCATTTAACCCTTTACATCCTGACGGTACTTTTATGTACCATTAAAAAAAATTCAATGTAAAATTTATTTAATTCGTCTACTAATAAAAGTAGATTGCAGTTTTCATACAAAATAATTTGCTCAATCCTATTTAGAAAGCACAGTGAAACGGTCGAAGCTAAATATTTTTTAATGTGGTTATTTTCTGAACCATTTACCTAACAAGGAAGGTCTCCATACGGGGCATACTCAGAATATGTTGAAAAAAATGCTAGCGAAACTACTTACGTAAGTAATAAAGGAACAGTTAAATTTAGCGGCGGAATTCCAGTAGAAAATCTATAAAAAAATAAAATACTTTCGAATAATTGGTGTGAAAAGACGAAAGCGATACGCGATTTGGCGAGCAGCACTTTTCCTCGCCAAAAGCCTCTTGTTCAGAATCATTTCCATTTTTTGTTCAAAATTTTCATCTCTCTGTACATTTGCAATAACATTAATTTAAAATGTTCGATAAAGAAGATTAAATAAGTATTTCTCATTTTTTTTTTCTTTTTATTACCGATTTGAATGAAATTTTGCCATTGTGTTATTCTCCAATCCACAATTTTTTTAATTAAATATCTTTACCGGTTATAAAAATAACTTTTAAGTCCAGATGAAGAATACTGCCGTTATACATTTATATAACGAATAAGTTGTTTCCATAGCAACAAAGTAAAATCGTCTGTGCTCAATGGGACATATTTTTGAGTTTGGAACAATTTTAATCAATTTAAGTTTTGTTTTAAATTGTAAAATATGATAGTTAAATTTCGTTATAAGTACATATAAATCAATATATATGACAAAACTATAGTTAAACTAAAAATGACAAAGTTAAAGCCATTTAAATTAAACTTATTTAAACAAATTCAACATAAAAAGTTTTTTCCTTAAAGAGTATCCGACAAGCGTATTTTTTGAAATTTTATTTTCTCGCCAACCGGTGATAAGTCGCCAAATAAACGAAATTTTCATTATTTTTTTACGGACGTTCTAACGAGGTTCCGCCAAAAATGTTTTTATAAACATATATATCCATATGAGAAGAACATTCTGTAATTTTTTCAATTTTTTCTGAGTATGCCCGTATGGAGACCTTCCTTGCAAGAGTCGCTTTTGTCCAATTACAAAATGTTATACGAAAAATCTGCAACTACAAAACACTTCTCTGTTACAGATAGGATCACAGGATATTTATTTGCAATGTTGGTATAAGAATTGTGAGATTTCCATAACAGTATTTTTTGTTAATTAATCTAATTATTCCTGTAAATATTTTGCAAAAATACAGTAAAACCTCCCTTAAGCGACAACGTTCCGTTCCAATAAAAATTGGTCGCTCCGAGAGGTGGTATCTTAATAGAGGTCATGTTTAAATCCAGATTTTAATTGTTTAAAAAAGGCATCGATTAATGTTACTAAAATTTATTTTTCACATTAGGCAAAAATATGAAAATTTAAGTATCGAAACAAAAGTTAATTACATAAGATAATTACTGCAGAGTTTTAAAAGTGAATACATTGATGTTTGCTTTGATTTTACGGTTTTATCTTTTATAACTTTTATTTCCAAGTCCTTTCAAAGTTCAGCAAATAAATGCTTTTTTTTTTTTTTTTTTTTTTTTTTTTTGACGGGAACAAATTATGACGATTTCATTAATTTATCTATTTCTTTGAGAGTTTCCTGACAGAATAGGGCAAGGGAGTTTATGGACCGTCATTCTTAATTAGTCATCAGAGTTAAATCCATTGCCTAAAAAGGAACAAAGGAGTTTAAACACTTAAAAATTACCGGAATTGAAAAGAAAAAAAATTCTAAACTTAATTTAGAAGCTTGATGAATAATGCGCTCCCTAGAATTATTTTTCTAATAAAACCTTCTTCATACGACCAGAAAAAAAAAAAAAACGGAATTTGTTTCATTTTCTTCAAAGAAATGGGTCGCTCAGGGAGGGAATTCAACTGGGATGTTCTCTGAATGGAGGTAAAATTAGTATTAAGCTTATGGAAATAAATTTCATTCCATGATAAATGGTCGCACAGAGAGGTTTCACTGTAGTTCTCAACTACAAATTTATTAAATCAGTTTTAATTAAAAAAATATCTAAAAATCAAATTAAAATTATATATATTGTTTTGGATGTCTTAGACATTAACGTAAATAATTATTCAGGTGAAGCAATTATTTTATTCAAAATTCAGGATATAAAGAGTTAAAAGGAACATCCCCCTCCCCCCCCTCCCCCCTATTCGAGAGTGTGAAAATTAAAATTGTGCGATCTTCAGAAGTTAAAATAATTGTAGTGTAAAAGAGAAATTTATTGGTCAAGTGTTGCCACCATCAATATGAAGTCACCGCTTACTCACTGACATGCTTTTGCAGTATAGTATAGATTTATCGAAGAAATCTAACGACATTTAATTCCTTTCTTTCACTTTTGGTACTTTCAATGTTTATTTATAGAGTTTTCTAATGTTGTATACAGTTCGCTTAATCTAATCACGCATTTAATCTTACGCATTTTTGATTAAGTATAGAGACCCTTTGGGCAATCGAAATCGAAAAGAGTCAACTCTTAGACGAAAAGCTGGATATTTGATCTGGTGGCGCCAATTTTCCAATGTCTCCGAAGTCGTGTCCCGAATCCCAAAGCACCAGAGATGCACGAGCAGTTACTTTTGTTGTGTCGTTCGCACATTGACATCCATGAGGCTTACGGCATTTCTTGAGATAAAGAGGAAATTTTATAGAGGCATTCGCCTCATTAATTACTTTTGTCCGCGAAGGAAGAAGGAAACATGGCTTGGGTGATTTGTGAGAAAAGTAAGAAGGTGCCTATTTATTATATCATGCATTAAAAACTTCATCGGACTCACGCATGACCATTCTTATGAACAATGTAAGTGAAGGGTTAAATTCAGACATTTTTCACAGGGAGGAATCTTCCGGAGGAGAGGGGGCCGAGCATGATAGATTCTCGGGGGATTTCAACTTTTGGCGATATAAAAGCAGAAAGCTTAAAATCTGATTTCATTTATCGTTTGCTATGGCTTTCTTGATCTTTTAAACATTTTTATTTTAACTTTTAATTTACTATATTATCATTAATGTAAATTGTATTTTTATAGTTATATTTTTCCTCCTTACTTAGCTTCTCCGGATTACCCAGCATGCTGGTGTAGCTCCAACTTCTTATTTTCGGATTGGCTGTTGGCGCAGCCATTCCGTATAAATAGTCCCTATCCTGTCTTCCTATTCATAATATGTGGTATGGAACACAGGCTCCTTGGATAAATTTATCTTCCAAAATCCCTACTCATTTCGGCTTATGCTCTTGGAGTGTTCACTGTTCGAGTGTTCTGTGGTGGGGTCTTTTTTCTAGATCACGATGGACTGCCATTATCAATAAGCTGTTCGCGTGCATTAGGCTTCATTGTAGAGTTTTCTTCAACTATTTAATTTAATATCTTTAAACTTTAGATGTAGTATTTTTACTACGCCAATCTTTTACTGGGTCTCCCTATGATGTGATGCACAAGTTAATGATATTGATGTTGATGCACAAGCACAAAAATGCCAAGAGCGTGGAGTTGCTTTGCAGCTGGGTAACCACTTCTTATATCTTCTGTTCAACTGTTCTTCCAGAGGGACCATTTTGATGCTTTCAGCGGGGAAGGTGATAAGCCCTCATTCCAAACCTTAATTTATCATTTCTTAAGACCCTCGAGGACCCTGTGACTGAGTAATATTTTGGGACTCCATTCATATGAATCTTTATTTACTTGTTGATATTTTTAGAAGTATTCTGGTACAGAAAGAAAAAAAACCTATTACTATTAGGTGATTTTAAAAAGAAATGAATTCATGCTTATATTCAAAAAATATGTTTTTTAATAACATCAGAGTTACTACTAACACACCAGCTTTCTTTCCCGTGCGATGAAAAAGCTATGATATTTAACCTAATGCAAAAAAAAATCGTAAAATTACAATATATATATTTTTAGTTGATTACTCAGTTAGCCATCATGTTATACAGTTCATTATAATTACCTTCATTTTAACTTTTTTTACTCACAAGTTTATTTGCTAATCCAAACACCTAATAAGGAAATCCTTGCACAGTTTGAACTCTAGACCAGGTCTATCTGGCCCAGTGGTTGGAAGTTGCGCGCAAGAAGTAATACAAGACAATAGTCGCTACTTTTACTTGTACTTTTTAGTATAACGCACTACATTTTGAAAATTTTAATGTTGCGAGTAGCACCACACAAAAAATCTAGTTTGCAGCGAGCACTAACGCCCCTTTTTACCACTACTTCAGAAAAATAAAAGGTCTCATTCTTAGGTGATTGTAACATGTCTCTTTTGTGAAAAATGTGTTTTGCGAAGAAATTTCCGAATGTCAGAGACAAATTACTATAATGATAATAATAATAGTAATAATAATAATAAAAAATACACAGTGTATGGTAATGGATAAAAATACATTATGTATAATAGTATCCCCTTGTTATACCGCTTATTCGAATATATAATTCTGTTTTTGTTTATATAAAAAAAATGGAACTCCATAGTTGAGTTATCAAAAGTCTGCTTTAAAAAAAAAGAAGATAAAACGCCATTCTCTTCCTGCGAATTTATACCTTCTACAAATCCCACAGAGTGGTCCGGATTGCGTTCTTACCACGAAATAATTACATAAATCGTACTGCACGGGAGTATTTGTGAAATGTACCAATTTCTAGGGTTCCGCACTTAAAAAGTAAAAACGGAACCATTATACGATCACTCCTGTGTTTGTCTGTCACAGCCATTTTACTCGTAAACTATAGAATGTGGAAAGATCAAATTGGGGGAAGTAATAAAGACTATTGACCCACATACTTACAGATTATTAAACATTCACAAATATATTTAGGAAAAATGTAAAACAGCTAATTAAGTTACTTGAAAAAATATTGTCTTTGTGTATCGTGTGTGAAAGCTTTCGTAATGCTGAACTCAAAAATACATCTCTTTTAATTTTAGGTATTATATTTTCAGAGATATCGTCGAAAATGTGGTGCAAAAATATGTCCCCCCCCCCCCATCTATTTCCGAATCTACTTAAACTAAAATTATGAAAAAATTAGATGTAGTAAATGTTAATTTAAACCTTGCAGGAAAACTATTGCGATAACCCTACGTCACATAGTTTTTGAGAAAATCGCCCTTTTCCGTTTCACACAAATTTCGATTTGCGGGCATTCAGCAAAGTTTTTGAGGAGCGCTGGAGGTACCTATCGTAGCAGAAGTATAAAAGTATTGTTGCTAATGATTTTTGAAAAAAATTGTCAGTAATTAGCCGAGATATTAACCCTTAAAGATACGGACAGTTTGGACATACATAATGACAGGGGTGGCGTACTGTATACCTAATTAACAACTTCTAATGCTATGTAACTGTAATGTAATGTCCAGTAGCAGTATAAAAGAAATAAACGTGAAATTGTTAAAAACAAACTAATTTAATTAGAATTAATCACATAATTACTATGGGATTCGCGACTAGTTTGCATTGAGTGGATCTCTCAATATGCCTCTCGTGTCTTTTAAAGTTAATTAAAAACCTATCTGGAAAAACGTGGCAACGAACCAAGGAGGTGTTGCAACTTTGCGATCTCCTTTCGAAGCGCGCTTAGCACAATTTCAAGTTTAAACTTTGAACAAGGGTTTTGCTTTAGCAACATTACAAAAAGAAAAGATTATTACTACGCTGAATTTGGTTTTATGAAATGACAAATGAGATTTAAATATGCACTACTTTTATTGTCAGTCCCGAATTAAGTTCATCATAAGCAGATTGGTATAAGATAAAAAAAAAGAGTTATACAGAATAGCAATATTTTATATTATTTAGGCTTCATATCTCTTTGAACTTTTATGGTAAATCCATTCATATTTTTCTAGTATATGCTTCTATACCCAACAATACGTTGTATAGTTTTTTACAACGTCTTATTATTAGCAACGATTTTTTTAAATAATAGAGTTAGTAATTCATATATTTATTGTACGGAACCCTCTGAATGCGAGTAATACTCACACTTGACCGTTTATTTATTTTTTTTTTTTTATACTGTGTTCTATGATATTTCACGATTTCATATACGTAAGTCCGGAAAATACATCATAAAAAATGTCTAATTAATATTTTTGCATTTTTAGTGTTATGATGAATATTAAACAATATAGTTAGCAAAATTCATGGAGGTAAATAAAAAAATTTAACACTAAGTGCTTATTTATAATCTAATTTATTCCTTATTTGCAATTTTAAAATTTGAAATTGAACTCTCTAAATAATACCATATACGAGTGTAAATATCAATATATCGAAATGTGTGCAATTTTTTGTACTTCAATATAAACGTGTACACTGTAAAACAAAAAAAAGAAAAGGACTAAATTACGGAGATTGTACTGGCAATCGAGACGACGCCAGTACTATTTCCGTATTTTAACGGTAATTTCCCCGGTAAATTCCAGAAAATTTTCTGTATTTTAGTTCCGTATTTTTTTTTTTTTTTTTTTTTTTTTTCAGTGTACAAATTTTTAATTCCAAAGATATTCAACCAAAAGACATTACAGGGCTCCAAAATGATTTATTTTTGGAATAGCCGCATTTCTGAAGAAAAATATTCTTGGTCGGTTTTTACAACAATTGCAATACAAATAATATTTGGCTTGGCGAAATTTTCAAGAAAAATCTGAAGGAAAAATACTGTTTGTTGAAAAGTAAAAGTTTGAAGTGGTATTAAAAAAATTGGACCATTTCAGAACGTTATACCCGAGATAATATATATATGCAAAAAACAAATTATTAATTTAACCCATGGATTCTCACACTTCGGTTCAGCACCTGCGCACTTCCAGACTACTGCGATTTGGGATTTTATAAATTCAACTGTACGTAACTTTGTTAGCAATACAGCGATAACGAAATATAACACATTATTTCTATACTAAATGTAATGAGGAATCGAACTTCGGTATTTATTTTTATCAACAATTTTATTTTGTTAACGAAAGCCTGTTTTCAAAAAATGCCGAAATTTTAAATTCTGGTTGGTGTGAATTTGCACGAGTTTATAACATATTTCTTTTTTCCCTTTTAAAACTTGTTTTAATAAACAAGTGACCAGAACAAGATACTTTTTTTTAATATTAATTGAGGAAAAAGTAACATAATTAACAACAGAAAATTACTAACTAAATGGCATGTCTGATACTATAAAGCGAAGTTTGTTTACATACATCATTATTTTGATAACTTTTTTGATACTTCTTTAATGAAAAAGTAATTCGAAATTTTAATTTTTTGTCTTGATTATTGAAAATGAACCATTGTGCTATGATTATTTAAGCAAAATAGTTGATTCTTAAACAAAACACATCTGCATACATCACTATAATGAGCATTTTCCCATAGTATACTAATTCAGTAACTCATATTATTAAACCATTAATCGATCGTAGGATTCAGGTCAGAAATAAGTGTTCCCTCCGGTACTGCTGTAACATAACATCGATAACGTAAGTCATTACGACTGAGCTTCGATTCTGAAAGTTGTTTAATTACGAACATACACTAAAAAACTACTTGAATAATGTTAGCCAGCAGCGTTTTCTTATCTTTCTATTAAAATACATAATCAAAATTACTCATAAATGTAAATGGAAATACAATTTAAAACTACAGAAATAATACTCATGGACACAATCCTCGGACAATTCATGACATTAAAATCTATTTATTATTGTGTTAATTTAACCCTTTATCGGGCAAGTCAATTCTGTAGCTGAAATGTTGAAAAGATTAGCTACCACCAGAATCTGCAAACAAACTGATTTAAAAAATAAACAGCGGCTTTTCCTTCACATACATTATAAAAGCAAAATGTTTTACTAAAAATTCCGGTGCAAATGGATTAGTTTTCAATAAAATTTAAGTGGTAAGTATATTCCCATTACCCGATAAAGCGTTAAAGGAAGAATACAAATTATTTTCTATAAACGAAATATAAAACTATAATTAATAATCAATCAGTAGATCAGGGGCCTCACGGATCAAAAGCTTAAATATAAAGTCATTACCAAGCGTTCATCACCAATTAGAACAAAAAAGATCATTGAAGTTTATTTATTCAGTGTTAAAATTAACAATACTTTTTTTGACAACATTTTAAGTAAATAAAATTTTATAATGAATTCAATTTTATTTACAAAATTTTCTTAACAATAAAAGAAGCAAAATGGCACACAAAAGTATAGCATCTATTCGTTAACACTTTGAACACAGAAAACAATAAGACCTAAAACGGATAGAAAATACTCGAATTGGGTAGAAAGATTCTTAGGTAAGAGGTTACCCAATTTGGGTCCACATACCTGATTTGGTTACAACTGTGTATCCATTTTGGGCACTGTTAAATACCCATCTTGGAAAAAGAAAATCTCACATTTAAGAATCTTTCTATGATAGTGAACAGAACAGCAGTGCAGTTCAATGGGATTCCTAGTAGCAGTGCTACTCCACTCCCTGTAGATGAGTAAGTGTATAGCAAATCCTAGAGGAGCCGTGAGGAAAGAGTTTAAGCGTAGCACATAGTACTACAATAAAAAATAGAGAAGATAAAAATTTTAAATATGGAGAGGCTGAAAATTTCCGAGAGGGTAGTCCGAGGACTGGATAAAATAAAAGAAAATTAATGTTCAAAAGTTTCTGGTATGAATCCGGAAATTCTGAATAAAAAATCTGCCAAATTTGACACGGCTATCAGCAATTATTTTACTTTAGTCGCTTTTGTTTATATGGTATATATTTTGTGAATGAAATAAAATAAAATTCCTGTTCATTAGTTTCTGGTGTGATTTTGGAATTTCTGAATAAAAAATCCTCAGATTTGACAACACTGCTTATCAGCAATTATTTCACTTTCATCATTATCGGAATCGCACAAATCTATTTTCTAAATGAGAGTAATATCATAAAAATAGGATAAACACAACTTCCTATAAAATCACAGAATGTAGTACGCCGTTGCTATTGTTAACGCAACTAAAATTATAATCCCTGCTTTCAACGTTTGTTCTATTGAGGACTGTGGTCACAGTCTTCTGCTTGCAAAATGTTAACAGCAAAAATTTTAATTCTCTTTAAAAAGAAAAAAAAAACCAGAGATATTATTCAGCAAGTTTATTGTAGAATCTGTATATTTATATGCATATACAGGATCATTCATAACTCTTTGTCAATAATCGACATGTGGGTTAGGAAGATGATAACAAGCAAGGATCATACAGGAACATAGGGTCGCAAATGCAATGCAGACGCGCCACATGCCCACAAATTCGGGGACGGCTACCGTCTGCTGTCGAAACCAATGTGCCCCGTCCAAACGGTGCTGATAATACCGGTGCGCGATCAGAGACTGCACACGTTGCACATGGTACGGATGTAACTCGTCGGCGTGTAAGATACGCCAAACGCTGGATTGAGACGCGCGTACTCGTGCTGCAATACGTCGAATACTCGCCGCTGGGTCGTTTTCGGCTTTGGACAGTACGGTTTCTTACAGTCTACGTGTCCGCGTTGTTCTCTGAACAACAGTATTGATAATTCGTGTGTCGAAACGTCTCGTTTCGCTTAATCGATAATGGAGACATGCGAACATGGTATGAGTAAGGGATACGTCTGGTTGGAAGCCGGGTACGATAAAGTTCCCTAGCGGACGTTCCACTGCAACTGGTCGCCCCGTAAACGAGGTGCATTTCCGCAAATTCACTATTCGTGTAGCGATGCATCCTCCCTTCAGCTCATACACCCGAAATACGCTTTTCCTCGCTTCTGCCTGCCCAGCTGTTCTCGAGACCGCTAGCGCTCTCTTGCGCGTGCGACCCATGTTCCTATGTGATTCCTGCTTGTTATCATCTTCCTAACCTACATGTCGATTATTGACAAAGAGTTCTGAATCACCCTGTAGATATCCAAGACCAGAATGCACAGGTGACAGAATGCGCCACGACGCCGTTCCGGTAAAGAAAAAAATAAGAACATTTTCTTCCACATAAATGTTATCAATTTAAAGTGATGCCTGGTTTTATTTTAACACCGGGTATTCATTTTTATTATATTTCCTAATGAAAGAAATTATCACTTTCTTAAATGTTAAATGTAAAATTTAAACAAAATGCTTTTACTATTGAATGTTTCTGTGAACATTAAAATTGTTTGGTTTGATTTTAACCCCATGGGTACGCATTTGTTTCAGGGTTACCTCTGGCGTTTTTTTTTAGCCCCGTAACGGTACACTATTTCTTTCTCCCAGCTTATTTTGTCTCCAAAAAATAACGTTATCTTACAGACGCTAACATTAAACAAAGCAGCTGTATTAAACAATTAAATGCTCTATAGCAATTTTTTTAATTTCTAAGCATCGCACATTTTCAATGTTTATATCGTCGTATTGGAAAAAAAAAGTACTTTTAAATGCAATTTGTTTGGAAACTGTATCTCCATTTATTTTTGAAATATTAATTTTTTGTTGTTGTTTTTAGCACCATTTGTTTCATTTTGGCAACTCAAGTACTCCATTTATATAGAAAGTAAAGGGAAAATAGTCGAAAAATAGCAATTATATCTTTTTGTTGCCATTTTCTCATAACAACCGAAAGAAAATGTAATTAAAATGCGTGCTATTTTGAAAAAAAAAAATATATAAACGAATAATTTCTACAAATAATAAAACATGGAGCTATTATAAACTATATTTAATTTTAAGTATCTATAGACCCTTTCAGTGTGACGTCAGTCATGACGTTTTGGTTGGAAATTGACTCCAAACAAACGGTTGCTATGCGTCATTTCTTTTTAAATATAAATTGTGGAAAATGCTACCTGTACATATCAAGTATTAAAACACTTAGATGTGAGATATAGATATAAGATATAGCTGCAACACACAAACAAAATAGAAAATACAACATAGCAACCGTTTGTTTGGAGTCAGTTTCCAACGAAAACGTCATGACTGAGGTCACGACTGAAATCGTCTATATTAATGTTACAAACAAATGAATGCCTATGAATCAATAGATAGCCGTTTTTTTTTGTCCAGTTTCTTTAATGACGGCATGTTTTTGCTGCATTTGTGTATTATTTTGAGATAGTGACATCCTATGCATGCTTTACTGTAGATGTTTAAGAGTGGATCGTAAATGTGTAATTCTTAAGCGGATGCGAATGACGTCATTTTACATAAAATAAAAGTTTGTGCTTTAAGTCTTAAATTTGAAATATGTTTTGTACTATTTATATATAAATATTTTTTTTTTCATCGAGGGCGACACTAAATTCTGAAAAAGCAGAATTCCTGTTTTCTAGTTTTTTTTTTTTTTTCCCATCTCGCATCACTTTCTCAAAACAAAAATCTTTCATAGACACTTTGAGAACACGTGCAAGAGAAATAGACAGCAAAAATTTGGTCTTTAAATAGTGGTATGAAAAGAATGTAAAAATAAGCGCCAGTAGCCAAATGCATGACGAGTCAGTCGTAAAATGCACCCAAGTGGTTAACCTTCACTTCACTCTTATTGACATGTTATTATGATCCTATTAAAAAAAATAAATAAAAGCTAAATTTTAAAAATCAGACCGTATATGGAAAGAGTTCTTGTTTTTAATATCCATAGGCATATCGGCGACAACATGTCTTGCTAAAAATATTGCTAAAAATCTAATTTATGGGGGAGAAAAATCAAAATTTAACATAGAAAAGATACATTTGTTTTTTATCAACGTAAACATCGTTAATGTGTGAGAACCCCTCGTAACAAACTTTAATCCCGAAAAAAGAACTGCTTTAAATAATCAGAATTGAAACTCTCTCCTAATTTTTTATTTCAATATATATTTCAATAAGTGTCATAATGCCAATGTAGCTGTATCCTGATAACAACTACACTTTAAATATAGGGGAAGATCAAAATTAACAATCCGAAAGTATTTCAGTTATATAGCTACCTTACTTTATCTTAAATAGGCGCCGAAATCTTTAATAATGACTGATCACTTCAAAAGGACACGTCACTCCATACTTTAGTAGAAAGTAATGTTTAATGAAACTCTGTACTGCAAGTCATATTTCTATTTACAGGATGACTGTACATATTTACATAATTTGGAACTTCAAAAGAAATATCTCGGGGAAATACATTTTCACCCTTCTTCTCTTCGCCTCTCATGAACAAATCTGCGAGGAAATTTTAACGCAACGACGTGTACATTTAACACCTTATACTTTCCGCCTCTCATAAAAAACTCCGGGAGGAAAAAAATAAAGCAAGACAGCATGCATTTCGCACCCTATCCGAAGCGATATTCCAAAGTACTCTGGGGAAAACTTATCGCAGGGGATGATGGGAGAAAACTATTTGGCAGCTGCTAATTCAGTTCTGCCATCCAGCATCGTCCAGTGCTGCCATCTAGCGGTATAATCTTTAAATATTTGTTACAATTAGGCATTTTTGCTTATAATGGGATAATTGGAGCATAAAATTATGTCTTTGTGCCAAATGTTTGAACATTTTGTTCGCTTTGATTTGTCATGTGTGTACTAAACAAAGAGTTACTTTCTGGACCTCTTTATGATGAACTACTACACATACAGGCTTGCGGCTGATATCACATCAGGTACATATAATTAGAGATCGACTGAAAATTCGGTTCCGTTTTCGTTTTTGGCCCAAAATCTGAGCTTCGCCGATAATTCGTTTTTGGCGAAAATGCTGCTGAAAATGTAGCCGGACCGAATCTATCTGTATTCCAAAATTATTATCCTTCCTTCGGAAATTTTCAACATTACTCATTGATTTGAGCTGTATCGGCTCAAAGGAGACAATATTTATTTATTACTATGAACTTAATTTTTTATAATTATCAGGCATGACTGACTCAAGACGGAAATGCAAATTATAAAGCAAGAAATGCATATATGAATAAACTTTAATGGCGATTTTCAGATGCTTATTAAAAGCTGCAGACTTAACAGTAATATATATATTTTTTTTAGTTTGAAACAGCAGCAGTGTATCGAATACCTTTTGAGAAATTTTTATTATAACAGATGATCATTTACAAAAATCATTATAAAAGCTAAATCCAGGTATGAATACCTAAAACATTTTTTAATTAGATGAAATTCAGATAATTAGAAAATCCTTTTATGCCGTTGAGGAATTAATTGCATTTTATTTTATATTAAATAAAAAGTTTTTATCAGAGGCATAGAGAGCCGACCTGGGACACACGTATTATTGCACGTATAATTAATTAATAATTATGGATATTTATGCATGTATTAATTACTTTTTAAAAATTTGGACGTTTTCGTTTTCGACCGATTATAGGAAGATTATCGAAATTAGGTTTTGGTCGATCATTACATGTAATATAGTAAAAAATAAAGAAAAAAATATTTATTGGGAGGTTTGAACTTCGTTCGGTACTTAACTCTTTGTGACTCAATAAATCTTATGTTCTGTACGTATTTGGCAATAAAATAGCATAGGGTAACTTTTTTTTGAACGATCTTACAATAATACTAATATATCAAAGAAATATGTTTGTTTCTTTTTATACTAATATTAAGATCTGAAAATACTCACCAGAAAAAATATAGCAGGAAATATTAAATATTGAAAAAAATTAAAAGTATATTATCATACGTTTTTCAAAATTTTTTTGTAATCGAGCTACCTAACTGTGCCTTTGAGCCGGTTATAGAGGTAAACATATTACAGTACAGCCCCGATTATCCGCGGAATCGGGTGACAAGGGCACCACGGATAACCCGAAAATGACAGAAAATGGGGTGCAAACACGAAAAAAAAGAAAACTCAACATAAAAACTATGTTTTAGGGTACAAAAACATAATAAAACCTTTAAAATACATACATATGCAAAGTACATCAGAAACCGTTTGCTTTACGTCTAAATCACTAAAATAAAGAACAGTAAACAAGAAGCAATGTCATGCATACTGTACAAAACAGCTGAGTTACGCCTTAAAAAAAAAAAAAAAAAAAAAAAAAAAAAAAAAAAAAAAAATCTTTCACTTGTTTTTGCTTTCTGCTTTGGAAACACCTTTTCTTTATTCTAAATTTTAAACTATTGTTTTTCTTTTAGTGTGGAATAATTTTTATCTCGAAAATGAAGTTATTCTTGATATGCTCTCCTGGAATCATAATCATCTTATTTAATTGTTAAATATTATAATTGCTGCGTTTACGTTTGGTTAATAAAAGCAAGAAAAGACAACAAGACTTTATATCTGATATTTCAAACATGGCAACCGAATCTAGAATATTCTTCAATTACTTTCGAATATATGAATTTTTCTGTTTATATTTATTAGTAGGGCTTATTGTATTTTCTTTGCTGTTGGTTTGAATTAAAATAATAATAATAATAATAATTCGCTTCGCGGATAAACCGCACCGCAGATAATCGAGGCTTTACTGTATAACAAAATATCCATTTCAAGACCTTAGGTAATTTCCAAAATGCAATTAACAGAGAAATGTAAGTTTATCCTACAGGCAATTTGCACTAGTGCCAAAAAATTCTTGGGTCATCCCGAGAGTTGGATTTATGCTAAACAATAATAAGGAAAAATAAGCCATTTTACTAACCAGTTAATACATTTATAAAACATTATAAATAGATAATTCCAAATGTTTATTCGAAGAATTTCGTTGAAACATTGCATATTAAAATCCTTATGAGAGTAGAAATTGCAATAGAATTAGTATTTTTGGATAGGAACGGATAAAACAAGTGAGAAATAGGGTCTGTAAAAAACGCGCCATGAGTATGATAAAATAGGAATTAAACTTTTTCTGATGATGGAAAAAAAAGGGGGGGGGATCACACAGATCCCCCCCCCCCTTTTTTTCCCGATTTTCTCAGAACTGGTTAGTTAACTAGTAGATACTAGTGTAATAGCCTTTCGTTTGGATCCCTAGTACAAATACTACAGGGGAACGTTTTGATGGGATACCCAGTAGCAGTGCTACTCCAATTCCTCTATATGAGTTATTGTTTATCGCATCATAGAAGAGTCATAAAAGTCTGGCCATAGCACAATAGATGTGCTATACAGTAGAACCTCGATTATCTGAAGTAACTGGGACCGACCCTCTTTCGGAAAATCGAAATTTTCGGATAATCGAGAATGCTTCAATTTTAAGATTAAGGAGAAATATATGCAATATTTTCTATTATGGTAACAAGTACTTAATAAAAATGAAGCAATAGCAAAATAGAAACAAGAATAAATTACCTGAATTTAAGTTTTGAAATTAAGTATTCCTTTTACATATATCACGAGGGTTTGAAAAAAATATTTTGTTTTTCGCAGTTTCGATTGCTTTTGCTTTGAAACTCTATGATGGAGTTTTTTAATATTATTAGTTCACCAGTATCACAGTCTTTCTGCTGCTCCAGCCATGCCAAACCTTTTTCAAAACATTCAAAAGCTTCAGAATTGCTAATTTGTTCGTTTTCTTCGTTCCACTCCGCAGCTTGCGGGAGCTCAAATTCAAAGGAACTCTCAGAAAGGGATGGAAAATATTTATATGAACTTGTAGTTCGGAAAGGACCGCTTGCACACAAGGAATGTTGGATAGCAAATAAAAAAAGTTTCAAAATGGATTTGCACACAAGAAATGTGATAATAGAAAAAAAAGCGCTAAAAAAATAGATTTCGGTTAAAACAGTTTCGGATAAAAGAGGTTCTACTGTAATTTAATTAAGATAGAGATATGCTAGAGGTTATTTCGAATAGGCGAATTTTAGTTGTATTCCTGTAAATAATTATTGGTATAGATACAATGTCCAATAAGCTAATCGGGCCTTTCATTCATCTTTTGATCAAGTTGTGTCACAGACCGCTTACAGCGGTTATGCGACAATTTCTATTAATCCTTTGTGACTGAACAACTCCGATTCGAAAAATATTTATTCAGATGCTAGAATACATCATTTTAAGAAGGTAAAAATAATAAAAAGAAATTAGAACCAAGAAATATAGCATTACTAGCTGTTACCCCTTGACTGCGTTCACGTAACATTTAAAGAATAAATGTATCAATTAAGCAAAAAAAAATCGATAAATTAAAGCATATAGAATTAACCCTTTATCACGTTTTATAGTAGAAAAACTTCTGATGATCCCAATTTGCATATATATTTTTTTATACATATAGGATCGTTTAAATTTTTTTTCGTGAGTTTAAACAACTTATTGCTTTAAACAGCGGAAAAAATATTTATAGAAAAAACACCCCAATTACGGATAAACATTTTCATATCGATTGTTGTGTTGTAATTTATACAGGGATATGCTCCAATGGGGACAAAGATTATCTTTCAGAGATATTTTTAACTGTAGACTTAAATATTTTAAAATCGAAAGAAATTTTAGAAAAGGGTACCTAATTATTACCCGGATTTTTTATTGACTTTTCTCTTGCGCTTGTCGATAATCAGGGTACTTTTAAAAATTAGAGAGGGTGGGGTGAAAGAGAAGGTTTATTGCTTAATTCGTCACATAGGCTCTTTACACGTAAATGATGTCACATGTAAAGCGTAGTCTCCAATTAAAATTACTTGCTAAAAACTTTTTTCATCGACTTTCATACAGCGCGGCGCAAAAGTTTAAGCACAACACAAATATTTGAATAAAAATAAAATTATACAACGGAATGCTTTCAAATACCCACTGTAGTTGAATACAATGATCATAAATATATATCTAAAGTTTCGAAAAAATTCATCGTTACGAAAATCAGAAATTACAAGAACACAGTTTTTGTGATGTCGTAAAGGTTTATGCACAAATGAGATTTTATGCAAATATCTCCTTAAACATGATAGGTGGAGGATCGGCGAGACTTTTTTTCTAGAGTATAAAGTGTAGAGATCATTGTACGAGTTATATCAAAACGTCGAAATCTCTGCCTCTCTCGCCTGAAGAAGTTGTAGAAGTTGTAGAAGTTTGGATGCTGAAAGCTGAAGGTAAATTTTTTTTTGCAAATTTCGCTTATTTTAAATCGGTCCTCATTGTTTTAATACATTTAAAAAATCAGTGATTTGCAGTTACTTTTTTTTCTGCAAATAGCTTTCTCCAAAGAAGTAACAATATGAGTTGTTTTGCTATACAACTCTTCATCATTATGATTTAATGCAAAATTTTGGATTTCATGAAGGTTCGTCTAATCTTCGGTATATGTGTTAATATTGGAAATTTTGGGTGATTCTATAATCTCTATCATTTACTCTTCTTCATCAGTTTTCTCTTCCTTTTTCCTATCTTCCACCATTTGCTGTATGGAACCAAGTGTGGCATCAATTGCCAAATCTTTGTCCAAAGGGTAAAGGTCCAGAGATAAAAATTCAATGGCCTTCATGTTTGTTATGTCTGCCGTTCTAGAATATTATCTAAATTTTCCCATCATTATTAATGTCTTCATTTTCTGTTTATTGTCATACCAAGTCAATTTTGTT
This sequence comes from Maratus speciosus, assembly GCA_963932465.1. Taxonomy (NCBI): domain Eukaryota; kingdom Metazoa; phylum Arthropoda; class Arachnida; order Araneae; family Salticidae; genus Maratus; species Maratus speciosus. Next base: position 445,266,439 of record OZ010797.1, read on the forward strand.
TCATCTGCTTCACATTTCGGTTTGCAAATAAATATGAAATTGTACCAGGAGCGGTACTTTTTTTTTCTCGTGCCTTTTGAGCGGCCGTTGTTCAGAATTCTTTTTTTAGAGGTTCGTACTAATGTTAATGCTATGGAACGTGTTTGGTTCAATCCACATGTGGCCGGTATTCGGAGGTTGTCGTTGTTTAGAGGTGACCGTTCAAGGAGGTTTCATCGTATATATTTTCATATTTAATCATTCTTATAATTGTGAAACTCTGTAAGTCTAATGATTATGTGCTTGGAGGTAAGGAAATAAAATTGTCAGGAGTTGGGGAGGAGCGCGGTTTTACCGAGTAGAATCTAAAAATAGAATGCATAGAAAATAAGGGATCGCGAACAGAATGGAAACGCGAAATAATTACGTCTGGAGTTGGCTAGAAAATAGAGATTGCTTCGCGATATCGAATGGAATCGTGAAGCTATTACGCGGGGGGTTGGTGAGCGTAGCGAGCAGGGAGGTGGAGCCCCCGTAGTCAAATTAAAAATATTCCGGAACTGCTTTTCAGACAATTGTAACAGTACATGTTTGTATATCTGAAAAGCATATTTAATTACATTGTTTAATTTTAGCTAAAAAAGAAACTCTTAAAATGGTAAAAAAAAAAAATACTGCAAAAATATTTAATATCAAAATTTTACTTAACATCAGACAGTGGTACTATGGTGCCAGAATTCCTAATGTGGAAATTGGCAAGCAAAAACGCATCTAAAACATTACATTATATAATTTAAACTTCGAATAATAAAATAAAAATTACTTCAATAGAAGGAAGTCCTTCTATATATAAAAAGTGAGTCGGCCGCACTAATCATTAACTAGAATTAATCATTTAAGTTGGAAACAAAATATTTAAAAGTAAGAGTTGTTTAAAAAAACAATCAAATTATTTAAATAAAATTCAAAATTCCGAAATATTCTGAATTCTGAATTAAAAAAAGTTAGCGAAGGTTTAAGTAAAATTTAAAATTTCTAAAAACAAAAAAGTTGTTTAAACAAAATTTAAAATGCTGAAATTTCTCAAGAATTTAGTGGATTTTCAAGCAAATTTTAAACTTTCGAATTTTCTCTTAAGAAAACAAATTGTTTAATAGAAATTTTAAAAAATTTCCACGTGTTTAAAACAAAATTTAAAATCGAGAAAAAAGAGAAATTTAAATTTTTCAAAAAAAGAATTTTTGAATTAAACAAATAATTGATATAACTTTTCTCAACAACTTCTGGTCTTGAAATAACAAAGAAAAAAAATCCTGTAAAATTTAATCTATTAGATAATAAAATCTATTCAGGGGGGAAATTTCAAACACCAACGCCCAACTTCGAAGCAGGAAACTTTTGAACAGCAGGGAAATGTGAAAACCACTGAGCCATCTTGCCTATGCGGGAAAAAAAAAAAAAAAAAAAAAACTGAAATTAAGGTCTAAATCTCAAAAACGGTTGAATGTCATTGAATTAATTCATTTAATTATATAACACTTTTACAGAATTTTATTATTTGAGATCGGAGGTATTCAGCTATAAATGTGCAAAATTTCAAGTCTCGAACTTATACAGTTTCCTTGTGACAGACAGACAGACAAAGGAGTCAGACAAATAGGGTTTCGTCATATGAAGAAATCATAACAATTGGGTAAGTGTGATCGAAAATAGCAAAAAAAGGGTTTCGTTTAACATTCCTTTCAAAATATTTTATCCTTTAATTAATAAATACAAATCATTACTTTATAGTTGCTACTAAAAGGACTTATATCACTGTGTTACAATAAATGGAACAGAATGGAATAAAAAACATTTTTTTTTAAATTGTATAATGCAGATATTGTAACATGTTAGTTTTTGATATTTCCCTGATGAAGGAAAAGTTTTCATTGTCAGAAACTTTTGGAAGATATTTGTATTTTATTATTATGAGTAGTACATGATTTTAATTATGGATTTTTTAATATATTGTATACACTGATTAACCGTACTTATTGTTTACTTATTCGTTACTTTATAATTATTAAATCCTTAAATGAATTTAATTTTAAAATGATTACAAAACGAAGTTATTTTTAACACTTTCCATCAAAGTTGAAAAGTATTTATGATATCGGTTTGTCCGCGCTCTAGCTCTCGTAAATATACCCGGATTGCCTTGAAATTTTTGGATGTTATTGACGTTTACCATGACACGATCCCGATTTCAAATGAAGTTTGTAGTCTGTTTAGTTCATTTACAGGGACAGTGAAAAGTATTCCATTACATTACGGCCAATGGGAAAAAATCGTTTCAAACGATTTTTAATGATGTTATACATACCCAAACATAACAAAATTGATATGCAATTATGAAGTGCACTAAAATAAGCATTCTGTAGAATATGCGGGGCAAAGAATAGTTATTATTCATTTACAGGACCACACAAAAGAATTCCGTTGCATAATGATATAGGGGGAGGGGGATTGTTTGCGGCGTATTTAAATTGTGTTAAATTATTTAATACATAATGAAATTGATATACGTCGCTAAGGTTTACTATAAGTTATTTCATATATAATATGAAGTGCAAAGCATTTACAGGGACACACAACAGATTTTGGATACTATATTGTATCATGAAGTACTGTACATTAGCGGTGATTAAAGGTAATGCATTTTTAATTATGATATGCGCTTTTATATTTCACTATATTTATGCATACTATATGGTGTGTATAAATGCTATAATTCATATATAGGGCTACACAAAAGAATTTGTAAGGGTTACTGGATATGAGCGCAAATTTCTTAAAGGTGGTTTTTAAATGGATTTGTGGATTTCTATGGATGATAATTTCTTGAAATGAGATTTCAGTAGTTTCAAGAGTGTTTTAGTTTGAATTAAATTTTAGCTAAATAGTGCCGTGTAATAAAGGTACTAGGTAAACTACAGAGCTTACAAAAGTATTCAAGTATCTTTCCATCTATTAGTATAAATTGCTGAAAGAGAAATTTCAACCTGTTATGCGTTTTCTTGCTAAACTAAATTTTCCCATTACTATATAGTATATATATCATCATACAGATCAAATACAGGGCTGTTCAAAAGAATTGGAATACATATTTGAGTATGGACGGTAACTGCTGAAATAAGTTTTTAAAATGTTTTACGCGTTTTCTAAAATGTTTATTTAGTTATCTTATTTACTTTATTTCCCTAAATAACGAAGTTTTTTTATTGCTATCAGCGAGTGTTGGAAAGTGTTTCCTAATCTATGTCGTACGCATGATTTTTCTTTCTTGCTTTTAAATTAAAAAAAAAAATAAATAAATAAATAAATAAAACAAATAAATAAATAAAGTAAAATAAAATAAAATAAAATAAAATAAAAATAAATAAAATAAGGGACCGTGGATCTTTATTTGAGCAAAAAACGACCCCAAAATCGATATTTCTTTTTGTGTGGATCATTATTCTCAAATTTATACTACGTCATTCGTGGAAAACAGCATGCAGATACGATTATTTTGCGCAAAATTACAAGTGTTATAATTTTGTTCAAAAACAATTTTTTGACCTTTTAATATAGGTAACTCTGGGAGAGTCGCCGCATACAGGATAGATGCCGCAACCCTTGTATTTCTTGTAATTAATGATAGATGGTCGTCAAACGCACAGCATAGGTGCGCAATGAGATTATTTTAACCAATGTATACGGTGAATCCTATTTCGATGTTTACTTGTAGAAGTACAATCCTTAATTTGACGTAAGTGCATGATTTCACTGTCTAAACTTTTAAACACGTTATGTTTAAATACTTTTCATACACTAATTGCTAAATGCATGCATGATTTCGAAGTCAAAACTAAGTGTAGCGTTTGTATAGAGTACTGTGTGTATGGTTACACCATTCCCCTTAGCGATGGCAGGTAACTATGATGGCCGACGTCTGCACCATGCAAAATGAGACACATGTCGCACAGCTATTCCGGTATACATGCCGCAGTTTCTTTTGTACGGGATGATTAAGTGTTATTAACTTTTCCTTTTCTTTTTGCACAGACTAACCATTCTAGGCATGTTATTAAGTTTACTATAACCAAAGGAGAAAAAGGGGAAAATAAAAAGTAAGAAGGGCAAGAAAGATGGAAGTCAAGATGATAATAATGAAAAATTGGGGCTCCGTTGCATCATGTGTTTAAATGTAGTTACGTAAAGACTGTACTTTTTCGACACTTTTTCTGTAGATTGTAATAGAAAAAATAGGTCTCTTAACCCATTCGGGACCATAGGTGCATTCCATATAAGCCCCTTCATAAAGAGCTTACAAAATTTGTTTCTGGCGCCAGTAAAAAAGAAAAGTAATATTTTCTTTGTTTAATTAGAGCATTTTCATGATTATTTAAGTAAAGGTAACTTCTTTTAAAAAAGTGGTACCAACGCAATAAAATTTGTGTAAAAGCCACCGGTCCCGAAAGCGTTAACAAATGAATTATGTAAACACAATTTTACTTTTTTCTTTTCCCTTTCTAATCCATTGATGTTACGTTGTTGCTGAAATAACAATTCAAATTTTATGTAAAAAAAAATAAGTCGATAATTTAAATAGTGAAATTAGGTAACAATTATTAATTTGAATCTACTAATACGTTTCATTGTACTCATTTAGTTTCATTTTGTTATTACATCGTTAATTATACTCCAGATATGATTTTTTAAAAATATTTTTATTTATAATTTCATTCTGTTCTTATTACAAGCGCGGCATAACTACCGCACCAGTGCGGCGTCTCAGCCTGAATGTACGTGTGACGCGCCGCAGTGTAACATTTTAGAAAAAAAAATGTTAAAAATATTAATAATTTATTTTGAATTTTTTTGTCACACTACACGCGTTGTATATTTAACATTAAATAGCACAGCATGATTTTTATTATTTTATGTCCACCATGGGACTTTATACACAAATTTAAAAAAATGTGCGGCATAAATCCCGGAATTACCCTACTTTAAATTTGTTTTTCTCAATACTTAATGTTTCAGCTTATTTTTTTATTTTTAAAATGCTCCTTGCCACTTAATTTTTTATCAAAATTCATGAAACTGATAAGGAAGAATGCTGATATTACTTAAAAAGAAACTGTGTATGCACTTCAAAGTTCGACATTAAGACAAGTAAATTTGATTTTTAACTTATTATAAGGCAGAATTTTGATGAAAATCGATATGGAATTCAGAAAAATATCTCTAAAAAATTAACTATTTAAGGGATTAAAAAATCGATACACAGATTTGTTCGTAATAGAGTTTTACGTGATTCAAATGCAAAATCGAAGAAATATATAAAAAATTAAGACGCAAGGAGCATTTTAAAATTTCGTTTTAAAATGTTAAATTGTTTAAAAGATCTTAAAATTATATTAAGATTGTAAATTTCTTTTTAAATATTCCATATACTTATAGTAAAATGTATATTTGCACAAAAATTCAAATCTCTATTAGGAAAATTAAAAGAAATTTTTTTAAACGACGTCCACCGTGTCCTTAAAAATATTAAAGTCAAAATGTTTAAATAAAATTCAAAATTCCGAAATTTCAAAAATTTAGAGCAAATTTAAAAAAAAAATTTTTTTTTAATGTTTATACAAAATTCTAAAACTTCTCAATAATTTAGTTGATGTTCGAGCAAAATTTAAAATTTCCAATTTTCTCAAAACAAAACAAATAGTTTAAACGAAATTTAAAATTCCGAAATTTCTTAACTTTTTAAGAAATGTTTTTATTGATCCAACTGAAAAGAAGGGTTATGTGTTTCACGCGTATCTGTGTATGTGGATTTCTTTATACCCTCGAAACATCCCAACGTCTGGATGGATTTTAATGAATGAGGTCTCTATCGATTCGTCTTAACAGCCCAATGGTTATAGGGTAGGTTTTGTTTTTTTAAATTCAAAATGGCGGCAGTAAAATACAAAATGGCGGTAGAGACGAAAAAAAAAACTTTACGCACCCTATGGAGTGGCCTATCGTTAGACAGGTTTTTCAAAATGAAGACTATGTTTCATTGACTATTTTACAGTCAGAAGCTCCGTTAAAATATTATACAGCCTGGAAGTTGTGTAGGTAGGATCTCTAGCTTTACTGCAACTCTAACCATCATAGACATCTCTAGACCTCATCAAAACAGTGTTTATAGATAGGAACTAACAATTAAACACAACTTAAAAGTCATCAATACAAGTAAATAAAAAAATAGGTAAGTAATATAATCAAGTAATATAAAAAAATATTTTTAGTCAATTCCTACTCAGGTCAATAAGAGATTTTTTTTTTTCTCCCATTCTTCTTTCCTCCTGAGTGGCTCTTAAAACGCCTTGATCAAGAAGAGGGCTCTCTCGGTGTTAAAATACCTTGATCAAGAAGAGGGCTCTCTCGATTATTGAAAATTAATTAATTAAAATTTAATTAATGAATTAAAATTTGAAAAAAACTGTATTAACATCAATTGTCATCCAGTACAAATTTATAAAATTTATTTGAGCTTGATTGGATGAATAATAAGCATTTTATTAACGATTGAAAATTTGAACAAGATATATATAGCGAGAGAGTAAGCTAATAGTAGGAATTGAAAAAAAATAGTTTCACATTGATGAGAAATAATTAATTAGTTCGCTTTTTACGCAGTCGGGTTTTTTGATTTTTAAAATTTAATTGTTTATTAAAATAATTTTTTACCTTATTTAAAATATTTTTGTAATTGAACTACTATATGGCTTTGACTAACGATTGGGCATCGTTGAGAGTGGACACCCTGTAGATGCATTATAACCGAGAAATCAACATAGGCTAAGCTTCATTTATTTATTCAAATATTTTCTTAATAATTCAAAATTTCATTGTTTTCATAAAGAATCAATTGACAGTTTTCTATAAATTTTAAGCATCTTTCTTTATGGTTCAAAAAAATCAAAATCCGAGAATAATAACTCCTCAACAAGTATCATTTTCCCTCTGCCAGTATCGAAATTAACGCTCGGGAGCTCGAAGTATACAGCGGACAGGTTTGTAAGTAGTGCTTTGACAACAAGGTTTTAATTCCACATTTCTTCTAGTTTTAAAAAATAAAAATATGTTATCAGTATTAAAAATAGCTTTTTTAATGTTTTTACTTTCTTCTATCTTTACAAGAAGAAAGTATTGGATTCGTGAAAAATTTCGACTTCCGGTTTTAGACGGATTTATACGTTTTAGAATGTCCAGAACACGATTTGGTGGTTTTTAGAAAATGTCTGTCTGTGAGTCTGTCTGTCACTCTGTCACTCTGTCACCCTGTCACTCTGTCACCCTGTCACTCTGTCACTCTGTGAGTCTGTATGTGACAAAAATTTTGTGGGCACTCTATCTCAAGAACTAATGCACGGAATTTCACAAAACTTTATATTTAGTTAGACCATGATATAAACTGGACCTGATTAGTTTTTGGTGAAAATCGCCCAACAGGTGGCGCTGCTATGCGGCATTTTTCACGATTTCTGCAATAGCTATATCTCAAGAACTACTGCACGGATTTTCATAAAACTTCAGATTCAGTTTTTTCAGGATATAGTTTGGTACTGATCACTTTTTTGTGAAAATCGCCCAACAGGTGGCGCTGCTATGCTGCATTATTCATGATTATCTCAATAGCTCTAACTCAAGAAAAAATGCACGAATTTTCATCAAACTTCAGATTCAGTTAGTCCCTGATATAAATTAGTGCTGTTTAATTTTTGGTGTAAATCGCCCAACAGGTGGCGCTGCTGTGCTGCATTTTTCACGATTCCCGCAAGAGCTGTATCTCAAGAACTATTGCACGGATTTTCATCAAACTTCAGATTTAGTTAGTCCTTGACATGAATTGACCGCTCAACAGGTGGCACTGCTATGCTGTATTATTTGCGCTTTCCGCAATAGCTTTATCTCAAGAACTAATGCTTGGATTTTCAACAAACTTCAGATTCAGATATACCTTGATATCATTTAGTGCTGCTTATTTTTGGTGTAAATCGCTCAACAGGTGGCGCTGCTATGCTACATTTTTCAGAATTTCCGCTATAGCTCTATCTCAAGAACTAATGCACGAATTTTTATCCAACTTCAAATTGAGATATACTTTGATATGAATTGTTGCTAAATCGTTGTTATTTCTTGTACTACACTGCTCAAAACAATTAAAGGATATTGCAGTTTTAGGTGGATTTTGTATCTGGTAAACTGTTTAGCTGATTGATACATGGTCGACAGACATAGTAGGTTATATGAGAATAAATTACACATGTTTGGCAGAAAAAAATGCATTTTATTGCGCATTTGTGTACTAAAGGAAAAAAACACAATTTGTGCATATGAGAAAAAAAGAATAAGAAAAGGTGTTTTCTTCAAAGAAAATCATTTTCAGTAGGGGGTATGGTTTCCACGGGCGGCCAGCAACGTTGAACACCTTTGAGGCATGGACTCAATGAGGCTATTAATGACGAGTTGGGGTATTCTGCCCCACTCTTCCAGAAGAGCTCTTTCCAGTTCTTGGAGAGTTTGTGGGGGTTGTTGGCGGCCAGAAACTCGTCTTCCTAGAGCGTCCCAAACGTGCTCGATTGGATTCATGTCTGGAGAACACGCTGGCCATTCCATTCGAACGATTCCTTCCTCGAAAAGGAAATCCTCCACCAGGTTTGCACGATGTGGCCTGCAGTTATCGTCCATTAAAATGAAGTTATCTCCGATTGCTGCAGCGTAAGGGACTACAATAGGTCTGAGGATCTCATCCCTATATCGGCGACCAGTCAGAGCTCCATCTCGAATGATGTAGAGGTCAGTGCGCCCGTCAATGGAGATGCCACCATACACCAACACTCCTCCACCGCCAAATCTGACACTTTCGTGCACGAACGCAGGATTATTCCTACTGCCACGGTCCCTCCAGATGAAAATACGCCTATTATCCGGATGCACAGAAAAACGGGACTCGTCAGAAAACAGAATATTGCTCCATTCATTTCTCCTCCAGTTGACATGCTCGGTTGCCCACTCCCTGCGGTCGCGACGATGCCTTGATGTTAATCTAACACATACCATCGGTCGGCGAGCATACAGACATACAGCATGGAGCCGGTTTCGGACAGTCTGAGTTGAAATCGTGGTGCCTGTAACCGAGCGAAGGTGTTGTTGGAGAAGAGTAGCGTTCATGGTTCGGTGTCTCCGAGCTGTTAACGCTAAATACCGATCTTCATTGGTCGTTGTTGCCCGTCTACGACCTTGCCCTGGTCTTCGGCCTGCACATCCACTCTCCAAAAAACGGTTCCAGATCCTGGAAATGACACTTTGTGACACTCCAATGGCTTGCGCTACTTCGGCTTGAGTTTGGCCCCCTTCTAACCTACCAACAATTCTCAAAGCTTCTGAATCTGTCAAATGACTTCGCTGAGACATCGTACTCATCGAAACAAAGCAATCACTGAATGCCGATCATCCTTGTCTTCATTCTCTTTTATCCAGTTGAAAGTCAAAATTCATTCGCTGCCGCTGAAGCGACGTTTTTGACGTCGAACTCAAAATTTGCATACTCCACAGTTTGAAAACCAGAAAAATTTGCATTTGTGATTCTCTTTTTCTATTTTCGGCAAAAAAAATTTCGTTTATATCTTTATTTTATATAAAACTTCAAATATCCTTTAATTGTTTTGAGCAGTGTATGATAAAATTAAGAAACAGCAAGCTTAGTAATGATTTGATATTGATGATTTGATAATGATTTGATTTATATATATATATATATATATATATATATATATATTATATATATATATATATATACAGGGTCGTTATAATTAAACTTCCCCTATAAACAGCATCCTACAGCGCAAACGGGTGAACGGAATGTAATGAAATTTAGTATATAGATTATACACGAGATGCGCTCACGGAATTTCGAAAAAAAAAATAGTTCCAAAATGTCCACCAGAGGGCACTTTTTCCGGAAAAAACATTAAATTTAACACAATAAACGACCAAAACGGAATACAGAAACAATATTAAAAATCCAGAACAAGAATTATGAGTAATAAAATGTAAATCCGGCTTTTTTGGCCGTTTATTGTGTTAAATTTAATGTTTTTCCGGAAAAGGCGCACTCTGGTGGACATTTTGGAACTAAAATTTTTATTTCGCAATTCCGTGAGCGCATCTCATGTATAGTACATATACCAAATTTCGTTGCATTCCGTTCACTCGTTTGCGATGTAGGATGCTGTTTATAGGGGAAGTTTAATTATAACAACCCTGTATATGCGTGTGCGAGCGCGCGATACCAACTAACGCAAACATCAGACCTCTTTAATAATTTTTATGGGCTGCGCCCTTAAATTATTCTTGTGAAGATAATCGTGTATTATTTCAGCTAACGTCTGTAATTTTAAATCTATTTCTAGAACATTAAAAGCGTTTCCATAAATAATTACCTACTTCCCTACAGCATTAGAAGAAAAAAATAATTGGGGTTGCATCAGTATTGTTTGTTAATAAAATTTATTTAAAGTTAATGTAGAATAAAATTGATGCGGGTGAAAAACGTCGTTTATCACGATGTATTGATGATAAATTAATCACGAGTAGAAAAAAATCATTCCTGATACTGATGTTTTTGTTACTACGAAAAGGAAGTTATTGCGGGAGAAAATATTTCTTTTAATAGTTTCCCTTTTCGTGGACACAGAAAATAGTTTGAGCCCTAATAGTGTATTATCACGTTTTTACAAGTATTCTACCCGAGAAGTGCATGGTTATTAGCAGGGATGTAGTGGAGGGTATACGTCGTATACCTTGTGGATTTTTTAAGAAGCTCCGTATACCCTCTGTTTCTCAAATAAGGCTATAACGTATACCCTTGGCATGACGTTCACAATTTTAGAGTATACATTGTGCATATGGCGTATATCCTCTGACTTTTTTTACGACTACATCACTGGTTATTAATATATATTACTAGATTCAAGTGCATTTGCGGCTATGTACGGTAAATACTTAAATCTGATTTCTAAATGTATTATGTGTTTTCTAAATTTGTTATACTTATGTATCTTCTTTACCTTATTAAACAGTGGAGTTTTGATTAAGTAATTTTCAAGTGTTGGAAGATGTTTCATAATCTGTGCTGCCTCACGACTTTTCTTCCTTGTTTTACCTATTTTAGCTAATGCGTGTTTTCACAGAGAAAACTGCAAAGTATTAGTAAAATTGTATCAAATCCACGTGATTTCCATTTAACTTACCTTGTAAATGGGACTTCCTATATATTTTAAAGAAATTTGATAAAATTAATATTATAAATGTTTTTATATTATAATATAATAGAATTTTATGTATTTTCACACTCTTTTATTCAATTCCTACTATTCGTTCCCACTCTTACACTGCTCAAAAAATTAGGGGAGCAAGCAAAAAAGTGAAGAGAACAGTGCAAAACAGCCATGTATGGGCATAAAATTGATAGTACACGTGTATCAATGCGCAATACAGAAAAAAAGACGCAAAAAATTGTAAAGAAGCTTTTATTCTTTGAAAAGATGAAAAGAACATGAAAAGATGGTTTAGGGCAACAATTTGGATTCATGTAAATTATAAAAAAAAAATGTATTGTTTAGAAATGATGCAAGGTTTTTAATATGGCGTGTGGTCTCCTCGAACAGCTAAGACTGCTGCACACCTGTTTTTCTTGGATGCGATGAGGTTATCGATAAGACTTTAGGGAATACTGTTCCACTGCTCAAGAATTGCAATCTCCAAGTCCCGGACAGTAGAAGAAGGCCTCGATCTCGCAGCAATGCGTCGTCTGAGTATGTCCCAAACATACTCGATCGGATTTAGGTCTGGAGAGCACGCTGGTCATTCCATGCACTGTATTGTTTTAGCTTCAAGCATGTTTTCCATAAGACGAACTGTATAAAGTCTGTCATTATCATGGATTGAAAAAAAGAAATCACTAATTACTGCAACATAAAATACGACATGAGCTCTCAGTATCTCGTGTGTATTACTTCGGACCGTCAAAGTGCCATTCCGAATGATATGCAGGCGCATACGTCCACCTATGCTGATTCCAGCCAATCGCATCAACCCACCTCGTCTGTAATGTGATCTTTCACGAAAGAATGCGGGATTATTTTGAGTGCCTCTTTCTCTCCATGCCAAAACACATCAGATGTCACATCCAGACTGAATCGGGAATCGTTTGTAAACAGAATTTGACTCCAACAACGTTGCCTCCAAACTCGATGTTCAGTTCCCGACCTTCTATAGGCCACACAGTGGCTTGAGGTCAACAGAATACAGACCATTTGGCTTACGTGCATAGAGACCACACTGATGAAGCCTATTCTGGACTGTTTGGCTGGACACCCTTCGTCCTGTGGCCAAAAACAATTGTGTTTACAGCTGAGTAGCTTTGCCCGTTCCGTCTCCACGAGCTGTTAACAGAATATATCGGTCATCAGTTTCTGTGTTAGCACATTTTCAACTCTGCTCTTGTCGATGACTACCTTTCATGTGTCTTGGAATCGATTCCAAAGTCTTTCATGGTCACTTCTTGCGACTCCAACTGCGTCCACTACACTTCGTTGTGTTTCTCCAAATTCAACTGTCCCGATAACACGCCAAGCCATGGATTGCGGTAAATCATGTTGTTGTTACATTTTCAAACCATCTTTTCTCAAAACACAAGCTGAGCAATTGAATTTTACAACTGTGGCAGTGAAACAGACGTTTCTGCAAAATCCTGATTTCTGCACTTATTTCCCTTTTCATGTTTTTGACGCATTAAACTTTAATTTATATGTGAAGTTTTCTTTATATGTTTTCTACAGCACTTTAAATTATGGATGTTTTATTTTACGTTACTTATCGGTGTAAATATTTGCGTAATTTCTGTAAAAGCATGTGCTCCCCTAATTGTTTTGTGCAGTGTATATATATATATATATGGGGCATTCTCACAATCTTTTGACTTTTGGGGGAAAAAATCTGACAAAATTAAACTTGCTAAAATAGCATTTTAATCTGATAGACGAATGCCTTAATAATTCAAAATAAAGAAAAAATGGTCAACAGCGAAAAATTTTATTTAAATGAGGTTTAAGTTAAACTTGCGAGTTTAATTTTCCTTACCATTTTACCCCTATAACTTTTTATTTTCTTCTAAATTTTTACTTATAATGAATTTCATAGTACCCACAGGACATTCAAATAAGAAATAATAACAATGTAGTACTTTTAATACAGAATTTTTGTATAACATTGTCTTAAAGGAGTGTTAAAGAAGGGACGGTAAGGTAAAAAAGCAAGAAAAATCATGCGTACAGCATAGATTATAAAACACTTTCAAACACTCCCTGAAAGCTTTAACGAAACTTCGTTACTTAGGGAAATAAGGTAAATAAGATAACTAAGTAAACATTTAAAAATCTGATTTCAGTAGTTACCACCCATATTCAAATATGTATTCCAATTCTTTTAAACAGCCCTGTATTCGATCTGTATGTTGATATATATACTATATAATGGGAAAATTTAGTTTAGCAAGAAAATGCATAACAGGTTGAAATTCATCTTTCAGCAATTTATACTAATAGATGGAAACATACTTGAATACTTTTGTACAGCCCTGTAGCTTACCTAGTACCTTTATTGCATGCCACTATTTAGCTAAAATTTAATTCAAACTAAAACATGCTTAAAACTACTGAAATTACATTTCCAGAAATTATCACCCATAGACGGCCATGTATCCAACTCTTTGCGCGGCCCTGTATATTATTTTATCTATATTCTACAAATATTTCTTAGTACACTAAATTCAGTTCAGCGTAAAAATGCATAATTCCTTTAAAACCTACCATTAAGCAATTTATGCTCATTCTCAGTAACCTTTATGAATTCATTTCTGTAGTTCTGTATATGAACTGTAGCATTTATACGCACTTTATAATATGCATAAATATAGTGAATAAGTAGGTAAGTGTGATCACAGATCGCACAGAGGGTTTCGTTTAATATTCCTTTCAAAACACTTTATCCTTTTGAAAAATCTATTAGTTGCACATTTCCCAACCAGGGGCGCACTCCATTCTAAACAAACCTTTGTCCGAACGAAACTCCGTTTTATATACTATCCGTAGATATATTAGTCGAGGGGATTGGGCCGATAGCACCCGAGATAAGTAGGTGCCCCTGGCGGTAAAAAGTGGAATTAAAATATGTAAGGCTATGGTGCATAATATGAAAGAATGGTCAAAGGGGTGTCGGAAAAAGTTGGAAAACTGCTCCCCGGGTGAAAAGGGCGGAGGTTAGAAAAATTGCTTAAAATACACAAGTTAGAGCCTGAAGGAGTAAATAATATAAGACTTTTTGAAAATTTTATGATTTGCCGTGTTGTCTGATATATTCAGCTATACGTATGCAAAAATTCATGTCTCCAACTTAATTAAAGGCTCTCTTAGAAAGAATTGCTTAAAATACATATTTGGTTTGTACACAAAGGCTGTAAGGTTAGGGGTTTGGTTTGTACAACAAAGGGTTAAACGTAAGACTTTTTCAAAATTTTAAGATTTGTTGCCTGGCCTCAGGTGTTCTGCTATAAGTATGCAAAATTTCAAATCTCCAATTTAAAAAGGTGCTCAGTTAGAAAGAATTGCTTAAAATACGTATGTGGGAGCTCAAAGGGTTAAATGTACGATTTTTTTCAAAATTTTATGATTTGTCGTATGATATGTGGTTTTCAGCTATAAGTATGCAAAATTTGACGCCTCCAACCTAAATAGGGGCTCACTTAGAAAGATTTTTTTTAAATACACATGTGGGAGCTCAAAGGGTTAAATGTACGGCTTTTTTAACATTTTTTGGTTCGTCATTTGATGCGAGGTATTCAGCTATAAGTATGCCAAATTTCACGCCTCCAGCCTAATTAGGGACTCACTTAGAAAGAATTATTTAAAATACACATGTGGGAGCCCAAAGGGTTAAATGTACGACTTTTTCAAAATTTTACGATTTTTCGTATGATGTGTGGTGTTCAGCTATAGGTATGCAGAATTTCTAGTCTCCAACATGTACAGTTTCTGAGAACGGGCTCTGTGACAAACGGACAGACAGACAGACAGAGGAGCGAGATGAATAGGGTTTCGTCAGATGAACTAAATCCTAAACAAGCGCATATCATAAAAAAAAATGAATTTCGAGCAACTAATATACAGTAATTCGGATACAATATAGTATCTGAAATCTTTTCAAATACACCGCAAACAATTTCCCCCATACCATTATGAATGGAATTCTTTTGTGTGGCCCTATAAATGAACAATAACTATTCTTCGCACCGCATATTCAACAGAATGCATATTTTAGTGGGCTTCATAAATGAATATCAATTTTACTATGTTTGAAAGAGAGTAACACCATTAAAAATCATTTGAAACGATTTTTTCCCATTGGCCGTAATGTAACGGAAAACTTTTGACTGTCCCTGTAAATGAACTAAACATGCTACAAACTTCATTTGAAATAGGGAACATGCTATGGTAGAGGTCACTAACATCCAAAAATTTCAGAACGATCCGAGCATATTTACGAGAGTTAGAGCGTGGACAGACGGCCAGACGGACATACGGCCAGACGGATAGACAAACCGAAGTCATAAACACTTTTCAACTATGTTGGAAAGTGTTAAAAAGTGTTTGGTATTGGAAAAAAAGGGATGGTAAGGATAGAACGGTAAGGAAAATTACCACCTATTTTTAGGAAAATCATGTTAAGACTAAGTGGTAGCCACAATGTTCATTGATTTTTAGAAACAGTTGTTAACGTTGGATTAAATAAAATTTTTTTTTATTTACTCCAAAAAGGCAGGAATAAACCCTGAGAACGGTGAGACTACCAATAAAGCCACGATGCTTGAAATTGATATTTAAATGCTGATTTAAATTCTACAGTAAATTTCTCGCCAAAGAATTTTAGATATTATTTCTCTAGCATACTTCTGCATGAGAAAAAACTTGAAAAAAATTCTTTGGCTGCATCTGAAATGATTTTCTGTATAATTTTAGAAGAGGAATGGTAAGGAATCTAAAACCCAGGGACAGAGTTTACCTAAAAATGTGTTCAGATTAATTTTTAGCTACATATTTATATAAAACAATAGTTCCAATTTCAGAAAAAAATTACTTCGAATTACTTCTATTGAAACAATTTTATCCAGACAGCTCCAAACTTCAAAATCAGCATCAGGGACACGGGACGGTATAGCAGTTTTCCAGGTATTTGGACCCCCAACATCGTCACAAGCTTATTTATCTCGTTAATATTGTTGTGCAATCATGCAATGGGGTGTTCCCTAGTATATGAAATTTAAAAAAAAAAAGACAAAAAAGAGTATTAAAATAAAAATTATTATTCAGGAACATGAAAGTCAAAAGATTGTGAGAATGCCCCATATATTGTTAGAATTTTCAATCGTTAATAAAATACTTATTATTCATCCACTCAAGTTCAAAGACATTGTTTTAAACTTTAGCGAATGACACTTTATGTTAATACAGTTTTTTCAAATATTAATTAATTAATTAAATTTAATTAATTAATTTTAGTTTTAAATGGGAGAAAAAAATTTCTCTTATTCCAATTTTCAATCGTTATTTTATCCCCGCCAAACGCAGCTACGATACTGCTGAACGAAGAATGCTACCATTAATACCATCATGGCCATCAACAGTACGTAAGGTGCAAGGTAGTGCTGTAGATTATGCAGTAATATATCTAGGACGAAAACTCGAAATCATTAGATGGACTATTAATTGAAAAACTTGACTGCTTGAAACTCACTGGAAAGGTTCCTTGCAGTAATGAAGCATTACAAGAGATGGATAGAATGAGAAATTATAGACCACCATCAGCTTCATAATTTTGAAACGAAAAAAAAAAAAATCCCTGCCGGCTCGGGCCTACAGGCGGAGGTAGATTTCGATGTTAAGTACTAAATTCTCCAACAAAACTTAAATCAAGATTAGAGATAAAACCCAGTTTCTTCACAAAGAGCGAGCTGTAGGGAGCTAAACTTTTTGTGAAAATTGTAATATACACGAATACACACACACATATATATGGAATAGGTTTAAAAAATGGCTACAAAAAATTCAGAGAACCTTAAAGTGTAGATATGTTAATATTTCTATAGTCGGGTTTTTATCATGTTTTAATACGTTTCTTCAAACTTACATGGCGTTACATATTCACCTGCTGAGGTCCATTATATTTCCAATATGACGCAATATACATATTTTTTTAATTCGTCAAACTATTTATTTTGAGTTTTCATGCTGAAATCTTGCTCTAGGAAACTTATGACGTAATATTCAATTTGTTTTCAATTTGTCAAACTATTTAATTTTACACGTGAAAATTTTGCAAAAGAAAACTAATTGTTGTGGTGAGAATTTTATTATTTGTTTTTTTTTTAATTGTTGGCAACTGCTATAACGAAAAACTTTTATTTTTTTCCTGCTATTGTTGTGTAAGAGCTGGTTTTATCAGAATCATGTTAAGACAGTATTCAAAATTTTGAATCCTCCCCATTTCCACCCTCTTGGGCCGATTTCGCCCATTTTCAATCCCCGCCGAGATATTAGCCATCTCAAAGTTGTTGGCGAGTTTGAAGATGATACGTGCATAATTGCGACTTTTATCGTGCGGACAAAATTTAGTACATACATACATACATACATATATATATATATATATATATATATAAACTTTTTAGGTGGGGGTGGTTTTGGGTTCCTGGGGTCCTATAATGAAAAGTTATGAAGGAATTTTTCAAAAGTCGCATCATGGTAACGACTGCAATAGGTAGTATTTCTTACGAAATCTACCTAATAGAAAGCGAATAAATACTAACAAACAAAAATAATAGTTCAACACCATATATAGAAAGGAAAATGAAAATTGCAAGGAAATTCGCTTTCTATTTTGCCAGTTAATATTGTGATTCTGTCATATGTATGTACATACCGGGTGTCCTAAAAAGGACTGACTGATTTTAAAATTCAATAACTTGCAAACGGTGACAGATATTTAAAAAATTCTTGCAGGAGGGTTATGCATAAGGTCAAAAGTTTTATTACAGTGATTTTCGATTTTAGTTCGAATTACAAACAATAGAAGGCGCTGCGATCAATAGACGCTCGATTCCAGGCTCGAAGTAGGAATTGACTTTAATTTTTTTTCTTATATTGCTTGTTTAACTCAACCTGGTTTTTGTATGTAAAGACGATATTTTGTAATCGATTTTTAACCCACTTCCTGATAGGCCAGAATTATAAAAATTACATTCAGAAGCGTGTTTCGGATGACAATACAACATTTTAATATTTTTAGAACTTAATTATAAATTGATACATTAAGGGGGCCCGGGACACAAAAATCTTCAAATTTTGCAAAAATATTTTATTTCATTAAAAATTTCTCTGTATTTTTCTGCCTAAAATGACATTTAAATACTGTTTCTATCTGAATTAGAACAAAAAGTATTATTATTTTTCATTTTGGTTTGTTTTCAAAATCTTTCTTTCAAGCAAGGGCTGTCATGGAAACGACTTCTTGTAAAAATGCGTTTTAGGTAGATTTCGTAAGAAATACTACCTATTGCAGTCGTTACCAGCATGGTGCAACTTTTGAAAAATTCCTTCATAACTTTTCATTACATGACCCCAGGAACCCAAAACCACCCCCACCTAAAAAGTTTATATATATATATATATATATATTGTATGTATGTATGTACTAAATTTTTTCCGCACGATAAAAGTCGCAATTATGCACGGAACGTCTTCAAACTCGCCAACAACTTTAAGATAGCTAATTTCTCGGCGGGGATTGAAAATGAGCAAAATCGGTCCAAGGGAATGGGAATGGGGAAGGTTTAAAATTTTGAATACCGTCTTAACATGATTCTGATAAAACCAGCTTTTACACAACAATGGCAGGAAAAAATAAATATTTTTCGTTATAGCTGTTGCCAACAATTTAAAAAAAAGCAATAAAATTCTCACCACAAGAATTGCTTTTCTAATGCAGTGTTTTCACGTGAAAAATTAAATTAGATAAACAGTTTGACGAATTGAAAACAGATTGAATATTACGTCATAAGTTTTCTAGAGCAAGATTTCTGCATGAAAATTCAAAATGAAATAAATAGTTTGACGAATTGAAAACAAATTGAATATTACGTCATAAGTTTTCTAGAGCAAGATTTCTGCATGAAAATTCAAAATGAAATAAATAGTTTGACGAATTAAAAAAAACAACAAAATATTGCGTCATATTGAAAATATAATGGACCACAGCAGGTGAATATGTAACGCCATTCAGTTTGAAGAAACGTATTAAAACATGATAAAAACCCGAGTATTGAAATATTAACATATTTTAACACTTTGAGGTTCTCTGAATTTGATTTAGCCATTTTTAAACCTATTCCATATACATGCGTGTGTGTATATTAGAATTTTCACAAAATGTTTAGCTCCCTAGAGCTCATTCTTAGCGAAGGAACTGGGTTTATCTTTAATCTTGATTTAAGTTTTGTTGGTGAATTTAGTACTTAACTTCGAAATCTACCTCCGCCTGTAGGCCCGAGCCGGCAGGGATTTTTTCTTCATGATAGGTTTTTTTTTTTTTTTTTTTTGTTTTTTTTTTTTTTTTTTTACCATTTCTCGTATTTAAATTCTTATAACTCGAGAACCGTTTAGGCTAAACGGTTCAAACTTGGAAAATTTCTTTTTCTATTGTTTTACTTTAATTTTGATTCAGCATATTTGAAAAAATATTTACTTTTGAAAATATGATTTTTTTTAAAAAGTTGCACCACTTTTTTTAATTTTTTTCTTTAAATATTTTTAATTTTTTTATAAATTAATATTTTTAAAAATGCTGAATCAAAATTAAAACTTATATATTTCTGTTTTATTTAAATGAAAAAAAAAATTAAATTCTATAAATAATATTTCGAGTTATAACGATTTTAAATTACCCCGCATTTATAATAAATTTTAAATTAAAATCTTTTTAAAAAAATTGAGAAGTTTTATCATGTGCTTTTGTTTACAAATGATAAGATTAAACATAAAAAAAATTCTGAATTTTAACCCAATAAATAAAAATTATTTTAAAATGTGTCCCGGACCCCCTTAATTTAAAGGCATTTTTCCTTTAGCCCGCCATGCGTGATGAATTTCAACATAGTTGAAAAGTGCTTATGAATTCGGTTTGTCTG
Organism: Maratus speciosus; assembly: GCA_963932465.1. Taxonomy (NCBI): domain Eukaryota; kingdom Metazoa; phylum Arthropoda; class Arachnida; order Araneae; family Salticidae; genus Maratus; species Maratus speciosus. The sequence goes on from OZ010797.1 coordinate 445,286,798, forward strand.
TCTGTCATCTGTCAATACGATCTAACTCGCATAAATTCTATCAGATTGTCATGAAATTACTGCATATTTCCGTGTATAAGCCGATCCATGTATAAGCCGAGTGTACGACTTTTCATTGAAAAATCATCCAAAATCGGAAACTCGTATATAAGCCGATGCTAAAAAAGGGTGATGAAAAATTCAGTAAACGAAAATCTGACACTTTTTTGTACATAGACAATAGAAAAAAATGCGCTCTCCTAAATCATTGATCTTCCCCGTTGAGTGCCACGGTGACTGATACTGAAACTGAAAAATTTACGATGTTTTAAGTAACTAGGGGGCTCGGCCCCCTACGAGCTACGCTCGCCAACCCCCGCCCAGACACCGCAGACTCTAAATGCACGCTAATGTGATCGGCTTTAAAAAGATTTCGAAAGATTGAATTATAATTTAAAAAACAGTGGCGATCTCCCTATAAACGTATTTCTATTCATTTCTCTTTGTTTGGGGAAATTTTAACGCCAAATCCGCTGCGGTACTACTTGATTATCCCGTCGACTAATTTCACCAAATTATGTAAATCGCCAAACCACTCGCCAGCTTATACAAATTGATATAATTTTTATTTTAAATAACGAAAGAACAAATAAATTAGTACAACATTAATAAAAATACAAATAAAACGTCGAAATAAAAATAACTTGATGACGTAGACACGTATAACAACATTTCAAAATAAGCTAATATAATAGGAATTAAGTAAACAAAATCTTTGTCTCCCGGTATTTTTTAACAAAGCGAAAAGAAAGTTCTTTTAAATGAGACATTTTAAACTAATCGTTTTTAATCTGACGTAATTTTGACCAAACTATTCTTTCCTAAGGAAAATAGTTGAAAAGTATCCGCTCAAAATATCAAATAAATGTCTAGCGCAATTTCTAAATTTAAATCGTTTTGCAATATTCTTTTGTGTTCGTTTTATGTAATAACTGTAATGTGACGTAAATATGACGTAATGTCTCCTATTTAAGACTTCTAACGCATGTTAATAAATTTATTATTTTACAAATTCCTTTCTCTCTTAAAATTCACGTGTAATTATAGTAGTCCAGGCATTTTGTGATTGAACATGGGCAAAATTGCAATAGAAGCTTTTTACAGAATTTTTTAATCAGGAACTACTGCTTAATAGCATACTAAAAATCAGACAAAATCTGAGCATGGGAACACCCCTATATACGGATTTCAAAATGGCGGAGGGGATTTTCTGGAACTAAGTCAGAGAATATATCGCTTACGGAAATATATCGCTTTATTTTCACAATTTAACTTTGAAGTATAGTCAAAAACGATAAACAGTACACAAAAGTCTACTATTTCTGACAAATTACTGCTTAAGTTCATTTTTACAGAAATGTTCCAGTGAAGAAAAAAACGTATCAATAGTTTTCATCATATTTATAATTAGAAGTTAGGTAGTTCTTGTTACATCCATTGACTTGGCACACCCCAGAAACTGTAGAACAGGGCAATCAATTACGCTTGCACCAGCATCGTAAAGTAGCACAGTTTGTCTTTCAAGAACATGGAATCATATTAAGTAAATAAACTGTAGCTGGTAGTCACTCGCAGAGTATTGGGTAGCACGAGTGTTTTTTTACATACCAGCCCCATTCTGCTGGCTTGGTTCTTTCTTCCGATATTTATTTGTAAGTAAGTGTGATAGCTATGATATTTTGTAGAAGAATCGGTCGGAGGCAAACGTTCAGGTGTAATAAATGATTTTACTGTAGTTACTTTCCTTACCAACATTTGGGGTCTATAGAATCCAGTGCCTTACAGTCATAAAACAGAAGCATTGCTTTTCTTCCAGCCTCAGCCATATCTGAATGTAGGCTTGAATTTGAACAAAATATTTTTGCAATAGAACGGAGCTTTGTCTTGTTTATCTGTTTGAGAAATGATGAGGATTTCTCAATCGAAAAAATTCTGGATGTTGTATCGCAGCCCGTGAAAGCATGAAGAAACAGAAGGAAGTTGCAATTTTCACGACCTAACAGAGATTGCATGTTGAGGATATGATAGACTGGTTTGGAACATGATCCTCGTCTTATGTCACTGCAATAGTATAGCTTGAAGCCATTATCCTTTGCCTGTTAAAGAAGGAGAATCAGCAAGTCGGTATCTTCACCTATTACAGTGGTATGTGCATGTGCATTTTCTGAAGATGAGACTGGAGCACGAACAATGTCTATATTGGCATCCCCATCTGTGTTGGGAACAGTACAGCTTTGTTTCTTAAGCAATTCGCCTATGAGGGAAGTCATTGCTTGCTTGTTTTTTCATTGTCCAGAAACTCTTCCTTTTTTCCAATAAATTTCACGTATGGGCTGAAATTAATATCTCTACTGTTTTTTTTTTTTAATAGCGTCATCTGTGAGCCACATCATTGATTGTTGGATACCCAATGTAATTATCAAAAACCATGATAGGTTTTCCATATTGTTTGACAATAAAATCAGCGTAAGACGTAGCAATGTTTTCATATGTATCATTTTTTACACCAGGAAATGCGACGCAAGAAAGATCCTCCATCCAATATGTACCTTTCTGTACTTTCCACGTTGTCATATTTTTCATTGTGTAAATTTTTAATGTGTTTGACTAGTGCTTGAGCTAACTGAGATTTGTCTGAATTCCTCATCATACTTGGTGATTCAAATAATGCTGCAGGGTACGCACACGGTTCATAACGCATGACATCTCCGAGATTCATTTCACCACAAGTGCCAGTAATCATCATTCTTTGGAAGAGGAGCGCTGGATCTATTTGTATATCTAAGTCATCTTTATAAATACAAATGGCGGCAGCAGATCCTAGAGTTTTCACTTTCTTTGACCTTTTAGCCGAATACCTAAATATATCCTTCCCTATCATTTTGGAGATGATGATCATACCAAATAAGTGCAACTCATCAACATTAACTTCTTTTTTAGCTGTTACGCCTGTAACAATTTTGCGTAGAGTAGAATCAGAATGAAATGGCGATATGTGTTCCAGTACATCGCCCACTTTTTAAATGTCATTGCTGCTCCTCTTTTGTCTGCTGTCTCTTATAGGTATTTTTGATAATTTTATAAAAGTTACACACTCCCAATGTTATTCCTATGGGAGTTTGAAGCTAAAAGTTAGCATAGAACACAATTTTTAACTATTTTCAAAACATCATTTAGTACACTTAAAATTGATATTTTGAATTGAAACTGGCAACAGAGCAAAGTATATACACATACGTTAATAAGAAGCACAGTATGGAGCTGTTTATAGCATTTATTATGTACGTTAGAGGTTAGAGATTAATTAAAAAAGGTTAACATTACAATAATCTTCACAGAGATGCATTATTAAATGGCCGCCAATGGTAAAGCATGTACTTTTCAGAGGCTCATTAAAATACTAAAATTTATAAAAAGAAGCTAAAACTCACTCACTAGTGTTGTATAAGCTTCAAATTACACAAATAATGTAGTAATCCGCTGTTAAATAATCATTTAACACCATAAATATAATCTTGAAAAACACTGACATGACAAACTACTCTGGTCAGATCACAATCACAGCACAGCATGTATAAAAAATATCGATATCTTTGCTTAAAGTCCCCTTAACAAAGTAAATTGGTGATGAAATGTCCATAAATGCAGGGGTCGTGCGTGTCCTGAAATTTTATAGCCAGGAAATTTTTCGGTACCAGTATTTTCTTATAGAAAATTACTTCTTAAATAAGGCGAAATTTCGCGCGTTTAAGCTAGATTTATTCTTCTATTAAAAAATACTGATATTTGCCCTGAAAAATTCCCTAAAGCATATTATTAAAAATGTTCCGATTCCTGGGAAAATTATGCACAACTAGCATTTATAAGCACTGGAATCGATTCGGAGCCAGTTGCAATTGCGGATACATGAAATAGAGGAACGGGATTAACAGAAAGTAGAGAAATTTAAAAGAACTGTATCTCGCGAACCACTGGACCGATTTTGATGCGGTAGGGCTTAAAATGTTCAGAAAGACTTAATATGTAGAAAGAAAATATAGTATAGGGCTTGCCTGAGGCCGGAGATATATCTCCCCATCGCCGGAGCTTGAAAAACTCACCGCATACCGGATGACTGTTAGGAGATCGGTCTAGTAGTAATACAGTTTAGAACGAGTTATAGATACTTTACTTTATCTGTTCCAAAAGCATTATTGGTTGTCAGTTGTTCGATAAAAAATGAATATTTGCAGTCCAAATTGTTTAGTGCTGCCCTCTGTCGTCTTCCGTCTCAACTAAAAGCTATACAACAGCACAACAACGCAAAACGGCATATGATTCAGTCCGTTTTGAAATCCGTTTTTAAGGGTGTTCCCGTAATCGGATTTTGTCTGATTTTGGTTATATTTCTCAGTAATGGTTACGGATTAAAAATCAGTTAACAGAGCTTCTATTGCAATTTTGCTCGGGTTGAAGGTGTATTTACTTTAATTTGCCTGGACTATAGTTTTATGACGTAATTTTTGATAAGTTCCTGCTTTTTGTACATAATTATTTAATTCTAATTCCAATGTTTTTTTTCTGTTTATAATAGTCACGTGTAAATAAATTTTTAATTTATTACACGTATAAATATTTTTTTTTTCGAAGCAAACATTATTGTTTCCGCTGTTTATACAGTTGGCAACAGTTTAAATTAATATCACTTTCTAAAATCTGTAAAACATATCTCTAGAAATGCTGAAAATTTGAATTTAAAATAGAAATAAAACCTCAAAAAAATAGCCAAATTAAAAAAAGAAATACAATCTGCACACCGGCAAATTCTAACGCATAAAAAGATCTAAAAATGATTACATTCCCATGTATAGTTTTTACTGCTATAAAACTTTTTTAATGGAACGATTTTGTCCAACTTTAGCATTAAATATCTCTTAAAATAATTCTTCGATTTGAAAACTGTCTGCATCAGCGTGTTTATCAAACATTTCTCTATAATACCACCGATTTTCATATTTTTGTACGCAATATTTTTCTTAATATTAACGAAGAAAGACCTCCTGTCACAAAATATTCAAAACCGGCGGCGGCGGCGGTGACAGCGGTAGTTACTTTTTTTTAGAATAGAGAGATTTTTAAGGAAGTATAATCCTATAATAAATAAAAGGTAAGTAAATTTTAAATAAATTCTCAATAATTACTTAAAAATACATACATATATATATAGTTTTATATAATACTAGCTGACCCGCCCGGCGCTGCCCGGGCAGAAACTGTGCCGGGACTGTCATTGAAAAATATATCACTGGGGTGGACTTCATAAACAAACACTGAATAATATTTATTTGGCACATATGTCAAATAAACACCACGCCAATATAACTATAGATCCATAGTTATTCTCCGGAATGTTTAAATCAGTAATTTGGATTTCAGAAGCAACGCGTTCGCCCGTGCGACGGTTATTAAGCCTACTTTGCAGATCGCTTATGCTGTGTGTTTGACGCCATTCTCGATCCAATCTAGTATTTCGACTTTCTCATCTTAATGCGGCTTCTTGTTCACTTTCAAGCATTCGCCGAGATCTTTTACGGGCATTTCTAACGATATTGTGAAGTTCCATAACTGCAGCGAAAGAGAGAGTGTAAATAACTAAACGCAAAACGTAAATAAACCGGATTTACCTCCGCCTAAATCCTGCCAAATTACTTTACACAGTAACCAATGAGATGCGTTTCTCGAGCGTTGCCATTAAACAATAACAAATAATCGCGATTTCTGTGCCACGTACGTTAGTGTAATATATATATAATATTTTAGACCGTCAGTCATCGGTGAATGACGCGCTCTAAACGGAAAGTTCAGTGTCAGTCACTGGTGACTGACGTGGCGCTCAAGGGTGTTCTCAAATCCAAAAGGGCAACTTTCTGACATAAGTTTTAATTTATTTTTGTTCGGAAATCCATGAAACTAGCTGGTGTTGTTGTTCAGAAACTATATCATTGAGCTGTTTGTTCTATTTTTTTGCAAACGCAATATATCTTTCAGAAAAGAGTGTCAAAGCGGACGTTTTGAACCGAGTTTCCTAGCGAACGGAGAATAAACACTCAAGAGCGGGCGAAAAACGTGTTTGTCACGTGATCCAAAACGCTTATACCTCAATAGGTAATTGATGGATCAAAAAATGGAAAAAAAAACAGTTCAATTGCAAATCGCTTCCGTGGCCAGGCTTTCCAATTTTATATCTTTCCGTTAAAAAATGAATTTGTAAATATGTCAAAACGTTTTGCACTTGTTGAGCAAAACAGTTCAGAACAGCCTTAACGTGTTAATTGGTCCCACTCATTCTATTACTACTTGCTAGTTCATAAAAACCAAACCTCCTATTTTTGGCTCGAATTACAACAAGGAATGATCATTTGATCTTTCAAAAAATGTTGTATCAATAATGCGATGGATAGAACTAGAGATGCTGCTATTTTGAAAGAAGACGGCGATTGTGATGATAATGAATTAGACACTGTCTATATCCATACTGATGCATCAATGAAAGAAAGTGATTTTAAGGAGTTGCTTGAAAATTCTGATAATAATTTGGATAGTGAATGAGGATTGGTAACATTTTCATTGAAAAAGAATGGAATTTTAAAATATTTACAGAAATTTGTAAGTATTTTTTGTGTTTTTTATATTTACTATCTTTTTTTTTCATTTTAGAAAATCAATTTTTTAAATTTTCTTAGACTCGTGTATAAGGCGACCCCCCTACTTTGGAGCCAAAAAATGTCCAAAAATCCTCGGCTTATACACGGAAATATACGGTATATGTGTTATTGGGGTTTCACAATATGATTTTCGATACTGAAAATGAAATGTGCAGAATTTGCGGCTCATTTACGGGGACATTCGAAAGATGGGGAAAATTCGTTTGCTGTGTATTTTAATGATATTACATTATTTTAAACATATTTAAATTTATCTATATAACTGACGTGTACTAAGCTTACGTGTATGCGCGTACTATAGTAGGGTGTGCATAGAATTTATCGTTCACTTACATGAGAGACACAAAAGAGTTTGCCTATAGTAGAACTATTGAAGCCTATGGACAATAATTGCTGGAAGTGAGTTTTCAGCTGTAATACGCGTTTTTAAATTTAACTTAAAAAAAATATTACTTGGTGTGTACAAATTCTATAGATCCTTAGGACTGCACAAAAGTTCTCAATCCCATTTTCGTTTATGGACCGAAATTCCGAAAAAGAATTTTCAGCTGTGCAATGCTTTTAAATGAACTAACTTTTAGCATACTATGTAATATACATGCAAATCTATAGATCATATACAGGGCTTCACAAAAAAAATTCGGATATTTTTCCGACTATTGATGGTAATTGCAGAAATTAGGTTTTCAAATGCGTTACGCGTTTTCTAAACTGTGTATTTAGACATCATGTTTCATCTTAATAAACTGTGAAGTTTTGTTACAGTGTTCTCAATGTGTTGGACAGTGTGTTATAATCTTTTCTGGACGCATGATTTCTCGTTCGTGGTTTTTTTTTCTTTTAAACAGAAGACAAAACTGCATACTTATTAAGCGTACAAACTTAACGCTGGAATCGGGCGTAAATTAACACACCTGCGCCATCTTGTGGACGGGGTTGATAATCCACATACGCGGGCTTTTAGTGTGACGTCATATATGACAAAATATCTACCATCTGCGCACATTTTCTAAATCTTTAGTCACTCATGGTACATGAATCTTATTTACCAGATTTATTGCAAAATAATGGCGTAACGAGAAGGAGGCAGCATCTAGATGCACTTGACACTACGAAATTTTCTTCGCCTTATCTAATCAAATACCAAAGCGTTATAAGTAAGCGAACAAACTTAATGCTGGAATTAGGCGTAAATTAACACAGTTGTGCCACCTTGTGGACGGAGTGATAATTCACATACGCGGACTTTTAGTGTGGCGCGCATTTTCTAAATCTTCGGTCACTCATGGAAATGAATTTTGTTTGCCACATTTTTTGCAAAATAATGGCGTAGCGAGAGGGGCATCCAGACGCACTTGACACCACGAAGTTTTCTTCGCCTTATCAGAGGCACTTCAGTTATTAATCAAGGTGAAAAAAACTTTACAATTTTAGTGGTGTCAATAAGAAAACAGTTAGGTATCTACCTATAGTTCATACTCCATCCGCTACGTGGCGCATGACCTTGATTGATGTGACCTCACTTTTAATCTTGCGGTTACTTCTCCCATTTAAGATAGGACGCTTACTTATATTACTTTGTCAGATACTTTTCAGCTATTAATCAAGGTGAAAAAAAATTTATAATTTTAGTGGTGTGAAGTAAAAAAAGAGTTGGGAATCTTTCTGTAGTTCAACCCCATCCGCTACGTGGCGCGTGACCTTGACTGATGTGACCTGCTCTTTAATCTTGCGGTTATCTCTCCCATTTGAGATAGAACGCTTAATGTATATGCAGTTTTGACAGAAGATAAATTATTTAGTTCGCCTTATTTCTCCGAAAACGTACATAATACGCACAACAATTTCTTTTAAAGTAGTATGTTTTATATAGTATGGAGCCAGCGGCGCCAACATTATGGGCCCATGGGGCGCGAGCCCACCCAATAATTTGATATTTCCGCTTACCCAATTTCAATCGATTTAATTCATAATTTATTTTTTTAATTATTTAATAGCTGAAATGAAATCTGCTTTTATTAACGTTCTCAAAATGGTTTTGTTTGAAAAATAGTAAGGGCATAAATTAGTCATACCGGAGCACCGAAAACCCCTTTTCAGAGGACATATAGTTAAATTTCTCACGAAAACAAATTTCCTGCATATTTTGCTATCTGTTTTGATGTCTTGAATTGATAAAACACTGGGTAACTAAAACGGATGTTTTTCTTGACATTTGGTTTTTAGGCAATAGTTAGCAATTGCAATGTTATTTAAAATAAATATTAATGTATTTATAAGGAAGAACTTATAAGAACATAATTTTATAAAATTATTTATAAAATTATAATTAAATTATAATAATTTAAAAACTTGCTTAAAAAAACAGTAATTTAATTTCTAATTACCGTCTTCCTCGCTCCTCCCCTCTCTCTCTCTCTCTCTCTTTACACACATACACACTAAGGGGAAAAAATTATATGCTGGGCTGCCACCGGCGACTATTTTTCTATTCTATTACCTATATATTCTATCTATTTAAAAGAAATTAATTTTGTAGTATATTTCTCTCGCAAATGTTGTCGAACTGTATGTCAATAATTTTTATTTTGAGAAAGTGGCGCGAGGTAGAATTAAAAAACAGCCGCCTGTGGCAGCCCTGTATATGTGTTATTTTTCTCAAAAGTTTTGGAGCCCACCTAATATTTTTAAAAAGTTGGTGCTATAGGTATGGACACTCTAAACCTAGCGATCAATTAAAAAAGTTGGAAATTGCACGTCAAACGTGGTAAATGAGATGTGTTCGTACTATAACTAGTTTTATAAATATTTTTTGCACCGCATACTATACTGAATGATATCTTTGTGCACTTCATAAGTGCATAACATTTTCATTCTGTTCGAAAGGCTGTAACACCATTAAAATGCACTTGACATATTTTTCCCCCATTGGCCGTAATGTAAGGGAAAACTTTTGACTGTCCCTGTAATTAAACTATACATCCGATTTTAATAAAATTTTAAATGACTCGACAAAATTTTACAACAATTATATATTTAAAATTTCAGACCATTCGGTTGAGTAGATTTTGCTCTGTTATATGCGGACGGACAGACAGATGGACAGAACGACGACTATGGGTGCTACGTATTTATATAACTACGAACGCACCTAAAAAGGCGTTATTTATTAATTTATTTGGCAACTTACCGACGTGCATTTTCATTGGGAGAATTACAACATATTTCTACAATTGTATGAAAATCGCATGAATTTTATTTAACCTACTTTGTAAATGTGATGTCCTCCTTATTATAAAAAATTTAATATAGTTAATATTATGAATCTTTTCAACTAATTAAAATATCTTTCAATTACCTTTCAATCCTTTAAAATAATTTTCCCTTAAATAATTCGAAACATCTCGTGCAATGTAAATGCAACACATCGGGTTCAACTCAGCTAATTAAAAACTACGATCTGTGAAAAAAAAAATTAAACAGTTATTATCAAATGAGGCTTATATATTTAAAATATAAAACTCCATTACACAGTCTCAATTAACACTATTTATACCACAAGTTTGTGTATACCTATTTCTACCAAAATGTGTTTTTTGACACCTTTGCACTTTAACTAGGCAAATAATTGCCAAAACTGTTGGGATTTCATATTATGAGTTAAATATAGATAATTTGAGCGACATATATATTAATACATTGATGCATATTTATTAGAGATTATTTAATCAGGTTATAAATTCTAGCTTAATTCAACAATCTACAAAATATAAATATACATAAATGTAATCAAACATGTTTTACGTCAATAGGAACAATAATTAAAAAATATTATCTTCTTCATTTTTTTAATTTTTAATAGAAAATCAAACATTTTAATATTATTAACCGAACAAACTTTCAGTCTCGTATACAAAAATTCAATCTGTATTAACAACAAAAACAACAACAGTAATCATAAAAACAGCAGTGTAATAAAATTCTTTCCTTATCCAATACCACAGTTTTTACACGAATGAAAACAAAATTCATGTGTATTGAACTCACTACGAGAATGGCAGAACAAAACGAAACGCGTTATTCAATTTTTTAGATTTTTTTAGTAATGATACTAATTAATGATACTAATTGAATGATACTAAAATGCAACATGACGGAAAACAAGCGAATATTACAGTTATGCAGCAACTCCTGTATTTTCCGTTACAACTGAAATCCGGATTCTCTAATTTCAATGTAATAGATACGAGGCTGTAAAATGGTGTTGATATTCATATGTAAAATTGTTTAAAATTTTAAATTGTGAAATCCTTAGAAATTAGAAATAATGAAATCCTTAAGGTGTCAAAAAAACCTCATGGTAGAAATAGGTATGCCATGTGCATATTTTTATATCCAGAGTGAGCTGGAGGAAAATGATATCGCTGAATTAATTTAACAACTATTGTAGGAAAAAAAAAATTAGTTGCGGAGAAATTATTAAACTTATGTGTTTTTTTACACTTCTTGGTAGAAATAGTGTTAAAGTAATTTTATGTTTACGGCTATTGTTATACATCTAAATGACGTATAGATCATTCAGTATTTATTTATTTTAAAGCACTCAACCGAATGATAGTCTAAAGGAACATAAATCTATAGTATAATAGGAAGATAAGTTTTAACTGCACGAAATAGTGCATTGTTCCTGCTTTTTCACAGAAGATAAATTATTTAGTGCGCCTCATTTCCGCAAAAATGAATATGATACGCACAGCAATTTCTTAAAACTTAATTTGTGCCACACAGCATGGGGTATCTCAATCTAGCGAAAAATTACAAGAAGCGTTAATTGTTAATTTCTCTATTGCAACATACTTCAAACGCACGCATTACAAATAAGAAACAGGAAAATCATCGTCGACTCTTTTTCAGAAGGTCCAGTTTCCGTATTAGAAGGGTGGTTGAAGGTAGTGTCCTGCAATGTATGGTTACCCGATTTAACCGAATCTGGATAGGGTTCGAGTTAACCCTATTTTCTTTAGGTTCGGGTTGTGTTGACTTCAAACTTCAAACGGTTTCAGGCTGAGTTTTGATTTTTTTTTTCGGGTCCGGTTCGGGGTTGAACCGACATTTCAAAATAAAGTTTTCAATATATATATATATATATATATATATATATATATATATATATATATTATGAAAATCTATATACAGTAGAACCCCGCTAATCCGAACTAATTGGGACCGGTGCCAGTTCGGATTACAAAAAATTCGGATTACCCGAAATTTTGATAAAAATAGAAAAGAAAAAGATGCGTGCTATGAAAAATGTAAGCTATAAGTACTCAGTAGTATAGAAAACATCTTGCAATCCGGCATCCTGGATAATTCGGCACGAGTTAAAAAAAATAGTATTCCTGTTTAATCACTCCAGGTGTTTATAATAATCCAATGGAACTTCAGAATGAGGAATTATGCAACAACACATTACAAAAGGTTCAAAATCGCGAATCTATAAATAGCTCAATCACCACGTCGACGAGGGGTAAAGAAAAAAACATTTCTGTAGATAATTTGCGAAATCAAACTGTTGAAAGGAAAATTAATTTTTTATGATCGGAATTAAACACTTTCTGCATTTTAGAAAAGAATTTTATAGTGACTGGCAAACAAACAGATAATCGAGATTTTTTTCATGATGGGTTCTACGAGTAGGCCTACAGTGCATGTTTTCGTTTTATATTCGTGTGCTAATGTTCTACTTTTACATTATTGAGTATTTTTTTATTCTGTTTTTTAATCTGTTCAAGTATAAATTTAGAAAATAAAATCGGTTCGGATTAACCGAAATTTCGGATCAGTGGGGTTCGGATTAGCGGGGTTCTACTGTATTTGAATATTGAAGAATGTATATTTCTTCCTTTTTACTCAAAAAAAAAGATAAAATTGATACCACGGATATAGCTGTAGGCTACCTTTGCATAGTTGTAATAAAATATGGATTAATTTTCTTTCACCTCGGTCTGGGTCGGGTTCGAGATTTGGCTTTGAGCAGAAATTTCAGACTCTGTCGAGCAAGACTAGTAACAAGTCGGAAATTGTACGTCAAACGTGGCAAATGAGGTGCGTTTAATAAAAACATGAAATGAACTAAATTAAGAACATTTTTATGCACCTTATTTTATGCACCAAGACAATTTATATATTTCAACAAAAAATATATAAAAAAGTAACAAGTAAGAAATATTAAAAATTAAAAAGTGTAGTTCTAAAAGCTTTTTTCAAAATAAATAATGAAACAGTTTTTCTATTTTTTTTCTCTTTAGGGAGGCAGCGCCCTCTTCAACCCTCCCTTTACGACAAATTTTAAATGCATGGACTTAAAAAGAAAAACAGAAATAAAAATTACACTTTCAATGAAAGTTCCAACCGGTTAAAAAATTAAAGTGTACAAAATCGAAAAAGTACAAACACACAACATCAGATATAAACCTCAGGTGTCCTATGTGAAAATAAAATAAAATGAAGTTAAAAAAAAATGCAATTTAACAAATTACAACGACCATTTGGAAAATGATTTTTTCAAAGACATAAAAAATAGCACGGAGTTGATCATACATTACGTACGCCATGAATTAAACATTAATAGTGTTATTACACGCAAAAATTGCAAGCGACAAAAATCGCCTGCGACTCGTACCACCTGAGACTTACCTGAAACTTATGTCCTTATGTCCTTACTCCAAGCATTTCATTGGCTGTTCGGGAAAAGGCTTTTTCATCGTCAGATTTCCAAGAAATCTGACAAAAAGAAATTTCATTCTTAAACTTCTAAACATCCCACAATATTACTTTTTACACCATCATATAGAGAAAAAAGTGTACTTTTAAATGCAATTTGTTTGAAAGCTGTATCTCAATTTATTTCTTAGTTATAATTTTTTTTTGTAGTTTTTATTACTTTTTTGTCATAGTGGCAACAGATCTCTGTTGAAAGTAAAGGGAAATACATATTACTGTATAGACCAATCAGAAAACGAATAAAATGCGGATTAAACCAGTAAAAACCTTCAGATATGCTTTTGATTTCCCATCCTGACGAGAACAATAACCATTTTTCCAAATGGTTAATAATTAAAATACAAACGATAAATCCGTAAAATTTTCATTGCAAATTAAATAGATTTCTTTTTCCAAAATCAGACACAAAACAGTTTAGCTAATTAAACTTGAAAACACAGGGAGGGGCAATGCTCTCCTCTGTCCTTTGCCAAAACGTTCATGCAGCATGTTGCATCTCAATCTAGCGGAAAATTACAAGAGGCGTTAATTATTAATTTCTCTGACGCGTCGGTCGTACAGTTAATGCACGTGTCAGAAATAAGAAACAGGAAAATCAGCGACCACTTTTTTTTTCTTACAGCGTCCAGTTTCCGTATTATAAGGGTGGTAGAATGTAATTTTAGCTGTAGAGGAAGTGATCTATGTACCCTACAGGGTGTTTACAAGCGATAAATTAAAACAAGAAAAGCTACGAAATACCTGTAATTGACCAGTGTGATTTCGAGAAATTTCCTGGTCCAAATTCCAAACACAAATTAGCCTGCCAGGCTTAAAAAACAAACAGATAAGAGGATTGTAGAAATTAAGATCGATTGATTAATGTGTTTTTATATTTTTGTTTAATTGTATTCGTAGAAATGTCGTCGTTCGGAATACATTTTCAAAAATTTTAATGAAATTGCTTTTTAATAAACCCGTTCTACCATAGCTATTTATGGGAGAATGTATTTACAATTTTGATTCCTTTTTTCTTTTTTGAAAGCCATATGTACCCATTCCTTATTGAAAAACGGGTTGCAAAAAACTAGAATAAATTTGAGACCAGTAGAGCCGAGCCAGACTTTCGCACAGCAATTATTGAGTTTATTTTAGAATCTGATACATTTTTCATTATTTTATAATGAACTATTTTTTTTAACCAAATAACTTCTTTTAAGGGCAGTTGGAAGTCAAATTCGTGAAAAACTCATTTTTTCTATTTTTTAATATTACTTTTGCTGCTACAACAATAAGAAATTAAAAAAACGTAAGTAATTCAGTTTCTTTACATCATATATAAACATTACATACGTAAACTTTAAACTCATTTTTCTCAAAGTGTTGCTTTTTGAACTTCGGTGTACCTTTTTATAGAAACTACTACACATAATTGTTTGCAATCTTGCCAGAATATTTCAGAGATTTTCCTGATCAGTCTGAAGTGAACTTTTGTTACAATTTTTTTTTTTTTTAATTTTTCTTTGAAAAAATGCAAGTTTTTTTTTTCTTTCGTTATTTAAAAGTAGTTTTTATTCCAGGTTTAAAAAATATATACAGTCGGACCTCGTTATCCCGACACCCGGTTTTCACGTCACTCCGCTTATCACGTCAGTTTTTCAAAGTCCCAATTTTCCGTATATGATTTTAATGTAAATAAACTCCGGATTTTACGTCGTTGTATAATGTTCAACTCCGGATATCCCGACGGTTTAGAAAAATTGTCCATTTTTCATAATTCATCTTATAAGCACGGAAATTAAGCGGTAAGAAATATCTTAACCAAAGTTTTCACAAAAGTGTCTAAAATATCCATTGAGACAAATCAGAAATTTTACTTCAATCCTGTATCTGAATAAATGAACCCAGACTCTATGAATGGCCCACTTAATCTCCAGATAGACGTATCATTCTACTCGCGGTCTTTTTGTTCTGGTCAGGTGGCGCTCTCTTTTGGTTACAAGGCATTTTTCATCCGACTAAAACCGAAGCATTGCATTTCGTTGAAACGATCAGAAATTATCTAACAACATCTATTTCTGAAACAACGAATATGGATTACAATTCATTGTATAATATTGAAAAAAGAATTGTAGGACGCACATCTAGGGATAAGCAAACCTTAATTCATTAATATTCCATGTAACAATAAAAAAACAAGTCACCATAAATATGATTTTTATTCTTTTCAATTTTGTTTTTGTATTTATTTTGTTTAATAATAATGTTTTATTGCTTAAAACTGCAAGACTAGTTATGAATTTCAAATGGTCTTAAATTTCTTAAAAATACAGCTTTTTATAAACATTTTTCTAAAATTCCGGTTACCGCGACACCCCGCTTATGACGACACTTTGTTCTGGTCCTTAGAGTGTCGTCATAACGAGGTTCGACTGTATATATATAACTAAAGAATATCTGTTTATAAAGTTGACTTCACTTTTCTGGGAATGATTCATATTATGTACAAAAAATTTCAAGTGCGTATCTTTGGTAGTTTTTCAGTAAAGGTACATTAATTAAACATGATAGGTGTAGGGGCTTCCAACTACCCCGACATCTGACTGCACTATGTCAAAACTCTGTTAAAAAACCTTCCGTATAACACCCCATTCATCGTTGTGCGTTTTATATGTGCACAGAAAAGGCATTGTTGAAATCAGAAATCATATGTATGATGATACTTGCTGGAACACTATTCAGCAATAGTCAGTTCCCTCATCGTTTCGTTTAGAAACAGATCATTTTGCGTATTCCTATAATATTAATTTACAAATATATTTTTATAAAATATAGTTATGAAATTACAATTGTACTAATTATATATATGGGTAATATAGGAATGGAGATTCCTAATAAAATTATTGATGTAATTATATTAAATATATATATATATTAAATTGTTTTATATGTAAATACTTGTATGGTTTCGAGTATGTAAGTTTGGATCCCAATAGATAACAAAAGAGAAGTTCTAACTAGACGGGCTGACGTCGTAACATGACTTCGAGAAGAAAAGACGATTTATTACAGGATATCGTAAAAGCATAAAAGTGTCAGAATAATTTTATGACTAGGGACCACCTAGATTTTATGGGTCTCAAGGAGGAAACATAATTAAAATAAACATATGCGTGGGACAGCTGCTGACTCGAATTTTATAGGTCGAGCCAAGCACCCTACAAAATTATCCCACAGCCAATAAGGAATGGGTCTTAAAATTGATCCGCCTACCAACAAGGTATGAATTTTGGAAGACAAATTTTTGTAAGAAGTCAGTCTTAAATAAATATTCGGAAGATGTAATACCTTAGCAGCATTAGCGGAGCTACAAAAAAGATGGAGGATGGATCCTATGATGATAAGATAGCTCTATAGCGTCAACCAAAGCGAGGATGTATGCGGCCCGATGCCTATCTCGTGTTGCCGCATAAAGCAATTCCTGTTGCCGCAAATTTGAGTAGAAGTCTCATCAAATTTTGGAATCTAATGCCGTTCGCTTCGATTGCTCTGGAGATCGATGTGTGAATGCAACTGAATCATCTAATACAAGGTACACTTCTAATTTTCTTTACCCACAATTTAGTTACCCATTATCTTTATTCAGAAGATTGAAAATAAAACGGTATTGTGATGACATGGGATCCAAACCAATAAAAATGAGGTTTTTAAATAATAAAATTAAAATGAGAAATATCATTTTTTATGATTTAAAATGAGAAATAAAATAACGAATTTTGCTAGAATTTTAAAATTCATGTATAATCTAAAACTATGAAAAGCAGCCTCAAATTCTGCTTATTTTCTTTTAGTAAAATATATGTTATTGTAAATATTTTTATGTTTAATTTAATGTAAATAAAATTATTTAGTCAAGAGTTAAATCTCTGTTTTTCTTTTAGTGTTAAAAATTTAATGTGCGTCATTTTTCCTTTAAAAAAAATTTGAGCATAAATTCATAGGTGGAAGAGCCCTCGTAAATATTCACAACGCAAGCTATTTCATTTATTTTTGTAGTAAATTAATTAGTTAAATAATTTCCAGTGCGCGAATGTTTATTAAAATTTTGGGTAATAATTCGCGTTGCTCTTTCACTAGAATTAAGGATTATTTTACGATCACTTGTTTATGACAATTCATTTCGGTATATTTAATTTATACCAAGTATTTTATGTGGTAGCGTGGTGGGATCGGTATGGACGCTAAAATTATAGTGAAAATTAGACAGGTAATAATTAGGTGTAGATATCTGTCCAGCAATACTTAACCTAAAAGTATCACGAAAATTCAGTATGATCTGGGCAAAAAATCCTATCCAATGATGCCTCCATTCATCGTTGTACACTACATATTAGTTAAATTCAGTATACGATATCAGATGCAGGGCAAAAAATCCCATCCAATGATACCTCCATTCATTGTTGTATGCTACATATTAGTTAAATTCAGTATGCGATATCAAATTGTAAAATATATTAGTAACCAGAAAAGTTATAGACATTTTTAATTATAAGAAAAGGACAGAAGATGATGCTAAAATATTTAAAAGAGATATTCATATAATTATTCTGGTATTGGTTTCATTTTAACATTTTGATTTTAAGCTTTTTTATAATTCACCAAAAAAACTTAATAAAAAAGGGAGAGCGAATGGGTGAGTTACAAATTTGAAATTGCCCCCCTAAAGAATCAAATGTCCCCCCGGTGGGGCGTGTGCCCCACGTTGGGAACCACTGCGTGTAACATCATTAAATTGCACTTGAAATAATTTTTTCCCATTGGCTGTAATGTAACGGAAAACTTTTGACTGTCCCTGTCATTAAACTATACATCCGATTTTCATAAAATTTGAAATGACTCGACAAAATTTTGCAACAACTATACATTTAAAATTTTAGACCATTCGGAAGGTTGTAACATCATTAAATTGCAGTTGAAATAATTTTTTCCCTTTGGCCGTAATGTAACGGAAAACTTTTGACTGTCCTTGTCATTAAACTATACATCCGATTTTCATAAAATTTTAAATGACTCGACAAAATTTTTGAAGAATTACTGCCAAAACGTCAGTGAAGGCTTACTGTGGAGACACTAAAAGTTTTGCTTTCTGTCTGTTAGTCTGCTTGTCTGTTTGTCTGTCTGTCTGTTCCGCGATAGCTGCCGCAAAAAGCATCCGATCGGCTTGAAATTAACTGGACATGTTGATGAGGTACTCGGACTTAGCTGTATAGTTTTTGGTTAAATTTGGTTCATTCGTTCGGGAAATATAGAATATTTTATTTTGTTCTATAATGCTTTTCTATGGCAAGTCAGACGATTTTCAGATTTTCATTTGTTGAAAGAAATGGCTCATATGAAAAATGGATTTAAATGGTAAATTTTGATTGCTGAAATTTTTAAATAAGATTAGTAAATTGTTCCAATTAGTTTGAAATTTTGTCAATATATTTGCGAATTTTTTTTAATTAGGTTTATAATTTTGGGGGAAATTTTATGCATGTTTTCCAATAATATAAAGCATTTTGTTTTATCAATTTGACAAAATACATATTTCATTTTGTTTCTTTTCTTTCATCTGTTGCCTAGCAACGTATTTGGTCCTAATAATATTCGTATAATTGCGTGTATAATGTTTGACTAAGCCAACGTCAAAACAAATGTATTGCATTTGTATCGTTGCATATAGATGGATTTTAGCCCAGAAATAAAAATAAGCAGTATTTTATTTATTTTATTTATTTTATTCAAATATTTTGCTTAAAAATACAAAAGTTCATTATTTTCATAGAGAATAATGTGACATTTTTCCATAACATTTACCAATATTTCTTTAATTGTTGCCAAGAGAATCAAAACCCGGAATAATATTTTCTCTTAAACAATTTTCAATTGAAATATTTTGACGTGAAACAGGAAAAAAAATTAAGAATAGAAAAATTAATATGGCGGCATATTGGAAATAAAAAGAAAACTCTCGAGTATTTCTTAATATAATAAGATGAAAAGTTTTGAGTAAATACGCATAGCAGGTGAATTAGAGGTCATTTATAGATAACAAAGATGCTGGAATAAAAAGTTCTTGGATAAAATAAAATTAACTATTATTCACGAAGGAAAGAGATAGATGGAAATGCAGTATGCCGTAAAAACAGTTTGCAATATGATGTGCGTTATCGCTCAGATTTAAATGCCCTCATCCGGCCCAAACAAAACAAGCTCGTGGAACTGGGACCGAATTCTTTGACTTCATCCGTGCATTTTTTCTGTAAAATGAAAATGATCTGCTTATATTTACGCATTCTAAAGTAGCATTTGATTGTATTAGGAATTAAAAACTGTATTACTATATATATATATATATATATATATATATATACTTTTTTTTCGTTTTAAGCACGTCGTTGTGTTTGTGCCGAATGTAGCGGATTTTAGGGTTACATTTTTGGCGTCACTTCAAGATTTATTGTCTGCATACGGTTAACATGAAGATTTTATTTTAAATTTAAATTTTATTAATTTATAAAACAAAAAATTATCCTTATAAATCACAGCGTAAAAAAATCTAAGATATACTATAACCATCCGCTCAATCAATAAAAAATTACGAATGTAAATTTAAATAGACTACGGGGGGTTGAAGAAATGCAATTTTTGATTTAAAAAGTTACCCGAATATGTAGCTCATCAGAATTTCAGAACATCAATGTATAACCACTTGTTTAACACTTTTAATTTCTGAAACTTTACGAAGTATTTTGTATTCTTATAAATATTTATGTAATTTGAAAACTTTAAAAAGCGATTTGTAGGACGTTGAATATTACGCAATGAGTGTTAAAAAACAATGACTTGCAAAGATGACGTTGAGGCTCCTGATCTGCAGATTTACTAGTATATTTAAAATTTCAGACCATTCATTCGGTTGGGTAGTTTTTGCTCTGTTATATGCGGACAGACTGAACGACGACTATTAGGTGCTAAGTATTTATATAATTACGAACGCACCTAAAAAGGGTTGTTGACAATATAAATAATATATACCAGTGGACCCAGGAAAGGATTTCAATCTGCAGTCTAATATTTTTTATCAGTATCTAATATTTTTTAGATGAGGTTTAAACTTCTACCGAAAAATAAAGTATAAAAATATCTCCAAACAACATTAGTCAAGCCAGAATATCATCCCGTTCATTCAATCAAAGTTACGATAAAAACTGATCGAAGATAGCAAAAAGGCACAAGCGAGAAAAAAAAATAACAATCGTATTTTCACTGCATTTAGAGGATGGCGTCATAAGCTTAAGGAAAAACAAACAAAAATTAATTAAATAAATATAAATACAATTTAATCTAATATAGCAAAGTCTTTAAGCTCTAATATAATCTTTTAGGCTACGTCTTTAGGCTATACGCGAGAAATTGCTCTCTAACTTGGGGCATCTAAAGGACATGTTTGATTTCATATTTTTCTGTAAAGATTGAGCCACGAAGGCAATTAGAGAACAAACAACATGGTGACTTAAAACGGTATTTGATTTCCCTTTGTATAAAAAAACCTCGTAATGGTCTGTTGTTGTAAGGGACGGTACATATATAACGTTATCAACTTTTTTGCAATTTTGGACCCCCTTCCCCCTTACAATATTATACGTTATCATTCCTCCGATCCCTCCTCCCCCTAATGATATCGTTTTCAATGTCTAAAAATTACTTTTATTTTTACAATTTTTGGCTTTCTTCTTTCTTTACGCTTGCAGTGATATTACAGGTATAGTTAGACATTTATTATTCACATATTTTACTGATTTAACCCTTCTTTGCATGATTTTTTCTTTATTGGTGAAATAAATCAAGGTGATATAATTCATGTTCAAAATTAAAGGAAAAATGGTTAGAAAAATCTTAGTATATATTTATAGTATAAATTTAGCAAAAAACAATATGATGGAAATTTCCATCATCATACAAAGTTAGATCATTACCTTGGTACTAAATAGAAATAAAAGAGGATATCATTGGATATTTTTTATTCTTTATGATAATTAACAAAACAATTATTATTTTTATTTAGACACAAACTGACTCCACATTTACTACAAGAAATTGTAGACATTTAGGATACTTGCACCGGAGTGACCCACCCACTGTTGGCCAATGTTCAGCACCATCTGTTCTTACATCTTTTGGAGGTGGAGGAGCTGGAGAAGCCTTTTTTTGACAGCTATGTTTTTAGGTAGATTTCGTAAGAAATACTACCTATTGCAGTCGTTACCATGGTGCGATTTTTGAAAAATTCCTTCATAACTTTTCATTATATGACCCCAGGAACCCAAAACCACTCCCACCTAAAAAGTTTATATATATATATATGTATGTACTAAATTTTGTCCGCACGATAAAAGTCGCAATTATGCACGGATCGTCTTCAAACTCGCCAACAAGTTTGAGATGGATAATATCTCGGCGAGGATTGAAAATGGGCAAAATCGGTCCAAAGGGGTGGAAATGGGGGGGGGGGTTCAAAATTTTGAATACCGTCTTAACATGAGTCTAACAAAACCAGCTCCTACACAACAATGACAGGAAAAAATAAATATTTTTCGTTATAGCAGTTGCCAACAATTAAAAAAAAGCAATAAAATTCTCACCACAACAATTGCTTTTCTATTGCAAGATTTCACTTGAAAAATTAAATAAACAGTTTGACGAATTGAAAACAAATTGAATATTACGTCATAAGTTTTCTAGAGCAAGATTTCAACATGAAAACTCAAAATGTAATAAATAGTTTGACGAATTAAAAAAAGAAATTTTGCGTCATATTGGAAATATAATGGACCTCAGCAGGTGAATAGGTAACGTCATGTGAGTTTGTAGAAACTTATTAAAACATGATAAAAACCAGACTATGCAAATTTTAACACATTTTAACACTTTGAGGTTCTCTGTATTTGCTTTAGCCATTTTTAAACATATTCCATATACATGCGTGTGTGTATTCGTGTATATTAGAATTTTCACAAAATGTTTAGCTCCCTTAGAGCTTAGTGAACATTCTTAGTGAAGGAACTGGGTTTATCTCTAATCTTGATTTAACTTTTGTTGGTGAATTTAGTACTTAACTTCGAAATCTACCTCCGCCTGTAGGCCCAAGTCGGCAGGGATTTTAGGTAGCTTTCATTACAAAAAGCTACCTATTGCAGCCGTTCGAAAGAAAGCGATTTCAAAAAATTTTGGTATATTTTCCTCGATCATGACCCCCAGACCCCGAAACCACCCTCCGTTCAAAAGTTGATATATATATATATATATATATATATCTGATTTTTGTCATACTGTAACTCTCGTATTTATGAGCCGATTTGGATGAAACTTGGTGTGTACATAGTACATACAATGTCTCGACCGAGTTCGTTGGCCAGCTTCATCCGCCATCTTGTTTCAAAATGGCGGCCATTTAAAATTTTAAAAAAAAATTAAAATTTGAAATGTGGTACCATAAAATTAAAAATTGATAAATATTTTTCCCTTGTGTATTTGACCTTGATACAAAGATTACGGAGCAGTTTTTGTTTTGTCTATATCTTAAAAAATGGCTGAGTTATAGCACTTTCAATTTCTAGCGTGGCTGACATTTTGAAACGACCTGATATTTGTCACGCGATAACAGGCGTATTTATGAACCGATTTATATGAAACTCAGTGTGTACATAGTACATACCAAAGTCTCGACCGAGTTCGTTGGCCAGCTTCATCCGTCATCTTGTTTCATAATGGCGGCTATTTAAATTTAAAAAAAAATTAAAATTTGAAATGTGATACCAAAAAAATGAAAATTGAAAAATATTACTTTCTTATGTGTTTGACCTTGATACAAAGATTCCGGAGCAGTTTTTGTTTTGTATATATCTTTAAAAAGGGCTGAGTTATAGCATTTTGAATTTTTATTGTGGCTGACATTTTGAAACGAACTGATATTTGTCACGCGATAACAGGCGTATTTGTGAACATATTTATATAAAACTCAGTGTGTACATAGTACATACCAATGTCTCGACCGAGTTCGTTGGCCAGCTTCATCCGCCATCTTGTTTCAAAATGGCGGCCATTTAAAATTAAAAAAAAAAATAAAATTTGAAATGTGGTACCATAAAATTAAAAATTGAAAAATATTTTTTTCTTATGTGTTTGACCTTGATACAAAGATTACGGAGCAGTTTTTGTTTTGTCTATATCTTAAAAAATGGCTGAGTTATAGCACTTTCAATTTCTAGCGTGGCTGACATTTTGAAACGTCCTGATTTTTGTCACCCGATAAGAGGCCTATTAATGAACCGATATCGATGTACCTTGGTGTGTACAAAGTACATACCAATGTCTCGACCGAGTTCGTTGGCCAGCTTCATCCGCCATCTTGTTTCAAAATGGCGGCCATTTAAAATTTAAAAAAAAAATTAAAATTTGAAATGTGGTACCATAAAATTAAAAATTGAAAAATATTTTTTTCTTATGTCTTTGACCTTGATACAAAGATTACGGAGCAGTTTTTGTTTTGTCTCTATCTTAAAAAATGGCTGAGTTATAGCACTTTCAATTTCTAGCGTGGCTGACATTTTGAAACGTCCTGATTTTTGTCACCCGATAACAGGCCTATTAATGAACCGATATCGATGTACCTTGGTATGTACAAAGTACATACCAATGTCTCGACCGAGTTCGTTGGCCAGCTTCATCCGCCATCTTGTTTAAAATTGGCGACCATTTAAAAGAAAAATTTTAAATTATAATTTAAAATGAGGTATCAAAAAATTGAAAAGATTTTTTCCTTATGTGTTTGACCTTAATATAAAGATTCCGGAACAGTTTTTGTTTCGTCTATATCTAGAAAAATGGCTGAGTAATAGCATTTTTAATTTCTATTGTGGCTGACATTTTGAAACGACCTGATTTTTGTCACGCGAAAACAGGCGTATTTATGAACCGATTTGGATGTAACTAGGTGTGTACATAGTGCATACCAATGTCTCCACCGAGTTCATAGGCAACCATCATTCGCCATTTTGTTTCAAAAGGGAACATTAAAAAAAATTATTTAAAATTTAAAATGAGGTATGAAAAAATTGGAAAATGAAAAGTTTTTTTTTATGTGTTTGACCTTGATACAAAGATTTCAGGGCAGTTTTTTTTTTTTTTTTTTTTTTTTTTTTTTTTTTTTTTTGTCTACATCTTAAAAAAAGATTGAGTTATAGCACTTTGAAATTTCTAGCATGGCTGACATTTTGAAACGATCTGATATTTGTCACGCGATAACATACGTATTTATTAACCTATTTGGATGTAAGAAGGCATTTGTATAGTATATAGCAATGTCTCGACTAAGTTCACTGGCCAGCTTCATCCGCCATCTTGAATCAAAATGGCGGCCATTACATTAAAAAAATTACATTTAAAGTGATGTGCAAAAAATTTAGAAATTGAAAAGGGTTTCTTTCTTAAGTATTTGACTTTGATATAAGGATTCCGGGGCATTTTTTGTTTTGTCTTTATCTTAAAAAATGGCTCAGATACAGCAGTTTGAATTTCATTATATGGGTGACATTTTGAAAACTCTGAATTTTTGCCTGCGACAGCACTTATATATATCAACCGATTCCAATGTGAGTGAGCGTGTGCACAGGAATTACTAAGGTCTCGACCAAGTTCACTGGTTAGCCTGATCCACCATGTTGTCTTAAAAGGGCAGGCACTTCAAGATATCGCAGAATTCGGAAACCAAAAATAACTTTAAATAAAATCAGATTGGATAAAACTGACTAATTTCGCGAAATTCTCATTCATAAGGATTTAGTATTGATAAAAATTATTATTGAATATTCTATAATCGGTTTCAACTAAATTGAGCTTCGTGTGTTTGAATAACATAAGCTAGCATTTTAAAAATAAGGAATTTGAAAGCTACCTCTTCCTCCCGGCACTGGCCGGAAGGACTTTTTTTTTAATGCAATGGGCATTAAAAAGATATCCAGACATGATCAACTTAAAGTGAACTTGTTCTTTTATATAATTTTTGGCCATTCAATGTTATGATGGAAATTTCCATCATCATGCAAAGAAGGGTTAAATGAAAAGAAGAAGTTAATAAAATTTCACTATTATATTAATTAACTACAGGGTGTCTACAAATTAGTTGGGCAATTTCGTAATTTAAGAACCTCCGAAATATTGAATGAAATTAACTAGTTGAAAGTCAGACTAGTAGTAATATTGCCGAAGTTCATTCATAGATGGCGTTAGGTGCCATAAATGACGGTTTCGCTTAGTGAACGGTAATCATTCTTTTTCGGCATTACGATAATGGAGACGTACAACTGTGCTGAAAAAGCGAAATGCTGTCTTTGGTTTCATGAAACTCATTCTGATGTGCAAGTACGAAGAAATTTTGTCTCTTATTGTAATCTGCACTGAAATTAATTTGATCGACGAAACATGCTAGCAAATCTGTGGCTAGAAATGATTTACCGATAGAACATTTGCAGAGTCACGAACGGAAGTCACATCGAACATTTGTAATAATGATAACCTCGAGCTATTTTTCTATCTTGCAACAATATGTACTTAAATTTTTTTTCCTGTCAATTCCATTCAACAAATCATTCTTTTTGCCCAACTAATTTGTAGACACCCTGTATATCAAATAACATTTTAAAGATATACTTACTGTTTAAAAGTATTTGATAATATTAAAAGGCAAAAAACCAACGTATAAATATGCACAAATAACACACTAAATATAAGTAACTGCTTTCCTTGTGTGTCCGCTATGGAGTTCTTATGGCATATAGATTTTTAACCTTTTTATTTTCGACATTCTTTTAAAAAAATCGGGTCACCCGACCCGCAAGCGTCAAAACCCAATCCAAAACCGATCCGAATCTGAAACAGAAGTCGACCTCTAAAGGTCAAGTCAGCTCCTTTTTAACCACTATACAGATCACAAATAGTGTTGCTAATACTGGCGGATTTTTTTACTCAGAAATTTCGAGTTTGCACCATAAAATTTTTAATACTAATTTTCATTTATTTTATTGACGAAATATTTATATTTATAATAATTAAAAATAACTATTCAAACTTTCTGGGAAGAATTTGGAATTTCCTAAGATTTTATAAATGACGCATAAAATGCAGAAGCAGCCTGTATAATGTTAATTGTTCTGTACAGATATTTACTTTTACGTCCATATATTTAAAATTTTGTCTTCTGCGAGGAGTTCTGACAAAGAAAGAAAAAAAAAAAAAAAAAAAAAAAAAAGCAATTTAACAAATTACAACGACCATTTGGAAAAGGATTTTTTCAAAGACTAAAATCTAAGACATAAAAAATCGCACGGAGTTGATCATACATTACGTACGCCATGAATTAAACATTAATAGTGTTATTACACGTAACAATTCCAAGCGACAAAAATCGACTGCAACTCGTACATATTATCCACCTGAAACTTGCGTATTATCCAAGCATTTCATTGGCTGTTCGGGAAAAGGCTTTTCCATCGTCATATTTCCAAGAAATCTGACGACCGATTTTAAATGAAATTTCACTCTTAAACTTCTAAACATCCGATAATATTAATTTTTACACCGTCGGATAGAGAAAAAAATGTACTTTTAAATGCAATTTGTTTGAAAGCTGTACCTCAATTTGTTTCTGAGTTATTAATTTTTTTTTGTAGTATTTATTACTTTTTTGTCATAGTGGCAACAGAAGGTATCTATCTCTGTTGAAAGTGAAGGGAAATACCGATTACTATATAGACCAATCAGAAAACGAATAAAATGCGGATTAAACCAATAAAAATCTTCAGATATGCTTTTGATTTCCTACCCTGACGAGAACAATAACCATTTTTCCAAATGGTTAAAAAAAAATATTACAGTCTCTTTTTCAGTTTATATTGTTCATTTTAAATAAAAGTGCCATAGACCAGAGATCTGCGCAGGCCTGGCTTGTGCTTTTTTCGTTCACAGCAATCGGGTCGAGACTAGTCTGTAATTATTTTCGGGTCGGGCCTAGTCACTACTCTTTCCGAGCCGGCCTCGGGCCTTTTTTCCTGAAATGACCGGACAGAGCCTAACTTATTTTTCCGTACCGAACCGGAACTGGTATCATTCTTTCTTGTCTTCACGGGCCTAAATTTTCTGTCCCGGTTTTGACCCAGCCCGTATTAAAATCATTGTCTCGACGTGGCCTGGACCATTCAAAGATCAGTAAAATTTGGCCTGGCCCAAAGCATTTTTGCAAAAAGTGTATACATTTTTGAATCGCCGTTATTCTACGATTAAACATTAAATTTTATTCTTTATAAAGAATAGTACATTTCTAGGCTTATTAAAATGTAGCTATATTAAAATACAGTAAAACGTGTGAAAAATAACGGGCCTATGACGGAATCTTGTCTTAATCTGAAAAAATATGTTGATCCATGCAAAATGAATGTACTAATATGCAAGAAATGAATATATATTACATTTACACCTGCTATAAGAAGTGAACTTGTCTATAACGCATTAGTTTTCTTTCCTACGCAACTCCGTCTTAGAAGAATTTATTGTATAGCATTTTTCAGATTTTTAAGTCTCACTACATGGAATGTGGACAATAAGCAGCAAAGGTAAATATTTTTGGTCAGAACGCTTCGTACGAGACAATTTTTTAACCAAATCGACGTAAAAATCAATGTTTTGTAGAAATTCCTTCTGGCCGGGCTCGGCCCGAGATCTTTACTTTTTTTCGGGCCGGGCTTGGGCCGAAGTTTTAACTTTTATACAATCGGTCCAATAATTTTTTTGCACGGGCCGGGCCGGTTCCGGGCCTTGAAATTTCGGCCCGTGCAGACCTCTACCTTACACTGCACCAGTACAGGATCTCTAATGGATCTCTATTTGTATGTAAATATCTGAATTATTATTAATACCATTAATCTATTTACACGGCTTGGAGACTTTAAAATCGGAAAAATTTTATATCAAAAAACCTTCGAAGACGGAATAACATAAGAGAGAAAAAAATCGTTATAATTTAGTTCCTTTTTTACCAGGTCTGTCGTCTCTTGTTTCACTATTTGTTTTCAAACGGATTATTATATCCATTTTGCAGCGATCAAGAAAATTTACCGTTTAAAATAGAATTTCGTCATACGCAGATTCTTATAACAGGTTTTACAATACTGTATATCCCCCACCCCCGATAAATGTATATGTATTACTCTTTAAAGGGAATTTTAATTGTAGAATAATGGTAATTTTAAAAAATGTATTTTTTCTGCAAAAACTGTTTACCCAAGGTGGTTGTTCCTTAAACAGATTTTTGCATGAATCAGACAGGGACGGGTCAATAGTTTTCATACAAGCAGGGTTGTGACCATGCCAGAAAATTTCGGTCAGTGCACACTTTTAGAAAGAATAAAGCACAGGCCCAGAAAAAAGCCCCGTTCGGCCCGGCCCGAACCTCCAGAGAAAGCAAGACCCGGCCGCGACCCAGAAAAACTGATGATCAGACTCGACCCGTCCCGAGTTCGTGTAGGCCTCTAAATGGAATCTGAATATGAAAAACATTTCTTAATAGCTGGAAAATTTTTAAATAAATTATGAAAAAAAATGAGTTTGAGTTGTAAATTTCGTTCAAACTCACAGATTTTTTGAGCTTTCGTTCAGTCCACGTGCGTTTATCAAAAAGTGAGTCAAGATCAACTCAACGTTCACAGAAAGTGAGCTAAGTTCATGAGTTTTCGTTCAATAAACGCGCTCATACATAACCAACACTGGTTGGCAGCTATGCACACAATGCGAGATAAAAATGTTCTGATCTCTGGAACTTTTGTAATTGAGAGAGCTCTTAGCTTTGCGATCGTATTGGGATACGATGATTTTTGAGGAAGCAGTGGATGGCTTGAAAAATTTAAGAGAAGACACGGAATTCTAGCAAAAGTAATATCTGGTGAAAATAAAGACGTTTATGATAAAGGTAGTGAACATTGGATGGCGGAGACACCGAGTAAAATGTTAAAAAGACTATAGTCTTTTAATGATGTTTTCTGGCTTATATATAAGCCAGAAAACATCTTTAATGCGGATGAGACTGCTTTATTTTTTCAATGTTTGCCTCAAAAGACATTAACATTTAAAAAGGAAAAATGCTTTGGAGAAAAAAAGAAAAAAGAGAATAACTGTACTGTAAATTAAAATGTCTGAAATTCAGACACTTAAGTGTCTGAAACGGAGTGTTTAGTTTTCAGACATTTTAATTGTCTTAATTTTTTCAGACACTTCAAACGTCTTAATAGCATCCATTTTTTTGTA
Source organism: Maratus speciosus (assembly GCA_963932465.1). Classification (NCBI taxonomy): domain Eukaryota; kingdom Metazoa; phylum Arthropoda; class Arachnida; order Araneae; family Salticidae; genus Maratus; species Maratus speciosus. The sequence continues at coordinate 445,316,701 of OZ010797.1, forward strand.
AGCATCGTACGTAGCTATGTTTGACCGCGTTGAATCATGGGAAAATATTTGGCTCGGGTGCTGCCCCCTCCACCCCCATACAGCCTGATTTTTTTGGCGCTCCCAATTTTCGTTAAGCTGATAATTAATAATTGATGAAATCTATTACGACATTTTACTGATTATAATCAATATTTTGAACTTCAGGAGTAGAATAAGATTAAAAACAAAAAATATTTATCTGAATATTAGATTTTTTTATTTGTTTTGTTTTTGATATTATTTTACTTTAAATGTTCAAAATATTGATTATAATCGGTACAATTTCGATACAGATTTAAAATATAAGCTTTAGAAATATTGCAAATCAAATTTGTGGGCACTAAAATCGCAGGGGGATGGGGCATGGCCCAGTATGCCCATTCTTTAATCAAGAGGTTCTTTTGCAAAAAATGCAACCCTGCATTATGGTTATCTAAATTGAGATGTCCGGTATTCGGGAGTATCCGTTGTGGAGGTTAATGGACATTCCCGAATAGCTGAAAGCTCTATTTAGCGAATGCTTTTTTAATCCGCAAGGCATATATATTCGTATATTTTTACCTCACAGAATCAGACATCTCCGATTATCGGGCAAATTCAACGGTAAGGGCTATTAAAGGCTTTTAAGGTACATGGATAAATATATGTATTTTTTATAATCTTGTCCTACTCTACTTCATATAATTTAAAAAATAGATTTTTTTTAAATTTTATATTGCCACATAGGCAATTTTACATATATATCAGATGATAATCACAACAGCTATTTAACTATGAATAAATAAATAAATAAATATTCTACTTTATTATTGAGAAAAAAATTACTTCGGCATTTTGTTAATTATATTTCGTGTTTTTAATCTTGTCCTACACTAAAAGTTAAAAACTTTCATTATAATCAGTGCAAGATTTAAGATATTAGCTTTACGAAAATTTCATACAAATCCTCCCCGAAAAAAAAAAATGAAAATCCTTATCATTTAAAAATTAGATTTTTTAAAAATTTATATTGCCACATGGGCAATTCCTTATCGTTATATTTCCTATGAGCTACTAATCCCTTTTTATTAGACATCTTTAAAGCAAAATAAGTATAAAGCCTAAAAAAAAGAAGTTAGCAGATAATAATGACTATGATACACACATGCGAAGCTTATCAGTTAATTGTAATGGGAAAATGACCTTCGAACTGAAAGATATTTTCTACACACGCAGCGAAATCGAAATAAACAAATGATTTCATTTTTCCTGACTGGGTTACATCTGTTTCCAAGTCAAAAGATTTCCACATTAAAAAATTTAATAGCTTTAGAAATATATCTAAAAAATACTTGAGATATATATTCTTTTTCGATGATATATAAATTTCATAAATTCAATTGATTTTTTTTTCAAAAGCGAAAGTCTGTAAATAATTTTTTAATTTCAGCTGAATATCGATTCATTGAAAAAAAAAAAAAAAAAAAAAGACAATCCCGAAAATCCCGGGATCTTTACTGGCAAATCCCGGAATTTTTGGGATTAAAGTTAAAGCGGGATCCCGGGATTGTAATCCCTAGCTAGGAAATAAGAAAGCTTTAGGAGATCTTTCATAGCTTTTTTTTCTCTCTATTTCCTTGTGGTCATTTAGTGTGAGGTGAGATAAGAATTAGCCATTGAAACTAAGAACTGCCATATTGGAAAAAAAAGAAAAAAAAAGAAGAAGAAGAGAATGAACTTAACTTAAAATAGGTCTGTCTTTTTGTGATATTATTACTTTAAATTGCAAATTACTTTTTTGGGAAAAAAGATGAGAATTAAGAATACATAATTTGTAATAAAAGACAACGTCATAAGTTTAAAAAAATATATTTCTAGAATTAGTGTTTTTTCGCAAACAGAATCAAAACTAATTAAATTTCATGCAAGTTTTTGTTTAGTACAATAAATAAAATCATAAAGAAACTAATTTTAGTACTATAAAGAAATTATGAAACTTACTTCAATCGCTGTTTGCAAGAGGTAAGAAAAATTTTTCGATTTGAAATTTTAAAAACTACCACAGTGAGGGAGAAAGACTTGCATCATTTTAAAAGGAAACTCATAATATATCCGACTAGCCATATTTAAAGAATGAAATGTTTCATCCTCAAAACGTAACCCGCCAGACAATTTTTTTTTTTTTTTTTTTTTTTTTTTTTTTTTTTTTTTTTTTTGCCAGCTTCGACAGTACGAAGACGAATAACACAATATTATTGATATACATTAATACGAATTAACACTAAATCTATTGCACACTCTTTGTAGAATTCCCGGGTGTAATCTTCAAGTGTCGTCTACTTCTGTGTCTATCCCGCTCTTATATCCACTACAGCTTCTAAGACACATTTGATGTCAAGCACACACGTCAGATGTATGTATTCAATAAATAAATAACCCAAGTGAATACGAATTAAAATCACAGAACTTCACATTCCGCAAAAAACGAATTAAAATACATGCGTACATAAAAACAAACTTTCAGTTTGAATTACAAGGTATACCAACTTCGAACGAAAGACATCTAAAACGCATGCGCAACTGAGAGTTCCCCCTGGTGGTTATTGTGTCCGAAGAATCAAAACGTCTTAAATTAAGACACGTTTGACCCCTTGAGGGGCAAGCAATTGCGTCTGTGTATTTCTGAATTCCCACCGGAAATTTAGAAAATTTTTATTTCAAAATAAGGAAAAGAAGCAATTTTACGACTTTTTCCAACAAAGTTAGAAAAGCAAAGTTTCATAAATTTTTTCTGGTGCAAATCTTCATTAATCGTAGGTGGGATATAATATATCCCACCGCCCCTCAAGGGGTTAAAGCAATGAAGTGTCTTAAAATAAGACGTTTGCGGATATTTTAGACACTATTCTCAGTTCTTTTACACCGTGGTCATAGTAAAACCCTTATGTATCTTAAATTAAGACATCTATAATGTCTTAATTTTCAGATTAAGATACTTAAGTGTCTAAAATTCTTTCTCAGTCACATATGTGTCTAAATTTAAGACGCGTCTATTTGCAGTGTGTCATGGTTACATACAAATATGACTGGATATCAGAAATTGAAACCATTATCTATTGGAAGAAGTAAAAATCTAAGATGTATAAAAGGCACAAAATCTTTGGAAGTTGGTTATGATTTTAACAAAAAATCTTGGACGATGTCCGAAATTTGTGAAAAATGACTTAAAAAATTGGACAAACGTATGATTGCTATGTGTAGCGAAATTTCTCTTGTTTTGACAATTTTCCCGCGCATCATAAGGAAATCAACGAAAAACAGAAAAATGTTACAGTTTTTTACTTGTTACCAAACACTACATGAAAAGAGCAGCCAATGGATCAAGGAGTGATCAAAATTTTCAAAATACAGTACTGAAAGAGATTATGCGAAACATTATCACTGCGTTTGATAACAATCAATCCATGCCCAAAAACAATTTATGGAACAGTAATATCAGAAATTTCCAAAGCATGGAACTATAATGTCACATATCGTACTATTCGCAACAGCTTTGCTAAAGCTAGATTCTTTGTCAGCAATGAGAATTTGACAAATGCGGAAGACGAATACTTAGAAGTTAGAGCAACTTAAAAAAAAAAAAAATTAGATACAGCTGAGGAAAAAATAGAAATTAACGATGATGTGCTGTTGCTGATTTTCTTTCACTTGATTCTGAAGTTGAGACCTCGGAAACACTAACTGAACTGAATATTTTGCACACAGTGTGAAAAATAAAAACAATATAGCAATGAATTGCTACGAAGACGAAAACGAAAATAATCATGATGCAGAAACTAACTAACTTTAGTATGATGAAATGCTAAAATCATTTGAAACAATGCGACGCGGATTACAGCTTAACCCCTTAACAGTGACATTTGTTTTCTTACAAAAAAATTAAAAATGGGGCTGGACACCACTTTTTCCATACTAAAATATTTAGCTTACTTAATCGAAAAATATCTGACAATCAATAAAGATAAATTTACAGTTACAAATTAGTGGTATCAAAATGCTTTTAATAACGAAGCAAGCAAAGTGTTCTTGCCCGAATCCAGTTCGATCCACATTGTTAAGGGGTTAATGAATATACTGCTGAATTGTTTATTGGTGCATTGCGAAGATGTGAGACATATTATGAGAGAAAACATTTCTTGAAAGAAAAAACTCAGGCAATATTAACAGACTTTTTCAGTTATTAAACTTAAGGACGCATGTGATAACGTCTGGTTAAAATTACTTGTTATAATAAATACGATAGTGTTTTTAAATTTCATTAATTTTAATGGAAAACTAACTATTTTCTTAAATAAGGTGTATTTCCAGACAATGCTCTGATTTCTTCTTCTTCTTTTTTTTTTTTTTTTTTTTTTTCAGATTTCTTTCTGATGGGTAAAATAAATTTTTAAATATAGATATAATTTATATAAAAAAGTGTGATTAATTACTTTCTTTAATAATATTTAGCGTTTATGAATTTAAAATCTTTTTTTATGTACTTTAAAATATTTTAAAAGATGAATCTCTATTTAACGAATTTTCCATGTATCGAACTTTTTGGGGGGATTTTTGGCATTTTTTATTACTTTGAGAAATTTTTAGTTTAATTTGAATGATTTTAAGTTATGTTCATGCATAATTTTATGGTTTTTACTTTCAAACTAAACTGATTTTATCGATCTCATGAAAAAAAAATTAAAGAAATATTAAAAATTACAAAAATAATCTTTGAGTTTAATAAATGTAGTATCTAAATGCAGAAAATCAGATCATATAATTCAGTTAATAATGAACAATACAGAAATATTACATTATGCATACAAAATTTTAAAGTAAGTTATATAAGTACCATGGTTGCCATGAATCTGAATTGCCACAAATAACGGTTCATCGCAAACAATTTTGCTTTTTTTTCCGCCAAGTTCAATCTGTGGACCTCTAACATAACATCTGTTCCATTAATATTGTTGATACAAAAGTGACCATTTAAAAAATATAACATTTGAAAATGACAGATTTTCATGAATATTTTATTAAATCTATACAAATAGATACTTAAAACAAAACAAAAAATAAATATTATATAATAAAGAATAAAATAAAATTCAATTTAAACTACAGGCATGAAATTGTAAATATCTCTTTGCATTGAAGTAAACATTTTTATTCTTTGAATGAAGATGATCTGGTTTTTTCAAGAAAAACTTGTACTTGTATAATTCCAAATTCCTGAAACAATTTTATTGCAGCTTCCTCTTCTTCCATCTTCTTGCAGCTTCCATCAATTAACTACTAAATGGTAATATCCATCTCAGCGTCATTAATATATGAAAGTTAAAACTATTGTGTACTCAGTTATAGAAAGGCGAATTCATTTCGCCGAAAACTGTGCAAAAAGCGTTGTCGGGTTTAGTCACGTGGTTTAGCACAAACCCTGCCCAATTTATCATTGAATAAATTGATTCCTAGCCGGCCCAGATTGTCAGAGTTTTGGTTAAAGGTTTTCAGGATTGGTGAAAATTGTGATTGTAGATTGCAGCTCCACCTTCTGATTAACTTGATACATTATAAGCAAATGAGTATGCCTTCTTTATGGCAAATTGTACGGTTATAACTTAATAATAAATATTTTGTATTCGAAAAATAGCAAATTAAGAAATTTGGCGTGGCTACAATTCAATAAAATAATAATAAATTGATTCAAGTTCGAATAATAGCAAAACGTTTGACAACGGTTTGCAGTAAATATCCTTTGCACGATTACAGTTGCAATAAATGGCGTTCATTTTGGCATGGTGTTGCGTTAATGGAAGAGTACCAAATATTTTTATATTTCTTTCAGTAGAAGTCAGTAAAAGATTTTTGTACTGATATTGCATTCAATCTATATCGGTTTCCTTTTACTATCATAGACAGATTTGTTATCTCTCCCTTTTTTTGGAATCTTATTTACATGAGATTACAAATTTGTTGTTGAAAGCCCAGTGGCCCAGGCATAAATCCGGCTGTGAACTTAACGTTTCAGGTGAGTTTTCGTTATTGTCGAATATTTTTATCAATTATTTCAAATGTTAAGAGAAAACCACGATTTTTACCTACCGTCCTAGGATGGGCATTTACACTAGTATCAATTATAAAAAATAATGTAATAAAAGGTCATTTGATTCATTATTACACAAACTACAAAGATGGTCCTTTGAATCGGTTAAAGAGGTCAACATACTGAAATAAAATGTGTACAACATCATCAGACACCTGCAGATCCTCAAACATAATTAGATTTTCCTATTAAAATGAACAATATGTTGCTTACATGTGCTAGTTTTATTAGTAAATTTGCATCTACATACGAGTCGTTTTCTTAATATGAGAAACTGAAAAATGTACGACAATATGTGAAACGTATCTTTTTCATATTAAAATAATTTTCAAAATACGTACCGGAAAACATATGATACAAAGGTGTTTTATAAAACTTTTAAAAACTTTATTCCCAATTCTGTTAACCATCACCTCAGAAATCCAGCTACCTAACGGCGCCTTTGGGCCTGTTAGAAAACAGAATTACTGCAGTAAGAGCGTATGTGTGTATATTTTTAGCCCCTTCGCGACGACGTCTTTTACAGAATTTTTAATCTGTTATCACCGGTTTTTTAAATAAAAAATAAGTGGTGGGAATAATCAAGGATTCTGAGCACCTTATGCGCCATGTACACATGACGCTCGTCCCGAAGTGTTTAACATTTATAACTATTATGAAATATCATTATCTATACCTAGACACATATGCACACTAAAAATGCATGAAAATATGCGAAAATGACATGTAGATGAAGATTTATAAGTACATACATACTAGGTTGAGCAAAAAGTTCTGGGAAATTTGTGAAAGTTAAACAACAAGGACTGTTCTTCAAAGTAGAGACCGTCATAGTCCACGACTTTCTGCCCTCATTCTACTAGATTCCGGAATTGCTGGAAGTACCATGACGGCTCCTTGGAATCGAAAGAAAAACTCTTGACATGCTTCTTCAACCTCATTAAGGGATTCAAATCAACGGCCCTTAAAAAAGTGTTGCATTGATCGAAAGAAGCCATTATCGGATGGAGCCACGTCTGGACTATAGGCGGAGTGTGGAAGAATTTCTATGCCGTCCAACTGTGCAAACTCATCAACGGCTCTCAGCAAAGCGATATAAGTAAGCGTGCAAACTTAATGCTGGAATAGGGCGTAAATTAACACACTTGCGCCATCTAGCGGACGGAGTGATAATCCACATACGCAGGCTTTTAGGGTGGTGCATATTTTCTAAATCGTTAGCCTCTCATGGAAATGAATTTTATTTTGCCACATTTATTGCAAAATAATGGCGTAGCAAGGGGGGCACCCATATGCATTTGACACCACGGGGTTTTCTTCGCCTTGCCAAATGGATTTAATTTATTAATCAACCTGAAAGAAACATTATAATTTTAGTGGTGTGAGTAAAAAAACAGTTAGGTATTTACCTGTAGTTCACACTCCATCCGCTACATGGCGCGTGACCTTGATTGATGTGACCTCGCTTTTAATGTTGCGGTTACTTCTTCCATTTAAGATAGGAAGCTTATTTATATCGCTTTGGCTTTCAGAATCGTTAGATCTTTTCTCCAATAATGCCGGATCAATACACGAAAATCATGCTGTTCAATAGACATTTTGGAGCCGAAATTCCTGAACTCCTATAGATATACCACTAGTACTCCTACATACGATACAAATTCTGGTAACTATTAGATTAAAAATTTCCCAGAACTTTTTGCTCAACCTAATATTTCTTGTGCATATTTTCACACTTTATGATCCAAATTATGAATGAGTAAAATACCACCGCAACAATGTTTTCTTTGATATCTGAAGCTAGATTAGAAAATTTATAGAATATAATATAAGATTTAGAAAGGACTAGCTCGTTTAAACTGACTTATAATTTGAATAATCATGCCTTTTTGTAAAATATTTGAAAGAAATCATGGATTAAATACCAAATTATATTAAAGGTATATATAAATATTATACAGACATACACACAATAAATACAATAAACCCAACTGGAGTGAAAAATTAGCCAAAGCCAGGAATCGAAATAGGGACCACAGTATACAAGACTGCTGATCTAATCACTGCTCTAACCACTGTGGTCCCGGGTTCGATTCCTGGCTCTGGCTAATTTTTCACTCCAGTTGGGTTTATTGTATTTATTGTATGTATGTCTGTACAACCTTTAACTGTTGAATGCAGGAGTTATTTATGTGTGTATGTGTGTTTTAATATATACTGTAGTATGTGTGTTTTATTATATCAAATTATATTGCTTTTCTTTCGTCTATCTTTACAAAAAGAAAGTATTAGATTCGTGAAAAATTTTGACATCTGGTTTTCGTCGTATTTATACGTTTTAGAAGGTCACGATTTGGCTGTTTTTAGAAAATGTCTGTCTGTGAGTCTGTCTAGTACGTGACAAAAATTTTGTGGGAGCTCTAGCTCAAGAACTAATGCATGGAATTTATAAAACTTTAGATACATTTAAACCTTGATATAAATTGATGATGATTAATTTTGGGTGTAAATCGCCCAACAGATGGCGCTTCTATGCTACATTTTTCAGAATTTTTCTAATAGCTCTATCTCAAGAACTAGTGCACGGATTTTCATCAGATTAACTTCAGATTTAATTAGACATTGACATAGGTTGTTGCTGATTAGATTTTGGTGTAAATCGTCTAACAGGTGGCGCTGCTATACTGCATTTTTCAGGATTTACACGATTTTAGCTATAGTCATTTTTCAAGAACTAATGACGTAATTTCACCAAACTTCATATTCTGTTAGAACTAGACATAAGTTGGTACTGATTAGGTTCTCGTGAAGACATATAACAGGTGACGCTGCTATGCTGCTTTATTTACGATTTTCGCGATAGCTGTATCTGAAAAACGAATGCACAAAATTTAATCAAACTTCATATTCTGTTACACATTCACATAAATAGCTCCTTATTAGGTTTGGGATACTGCCAGGTGTTGCTTTTGTGTTTTTTGTGTTGGGAATTTTCGTTTCAGACATCTAAGAAGGTGGGTGTCGAAATTCAATGATTTGTTTGAAAAATGCGATGCTTGTATCTCGTTTTTTAATGTAATTTATCGAATTTATATCTTTATTATCCTCATGATGGACATAGATTGTCATTTAATTTTGGCACTGTTATATGACAAGGTTATAGGGTAACTCTAGGGGAAATGGCCATAGAGGAGAGATGGCCAGTGTAAATATCTCGTAAACTTGATCATAGATTGCAATATAAACATTGTTCGTATGAAATAGTTCAACGAGTTTATTTATTGCGACGTGCAGTTGTGTTTTTCGATTATAAAAAGTAAGTGTAATTTTAATTGTTTTTCGATTATAAAAAGTAAGTGTAATTTTAATGTAAAATAAATAGTTGGTTGAATATATATATATTTTTTTTACTTAGGTATCTGAATGTTTTGCAATACGTACGTTATGTATATTTTTTACTATGTGGACTTTTAAGGCACGTATATAATCTAATCTTTACTTCTAAGACTAAAACAAAGACGTACAATGTCTATTGACGCTTTAAATTGGGCGACTATCAGTCCTTCAATTTCAGGTGAGATGGCCACATGAAATCGAGGAGAGATGGCCACATGAAATCGAGGAGAGATGGCCACCTTGAATCAATATTTCAAAATTATACTTAGCGATGATTTTAACTAAATATAATTAAATTTAAAATAAATATATAGTGTTTACGTCTATAAATATATTAATTGATATAATTATTTAAATTTTAACTAATATAAATAATATAATAAGACATAACAATTTATTTGTTTCAGAAAATACTGAAAAACGTCGGAAACTTTCATAATAGAAACTGATAAAATTGATAAATAAACTAAATTAACGCAATAAACCTACAATTAACGCAAGAAAAAAAAACGACAATTCCAGTAGTGAAGAAAACGAAACGCATTTAAATTATCAGGTTCTACAGATTCCGAGTAAATAGAATTGGATTAGGATCACTGTGTTGGTTCTGCAAAACAATATACACTGCTCAAAACAATTAAAGGATATTTGAAGTTTTATATAAAATAAAGATATAAACGAAATTTTTTTTGCCGAAAATAGAAGAAGAGAATCAGAAATGCAAATTTTTCTGGTTTTCAAACTGTGGAGTATGCAAATTTTGAGTACGACGTCAAAAACGTCGCTTCAGCGGCAGCGAATGAAATTTGACTTTCAACTGGATAAAAGAGAATGAAGACAAGGATGATCGGCATTCAGTGATTGCTTTGTTTCGATGAGTACGATGTCTCAGCGAAGTCATTTGACAGATTCAGAAGCTTTGAGAATTGTTGGTAGGTTAGAAGGGGCCAAACTCAAGCCGAAGTAGCGCAAGCCATTGGAGTGTCACAAAGTGTCATTTCCAGGATCTGGAACCGTTTTTTGGAGAGTGGATGTGCAGGCCGAAGACCAGGGCAAGGTCGTAGACGGGCAACAACGCCCAATGAAGATCGGTATTTAGCGTTAACAGCTCGGAGACACCGAACCATGAACGCTACTCTTCTCCAACAACACCTTCGCTCGGCTACAGGCACCACGATTTCAACTCAGACTGTCCGAAACCGGCTCCATGCTGTAGGTCTGTATGCTCGCCGACCGATGGTATGTGTTAGATTAACATCAAGGCATCGTCGCGACCGCAGGGAGTGGGCAACCGAGCATGTCAATTGGAGGAGAAATGAATGGAGCAATATTCTGTTTTCTGACGAGTCCCGTTTTTCTGTGCATCCGGATAATAGGCGTATTTTCATCTGGAGGGACCGTGGCAGTAGGAATAATCCTGCGTTCGTGCACGAAAGTGTCAGATTTGGCGGTGGAGGAGTTTTATTTCTAAACAAAAAATTAGCACATTAGGAGCATAATTTCAGAAGGTATAAATAAAAATATGAAAATGTAATTTAACATTAGAAGCACTAAATTTTGAATGTTTATAATTCAAAAACTTATCATTCAAATGACTTGAAATTTGGTGTCTAGGCATATTTTGAACCGAAGATTTGAAATATCTCGTTAAAATTGGGTATTGCCATTGAAAAAAATGAGGTTTGGGTTCATTTTAATATGTAGATGACCCCCTAAGCAAATTTTATATACGTCATTTAAAAGTAGACTTTATTTCAAATCGTTCGGTACCAGTAACTTCCGTCTACGATAATTTGTTGAAGAGTTAGTAGGGGATGTTTACTTTTTTTTTTTCCACGACTGTACCTGAAGTGGTTCCATGAAACGTGTACAAATTATCAAGAACTTTGCCAAGCATGTGGTAAGATTTTACGAAAAGTGCAGTATTGAAATTATACTTCAAATTTTGTTTATTGGAGTTTTCTTCACCCATTTTCCATCATATAACTGCATCTTTACAAATTGCTATATGTTTTTCATGATTAACTATATGAAATGTGTTATTTTTTTTGCTATTTAAATTAACTTTTTCTTTCGTGCATTGGATGCCCATCTCTCCTCGGCTTTAAGGAGAGATGGCCATCTGCCATTTAAATTTCAATTTTGTTTAACACTTTTTGTTTTCAATATTTAATTATTTTTTGCATAATATAATATGAGTATTTGTATAAGAATTTTAAATATGGATCAACATTTCTTGTATTTGCATTCTAAGAATTTATATTTAAAACTTTAAAAACTATGGCCATCTATCCTAGAGTTAACCTATGATAGCGAATTTTGAAATGTTAACATGCATGAGACAGAAGAAAGTTTTGGGGTTGGCACATGCAACTGGTTTAGAATATATCAGTCGTGAAATCTCTTCACGAGGATCGCACTATATTTGCCGTGTAAGGTGCACGGAATGATTGAATTGCAATACCCTTATTTTAGAACACAAAGTTTCGCCAGATTTAATCATAGTGCTGAACATTGGAAAGCCTTCAGGGGCTTCCTAGTTGCATCAACTTCGCGATTATCCTTTAAGAGAGATACATAGGAGCCGATATCACAAAATACTGAAATTGCAGTCCGCACAATAAAATTTCTATATAATGTTATGTAATGCAGTTTTCTTTTTTACATTCTAATAAAAAATATTCTTAGAAGCATTTTCAATACATATTATATTCATAATAACAGAAAAATAAACCAATTAAAAGACTTAAAATTTCAGATTGTCATTTTCCTGCCATGTCACACCGTGATGTGTGCAAAGTAAAAGGCTTTCTGCTATATGTACAAATATCTTTTTCTAGTTTTTTTTTAATTTCTAATTAATAATTTTACCTTATATAACACATATATGTGGAAGGTAACAAGTTCTGTATTTTACAAATAATCTCCATTATTAAAATATAATTGTCACTGAAAATGAATGTCATTGTCCTGGCTTGCTCATTTTAGTTCTTTATGAGGTACAAAGATGGCGCTGCAAAGCAATTTTTCTTGTTATTGACACAGTTCAAATCAGAAGTAATAAAATCATTGCTACCAGTGAGATCTTTTAGATGTTTCTTTGAAAATAATGTATTTAAAGTCTTTGTAAAAATTGAGTAGGCTTTTATTATGTCATTTTTCTGGCTTCTATAAATTACAAATAAAACTCAACACTACACTGAATTTGAGGTTCTATAGCGGAAACATGTTCCTTTAAACAAAATTAAAATCTTAGATCTAAAAAAAAAAAAAAAAAAAAAAAAAAAATGTGAAAAACGTTATAGAATGAAATTGTCATTATCCTGGCATACATATGCCAAGAAAATGACACATAATAATTACATAAAAATGAACTTAAGCTCTTACATTTTTTAAAAAAAAAGTCAAAAGCTTTGAAACGATTTAAATTTTCAATTTTTTTTTCAAAATCTCGTATTTTGTGATATTTACCCATAGATGTCTTGCAATAGATAAAGCCATTGGGAGAAATTGTAACTGTAGTTTTAAATAACTACTAAAAAGCGTTATAAGATAGAGAAAAAATAACGAAAGTAAATATGTCAAAGAGTAAAACAATAGAAAATTTAATAAGTTAAATTTATGAAAAAGTAAAAATATAATAAATAATGTAAAACAATAGTTCAAGACAGGGCTAAGGACAAGTGGCAAAAAAATAGGAGGTGGAAAAAGCCACAGGGCTAACAATAAAAGGCTCTTTCAAAGCAGTTTTAATGTTATAATGTAACAGTCTTTTTATATCTTTTTTATAAATAAAAAAAAAAGAAAGATTTTTTTTAGCAATTTGTAAGGAAATCAAGACTAACTCATCATCCATAGTCGTCGATGCTGGGGATCAAAGGCGTCGTAGTCTTGTAGTTCTGAAATAATTTCCTCAGTAGGTTATAAATATTTTCATGAAAAATTTTCAACAAATTAATTACCCATTTCCTGAAAGTGGGTGGTTTTTTTTTTGATGGTGGAATTTCTTAAGAGCAGTTGGAAGTTCCTATACCTACATTGTTAAATTAATGTGCCTTTTCTCAGAAACAACTAAATATATTTTCTTGAATTTTTTTACATACATAATATGAAGAATTTCTAATACAGATATTCTTTAGTTATTTTTGTTTAAAACCTGGAATAAAGACCACATTTAAATAACAAAAAAATAACTTATCTTTTTCCAAAGAAAAACATTTTTATAAAAATTTTGTACAAATGTTTGTAGTAAAAGTTTACTTCAGATTGATCAGGGATATATGGGAAATATTCTGGCAAGATTCTAAACAATAATATGGAGTAGTTTCTATAAAAAGGTACATCGGAGATCAGAAAGCAACGTTTTGAGAACATTGTGTTTAAAGGTTACGTATGTAATGTTTGTGTATAATGTAAACAAACTGTACTACTTAAATTTTATTAATTTGTTGTCGTAGAAACAAAAGTAATACACCATTCAAAAAGGGGGAAAATAAAGAATTCAAAATATTAAAAAATAAACGACTTTTTTCACGAATTTGACTTCCAACTGCCCTTAAGTAATGGAGAAGCACTACGAACTTTTCTAATATTTTTATTGTACCGGTGGCTGAGATTATCCAAAGTTGTATTGCAGGAGAAGCCCAAAATCCAACATGGCAAATGCAGGAGTTATAAAGAAGAAGTTTCTTGCATTTTGCAGGTGTAGAGTTATATAAAAGAGGTTTAACTGCAACGGAAGCTCCGAGGATAATCACCCTGACGGATTGGATATTTTCTTTTGGAAGTTCATTTTCTATTAAGGTTGCCCCCACTTCCAGGTACTTAGCATTATCAGACTAAGGGATAGTAAAGTTATTAATAGTTATTACAACAAATAAATGAAATAAAAGAAGTAAATTAAAAAATAAAACTAAAAGAGAAAACACAAGGAAAACATATGAAATAAATGAATTTTTTTTGGCGACCCTGTCCCCTTACGGAAACGTGTTTACATTGGATGACGACGGACTGTTAAAATTTTCACCCGAAACGCGTCCTGTGTGTTTCTTTTGTTTTATTATTTAATTACATATTTGTATGCCAATTTTGAAAATGTTATAATACATATTATCCACATCCCACAATTGTAATTAACTCCTTTCTAAACATCGATAAGTAACGATTTGAACACAATACAGATGGAAGTTCAAAGTTTATATGCATACTAGAGTTCGTCCGAGACTGCTCGAACCCGATACCAAAAGTATGCTCTAGAAAACTGTCCATAACACGCTATTGGGTAAGGTGCCCTATTATCGTCCCGCAGTCACTTTTAGGACCTTGGAAGTTGTAATTTTCAGTGAACATCTACCTAATTTAGATTTTACATAGACTAACTACCCACGCACATAGAAACATAGGCAAATATCGTACAAAAAAAATTTTAACAATGCGAAAAATTGTTTTTTTTTAAGTATCTAAAAAATGCAAAAGAAAAAAAATGGTCCCAATTTCGTACCCCCCCCCCCCCGCAAAAAAAAACAAAAAAAAAATCCAATACGCCGAGGCTTAACTTATAACTAAAACAAAATTTATTTCTAAATGAGTAAGTAATTTAATTTACATTAAAGTAAGGCACAAAGAAATGTACTAATTATCAGTGGAAGAATAACGTAACGAAATATTAGCCATCCAAACAAGAGGAAAGAATTGAAAAAAATGTCATGAAAAAGCATTCCTAATTTCGTCCCCTGGACGAAAATAAAAACTGCAAGGGGGACGAAATTGGGACCACGCTACTTCCTAATATGACGGAGCTTCAGTTCCCGTAAGATGAACTGGACGTATTAAAACTCCCTGTATGCTGCTGTCAGCATCATACCAACGTAAAATACATGCAATGAATAAGAAATAAATATTTACAGTACAGTAAATAACGTTCAACAAACGACGTAATAAGAACTCAAGTCTTCTAAAAATAGGAAATTCGCCGTCTTTAATTTATGTATGCGTCTTGGCGAACGAAACTTTCAACACTGACCTCTTTTACCTCCCGTCCCCTGTGCCTTGCGTCATAAGTGGCGCCACTTTCGCAGAAGCGGAGATGTTAAGGGGGACGAAATTAAGAGAGGGGACGAAATATGGGCACTATATCCTACTAATTTTAATTGCCAAAAAGCGTAAATTAAAACTTTAAAAAGAGTAAAGATAAGTCCATTCAACTGTTTACATGTATCGACTCTACTCGAGTCATTTTCAAAACACATAAATAAAAATATTCTAAAATTTCATGGCCTATGAAACGCTATCATTCAAATTTACACGTACTCTTTCATATTATGTACGTTATTATTATTATTTTTTTTAACTTAGATGTTTATTTTTATTTTCGTAACCATTGGGTAACTCGAGCCATAGTTTTGGTAAATTAAATGATGCTGCATCGTTACCTATTGAATTTTCGTGTGTTACAACCTCTATGACTTTTGTTATAATGGATGGATAGTATAGACTGAGAGGAAAAATTACCTTAATTTCATTGAAATTTATTTGGGTGGTTCCTTCTTGATATAATCTTGCTAGGGCTGTGGTTTTTCAACTATATTTAATATGAGCTATATGCTCCTTTTTTCTATACCTAAATTGAAAATGAAATGAAATGAAGGTAAGATAATTTTCCCTCCAATCTATACTATCCTTCCATTATAAGAGAAACCATAGAGATTGTAACAGGCAAAAATTTAATAGGTAACGATGCAGCATCATTTAATTTACCGAAACTATCGCTCGAGTTACTCAACGGTTACGAAAATAAAAATAAGCATCCAAGAAAATAAAAAATATATATAGCGTGCATAATATGAAAGAGTACCTGAAAATTTGAATAATGGTGTTTCAAACATCGTATAATTTTAAAATATTTTTATTTATTTGTTCTCAAAATGACTCAGGTAGAATCGAAACATGTAAACAGTTGAATAAACCTATTTTTACTGTTTTTAAAGTTTTATTTTACGCCAGCAACTAAAATTAGTATATTATTCCAAGGTGTTCATTTGTTATATATGTTCATAACATTTTAAAATTGCTTCAAGATTCATTTTCTCATTTAAAAATCTCTTCTCACATAATAATAAATATTATTAGTAAATACTCCCTCAAATCAACGTTTTGTTTCATGTACTGGTTTCGGAGGGGTCTCTTTTTTGCACATCAATATTTTTAAAGAGGTTTCAGGGCTCTTAAAGCTTCAAAATTTTATAATTTTTAATTTTTTCATAGTAATTAAAATTAGTATATTATTACAAGATGTTAATTTGTTATATATGTCCATAACATTTTAAAATTGCTTCAAGATTCCTTTTTTCATTTAAAAATCTCTTCTTAAATAAAAGTAAATATTATTCCTAAATACTCCCTCATATCAACGTTTTGCTGTACTAGTTTCGGAGTTCGTTTTTGCGCATCAATAATTTTAGAGATTTTAAGATTCTTAAAACTTCAAAATTTTATAAATTTAAATTTTTTCATTTGAACTCCTATCTTTTCTGAACATTTTTATATAACTGTTCTCTTGAAATTCCCAGTAGAACAGAAGTTATGGCTTTTAAAATTGTACCCGCACAATAGCTGAAGTGGCTTTTCTGAAACTTTGAAGTCATTATTCTGAAAATGACGTTTATGGGCATAACGCACTGGATATTTCAAAAACTTCTGAATACTGTTTCATGAAATTTTCAAAATATAGTTTTCATATTAGTTCGTATAAACTGAAGCTAAAATTTCCCTTTTAATTTTCAAAAAAATATTAATTTCGGTTGTTATAATGTTGAAATTTTCAAAATTTTGTATTAGCTAAATACACTTTGTATTAAAACTGTAAAAATATTTTAAATGTACATTTATATAGATTAAGGGTAATTATTATAACCTTAAAGATAATTAGGCACCGAAACTTTCATTCTAGTTGAAAAATTTATTTTATTATCCTGCACGTAAGCTGTTATACGAAATTCCTGCTCAATAAATGTCTGAGAGTTTGAAGCCCCCTATAAATATTAATTCTGCATCTTGTAAGTTTTTTAAATATATGAAATGAAAAATCACATTTATATCTTTCATCCCTCTAAAAATTGTGCTTTAAAATCATATACATTTTAAGGTATTAACCCTCTCGCTGCGTAAGTAATTCTTCGCGATGAGCGTCTTTTACAGAATTTTTAATCTTTTGTCACCAGTTCTTTAAAGCAGAAAATTTGACTATCATAATCGGGGAAATTGTCCTGATTAAATTTATAGTAGTTCTACAACTACAGTTATACTTTATATATTTTAAAGATTCTTGTATTTTATTAAGACTTATCGTTAACTTTCTATTATCTGAAGTTTAAACTTAAAAATTCAATTTTATTCCTTTCTTTCTTAAACTTCTTTATTTTCTTTAGTTAACTTTTTTACTCTTCTAGTAGCTTTGCTACAGTTTAACTTTATCCCAATGGCTCATTAAAACATAAGACATTTCAATTTCCTAGTCTGGGTGTTAAGCTGTTATCAGCTAGGAAACACCTCAATGCTGATTACCTGTTCAGTACGTGTTCAGTACCTGATTAAATCAGACAGAGGTTTCGCTAAAATATAACTAATGGGAATAACCAAATAGTATTAATTAGACGGAAAAATGCATGCCGGAGAATATCTCGGGTTGCGCAGCGAGGGGGTTAAATGTTGAAAATGGTCTTCCCCTTTTTTTTTTTCTTTTCAATTTTAAGAGTCCTGAGAAATTATTTTCTTTGTAGAATACACGAAAGGCTGTTTTTACGAAAATTTTTAAAAAAGTTAAAAAATAAATATTTAAAGAAATTTTCAAATATTGACAAAGACTTTCCTAACAACAGCATATTAATGAATGAAGAACTGGGTTTTTGGTTCACAACAGGATACTGGAAAGGAAGCAGCAGATAACACTGAAAAAGATGGAAATACATCAATGAATAATTTGATATCTGCTATGGACATTGCTAGAAAAAGGACTAGAACATATTTTATCACTGAATCAAATCTAATGAAATGTACAAAATAAAGAAGAAACTAATAAATGTTACTAGATTTTTATGATGAAAGATGCTCGGATAATATGCAATGCATATGGATTTGCATATGTTGCCAGTCTTTCTAAAACCTTATATTTTCATGTAGATGTATAAATATCATTAAAAGTGTCATTAAAAAAGGCAAGGAAGAAAAAACTATGTGTCAAGCATAGACTATGAAACACTTTCCAACAAATTCGGAATAATGTAACAAAACACCCTTTAAGGGGACGGTGGAGTTTAAAATCCTTAAAAATATTTTTTTTTATTTTTGTAAATTTCAACTTAAATATTATTCAAGGGTACATTATATACATTATAACATGCATTTATCCCCAAAAAATTAAAAAAAAAATTTTTTTTGAGAAAAAAATGGAATTTTACGCGATGTGTTAGAAATCTTCGAAATGCCCCATGCGTCTTCCATATCAATGAAAATCCTCAATATTTTTTATAAAAGTTTGGTTTATATATAGAAACAAAATAGAACATCGAATTTTACATATTTGAATTTAAAAGTTAAAAAAAAATTGAAAAAATTTGAAATTTTTTCGAAAAATTTTCAAAATTTCAAATTTTTTCAATTTTTTTTTTATTTTTTGTAAATTTCATCTTAAATGTTATTCAAGGGTACATTATATGCATTATGGCATGCATTTATCACAAAAAAAATTTAAAAAAATTTTATTTTTGAGAAAAAAAAAATGGAATTTTATGCATCGTCTTAGAAATCTTCGAAGTGCCCCCTGCGCGTTCCATATCAATGAAAATCCCCAATATTTTTTTATAAAAGTTTGATTTATATATAAAAATAAAATAGAGCATCGAATTTTATATATTTGAATTTAAAGGTTAATTTTTTTTTTTTTAATTTTTAAATTTTTTCGAAAAAAATTTTGAAATTTTGATTTTGATTTTTTTTTTTTTTACCTTTAAATTCAAATATATAAAATTCGATGCTCTACGCGATACGCGATTACGGGGGTTGGCGAGCGGGGTCAGAACCCCCAAGTCTAAGAAAAAGATCCTGACGATTTTTTTGCTGTTATAGAATGGTCAAATGTCATGAACACGCGCTTTAAGAACATTTTAATTACATAGAACTATCGCAATAAGTTTAAATCAAGGTTTCTGGTTTATTTATCTAAATTAAAAATATATTTAACTGCTTCAGATATTAAATTATATTTAATTAGCAAAATTCGCGGCTTTGCTCGCGTAATACTTGAAATATTCCAAGTGATATCCGTATGTCTAATTTTTATTAGAAGAAATTATACTTTTAGGAATAATTAAAAAATTTCTAATTAAGCCACAATTTGACTAAACTTCATTATTACATTGCTGTCAAGACATGCTATGGTCCGTCATACAAATATGTGACGCTGAATGCATTGAAAAACAGAAGGAAGAGCGAGGACCATAATAAATACAAAAAAGAGAAACCGACGAACGAACCAAACAATACTTACAATTTTTGCTCACTTATACGTTCAAAATACACATAACTGTTCAATAATACATAACCGGAGCTTATTTAAACATTTAGTACACTAATCATGACATTTAGAGTAAATTCAGCTAAAATAAATTTCATTTAACATTTTTTAAATTTTTGCTAAAAAAGTTCAAAAATCAGCATTTGAGCAAAACTTCAAGCCACTTGCATCACCACTTGCCACATCAAGGAATTGTTCAAAAAATCACTTAGTGCCACCAGTGACAACTTTTCCGCACTACCCATCATCGAAAATCGAAAAATAGTTTTTTTCGGCCCACCTTAGTGCACAGCCCCTAATGTCGTTAAAATACATCGCAAACGATTTTTCCTCACAGACCGTAATGTAACGGAGATCTTTTGAGTGTCTTTGTAAATAAACCGTGCACGCTACACACTTCATTTTCATTATTGAACATGCCATAGTAAATATCAATAACACATATCAATTTCATGGAAATCTTGCTATATTTACGCAAGTTAGAGCACGGACAGACGGTAGAGAGGCAGATGGGCAAACAAACAGACGGCAGACAGGCAGACAAACCAAATTCATTAACGTTTATCAAACATGTTAGAAAGTGTTAAAAATATACAGTAGAAGATCTTTATAACGCAAACTTCAAAATGCAAGGTTGTGCGTTATATGGATCAAATTTCACACATCATTTACCTTGTAAACATGGCCAAATATGTCTGAAGCATATAAAAATACATTAGGGTATCTTTATACTAGAGTCCTTGTCACCAGGAATTATCCAAATTATAAATTTTTTGCATTATATAGATCATTCCACATTGTTTAATTTAATTTATATACATGGTTCCACTATACCTGGACCAAATCATTCATTACATTACTCATTTTCAAAAAGGTTTATTGTAATAATAGCAATTTTTTTCATTAAAAAGTTCTGAATTAAGAAGATAAAGTTGACCTTATGTATCAAATTTAGTTTTCAAGAGAGTAGCAATTTTTACAATATGGGAATTCAAGTGCTTCTTAACTGCAAAATTCATTGTTTACATCTGAGAAGTTGTACAGTCGTAGAAAAAAAAAAATTAAACACCCCTTACTAACTCTACAAAAAATTATCGTAGAAGTTACTGGTGCCACACGATTGGTAATAAAGTCTACTTTTAAACGATTTATATAAAATTTGCTTAGGGGTGCATCTACCTATTAAAACGAACCATAACTTTGTTTTTTTCAATAGCAGCACACAATTCTGGCAGCATAAATGAACTCTACACCCTTCAATTAGACTAAAAACAAATTTTTATGCAATTCATACTATAAGTTTCCGCGAAATTAATTATTTTAAAACGAGCGTATTTTAGAGGCTGTATCCAAATTGAAGTTCGGTTCTAGATTATTAACCGTGAGAGCCCTCTTCTTGAAGCAATCATTGAACACTGTTAGATTACAGGATAGCATAAGAAAGTTCATAATATCCAGTCACTTCTATCATAGACGGTCCCTTAAACCATCATTTTGCCGTTTTTGGAAGCATAATTTGAAAACTACTTGGAAGAAAAATGTGAAATTTCGGATTTCCATAAAGCAGGACTTAATAAATCTAAATCCATCGAAAAAATTGTAAGTTGCAATTCATAATTTTTTCGAATATTAATTTCATAATTCATAATTCATATCATAAAATTATAAAAATTTCAAATTCACCTTATTTATGTTTGGGTATATTAGTATTATTACTACAAAAAAAATTAGCACATTAGGAGCATAATTTCGGGAGATATAAATAAAAATATGAAAATGTAATTTAACATTAGAAGCACTAAATTTTGAATGTTTATAATTCAAAAACTTATCATTCAAATGACTTGAAATTTGGTGTCTAGGCATAGTTTGAACCGAAGATTTGAAATATCTCGTTAAAATTGGGTATTGCCATTGAAAAAAATGAAGTTTGGATTCGTTTTAATATGTAGATGACCCCCCTAAGAAGATTTTATATACATCATTTAAAAGTAGACTTTATTTCCAATCGTTCGGTACTAGTAACTTTCTTCTACGATTATTTGTAGAGGAGTTAGTAGGGATTGCTTACTTTTTTCCCCCATGACTGTACGTTATATGGAGAATTGCTTTATATAGAATTGCATTATAAAGATCTTCTACTGTATTACCACATTTTTTCCCTGTTGTACCAGACGGAAATCCAAGTTCAACAGTCAGATTTAATTGCACGTTTGCATTTAAAATAAAGTCTTAACAAGACGGAAATGGGTATATAATTAAGGAACAAATACTTCTTAAAATGATAACGTAGCCTTGGAAATTCCAGTTGATGATCGTCACAAGTGACTGCGCTAATTCTGTTGACATTTGAAGTGTCAAGTAATTGTTTAAGCCAAAGGAAACCATTTTAGAGATTTATTTTCGACATGCTTGTTTATAAAAAAATTTGTGAAAAAAATAATATTCTTGGGTAGGAAAATAAAACAAAGTTTCAAAGAAGCATTGATTATTAATACTCTGAGACATATTCTAGAAAATCATTTTGCAATTACTGTAACTTCTGTTATTCCACATATTCCGATACATAGGGCAATTCCACAGAAAATTATCATTTTGTGTGGGAGAATAAAATTTATAATATTTAATTTAACGATATGATTGGAAAACTTGATATTTTTATATTCTATAATAAAATCCATTTTTAACCATTATTGTCTTTGTAAAGTCATAATGTTACGCCAGTTACACAATAAAAGTTACGTCAGGTTTACTGTTATAATTTGGCATTACTTAGTGTTGCTGAGAACATTAAATCATTTTTTTTAACGGGATAGTTTTGATAATTTTTACACTTCAATGAAGGCAGAAAATATGTTTGTATATTTTATGTTACATCAGTTATAGAATTTTGAAATGCAATTTTGGGGACTAAAAGAGAGATTGAAATAATGTGCAGTTATTTGGGTATTAAGTCCTTAGTAAGAAATATTTTAAATTATAAAAATGTGTTTTAGCTTTATTAGTATATTTTCTACATAGTTTCGAAAAGAAAATTCGATGATCATATGTTACGTCAGTTACGATAGAATTGCCCTATAGCTTTTAACACACTTTTATGTAAGAGGCTACTTCAGCTACGCGAAAACACCCTTTCGCTAATATTAATCCAATTTGAGAATTTTTTAAAGATATCTCGTTTGCATTTGAATATTTTAATTGATTTTTTTTCATTGGATAACTGAGGCCGATCTGTCGGAACCGGTTTCGAAAGTGAAAGCATCCTCATAAAAAAACTGCAAATAAAATTGAAAAAGTAAAAAACAGCCTTTGTAGAGATCGGCCTCAGCTATCCAATGCATAAAAATACTCAAATGCAAACAAGATATCTTAAACAATTTCTCCCATTGGATTAACATTAGGGAAAGAGTGTTTTCGCGTGACTGAAGTAGCCTCTTAACTTGGTTTTTAACACTTTCAACATAGTTAAAAGTGTTTATAAATTTGGTCTGTCTGTCTGTATGCTATCTGACCATGTTCTAACACGCGGAAATTTTGTCAGATATCCGTGAATTGTTGGGGTTTATAGCATGTTGGGCATTGAAAACAGTTACATTATGGTAAATGGGGAAAATCGTTTGCAGCATATTTTATTGATATTACACTATTTCAAACATATCGAAATAGATATTATCACAGAGGTGCACTACAAGATGCTAATTGCAGGACAATGTGTGCATAGCGTTCAATGTTCATTTACAGGGACACACAAAACAATTCGGTTATAGTATTGTCTGTGAACAATAATTGCGGCAAGGGCGTTTTTAGTTGTGGTACGCGTTTTAAAATTTAAAATATTTTTTTACATATTACTCACTGCGTATAAATTCTACAGATCATATACAGGTCTACACAAAAGATCTCGAGTGCATTTTCGTTCATTGATGGAAATTTCTGTATGGGAATTTTTAACTGAGCTGTGCGTTTAATTGAACTAAATTTTATCATATTATGAAGTATATATACAATTCTGTAGGTCATATATATGGCTGCATAAAAAAAATTGTGTATTTTTCCGACTATTGATGATAACTGCAGAAATTAGATTTTCAAATGAGTTATGCGTTTTCTAAATTGTTTATTCAGACGTCATCTTTTCCGTTAGCCTTAATAAACTGTAAAGTCTTGTTACAGTAGTCTGAATGTTTTGGAAAGTGTTTCATAATCTAGGCTGGGCACATGATTTTTCTTCCTTGATATGATTAAAGATGGAATTTTGTAATCGATTCCTGATGCGCTAGAGTTATTAAAATTATGCATACATCTGTATTTCCGGTGACAAAGCAACATTTTAATATTTTTATAACTTAATTACAAACTAATAAATTATTTTTAAGGCATTTTTACGTTAGCTGGACAGGGTTGGTAAATCACCAAATAATCTATTGTTATAACTGCTTATGAGTTACAAAAACTGTACAGTTAATTACGCGACAAACCAATATTGCCGAAATATGCTAATATAAAATTTCGTTGTTAGACTGCAACGATAAAATATTTTAAACAACTAGTAAATTTGCAGATCAGGAGTCTCAACGTCATCTTTACAAGTCATTGTTTTTTAACACTCTTTGCGTAATATTCAACTTACATAAATATTTATGAGAATAAAAAATACTTCGTAAAGTTTCAGAAATTAAAAGTGTTAAACCAGTGGTTATACATTGATGTTCTGAAATTCTGATGAGTTGCTTATTCTAGTAACTTTTTAAATTAATAATTGCATTTCTTCATCTCTTCCCCCTCAACATCCCGTAGTCTATTTAAATTTAAATTTACATTCGTAATTTTTTATTGATTGTGCGGATGGTTATAGCATATCTTAGTTGTTTTTTTTTTTTTTTTTTTTTTTTTTTTTTAAATAAGAATAAGCAAAAGTTTTAAAAAATTAAAAAATAAAACTTAAAAATAAAATCTTTATGTTAACCGTACGCAGACTATAAATCTTGAAGTGACGCCAATAATGTAATCCCAAAATCCGCTACATTCGGCGCAAACACAACGACGTGCTTTTGAAAAAAAAAAAAAAATAAATAAAAAATAAAAAAAAAGAATTACTTTTAGTAATACAGTTTTTAATTCATAATACAATCAAATGCTACTTTAGAATGCTTAAATATAAGCAGATCTTTTTCATTTAGAGAAAAAATGTACCGATGAAGTCAAAGAATTCGGTCCCTATTCCACGTGCTTGTTTTGTTTGGGCCGAATGAGAGCATTTAAATCTCAGCGATAACGCGCATCATTATTACAAACAGTTTTTACAGCATACTGCATCTCCATCTATCTCTTTCCTCCGTGAGTAATGGTTAATTTTATTTTACCCAAGATCATTTTATTCCAACATCTTTGTTTCCGATAAATGACGTATGATTCACCTACTATCCATACTTACTCAAAACATTTCACCTTGTTATATTAAGAAATACTTGAGAATTTTCTTTTTTTCCAGTATGACGCCATATTCATTTTTTATTCTTAATTTTTTTTTTTCATTTTCCTTTTTCACGTGAAAATCTTTCATTTGAAAATTATTTAAGAGAAAATATTATTCCGAGTTTTGATTTTCTTGGCAACGATTAAAGAAATATTGGTAAATTTTATTCATCGTTTTGACTTTGGCTTTACTCAAACATTATATACACATTTACAATAATATTATTAGGACCAAATACGTTGCTAGGCAACTGATGAAAGGAAAGAAAACAACTGAAATATGTATTATGTCAAATAAGTAAATTAATAAAACAAAATGCTTTATATTATTGGAAAACATGCATAAAGTTCCACCAAAAATTTTAAACGTTATTAAAAAAATCTGGCAAATATATTGACAAAATTTCAAACTAATTGAAATAATTTAAAAACCTTATTTGTAAATTTTAGCATTCATAATTTACCATTGAAATACATTAGTCAAATGAGCTATTTTCTTTCAAGAAATGGAAATTTGAAAATCGTCTGAATTGCCATAGAAAAGCATTATGGCGCAAAAGAAAATGTTGCATATATCACAAACGGATGAACGAAATTTAACCAAAAACTATACAGCTAATTCCGGGTATCTCACCAACACGCTTACTCAATTTCAAGCTGATCGGACGTTTTTCGCGGCAATTATCGCGGGACAGACAGACTAACAAGCAAACAAATAAACGGAAACCAGAAACTTTTCGAGTCTCCACAGTAAGCCTTCACTGATGTTTCGGCAATAAAAGAAAAATATACAATTTTTTTAAGTGAAAAAACATGTTTAAGCTACTGTTTTATCATCATTAATTTTATCGCAATAACAGAAAAGAGCCTAACAATTATGTACAGTGAAAAAAAGAGTAAAAATTTTCCCTGAAATTACAATGAAAATCAAATACCTTAATTCAGAAACTTGAAGTGTTTCTGATAAATCAGGTTTAGATGCTTCTAACCCGTTACGAAACCCTTATTTCCATAATTTATTTGGATATGCCATTGAATAAAGCTATTGTCTAATTCTTTAAACTCTCCTATAAACCCATTTATTGACTTTAAACTCTCCTAGAAACCCCTTTATTGATAAAGTAAGGAAGAAAAAACCTTAAAAAAAAAACATTTCTTCAAGTGACTTTCGTTTAAAAACCTAACAAGAGCGGAGTTGTTCAATTGTTTGGATAACCAAACTATCTTTCACCAAGCAACATCCTGATATAAACGATTGTCAAATCAATTTTCCAGTAGACAATAATTGCTCTTAAACTTTCAGATATTTCCAAACAACTTGAAAGAGAGAATGCTCCGGAATGAGTTGAGAAAACAAATACTTCTGTGCCGGAAATCAGTTTCTACAGTGATTTTAAATAAACTTTGATTCGATCTTAATCCCAATTGAATTGACTTGTGTTTTTGGAGACAAAGGAGTAAATAAATGGTTATCTGAAGTTCCAAATGTACTTCATGTAAAGCATTGTTCTTTTACAATAAACTGCTAGCTATTGTTTAAGAGAACCTTTAATATTGCATTTTCATTTGTGATATTAAAAATTACAAATAAGTCAACGGAATATTAAGCAAAAGCATGTGGTAACTCTTCGTTACATAGCACAAAATCAAGAGCATCATTAAAAAAAAAAAAAACTACGCAGTTTTAAAGAATAAGCAAAACATTTTGCTTGTATGTTTGCGTCTATGCATTCAGTATTTTTTTTATATTAATATATTAAAAATATCTTATTATTACTAATATATTACTAATATAGTGTATATTAGTATAGTTTATATATTATATATTAGTATTATATGTATTACTATTAATATATTAGAACTATCTAATATTACTAAAAAGTAATATTTTGTTTGCTTGTTTGTTTGTAGAGGTCTCTGGAACTACCAATCCGATTTCAAAAATAATTGTGACAAAATGCTAGTGCCCATCTCTGTTTCAACATTGACTATATTTTATACCGGTACAACAACCCGTAAGCTATGCAGGAGAAAAAAATTATTTCTCTAAAATTGCGATTCCTGAGATATCGTTGGTCTAGAAACCTTAAATTTGGTGCAGTAGTTGCTTTTAAAATGTAAATCTCGCTAGAAATATGTTATAAAAAGCGCGGAGTCTTAAATGGTGAAATGATCGTAAAACATTCTAAAGTCGTTTTAAACTACGATTTATTTTGAACTGTTAGGGCTAGAAACTTGAAATTTGTTATAGCTGTTACTTTTAAGAAGTAAATACTCAGGACAATTTCTAAAAAACATACAAGAAAACAATTTCTAAAAAAATTATATTGTAACAGGTATGCAGGAACATTGTATTATGCAGGAACAGAAAAAGTTCTAGAATAGAGATTTCTGTGATACTTTTGAGGGTAACAACTTGAAATTTGGCATTGATAGTTACTTTTAAGATGTAAATGCTCCTAAAGAACGGTTTCTAATAAATTCTACATTTACAAAAGAGGAAATGAACTGAAAATCTTCTAAACATGTTTGTTAAGACTAGAAACTTGAAACTTGACATGACTGCTGTGATGTGGAATCGCATATTTTTTCTTAAATTAATTCTCTTCTCTAAGTTTCTCTTACAAATCAATTTAAGTTAATTATTTATTTTAACCTAACTTTTATTTCAGTTCCCCTCCTAATTCTCCTCCATTTAAAAAAATAATAAAAAATACCATATGCCATTGTCAGAAAAATTGCTCTTACACAGATAGAATTAATTTATATTATTAATCATCCTCACTTGATATCAAAAAGAAAAAAAAATAAAGAATTACTTTGTATTCGGTCTGCCTTTTATTACTATCCCGTACAACCTTTGTTAGAAATGTGTCTTTTGTTTCCTTAATTTTTTAGTGTAACCACTTCGTTAGATCATAAATTTTTCCAGTTCATAAGATGTGTTTTGTGTCTTTTACAGTACGTTGTCAAAACTTTGCTCTCAAAATACATTTGACGTTCGAATTTTTGATGGATTACTTTTTAGGGCTGCTTTTCTGGGATCCCTGCCGCGAAATTCAAAATTCTCCTAATTGTTTAAAAGGGTAACTGATCATTTCAGCTCCGATGAAACCTCATAATTTATATGCATCAACGTTCCTAACATTCTATACTAAACCTAAATCACAAAGAAAAATTTCATGGTAATCCGGGTGTATTTACGAGAGTTAGAGCACGGGCAGATAGACGGCAGACAAGCAAACCGAATTCATAAACACTGTTCAACTAGTTGAAAAGTGATAAAAAGGTTGAAATACATTAAAGTTTGGTAACTATCACATAAATAATTCACAATACAGTAGAAACTCTTTTATCCGAAACTCTTTTAACCGAAATCCATTTTTAAAGCTTTTTTACTATTACATTCCTTGTGTGCAAGCGGTCCTCTCCAAACCACGAGTACAGATAAATATTTTGGATCCCCTTTCTTAGAATTTCTTAGAATTTAACTTGAGCTCCCGTACTAGATTTTTACTAGAGTACAAATTTTCATTTTTAACGTGTGTACAAAATATAAAATAAAATACATTACTTTAAGTACAATGTAAAAAAAATAATGCCAGTTTTCCGGTAGAAATCAGAAAAATAGTTGCCCTTATCGCACCGGAATAATTTCCAACCCAGCTCGGAATAAAATCCGTAAAATTCCGTTTTACTGACTATTTCCTTATTTTTACGGATTTTATTCGGAATTGGGTCGGAAATTATTCCGGTACGATAAGGACAACTATTTTTCCGATTCCTACTGGAAAACTGGCATTATTTTTTTTTACAGTGTATAGAAGAAAAAATTCAAATCATAAATCATGTAGAATCGGGTGAAGGTATGAGAAAATAAGCTCAAGAATACGACATTGGTATTGCAGCGGTTCACTGAAAAAAATGAAGTACTCAAAAATGAGTAAATTGATGTACTCATATCCAATTGAGTATGTTTGGATCAAAAATGAACTTATACTTTCTCAATTTTGAAACATCACCTGTTATCAAACCCAAACAAAACGATAATCTTGTACCCTATAATGGTTTATTTTATTTTATGGTGGCATAAAAGATGTTTATTAATGTAAATATTAAATGATGTACAGCATTTTAAAATAATTTAAAAGGGCTTTCAAATAATGCTCTTGTCATAAAAATATTCGATTTGGGTATCTTTCTAATAATTTTGCTATTTTTCTTAAGAAATAATTAATTAAACGTTTCTTGTTAATAATTTTAAACGGGAAATAAATGTTAGTACATTTTCACTTTAATTTGTAGGTTCAGGGTGAAGAGAAACTTTTTCTCTGCTCCCCATGGCAACGAAGGACGCGCGATGCGCACGCATCCTACCTTAGAATGCGACTTAGGTATTATTGCTGGAACGATAGGACGAGATGTTTTGATTTCAAAAGCATGATCGCTGTAATTTATTTACAGTTTGTTGATGAGGCTAAGCCTCCCTTTTTCGAAAAACCAGATTAAGTATTTGATAATACTTATTGTAAATATGTATAGAATCATGTATCTGTAAATATTCATTAAATATTTCAAGAAAAGAATTCAGAAAGCACCTCCTTCATTGATTTTATGTTCGAATGTTTTGAAATTTTCCACATGGTGCATCACGCCGGGAAAGAAAAAAAAAAGTATTTGTTACCTTGTTAATGTCTTCAAAACACAAATAAGGAAATAGAGGATAGTAAGTAATAAGAAGACGGCAAAGTTAAAATAATTCTTACATATTTTATTTCGAAATGTCTGATTTAGAAAAGTTGAAAAAGAACCGAACAATTTTGAGAACAGCAGTAACAAAGCTGATTAATAATATAGAAAATGTTATGAAGGATAGTCCAATAGATTTTGATAATTTAGAAGAATTATTTATTCAGTTAGATACTAAAGCAGAATTATTGAAGTCAGTTGACGAGAAAATTGAGCCCCTTTTAGGGTTAGACGACTATGAAACTGAAATCAATTCTGTTTATGATTACGTGGATAAAATATCAGTTGCGAAATTCCGGGTGAAGAAAAAATTAACCGAAAACAAAAAAATTGTTAATATTGATTTAAATAACAGTCAAGATTTAAAATCGAATGTGAGTGATGATGAAAACTCAGTTGTTAAATTGCCAAAACTCAATATACAAAAATTCTATGGCGACTGTACGCAATGTATTTCATTTTTAATACCTTTAAAAATACAATTCACGAAAATAAATCGCTTTCGAAAATTGAAAAGTTTCATTATTTGAAGAGTTATTTATCTGGAGCTGCGGCTAATGCTGTAGAAGGTTTTGAAATATTAGAAGCTAATTATGACGCAGCATTGAAAGTTTTAGAAACGCGTTATGGTCAAAAAGACGTGATAATTAATCATCACCTGAACAAGCTTCTTAACTTATCCCCTGTTTATAAGGCTAACGAAATTCAAAAATTGAAAAAATTGCACAGTGATATAGAAATAAATGTTCGATGTTTGTCCACATTAGGACTCGAACCAGCAAATTATGGCTCCATGCTTATCGCCGTAGTTTTAAAATTAATACCGGCAGAATTAGCTTTGGAATATAATAGATAAATGTAGATGATTTAACACATTCAGATATACATAAATTATTAGATTTTCTGCACACTGAAATAAAAAGCAGAGAACACACATTTTTTTTCGAGAATTAAAGCATTTGAAAATAATAAAACAAAAATCAGGAGTCAAACAACAAAATCTGAATTTAAATCTACTTGTGAATTTATGAACATTTCGAATGATAAATCGACTTCAGATAGGCAGCTGGCTCATTGCATTTTTTGCAACGATAGTAAACATTCATCTGATTTGTGTGAGGCTGTTGATGTAAACACTAAAAGAAATTTGTTGAAATCTCAAGGAAGATGTTTCCTTTGCTTAGGCAGGAAACACGTTATCAAAAATTGTAACTCTAAAACTAGTTGCAAGAAGTGTTCAGGCAGAAATAATCAAACGATATGCCTAAAATCTAAATTAATAAAAGAAGTAAACACACCCGAATTAAAAGGTAATGAAAGTGAAACTAGTGAAAAAGTAATTTCGGCTATTTCCTCTACAGAAAATAATAAAATTCTTCTACAAACTTGTTGTGTAAAAATAAAATCAAACGGAAAACAATCTCTAATTAGGTTACTTTTAGATTGTGGGAGCATGCGAACCTTTATATCTGAAGAAATAGCAAATAAATTGAATTTACAGGCAATAAGAAAAGAAAAATTGTCGGTTTTTACATTTGGAAATAAGAACCCCATTGAAAAAACCTTTGAAGTAGTTAAACTATTGAAAATAAAAATGCACCTAATTCAAAATTAGATATAGAAGCTCTAGTCACCAATCAAATATCAGCTACTGAAATCCCCCACTTGAAATCAATGATTTGATGAAAAGTAAACAATTTGAAAATTTAACCCTTGCGGACACACCCACATCCAAAGAACCCATTACATTACTTATAGGTGCTGACTATTATTATGATATAGTTACTGGAAATATAAAACATTTGAATAAAAAATTAGTAGCTGTCGACACCATTTTTGGTTGGTGTCTACAGGAAAAACAGCTGACAGTTATACGCCCTTAGCATTTAATGTAATAGTAGAAATTTTTTTTATTTCTGAACAGATTGAAAAATTCTGGAATATCGAATCATCTGGCCTTTTAAATACTAAACAGGATTCAGATTTTTCAGAAAACAACGTTATGAAGCAGTTTAAGTCAGAAATTAAATACAATGATAAGCGATATACAGTTCGATTTCCGTGGAAGCTTGAAAAGGAATGTTTAAATGACAATCGGAAAATTGCAGAATATAGATTTTTTAAACTCAAACAAAGATTGATTAAAAACCCTGAATTATTTTTTGAGTATAAGGAGGTGTTAGCAGATTATTTGAAACAAGGTATTACTGAGTTAGTTACAGATCCTGAAGGAAAACAAAATGTAACTTTTTATTTACCTCATCGAGAAATAATTAGAACTGATAGGACAACGAGCAAATTACGCATAGTTTTCGATGCCTCTGCTCATGACACAGGCTCACTGTCTTTGAATAATTGCCTGCATGTAGGTCCAAATTTGTATCCTGAAATATTTGATGTTTTGTTACTGTTTAGATTTAATCCCATAGCTTTTATAACTGATATAAAACAAGCATTTCTACAAATAATTATAGATGAAAACGATCGTGATGTAACAAGATTTTTATTTTCACAAGATTTGTTTAATAATTCTAAACCCTTTGAAATTTATAGATTCACCAGAGTGTTATTTGGAATTAGTAGCAGTCCCTTTTTATTGGCTGCAACAATTAAACACCACTTGAAAAAATACACCTAAAAATATCCAAACACAGTAAAATTTTTAAATGAAAATATCTATGTTGATGACGTTATAGGAAGTCATGAAAATATTGATCAAGCCCTATCCACGAGTTTACAATGTATTGATATATTTGAAAATGCAAGTATGCATTTACACAAATGGCATACGAACTCTTTACCACTTAGTGAACTATGGAAAGAAAATGGCATACCTTCAGAAGTCAATTCTGAAGCTTTTGGAGAACAAAATCTCCCTTATAAAGTTTTAGGAATCGCTTGGAATAATTCCAAAGATTTACTTTATTTTGATGTTCGAGGTTTAGTTGATTTCGTTTCAAAAAGAATAGACACCAAAAGATTTATTCTACAAGTTTTAGGCAGGATTTTTGATCCACTTGGATTCCTAGGACCATTTACATTAAGACTAAAATGTATAATTCAACAAATTTGGAATTTGGATATAGATTGGGATGACACCTTACCCGAAGATTTACGTATACTTTGGAGTAGCTGGTGTAACGAACTACCTCATTTGAAAAACTTTTCAGAACCCAGATACCATTTTTCTGACATCACCAATTGGCATGATTATGACCTACAATTGCATATTTTTGCCGATTCGAGCATGAAGGCTTATGGTACGGTTGCTTATTTACGTGTAGCAACAACCACCAAAAATGTTCGAACAGTTTTTGTTGCTTCGAAAAACAGGGTTGCTCCACTGAAAGCGCTTACCTTACCAAGGCTTGAATTGATGGCCGCTTTGTTGTCGGCCAAGCTAAGTAGTAACATTTTGAAAGCTCTAAAATTGAATGTACCGACTTATTACTGGACGGATTCAAAAATATCCTATTTTTGGATAAAAGGACCCCCTAAAAAGTTTAAGCCCTTTGTCAGAAACAGAACTGAAGAGATCCATAAATTGACCTCACCTGATAACTGGTATCACTGTCCTGGTACTGCCAATACAGCTGATATAGTTTCTCGAGGATCAAAAATCTCTAGGATACTCAATGATACAACTTGGTTACAGGGACCAGCATGGCTAAGTTTACCTTCTGAGTGTTGGCCAATATCAGAAAACAAAGAAATCGCTTACTCAGATGAATTAGAATACAAAAAAAAAAAAAAAAAATCCTAACGATGTTTTTCAGAGCAAGTGCTTAGTCAAAAAACTCGAAAATCCCATAAACATTTCAAAATATAGTAATTTAGAGAAACTTTTGAGAATTACCGTTTGGGTAAAGAAATTCCTTATGAAGCTGAAAAAATCAACTGAAGTGCAAGACGTAATAACAACCGAAGAATTACTCGAAGCTGAAAATTTTTTGATACAATCTGAACAAAAACAATTTTATAAGGAAGAAATAGAATCTCTAAAAAACAGTAAATCAGTGGATAAGACGTCATCCTTATCAAATTTCATGCCCTTTATTGACAAAAACGGGTTGATGAGGTTGGGCGGAAGACTCGGATTTTCTAACCTGTCCGCAGAAGAGAAAAACCCAATAATTCTCCCCAAACATTCTTGGTTAACTACTCTAATAGTTCGTCAAGAACACGAGAAAATTATGCATGGAGGGACAGCCAGTACTTTGGCAAAAATTAGATCTCGTTTTTGGATACCTAAAGGTCGTCAGTTGGTCAGGAGTGTTATCAAAAATTGTACAATATGTAAAAAATATTTCTCCAAACCAGCAGACCAGATCACCGCACCATTACCAAAAGACAGAGCTAGTGAAGCGCCGCCATTCGCAATCTGCGGTTTAGACTTCGCCGGTCCGATCTATATCAGAAATTTTAAAGAAACGCAAAAATCTTACATTGTCCTGTTTACTTGCGGTGTGACTAGAGCCATTCACCTGGAACTCGCGTCTGATATGACAACAAATTCTTTTTTGATGGCATTCAGAAGATTCACAGCTAGACGAAGAAATCCCAAAAATATTTATTCTGACAACGCAAAAACCTTCAAAAAGGCCAAAGGTGAACTCGAAATTTTATACAACATACTGACAGACAAAGTATTTTTAAATTTTATTACAAAAGAGAGAATTATATGGAAGAATATTATAGAAAGAGCTGCATGGTGGGGAGGTTTCTATGAGCGACTAGTAAAGTCAGTCAAAAACTGTTTGAGAAAAATAATTGGTAGAGCACTCTTAAGTTATGATGAATTAGCGACTCTGTTGACAGAAGTGGAAGCAGTTTTGAATACGCAACCACTGACGTATGTATATAGCGACAGCGATGAACCAGAACCTCTTACTCCAATGCATTTTTTAAATTTTGGAAAAGAACTTTCATTTCCTATTAATTTTTTTGAAATAATTTAAGATTGTTCAAAGAGATCAACACTCCTGAAAAGAAAAAAATATCAATCTTTACTATTGAAACAATTGTGGACCAAATGGAAAAACAATATTTGATAGATTTGAAAACAGCCCATTCCTTGAAAAATCCTAATGTCCATACGCCACTGAAAGCGGGCGATGTTGTTTTAATTCAAGATGACGCAAAAAATAAGTTTCTTTGGAAACTTGGTAATATTCAGACTGCCATTCCTGGAAGAGATGACAATATTCGTTCATACGAAATAGAAAAAGTCCTTCCGGCCAGTGCCGGGAGGAAGAGGTAGCTTTCAAATTCCTTATTTTAAAAAAGCCAACTTATATTATTCAAACACACGAAGCTCAATTTAGTGGAAACCGAATATAGGAGATTCAATACTAATTTTTATCAATATTAAATCATTATGAATGAGAATTTCGCGAAATTAGTCAGCTTTATCCAAGCTGCTTTTATTTAAAGTAACTTATATTTGGGTGAGATGTTGATGTATACTATCCACATGCCTTCTTACATGGAAATAGGCGAATACGTGTGTTATCGCGTGACAAATACAAGATCGTTTCAAAATGTTAGCCATACTAGAAATTCAAAGTGCTATAATTCAACCATTTTTACTTTCTTCTATCTTCAATAGAAGAAAGTATTGTAATCGAAATTTTTTCGACTTCCGGTTTTCGACGGATTTGCATGTTTTAGGGGTCCGAGATTCCAAAAAACATGTTTATAGAAAATGTCTGTCTGTCTGTGTGTCCGTCTGTTCGTCTGTCAGTCCGTCCGTCCGTCTGTCCGTCTGTCTGTCGCCATTGTACCATCAAAAAGTGTATGAAGTTATGTATAGAATTAAACCAAAATTTTATTATAAGTTTTTGGCTATGGCAAGCAGGTCCTCCCTGAATTTGGAAAACATTCGCCGGTAGGGGGCGCTGATATAACAATTTTTGTGCTATTTTGAATATTGTACTATCGAAAAGTGTATGAAGTTATGCATAGAATTGAACCAAATTTTTATTTTAAGTTTTTGGCTATGGCAAGCAGGTCCTCCCTGAATTTGGAAAAAATTCGCCGGTAGGGGGCGCTGTAATAGCGATTTTTTTGCGATTTTGAATATTGTACCATCAAAAGTGTATGAAGTTATGCATAGAATTAAACCAAATTTTTATTTTAAGTTTTTGGCTATGGCAAGCAGGTCCTCCCTGAATTTGGAAAAAATTCGCCGGTACTGGGCGCTGTAATATTGATTTTGAATATTGTACCGTCCAAAAGTGTATGAAGTTATGCATAGAATTAAACCAAATTTTTATTTTAAGTTTTCGGATATGGCAAGCAGGTCCTCCATGAATTTGCAAAAAAATCGCCGTTAGGGGGCGCTGTAATAGCGATTTTTGTGCGATTTTGAATATTGCACCGTCGAAAAGTGTATGAAGTTATGCATAGAATTGAACCAAAAAAAATTTTAAGTTCTTGGCTATGGCAAGGAGGTCCTCCCTTAATTTGTAAAAAAATCGCTTGTAGAGGGCGCTGTAATAGCGATTTTTGTACAATTTTTGTGCCATTTTGAATATTGTACCGCCGAAAAGTGTATGAAGTTATGCATAGAATTGAACCAAATTTTATGTGTTTATTTTTGGTCATGTCACGAAGGTCCTCCCTGAATTTGGAAAAATTCTGCCGGAAGAGGGCACTATAATTGCGATGTCTGTACCATTTTCATTATTGTACCATCGAAAAGTGTATGAAGTTATCCATATAATTGAACCAAATTTTTTGTGCATGTTTCTGTCTATGGCAAACAAATCCTCCCTGAACTTGAAAAAATTCCGAAAGAAGGGGGCGCTATAATTCCGATCTCTGTGCCATTTTCATTACTGTACCATCGAAAAGTGTATAGAATAATGCATACAATTGAACCAAATTTTTTCGTGCATGTTTTTTGCTTTGGCCAACAGGTTCTCCTTGAATTTGGAAATATTGCGCGGTAAAGGGGCTCCGTGCTAGCGATTTTTGTATACTTTTCTTGATTTTTCGTAGTTTTATTGTGCATCGGCGGCTCATGCAGCGGCGGGAACTCGCTTCCTGCTATGCCGGCTATTCGCAAACAGCTGATAACGGCAGAATAAGGAAAAATTATTCATTTTAACAAATATCATGATATAGATTAACTCGTTTTTAGTCCGTTTAATTGACTTGAGCAGAAATTTAAGATGAAAATCAAAGTTGGTATAGTATTGAACTAATAATATTGAAGTTTTAACATGTGTAACTCGGTTTTAAAATATGAAGATGTAGAAGATAGAAGAAAGTTTTGGGATTGGCACATCCAACTAGTTTTA
The DNA here is from genome assembly GCA_963932465.1 of Maratus speciosus. Classification (NCBI taxonomy): domain Eukaryota; kingdom Metazoa; phylum Arthropoda; class Arachnida; order Araneae; family Salticidae; genus Maratus; species Maratus speciosus. The sequence continues at coordinate 445,354,337 of OZ010797.1, forward strand.
AAATATAAACAAAAGAACAAATTTTCAGAAACAAAATCTGCTCCGGAATCTTTGTATCAAGGTCAAACACATAAAAAAATCTTTATCATTTTCCTATTTTTTAATACCTCATTTTAAATTTTAAATTTAATTTTATTTAAATGGCAACTCTTTTGAAACAAGATGGCGAATGAAGCTGGCCAACGAACTCGGTCGAGACATTGGTATGTACTATGTACAGACCAAGTAACATCCAAATCGGTTCATAAATATGCTTGTTATCGCGTGACAAAACCAGGTCGTTTTAAAATGTCAGCCACAATAGAAATTCAAAATGCTATAAATCAGCCATTTTTTTAGATATAGACGAAACAAAAACTGTTCCGGAATCTTTGTATTAAGGTCAAACACATACAAAAAAAATCTTTTTCATTTTCTAATTTTTTGGTATCTCATTTTAAATTTTGAATTTTTTAAATTTTTTTAAATGGCCGCCATTTTGAAACAAGATGGCGGATGAAGCTGGCCAACGAACTCGGTTGAGATATTTGTATGTACTATGTGCACACCAAGGTACATTCAAATCGGTTCATAAATACGCCAGTTATCACGTGACAAATATCAGGACGTTTCAAAATGTCAGCCACACTAGAAATTCAAAATGCTATAACTCAGCCATTTTTTAAGATATAGACGAAACAAAAACTGCTCCCGAATCTTTGTATCAAGGTCAAATACATAAAAAAAAATATTTTTTCAATTTTCAATTTTTTGGTACCACATTTCAAATTTAAATTTTTCTTAAAAATTTAAATGGCTGCCATTTTTAAACAAGATGGCGGATGAAGCTGGCCAATGAACTCGGTCGAGACATTGGTATGTACTATGTACAAAAGAAGTTACATCCAAATCGGTTCATAAATACGCCTTTTATCGCGTGACAAAATTCAGGACGTTTCAAAATGTCAGCCACGCTAGAAATTCAAAATGCTATAACTCAGCCATTTTTTAAGATATAGACGAAACAAAAACTGCTCCGGAATCTTTGTATAAAGGTCAAATACATAGAAAAAAATATTTTTCCATTTTCAATTCTTTGGTTCCACATTTAAAATTTAAAATTTTTAAAAAAATTTTAAATGGCCGCCATTTTGAAAAAAAGTGGCGGATGAAGCTGGCCAACGAACTCGGTCGAGACATTGGTATGTACTATGTACATACCGAATTACATCCAAATCGGTTCATAAATTCGAGAGTTACAGTATGACAAAGGTCAGATATATATATATATATATATATATATATCAACTTTTGAACGGAGGGTGGTTTCGGGGTCTGGGGGTCATGATCGATGAAAATATACCAAAATTTTTTTAAATCGCTTTCCTCCGAACGGCTGCAATAGGTAGCTTTTTGTAATGAAAGCTACCTAAAATGCTATAACTCAGCCATTTTTTTTAGATATAGACAAAACAAAAACTGTTCCGGAATCTTTGTATTAAGGTCAAACACATACAAAAAAAAATCTTTTTCATTTTCCAATTTTTTGGTATCTCATTTTAAATTTAAAATTTTTAAAATTTTTTTAAATGGCCGCCATTTTGAAACAAGATGGCGGATGAAGCTGGCCAACGAACTCGGTCGAGATATTTGTATGTACTATGTACACACCAAGGTACATCCAAATCTGTTCATAAATACGTCTGTTATCACGTGACAAAAATCAGGACGTTTCAAAATGTCCGCCACGCTAGAAATTCAAAATGCTATAACTCAGCCACTTTTTAAGATATAGACGAAACAAAAACTGCTCCCGAATCTTTTTATCAAGGTCAAACACATAAGAAAAAAATATTTTTTCAATTTTCAATTTTTTGGTACCACATTTCAAATTTAAATTTTTCTTAAAAATTTAAATGGCCGCCATTTTTAAACAAGATGGCGGATGAAGCTGGCCAAAGAACTCGGTCGAGACATTGGTATGTACTATGTATAAACGAAGTTACATCCAAATCGGTTCATAAATATGCCTTTTATCGCGTGACAAAATTCAGGACGTTTCAAAATGTCAGCCACTCTAGAAATTCAAAATGCTGTAACTCAGTCATTTTTTAAGATATAGACGAAACAAAAGCTGCTCCGGAATCTTTGTATCAAGGTCAAATACATAAAAATAAAATATTTTTCCATTTTCAATTATTTCGTACCACTTTTCAAATTTTAAATTTTTTAAAAAATTTTAAATGGCCGCCATTTTGAAACAAAATGGCGGATGAAGCTGGCCAACGAACTCGGTCGAGACATTGGTATGTACTATGTACACACCGAATTACATCCAAATCGGTTCATAAATACGAGAGTTACAGTGTGACATAGGTCAGATATATATATATATGGATATATATATATATATATATATATATATATATATATATATATATATATCAATTTTGAACGGAGGGTGGTTTCGGGGTCTGGGGGTCATGATCGATGAAAATATACCAAAATTTTTTGAAATCGCTTTCCTCCGAACGGCTGCAATAGGTAGCTTTTTGTAATGAAAGCTACCTAACAGTGAGTGGAATCTTAAAAAGATCCGTCCAGCACTTGTATCCCTTTGAAATACAAAATGACTAACAAATGACTTTTTGCAGACTTTTTATAAACATTCTTAAACTTTTATAGACATTTATTTAGTTTGTTTTTTCTGCATTTAGGATTCTAAATTTTTTCTTTCTCTTTTTTAATTTTTAGTCTTATTTATATATAGAATCTTTTTGAATTTTGGTATAAGTAAGTATATGATTTAACTGAAAAAAAAAATATATATATATATATGTGTGTTATTTAACTGTCATTATTTTTACTTTGTTTGAATTCTTATATTTAGTATTTTGTATTCGAATTTTAAAAATTGTATTAGATTACTGAACCACTGGTACGAAAAATTGAATTTTTATGATTTTATGATGGAATTTTGATTTGTGAACTCTTTAAGAGTTCAGGTGAAGAGTGTGAAGAGAAACTTTTTCTCTGCTCCCCATGGCAACGAAGGACGCGCGATGCGCGCGCATCCTATCTTAGAATGCGACTTCGGTATTATTGCTGGAACGATAGGAAGAGATGTTTTGATTTCAAAAGCATGATCGCAGTAATTTTTTTACTGTTTGTTGATGAGGCTAAGCCTCCCTTTTTCGAAAAACCAGATTAAGTATTTGATAATACTTATTCTAAATATGTACAGAATCATGTATCTGTAAATATTCATTAAATATTTCAAGAAAAGAATTCAGAAAGCACCTCCTTCATTGATTTTATGTTCGAATGTTTTGAAATTTTCCACAAGGGGGGCAGTATATAACAATTCATATTTGAACACAACCATGGAATCAAAAACGAGTACATGTGTTTCTCAATTTTGAGTGTATTTGGATCGGAGTTATTTTGAGTATGACGACGAGCATTTAAAATTGAGTACTTTTTGCTCAATTTTGAGTACCCATTTTTTTCAGTATAGTGTTATGAAGAGAAATGTTGCAAAAATGAAAAAGTTTTATGCAGAAAGCAACAGAATGACTGTGATACTGGTGAACCAACAGTATTAAGGAAACTTCATAATAGAGCTGCAAAGCAAAGGCAATCGAAACTTCAACAAACAAAACTTTGTTTCAAACCCTTGTGAAATATGTAAAAGGTACTTTATTTCAAAATTAAAATTCAGATAGTTTATTCTTATTTCTATTTTGCTTTTGATTTATTTTTATTAAGCACTTGTTACCATAATAAGAAATAGTGCACACATTTGCCCTTAATCTTAAAACTGAAGTATTCTCGATTATCCGAAAATTTCGATTTTCCGAAAGATGGTCGGTCCCAATTACTTCGGATAATCGAGGTTCTACTGTAATAAGTCATATTCACTCGCAAGCTCCTAAAAAGTGCTATTTTATAATAAGTGTAATGTTCTACAAAGCTTACAAAAGAAACTCCCATTGATCATTGTACTTAAAACTGGGCCGAGTATACAAAAAAAATCTTTAAGAACATAGAGGACTTTAAGTTAATTAGCCTGGGAAAAAAGAAAGCTGATGAAATTTTACTTCTTTGTTTTGATTATAAATATTTATTCGGGTAGAATAAGTACCTAGACGGTTTTTAGAAGAATTTTCTCTCAGCATTTAATTGTGGGGGTTACATGTTTATATTACCAGTTGAATCCTTGACCTGCTGTTAATTTAGAAGACAACAAAGGTGTTTCTTTAATTGTTTCTTGGGCAATAGCATAAAAATTGAAAAGAACTTTTATCATTTAAATTCAGTAATAAGCTTTAAAATCTGTATTAGATGAATAGCAATGTAAAGAAGTCTGTGTTTGGTATTCTAAAACATTGAAAAGAAAATATTTAGAAGAGATTGGTACACAAGTTCAGAAATATAACAAATAGTTTTGAAACAAAGCAGTTATATAAATGTTTCAGACACACAGAATGCCGCGCAGCTCACTAGATGATATTTAATTATCTATTTATATATTTAAAAGACAAGGCTGTTTTTTTAGTCATCAGCCATGAGCTTTCTACTGAACCAATTTTGATATTTATATTTTTTTTAATGAGAGCTGTTTATTTGTAGATGGGCCCGTACTAGCCATTTTTTAATTTATTTCAATTTTTATATTTTATTTTTAATTTTAAAGATTTTTTGTGAAATTTCTTTAAAGTGGTGGCAATAGGATTACTTCCATCGTTGCAGAAAAAAGAGAAAAACATTTACAAATAAAATCATAAAACGAAACGCAATTTTTCACCTTGATTCAACGTAAAATATATAATGTGAACATTAAAAAGGTCCACAATCTTATTTAAAAGGCGACTAAAGTAATGAAAAAGATGTTACAAGTTTAAAATATACATTTTATTTCAAACTTCTTAGTACTTTCAAGCCTTCCAAGCTCATCATCGGAGAATATCTTAAATTTAAAACTTCTTAGTACTTTCAAGCCTTCCAAGCTCATCATCAAAGAATATCTTAAGATATTCTCTGATGATGATCTTGGAAGGCTTGAAAGTAACTAAGAAGTTTTAAATAAAATGTATATTTTAAACTTGTAACATCTTTTTCATTACTTTAGTCGCCTTTTAAGTAAGATAGATTGTAGACCTTTTTAATATTCACATTATATATTTTATGAGAAAAAGTTTATTTTTATTGATTATATCCTTATTGATGCCATTCTCTCATTACAATTAAAAATAACTTTAAAAATTTTGACCAGAAAAACACGTCATGCTTTAAAAAACACAAATTTACCTCATAAAATTGTTAAATTTCAATATTTTTTCACTCCGTTCATTACTGATGAGACGCTAGACGAAATGTTTCATTGAAATGAGAGAAATATGAGAGAAAATGACGTCATATTTAAAAGAAGACTCTGATAGACATTTTCTTTGATAAAAGAAATGCATCTAAAGAGGCATAAATTTCTAGAATTTGTACTCTACGATACTGAGATTAGAGCTGCAAGTCAAGATCGCGAATGTTCATATGCAAAGTTGTAGCTGAGAAACGTGACTTCAAGTTTGGAAAAATATTTAACCTTTTGCGCTCGGCGTCTCTTACACAAATTTTATTCGATCGGCGCCACTTTTTAAAAGAAGTTTCGTTTAAGTACACAATTTCAAAAATACTCTGATTAAATAACCTACATTTTATTTTCCTTTATTACTGGTGCCAAAAACAAATTTTGCAAAGAAAGATTATGTCTCCGTAGCGGAGCCCTCGAGTGCAAAGGGTTGATAATAGCCTATTGCGCATAAAAATATTTTTAAATGCTGAATACGGATTTTAGAAGGACGTACGTAAATTTTGAGATAGTGAAAATAAGGTTTAGATTTCATGCAGAAAAAAAAAAAAATTCTACGATTGTGTCAGAGTGAAATAATTTTTGCTGATTTTTCATTTCGTAATACGTAGCATAAGAGCCTTAGTTGATAATTTCATCATATTTACTTACATTGATTATATTTTACTAATTACGTATACGAAAAAAGTTTAATTTTTCAGTAACTTTGAACAATATAAGTTTAAGGAATTAGTATTTTGGTAACTTTAGATTAATATAATATTAGTTGTAAGAGTCAGGCTGACCAATGTTCGGTGGATTTTGCATTGCAACTAATTTTGTAAGTTTATTATAAATCAATGTGATAGTTCTTTTTAACACTGTACAACATAGTTGAAGAGTGCTTCTGAATTCGGTTAGTCTGTCCGTCCGTGATCTAACTTGAGCAACTATAGTCCGATTCCCATGAAATTGATATATGTTATTTGGGTTTACTATGGCATGCAAAGAATTCCGTTACATTACGGTCTAGGGGGAGAAGGGATCGTTAGCTGTGTATTTTAATTATATTACAGTATTTTAAACATATTGAAATTGATATATATCACTGAGGTGTACTACAAGGTTCTTACTATGAATATGGCGTGCATAGAACTTATCGTTCATTTACAAGAGATTCCTAAAGATAATGAACGCATTTCAGAATTGTGGCTAAATCGGAAGAGGTTGTTGTATATTTTCGCTTGTGGTTATATTATATTTTCCTAAATTAAGAAACATTTATATTTTTATTTACACTGCAGATACGGGACGGGATTACTTTTCAGTTTGATATTATCATTCCTCTTTATATTCTATTTTCAATTATTTCAATTCCCCAAATTTACGTTTTTACTACTTAACCCTTAGTACCATGACGGAACCATTAAAGAAAATGCAATATAAAATTTATTTAATTCGCGTACTAATAAAAGTAGACGGTTACTTTTCATACAAAATACTTTGCTGAATCACATTCAGTAAGAACAGCGAAACAGTCGAAGCTCAATATTTTTTAATGTGGGTATTTTCTCAACTATTTACATGGATTTAGCTTTTCTCCTATTGAAAAAAGTTTTACGAAAAATTTGCAATTACAAAACTCTTCTCAGTCACAAATAGGATCACAACATATTTATTTAAGTATTACGCGGCAGCGGAATACTTATTTATTTCCAGTGTCACTTCTCAATGTTAATTTAACCTAGAAAAGCCTATGGAGTTCATAACTTTTTCATTTTTTCCTTCCCACCTTTTCGTCCTTGATGCCACAATTTTTTTATTCTTTACTAATTCTAATGATATTAGAAATTTAAAGTGTAAAAATGTTCGCCTGACGTCAGGGTTAAAATGGATGATAAAAGAACTTTCCATATGGGTGAATGAATTATAACCAAGAGAATAACATAGGCTAATTTTTATTTACATTATTCAAATATTTTTTCTTAATAATTTCAAATTTCGCTTTTTTTTTTTAGAATTACTGGACATTTATCCTATAAAATTGAACGTTTTTCTTCATTGTTGCAAATAATTCAAAAACCGTAATAATAATTTATCTCTTTCTTGTTGAATTCGCGAATTAAATAAATTTTATATTGCATTTTCTTTAATGGTTCCGTCATGGTACTAAGGGTTAAGTAGTAAAAACGTAAATTTGGGGAATTGAAATAATTAATAAATTAAAATTAAATTGATTTTTTTTTTTTTTTTTTTTTTTTTTTAGAATTAAAAAGATGAATATGGCGTCATAGTGGAAATAAAAAGGACATTATCAGAATAAGTTTTTGCTTTGTTCAAGTTTATGTTTCAGTAAAAAGTTTCAAAAGGATAGCTATTTTTACGCAGGTAGCGAACTTAGTGAGGAATTACATAACTTAAATTTTAAAATGCATTTTTTTCCCAAGATGCGAACTATTAATATCCCAAGTTAAACTTATTTAATGATGTTCTTTTGTGTTTACATCACCCCTTGAGAGGGAATAAGGTAACAAAATTTTAGTAAAACTTTTTTTTTTATTTTTTACTGTATCACAGCTATAATATTGTTAAATATGAGCTGTAAGGATTCAACACAATTTACTTTTGCATTCATATCGTTCATGAGTGGGAAATACGATATCTAAATTTAAGTGAAATTAATTTTGTATGTTTTGATTATAGATTTTTTACGCTCAGATTGTAAGTTTTTGTCCAAACTAAAGCAACCTGCAATACTGCACTGGTGAAATACTTTGAATTATACATTGGTAAACTGCATCACACATTGCGATGCAATACCGCATACTTTAGGGCTGATGATGATACCCTCCATTAATTTTGAAATGAGTTCGTCTGAATGCACTAGTTATTAAAAAACTTGACATATTAAACAAAAATGTAATTTGAAGAACAAATTTAAAAAAAATATTTTTTTTTCTACGTTGTTTAAGGCCGAGAAGGGACAAATATTAAGATATTTCATTCAATAAGTTCTACATTTAATGTTAAATTTTTGTAACAAATAAGTAAAGCCAATTAAAGTTTTAAAAAAAAAATAAAATTCGTACAATATGATTCTTAAAACACCGTAAAAAATTAGATTCCGTTCAAATGAAATCGAAATAAAGCTTAGACCTTTCTTTTTTTTAAGTTTTGTATTTTGAATACATCTGATCATTTTATGTACAATCGTCATAAACATAATACAAATTCTGCAATACAAATTTTTTCAATTAAAAATGCAAGAAGTCTAACATTTATTTCGATCAAAATAAAGATTAAACTTTTTTTTAAAGTTTTGTATTTTGGATACTTCTTATCATTTTATGCACAATCATTGTAAACATAATACAAATTCTGCAATGCAAATTTTTTCAATCAAAAATGGAAGAAGTCTAAGACTGATTTCGATTTCAGTTGAACGGAATCTAATTTTTTAGGGTGTTTTAAGTATCATATTGTATAAATTTTATTTTTATTTTTTAATCTTCAATTGTCTTAACTTATTTGTTACAAAAATTTAACACTAAATGTAGAACTAATTGAATGAAATACCTTAAAATCTGTCCCTTCTTGAGCTTAAACAATGAAGGATTTTTTTCTGTAATTTGTTCTTTAAATTACGTTTTAGTTTAATTTACATTGTTCTTGTAAGAATTGTGAAGTTTCCATAACACTATTTTTGTTAATTAATCTAATTATTCTTGTAAATATTTTACAAAAAATCTTTAACTACCGATTCGTTAAATCAGTTTTATTTAAAAATCTATCTAAAAGTCAAATTGTTATTATATAAGTTGTTTTGGATTAACGAAGATAATTATTGAAGAGGAAGAAATTTCTGATTTATAATTCAGGACATAAAGGGTTAAGTCGGTTTCTTAATTTGATACATTTTACTCATTCTCAAAGCGCATTGCCCTAAAATGAATTGAATCCGCGATGAAGTTCAGTCTAACATTTGAAATAAATTAACAAATACAAGTTCTATATTTAGTAAAAGTAATTAAATTTCATAGAAAATGCACTTCCTTAATTAAAAATATAAATATCTGTTGAAAACAATGCGAACACAAAAAATATTTTGATATAAAGAATAGCTAACGATATTACATTTTATGTAATTTGAAATAAGGTTAACTATTAAGAATCACTATCTCCATCTATTCTGTTTATATCGTTGCATTTTTTACCTTTAAAACTCATATTTAGAGATACCACAGTTAGATAAAGTATTTAAATTCTGAATACATAAATATTTTGCTAAATTGTTGTTTTCACGTCTGAGATATAATTAAGTCAAATTTTGTTTGTAACTTCTGTAAATTGTATTCAAAGATGCTGATGGGCTTACCCTCGGCTATATTTGCGCCAGACGTTATTCTTACAAATAAAATATTCATTTATATTCTTCATGCATATTAATAGTAAAACAAATATTAACCCTCTAACCTTGGATGAAAACGCATTCATATAGTTTCCTAATGCTTTTCAATTTATTTGAAAAAGCATTTAATGCTTCATTTCTCTGTTTGTTTGTATGTTTGTTATTGAATATCTTCTAAATTTCCTCGAGCTGAAGTATGGCATTAAGGGTCACTATAGTATGTTATCTATTTTTGCGTCAGAAATTATACTTGAAATAAAAGATTCTTATTTATATTCTCCAATCACATTGATATTAAAACAATGATTAACCCTATAACCCTCGATGATATGGAAAAAGCGTATCGATTATTTTTTCCAACCCCCAGTTCTATTTCGGATCCCAGTTCTATTGCGTGGCATGAAGTTTTTAGATGTCTAATAGAAAACCAATCTAAAGCCTCCATACTTCCTCTCACATAGGTATTTTCCTAATACTGTACAGCATAGTTGAAAAGTCATTTATCTCCCTAATCATTCTTGATATTAATCTTCTAAACATCGTTGAATTGAAATAAACTATAACGGTGACTATAGTATGTTATTGTTTTCAAATGATGTGTGTAGTATTTATAGCTCTTTTTATAGGCATTTACCACATTTCAACTTGTTATATTCTTCCTGTATATGATCTATAGATTTGTGTATATTACTACATAGTATTCTAAAACGTAGTTCAATTTGTAAACGTATAGCAGCACAGTTGAAAATTCCCTTTCAGCAATTTCCGCCAATGAACGTAAATGAATTCCAGATCTTTTGAGCCTCCCTATATATAATCATGCACACCAAGTAATATAAAAAAAATAGTTGAATTAAAAAACGTGTACTACAACTGAAAACGCACTTCCAGCAATTATTTTTCAAAGACAGTACTGTAAACGAATTCTTTCGAGTGTCCTTGTAAATGAAGGATGAATGCCATACACACACACACTATATTCTATAGTAAGCATATTGTACTGAAGCTCATTGATAAATGCCAATTAAAATGAGTTTCAAATAGTGTAATATCATTAAAACACATCCCAAAAAAATTTTCCCAGTAGGCCGTAATGTAACTGAATTCATCTTATTGTCGCTGTAAATGAACCGTAAATGCTACTTCACCTTCAATACCGAACATGCCATAGTAAATCTCAATAACAGTGTCAATTGCATAGCAGTACAAGTATATTTATACGAGTTAGACAGCAAACAAACCGTCAGACAAACCGAATTCATAAACACTTTTTAACTATGTTATGTTGAAAAGAGTTAAAATAAGAAATTCCTTCGTAAATTAATGACTAAATGTACATTTTATGCCATTTGAAATAAAACTAACTACTAACATTACTATCTTGATCTTACACCTTGATTTTGCTTAAATTATTGTAGTTCTTGTTAGTGAAAACTCATGTATCATGATAGCACGTTTAGATACAGTATTTAAATTCTAAACACCAAATTATTTTGTTGAATTGTGGTTTTAATGTTCTGAATTATGTGATTAACTATAAGATAAGAAGTTTGACTTTTTTAGTTAGTTTTCATAAACGCTGAAATAAGCTGGTATACACCCGCGGCTACAGTTGTGCTCTACAATTTCATACAGTTATTATGTTTCTTCTTTATATTCTTCATAAATACTACATAATGATGGTAAAACAAATTATTAAACTTTTAAAAGTGGGCGACATGGAAATAACTTTCATTTATTCTGTTTTCTTTCACGGAACACTCTAAAATCTTATCAAGTGTTGTCGTTCTTTTTCTTTTCGTTACAATGTGAAGTAAAATTAGATAACTTTCCTATTTGGGAGCATCTGTTGCTAAAACTAGTCATCGGAATGAGACCAAATTTTATCATTAGACTTTTGAAGACATAAGAAGACATAAAAAGTTAGAACCAAAAATCAAATATCAAATCATTACTAAGCTTGCTGTTTCTTAATTTTATCATATATATTATAAAGCAATAAGCCCCAAAAGTTCGGCTGGAGTGTTTTCAAAAACTACCCGTGAATTTTTTTTTTTTTTTTTTTTTTTTTTTTTTCACATTGTATCATTCGATAGAGAATATTCCCGCGGTGGTTTGTTCGTCAGATATACAGGGATAACTATGATTTTTGGTAAAAAATTTCGCATTTTATTGTTATTTTGAACGAAAAGGTTGCCAGTAAATATTTTTGGCATCATTATCGTTGGTTAAAGAATTGAAATGTCTACATCAAGTAGAAAATAATGTAAACATCTCGCAAATTAAAAGAAAATAACTGTTATTCATTTAATTAAAAAATAAACAGTCAAGTGCGAGTATTACTCTCGCACAGAGGATTCCGTAGAATAAATATATATATTTGTAATTGTTACTAAAAGAATACTAAGACTTTGTAAAAAACTATACAACGTAGTGTTGGGTATAACTGTATATACTTGTACCATGAAAGTTCAAAGAGATGGAACCTAAATAATATCAAATATAGCTACTATGTACAACTCATTTTTTAATATTATCCTAATCTGTTTATGATAAGCTTAATTCGGCACTGACAATAAAAGCAGTGCATATTTAAACTTCATTTGGTATTTCAAAAAACTAAATTCAGCGTAGTAACAACCTTTCCTTCTACAGTGTAGCTAAAACAAAACCTTTGTTCAAAGCTTAAATTTGGCATTGTGCTAAGCGCGCTTCAAAGGGAAGTCGCAAAGTTGAAACGACGCCTTGGTCCGGGCCGTTTTTTTTCCAGATAGGTTTTTGAATAACTTTTAAAGTCACTCGAGACGTATTGAGAGATCCACTCAATACAAACTAGTCGCGAATCTCATAGTATTTATGTGATTCATTCTAATTAAGTGGTCTCAGGTCTCTTTAAAATATTAAACATTTTAATTTTATTAGATGTTAAACTCCTATCTTTTCTGAACATTTTTATATAATCGTTTCCTTGAAATTTCCATTAGAACAGAAGTTATGACTTTTAGAATTATACCCGCTCAATAGCTGAAGCGGCGTTTCCGAAACTTTGAAGTCATTTTTCTGCAAAACAAGTTTTTGGGCATAACGCGCAGGGTACCTCAAAAACTTGTGAATATTTTTTCATGAAATTTTCGAAATATATATTGCCTGTTAGTCTGTGTAAACTGAACCTAAAATTTCCATTTTATTGTTCAAAAAATGTTTTTTTTTTTTTTTTTTTTTTTGTTATTATACTGTTGAAATTTTCAAAATTTTGTATTAGCTAAATACAACTTTGCATTAAAAATATAAAAAAGTTTTAAATACAAATGTATTTAAGTTCAGGGTAATTATTATAATCTGAAGTATAAGTAGGCACCAAAGTTTTCATTCTAGTTCCAATATTTATTTCGTAATCCTGCGCGTAAGATCTTATGCCAATTTTCTGCTCGACAAATGTCTAACAGTTTCGAGCCCCCTGTACATACTAATTCTGCATCTTGCAATTTTTTAAATACATGAAATGAAAGAACATATTTATATCTTTCATCCAAATGAAAATTGTGTTTTTAAATCATATGCATTTTAAGACATTAAATGTTGCAAATGGTCTTTGTTTTTTTCATTTTTTCCAATTTTAAGAGTCCTGAGACCCCTTAAATTAGTCTGTTTTTAATAATTTGACGTTTATTGCTTTTATTCTACTACTGGACATTACATTACAGTTACATAGCATTAAAAGTTGTTAATTAGGCATACAGTACGCCACCCCTGTCATTATGTATGTCCAAACTGTCCGTATCTTTAAGGGTTAATATCTTGGCTAATTACTGACAATTTTTTCAAAAATCATTAGCAACAATACTTTTATACTTCTGCTACGATAGGTACCTCCAGCGCTGCTCAACACTTTTGCTGAATGCCCGTAAATCGAAATTTGTGTGTAACAGAAAAATGCGATTTTTTCAAAAACTATGTGACCTAGGGTAATCGCTATAATTTTCCTTCAAGGTTTAAGTTAGCGTCTACTACCTCTAATTTTTTCATAATTTTAGTTTCAGTAGATTTGGAATTAGATGGGGAGGGGCATATTTTTGCGCTACATTTTCCACGGTATCTTTGAAAAAATAATACCTAAAATTAAAAGGAATGTATTTTTGAGTTCAGCGTTACGAAAGCTTTCACACGATACCCCACACGATATAAAAAAAAGAGGTATTTTTTTTCAAGTAGTTTAATTAGCCCCTATACATGTTTATTAAATATATTTATGAATGTTTAATGATCTGAACGTATGTGGGTCAATAGTCTTTATTACTTCCCCGAATTTGAAATTCCCACGTTCCATAGTTTACGAGTAAAATGCCTGTGACAGACAGACAGACAGACACAGGAGTGATCTTATAATGGTTCCGTGTTTACTTTTTAAGTACGGAACCCTAAAAAAGAATAAAAAACTCTTTTAATGAGAGATAAATTTTTGGATGAAAATATTTAATTTAAACATGAAAAGACTGTTTATAAAACCTAAAAAGTAAATTAGAAGCGATAAATTATTTAGCGATTTTTCGCTTGCGCCAGGTTAATAAAAATGTGCCTGAAAAAACTTGAAGAAGTAAAATTTAAATAACATTATTTTAGTCTTTTTCTTTTAAATTTACTTATCATTTTTATGTAATTCTCTCATCGTCTGACTTATAGAAGAAACTAGAAGAAGTAATTGTCAAAATAACTGTATTAGTGAGTTACATGCTATTTAATTAATACCTTGGTCACCAAACAATGCAATTTTAAGCCTCAAAGGCAGAAGCGTAAAATAAACCAAGCGAGGGTCGCAATAATGTTTTTATTGTTGTTGTTTTTAAGTGTAGGAGAACATTTTGGAGTATTTTTTTATATTCAAATGTAAATTATATAAAAAACAGTTAAAATTATAATTATGTAGTCAAAAGTATTTGTATTTTAGTGTAAATTTCTGCCATATACACACATATATACTACAATATTTCAGAGATCGAAGGTATTTTTTATCATAGAATGGAATACCATTACTATGTAAACATACCGTTTTGTTTTGTTCAAGCATGTGATTTTTATATCCTCAAACTCAGATAATTACTTATTAATTGAATATTGTGTATTATGATTATGTTATTTTTTTTTATGTCGAACATATTCTCAATTTTACTTATAGGAATATTCACTGCTTTAAAAATTAGGATATAACAATATTCTTAAGAAGATTCCTTCAATTATGCATTATTACTATTAAAAACAAATCCAAAATATTGCTATAAAAATTGCTTGCTGAATTTAATTTCAGATATTTTTTCTAATTCATGTCTCATCACCCTACCAAAAATGCACGGTTAATAATCAACTGAAAGAATTGCTTCTTAACGGCTAAATTTTGTCCAACGCTTAAGATAATATAATATTGCAATGGCGTTCGCATCGTTTTCAGCAATGAGCAAGGTCCAGCTGAAGGTCCATGTTGTTTAAAATACAAGTTCAAATTCACCATTTCATTTAATCCAAAGTTCATTTGGAAATATTGACCAGCGCAGCGGGCATAGCCTGCTAATCATCATCATATCATCATATCATATATATTATAAAGCAGTAAGCTCTGAAAATTCCGCCCGAGTATTTTCAAAAACTACCCGGTGGATTTTTTTCCAAATTGTATCATTCGATAGGAAATATTCCCGGGGTGGTTTATGAGAAAATATACAGGGATAGCTATGATTTTTGATAATAATTTTCGTATTTTATTGATATTTTCAACGGAAGGGTTGCCAGTGGTCATTTTGGCGAAAATTATCTTTGATAAATGAATTGAAATGGCTATACCCGTTAGAAAATAATACAAACATCTTGCAAAGAAAAGAAGGAAATAATTACTAATATTTAATTTAAAAAAAAAAGAAGAAAAAACCGCTTTAATGAGGGAAAATATTATAAACGAAAATATTTAATTTAAACATACATGAAAGGAATATTCGTAATGCTTAACTATGAATTCAATAAGAAATATTTCAATTGATGCAATATTTGGCGCGTTATCGCTTCCGCCAGGTTACGAAAAATGGTTACTACTTCATTATTCCGTAGACCAATTTCGCAAAATTATACAAATTGCCAAATTACACACATGGAAGAATGTTGCCACTCTGAACTTTTAAGAAAGAAAAATTAATTAATTATAATTTCAAAAAATCACTAAAGAATAGGGTTACTTTAATGGTGACGTTCACTTATAGCGTAAAGTGATATACGAAATATAAAATTTGATTTATTTAGATAATTTCGGACAAAAGAATACTAATAGTTAAAGTATTAACATGAAGAATTATTAAATTAAACCAAAAACAAAGTATATTTTTAGGATATAGTATTTGTGAATAAGAAGTAAGTATTTTAAATGTAATAATCGCATTTATTAAAGAACACGCAATAAATATCAATGATAACGGAAAATTGCAAGGAACCTGATACTCTTTATTTAGCCAAAAAACGTAGACGTATATAACTATAAAATTTATGTAAACATTAAATATAGGCTTAAAGAAAATAAATTTCAAGTTTTGCAGTAATTTTAAATAACGAAAGAACATGTAAATTAGGAAAACAATAATCAATTTACAAATAAAACGTCGAATTAAAAAGACTTGATAACTACCAAACACGTTTAACATATTTAATGTCATTTGAATGTGACATTTACGATCCTCCATTATTGGCATTTAACCTTACAGTTTGGCGACAGTTTTTTTGTCGACGGAATAATCAAGGACACAGATGTCATATACGGACCACGTTGGCGCGATTTTTTTCTGATGCCAATCTCATATACGCACCGGGATACTTAAGTGGCTCCAAAGTATCGTTATTTTGCTTGATATGGTAACCAGGAGATTGTTGTTTATTTATTAATGAATTATTTATTAACTTTTATTTTCTTTTTAAAAATTATACAAATTGTTTTGTTCTATAGTTATTAATTAAACCTTTTTTTTATTGCTATTCCCTTTTTTAAAATACATATGTAATTGATATTCGAAAACAAGGTTTATGCCAAATTGGCGTCAGAAAAAAACGTGTTGCATATATGACAAAAAATTCATTTTGGGTTTTTTCACCGTACATGTAGTTGGGGGGATATTGTTTTTTTAAAGTTTTTAAAGTTTTTACACTGAGGATGTGAGTCCTAGTACCCACGAAACGTATACGTATGGTCAAATCTGCTTGTTTTATTGTGTGTTTAAACGTTGTTTTCAAATAATTTATATTTTGTCTACTTGCACAGCAATGCTTTGATACTTGATTTTTGATTCTAATATTTTATATCTTCAACAGTACAACAAGCTTTACTTTCTAATATTCTCCAAATAGAACTAGTATGTTGTGGCCATCACAAAACTTTCTTCTATATAAATCGCGTCAATTAAATCATTTAAATAGTACAAGAAATAACAACGATTTAGCACCAATTCATATCAAAGTATACCTGAATTTGAAGTTGGATGAAAACTCGTGCATTAGTTCTTGAGATAGAACTATAGCGGAAATTCTGAAAAATGTAGCATATCAGCGCCACCTGTTGAGCGATTTACACCAAAAGTAAACAGCACTAAACGATATCAAAGTATACCTGAATCTGAAGTTTGTTGAAAATCCAAGCATTAGTTCTTGAGATTAGCGGAATTCTATTGCGGAAATCGCAAAAAATACAGCATAGCAGAGCCACCTGTTGAGCAATTTACACCAAAAATTAAACAGCACTAATTTATACGTCAATTCATGTCAAGGACTAACTAAATCTGAAGTTTGATGAAAATCCGTGCAATAGTTCTTGAGATACAGCTCTTGTGGAAATCATGAAAAATGCAGTACAGCAGCGCCACCTGTTCGGCGATTTACACCAAAAATTAAACAGCACTAATTTATATCAGGGACTTACTGAATCTGAAGTTTGATGAAAATTCGTGCATTTTTTCTTGAGTTAGAGCTATTGCGATAATCTTGAACAATGCAGCATACCAGCGCCAACTGTTGGGCGATTTTCACAAAAAAGTAATCAGCACCAAACTATATCTTGGACTAACTGAATCTGAAGTTTTATGAAAATCCGTGCAATAGTTCTTGAGATATAGCTATTGCAGAAATCGTGAAAAATGTCGCATAGCAGCGCCACCTGTTGGGCGATTTTCACCAAAAACTAATCAGGTCCAGTTTATATCAAGGTCTAACTAAATATGAAGTTTTGTGAAATTCCGTGCATTAGTTCTTGAGATAGAGCACCCACAAAATTTTTGTCACATACAGACTCACAGGCAGAGTGACAGACAGACTCACAGACAGACATTTTCTAAAAAAACATCAAATCGTGTTCTGGGCATTCTAAAACGTATAAATCCGTCGAAAACTGGAAGTCGAAATTTTTCACGAATTCAATACTTTCTTCTTGTAAAGATAGAAGAAAGTAAAAATATAAGAAAATTAAATCGGGGAAATTGGGGAGCCATTTTTATAAGCCAATAAAACATGGATGGTTTAAAGTTTACTAAAATATAATACAACCTATTCCAAGTTAACTGCAATTCCGAAAAGCTCTCCTTTATTTTCAGAAACCCCAGAAAAAATAGAATAATTTTGCTGTCCTTGATTTTCGGAAACGTTTCCAAGTGGTTTTTACAGTGAATCAATTTTATCAACCCAAAATATCGGTTTTCGGATGCTTTCAAATCTCAAGGTTAGCTGGCTGAATTAGGATCTCCAGATTAGTCCGGGATAGCTCAGATGGCAGAGCATTGGTAGCTTCAGCCAAAGGATCCCTGGTTCGAATCCTGTTCTGGACATTTTTCACACAATGGGAAATTTACATCTCATATGATTTATTTACCAATTAGATTAACTGTGTTAAAATTAACTTAGTGAAAATTTAGCATATTAGACTAAAAGTTTTAGACAGAATTTCTTTTATGAATGTCAAAAAATGGCCGCGGAATGCGAAGAACGCAAAAAATCTTGTGAAAAATGGCGTTAAAATTCGCTAAAAATTCAAAAATCGCCAAAGACAAGATTTAAAGGCTAAAATATGAAACCGAATTGTTTTTATCAATCTCAAAAAATCGCCGCAAAACACGGAAAAACTTTAAAAATCACCTATAAAAATTCGCGAAAAATTCAAAAATCGGTACGAATTCCAATAAACTTTATTGAAAAGATGTCAAAATTTGCTCTATTGGGCAAAAGGGTTGAAACCGGATTCTTTTTTCTTAAGTTTTAAAAAATTGCTGCAAAACGTGAAAAAAAGCTAAAAAATGAATAAAAATTTTAAATTAAAATAAATCTAATACAAAATCCAAAATCGTGCTTCTAGGTGCATAATTACAGACATAGAAGTACTTTCCTGCCAAATCTTGTAGCTGAGCATACAGCGGTCTCTTCAGAACACTGCATTTCTTGTCCCAATAAATATTACGAAGTTTTAAATCTATTTTAATCTTATTTTTCTTTTTGAAAGTATAGAAGAGTACAATTAAAAAATTAATGTTGACAAAATTTTGAAAAATTATACTTTTTATTACTAAAAAAATTTTTTTTTTCATAAATATAGTTAAAAAACCCAGTAACTAACACCTTAAGAATTCTTTGTTGACCCAATCACTATTACAATGTTTTAATTCCATTTTATTCTTATTTTTCTTTTTGAAAGTATAGTAGAATACAATTAAAAATAATTGTTGACAAAATTTTGAAAACTTATACTTTTTATTATTAAAAATTATTTTTTTTCGTAAATATAGTAAAAAAACCCAGTAAATGACATCTTAAGGATTCTTTCTTGTCCCAATCACAATTACAAAGTTTTAAATCTATTTATTCTTATTTTTCTTTTTGAAAGTATAGTAGAATACAATACAAAAAAAAAGTCCTTCCGGCCAGTGCCGGGAGAAAGAGGTAGCTTTCATATTCCTTATTTTTAAAAAGCCAGCTTATATTATCCAAACGCACAAAGCTCAATTTAGTGGAAACCGATTATAGGAGATTCAATACTAATTTTTATTAATACTAAATCATTATGAATGAGAATTTCGCGAAATTTGTCAGCTTTATCCAGGCTGCTTTTATTTAAAGTAACTTATATTTGGTTGTCAAATTCGGCGATATCTTGAAGTGCCTGCCATTTTAAGACAAAATGGTGGATGAGGCTAACCAATGAACTTGGTCGAGACCTTAGTAATTCCTGTGCACATGCTCACTCACATTGGAATCGGTTGATATATATACAAGTGCTGTCGCAGGCAAAAAATCAGATTTTTCAAAATGTCACCCACATTAGAAATTCAAACTGCTATATCTAAGCCATTTTTTTAAGATAAAGACAAAACAAAAAATGCTTCGGAATCCTTATATCAAGGTCAGATACTTAAAAAAGAAACCTTTCTCAATTTCTTATTTTTTTGCACCTTACTTTAAATATATATTTTTTTATTTATTTACTGGCCGCCATTTTGAAACAAGATGGCTGATAAAGCTGGCCAGCGAACTTGGGCAAGACATTGCTATATACTATCCACATGCCTTCTTACATCGAAATAGGTTAATAAATACACGTATTATCGCGTGACAAAAATCAGGTCGTTTCAAAATGTCAGCCATGCTAGAAATTCAAAGTGCCAGTGGCGTAGGCACTTTGTACAAACAGGGGGATCCGGGCATATTGCGGAAAGCTAGTAGCGCGGATCATTTCGTTCATTTTGGAGGGTTCCTTCATAGTGTTAAACGTTTCATAAACAGAAGTATAAAATAGAAGCATATCAAAAGATCCCCAACTCTTTAATCCAGTTAAAATAATTTGTAATACATATACTTGATACATAGAAACTTAATTTATGTGCGATCCCGAATACAATATTCAAATTTAAGGCTTCTCCCACTTCCATTTACCAAAAATTAAAGTGTTTTCTGTTGTTTTGCTTACAAATTCTTTACAAATCTCTTCCAAATCAATTTTAAAGGCCTCCTCTTTATAAATATGTCAAGTAATTTGTAGTAGACCTATATAAGACCCCTTTTTTCTGGAAATCGGAAGGGTTGTAAACAATGAGAAAAAGGGTGAGGGCACAAACAAGTGTGCTCAGCTCCCCTCTCTCTCTTCTCTTTTCGTTTATTGTGTGAATTTCCTAGAAAAAGTATACTTTGTTTTTTAATTCAGCAATGTATCATAAACAGATGTGGTGCTAGAATTTCGGGGGAGCTGAGCCCGTCTGAAATATTCCAGGGGGAGCCACAGCTCCCCCAGCTCTCCCGGTTCCTACACCCTTGCAAAGTGCTATAATTCAACCATTTTTTAAGATATAGACGAAACAAAAACTGCTCCGGAATCTTTGTATCAAGGTCAAATACATAAAAAAAAAAATCTTTTTCATTTTCCAATTTTTTGATATCTCATTTTAAATTTTAAATTTAAATTTTTAATTTTTTTAATGGCAGCCCCTTTGAAACAAGATGGCGAATAAAGCTGGCCAACGAACTCGATCTAGACATTGGTATGTATTATGTACACACCAAGTTACATTAAAATCGGTTCATAAATACGCCTGTTATTGCGTGACTAAAATCAGGTCGTTTCAAAATGTCAGCCACAATAGAAATTCAAAATGCTATAACTCAGCCATTTTTCTAGATATAGACAAAACAAAAACTATTCCGGAATCTTTGTATTAAGGTCAAACACATACAAAAAAAATCTTTTCATTTTCTAATTTCTTGGTACCTCATTTTAAATTTTAAATTTTTAAAATTTTTTTAAATGGCCACCATTTTGAAACAAGATGGCGGATTGAGCTGGCGAACGAACCCGGTCGAGACATTGGTATGTACTATGTATACACCAAGGTACATCCAAATCGGTTCATAAATACGCCTGTTATTGCGTGACAAAAATCAGGCCATTTCAAAATGTCAGCTACGCTAGAAATTCAAAGTGCTATCACTTAGCCATTTTTTAAGATATAAACGAAACGAAAACTGCTCCGGAATCTTTGTATCAAGGTCAAACACATAAAAAAAATATTTTTTAAATTTTCAATTTTTTGGTACCATATTTCAAAATTTAAATTTTTTTAAAAACTTTAAATGGCCGCCATTTTGAAACAATATGGCGGATGAAGCTGGCCAACGAACTCGGTTGAGACATTGGTATGTACTATGTATACACGAAGTTTCATCCAAATCAATTCATAAATACGAGAGTTACAGTGTGACAAAGATCAGATATATATATATACATATATATATATATATATATATATATATATATATATATATATATAACCATTAATTAAACATTACCGACCATCATCAAAACCCGCAATATTGTGAATGAAACCACAAACCTATAATATACAACTGTATGTATAAAATAAAGTGCCTTATACTTAACTGCAAGAATTAATATGGAAGAAAAAAATAAGAATATGGATACCGAAAAAAATAATTGAAAAACTTATATATTAAATTACGTTTTCAAGAGTACAGGATTCAATAATATAAGCAAATCGGTTGTTTTCTGTGAGAAAAAAAGCTAAAAGCTGAAAAAAAAATTTTCTCCTGTACTCAAACAACCAATATGACCAAGAGAATAGTGTCAAGATGAAAACAGAATAATATCAAATAGCATGAAATGGAAAAAACAATACAACCTTTTAAATATTTAATTTATAGCATAAAAAATAGAAATATTACACAACATACCGAATAAATATCCTCGTATATATATATCCTCGTATATATATATCGTATATATATATATCCTCGTATATATATATATATATATATATATATATATATATATATATATATATATATATATATATATACGAGGGCTGTATGATAAGTACCTGGCCTTGACAAGAAAAACACATTTTTATGTCAAAAATTTATTTTATTTTTCAACATAATCTCGTTTTAGTTAGATTCACTTAGCCCAACGTTTTTCTATTTTTTCTATTCCCTCTAAAAAATACGATTTCTCCAACCTTTCAAAATAGGCGTTTCTTTCGGCAATAACCTAATCGTTAGAGCCAAAGTTTTTTCTATCGAGCCGTTTTTTCATATTTGGATACAGAAAATATTCGCAGGGGCTAAATCTGGCGAATATGGTAGATGCAGAAGCAGTTCGTATCCTAATTCATAGAATTTTGCCATGGCGAGGACACAGGCATGCACGCATGCATTGTCTTGATGAAAGAGAATTTTTTTCTTCGCCAAATGCGGATGTTTTTCTTTCAGAACATGGTTGAAACTATTCAGTAAGTTGGAATAATATTCTCCATTAATCGTTTTACCTTTTTCAAAGTAACCGACGAGAAATATGCCGCATGAATCTCAAATTACTGTTGCCATAACTTTGTTTGCAGATAAAGTCGCTTTAGCCTTTTTTGGCGCAAGTTGGCCACGAAAAACCCACTGTTTGGACTGTTCTTTAGTTTCTGGTGTACAGTGATAAATCCATGTTTCGTTAACAGTTATGAATCGATGCCAAAAATCATTAGCATTTCACTTTAACTTCGCCAAACATTATTTTGAAATTGGCATACGAGTGTGTTTAATGTCAATAGGGAGCAATTGCGGCACCCATTTTGCGGAAAGCTTTTTCGTATCCAAATTTGTTGTTAAATATTTTTACACCCATTCAATTGAGATGCCCATAGTCTCAGCAATCTCGTGCACTTTCACTCTCTGATCATTTATCACAATATCATGGATATTTTCAATTGTTTCTGATGTCGTAACTTCAGTTGGGTGACTTGGATGTTCTTCATCAAAAATGCTTGTACGGGGCGTTTGAATTCAACTGTCCAATATTTTATGGTTGGTAACGAAGGTTCATAGTCCCATAAACATTTCTAAGTTCCGCTTTAATCTCATCAATTGTTTTCTTTTTCAAAAACAAGTTTTTTATCACTGTTCAATATTTAATTTTTTTCATTTTTGAAATATTACCGAAGTTGTTTTATTCAAATGGCTTCCACTCACAAACTAAACAACTTAGTGACTTCGCAAATGGCCAGATTTGATGTGAAAGATCACTTTTGCTAAATAAACCCCTTTTTAAATTCTAGTAGCACCATCCCTGGCCGAAGCCAGGCACTTATCATACTGCCCTCGTATATATATATATATGGATTTATAAATATATATATACGAGTATCAACATTTGAACGGAGGGTCTGGTTTCGGGGTCTGGGGATCATGATCGATGAAAATATACCAAAATTTCTTTTAATCGCTTTCCTCCGAACGGCTGCAATAGGTAGCTTTTTGTAATGAAAGCTACCTAATTATTGTTGTCAAAATTTTGAAAAATTATACTTTTTATTACTAATAATTTTTTTTTCTCAAATATAGTCAAAACCCCAGTAATTGGCATCTTAAAGATTCCTTCTTGTTCCAGTCACTATTACAAAGTTTAAAATCTATTTTATTCTTATTTTTATTTTTTTAAGTATAGTAGGGTACAATTAAAAAATTATTGTTGAGAAATTTTTGAAAAATTATACTTTATATTGCAAAAAAAAAAAGTTTTTTTTCATAAATATAGTTAAACACCCCAGTAATTGACACCTTGAAGGTTCTGTCTTGTCCCAATCACTGTTACAAAGTTTTAAATTTATTTTACTCTTATTTTTCTTTTTGAAAGTGTGGTAGAATACAATTAAAAAATTATTGTTGACAAAATTTTGAAAAATTATACTTTTTATTACTAAAAAAAAATTTCGTTTCACAAATATAATCAAAAACCCCAGTAATTGACTTCTTAAAGATTCTTTCTTGTTCCAATCACTATTACAAAGTTTAAAATCTATTTATTCTTATTTTTAATTTTAAAAGTATAGTAGAGTACAATTAAAAAATTATTGTTAAGAAAATTTTTAAAACCTATACTTTTTATTACAATTTTTTTTCATAAGTATAGTCAAACAACTCTGTAATTGACACCTTGGGGGTTCTTTCTTGTTTCAATCACTGTTACAAAGTTTTAAATCTATTTTGTTCTTATTTTTCTTTTTGAAAGTGTGGTAAAATGCAATTAAAAAATTATTGTTGACAAAATTTTGAAAAATTATACTTTTTATCTCTAAAATTTTTTTCTTTTTTCATAAATATAGTCAAACATCCCAGGAATATGAGTTTTGGATGCTATCATTTCTCAATTAAACATTTTCAGGTTCAACAAACATGTTTTAAAGACAAACATGATAAATTAACATTAACATAAAATTAATATTGTTTTGTTCTTTTAATCTTTTATAGGGTTATTATTAATTCATTATTAATGTGATAAAATTATTAATTATGAATAAATTCTTGTTGATTGATCTTGTTAATTTTACTTTTAACAGTTCTCTTATCAAACTGAAGAATTAATCGGTACAATGTATCAATTTTTTGTTTTGTTCCTAGCAAAGATAGTAAACAAAGAAACAAAGGAAGCTTTTAATTTTTTTAATGTTATTTTATGTTATTTTAATATTCCAAATGTTATATTAATATTTTCTGAGAATTCAGTCCGATTGATAAGAAATGTAATTATAATAATAAGTAAACAAATAAATTATAATAAATTTTGCAATTTAAATATATGATAATTGATCTACTGTTAAGGATAACTATGCTGACTAATTCTCTTATCTTATTAATGAATTAACAAGAACAACACAGCCTCGCAGTTACTGGCAAGCCTACAAAATAAACGGAAGTTATTTTGTATGTTAAATGCATGTGGGCCCGTGTTTTCATGTTTGAAAAACCTCGTTAATAATTCAACACCTGAAGAGTTATTCCGATTGACAAAATAAAGAAATAAACAAACAAATGAGTTCCAAAAAGAAAGCCCTTATTACAAAGTTGTTAGAATTAACTTGTCTTATTTATAATTTTCATGATTTTTACTGTTTAAACTATATTTTCTTACATTATTTTTAAATAATAATGAATCTCATTTAAATATGCCATTGCATAAATCTTTCTTCTACTAGGAAGTTTATTCTAATTTCTCAAATGTAAACTGAAACTAATTTTTCTCATTACTAGCAATACCACTGTTATACTGGGTTGCCAGAATTAGGGATCGACTGAAAATTCGGCTTCGTTTTTGTTTTCGGCCCAAAATCTGAGTTTCACCGAAAACTCGTTTTCTGTAAAAAGGCAGCTGAAAATTTGGCCGGACCGAAGTTCGATCAAAACTATCTGTACGGCAAAAATATCGTTTCTTCCTTCGAAAATGATCAACATTACTCATTGATTTGAGTTGTATCGGCTTAAGAGGCTACTTCAGTCAAGTGAAAAGACCCGTTCGCTAATGCTAATCCTATGGAAGAAATTTATAAAAATATTTCGGTTGCATTTTAATATTTTTAAATGATTTTTTTTTTTTTTTTTTTTTTTTTTTTTTTTTTTTTTTTGCATTGGATAGCTGAGGTCGATCTCTACATCTGCCGTTTTTGTACTTTTTCGATTTCGATTACAGATTTTTTTTATAAGGATGCTTTCAGTTTCGAAACCGGTTCCGAAAATGAAAGTGTCCTCATTAAAAATATCTTTAAACAAAATCGAAAAAGTATAAAATGGCCTTTGTACAGATCGATCTCAGCTAGTCAATGCAAAAAAAAAAAACCATTTAAAACTATTAAAATGTAACCGAGATATCTTTATAAATTTCTTCCATAGGATTAGCATTAGCGAACGGGTCTCTTCATTTGACTGAAGTAGCCTCTTAAATGAGACACTCTTTATTTATTGCTATGGACTTCGCCATTTATAATTATCAATCATGACTGACTCAAGACGTAAGTGCAAGTTATAAAACAAGCAATGCATATAGGACTAAACTATGAAGACGCTTTTCACGTGCTCATTAAAAGCTGGAGACTTAACAGTTTATAGAACATTTTTAGTTTGAAACCGCAGAAGTGTTTCGAATGCTCTTTGAGAAAGTTCTATTATAACAGATGATCATTTACAAATATCATTATGAAAGATAAATTGAGATATGTATACCTAAAACATTTTTAATTAGATGAAATTCGTATAATTAAAAAATAATTTTGTGACGTTGATAAATTAATTATATTTTATTTTACATATAAAAAGTTTTGGTCAGAGGCACACGTATTATTACACGTATAATTAATTAATATAATTATGTATAAAAATTTATTTTCGACGTTTTCGTTTTCGGCCTAAAATAGAAAAATTACCGAAATTTAGTTTCGATTTCGGTCTTAAAAACCAGTTTCGGTCGATCCGTAGCCAGAATTAAAACACCCCTACTCTGACCTCCCTGTATATCTAACCACTCAGTAAAACTTCAAATTTTGCGCACATACTATTCAAGACATGGAAAACCGCATTATGCGAAAAAAAAAATTAGCTCCAAAAACACCGGTAGATCGCGTTGTAAAACAGAAAATATGGAAAAAAAGACGAAAATAACAGTAATAAAAAAACCACCTACGAAATGATCTTTTTCCGTTTAAATTTCTATTACGCCTTATAGAAAAAAAAAGTAAAGAAGTTTAAACTGGAATCGTAACTGCAATTTCGCCGGGTAAACACAAAACTTTGAATAAACATAAACCCATGATTTTCAGCCATGTTCAGGGTATAAACGAGAATAAAAACTTGGAATGTCATTTCTTCGACAATGTTTCAATAATGACAGAGTAATCAGTCGTGTGTTTCCGACAATCTGGCCATCTTGTTTTCCATATCCACCGGTATGATTTTTCGCTATGGGGACACTTAAAAACCTTCTTTATCGATGACCTGTTGTACCTTTAGTAGACGTAAAAAAAAGGTATTTTTCTATATGCCAGAAGCATCTAAGACGACCAGTTACAGTCCGCAGTTGAACAAGCTGTCTACAGATTGCAGATTTTACTTCTTGAAGAAGGGAACTACATTGAGCAACATTCCCTGTCACATGACCCTTCTCACGTGAATGTTTGGTAAGTTCAAATAAAATGTGTTTAAAATGTATATTTTCAATGTCCGACTAGTTGTAAAGCGCCATCTATCGTTGATTTCTAGAACTATTTTTTGCGTAATCCGTTTTCTCATGTGTTGAATAGTATGTGTACAATATTTGAAGCTTATACACTGAGCAGTTCAATATACAGAGTTTTCAAGAGTAGGGATGTTTTAATTCTGGTCACCCTATACATAACGCAGAGCTGCCGTATTCAATAGTATGATTTGAGGGGTTCACAATCATAGTAGACCAAGTCCATTTTGACAAAAATAGAAATTCCATTTAGAAAACCACTTTTTGGAATTTCCCCCCCCCCCCCAAAATGGGTATTTAACAGTGCTCAAAATGAATACACAGTGGTAACCAAAATAGGTATACGGACCCAAATTGGGTAACCTCATACCTAAGAATCTTTCTACCCAATTCGAGTATTTTTCTACCCATTTTAGGTCTTATTTTTTCCTGTAGAATTTTTGATAAAGTATTCTGGAAGATTTGGAAAGTGTTTCATAATCTACGTTTAATGCAGGATTTTTTTTTTCTTGTTTTAACTTTGTGATTGCAAAATTTAAGTAGAATTTACGGGAATCTTTTCAAACAGTAGCAACTAAAACTTTTTATTACTGTTTTATGATTATTACCAACAGCTGTAAGAATCTATTTCTAGAACTCTTTCTCATAGTTTTCCAGATAAGGTTGACAATTTCCCCTAGGCGACCGCTGTAGTCAGTCGCAGATGTCAATACTGGAAAATGGCATTTCTACTAATGGCCTTATTTATACTTCCCACTGTACAAAAATGCTCAGACAATTTGATTAGATTGGAAGTAAGACATCTACGATCTGAATGCCACCATGACGATTCCTGAGGCTGCGTTTGAACAACACTTGCTTCAAAATCTCATGAAGTATTTCCCTGAGATTTCTTTTCTAAAGGCTCTGTGGTCATCATCAACAGAAAAAGGAGTCTCAGAAGATGAAAGGGGCGGTGATAAACATGTCAGGGATAGTGTTTTATTTCTCATAGTTTTCGAGATAAGATAGATAATTTTCACTAGGGTGCTTTAAGTCATTCGCTGACATCATTACTGGAAAATTGACATCTCATTTACTCCCATTGTTTATGCTCCCTATTGTACAAAATACCTCAGACAATTTGATTGGTCTCCGAATAAGTCATCTACGATATGATTAATCTACGCCGCCATGACGATTCCTTTAGTAATTACTTAGATTGCATTCAGGCAACAGAAAGTCAGAAATTATTTATCTGGGATTTCTTTTCCAAAGGTTCTTTTGTTATCAACTAAAGAAAAGGGAGTCTCAACATCAATCTGTATCTGCGGTGATAAACATGTCGAGGATCTACTCCGCTGACATCTTACCAGTCTCTGAGCAGCAGAAGACTGACTCCATCAAAGAACGCGACTGACCACATTAAAGGGATGCTGTAGTAGAATGTAGTCTGTTCGCAGCTTAACCCCTTGAGGGGCGGTGGGATATATTTTATCTTACCTACGATTAATGAAGTTTCGCACCAGAAAAAATTTATGAAATTTTACTTTTCTAACTTTGGTGGAAAAAAGTCGTAAAATTGCTTTCCCTTATTTTGAAATAAAATTTTTCCGGTGGAATTCAGCATTACACGAACGCAATTGCTTGCCCCTCAAGGGGTTAAGGGAAAACAAGACTGGTTGCAATCCTATGGGAAATATGCGAGCTTTAAGAACAGTTTCCTCGGAAACTACCCAACCGATTGCGATGAAATTTGGAATCCATGTTCACTGGATTATGCTCGAGATTTATGTTTGACAGTTTTTTTCTGTTGCTAAAACTTTTTATTTTAGAGCAATGGCAAATTTTCAAAAAAAAAAAAAAATCTGAAACTAATTGAAATTTTTTAAAACTGTCTGCCACATATGATCTTATATGTATAATTTACCATCAAGAATATTTTTATCGAAATCGCTCGAGTACTTTAGGAGATAATGGTATTTTTACTTGAAAAGTACGATTTTTGCAGGAGAGCCAGAAAACTTACACACTTCCAACTTGTGGGAAGTTCTTGCACAATTTTATCAAACACATGAATTAAAATATATATAAACACTTGAATAAAATTTAGTTTCATATAACAAATGCGGTAATGTTTTAATCCTTATTGGTTCTATGCCATTCCTCAAGTGACTTCCGAACCAGTATCTCTTATACGAACTTTATTCGGTTAGCATCACTTTTTTCTTTTAAAGGAACACTTTTACTTGTACATTGTCAACATGTGCAGTGCATACTAGAAAATTTATTTTTAAAATATAGTGGTGCGAATAGAATATAAAAATCGAATCAAGTATAAAATGTTAGCGTAAAATTAATGTGAATGGGCGTGGCGTCCAAGTCGTGTCTTCCCTTGATATTTTACAATTATTTATAATGGTCAGAAAAAAACTGGCTACACCAATTATTCAGGAAGTTTCAAAGAAGTTTTTAAGCCAATAAAAAAATCATTTTTTTTCAAAAAATTTCACCTATGTCTCCCCTTAAGGGTGTATTCCGATCCAAACTGCTTATTTTCGTATTAATTCTTTAATTCCTTTTTGCTCTAAAACGCATCAAACTGGCAAATTCTCTTATTTTGATAAGGGCAGAAAATATTGTAAAAAATGCTGTCAAAGTTGGCGTTTTGAACCGAATTTTCCGAAGTGGGAGATCTGGGAATTAAAAAAAAAGTGGTTATACTGAGAAAATAATTGTTTAAAAATCAAACTCCAATTAATTGAGCGAAAAATAAAATCACACGGCCCCTTATACATACATCTCTTCAAAAATCAGCTCAGCAAGTTTCATGTTTTTACTTTTAAAAATGAGTTTAAA
Organism: Maratus speciosus; assembly: GCA_963932465.1. Taxonomy (NCBI): domain Eukaryota; kingdom Metazoa; phylum Arthropoda; class Arachnida; order Araneae; family Salticidae; genus Maratus; species Maratus speciosus. The sequence continues at coordinate 445,384,964 of OZ010797.1, forward strand.
AATGTCTCAGAAAATTTCGAGCTGTTGAGTAAGTAAAAATATTTTTTCGAATACACCCTTAAGGAAAAAATGTAGTAGGTAGATTGCTTGAAGGGGATGTTTGTTTGTAAACATGCCTTTGCCTTACAGGTTATAGGTAGACATTTTTCAGTATACTAATTCCAGCTTTATCAGTTGAACAGTTATTTGATCGTACTCGGACTTTACTTTGCAACCTCTATAAACGAAAACGAATGAATAAATATTACATTGAAAATAATCTACATAGTGAATTTAAAAAAGTGTGTTGTATGCTTCTCACATCTAGAATTTCCTGCTACCGGAATAACTATTAGCATGTAGCTCAAAGGTAGTCTTTTTTTAAGGTTTCAAAATGTCACTGTAAGATGAATTAACAGCACCTATGAAGCTGGAAAGTGGAATGACCGCTTGCAACCGGTTTCTTTTCTCTGTGTTTTTTGAATAGTTAAAGAATGATGAGAATCAGACGGAAAAAATATTACGCTGTGATAATGAAATCTAAAATAAAATTTTATATAATTAATATTCTTCCAAACTGACGAATAGAAAATAAGAAAGCTAAACATTTTGAAAAACACTAAACCGTCATTGGAGACCTCTTGTAATTAATAATGAGGGTTTTTTTACTAATAAAGGTTAGATTTTACTTTCTACACGAAATCCACCTCCGTGTCGTCAAAAAAATAACATTATACTAACTTTTTAACCCGTTCTACGGACGGGTGTTCATGAATTTAATTCTAAAACCCAAATTAAAAATAAAAATCTGTACAACCAAATTAAAGTTTATGAATATAAAACTGTTATGTCCATTAAAATTCAGTAATTACACAACCAATATGAAATATGTATGTACACAAAAAATCAGGTATGTGTTAAAAAAATAAATAAAAGTAAGTGTTTGCACAACCAAATTAAAGTTGGGAATATAAAAATCAATTATAAAGTCAATATTTACACAACCAAACAAACATTTGTAAGGAAAAATTAAATTCACATCGTGGCTGAAAAAAAAAAAAAAAAAAAAAAAAAAAAAATTATGTATAGGGGAAGGTGTTGTACCTCTGACCATATTGTTCCTTTGACCACCAAGGCTGTAGCGCCATCTAGCAACATTTTATGAATTTTGGTGTAATTAGTGCATAGTTCCTTCACTAGAGGGCTTGTGCGTCCTACTGTGGATTATTCAAGTCAAAGGGCATTCCTGTGAATAATAGTAATCCATTTCCATGATAAAAATGTAAGTATTTATTTGTTATGTTTTGCCTAATAATATATTTTGTGCTATGTCTTTGTTGATTGAAATAACTTGACATGGTAGCTATTGACTTTCATAAATATGGTGCGGCTTGTGAAAATGATTATCCTAACCCTAAAACTGTAGCATGCGTTGTAATTTGCACTAGCATGGTGTTGTACCTCTGATCATGATCAGTTGTTGTTCCTTTGACCGGGTCAAAGGTACTAACTGTTATTATTCCCCCGATCTGTATGTTGATATATATATACTATATAATGGGACAATTTAGTTTAGCAAGAAAATGCATAACAGGTTGAAATTCATCTTTCAGCAATTTATACTAATAGATGGAAACATAGTTGAATACTTTTGTACAGCCCTGTAGTTTACCTAGTACCTTTATTATATGCCACTATTTAGCTAAAATTTAATTCAAACTAAAATACTCTTAAAACTACTGAAATTACATTTCCAGAAATTACCACCCATAAACGGCTATGTACGGGCTCTTTGCGTGACCCTGTATATCAGCTTATCTATATTCTACAAATATTTCTTTGTAAACTAAATTCAGTTCAGTGTAAAAATGCATAACCCCTTTAAAACCCACATTTAAGCAGTTTATGTTCATACTCAGTAACCTTTACGAATTCATTTCTGTAGCTCTGTATATGAACTATAGCATTTATACGCACTTTATAGTATGCATAAATATAGTGAACAAGTAGGTAAGTGTGATCACAGATCGCACAGAGGGTTTCGTTTATTATTCCTTTCAAAACACTTCATCCTTTTGAAAAATCTGTTAGTTCCACATTTCGCAACCAGGGGCGCACTCTATTCTAAACAAACCTCTTATCTGAACGAAACTCCGTTTTATATACTATCCGTAGATATATTAGTCAAGGGGATTGGGCCGATAGTACCCTATATAAGTAGGCGCCGCTGGCGGTAAAAAGTGGAACTAAAATATGTAAGGCTATGTGCATAATATGAAAGAATGGTCAAAGGGGTGTCGGCAAAAGTTGGAAAAGTTCTCCCAGGGTGAAAAGGGCGGAGGTTAAGAAAATTGCTTAAGATACACAAGTTAGAGCCCGTAGGAGTAAATAATATAAGGCATTTGAAAGTTTTATGATTTGCCGTGTGGTCTGAGGTATTCAGTTTACGTATGCAAAAATTCATGTCTCCAATTTAATTAGGGACTCTCTTAGAAAGAATTGCTTAAAATACATATGTGGTAGCTCAAAGGGTTAAACGTAAGACTTTCTCAAGATTTTATGATTTGTCGCCTGGCCTAAGGTGTTCTGCTATAAGTATGCAAAATTTCAAATCTCCAATTTAATAAGGGGCTCACTTAGAAAGAACTGTTTAAAATACACATGTGGAAGCCCAAAGGGTTAAATGTACGACTTTTTCAAAATTTTATGATTTGTCGTATGATGTGTGGTGTTCAGCTATAAGTATGCAAAATTTCAAGTCTCCAACATGTATAGTTTCTGAGAACGGGCTCTGTGACAGACGGACAGACGGACAGACAGACAGAGGAGCGAGATGAATAGGGTTTCGTTAGATGAACGAAACCCTAAAAAAGTGCATATCATAATTAAAAATGCATTTCAAGCAATCATTACTAATATACAGTAATTCGGATACAATATAGTATCTGAAATCTTTTCAAATACACCGCAAACAATTTCCCCTATACCATTATGAACGGAATTCTTTTGTGTGGCCCTGTAAATGAATAATATTTATTCTTTGCACTACATATTCTACAGAATGCATATTTTAGTGCACTTGATAAATGCATATAATTTTTTTTATGTTTGAAAGCATGTAATATAATTAAAAATCAGTTTAAGCGATTTTTTCCCATAGGCCGTAATGTATCGGATAACTTTTGACTGTCCCTGTAAATGAATTAAACATGCTACAAACTTCATTTGCAATAGGGTTCGTGCTATGGTAGAGGTCACTAACATCCAAAAATTTCAGAACGATCCGAGTATATTTACGGGAGTTAGAGCGCGGACAGACGGACAGGCAAACCGAATGCACAAACACTTTTCAACTTTGTTGGAAAGTGTTAAAAAAAACCTCTCTGACATTTATTCTACCTTAAATTTGTATAAAATGGCACAAAAACTACCCTATTCCAGCGGAAAAGGAAAAATGTAGTCCAGAACTCTATTCATCAGTTATCGTACATTGAAAAAAGCTTTTAAATCGGTGAGTAGTTTAATAGTTTAAAAGTCTATTTTCTAAAAAAAAAAAATTAAAAAAAAAGCTTTTTTTTTTTTTTTTTTTTTTTTTTTTTTTTTTTTTTTTTTTTTTTACAGTGTTTATATATTTTGATTCATCATAAATATCATAATGCTGTTAAATAATAATGTGGAAAACATTGGTTTAGTATGTTTTGCTGTTATAAACTAAATATGAAGTAAGTCATGTCTCAAACATGTCTCTTTATTGCTATCACTTTAACTAATTATAGCATTTACTGGTACTTGCGTTTTATCCCATTGCTCAGATAAGTTATATCGAAGACTGGCATGGAAAATAATTTATTTTTCTTATCCTTTAACTTTTGAAAAGTTTAAATTAAAAAAAAAATGTTCGTGCACAACTGCGTCTTTTGAGTCATTTTTATGCCAAATTTTCGAAGTTTCTAGGCCTACAGTTTCAGAGAAATCAGAGTGAAAATATAACTGTAGAACGCCTTCCTCCCCTTTTCCCCATTTGAAATTCGCATTTTTTCTATCATTATTATTTTCTTTGGAAGCATCACATCCTAATAGAAACCTACATCTCACATTTAAAAATTTCTAGCCCCGATAATTTCAGACTAATCAAGATTATAGAATATTTTATAATCATTTTATTCCTTAAAATCTCAGTATTTTAGCAAACATTCTTAGGGAGTCATCTTAGAAAGTTTTCGCTCATTTTACCTTCTTAGATTTTTAAATTTAAAAATTTTTCTAAGCGAGCATGTGCGTCTTAAAATTTACTACCATGTCAAATTTATGTTTCTAATCCTAGCAATTCCTAATAAATCGTAATCTAGGAAGATTATAGAACATTTTCGGTTCATTTCAACACTTTTAAGTTTCATTATTTTTTTAAACCAATCTTAGCGAGCATTTACTCCTTAAGATACCACCAATTAAATTTCATGCTTCTATCTTCAACATCTGCAAAGAAACTGCCATTTTAGAAAGTTTGTCGCTCTTGCACTCTTTTGAGGGCAGTTACACAAAGATAAAAATTAGACCCTTTTTAAGTAGATCGGTTTAATAGAACCAAAGTAATAGCGATTTTTTAACTTTTTCCTCACATTTCACTTTTTTAAATTTCTATTTTTTTTAGAAACTGCTCTGGAGGAGTATTTAACGTCTTAAAATTAACAGCCATGTCAAATTTCAAGTTTCTAGCTCTACAATGCTAAACAAAATTGTAAGTAGAACGTTTAAAAAAAATCTACTTATTTCACCTTTTTAGGTGCGTTCATAATTATACAAATACGTAGCACCTATAGACATCGTCTGGTCCGCCCGTTTGTCTGCTCGTCTGTCCACATATAACAGCGCATAAACTACCAAACCGAATCGTTTGAAATTTAATAGTATATAATCATTGCAGAATTTTGTGGAGTCATTTCAAATTTTATGAAAATCGAATCAAAACTTAAAAAGATATTAATAAAAGTTTTCTTCATTCTATTAAATCCTATCCTACGTAATTAATTCAATGATATCCCATGACAGGTAATGATTGTAGGTTGCCATGACGATGACTACATATTTAAGATGGAGTCCTATTCTTTCCGTATTACTGAATTTAATATATGTAATCGTAATAAATTTTGTATCCATGCATTTTCCATAAGAGTGCAACATCTATTGCACCCGGATTTGAATATTTATAAAACTATTAATAGTACGAACGCACCTCATTTGCCCAGTTTGACGTACAACTTCCGACTTGTTAAATTTTGCATTTTTTAGAAAGTGTTCTGTGCGAGCATTTACGTCTTAAAAGTAACAGTCATCTCAAATATCATGTAAATGTTATTGCGATTTACTATGGCATGTTCAGTATTGAAAATGAAGTATGCAGCATTTACGGTTCATATACAGGGACACACCAAAGAATTTGGCTACAGTACTGTTAGTGAACAGTAATTGCTGGAAGTGCGTTTTCAGTTGTGGCACGCGTTTTTAAATTTAATTATTTTTTGGCATATTACCCGGTGTGTTCTGTAGATTCTATTATATTCTATATTGTATATCATATACAGAGCTGCATAAAAGGTCTAAGCACATTTCCATTTATCGACGAAAATTTCTGAAGGGAAATTTTCAACACAAATGTAGTAAGACCTCTAAACAGCGGATACCTTGGGATCGTTCAAGTGTAGAGTCCTGCATCGGGTCGTGTTATCATTCATTTTTAGGTGCGTTCGTAATTATGTAAATGCGTAGCACCTATAGTCGCCGTTCGGTCCGTCTCCCTGTCTGTCTGTCGTCTGTCCGTCCGCATATAACAAAACAAAAACTACCCAACCGAATGGTCTGAAAATTTTAATATGTAATTGTTGCAAAATTTTGTCGATTCATTTCAAGTTTTATGAAAATCGGATGTATAGTTTAATGACAGGGACAGTCAAAATTTTTCCGTTACATTATGGCCAATGGAAAAAAATTATTTCAAGTGCATTTTAGTGATGTTACAGCCTTTCGAACAGAATGAAATGTATATGCACTTGTGAAGTACACTAAAATATACACTCAGTACAAGGATACACATTAAAGGATAATTAATGTTTTCTTTTAGACCTGCAGATAACTAAACATAAAATTACTGGGTTCAATTATAAAATACGAAGAAACAATGGAAGCAAATCGTCTGCAAGTTGGATGTATAAATAAAATGCTTGGCTTCAAGAATAATATTTAATGTTACTTTTACATTTGCAGATAACTAAACATAAAATAACTAAATATAAAATAACTAGGTTCAGTTAGAAACAGCGAAGAAATATTGGAAGCAAATCCTCTTCTAATTCTACGGATGTATAACCAAAATGCTTGGCTTCAAGAAGAATAATTGATATTTTTTTTAGACCTGCAGATACCTGAACATAAAATAACTAGGATCAATTAGAAACTATGAAGAAACAGTAGAAGCAAATCGTCTTCAAGTTCTACTTATGTAAAAACAAAATGATTGGATATAAGATGAATAATTAATGTTTTCTTTTAGACCTGTAGATAGCTAACCATAAAATAACTAAATATAAAATAACTAGGTTCGATTAGAAACAACGAAGTAATATTGGAAGCAAATATTCTAGTTCTACGGATGCATAAACAAAATGCCTGCCTTCAAAAATAAGAAAAATAATTGATATTTTCTTTTAGACCTACAGATAACTTAATATAAAATAACTAGGTTCAATTAGAAACTACGGCGAAACAGTGGAAGCAGATGTCTGCAAGTTCTACGGATGTATAAACAAAATGATTGGCTTCAAGAAAAATATTTAATGTTTCCTTTTACACTTGCAGATAACTAAACATAAAAGAACTCTAGGTTCAGTTAGAAACTATCAAGAAACAATGGAAGCAAATCGCCTTCAATTTCTATGAATGTACAAACAAACTGATTGGCTTCAAGAAGAAGAATTAATATTTTCTTTTAGGCCTGCAGATAACTAAACATAAAATAACAAAATATAAAATAACTAGGGTCAATTAGAAACTACTTTGAAACAGTGGAAGCAAATGTCTTCAAGTTCTACGAATGTATAAACAAAATTATTGGCTTCAAGAAAAATATTTAATGTTTCCTTTTAGATATGCAGATAACTAAACATAAAAGAACTCTTTGTTCAATTAGAAACTATCAGAAAACAATGGCAGCAAACCGTCTTCTAGTTCTATGAATGTATAAACAAAATGATTGGCTTCAAGAAGAATAATTAATGTTTTCATTTAGACCTGCAGATAAACAAGCATAAAATAACGAAATATAAAATAACTAGGTTCAATTGGAAACTACGGCGAAACAATGGAAGCAAATGTCTTCAAATTTTACGAATGCCTAAACAAAATGATTGGCTTCAAGAAAATTATTTAATGTTTCCGTTTAGACCTGCAGATAACTAAACATAAAAGAACTCTAGGTTCAGTTAGAAACTATCAAGAAACAATGGAAGCAAATCGTCTTCAATTTCTATGAATGTACAAACAAAATGATTGGCTTCAGATAACTAAACATAAAATAACGAAATATAAAATAACTAGGGTCAATTGAGAACTACGGTGAAACAGTGGAAGCAAATGTCTTCAAGTTCTGTGAATGTATAAACATAATGATTGGCTTCAATAAAAATATTTAATGTTTCCGTTTAGACCTGCAGATAACTAAACATAAAAGAACTCTAGATTCAATTAGAAACTATCAAAAAACAATGGCAGCAAATCATCTTCTAGTTCTATGAATGTATAAACAAAATGATTGGCTTCAAGAAGAATAATTAATGTTTTCATTTGGACCTGCAGATAACCAAGCATAAAATAACGAAATATAAAATAACTAGGTTCAATTGGAAACTACGGCGAAACGGTGGAAGCAAATGTCTTCAAATTCTACGAATGTATAAACAAAATGATTGGCTTCAAGAAAAATATTTAATGTTTCCGTTTAGAGCTGCAGATAACTAAACATAAAAGAACTCTAGGTTCAATTAGAAACTATCAAAAAACAATGGCAGCAAATCGTCTTCTAGTTCTATGAATGTATAAACAAAATGATTGGCTTCAAGAAGAATAATTAATCTTTTCATTTGGACCTGCAGATAGCCAAGCATAAAATAACGAAATATAAAATAACTAGGTTCAATTGGAAACTACGGCGAAACAGTGGAAGCAAATGTCTTCAAGTTCTACGAATGTATAAACAAAATGATTGGCTTCAAGAAAAATATTTAATGTTTCCGTTTAGAGCTGCAGATAACTAAACATAAAAGAACTCTAGGTTCAATTAGAAACTATAAAAAAACAATGGAAACAAATCGTCTTCAAGATCTAAGAATGTATAAACAAAATGATTGGCTTCAAGAAGAAGAATTAATATTTTCGTTTAGACCTGCAGATAACTAAACATAAAATAACGAAATATAAAATAACTAGTTTCAAATTGGAAACTACGCGAAACAGTGGAAACAAAGTCTTCAAGTTCTACGAATGTATAAACAAAATGATCGGCTTCAAGAAAAATATTTAATGTTTCCTTTTAGACCTGCAGATAACTAGACATAAAAGAATTCTAGGTTTAATTAGAAACTATCAAAAAACAATAACAGCAAATCGTCTTCTAGTTCTATGAATGTATAAACAAAATGATTGGCTTCAATAAGAATAATTAATATTTTCATTTAGACCTGCAGATAACTAAACATAAAATAACGAAATATAAAATAACTAGGTTCAGATAGAAAATACGAAGAAACGTTGGAATCAAATCGTCTTCTAGTTCTACGGATGTATAAACAAAACGATTGGTTTCAAGAAGAATAATTAATATTTTCTTCTAGATCTCGCAGACAGTTGCTCTAGCAGAAAAACTTTCATCGACATGACCAATTACTTAAAATATGCAAAGAGGAAAATTTTGTATTGACACCATAAAAATATATAACAATTCATAAAATAGAATAGACAGGAAAAATCATAATTCCCTATTCAGAGATCCAATCAGGTATTGTCAGAGTTCATGCTAGCTTAGTCCTTTGTCTACGAATCAAGAAATATACGTCCCAGGGAACTACACTGCTCAAAAAAGTTAGGGGAGCAAGCAAAAAAGTGAAGAGAACAGTGCAAGACAGCCATGTATGGGCATAAAATGAATAGTACACGTGTATCAATGCAGAATTCACAAAAAAAGACGCAAAAAAATTGTAAGGGAGCTTTTATTCTTTGAAAAGATGAAAAGATCATGAAAAGATGGTTTAGGGTAACAATTTGGTTTCATGTAAATGACAAAAAAAAAGTATTGTTTAGAAATGATGCAAGATTTTTAATATGGCGTGTGGTCTCCTTGAACAGCTAAGACTGCTGCACACCTGTTTTCCATGGATGCAATGAGGTTATCGATAAGACTTTGGGGAATCTGTTCCATTGCTCAAGAATTGCAATCTCCAAGTCCCGGACAGTAAAAGGAGGCATCGGTCTCGCAGCAATGAATCGGGATTCGTCTGTAAACAGAATTTGACTCTAACAACGTTGCCTCCAAACTCGATGTTCAGTTCCCCACCTTCTTTGGGCCACATAGTGGCTTGAGATTAACGGAATACAGACCATTGGCTTACGTGCATAGAGACCACCCTGATGAAGCCTATTTCGGACTGTTTGGCTGGACACCCTTCGTCCTGTGGGCAAGAACAACTGTGTTTGCAGCTGAGTAGCACTGCCCGTTCCGTCTCGACGAGCTGTTAACAGGATATATCGGTCAGCAGTTTCTATATTAGCACATTTTCGACCTTGCACTTGTTGATGACAACCATTCCATGTGTCTTGGAATCGATTGCACAGGCTTTTATGGACACTTTTTGTGACTCCAACAGCGTCCACTACACTTCGTTGTGTTTCCCCAAATTCAACTGTCCCGATAACACGCCAAGCCATGGATTGCGGTAAATCATGTTGTTGTGACATTTTCAAGCCACCTTTTCTCAAAATAAAAGCTGAGCCAGTGGCGCCAACTTATATGGGCCGGTGGGGCGCGAGCCCACCCAATAATTTGATCGCTGCGCCCTATCATTGATTTATTTCGTGTTTCATTTATCTATATTATAAAGGACAAACATATCTGTGCGTAACGCATACGTCATTCTGCAAATGGCAACACTCTGAAATTTGAAATGAAATTTCGATTTTTGCAATTTTCGCTACTGCAAATTTTTAAACTTCTAAACATCGCAAAGTTTCAATTTTTACACCGTAATATAGTCAAAAAAATGTTTTTTCAAATGCGATTTGTTTGAAAGCACTATCTCAATTTATTTTTGAAATATTAATTTTTTTTATAGTTTTTAGTACCAATTTTGTAATTGTGGCAACAGAAGTATACCATTTCTATTAAAAGTAAAGGGAAAATAGTCATGGTTTATTTATTTTTATTGATTATATCCCTATTGATGCCATTTTCACATTACAAATAAAAATAACTTTTTTCTAATTTTTGATCAGAAAATGACGTCAGCCATTAAAAGAAAAACACGATTTCTTCTTCATAATTTAAAAGATTGAAGAAGATATTTCAATATTTTTACATTACGCTGATACTGAGTTTGAGACGCTAGGCAAAATGATTCAGTGAGTAAAGATGATGTCATATTTAAAAAAAAAAACGATCAGTTTCTTTGATAAAACTAAATATTTGACCAATACTAAATGGCAATACTATGGCAACTAAAAGCAAATTTCTGAATGGTGAATTTTCGCGGGTATTGAAATTAGATCTTAAATTTTATGCGAATGTTCACATGAAAAGTTGTATCGGACAAACGTGACTTTAAGTTTGGAAATACATTCATTAATAATGTATTGCGATAATAATAACACAAGCCTGCAAAGAAAAAATTGCCGGTATTTATTGTAAGAGGAATTTTTTATAGTTTTTTGGATGCTGATTACTAGAAAAATAATGAAAAAATTCCATCACATACAGTTTCATCACAAATCGCAATTTTTTTTTTTATGAATTTAGTATAATTTGGACCAAAATTATTATTTATATGAGTTTGATAAATAAATTTATGGACTTAAAATAGTAAATTGGTGCATTAAACTAATAAAAGAGAAAGAAGAAACTATTCCAATACAGACTATTTCTTTTAATTGGTAAAGTGCCTATTAAATACAATATTCAAGACAGAGGAAACCAGTTGAAATCGAATCTCTCCTGCTTGCAGGTGTCTGCTCGCCATCCCTTCTTCACACACCTTATTACTGACCTTATCTCTACTCCTGAATCAGTGTCTTTCTTTACTTGTGCTGTACACATGTGTTTTTATTCCGACCTGTGAGTTATAAGTTATAGTAGTAACTTTTACTTCTAGTTTTTGCTGCATTAAAGAACATGGCTTCCAGAGGATGTGCTAATTCACGAATTGTTTCTGCTATATTTGTGGTAACTATACAGTGAAAAAGCAACAAAGAAGCATTTCTGATTTTGTAAAAAAAATGCATTTGGCTTATATTGGCACGAAATTGGGCAATCAATCCTTGGCCTCCACACAAAGTTTGTCGTAGTTGCGTAAAAGAATTAAGGCAATGGTTTCAAGATAAAAAGCAATCTTTTCAGTTTGGAGATAACATAAAAATCACAGTGATGATTGCTATTTTTATATTTGTAATGTGAAAGGTTTCAATTTAAAGAACAAAAAGGAAATATTTTATCCTGACATTCCGTCTGCCATACGACTTGTTCCTCATGAACCTGGTAAAGGAAAAATCTTGTTGATCCAAAAAAAAGTGTTGATTCCAGCGCTTCATATAAAATTAGGTCTTATGAAACAATTCATCAAAGCTTTACCAAAAGAAGGTGAATGTTTCAAATACCTTTGAGAGCAGTTCCAGGGTTTATCCAAAGCAAAACTGAAGGAAGGTGTGTTTGTAGGACAAGACATCAGGAAAATGATGAAAGATGAAAATTTTGAGAATAAAATGAAAACAAATGAAAGATAAGCCTAGAAATCTTTTGAACTAGTTATTATTATCTTTCTTGGCAACAAAAAGGACCCAAACTACAAATCTATTGTAGAAGAGATGGTAAAAAATTTCAAAATTTTAGGGTGTAATATGAGCTTAAAAGTTCATTTTCTTGATTCACACCTAGACTATTTTCCTGAAAATGTAGGTGCAGTTAGTGAGGAACAAGGTGAAAGATTTCACCAGGATATAAAGGAAATGGAGAGGCAATATCAAGGAAAATGGAATGTCAGCATGATTGCAGACTACTGCTGGATGCAATAAAGAGACAATCCCTGCAAAGTTCATAACAGGAAAAGTGACAAAAAAACTTTTGATGTAAAGAAAAAACATTACTCTAAGGACTTGTAACCTTCTACATATACTTAACTATTACTTGAACACAGATATTAATGTAATTTATATAGATTTATAAATAAATGAAATGTCAAAATTTCGTGATTTCAGCTTTTTCTTTAAAAATATGCAATCATTTTGCGAAAATTCCTTACGCGATAGAAAAAAATGGATTTCATTTTCGGAATCAGCGATAAAAAACCCATAAAAATTAGTTATCAAAATTAATGCAATTTTCAAAAAGTATTTTTTTTTTTTTTGCAGGTCTGTGTAAATTGTTTAATAATCATTAATAATAAATTGTGAATTTGAGTAGTGCGTATGTAAATTTTGAGAATGTGAAAAGAACGTACAGTTTAGATTTTATTGAAGAAAATTTTATGATGTGACAAAGCGAAATCATTTTTACTGATTTTTCATCCCGTAAAAACAAACCCTCAATCGATCGTAAGACCCTGAATCGATAAACTTCAACATAATTACTCATCTTGATTACATATTCTAATACAGTTTAATTTTTCAATAATTTAAGCAGTTGAAGTTTTTGGAGATAATATTTTGGTAATTTTAGGTTAAAAACATTATTTGTTTTAAGAGTTAGATAACCAATGCAAGATGATTTTTTTATTGTAATTATTATTTTTTTTTTTTTTTTGGTTTATTATAAATTCGATCTAACAGTTCCATTCTAAACATTTTAATTCGTCGAATTTCGACGGGTTCCAACTCGTTTATTTAATCGCTGAAATAATATTTGGCTTTATTCACGTTCTCAAAATAACTTTGTTTGAAAAATAGTAAGAGCATCCATTACACTTACAGGAGCTCTGAAAGCACCTTCAACAGAGGTATGATTAAATTTCTCTGAAAAACAAATTTCCTGCCTATTTTGACTTCTATTTTTAATTTCTCGATAAAGCACTTAGGTGGCTAAAATCTATGTTTTTCTTGACATTTAAATTTTTACACTTTCAATAGTTAGCAATTGTTGTGCTATCTAAATAGTATTACTGTTTGTATCAGAAAGAACTTCTGAGAGTATGATTTAATAAAATTATTTATTAAATTATAATTATTTTATATTTTAATCAGAAAAACCGCAATTTGACTTCGAATTATTATTTTTAGGCATTCGCTTCTCTTCCGCCCCTCTCTCTCCGCACACACACACACTAAGGGAAAAAATGTACGTCTTATTTTACTCAAAAAGTTTTCAGCCCACCCAATATTTTACAAAAGTTGGCGCTACTGAGCTGAGCAATTGAATTTTACAACTGAGGCAGTAAAACAGACGTTTCTGCAAAATCCCGATTTCTGTACTTATCTCCTTTTTCTAGTTTTTGACGTCATAAACTTTAATTTACATGTGAAGTTTTCTTTATCTGTTTTCTACAAACTTTATATTATGGATGTTTTATTTTACGTTAATTATTGGTGTAAATATTTGCATAATTTCGTTAAAACCATGTGCTCCCATAATTGTTTTGAGCAGTGTATTTTTTATTCTATTCGTACCACTTTTTGAAAAATAATCTTTGCCATATACTTATGATCTGATGCAGTAAACTATGAAATGCCTACAAGAGTCCTTATGCTCTTGTTTACTTTCAATCAAAAGTGATCAATCGATTAGTTCTTGATGCATAGATGATAAGCAAATTTATGGAATTTACACGCAAATTCCAGAGCATTGGGCGGGTCGAAGTAAAAAAAGGTTAAGGGAGAATAGAGTCATACTAGATACGATTGTGGTACGATTGAAAATAAAAATAGAAAGTCATGTCATGTGCCATATCGTGACTATCTTGTGCCATAATGAAATTGTTAAGGAATGACCTTGTCTTTTATTTCAAACAAGCGTCCGTAACATTTTTAAAGACTAAATCTACTTGGATATTAGATGTAGAATAAAGATTTGAAAGGATTTCCAACTGAGCAACAAGTAAAAATTAAAGTTAAAAAAAAACCGACTGCGTAAAAAGCAAACTAATTAATTATTTCTCATCAATGTGAAACTATTTTTTATATTACTTACCTATTTTTTTTCATTTAATTGTATTGATGACTTTTAAGTTGTATTTAATTGTTGATTCCTATCTATAAACACTGATTTGATGAGGTCTATAGATGTCTATGAAGGTTAGAGTTGCAGTAAAGCTAGGGATCCTACCTACACAACTCCCAGGTTGTGTAATATTTAAACGGAGCTTCTGACTGTAAAATAGTCAATGAAACATCGTCTTCATTTTGAAAGACCCATCCAATGATATGCCACTCAATATGGTGTGTAAAAAAAACTTTTCGTCTCTATCGCTATTTTGTATTTTACGGCCGCCATTTTGAATTTATAAAACAAAACCTAGCCTATAACCATCGGGCGGTTAAGACGAATCGATAGAGACCTCATTCATTAAAATCCATCCAGCCGTTGGGATGTTTCGAGGGTATAAAGAAATCCACATACCCAGATACGCGTCAAACACATAACCCTTCTTGGCAGTGGGGTAAAAAGAAAACATAAATTGGGGCCGGTTTTTCTTAAATTACTAACTAAATTTTAAAATAAATAAATAAAAAGAGATTTTCAAAAAGTCCCTCTTCATATTCTCAAACGAGATCGCTTTCAGGAATTTACCGCGAGGCAAATAAAGCACAACCCAAGGAAAGTGAACTGTCAATACCACTAAAGCACATCACGTTCTTCAATAACAACCACTGTCACCTCAAACCACTTCCAGTCAAATATCCTTTTTTTATCTAGGTGATCTATATTGGACAGAACCTCGACTTATTTTCTTCTTACGATAAAACTAATAAAACGTAATAACGAAAAAAATAAATCCAAATGTCTTGTTACATTTTCCACCGCTTCACCACAAAATTGATTACGCAAAAGGCGGAAGAATAACTCAAAAGAAAAGGCGAATGGAAACACACGCAGCACGATATTCGTTAGCTGGATGGGTGAAAACTAGAACAAAGGAGGGCCCGTGGCCCCAGGGAAGAAAAAAGTGAAAGCATCGAATGACCCGGATTTGATCGAAGTGAGTAGGTACAAAGTAGGGCCATTAATGTATTGGACGCTTTCACTTTCACTTATAGACGGAAATCGTAACGATATTGTTTTTTTTTTCTCCCTTCGATTGAAAAGTTGAAGAAAGAATTGTGGAGATAAAATCGCATAAAGTGGTATCAAGTTTCTTCACGTAAAAAAACTGTTATCTGTTAACTACTTAGTAGACGCGTAACATGTGCAATAGGCGACTTTCATACCTTTTATTTATTTTTTCCCACTCTTTGTATCGCCTTTCAGCTTTCTGTAATACTTCATAACTTTAAAAAAAAAAAATGAGATAAAACGACTTTTTTATTTCAATTAGCTTGAAGTCATAAAACAGCTCATTTCAATTTCTTTCCTTTAACCCTCCGAGCGTCTTGCAAAAGGGTAAAATTGTAATGTTGTTTTCTTTGCATTTTGGTTTAAATGCTAAGAAAATATGATTCTTTCAACATTATAAAAAAAAACGCAATTAAAAATATGAATATAATCCTTGAGAGTATTAATCATTCGTCAATGTATTTAAAATTCATTAAATCTATAGAATTATATTATCTTAAAGGTTGCTTGTATTGCTGTGAAACCTGGAGCTTAGTGAACGGAATATTACGCCCCAAACACTTAGAGGGTTAACCCATTTGCATCATTAGCGCATATATGCGTCTATTTCAGGAATTTATTTTTTATTCGGAATCTACTCCGGAAATTTTGGAAGAAGAATTTTTATTTAAACTAAAAATTACTATTAATATATTCTGGTATGAATTCGTAATTTCTAAATTTAAAAAAAATGTTATTGTAAACTACGAGGATAGGCTAATAAATAATGCACACATACTTGTACAGTGTGAACGAAATGACCTTCAGAAGCGCGCCCGGTGGCAAGTGGAAGTAACATTCCCCCTCTATACGCATGTGAAGATTTGAAGTCGCTGAATTCATCCAGTGTGTTTTGAGAAGCGGAAGTATGGAGACGTGTTCTAGAGCTATGTCAATGCGAGTTAAACAGCATACTGTTATCGAGTTTTTAACTGCTGAAAAAGTGACTCATGCTGAGATTTATCGTCATTTAAAGATGACGATGCTGTTGATAAGTCTACTGTAAATCGATTGACAGTAAACTTTTATGATTGCGAGCTTAGAAAAGCCATAATTGTTAATGGAAAGCGCAGTGGACGTCCAATCACTGCCCAGATGATAAACATCGTAAACTCGTCAAAGATTTGATTTAAAGTCACCGGCGATTCACTCACAAGTGTATCGCAAACCATATTGGAATATCCAAGGAGCGTGTCGGCTTCATTATTGAACAATTGGAATACCGTAAAATCCGCAACTGCAGAGGCTTTGCGAAACCTGAAGTTTGAACCGATTCCACACCCTCCTTACTTCCCCGATCTCCCCCATTGCGATTTTTATTTTATTTCTTCTACTCAAGAGAGACAGCAAGGGTAATCATTACAACTCGGACGATGACGTGAAGGCAGCTATAAAGTCCTGGATTCGAAAAAAGTTGGAAGAAATTTTCAGTGACGGAATAAAAAAAAACTTGTTACACGTTGGGATAAATTCGTTAGCCTTAACGGTGACTATATTGAAAAATAAATACAGTCGACTCCTTCAAATCCGCAAGCCTAAAATCCACAAACGCCTGAAATCCGCACATCATCGCAGATGTAAACAATGAAACTTTCAGTCCAGATGTAAGGACAAAATTAAGACTTTTTAAATTTTTATACCAATTCTGCATTTCTTTTAATATGTAATTCTTATTAATATTACTAAACTCATGCTTTTTCATGAAGGAAGTATAAATTTATTTATGAAGAAATTCAAGATATTGCTGATATCACTGGTAGTCAAAATCTTTTTACCAAATATATTTATGCATTAATCAAGCTTTTTGGAAATTAAGTCTGGCTAAACCTGAAATAAAAGTTCCTTATTTTATGATTTTGATGTGAATTAGTAGGGGACCTTTATGAGGCAAGTTTCATTGAATAATTTAGGAAACATGTATCTCATCTTTATTTTGCAGGCTCAATTATACATTATTAGTTATTTTCTTGACCTTTACTTTTAATATTTTAATCATTTTTAAAATTATCTGAAATATTATTATTTTAATTTATTACTTTACTTAATCATTTTAATATTTTACTATATTGTAAGCATTCATTATAATTCCGATTACATTATTACATTAAAATTACTGTAAAAATGTAAACAAAACAGACCAGAAATCCGCAAAATTCTAAAATCTGCACAACCTCTGGTCCCAAGCTGTGTGGATTTGAGGGAGTCTACTGTATAGCATTTTGAAGCTTAAGAATTGTACTTTAATGTACTTTTTGTCCGACCTTGCTATTTGTTTTCATTAGTGTTCTACAAGCATGTGTGTATTTCTTTTCAGCCTACCCTCGTACTTAGTAGACGCGTAACATGTGCAATAGGTGACTTTTATACCTTTTATTTGTTTTTTTCCCTCTTTGTATCGCTTTTCAACTTTCTGTAATACTACATAACTTTAAAAAAAAAATCTGAGATAAAAAGAGAGGGTTTTTTTTTTTTCTTTCAGTCAGCTCGAAGTCATAAAACAGCTCACTTCAGTTTTCTTTCCTTTAACATGTTTGCATCATTAGCGCATGTTTGAGTCCATTTCAGGAATTTTTTTTTTATTCAGAATCTACACCGAAATTCTCAAAGAAGAACTTTTGTTTAAACTAAAAATTACTATTAACATTTTCTGGCATAAATTCGGAATTTTTTAATTTAAAAAAAAAACTGTTATTGTAAACTACTTAGCAGACGCGTAACATATGCAATGCAATAGATGACTTTATCTTTGTTTTTCTTTTTCTCTATGTATCGCTTTTCAACTTTCTGTAATACTACATAACTTTTTAAAAAATCTGAGATAAAAAGAGAGGTTTTTCTTTTCTTTCAGTCAGCTCGAAGTCATAAAACAGCTCACTTCAGTTTTCTTTCTTTTAACATGTTTGCATCATTAGCGCATGTTTGAGTCCATTTCAGGAATTTCTTTTTTATTTAGAATCTACACCGGAATTCTCAACGAAGAATTTTTATTTAAACTAAAAATTACTATTAACATTTTCTGGTATAAATTCGGAATTTTTTAATTTAAAAAAAAAACTGTTACTGTAAACTACTTAGTAGACGCGTAACATGTGCAACAGGTGACTTTATCTTTTATTTGTTTTTCTTTCCCTCTATGTATCGTTTTTCAACTTTATGTAATATTACATAACTTTAAAAAATCTGAGATAAAAAGAGAGGTTTTTTTTTTCTTTCAGTCAGCTCGAAGTCATAAAACAGCTCACTTCCATTTTCTTTCCTGTAACGCGTTTGCATCATTAGCGCATGTTTCCGTTCATTTCAGGAATTTCTTTTTTATTCAGAAATTCCAAATTCATACTGGAATTCTGAAAAAAGTAAAAATTACTTTTCATGTTTTCTGGCATGAATTCGCAATTTCTAAAGAAAAAAAAACAGTTATGCGTAAACTACTTAGTGGACACGTAACATGCGCAATAGGTGCCTTTTATTTGTCTTTTCCCTCTTTGTATCACCTTTCAGCTCTGTGTAATACTTCATACCTTTTAAAAAAAAGGAAAAAATCTGAGATAAAACAGGTTTTTTTTTTTTTTTTTTTTGGCTTTGTTTTGTTTCAGTCATCTCGAAGTCATAAAACAGTTCATTTCAATTGTTTTCCCTGACACCTAATTTTATTTTACTTGCACCAAGAATATTTAATAAAAAATTTCTTTTTATAAGGTACTTTAAATTAAGCAAGTTTCTTCTATCTAATAAATTCGCTTACAAATTCTGGTGTCAGTCCATCATTTCATCAGTTTATAAACAGAATTACTTTGTGCCGGATAGAGTTAACGCATTTGCATCATTAGCACACGTATGCGTCCATTACCGGAATTCTGAAAGAAGAATTTTTATTTTATGTAAACACGAAGCATCTGTCATTGAATGAAGTAAAAATTACTATTCATAATTTCTAAATAAAAAACTGTTATCTGTAAAATACTTAGTAGTTACATGTGCAATAGGTGATTTTTACACCGTTTATTTGTTTTTTCCTCTTTGTAGAGTCTTTCAGTATTGTGTAATGCTTCATAAATTAAAAAAAAAAGATCTGAGATAAAACGAGAGGCGTTTTGTTTGTTTGTTTCAGTCAGTTCGAAGTTTTAAAACAGCTCACTTCAATTTTCTTTCCTTTAACCCTTTATATCCCAAATTATAAATTTAAAAAACTATCTCCTCGAAACTTTTTCCCTTGCATTACTATGATACATTAGAAGATATACGCACTAAAAATAAAATATATATATATTTGTTGTTGTTGTTGTTAATTACGACTAATTACTTGATGTGGTACTTCAAAGTACCGTTGGGTCAGAACGCTTGGACAAAAATCGAGACTCTGAAAAAAAAACTACATCCTTTTTTTTTTTTTTTAATGGGACTTATCATGCATATATCTAGCGTATGATGTATATATGACTAGATCAGGGATGGCGAATCTGTGGCACGCGTGCCGAACTTGGCACATAAGAAAACTTTTCTCGCACACAAAAAAGCTTATAAATCATATTCAGTTTATGGAGAACAATCCATTTTATATATATATATATTTTTACAAAAAGTATAGTTTTGTGTAACAGCTATATAATTTACTTTAAAATAATCCGTTGCTGTTGAATGAATTAAGGAAGTATAAATTTCAATGAAAGCACCGTGTAGCGTCTATAGCTATTTTCTAGCTAAACAATTCAACATATAGTGTTTTCTAAATCATTTAATTTATCTATTAAATTTCAAAAGTTTTACTTTTTAAAATTGAATTTTAAGAGATAATTTGCATAGAGTAATTAATGTACTCTAATTGACACGCTTCTATTCCAGATTATATTTTATTTTATTTGGGTTTAGGGCTTTAAGTTACTTCAAGTTTTAGTATATTTAGGTTTTAATTTTGAAAATTGAACTTTAATTGTTATTGTAAATAATTATGTATCTATTCAACCTGAAGAACTAAAAATGATCTGATTCGGTAGTATTACAGAAAAACTCATTTATAGATTACTAATACGAAATTCAATGCGATATGGCTATTCTATTGGTTAAAATGTTTCTGGCACGTTAGAATGTTGGTACATAATAATTTTTAAATTTTTGGCACGCATACTCAAAAAGGTTCGCCATCTCTGGATTAGATGATGATGCTGATTGTGCATCATCAGTGAGTTTTCGCCATCAGAAGAATATTCTACAGTTGTAACACTATCGTCCGATGTGAAACACATCTGAAAGAAATTTTCAAAGTTTTAGTTGTAGAAAATTCAAAAGGATTCATAAAAATGCTAAAAGATATTTTTAGATATTTGTTTTCTAATTTGTATTTTTTCTCATTTTGTTTTATAAAAATACAATTTTTTTTTAAAAAGATAAAAATAACATATACTTTATTTTTTTATTCATCAATGCCATAATCATGCCATATCTTCTCCTACGCTGTATCAAAATCCACATGTCTAGTACCCACCCTGGCTGTAAATATACGAGGGAGTATCAATAAGTTTTTGACCTCACATAGAAATAATTGAGTAATTTTTTTTAAATTGCTACATTGTATTAGTCCTTTTCTATGTAGTCACCGTGCACAGTAACACATTTTTGCAAACGGTATTTCAAAGAGAAGGGGGAGGATGTATCTCAGGAGGCGCGATAGTAGGTCCAAAAGGAAGCATTTTTCTAAATTTTGCCGACCCACACATACGACATAGTGTGGGAAGGCCTGTGACCACTTATTAGTGTTATGCACCCCCCGAGCCCCTCCCCCAAATTTGGTTTAAAAGGATCATGAAATGGTGGCAAAAAAATTTAGAAAAGCGTCCCCCCGGAGGGCAAAATGGGGGGAGAGGATCAAGATGTGCATAACAAGAATGAGTGGTCACAGGCCTTTCCCACAATATGTCATATGTGGGATTGGTAAAAGTTAGAAAAATGTCCCCCTTTGGGTCTTTTATTGCGCCTCCTGGAATAAATCCTCCCCCTTTTTTTTGAAATATCGTTTGCAGAAATGTTTTACTGTACACGGTGACTATAAAGAAAAGGACAAATACAGTGTAGCAATTTCATAAATTTCACTCAATTATTTCTATGTGAAACAAAATTTATTGATGCACCCTCGTATACGTTTTTATGCACCATATGTATTCAAACGATAAAAATCTAAGTAAAAGTCCTGTTCAACGTAATCCCGACGGTACTCAAAAGTACCCCTTCGAAAAGTGCTTCGTAAAGTAAACGAACTGAAAATTTAATTTTCTTTAGCATAACATATTGTCAATTGATCTATTTAAAACAAGAAAAAAGAATATGATAGCTTTACCTTTAAAACTTAAGATGTTCCCAAGCAAAAGTTAGGGATACTATGTCAGACAAGAAAATAGAAGCAACAAGTGGGTAAGTGGGATTACAGATCGCACAGAGGGTGTCGTTTAATATTCCTTTCAAAACACTTTATTCTTTTGCAAAATCTGTTAGTTCCACATTTCGCAACCAGGGGGCGAACTCTACTCTAAACAAACCTCTATCCGAAAGAAACTCCGTTTTACAAACTATCCGTAGGTATATTAGTCGAGGGGATCGGACCCATAGCACCCGAGATAGCTATGCGCCCCTGGTGGTAAACATTGGAACTAAAATATGTACGGCTATGGTGCATAATATGAAAGAGTGGTTAAAGGAGTGTCGGCAAAAGTTAGAAAAGTGCACCCCGGGTGAAAAGTGTGGAGGTTAGAAAAATTGCTAAAAATACAGAAGTTAGGTTAGAGCCCGGAGAGGTAAATAATATAAGACTTATTCAAAATTTTATGATATGTCTTTTTATGTGAAGTGTTCAGCTATAAGTATCCAAAATTTCAACTCTTCATCGTAATTAGGAGCTCAGTTAGAAAAAAAAAACTTGAAATACACAAATTAGAGCCCAGAGGGGTTAAATGTAACACTTTTTCAAAATATTATGATTTGTCGTTTGATGTGAGGTGTTCGGCTATAAGGATCCAAATTTTCAAGTCTTCAACTTAATTAGGGGCTTAGTTAGAAAGAAAAGCTTAAAATACACAAGTTAGAGCCCTGAGAGGTAAATATAAGTTTTTTTCAAAATTTTATGATTTGTCGTTTGATGTGAGGTGTTCAGCTATAAGAATCCAAAATTTCAAGTCTCCATCATCTATAGTTTCTGAGAACGGGCTCTGTAACAGACAGACAGACGGACAGACAGAGGAGTGAGACGAATAGGGTTTCGTCAGATGAACGGAACCCGAAAATTGACACTCACACGCGCCAAAATAGCTTCGTTATGAATTTTCAGCTTACTGGAACTGCTGCTGTTATCTAGTTATGCTTAAGGGAAGTATTTACTATTGTTTCCTAAAAGTACCGTTGCGAATGCATTCAATGAATGCGTTTTAAATGGGACAGAAAACTGTGGTACTTTAAAGTACCATCGGGGCATAAAAGGTTAACCATTTTGCCTCATTAGCGCATGTATGTGTGCATGTCAGGAATTTCTTTTTTATTCAGAAATTTCAACCCACACCGGAATTATGAAAGAAGAATTTTTGTTTTATAAAAAAAAAAAAAAAAAAAAAAAAAAAAAAACGAAGCATCTGTTATTAAGTAGAGTAAAAATTACTATTCATATTTTCTGGTACGAATTCGGAAATTCTAAATAAAAAACTGTTATCGCTAACTACTAACTAGGGAAGTGCAAAATGTGTTACTCGCCGATTTTGAGGAGAGTGGTTTCGTTGGAAAGTTCTTGTCGTAGGGAGTAAAAAACTCAAAGTTATCAGTCGTCTTCAAGATATCCGACACGTCACGCAGTCTATTTATTTATTACAATGTATTTATGCTGTTACATTTGTCATATCGTTAAATTTATCATTTTTGACTTTAAATGGCTTCCTGTTAACTTAATTATGTTACTTATGTTTAGAAATTAAATATGAAAAAAATTGAAGAGGAATTAATGGTTGTAAATGCAGGGCTGCACGGGCAACTATTTTTATATTCTACTAGGGAGGGGGCTCTGCCCCCCTGCTCGCTATGCTCACCAACCCCCCACGTAATCGCTTTGCGATTCCATTCGGTACCGCGAAGCAATCCCTATATCTAGTCAACCCCAGACGTAATTGTTTCGTGTTTCCATTCTGGATCGCTTCGCGATCCCTTATTTTCTATGCATTCAATTTTTATATTCCACTTGGCAAAAACGCGCTTCTCCCCAACTCCTGACAATTTTATTTCCTTATCTCCAAAGCACATAATCATTAGAGCTTACAGAGTTTCATAATTATAAGAATTATTAAATATAAAATTATGTACTATGTAGTGTTACGAATATTGTAAATAGTTAGTGTTTGTACTTAAAAATAATGTAAATAGTTCAATTAAGCTCTATTTATAAGCTAATATTAGTTTTTGTTGCATTGAAATATCTCAATTTGTTGATTTTCTGCAAGCAAGTAAACCGTATTGGATTTCAATGGGAGTCTATGGAAATTTGGCAAAATACTGGAAATAGCGCCAAGTTGGCGTCACTTTTGGCGACTAATTTTGGTCGCCAAATTTCGCGATATATCGCTAAGTTGGTGACGGAGCCCGCCCCCTCTTTGTAACCCTCCTTATAGCGTCAGAAATATCTGACCAATCAGAGGCGTCTCGCGGTATCTACGCAGATATTCATTGGTCCATTTCCAAATCGTTACTTTTTTATATATATAGAAGGATTCGCATCACTATTTAGAAAAAAAAATAATTTTGTATTAAATTTCGCTTGCACATGTTGTTAAAGTGCACGTGGAAGATCTTTACTTGAGAAAGTGGTGCGACATGAATTAAAAAATAGTCCCCAATGGTAGCCTTGTAAATGTATAGTTTTCTCTGCTGTGTGTTTGCTGATGCTGGAAATTTCTAGTGTTCACTGGTTGTTGTAGTCTTCTATATAGAAATGTGCATGAAGCCTTTAAACAGAAAAAATTATAAATTTAACGACATAACAAATGTTAAAGCATAAATGCATTATAATAAATAAACAAATTGCATGACATAAATTGCCAAATACAGTGAAATCTCCCTGTGCGACCACCACCCTAAACGACCATTTATTCATGGAACGCAATTTATTCCCATAGACTCAATACTAAATTTGCCTCCATTCTGAGACCATCCCAGTTGAACTCCCTCCATGAGCGACCCATTTCATTGAAGAAAGTAAAACAAATTCCATTTTTTTCTGATCGCTTGAAGAAGGTTTTATTAGAAAAATAATTCCGGAAAGCGCATTATTCATCAAACTTCTAAACCAAGATTAGATATTTTTTTATTCCGGTAACTTTTAAGTGTTTAAACCCCTTTGTGCAAATTTTAGGCAATGAATTTAACTCTGATGACACATTAAGAATGACGGTCAATAAACTCTCTTGCCCTATGCTGTCAGGAAACTCTGAAGGAAATAGATAAATTAATGAAATTGTCATCATTTGTTCCCGTCCAAAAAAAAAAATTGCATTTATTTACTGAACTTCGAAAGACTTGGAAATAAAAGTTATAAAAGATAAAACCGTAAAATCAAAGCAAACGTCGTTGTATTCATTTTTTAAACTCTGCAGTAATTAACTTATGTAATTAACTTTTGTTTTGATACTTAAATGTTTATATTTTTTCCTGATGGAAAAAATAAATTTTAATAACATTAATTGTTGCCTTTTTTCAATAATTAAAAATCTAGAATTAAACATGACCTCCATTAAGAGACCACCTCTCGGAGCGGCCGATTTTTATTGGAGTTCCATTGAGTTTTTTACGTCCCACGACGAGATCTTCTCAACGACACCACTCTCATGTTAATGATATTTACCATGCCATGTTCGGTATTGAATATGAAGTGTGTTGCATAAATAGTCTATTTACAGGAGCACTCAAAATAATTCCGTTAGAGTAGGGTCAATGGGGAAAAATCGTTTGCAGAGTAATTTAATGACATTACGCTATTTCAAATATACTGAAATTCATATAAATCACTGAATTTCACTACCAGATGATTACTATAGAACAGGGCATTCATAGCACTTGTCGTTCATTTACAGGGACACACAAAAGAAATCGGTTACCGTATTGTCTTTGAACAATGATTGCTGAAAGTGCGCTTTCAATTTCGGTATGTGCTTTTAAATTTAATAAATTTTTTGCATGTTACTCGTTGTGTACAAATTCTATACTTCGTATACACCGCTGCGCAAAAGAATTTACGTATCAGTCTCCTTATTAGTGGAAATTGCTGAAGGGGAGTTTTCAACTGCGGTATGTATTTCCTAACTGAACTAAATTTTTGCATGCATGTAGTTAATACATACAAATCTATAGATCATATATACGGCTGCTCAAAGAATTCGGATAATTTTCCGATTGTAGATGAGAATTACTCAGGGCTGCGGAGTCGGTGAGAAAAATGGACGACTCCGACTTCGGGAATTTTAACAGATCCGACTCCTACTCCGATTCTTTCACTCAAAAATCGGCCTGGCTCCGACTCCGACTCCGCAGCTCTGGAATTATTGAAATTGGGTTTTCAAATGTATTATGTGTTTCCGAATGGTTCAATTTGACATCCTATTTCAACTTATTAAGCGTTGCAAATTACATTATTCTGAATGTGTTGGAAAATGTTTCACAATCTATGCTTGATGCATGATTTTTCTTTCTTGTTAAATATAAATTTACTTTAGATGATTAACCGTTGATTTCAGTTTTTCCCTTTCTCTTCATCCAAAGCTGGCCTAGCGTTGAAAAGAATTTGGATACAAGAATCATGTCCGGGCATCTACATTTTTTTCAAAAGGTAAAAAAAGGTCTTTAACCCGTCTTTGGTTGCGGTATGAGCGTTTCGCTCACGCTAGGTTTAATTAAAACGTGTATTTAATTTAGGGTACTTTCGTATTATCTGGGCCAAGTAGATAAATTGCCAAAAATGGTTGTCAATCGCCATTTATCTTGTCAATCGTGTTCAAAACGGTAATTTAATGTACATTTGGTAAATACACAAAACTGGTGCACCTGCGACATCTGTTCCAATTGTTAAAAATGATAAAAAGCATAAAAGCAAACGAAAATAATACATTAGTTTAGTATACATTAGTTAAATACATAACATCAAATTGACTGCTTTTAGTAATAAATGATATTGAGGATAGTATTTTTGCCGAAACGTCAGTGAAGGCTTACTGTGGAGACTCGAAAAGTTTTGATTTCCGTTTGTCTGTCTGTCTGTCTGTCTGTTCCGCGATAACTGCCGCAAAAAGCACCCGATCAGCTTGAAATTAATTGGGCATATTCGTGAAATACCCGGACGTAGCTGTATAGTTTTTGGTTAAATTTGGTTCATTCGTTCGTAAAATATGGAAGATTTTATTTTTCTTTATAATGCTTTTCTACGGCAAGTCAGACGATTTTCAAATTTCCATTTGTTGAAAGAAAATGGCACGTTTGATTAATGGATTTAAATGTCAAATTATGGATACTAAAATTCCAAATAAGGGTTTTAAATTATTCCTATTATATTGAAGTTTTATCAATATATCTATCAGATTTTTTTACTTACGTGTATAATGTTTTGAGGACATTTATACATGTATTCCAATAATATAAAGAATTTTTAAATTAATTTTCTTGTTTTACATGATACATATTTTTTTTTCCTTTTCTTCGTTGCCTAGCGACTGTTATTCGTAGCCTATCATTGCTTCAAATATGAATGAAGTTAGTAAATTACGTTAATTTTGTTGCAGGTACTATTAAAAGGCTATCACAAAAAATATTTTATCGCGCCAAATCGATGCAATTTATGCAATTAACAGTGGGCACGATAATGAATTATTTTCCAGTAGATTTATAGATCTCCAGATATGCATATTTTGGGGGGCTTTTAATATGTTATTGCTATCGCATGGATTAGGATGTTTAAACTAATGTTTAACCATGCTATAAGTGAAAAAAAAGTACAGTTAAAGGCATGTAAATCCCTTTTAACACTTTCCAACATGGATGAAAAGTATTTATGACTTCAGTTTTTCTATCTGTCGCCTGCCGTGTTTCTCTACGTGCTCTAACTCGCGTAAATATAGTCGGGATTGCATGTAATTGATATACGTTATTGAGGTTTGCCAAAGTATGTTTGGTATTAAAAATGAAGAGTGTAGCATTCATAGTTTAATTACAGGGGCACTCAAACTAATTACATTAATCCGTTACATTATAGTCTTTGTGAAAAATCGTCTGCGGTGTATTTTAATAATGTTACACAATTTTAAACGTAATGAAATTTATATACTTTATTAAGGTGCACTAGAACCTGGTTACTATAAAATATGTTATGTGTAGCACTTACAGCATGCGTACAGGGAACTCAAAAGTATTCATAATATTACAATCTTTGAAGAAAATCCTTTTGTGGCGTTTTTTAATGATGTTACTCTGTTACAAAATAATAAAATTGATATGTATTTATGAAATATTTTTGTAGTATATGGGGTGCAAAGCATATGTTTTTTTCAGGGTCACACAAAAGTGGTCGATTAAAATGTGGTCTACGGGGGGGAAAAAACTCTTCACAGCTTATTTTAACACATTAGCGACGGGAAACGAGAATTCTCGTTTTTATTCAGAATACGTCATTGGCTAAGGGAGTGACTTCTACCTTACAGAAAAGACATTTATATTGTGTTGTCCATATTTTTTTATAGATTGTAAGACATTATATATTACATCCGTACATTGAAAGATATTTACTGCTGCATAAACATGAAAAACATATTCCAGAAACCAATTTCCGAGACACTTTCAGAAGACGGAGGAGCTTCTACTGTTTTAAACCCAGATTTAATTAAATTGCCTGTCGTCAGTGTGTTAATTGTGTTGCACTAATTCAAACATTATGAAATTAAATTACATTACTGTGGTTGACTACAAGAAGCTTGAATATGATTTGTATCGTATTTATCGTTCATTTATAGGGTCACATAAAAAATTTCGGATACAGTTATGGTCTATTAGGGATGATTGCTGAAGAGCATTTTCGATTATGGTGTGCGTTTTAACGTTAAGTAAATTTGTGCTTAATAAGTAGTGCTTAAATATTGTATAGACCATGTACAGGGATACACAAATGAATTCGTAAGTATAAATGAAAATGAGCGCGAATTGCTTCAGTGTTTTTTTTTTTTTTTTTTTTTTTTGAGTTATGTATTTCCCAGCCCAATTACATTTAGTATACTAACAAATGTTTGCAGAATTTAAATAGAACCATATACAGGACTCCGCAGAAACTGGATATATGGTGCACACTATGCATACTAATCCCCGGAAATGTGATATGAACAGTTTTAAGAGGGTTTTTTGTCTGCATTAAATTTAAATGTTATAGACGACGCGTAAAAATCTTCACGTACTATACAGGGCTGTAGAAAAGAATTCATGTACGTTTCCGTCTATTGGTAGAATTTACTAAAGGACATTAACACAATTAATTGATAATTACAAATGTAAATTAAATTACACTACGAAGGGGTTCAGGGGGGCAGAGCCCCCCTGAAGAAATCTACTTTATTATCTAAAAATTACCAGAATAAGTAGCTCATGAGATTTTCAGAATACCATTACATAACAAGGGGTTTAATTTAACGCTTCTAATGTCAGAAACCTTCGAAATATTTTTTCGTTTTATAAATGTTTATGTAATTTCAAAACTTTAAATTTCGTTTTTTGTAGAAAGATTAATATTACTCAAAGGGTGCTAAACACAATGAATTGTAGAGCTGACGTTGAGGCTCCTGATCTGCAGATTTACTAGTTATTTTCACCGGTCTGTCAGGCCCACCAGAATTAATTGCCGAAACGCCAGTGAAGACTTACTGTGGAGACACGAAAAGTTTTTGTTTCCGTTAGTCTGTCTGTCTGTTCCGCGATAACTGCCGCAAAAAGCATCCGATTAGCTTGAAATTAAATGGGTATGTTGGTGAAGTACTCGGATTTAGCTGTATAGTTTTTTGTTATATTTGGTTCATTCGTTCGGAAAAAATATAGAATATTTTATTTTGCGCAATAATGCTTTTCTATAGCAATTCAGACGATTTTTCCATTTTTATTTGTTGAAAGGAAATGGCTCATGTGATTGAAGGATTTAAATGGTAAATTATGGATAAAGAAATTTTCTAATTAGGACTATGCATTATTCATATTAGTTTGAAATTTTGTGTATACATTTATCAGAGTTTTCAAATTCGGTGTATAACTTATTGGAGGGATTTTATACATGTGTTCCAATAATATCAAATATTTTCTTTTACAAATTTTCTTTTTTTTAATGCACATACTTCCTTGTTTTAATTTTCTTTTAACTATTACCTAGGAACGGAACTACACCTAAAAATATCGTAAATGTGAAAGTATGTGTCATTGTTTGGAGTCAAATCAACGTCAAAAGGGATGAATTCATGGAGGAAAGAAATAGATGGAGTTGCAGTATGCCTTAAAAAAGGTTTGCAATATGAAACCATTTATCGCTCAAATTTAAACGTCCAAGAAAGCCCAAACAACACAAGCACGTGGAAGGGATTTTGTATTAATAAGACAAATTCAAAGAGATGAATCACAGCTGAAGTATATATTAAGAAAAAATGGTACATTTTTTAAAGGGCTTTAGTTGTGTTGTTATTTATTAAAATAAATGCTTGCTTTTAAAATAATTGGAATTGTAAAATTAGCAATAAATAAATGGCAAAATAAGATTAAATAAAATATTGAAAACATCTGATAAAAACTAAAAATTGTATTATTAAAAGTTTTCTTTCTTTAACCCTTTCCAACATAGATGAAAAATGTTTGTCTTCGGTTTGTATGGCCTTCTGGTCGAGCTCTAACTCTTGTAAATATACTGGGATCACCCTACATTTTTTATATGTTATTGACGTTTACTATAGCGTGATCGCTATTGAAAAAAAAAATGTGTGGCACTTATAGTTCATTTGCATGGGCGGTAAAAAGTATTCTGTTACATTACGCTCAATGGGAAAAATCGTTTCAAATGTATTTTAATGATACTAGACAAGTTAAAACATAAAGAAATTGATATGCATTTATAAAGTGCAGTAAAGCATGCATTTCGTAGAATATGGGGTTTGCAAAGCACTTATTATTCATTTACAGGGCACACAAAAGAATTCCGTTATATAATGATACATGGGGGGGGGGGGACTGTTTACTGCGATATTATGTTACTGAAATATAATGGAATAGACATAAATTACTCAGATTTACTACAAGGTACTTGCGCTGAAATATGATGTGCATAGCATTTATCGTTCATTTACAAGGACACACAAAAGATTCGGATACACTACTGTATTTAAAGTACTTGTCAGTATGGCAAACAATTTTTGTAGGAGTTCTATCACAAGAACTATTGCACGGAATTTAATAAAAATTTATATTCATGTAGTCCCTAATATAAATTGGTGCTGATTAGTTTTTGGTGTAAATCACACAATAGGTGGCGCTGCTATGCTGCATTTTTCGCGATTTCAGCAGTAGTTGTATCTCAAGAACTAATACACGATTTTCATCAAACTTCAGTTTCAGTTGGTCCTTAATATGAGTTGGTGCTGATTACGTTTTGGTGTAAATCGCCCTACAGGTGGCACTGCTATGCTGCATTTTCTGGGATTTACACGATTTTCGCAATGGCTCTATTTCAAGAACTGATGTATGGATTTTCCTCAAACTTCAGATTCAGTTAGTCCTTGATATGACTTGGTGCTGATTGCGTGTTGGTATAAATCGCCCATCAGGTGGCGTTGCTGTGCTGCATTTTTCACGATTTCCGCAATAGCTCTATCAAGAACTAATGCACCAATTTTCCTCTAACTTCAGAGTTAGATGTTAACACAAGTTGTTGCTGGCTAGATTTTGGTGTTAATCGTCCAATAGGTGTCGCTGCTAAGCTAGAATTTTCATGATTTTCGCAATGGCTCTATCTCAAAAACTAATGCACGGATTCTCCCCAAACTTCAGATTCAGTTTAACGTTGACATATGTTGTTGTTTGCTGGTTTTGGTGTAAAGCACCAAATAGGTGGTGCTGCTAGGTACTGGATTTACACGATTTCAGCGATAGTCATATCAATATTAAATCATAAGCAGAAGTTCTCTTATACGTCCATTAAAAATATTTCAAAAATATATATTCTAAAAACACACTCAAAATATATATTAAACATTTAATTGCTAAAAAGGAAGTCAAACGTTAATAAAATACATTAAAAGATCTTAATAATTTGACATGTTTCGATTGAATTTACTCAATCATCATCAGAAAAACAAATAAACACAAAGATGGAAAATGACAATAAACTAATACAAATGAAATTTAAAAATAAATAAATAAAAATCACGCGCGTAATATTTTAACATGTTTCACGTTGCCCTATTTTATTTTCAAATTATCTAACAATTCAATCCAAATATTTGGGATTTGAAATGACAAGGAATCATTGCAGACCATTGAGTTTCTGACGTAAATTTCAATAGATTCTCTAATAAAAAGTTGCAAATAAAAATCTGACCTATAAATTATTCTACTTTCATTAAACAAAATATTTATGTTTTCTATTTTATTTAGCCTAGATAATGCGGTTTTACCTCTATTAAATTTTATGTCTGCAATGTGCTCTTTACATCTCACTTGGAATTTTCTCTGAGTCATGCCAATATAATAATTTCTATAACCACCTTCTTTAAGAAAAGGAATGATATAAACACCGGAAAGGTCAAATTTATCAATAGGGTCAATTCTAGTGGTTAAAATTGATTTTAATTTAGGAGGGGGTCTAGCAATTAAATTTACATCAAACTTTTTAAGTTGAGTTTTAGCGGATTCAAAGAAATTTGGATAATAATTTATAACCACTCTTTTCATGTTATTTTCTCTGTCGGTTTTATTCTCAAAAACTGCATCGCTCCTTTTGTTAATAAACTTTCTAATTAATTTATTAACTATTTTAACATGATATCCGTTGTTAATAGCTATTGTTTTAATTTTATCTAATTCATCATTTAAATATTCAGTGGAACAAATTCTAAAAGCTCTGTTAATAAGGAATCTAAAGGTAGATAATTTATAAGAATATGGAGTGCAAGCATCAAAAGGTATAACATTTAAGTTAGTTATTGGCTTACGATATATTGAACGAATTAGTTTATTATTTTCTCTTTTTAAT
Organism: Maratus speciosus; assembly: GCA_963932465.1. Taxonomy (NCBI): domain Eukaryota; kingdom Metazoa; phylum Arthropoda; class Arachnida; order Araneae; family Salticidae; genus Maratus; species Maratus speciosus. The sequence continues at coordinate 445,417,768 of OZ010797.1, forward strand.
TCAACATCTAAAAAAGGTAATTTCTTATCGGTTTCAAGTTCAAAAGTAAATTTAATCTTATTATCTAAATCATTTAACTGTTGAATAAAAACTAACAATTTATCAACTTCTCCCTGCCAAACAATAAAAATATCATCTACCGACACCTACAAGACACCGAAAAGCGGGAAGGGAGGGCTCGGTGCGATGAAGCTACCGAAAGACTCCTGCCGCTTCTAGCTTATCATTAGTCTCGGTGGCGGTGGGTGGGTCAACCGCCGCGGCGAGCGGCCCATCTTCGTCCGCAGCCTTTTATTCATCTACTCTAGTCCCACTCTTTTGCGGAAGCCAGAATGAAAAAAAAAAAATTCAAAAATTGAAACCGGACAAATTTAAAAGGGAAATTACACAAATTAAAGACACCGAAAAGCGGGAAGGGAGGGTTCGGTGTGATGAAGCTACCGAAAGACTCCTGCCGCTTCTAGCTTATCATTAGTCTCGGTGGCGGTGGGTGGGTCAACCGCCGCGGCGAGCGGCCCATCCTCGTCCGCAGCCCTTTACTCATCTACTCTAGTGCCACTCTTTTGCGGAAGCCAGAATGAAAAAAAAAAAAAAATTCAAAAATTGAAACCGGACAAATTTAAAAGGGAAATTACACAAATTAAAGACACCGACGCGGCGAGCGGCCCATCCTCGTCCGCAGCCTTTTATTCATCTACTCTAGTCCCACTCTTTTGCGGAAGCCAGAATGAAAAAAAAAAAAAAAAAAAAAAATCAAAAATTGAAACCGGACAAATTTAAAAGGGAAATTACACAAATTAAAGACACCGAAAAGCGGGAAGGGAGGGTTCGGTGTGATGAAGCTACCGAAAGACTCCTGCCGCTTCTAGCTTATCATTAGTCTCGGTGGCGGTGGGTGGGTCAACCGCCGCGGCGAGCGGCCCATCCTCGTCCGCAGCCCTTTACTCATCTACTCTAGTGCCACTCTTTTGCGGAAGCCAGAATGAAAAAAAAAAAAAAATTCAAAAATTGAAACCGGACAAATTTAAAAGGGAAATTACACAAATTAAAGACACCGACGCGGCGAGCGGCCCATCCTCGTCCGCAGCCTTTTATTCATCTACTCTAGTCCCACTCTTTTGCGGAAGCCAGAATGAAAAAAAAAAAAAAAAAAAAAAATCAAAAATTGAAACCGGACAAATTTAAAAGGGAAATTACACAAATTAAAGACACCGAAAAGCGGGAAGGGAGGGCTCCGTGCGATGAAGCTACCGAAAGACTCCTGCCGCTTCTAGCTTATCATTAGTCTCGGTGGCGGTGGGTGGGTCAACCGCCGCGGCGAGCGGCCCATCTTCGTCCGCAGCCTTTTATTCATCTACTCTAGTCCCACTCTTTTGCGGAAGCCAGAATGAAAAAAAAAATTCAAAAATTGAAACCGGACAAATTTAAAAGGGAAATTACACGAATTAAAGACACCGAAAAGCGGGAAGGGAGGGCTCGGTGCGATAAAGCTACCGAAAGACTCCTGCCGCCTCTAGCTTATTATTAGTCTCGGTGGTGGTGGGTGGGTCAACCGCCGCGGCGAGCGGCCCATCCTCGTCCGCAGCCTTTTATTCATCTACTCTAGTCCCACTCCTTTGCGAAGCCAGAATGAAAAAAAAAAAAAAAATTCAAAAATTGAAACCGGACAAATTTAAAAGGGAAATTACACAAATTAAAGACACCGAAAAGCGGGAAGGGAGGCCTCGGTGCGATGAAACTACCGAAAGACTTCTGCCGCTTCTAGCTTATTATTAGTCTAATAATAAGCTCTTTTTAGCAATTAAATGTTTAATATATATTTTGAGTGTGTTTTTAGAATATATATTTTTGAAATATGAGATAGTCATATCTCAAGAACTAATGCACGGAATTTCGTATCTTTAGAATCCTCATGATGGGTATAGACTGCCATTTAATTTTGGCAGTGTGCCAGCGAAATTTGAAGTATTAACATGTATGAGATAGAAGGAAGTTTTAAAATTGGTATAGATGGAAGTTTTTTTTTTTTTTTTTTTTCTGTGTGTTTGTGTGTCAATTTTCTGAAAAGAAAAAGTTATTCTTGAGAAATGCATAACAATTTTGTGAAAAATAAAACTTTGTATCGAAAGGTCAAGTCCAATTACTCAAATGCGAGCTAAGCATTTATTGATAATAATTTCATTCTTAGAGCTAAAATTTTCCTATCAGGTGAACTTATTTTTTTGCAAATAATAAGGTTTCAAAACTCAAGTAATTCAAACTAATTAATGGAGTTTCTTTGGTGGAATGAAATTTTATAATTGCTCTTCAAATAGGCCACCATTTTGGACTGTATCAATCGCTACTAATTTAATTAACCCATTGGGGACGAGCGACACGTATACGTGCCGCATGAAGCGCTCGGGATCCTTGTTTTCCTCACTAGTAAAATTTTACAGTAAAATTTACCTAATTTAATCAGCGCATTTTCTCGATTCAAGAAGACACAAATTTCTGTTTTTAAAAAACGGTGACAAAAGATTAAAAATTTCGTAAAAGGCTCCCGTCCCGAAGGGGTTAAACGTCTTTATTTGTTTTTAACAGCATATTAATGATTGCATGTAAATAGATAAAATATAATGATGAAAGCATTCTTTTAAAATTATATATGAAATCTTAAATTACAAATACTAATTGAAAATCTAGATTTTCGAGTGCAAATGATTTTAGGACAATAATGAAAGAATGTTACCCTTTCAAGTAGAATCTTAAAAGACGCTTCTTATATTTATATTTGAAATACATGTAATAAAATAATCAAATAATTCTGTGAAGTGATATATTAGTATCTTTGATACATTCTGATCTTGTACTACATCCTATAACAGCGCATAAGTCATTTTTTATCGAAATTTTAATCATATCTTGAATAACAATTTCCGACGGTAAAAAATGAAAGCAAAGAAATACAGGTTTAAACCGGTTTGAATTGATAGGCGTGTCAAAGCACGTGGTTTTGTTTGGGCTCTCTGTAGCGGATTTTAGGGTTACTTTTCTGGCGTCACCTCCAACCACCTTACTGCACCTCCATCTATCTCATTCCTCCATGGGATGAATTAATGCCTTTTGCGTCTTTACTATAGATGGAATTTACCCCAGAAATAAAGAAAGGCTGTGTTCGATTTATTTTGTTCAAATATTTTTCTTTTAAATTAAAAGTTAATTATTTTCATAAGGAATAAAATGACATTTTGCTATAAAATTTAAAAATCATTTTTTTTTTTTTTTTTTTTTTTTTTTTTTTTTTTTTTTTTTTTTTTTTACCGTTGCCAAGAAATTTAGATCCCGGAATAATAATTTATCCTAACCAGTTAATTTTGATTTGTAAGATTTTCATGTGCAAGATGAAAATGAAATAAAAAATAGACATGAATACGTCTTCATATTGGAAATAAAACAAAAATACGAAAAGAAGGTGATTTTGACCTCATATATAAAAAATAAAACGAATACGCTTTGAGGTTGAAATAAAAGGGCCTTGTGTTATGATACTATTAATTCTTATTATTAAAAAAAAAATTACCACGGTTTATCGTCTGCACACGGCTAACAGAAATGTTTAATTTTTAATCGAAAATTTCAATGAGAAAAAAAAAACTTTTGAAAAGCAAATAGATAGTAAATGTCAAAATTATGCACCGCAAAATTATCTCTGTCGAAAATGACGTCATTGTATAGGGAAATAAATATTTTCTCTCTTAAAAACCAAACATTAAATAGATTGTCTGAAAAAATCTTTTTTTGACGAGTGTTACTTCTTAATGCCGCCTCATTTCAGAAAATATGAATGAAAATTATTTAATTTTTAAAAGGAAATTGCATTTTCGTCCATAAAACCTAACTTTTAATATAATTGCTTCCGTGTAAATCATTTTCTGTCCACCGGTATTGAAAAATAAGGCTCGGAAGTGTATAAAGAAATCTAAGATTTACAATAACCATTAGCGCAATCAATAAAAAGCTATATATGCAAATTTAATGAGACCATGGGGGGTTCAGGAGGGCGGAGCCCCCCTGAAGAAATATACTTTATTATCTAAAAAAATACCAGAATTAGTAGGTAGCTCATAAAAATTTAAAAATATCCTTACATAACAACGTTTTTAATTTAACGCGTCTAATATCTGAAAACTTCGTATTTTTTTTATTCTTATAAATAATTAATAATTTGAAAACCTTAAATTGCGGTTTGCAAGAAATTGAATATTACCAAAGTGTGTTTAAAAACAATGACTTGCAGAGCTGACGTTGAGGCTCCTAATCTGCAGATTTACTAGTATAATATAAGTATTGAATAACATAAAGATACTATATTAATGAATGTAATATACTAGCAAAACCCGCAGCTTTGCTCGCGTAATAGTTGAAATATGCTGAGTGATATTTGTATGCCTAAGTTTTATTAGAAGACATTATACATTTTGGGAATAATTCAAAATTTACTAATTAAGCCACAGTTTGACTAAACTTCATTATTACACTTCATTAGGCAGAAATGAGAGTAAAATTAATAAGAAGAACTAAAACTAATTCTAAATAAATGATAATTTAGAAAGTATTTTGAAGCTTTTATGCTTATTTCAGTATTCATTTGAAGTTTCGAATTTTTTAGAAACCGTTCTTAGTACGCATTTAAATCTTAAATTAACCATCATGTCAAATTCCAAGTATCTTGTCTAACGGCCTACCACCTCTCTGGTGGTAGTAGCACTAACATAAAATGCCTGTGCTGAAACAGAGACTATCACCATTAATTTGCTACCATTAATTTTGAAATCGGTTTGGTACTTAATAATATTCCATAGAAAATGTAATTTAGAAGGTTAGAAGGTTTAGAAGTTTAGAAGGTTTAGAAGTTTAGAAGGTTTAGAAGATTCCAGCCTTTAGGCTTTCTTAAATAGAACTTTTGTTGTTCTTGCCAACTTAGGTAGTAGTGGCGCCGATATAAAATATTGCCTGTGAAGGATCAGAGACTGTCACTATTGATTCGCAACCATTACTTTTGTAATCGGTTTATTATTTCCTGAGATTGCTTAGAAATTGTAATTTAAGACATTTTTAGAATGCTTTTCTCTCCTTCCCTTCGATTCACCCCTTTTAAATTTCGAATTTATTTTCGACAGTTCTTAGAGGGAATTTATATTTTATAAGTAACTACCGTGCTATATTTAAAGTTTCTAACGTATTCAGTATCACAGAAATGGCAATTTAGAAAGTTTTTCACTTCTGCAACCCTTTGGTGGTAGTAGCACCCACATAAAATGTAGCTTAAATTTGAGTAAGACTATCACCACGAATTTACAATCATTACTTTTTTAATCGGTTTGATATTTCATAAGATTGCATAAAAATCGGAATTTAGAACGTTTAGAACGATTTTCGCTCACTTTATCCTTTAAATTTGGAATTTTCTTTCGACGGTTCTTAGAAAACATTTTCATCTTTTAAGTGCCAAATTAAAAAATGTTAGACCCCTCAGTATCACAAAAAACGCAATTTAGATTGATTTGATAATTCCTATTTCATAAGATTGCATAAAAATCGGAATTTAGAACGTTTAGAACGATTTTCGCTCACTTTATCCTTTAAATTTGGAATTTTCTTTCGACGGTACTTAGAAAGCATTTTCATCTTTTAAGTGCCAAATTAAAAAAATGTTAGACCCCCCTCAGTATCACAAAAAACGCAATTTAGACAATTCAGTTTTTTCCTCCTGCAACCCCCAGGTGACATTAACATAAAGTATAGCCTATGTTGGAGCAGGGACTGCACCATCAATTTGCAACCATTACTTTTGAAATTGATTTGATAATTCCTGAGATTCAGTAGAAATCGCAATTGAGAATATTTTTAGAACGTTTTCCTCCCATTTTTACACTTTTAAATTTTGAATTTTTAAAGAAATATTCTTAGAGATCATTTATACCTTATAAGTAACTACCATGCCAAATTTCAAGTTGCTAGCCCCTGCAGTATCACAAAAATTGCGATTTAGGACTTTTTTGCTCCTGCAATCCCCGGGTGGCGGTGACACCCACATAAAATAGAGCCTACGTTAGAGCAAGGGCTGTCAACATCAATTTCCAGACATTACTTTTGAAATCGGTCTGATACTTTCTGAGATTGCGTAAAAATCGCCATTTAGAACGCTTTTTAGAATGCTTTTCGCATTCAAATGAACTTCAAATGAATATTAAAAACTTCAAGTAAATACTGAAATGATCGAATGAAATGATCATAAAAGCTTCAAAATACTTTCTTAATTATCATTTATTTAGAATAAATTTTAGTTCATATTAATTTAAGTCTCATTTCTGCCTAACGCAGTGTAATAATGAAGTTTAATGAAACTGTGGCTTAATTAGTAATTTTTGAATCATTCCTAAAAGTATAATTTCTTCCAATAAAAATTAGACATACAATCCCTTAGCATATTTCAACTCTTACGCGAGCAAAGCTGCGGGTTGTAATAATTTTTATCCTCTATTATTATATAAGCGTTAAAACACCAATCATTGTTTCATAACGTGTCTTTTAAACAAACTTTATGAAATTCTATTTTTTTTTCAACAGGTAAAAAAAAAAAAAAAAAAAAAAAAAAATATTTTCATTCGGTTTGAAGAGAGTTATACATACTGTCAGAAAAATTCGTCTTTATATACTAAATTATTCGCCATTTTTAAACAAATAATTTTCGTACTCCTAGAAAACATGCCTTTTCCGTTAATTCTTCCGGGATGTCTGAAAAAGAGGGGGAAATTCCGTTTATTCTTTGCATGCATGCGCATTGGCTGTATTAATACCAAAGTTCGAATTTATTTTTAAAATGGAAAACCGAAAATTCAATAAATTAAATTTTCTAATATATTTAAAAACAAACAAACAAAAATTATTATTCCAAATTTAATAAAGTAGCAATTTTCTCATTCATTCAAACTTATTCGCAATTTATTTTTTAGAGTATTAAAAAAATATTTCCGGGTAAAATACTTTCTAAACGAACACGTTTAAAAAATATATAGTAGTTCAATCAAGTTTTAAAAAATCGATTTTATTCAAAAAAGCAAACATTTCTTCTTGAATTTAATTCGAAATATAATATTCATATTTTAAATCTAACAATCAAATTAGGTCTTATTAAAAATATATCTACTATGTAATAATTTTTATCTTGTTAAAAATATGTCTACAATGTAATATTTTTTATCCTGTATTATTCTATGTTAAAACACCAACCATTATTTCATAACGACGAAATGTCCCTGCAGTTAAGTTTACATTTCCGAGCTTTCTGAACAAGAAATTTAACAAGCCTTATCAATCCCCCCTTTGAAGAGGACCTGTATCTTCATTTTAAATTCACCCTCTACCCAGTGCTCGTGAGCAGAGTAGATAAGGTTAAGATTCTCGATTCGAACGCGCGGTCCCAGGTTCGAAACCAAGTGAATCTACGAAATAAAGAGAGTCGCATTTTTTAAAAAACTCCTTTTTTCAAATTACGCAAATTTTCTGACCTAGAAAAGAAAAAAATAATGGAAATTTCTTCAATTTGCAGATGTATGCCGGTCTAGCAGTGATGCCAGGAATATTTCAGCGAATCGAAGAAAGTGTTTCTGAGAGTTCAACCACGGGACCCAAGGCCACTACATCTGCGTTTTCCATAACGAAATTAAAGCTTCGTCAATAAATAAATAATAGAATATTTAAGAACACAAATTTAAATTTAATCAACTTAAATTTCTACCGCCAAATTGGAAAAAAAAAATGTACTTTGAAATATAATTTATATATAATTTGTTTGAAAGCTGTATCTCATTTTGCTGATTGTCTATGGCTTAAAAAATAATTTTCAAACGTGAATTACTTTTTAATTTATCTCTATCGCGTGCACCTCCACTACGAAAGATTAATCCGTTTGCCCTTAAAACAATGCAAAGAGTTCAGCATTATTTTCCGGCAAATATACCATAGCAACATTAAAACTTCCTCTATAAATAATTAAATAATATAAATAAAAAACAAATTTTAACAGACATGTAATTAAACAACACGCTTAAAGCACTGAAATGATCAGAATCAGCAATGGTGTAGTAAGTAGCAAAATCTTCTACTAATAACTCCTGGCATGCATCTAATACTAAAATATTGCTTTTGATAAATTTCAAAGCTTTATTTGATTGAATAATTAATATTTTTCATATAAAAATACTTTTTGGCATTGGTAGGCAATATGAAAAGCATATTAAATGTAAAACATTTCTCAGAGTTTTCAATAAAAAGTTAAAAAAAATGGTTTTCACCTATGTAACCGGGAGCCCGGGGTCGCTCTAGTACAGGTGTGATGGACCTATTTGAGTATGCGTGCCCAAAATTTCAAAATTATTATGTACCAACATTCTAACGTGCCAGAAATATTTTAACTTAAGATAAAATCCAATAATTAAATTTTATAGAGTTTTTACTTAAATATTTTTACACTTGTACTAAATTAGATTATTATTTATTTATTATGTTGTATTTACTCAATAATATAGGCATGCCTCATGGCATTCTTTATTAATAATCTATAAATGAGTTTGTCTTTTATTGTATACTTCCAAATCAGATTATTTTTAGTTCTTCAGGTAGAAACAGGTTCAATAGATACATAATTATTTACATTAACAGTTAAAATTCAAATTTCGAAATTAAAATCTAAATACACTGGTTATCAAAAATTAAGGAAAAGTCACAAAATGCTAATTTTCAAATACGCGAACACTCAAAAGGAAATAATATAATTCAAGTAATTACTAACTCTACAACACAGCTAGTCCATATAACATCTCATTCATGTCACACATCGTCACAAATGTCACAGTCACTACGGTGAAGCAAAAAAAAAAAAAAAAAATAGGAAATTCCATATATCTCATTATGAGTCTCAAATAATCACTATATGTGACTCCACTGAGACGTCACTGTGACTGCTTCTTTGGGACGAGTCACCATGTGACTTTACAATGTAGTTACATTGTGACTCTCATGTGACTGTTATTTGTAGACTCAATTTCAAAGTCATCGTGAACGCTGCATTGTGATAAGTTACCAAATAATGTCACATTAAAGTCACATGATGACTTTTAGGTGACAGAGAGACTACTGTGAAATCATCATTGTGCTCTTTTGGGAAAAGTCTCCATGTGACTATAATATGATATTATTTGGTGACTTATCATAATGCAACGTTCATGATGACTATGAAATTGAGTCTCAAAATGACAGTCACATGAGAGTCACAATTTAACTACAATGTAAAGTCACCTGGTGACTCGTCACAAAGCAGCAGTCACATTGACTTCTCAGTGGAGTCACATATAGTGATCATTTGAGACTCATAATGAGATGTATGGAATTTCCTATTTTTTTGCTTCACCGTAGTGACTGTGACACTTGTGACCATGTGTGACATGAATGAGCTGTTATATGGGCTAGCTGTGTTGTAGAGATAGTAATTACTCGAATTATATTATTTGCTTTTGAGTGTTCGCGTATTTGAAAATTAGCATTTTGTGACTTTTCCTTAATTTTGATAACCAGTGTATAATAAAACCTAAAATAACTTAAAACCCTATGCCTTAATAAAATAAAACCTTATCTGAAATAGAAGCATGCCAATTAGATATATTACTACGCAAACTATCTCATAAAATATAATTTTCAAAAATAAAACTTTTAAAATTTGATAAAGAAGCAAAATGATTTGGAAAACACTATATGTTGAATCGTTTGACGAGAAAAGGACGCTACAGCCGCTTTCATAGAAATTTATAATACATTAATTCATTCAAAAGTAACGGATTATTTTAAAGTAAATTTTTTACCTGTTACAAAAAACTATACTTTTTGTTTAAAAAAAAAAAAAACTGAATGTAATCTATAAGTTTTTTCGCGTGCCAGAATAGTTTTCTTTGCCAAGTTCGGCACGCGTACCATAGGTTCGCCATCCCTGTTCTAGTATAATTAATTTCCAAAATATATTAACATTAACATCGCATAAACTGAAATGCCTTTACTTTGCGCCATAAAGGTGAGCGAAACATAATTTAAAAGCATTTTTATACAATTATGAAAAGCTTATGATTAGAAAGACTTTAACTTAATTTTCGGATTTTGGCCCAATAATTTCGCCACTTTTTTCGGCATTGTTCCTATCCTCGGACCCGCTCTCGCCCCTATGGATTCCCTTTTGCGAAATTCCAGCAACGTTTCTCGGAATCCCGCAGTTGCGAAATGATGTTCTGGACAAACCAATGTGAAATATAAATTCTTTCTCTTACGTCATAGACTTGTCTATAACCCCCCAGAAAGTTTCTGACAGTAGAAAACGAGTCACAGTTCATGAACATCAGAGTATCCGTGGGTGATAAGGTTCAGGCGCGATGAGGAAATATCATAAGCTGCGTACACCTTGCTGAAGAGGCTACGTTAGGGTAGAGATATATCAAATTCTGTGACGGAAACTGCTTTGAAAATCAGTTGGAAGTTGAAAAACGAGTCTGTCAACTGTCTACAAAGTTTCAGAATTATATCACTTTCTCTCCTGTCATGTATTATTTCATTTCATTTTCTTTTCTCATTCTTCTGCGCTATTTTTCCGCTTAGAGAGATTGCGTTATCAGTTTTCTACTTGTCAGTTATGGAATTTAATGGAGTATCAACATTCAGATAACTAAAATGTTATATAAGATGAGGCAAATTATCAGAATTTAAACGCTTTTTATTAGCCCCCGATATGCTATTTCTTTCGAGCAACAATTAAAATGTCGTCCCTAAAAAATAACGTTCCGTTACACAAGCCAGCCGTAAAACGAAGCAGATGTATCATTGTACTGCTAAATACTGATAATCTCAACTGCAATTTTTTAAACTTCTAAGCATCGCAAATTTTCAATTTTTACACCTTCGTATAGGGGTAAAAAGTACTTTTAAATGCAATTTGTTTGAAAACTGCATCTCAATTTATTTTTGAGACATTAATTTTTTTGTAGTTTTTAATACCATTTTAAAATCTAATATAAAACGACAGTAATGATAGCAACTGAAGTACTCCATTTCTATGCAAATTAAAAAGAAAATAGTTGGAAAATAGTAGATTACTATATGTTTTTGTTGCTATTTTCTTATAATAACTAAAAAAAATGTAATTAAAATAGGTGGTATATTTCGAAAAAATATAAATGAATAATTTTTGATAAAACATGGAGCTATTATAAACTTTATTTAATTTTAACTATCCCTATTAATGTTACAAACAAATGAAGGCATGTGAATCATTAGAGCGTCGAGTTTACGACTTTGCTTTTTGCTGGGTTTGCATATTATTCCGCGATAGTGACGTCATATGCATACTTTTCGAGGCTAACGAGAAAGACAGGCTACCGCGGTGGGTCCGATTCTTCTTTTTTTACAGACCGCTGGAGTCACGTGATGCTCTTTTCGCACACCTTCATTGGTGCATTCGAGCATCACGTGACTCCAGCGGTCTGTAAAAAAAGAAGAATCGGACCCACCGCGGTAGCCAGTCTTTCTCGTTAGCTTCGATACTTTTCTATAGCTGTTATTTAAGACCGGATGGTAAATGTAGAATCCTTCAGCGGATGCAAATGATGTCATTTTCTATAAAATAAAAGCGCGTGTTTTTAAGTCTTAAAACTGAAATAACTTTTGTAGAAGTGCATCATTAATTTCTATTGTATCGGTTTAATCAATGAATTTAATTAATTTCCAAATTCAGCATTACAATCCCATAAACTGTAATACCTTTACTTTACGCATTAAAGGTGAGCGAAACAAAGTTTTAAAACATTTTTATACAATTATGCAAAGCTATGCGTTGAAAGACTGTAACTTAACTTTCGGATTTTGGCCAGCATTTTAAGAAATTTCGCCACTTTGCAGTATTGTTCATATCCTCCGATCCACAATTGCCCCCCATGGATTACCTTTTGCGAAATTCTAGCAACATCTATCGGAATCCCACAATTGTGAGATGATACGAACTAATGTGAAATATAAGTTCTTTCTCTTACGTCATAGACTTGTCTGTAAACGTAACTGTCTGTAAACCCCTAGAAAGTTTCTGACAGTGGAAAACGAGTCACAATTCATCAACATCAGAGTATCTGTGGGTGTGGGTGATAAGGTTCAGGCGCGATGAGGAAATATCATAAGCTGCGTACACCTTGCTGAAAAGGCTACGTTAGGGTAGAGATATATCAAATTCAGTGACGGAAACTACTTTGATAATCAGTTGGAGGTTGAGAAACGAGTCTGTCAACTGTCTACAAAGTTTCAGAATTGTATATCACTTTCTCTCCTGTCATGTGTTATTTCATTTCATTTTTTTTCTCATTCTTCCGCGCTATTATTTCGCTTAGAGAGATTGCATTATCAGATTTCTATGTGTCAGTTATGAAATTTAATAGAGTATCAGCATTCAGGTGGCTAAAATGTTATCTAATATATAACAAGTAATATAAAAATTTTGTTTTTAAAGTCAATTCCTACTTAGGTCATCAAAGAAAAATTTAATGTAATCCCTTAAGCTAATATTACTTTTTGTTGCATTAAAATATCTCAATTTGTTGATTTTCTATTGGTTTATAATGAAAGTCTATGGGAATTTGACGAAATATTAGAGATATCGCCAAGTTGGCGTTACTTTTGCCGACTCATTTTGGTCCCCAAATTTGGCGATATATCGCCAAGTTGGCGACAAAGTTGGCGGTATTTGGCGACAGAACAGGGTCCCCCCCCTATGGCAATCCCTCTTATAGATATGAAGATGCATTAAATGCTGTTCAATAACCAATGGCCGCCATTTTGTCTCCCATATAAAACTAAAATTAATTAATTAAAATTTAATTAATGAATTAATATTTGAAAAAACTGTATTAACATCAATTGTCATCCAGTACAAGTTTTAAAAAAAAATTTATTTCAACTTGATAGGATGAATAATAAGTATTTTATTAACGATTGAAAATTTGAACAAGATATATAAAAAAATAAATATAGGGAGAGTGCGAACTAATAGTAGGAATTGAAAAAATGAAAATTTGTCTGTCTGTCTGTAATTCTATACAAATACAGTATTTGGAAGCGAGAATTCTGAAATGTTACGTACATGTGTATTAAAACACGGCCGAGGCAACTAAAGTAATTCAGAATCGAAATAACTTATAGGTAATTTTTAATTAATAAAAAACCATCAAGTTCATTTCAATTTCCTATCAAATTTAACCATTTTTCGTTAAAGCAGTTGCCAAAACATATTAGATGTAAATTTCCAACTGGGCGAAAAATGTCCGGACAGGATTCGAACCCGGGACCTTCTGGCTGAAGCCGCCAGTGCTCTGCCCTCTGAGCTATCCCGGACGAATCTGGTCGAACTTTTTCAACCAGCCATCCTTGATGATTACAGCATCTGGTCTGAAACCTGGTTCAGCTCAACAGAATAAATCTCAGGTAATGGAACTCCAGAAATCGCTGAATACGAAATTACACTAGATTAATTTTAACACAATTATTCTAATTGGTAAACAAATCATATTAGATGTAAATTTCCAACTGGGCGAAAAATGTCCGGACCAGGATTCGAACCCGGGACCTTCTGGCTGAAGCCGCCAGTGCTCTGCCCTCTGAGTTATCCCGGACGATTCTGGTCGAATTTTTTCACCCAGCTAACCTTGATGATTACAGCATCTGGTCTGAAACCTGGTTCAGCTCCCGGTCTGAAAGTCCCGGGTTCGAATCCTGGTCCGGACATTTTTCGCCCAGTTGGAAATTTACATCTAATATGATTTGTTTACCAATTAGAATAATTATGTTAAAATTAATCTAGTGCAGTTGCCAAAAATTTTAAATCCACAATAAAATTCTTAGCACAACAATTACCTTTCTATTGCAAGACGCATTGCCTATTACGTAGGCCACGCTGCACTAAAAAGCTGTAGCGATTATTACGATAATTATTTCGCCTCACATGCAAATAATTAGAGGTATACATATTACGTACGCCACATTGTAATAATAGGAAACTTTAGCGGGTATGACGATAATTGTTTTACCTCAGATGCAAATAATTAGAGATTATTTAATTGCGCTTAATTATTACATTTTTTTAAAAATAAAGAAACACATTTTTATCACAAACATCAACAAAACTTTTTATTCAATTTATTCCCTTATTCCAAAGGTATCGTTTTATCGTCTGCTGCCATAGTAACATAATAAATTAAATTTCATTAAAAAAAAAGGCACAGCAGTAGACAAATATTTTACTAAATCGAATAGTCATTTTTAATTTTGGTTTTAGAATTAAATTCCTGAACTCCCGTGCATAGAACTGGTTAAACATCTAGTATAAGATAAATCAAAATATTAGAATTTAAACATTTTGAGCACTTTCCAACGAATTCGGTTTGTTTGTCTGTCTGTCTATCCGTCCGTGCTCTAACTCGCGTAAATATGGTCAGATTGTCATGAACTTGATATATGTTATTGAAGTTTACTGTGACATGTTCTGTATCGAAAATGAAGTGTGTAGCATAACGGTTTATTTACAGAGACACTCGAAAGAGTTCCGTTACACGACGGCCTATGGGGAAAAGTCGTTTGCAGTGTATTTTAATGATATTACACTACTTTAAATATATTAAAATTTGTATATATCATTAAGCTGTACTACAGAAACGTTTACTGTAGAATCTGGTGTGAATATAATTTATTTTTCATTTACAGGGATACACCAAAATATTTTACTGCAGTATTGCCTATGAAGGATAATGGCTGGAAATGCGTTTTCAGTTGCGATACACGCTTTAAAAATTAACTATTTTTTTGCAGGTTACTTGGTGTGTATAAATTCTATAGATCATATATAGGGCCATAAAAAATATCTCAAGTGCATTTCCGTTTATTGACAGAAATTGCTGAAAAGGACATTTCAACTGTGCTATTCGTTTAACCGAACTAAGTTTTAGCATACTATGTAATATACATATAAATCTATGGATCATATGATAATATACCTATCTATGGATCATCAAAGGGCTGCACAAAAAATTCGCAAATTTTTCGTACTATTCATGGTAATTGCAGAAATTGCGTTTTAAAATGTGTTATTCATTTTCTAAATTCTTTATTTAGACCTCTTTCATCTTAGTAAATTATAAAGTTTTGTTACATTTTCTGAATGTTTTGGAAAGTGTTTCATAATCTAAGCTGGACGCACGATTTTTCGTTCTTGTTTTTTATGACTAAGCAGGGCCGGCGCATGGATTTTTCATAATGAGTGCGAAAAATTGTAAAGCTCCTTTTAAAGGAGAAAACAAGAATGAACAACCACGCGTCCATCGCAGATTATGAAATTCTAATACATTTAGAATATTGTAACAAAAATTCCCCGTTTATTAAGGTTAAAGATGATGTCTAAATAAACAAGTTGGAAATTCTACGTCAAACGTTTCAAATGAGGTGCGTTCGTACTATAACTAGTTTTTAAAATATTCAGATCCTGGTGCAATAGCTGTTGCACTCTTATGCAAAAATGCACGAATATAAAAATTATTACAAGTATATATATTAAATTCAGTTATACGTAAATAATAGGACTCCATCTTAAGTAGGACCAGGGATGTAGTGGAGGGTATACGGTGGTATACGCCGTATGCCTTCTGGATTTTTTTATAAAACACCGCATGCCCTCTGTTTCTCAAAAAAGCTATAGTATATACACTGCAGGGTATACCCACTGCCTTGGGCGTATACCCTCTGCTTAGAACGTATGCCCTCTGCTTTTTTTTTACGACTACACCACTGACAAAAAAGGTCTCCATACGGGCATATTCAGAAAAATCTGAAAAAATTACACAGTGTTCGTCTCATGTGGATATATATGTTTATAAAAAATTTTTTGGCGGAACCCCGATAGCACGTTCGTAAAAAAATAATGAAATTTTCGTTTATTTGGCGATTTATCATCGGTTGGAGATGAAATGAAATTTCGAAAAATACATTTTCATGTCGAATACTCTTTAAGATAAAAATATTTCATCTTGAACTTGTTTAAATAAATTTAACTTAAATAACTGTAGTTTTGCCAGTTTAATTTGATTTAGCTATAGTTTTGTCATATATGTATTTATAATGAAAGTTAAAGATCAAATTTTATGAATTAAAACAAAATTAAAATTGTTTCAATATCTCAAAATTAAGTCCAATTGAGCGCTGTCGGTTCAATTTTGTTGCTATGGAAACGACGAATTCCTTGGTTTGAAAGGAATAACTGCTAAATGAATCTTGCCTTTATTTTGGAATACGCTTAAATATATGAAAGTATTTTTTATATATGAAATTGTTTTTAAAGTAATAAAATTAAGTAACAAGCAACATAAATATGTGATACGAAAAAATGTATTTATTAAACTCTCTCATTGTTTATGTTTAAATTCATTAAATACTTTTTACACGCATTCTAAAAATCAATTAACAAACAATTTTCAGATGCATTAAAATCGTTTGCTTTTGGCGAGGAAAAGTACTGCTCGCCAAATCGCGTGACGCTTTCGTCTTTTCGCGCCAAATTCTCGAAAGTATTTTATTTTTTTACAGACTTTCTACTGTAATTCCGCCGCTAAATTTGACTGATACTTTATTACATACATAAGTAGTTTAATTGATATATTTTTTTAAATATTCTGAGTATGCCCAGTATGGGGACCTTCCTTGTGAGTAGGACGTCATCACCATGGCAACCTAGAATCATTACCTATCATGGAATATCATTGAATTAATGATGTATGATAGGATTTAATAGAATGAAGAAAACTTTTTAAATATCTTTTAAAGTTTTCATTCAATTTTCATAAAATTTGAAAGAACTCGACAAAATTCTAAAACGATTCTACATATCAAATTTCAAATCATTCGGTTTGGTAGTTTTTGCACTGTTATATGCGGACAGACCAGACGATGACTGTCGTTGCTAGCGTGCTACGTATTTATATGCTAGTTACGAACGCATTTCAAATTTAATGAACGTGTATTAGCCATCACGGCTCCCTTTTGAACATTTTCCATCACAGTTGAAAAGTGTTTATGATTTCGGTTTGCTACAATTATACTACTTTAAACATATTGAAATTTATATATACAGTACAGCCCCGATTATCTGCGGAATTGGGTGGCAAGGGCACCGCGGATTACAAAAATCGCGGATAACCCGAAAATGGGGTGCAAACACGGAAAAAAAAAAAGAAACTTTAACATAAAAACTATATTTTAGTGTACAAAAAACATAATAAAACGTTTAAAATACATACATATGCACAGTACAGCAGAAACCTTTGCTTTACGTCTAAATCACTAAAATAAAGAACAGTAAACAAGAAACAATGTCATACATACTGTACAAAAAAGTCGAGTTTCACCTTTTTAAAAATCAGTCCCTTGTTTTTGCTTCTTGCTTTGGAAACACATTTTTTCTTTGTTCTAAATTGTAAACTATTGTTTTTCTTTTAGTATGGAATAATTTTTATCTTGAAAATGAAGCTATTCTTGATATGCTCTCCTGGAATTTATCATAATAGTCTTATTTAATTGTGAAATATTTTAATTGCTGTGTTTACGTTTGATTAATAAAATCAAGAAAAGATATCAAGACTTTAAACATGGCAACCGAATCTAGAAATATTCTCCTATTACTTTCGAATACATAAATTTTTCTGTTTATATTTATTAGTAGGACTTATTGTATTTTCCTTGCTGTTGGCTTGAATTAAAAAAATTCGCTTCCTGGATAAACCGCACTGCGGGTCATCGGGCTTTACTGTATATCATTGCGATGTACTACAAGGTGCTTACTGTAGAATATGGTGTGCATAGAATTTATCGTTCACTTACTGGAACACACAAAAGTATTACAGCTACAGAAGCTACAGAAGAAAATGAACAATAATTGAAGTATTGAAGCCTACGAACAATAATTGGTGGTGTGCGTTTTCAGTTCTGGTATGCTTTCTTAAATTTATTTTTTTAATATTACTTGGTGAGTATAACTTCTATAGATCCTATACAGGGCCGCACAAAAGTTTTCAACAACATCCGTTTATTAGCGGAAATTGCTGAATGGAAATTTTGAACTGGGCAGTTTTTGAACCGTTTAACTGAACTAACTTTTAGCATACTTTGTAGTATACATACATATCTATAGATCATACACAGGGGTGCACAAAAAATCGTGTATTTTCCCGAATATTCATGATATTAGCAGAAACTGGGTTTTTAAATGCATTATTTGTTCTCCAAATTGTTCATTCAGACATTCCCCCCCCCCCCCGGGATTGCACTTGTACTCTAAAGCGAAAGCTGAGTTCCCGGGGTGGTCATCCCTTGACATTCCTTGTTCATTTGGAAATAACCTTTCGTTTTTTTTTCGTTTTTCCTTCTTCTTCATTTTTTATTTATGTAATTTTTTTAAAAAAAACTATCGTTTTAAAATTCTTTTCTTTTCTTTGGCTTTTACTTTGTCTCAAATAAAAAATCTATACAACTCTCCTGGTTGTATGCTTCTTTTTCAATTAGCGCAAAGTTGTTTTAGGTAATACTTCTTCTGGGCAAAGAAAGTTGTTATCGAAAAAAAGGGGAGGTGCAGTTTTCCCCTGCATCAATTGACCTAATTAACTACCTACTTTGCTAGTTTTTTTCCTGCACCTATCCACTGCATTTTTATTTTTGTTTTTAACTTGGTTGTTCAACACACCTCTGCGGAAGCAATCTTCATGACAGGAATTTCGAAAATGAAAGTGATATCCTATAGTCGTCCCCTTGAAAATGAAATCGATCTACATCCTGTAACCTGGATATTTCTGTTATTCAGCGATAGTGACGTCATAGGCGTACCTTTCGAAGCTAACGAAAAAGACAGGCTACCGCGGTGCATCCCAAGTGTCTTTTTTTACAGACCACTAGAGTGACGGGATGCACTTTTCGTACACATGCATTGGTGCATTCGAGCATCACGTGACTCCAGCGGTCTGTAAAAAAAGATACGTGGAATGCACCGTGGTAGCCTATCTTTTTCGTTAGTCTCGGTACTTTACTGTAGATGTTGTTTAATACTGAATCGCAAATGAGGAATTCTTCAGCGGATGCGGATGACGTCATTTTATATAAAATAAAATCGCGTGTTTTAAGTCTTAAAACTGAACTACAGTACAGAGATCTGCACGGGGCCGGTCACGTTTTCGTTAGCCTCGGTACTTTACTGTGGATATTGTTAAATACTGGATCGCAAATTAGGAATTCTTCAACGGATGAGGATGATGTCATTTCATATAAAATAAAAGTCTTGAAACTGAACTACAGCTACAGCACGGGCCGGCCCGCGGGACGGACTCGGGCCGATTTTCATTCACGACACTCGGGCCGGGTCGAGCCCGGGCCATATTCCCGGGCCATTTTTTCTGAAGGCCCGGACCGGGCCTAACTTATTTTTTCCGTACAGAGCCGGGACTGTTTCCATTCCTATAGCCTTCACGGCCCAAAATTTTCAGTCCTAGTTTTGATCTAGCCTATATGAAAATCATTGTCTCAGGGGGGCCTGGTTCATTCAAAAATCAGTAAAATTAGGCCTGGCCCAAAAATTTTTGCAAAAAATGCATACATTTTTAAACTACCATTATTCTACACTTAAACATTAAAATTTATTCTTTTTAAAGAACAGTAAATTTCTACGCTTAGTAAAATATAGCTAAATTAAAACCTAGTAAATTGGTATATTGATTTGATATATGACATATTTGGTATATGACCATGGAATATTGATTTACAATATTAATGATATCTGAAACATTTACATACAAGAAATAGAGATTCATTAAAAAAATAAATATCGCAGACTGCGGCACTTCTATAAAAATGAAGATTATAAACATGAACAAGTAATATAAAAATTTTGTTTTTAAAGTCAATTCCTACTTAGGTCATCGAAGAAAAATTTAATGTAATCCCTTAAGCTAATATTAGTTTTTGTTGCATTAAAATATCTCAATTTGTTGATTTTCTATAAGCAAGTAGGTTTACAATGGAAGTCTGTGGGAATTTAGCGAAATATTAGAGATATCGCCAAGTTGGCATCACTCTTGGCGACTCATTTTGGTTGCCAAATTTGGCGGTATATCGCCAAGTTGGCGATTAAAACAGGACAAAATTTTTTGACAAAACAGGGTCCCCCCTATGGTAATCCCCCTTATAGATATGAAGATGCATTAAATGCTTTAATAACCATTGGCCGCCATTTTGTCTCCCATGCAAAACTAAAATTAATTAATTAAAATTTAATTAATGAATTAATATTTGAAAAAGCTGTGTTAACATCAATTGTCATCCAGTACAAGTTAAAAAAATTTTGTTTCAACTTGATAGGATGAATAATAAGTATTTTATTAACGATTGAAAATTTGAACAAGATATATAAATAAATAAATATATATATATAGGGAGAGTGTGAACTAATAGTAGGAATTGAAAAATAGTTAAGATAAATATTTTTGGTCAGAACTCCTCGTACAAGACAAATTTTTAACCAAATCGACGTAAATAATTAATGATTTGTAGAAATTCACTCGGGCCGAGATTTTAACTTTTTTCCGGACCGGGCTCGGCCCGAACTTTTAAGTTTTTTACCGGGCCGGGCCGAGCCAATATTTTTTCCTACGGGCCTGGCTCGAGCCGAACTTTTAATTTTTGTATCAGGGTGGGCCGGGCCCAGCCCTGGAAATTTCGGATCGTGCAGACCTCTAACACAGTATACTACAGAGTCCCGATTATCCGAGTCCTGCTTAACCAAGTTGCCGCTTTAACCAAGTTATTTTCTTCTGATAAACTGATGGCTTCTATTATTACGAAACAGCCATTATAAATGGAGTGTTAGGTGAAGATGAAAGAGCAGTCGTAAAAAGTTAGTACTCTGATTTTCTGGTCAGAATTTTTTTTTAAAATTGACATTTTTTTTTCCATTCTGACTAGAAAATCAAAGCTCTAACTTTTTACGACTGCTCTTTCATCTTCACCTAACACTCCATTTATAATGGCTGTTTCATAATAATAGAAGCCATCTGTAGAAATGTCCATCTGTATTTGTCCTTCTGCATCTGTCCATCTGTAGAAAATGACCCATTCCAAAGGTATAAGTTCGAATTAAAAAGACT
The DNA here is from genome assembly GCA_963932465.1 of Maratus speciosus. Lineage (NCBI taxonomy): Eukaryota > Metazoa > Arthropoda > Arachnida > Araneae > Salticidae > Maratus > Maratus speciosus. The sequence goes on from OZ010797.1 coordinate 445,439,061, forward strand.
ATTTAATATTTTGAGCAGAAAGAAGAGGCTACACCTGTAGTTTTCATGACACTTATAGAATCACATAGCTGCCAATGTGTACGGTTTTTTACCTCTAAAATTTAATAAAAAATTTTGCCATATTTAATCGTTGACAATTGTTAGATTTCGGCAATTGAATTAGGAAAAATTTACTGTAAGAAAAAATTCTTAGAAATTGGTCGCTATGCCGTAGCATAATACTGCAGGAAAAAAAATCTGCACCAAAATTGACATTCAACAAACAAAAAACTATCAAGCGCTTTTTTCAAATAAAGAATTTCATTCACCGTTTTCCTTAAAAGTAACGGAAATGTACATCAAAGAAATATTGCTAGTACCATAAAAATTAATGAATGAAGTGAAAAATTATACCATAATGAAGAGAACGAATATTTTTTCCAACTGGATTAAATCATATTCAAGGTTGGAGTAGCACAGTTGAAGTTTATTCCAACAGAGCGAAAAACGTCCAGACCAGGAATCGAACCTAGATACTTGGCTTGCCGTGCCAATGCTTTACCTGTTAAGCTATCCGGACGATACCTAGCTGACATAATTCACTCTTATTTGTTGGACATGGCTGCGGACTGCAACGCAGCCGCGTCAGCAGCTGCTGCGGACTTGCTTATCCCTATTAAGTTTTTTGCTTATCCGAGTTGAGCTTGGTCCATTTTAACTCGTACACTATATGGCCAAAGGTGACCGGTCACTTGCGATTTTAGACGTTTTGTTAAATATCTAGAAAAATACATGAGGAATTAACCTGAAACTGCAGGTGTGTAAACAGTATAGTACAGGTCATATATTTCCACGAAGATTTTCCCCCCGAAATCCCATAGGGTACCGTCAACAAATTAAAAAAGAACGAATATCTTTTGGACAACCCTGTAAAAACTAATGTAGCAAAAGCGTTCAAACTCGAGGTTATTAATAAGTAGCTTATTGTAATATACTGTGTTCATTTTTATGAGGATAGCATGTATAGGGGTTGTATCAAATATCTGTTGATTAGTGCCAAGATAGCGGGTACCCAATATTGCACATACTACTATATTTGGATACAACCCCCCACTTTTTTGCTTCCTTTTGGGAACAACGGATTTCGAGCTTATTCTATCGACGATAATTTTTAGAATTTTTAAGCTATGATTTTTAGACTTTCACAAAAGTTGCTCTATATACTTAGCTAATACATTTTGCACATTATGTTTTCATTGTGTTCGCGCATGCGCAGTGAAACTTTTTTTGTAAACCTGATCATTTTTCATTTAATTTTAATATTTTTTAATTCTGATCGCAGAGTATTGTGTACAATGTTGTTTTTCATATTTTATGAAAAGAACTATTTTTTATGTTAAGAACGCTGCAAATTATAAGCAAAAAACATGGCGAAATTTGGGACTGTTTTTATAAAAACCTTAATTTCTCTACGAGTATACATGCTCTCCTCATAAAAATGAACACGGTATATTTCAATAAGCCACCTATTAATAATCTCGAGTTTGAACGCTTTTGCTACATTAGTTTTTACAGGGTTATCCAAAAGATATTCGTTCTTTTTCAATTTGTTGACGGTGCCCTGTGGGGCTTCGGGGAAAAAATCTTCGCGGAAATATATGACCTATACTATACTGTTTATACACCTGCAGTTTCAGTTTAATTCCTCATGTATTTTTCTAGATATTTAACAAAACGTCTAAAATCGCAATTGACCGGTCACCTTGGGCCATATAGTGTATAATCGGGATTCTACTGTAGTATATTTTCGAATCTTGACTGTGTTGAGTGATAGTTAATTGCATATTTATTGTCATCTTGACAGAAATGTCGGATGGGGATCAAACGTTGGTGATCCCCCCTTTGGCTACGGCCTTGCTGTAACCTGGATATTTCTGCTGCCGTTTTAAATTTTCTTGTTTATTTTATACCATGTTCATTTACTTTTCAATTCACAAAGCTAATTCTCGATTGATGTAATGATCAGCTGTTATCATTCCAGTTTGAAATGATACGTGTCATTCGGAACTTTTATTGTCGCCGTTTGTTATTTTTTGTGTTGTTCATACATCATGATGACCCACATGAATGGTTAATTCATTATTTAGATTGATTTGCAGTTATTTTTGAAAAGAAAATGTAAAATAGTTCTTGCTTTTCACGATATGCTGAGAATTATAAATAAAGAATATCATTGCAAGGTTTGTAATTAATGACTTTCTTTCAAAGAAATCGCGTTTTCCTCATACAGAAGTGGGTGTCAATTGAAGATATGCCTCATTCATTTTAATTAAACCATAAATTTTGTAAGCGTGTACATTTTGTTATAAGTAAGTACTTCCGGATCCAATAATATTTTTTAACCCCTTGAGGACGGGCAACCGGTATGCGTATCGCATAAAGTGCTCAGAATCTTTGATTATTCTCACCAGTAAATTTTTATTGTAAATATTACCTTATTTAATCCGAGCATTTTCCCGATTCAATTAGATAAAAATTTCTGTTTTGAAAAACCGGTGATAAAAGATTAAAAATTTTGTAAAAGACTCTCGTCCCGCATGGGCTAAGGCTGCGATTGCGTAAGTAATATGATTGTAAGCCAGCGGCGGTGAACCTATCGCGTTTGTTATTTTATGTGTTTTACATACACCATAGTGACCCAGATGAATGGTTAATTCATTATTTAGATTAACTTGCAATTATTTTTGAAAAGAAAATGTAAAATATTTTTTTGCTTTTTATGATATGCTGAGAATTATAAATAAAGAATATCGTCGCAAGGTTTGAAATTAATGACTTTCTTTGAAAAAACCCGCATTTTCTTCATACAGAAGTGTGCGTCAATTGAAGATATGACTCATTCATTTGAATTAAACCATAAATTTTGTAGGCGTGTACATTTTGTTATAAGTAAGTACTTCCGAATCCAATAATAAGTTTTTTTAAGGCTGCAATTACGTATTTAATATGATATAGGCCAGGGACGGCGAACTTATGGCACGCGTGCCATAAGTGGAACGCTGCCGATTATTTTTGGCACGGTATAGATTCAGGTTCTACATCAAAATAAATTAGAATATCACAAAGTGCATAAATTAACCTCTTCAGGAACGATTTTTTATGGTGAGAAAAAAAGTGACATTTTTGTTCCTTACGATTTATTCATTTTACATCAATAGGAATTCAAAAAGAAAAAAAATGGTAAAACAATAAAAATTCGCACAAAAAAAAATAACTTTCAGGGTCAATCCATTTTAAGTGGTCCAGAAAATCATTTATTGGTTGCTTGACCATTTTTAAAAAATCTGAAATTTTTTGTACAACCACTCTAACATGATGGAAGTTCAAAATGACTATTATTTTAATTTTATGAACTTTTGTTTGTGCATGGCGATCAATCTTTGTTTCATCATCTGCAGCAATTTTCTCACATGAAAAGTTTACGAAATTGTAAATAACTCATCGTTTATTTCTCTAATTCAAGTGCGGATTAAAGCAATTTGTACAGAATACATTGGGCTAAAAATTTGGTAATAGAGATTTGGTAATAGATTAGTTTCCGAAAATAAATCCTTACTGGTGAAATTTCAACATAAAGTTTCAGTTTCTTTCCAAAATTTGTCCGTTTATAAGAGGAAATTTTTCTAGCAAGGAAAACTGTCAACATGACACAATGTTTTTGTTTACAAATAGGCCGAAAGCACTTGTACCCGCACGCCAAATTCCAGATCAGGGACTTGCTTTCTCTTCGCTAAAAAAAATCCCAAATTTTTCAAAAATGTCAAAAATTGCACTTTTGAGGCTTTGATATCTCTGGTGGGGCACGAGATAAAAATCTGAAGTTCTGGTTTCTGACAGTATTTTATGGTAGTGTTATGCACAAAAAATTTCAGGATGGAGATTTGACTACAAGATCAGATATGGCAAGGGCAACATGTCAAAATATACTGCCAAACTATTGTTTTGTTGTAGTCACATGTAAGTATTTATCTCAGAGTGTGATTTAATTTTTTTTAATTATCTTTAAATAATAGTAGCAGAAAATAAAGCCTTTTGCAAAGCTTAGAAATTAATTTAAAAAATAATTGTGCCTAAGGTCTACATTTTGTATGGTTTCAGTGATTTTTGTTATAAGTAATTTCAGTAACTAAAAGAAACCTCAGCACTTTTACATAAAACTAGTATGTTGTGGCCATCACAAAACTTTCTTCTATATAAATCACGTCAATTAAATCATTTAAATAGTATCGGATTTATCTGTTTTATTACAATATTTACACACGAAATATGGTTTGTTGAAAACAATGTAATAACAAATATCTAGACACACGGCAGTGTGTCAGCCAAGTTCGCCTGACATAGCCGTGTGTTATTTACATGAACCATTTCAAGCTATTTTCGTCAAATTTCAGTGCTCTACTACTGAAAATCTATGAGACCTACATACTTGTTATACGAAATGTGTAGTAAGGCCACCCTAATTACCTAAAACCCAAAATTTTATAAATAACGCATAATTAGTTTCCGAGATAATGACATTTGAAAATGTCTGATAATCGATAATTTTACCACTGACTGACTGACTGACTGACTCACTCATCAAAAAGATCTCGTATATCGACTGCAGCGACATACTTCAAATTTGGTGCGAAGTTCGTTTACACTATAAAACTAAGGAAAAAAATAAAAAAATTGTGAAAATCGATGAATTACCCACCTGGGGGTGCCCATTTTTACTTTAACATTACGTCTATTAGGCGAAATTTTAATTTGCCATAGGAGGGGACGCTGTTCTGTCGCCAAATACCGCCAAGTTTCTCGCCAATATGGCGATTCATCGCCAAATTTGGCGACCAAAATTAGTCGCCAAAAGTCACGCCACCTTGGCGATATCTCTAATATTTCGCCAAATTCCCATAGACTTCCATTGTAAACCTATCTACTTACTGGGGGTTTATCTAGGTTTACTTGCTTACAGAAAATCAACAAATTGAGATATTCTGTCTGTCACAGAGCCTGTTCTCAGAAACTATACTCGTTGGAGACTTGAAATTTTGCATACTTATAGCTGAACACCACACATCATACGACAAATTATAAAATTTTGAAAAAATCGTACATTTAACCCTTTGGACTCCCACATGTGTATTTTAAACAATTCTTTCTGTGTGAGCCTCTAACTAGGTTGGAGGCGTGAAATTTGGCATACTTATAGCTGAACACCTCACATCAAATGACAGTCTATAAAATTTTGAAAAAGTCGTACATTTAACCCTTTGTGCTCCCACATGTGTATTTTAAACAATTCTTTCTAAGTGAGCCCTAATTAGGTTGGAGGGGTTGCTCTACTACTGAAAATCTATGAGACCTACATACTTGTTATACGGAATGTGTAGTAAGGCCACCCTAATTACCTAAAATCCAAAATTTTATAAATAACGCATAATTAGTTTCCGAGATAATGACATTTGAAAATGTCTGATAATCGATAATTTTACCACTGACTGACTGACTGACTGCCTGACTCACTCATCAAAAAGATCTCGTATATCTACTGCAGCGACATACTTCAAATTTGGTGCGAAGTCCGTTTATTATATAAAACTAAGGAAAAAAATAAAAAAAATGTGAAAATCGATGAATTACCCACCTGGGGGTGCCCATTTTTACTTTAACATTACGTCTATTAGGCGAAATTTTAATTTGCCATAGGAGGGGACGCTATTCTGTCGCCAAATACCGCCAAGTTTCTCGCCAACATGGCGATATATCGCCAAATTTGGCGACCAAAATTAGTCGCCAAAAGTGACGCCACCTTGGCGATATCTCTAATATTTCGCCAAATTCCCATAGATTTCCATTGTAAACCTATCTACTTACTGGGGGTTTATCTAGGTTTACTTGCTTACAGAAAATCAACAAATTGAGATATTCTGTCTGTCACAGAGCCTGTTCTCAGAAACTATACTCGTTGGAGACTTGAAATTTTGCATACTTATAGCTGAACACCACACATCATACGACAAATTATAAAATTTTGAAAAAGTCGTACATTTAACCCTTTGGACTCCCACATGTGTATTTTAAACAATTCTTTCTGTGTGAGCCTCTAACTAGGTTGGAGGCGTGAAATTTTGCATACTTATAGCTGAACACCATCATGCGACAAATCATAAAATTTTGAAAAAGTCGTACATTTAAACCTTTTTGCTTCCACATGCGTATTTTAAGCAATTCTTTCTAACTGAGCCCCTTATTAAATGCAGATTTGAAATTTTGCAGAACACCTGAGGTCAGGCGACAAATCATAAAATCTTGAAAAAGTCTTACGCTTAACCCTTTGAGCTACCACATATGTATTTTAAGCAATTTTTTCTAAGGGAGTCCCTAATTAAGTTGGAGACATGACTTTTTGCATGCGTACAGCTGAATACCTCAGACCACACGACAAATCCTAAATTTTTCAAAAAGTCTTATATTATTTACTCCTCCAGGCTCTAACTTGTGTATTTTAAGCAATATTTCTAACCTCCGCCCTTTTCACCCAGGGAGCACTTTTCCAACTTCTGCCGACACCCCCTTGACCATTCTTTCATATTATGCACCATAGTCTTACATATTTTAGTTCCACTTTTTATCGCCAGGGGCGCCTACTTATCTCGGGTGCTATGGGTTCAATCCCCTCGACTAATATATCTACGGATAGTATGTAAAACGGAGTTTCGTTCGGATAGAGGTTTGTTTAGAATAGAGTGTGCCCCTGGTTGCGAAATGTGGAACTAATAGATTTTTCAAAAGGATAAAGTGTTTTGAAAGGAATATTAAACGAAACCCTCTGTGCGATCTGTGATCACACTTACCCACTTGTTATTTTCAAAATCATCAGAGTAAAGTTTATTTAGTTAATTAAATTTGAAAATCCAGGGAGGGGCAATGTCCTTCCTCTGCACTGCCTCTTTGCCGGCACCCATGGATGAATGATACATAGTGTGGCATAAGCACATAACTTTATTCTTCACTTTCAGTACAAAAAACAGGCCCAGCTATAGGATATTTAATTGGAAATTTTAATAGGAAAATTTAATATAGGAATTTAATAGGAATTGTTGTTTCAGAAACAATAAAAATTTCGAATCAATACATTTCGTTTCAAAACATGCATTCAATGTAGCAGTATTAAAATATAGATTTCTGCCGCAAATTGACAGCCAAATAGTTTGTTGTAGGAAATTAAAATTAAAATTGAATGTTGCTTGGTGAATAAAATAGTCACATGTAAACACATTAAAAAGCATTAAGTAAAGTGTCTAAATATATTGTAACTTTACAAAAAGTAATGATATCTAACAAAAACATAGCTGTGAAATAGGGGAGCCAAGTTCTGTAAAGACAATGGCAAGAAAAGAAGTGATATCTAAGGGGGTGCCAAGTTCAAATAAAATTCACTCAAACTTACCTACTGAAGTATTATAGCATTTTTTAAATTGTTTAGAAATAAAAATTATTGATAGCATGTTAATAATAAATGTAGAACTTGGCAAGTTTTTGATAAATGTTATGCCTATCAATTTCATGTATTAATAAAATGGTGATGTTAATATTAATTTCAGTGACATTACAAAAAAAATTAATATAATTATTATTATAAACAAATGACTCATGTTAAAGATTTGATAAACCAATAAATACACAGATACACTCCCGCTCGTCTTTGGTTATCACTCTAGCACCCACCCTCCAGAAACCTCGATGCAAACAGACTAAGATGTCTGACAAAGAGACAGATATACTTACTCTTGTTCTTGGTTATCACTCTAGAGACTGCACCCCTTTAACCCTTTCAGGGGCATATAACTTTTATTCGTGAATTGCTGAAAGAATTGAATCCCACCAGAATTTAAAACAAATTTATTTCAAAATGGGTAAAAGCTTCTTTTCACGTATTTAATAAAATTAAACTTTTTAGTCCCGAATTCTGCTGTCAATGTGGCATTTTGCAGTTAAATTAGGTGGACATATTTTATCCCACAGCCCTTCAAGGGGAAGGAGCTCACTCAAATTAAGGCTTCCAATCATGAAATAACAAGATTTGATATAATAATGTCATTATTAAAAATAAATTACTCGTAAGTAAAAACTTGCCAAGTTCTAGATTTATTATTAATATGCTATCAATATTTTTTATTTCTAAACAATTTGAAAAATGCTATAATACTTCAGTAGGTAAGTTTGAGTGAATTTTATTTGAACTTGGCACCCCCTTAGATATCACTTCTTTTCTTGCCATTGTCTTTACAGAACTTGGCTCCCCTATTTCACAGCTATGTTTTTGTTAGATTTAATTTATTACGAGACTATATATGTTCAACAAAGATCTGAGAAATATCTTCACAGAATTTAGGAGAGATGTTATGAGTTCGACCAGTTACTATTGTCAGTTCCATAGGGGTGATATTTCTCAAAATTTAATTTGTAGGAACAGAGTCTTGTCATCTCTTGATAACTTGATTGAAGTTCTTAGCCCTGTTGGCTCACAGAAATGAACTTTGAAATCACTATGTTCAAGTCTCACTTCATTAATAATTCCTAGCTTACTTCTTATCATGCAACAATGTCATTTTTCTGCAGTATAAATTTTGAAAGGGCTTTAGATATATTTACTTTCTGAAAATTACTTGAGGCTGATGCATGGTAACATCGTATAAATGCTTCATTTACAGGAACATACTTATGGTAGGGACAAGTTTCAGGGACTGGCAAGCAGCATCAAAATTGTGGTTTTTAAACCAACAAGCAAGAATGTGTTTTGACACGTTTGATCATGTCTAAACAAGTATGTCAACATTAACAGATTTTCTCTTTTCGTATTCTGTTTTTGTCTCAGGTCTTGTATAAAAATATATTTTTTTCTTTATGCAAATTTGCTGAGGTTTCTTTTAGTTACTAAAATTACTTATAACAAAAATTACTGAAACCATACAAAATGTAGGCCTTAGGCATAATTATTTTTTTAATTAATTGTTATATTTTGCTAAATATATTGCTATATAAATATATAAATAAATATACAAATATATAAATAATAAATATATAAATATATTGCTATATATTTACTGCCATATTTTTTTAATTAATTGAAACATATATGTCTGTTCAAATTAACTTATTTTATTGTGTGTTTAAACGTTGTTTTTATGTAAGCTTTATTTTCTGTTACTATAATTTAAAGATAATTAAAAAAAAATTAAATGACACTCTGAGATAAATACTTACCTGTGACTACAATAAAACAATAGTTTAGCAGTATTGTTTTGCCCTTGCCATATCTCAGCTTGTAGTCAAATCTCCATCCTGAAATTTTCGTGCATAACACTACCATAAAATACTGTCAGAAACCAGAACTTCAGATTTTTATCTCGTGCCCCACCAGAGATATCAAAGCCTCAGAAGTGCGATTTTCGACATTTTGAAAATTTTAGAATTTTTTAGCGATGAGAAAACATGTCCCACATCTAGAACTTGGCGTGTGAGTACAAGTACTTTCGGCCTATTTGTAAAAAAATTATGTCATGTTGACAGTTTTCCGTGCTAGAAAAGTTTCCTCTTGTAAACGGACAAATTAAAAAAAAAAAAAATTGAAACTTTATACGGAAATTTCACCAATAAAGATTTATTTTCAGAAACTACTCTATTACCAAATTTTTAGTCCAATGTATTCTGTACAAAGTGCATTAATCCGCACTTGAATTGGAGAAATAAAGGATGAGTTATCAGGTTGTAACGAAAGTTTACCGCCATTGCTATTACGGTCTGTGCAAACAGTTCGCGTTGACGGGTCTGCTCATATATTGTCAAACGATTTTGGGCATTTGAAAGAAAGAGGCTTGCTTTATAACACTGTGTTGTGAAATTTGTAAAAAAAGTATCGTTATCATTAAGTACAAGGTGTCTGAAATGGAACTATCACGTTACTAGATTAGAACCATCATTTACTTCCAGTTCTGTTGCAAAAAGTCAGCTACAGAATGTCACCGAATAAAGTGTACAGCTTTAGGTACTAGTGTTGTATCGCATGATACTGTGGAAGTTTGCCAGAATGGTGGTTATATATAAAATTACAGTTAATTATATATATATTATAATTAGTATTATGTAATGTGATTTGGCGGAAAACTTTCGTTACAACCTAATATTTACAATTCCGCAAACCCTTCATGTGAGAAAATTGCTGCAGACGTCGTTATGCGCAAGCAAAAATTAATAAAATTAAAATAATAGTCATTTTGAACTTCCATCATGTTAGGGTTGTTGTACAAAAAATTTCAGATTTTTAAAAAATGGTCAAGCAACCAATGCTGGACCACTTGAAATGGATTGGTCCCCCATATTTGTGCCTGTATGATTTGTTAAAATAATAAAAATATAATTATTACATTTCCATCGTTTGATGAAGTTTCTTTACCTACGGTTTATTCTGTTGCACTAACAGCCTAGATGTCATTACCAAATGATTGTTCTGAGCGAATCGAGTGTATTTGGGGGGAGGGGGAGGAGATGCCGTGTAAACAACTCAACTGGAAGAGAATTGGCAATTATATCCAGAGGTTTTGAGTCTAGACCCGGGCTGGAAACATTTAAACTCCGTTGGAAAAATTACTACTCGTATGATTTTTTAATATAATAAAAGCAAAAGTACATTTCCATCATTTGTTGAAGTTATTTTACTTGCGCTTTTTTTGAGCTTTTTCAAATAACAGACCAGATGTAATTACCAAATTATTGTCTGCGTGAATTGTGGGGGGACAGGATGTTGTCCAAATAACTCAATTGGAGGAGAATTTGCAATTAAATTCGAAGGTTTCGAGTCAAGCCCCGGAATGGAAACATTTAAACTCAATTGGAAAAATTACTACTCGTATGATTTATTTATCAATTTGTATGATTTGTTAACATAATAACAGCATTATTACATTTCCATCATTTGTTGAAGTTACTTTACCTGCGGTTTATTCTGTTGAGCTATTTCAAGTAACACATTAGATGTCATTACCAAATGATTGGCTAAGTGAATCGTGTGGGACTGGAATGTTGTCCAAATAGCTCAATTGGAAAAGAATTGACAATTAAATCGGAAGGTTTTCAGTCAAGCCCCTGCCTAGAACCATTTAAACTCAGTTTGGAAAATTACTACTCGTATGATTTATTTAAAATAAAAAAGCTGCGAAAAAAATGGCACGAACTCATCTCTATTATGGTCCCGTGAATGTCCGATAAACAAGTCTACTGTATTTCGAAACATCATTTTGTGCGCTGCTACACCCATATATGTAAAGGGAAAAAAACAAGAAAACTTTCCGGGAAACCTAATATATTGGACATTATCTCTCGTATATTCCATGATCAAAGACAGGTAATGGCATACCTGTTTCTATCAACAGCTCTTAAATCATAAAGCCCGCAACGGCAAATCACTGAGGTGGACGGGTATAGTTGTGTAATAAAGAGCCTATTGTAATTTTAAAAAATAAAAATCAAATATTTATGGCTTCTGAGATATGCAAAGATGTATAAATACTAAGCTTTTTTATTAATGATTTTGTTTTGAAGGCGTTGAGATATCTCATAAAAGAAATGGGTGTTGGTTGAAAATTTATTTCTTTCATTTAAATTAAACCTCAATTTTACGAGCGTATTTTGTTTTATTTTTTCGTTATAGGCACTTCCGTATCTGAAGGCCGTTTTTTGCACTCTTTTATTTAATTTAACTTGCTTTTTGTATGTAAAGATGGAATTTTGTTTTCGATTTTTCCCTCACTTCCTGATAACAGGGTTCGCACGCTATTAAGCCACGCCCCATTTTGTAAAGACTTTGCCACCATTATTATTATAAAGATCATTTTCTTCAGGATTCATTTGCTAGAAGATAGTTTTATGCAATTACTGGTGGTAGAGTCCTTACAAAATGGGGCGTGGCTTAATGGCGTACGAACCCTGGATAAGTAAGAATTATAAAAATTATGAAAACAGGTGCGTTTCCGAAGACAATACAACATTTTAATAATTTTAGAGTGCAAACTATCTATCTATATTATAAAGGACAAACATATCTGTGCGTAACGCATACGTCATTTTGCGAGTGGCAACTCTTTGAAATTTGAAATGAAATTTTGGTTTTGCAATTTTCTGTACTGGAAATTTTTAAACTTCTAAACATAGCACATTTTAAATTTTTACACCGTCGTATAAGGAAAAAAATGCTCTTTTAAATGCAATTTGTTTGAAAGCTGTATCTCAATTAATTTTTGAGATATTATTATTATTTTTTTTTTTTTTTTTGCAGTTTTTAATACCATTTTTCTTATCGTGGCAACAAAAGTACCTCATTTCTATTGAAAGTCATTGAAAGTAAACGGAAAATAGTTGAAAATAGAAGATACTGTATCATTTTGTTGCCGTTTTCTCATAAAACCTGAAAAAATAGTTGAAAATAAAATATGGGCTATGTCAAGAATGCCTGTTATTCCGTGATAATGACGTCATATGCACACTTTTCTATAGACGAAGTTTAAGACTGGGTTGTAAAAGTAGATTGCTTTAGCGGATGAAAATGACGTCATTTTATAAAAAAGCGTGTATTTTAATTCTTAAACCTGAATTATGTTTTGTAGAAGTACGTCATTTTCACAGCCCAGCGGCTTTGAAATTCTTCACAGGTGAAAATACTTCACTTTTGAAAATAATGTAATCGGAAGCACACACTGATAAACGCAATGTTTTACAAAAATGTAGAGTGTCTTTATAAAAGAGAGGTGACATGCAAATAATAGCGATTTATATTACAGAAATTGATGATTCTCGCCTGAATGGATTTGCTTCGCCGAGTTAGATAAGTAAACAAATAATTCGTGGTTTAAAATAATATAGTGTTCTTGAAATTTTTGTCGAAAATTCTCTCGAATAATAAAATTTTAATGCTATTCTTTAGGACATTCTACTATAATTTTATCAAAATAACATAATTTGCTTAATTTAATTTTTCCTAATTTTATATAAACTATATATTTAAAACACAAGTCTGTTTTTTAGTCATCTACCCTGATCTATCTGCTGAACCAATTTTACTTTATGTTTTTTTTTTAACTGAAAACTCTTCCTTTGTAGATGTGCTTGCATTATCTCTCTCTTTTTTTTTTAAATATCCCCACTTCTATATTTTAATTATAAAAGCATTTTATGAAATTTCTTCAAAATGACAAAAATTAGATAGCTTTCATTGCTGCAGACAAGAGAGAAATAACGAGGTATTTTAAACTTTATTCATGCTATTTTCTGATAAAAATTCAAAATTGTTGTATAGGGTTTAGTGGCGCAAAATCCCATTAGGAGCAGAATATTATATTAGGGGCATAATAACGGAAAATGACATACTGCTTTTGAAAACACGCATTTTTCCTCATAAATTTTCTATATTGTTTTTCCTTCTGCATGTGTACTGATACTAAATTTCAGACACTAGGCGAAATGCTTATTTAAGTGAAAATGAAGTCATATTTAAAAGAAAACGGTCATTTTCTTAGATAAAACTAAGCCCTTTAACACAAATGCGTCTAAAAAACATAAATTACGGAAATTTTTACTCTCCAAAATTGAGATTAGAATCTCAAATAAAGAATGTGTCTGTTCACATAAAAGATGTTGATGACAATCGTGACTTCAAGTTTTGAGTTAAAATGATTTTTAAAGATCAAACAAAATACAAATTTTTAAGAATGATGAATATGGATATGAGAAGTGCGTATGCAGATTTTGAGAAGGTGAAAATCGCTGTTTCCATTCCGAAAATCCAAGCATAAGAACCTCAATTGATAACCACATCCTAATAACTGATCTTTATTATATTTTACTGATTATGTATCTATATTATAACGAACAAACGTATATGTGCGTAACGCTGACGTCATTTTGCGAATGGCAATACTTCACGATCAAGTTTCGGTCTTGAAATTTTCGCTACTGCAATTTTTCAATCTTCTGACCATTGTACATTTTCAATTTTTGTCGCATAGGAAAATAAATGTACTTTCAAATGCAATTTATTTAAAAACTGTATTCATTGACTGGTGTATTATATTTTCTAAAATAATTTTTAACCATGAATTTTTAAAGTTTATCTTATCACGTGCCGGTTTCAATACATAAAATAATAAATATTTTGCACATAAAGCAACAAACATTTTTCAGCATTTGTTTCTGACTATTTTTGCATAATGAAATTAATACTTCCTTTATAAGCAAATAAAAGAATAATATTAAAAAAACCACCAAACTAACGTATTTGTGAAGTACAAATTAACGAAATTAATACTTCTTTTATAAACAAATAAATGAATAATATTGAAAAAACACAAATCTAACATATTTGTAATCGTACAATTTAAATTTTTAGATCAAAATAGGATTTTTTTTTTTTCAAGTGGAATTTGTTTGTAAAGTTCATCTCAGTTTACTGATTGTCTATGGTTTTAAAAACAATTTTAAAGCATTAAATATTTTTTAATTTATCTATAACGCGCGGAGGTCGATTACGAAAGATTAATCCGTTTGCCCTTAAAACAAAATAAAGAGTTCATCATTTTCTTACGGCTAATTTCCATTAAAAAAACTTCCCTATGAATAAATAAATAAAATAACATAAATAAAACACAAATTTACCAGACATGTATAAGCTCTGAAATTATCAGAATATAAAAGGATACCATAAGTAGTAAAATCTTGGCAAATAACTCTTAGCATGCTAATAAGAAAATATCGCTTTTGATAAATTTCAAAAATATATTTGATTATGTAATTCGTATTTTCCATATGAAAAATGCTCTTTTAATGTAAGTGGTCAATCTAAAAAATTTATTGCATATAAAAATATTATTAGTTTTTAATTTAAAAAAAATGTTTTCACCTATATTCTTTAACCCGGAAGCCAGGGTACCATCCCCTAATATATTTAAAAGACAAGGCTGTTTTTTCAATCATCTGGCTTGAACTTTCTACTGAGCCGATACCGATAATTATTTTTTTTTTAATAAATGCAGTTTATTTGTAGATGTGCCAGCACTCGCTATTTTTTTTTTAAATAATCCCATTTTTATATTTTAATTTTAATATTAAAAGTCAATTATGAAATTCCTTCAGACTGGTGGCAATCGGATTACTTCCTACATAGGCGTAATCAGTGGGGGGGGGGGGGGGGATGCCCTGGGTGCCACAATTATTTTAAATAAATCGAAACCTACAAAAGAAAAAATAAGTGAAAGCAGAGTTCAATTAGTTTAGTTCAGAAAACGTAACAGCCTAAGTTTTGAACTGTGATAAAAAAAAAAGGAATTCCACGTTCTTTTTTAGTTCGTCTCGCTCCTCTGTCTGTCTGTCCGTCACAGAGCCCATTCTCAGAAACTATACATGTTAGAGACTTGAAATTTTGGGTACTTATAGCTGAACACCTCACATCAAACAACAAATCATAAAATTTTGAAAAAGTTGGTAACTAACCGAATTACGGGCTAATTAACTTCTAAAATTAACCAATCCACCTTTTTAATTTATCAAAAGCACCTCTCTGACTACAATTGGACCCTTTTTGCGAGGCTAGCTTCGGAGCACTACCATTGGAGGATTCACGAAAGCTGAACCCCGATTTTATCTGGCGAGGCTAGCGAACTGCAGATTTGATTTTTTATCTCAGACATCACGGTTTTTATTTTAATACGAAATTTAAACTTTTTAAATATTAAATTTTTTTATTAAATTTTTTGCCATCCTGATTTGAAATTCTTCGGTGATTTCATACATACCCAGTTCAAACTCCTAGCTTAATTACAAGCGAAGATATTAATTATTATTTAATTAATTAGGTTTCATTTCCATGAAATGAGGGTGGCACGTGCTTTTTAAACCACGAAATAATTTAAATTAGGAAATATATCAATTTGCATGAGGTTCAGCGCTATCAGATAAGTATATTCGAGGTGAGAAAAAGCGTGCTTCGCACGCTATAGCGTAATTTTTGTTAGGTTTGTGTCGATGGGAAGGGGGGGGGGGGGGTAATACTTTTGATTAAATATCCCAATTAAATCGAATTACAGATATTATTATGACAAAGACCAGCGTGCTTCGCCCGTTATCGGATAATTTCTATCTTTCTGTGCGTGATAGCTTATTTGTAAGTTGCGATATTAATTTTTATTTAATGAATCTGCATGTGTAGTGGACAATGGGGTGCGTTTTGGATCCTTTTTAGGCAAACGGGGAGAGGCGCTGGTTTTCTTTTTTAAAAATTAGCTTTTATGACCTTTTTAGATACCGTTTTTGAGGGAGTCCTCAGATATATGCTACTTATTAAATATAAAAATGTCAAATATTTAGTTACCACTATTTCCGAATAGTAATTTTAGCAAGTTTCTTAATTTCTAGCTTAAGACCGCCACCAACTCGAGTAACATATCCACTGATAGGTTTTTTAACACAGTTTCGTTCAGATACACTTTTGTTATGAATAGTGTGCGCTCCCTGGTGGTGGAATGCGGAACTAACAGAATTCTTGGTTAATAACGCCACCATTACGACTCCTGTATCTACGGAAAGGTTGCGTGAAGGAGTTTCCTTCAGATACGCTTTTGGTACGAATAGAGTGCGCTCCCTGGCGGCGGAATGCGGAACTAACGTAACGCAATTTTGTTAAAATTAGGAAAAATAACAAGTAGATGTGTCTTGAAACGTTAAGATAGTTCATAACACATTGAGATATATGCTACTTATTAAATATAAAAATGTCAAAAGTTTAGTTACCACTATTTCCGAATAGTAATTTGTGCAAATATCTTAAATTCTTGCTTAAGACCGCCACCACCTCGAGTAACATATCTACTGGTAGGTTGTTTAACGGACTTTCCTTTCGACACAGTTTTGTTATGAATAGAGAGCGCTCCCTAGTGGTGGAATGTGGAACTAATAGAATTCTTGGTTAAGACCGCCACCATCCCGACCCATGTATCTACGGAAAGGTTGCGTGAAGGCGTTTCGTTGAGACATGTTTTTGTTAAGAATACAGTGCGCTCCCTGGTGGTGGAATACGGAACTAACATAACGCGATTTTGTTAAAATTAGGCAATCTAACAAGGCGATCTGTTTAACATATCTACTGATAGGTTGTTTAATGGACTTTCCTTCGGATACAGTTTTGTTATGAATAGAGTGCGCTCCCTGGTGGTGGAATGTGGAACTAACAGAATTCTTGGTTAAGACCGCCACCTTCCCGACCCATGTATCTACGGAAAGGTTGCGTGAAGGGGTTCGTTCAGACATGTTTTTGTTAAGAATAGAGTGCGCTCCCTGGTGGTAGAATGTGGAACTAACATAACGCGATTTTGTTAAATTTAGGAAATATAACAAGGCGATCTGCTTGCGACTTTAAGATAGTTCATAACACATTGAGATATATGCTACTTATTAAATATAAGAATGTCAAAAGTTAATTACCACTATTTCCTTATAGTAATTTGTGCAAATATCTTAAATTCTTGCTTAAGACCGCCACCACCTCGAGAAACATATCTACTGATAGGTTATTTAACGGACTTTCCTTCCGACACAGTTTTGTTATGAATAGAGTGCGCTCCCTGGTGGTGGAATGTGGAACTAACAGAATTCTTGGTTAAGACCGCCACCTTCCCGACCCATGTATCTACGGAAAGGTTGCGTGAAGGGGTTTCGTTGACACATGTTTTTGTTAAGAATACAGTGCGCTCCCTGGTGGTGGAATGTGGAACTAACATAACGCGATTTTGTTAAAATTAGGAAATCTAACAAGTCGATCTGTTTGAAACTTTAAGATATTTTATAACACATAAGATAAAGTGTAAGAAAGAATGACACGCGAAATTCCGGGGAGAGGGGGGGGCGCTAGATTTCTATTTAAAAAATTAGCGTTTCTGACCACTTTAGTTGACTTTTTGAGGGAGTCCTGAGATATATGCTATTTATTTAATATAAAATTGTGTAAAGTTTAGTTACCACTATTTCCTAATAGTAATTTCAGCAAATATCTTAATTTCTTATTAAGACCGCCACCACCTCGAGCAACATATCTACTTATAGGTTGTTTAACGGAGTTTCCTTCCGATACAGTTTTGTTAAGAATAGAGTGCGCTCCCTGGTGGTGGAATGTGGAACTAACATTTTTGTTAAAATTAGGAAATATAACAAGGCGATCTGTTTGAAATTTTACGATAGTTTATAACACATTAGAAAAAGTTTATAAAAAATGGCACGTGAAATTTCGGGAAGGTGGGGAGAGGGGGAGGGGCAAAATATTTCTTTTTTGTTTCATACCGTTTCAGGTGCGTTTTTTGATGGAGTCCTCAGATACATGCTACTTATACTTATTAAATATAAATATGTCAAATGTTAAATTACCACTATTTCCGAATAGTAATTTCAACAATTATCTTAAATTCTTGCTGAAGACCGCCACCCCCTCGAGTAACATATCTACTAATGGGTTGTGTAAAGGAGTTTCGTTCAGATACGCTTTTGTTAAGAATACAGTGCGCTCCCTGGTGGTGGAATGGGGAATTAACAGACCTCGATTTCATTTAAAGTAGGAAATCTAACAATTCAATCTGTTTTAAACTTTAAGATACTTTATAACACACGATAATAAATTATAAAGAAGAAGGGCGCGTCGCATTTCGAGGAAGGGGGGGGGGGTTGAGGGAGGTGCGCGAACAAAATTAGGAAATATAACTGGACGATCTGTTTGAAACTTTAATATGGCTTATAAAACATAACATAATTTTTTAAAATCAGGCCACGTCAAAAATCATGGTGACCATCTGCCCACTCCCCCCCAAGGGGGCACTTTTCTAAATTTGGTAGATACCCGTCATGTGATATATCGTAGCATTTTGGGGGGGGGGGCGAACCAGATTAGGAAATATAACAAGGCGAATATGTTTGAAACTTTAACATAGTTTAGGATGTGTTTGCCAAAATTTAGAAGGTATTCCATGGCGATAAATGTACTGGACGTTTTGAAAGAAAGTGTTTTGAAAAGAATATTAAACGAAACCCTTTGTGCGATGTATGATCACACTTACCCACTTGTTTTGCATTGCCCTGTATATGAATTTATAGGGTAAAGTGCCCTATTATCGTCCCCAGTCACTTTTAGGCCCTTGGAAGTTGTAATTTTCAGTGAAAATCTACCAAATTTGGATTTTACATAGACTAACTACCCACGCACATAGAAACAGAAGCGAATATCGTACAAAAAAATTTAACAATGCGAAAAATTGTTTTTTCAAAAGTATCTAAAAAAATTCAAAAGAAAAAAAAAGTGGTCCCAATTCCGTCCCCACAAAAAATCCAATACACCGAGGCTTAACTTATAACTAAAACAAAATTTATTTCTAAATGAGTAAGTAATTTAATTTACATTAAAGTAAGGCACAAAGAGATGTACTAATTACACTGGACAACAATGAAAATGTATCTTGAATGAAAGTGTCGAAATATTTATTAATTTAACTAGCTAATCATGAATATGGCAATAAAAAATGGAATTTGGCTCTAGTTATTTTGTTATGTTGAGACTTTACTTTGTATGATAGGGATAAAAGAACGCATTAACAATGCATTGTATGTCTTGTTTCCAATTTAATTTATAAAAAATGTGACAACGTAAAGTACAGTCTTACAAATACACACAGTACATAATAAAAGTGACATCATAAAGTACAGTTTTTCCAATTTTATTGACGAAATCACTTGCTCTTTCGCTTATATTCCATGTTCTGATTTTCTCTAAAAATCGTCCAGCAGTTGTCTACAAACATAGACGCAGACCATTTTCCTTGATAACGTTGCTCAATCACTGACCTGGTGGAAACGTTCATCATGCTCGTTGCTGAATTTTCCGCAGAAATCCAGGTGGGAATCTGTAGCTTTAGGGGCATTCGACATCCAAATTTCTGATATAAAGCCAGCATGTCGTTAACAAGATCTTCGTAATATTCGGATCGGACGTTTCCAAGAAAATTAGTGCAAACATGACAGACTGAATCCCATACTTGTTTTTCATCATGATTTAACAGGTTTTCAAATTTTGGATCCTTGAAAATATCTCTAATCTGTGGACCCACAAAAATTCCCTCTCTAATTTTTGCCTCACTCAGTCTGGGAAATTTTGTACGCAAGTAAGCAAAAGCTGGTTTATTTGTATCCATAGCTTTAATCAACTGCTTCACAATACCCAATTTTATGTGTAGAGCAGGTAAGATAATTTTATCTGGAAAAAGAAGGAATGTGTTCTTGATATTAATTTTTCCAGGTGTCAAATACAGCCTCGGAGGCCAGCCTTTCTGGATGTAGTGTAGACTGCTCCATTCACACAGGAAGCAACAAAATTATGTAAATCCCATCAAAAGTGCAACTATTTTCAAGTCAGCACAGACACACCATTCATTTTCAGTCTGTTTAATTAGGTGTAAGAACTGTTACAAGTGTTCATAAGTCTTTCATGTGCGCAGAATATGCAATAGGAATGGATGGTAGTTCATTACCATTATGAAGCAAAATCATATTTAAGCTTACTTTGGACGCATCTATAAATAGACGCCACTCGTTTCCATCAAGCGTTAATCCAAATTCATTCATCAAGCCTTTAATATCTGAGCAGAACACAATACTATCATTTTTCTGAAAATAATGTAGAAATTTTATATGTCAGTTACGAAATGAAGACACTCTGACATGTTCTTCTAAAAGATGTCGTAGTCTTGATGCGAGTAGTTCTGCTTTGTCTTTCGACAGATCTAAATCACGAACACGATCATTTAGATCATTAGATGTAATTTTATGTTCTGCAGATAGATACAGAGGACAAATTCTTGCATTTTACCTATAATATTTATTTTATTTTTTGAAATTCTTTTTTTTTTTTCGAAAGGTTTATTTTATTACGCGTTTTATTAATTTATATATGCACGTGAACATCTAAAAATGAATTAGTATTTATTATAATGCACAATAAATCAGTTTATTCTTTAAAATGTATTAAGAAAAGTGACATTTAAGAATTAGGCACATTATATCTTTGCACCCCTTAATCTCAGAAACAAGAGCCAAAAAACAGTTTTTATGGTGATATTCGTGTTCAGCACGTTGAATTCATTAAGAATTGGGCATTTTCAATTTTGATACATGAACTTTGTTAAAAATTGTTGCCCAGTGTTATCAGTGGAATAATAAGCTAACGAAACATTAGCCACCCAAACAAGAGGAAAAAATTGAAAAAAATGTCATGAAAAAGCATTCCTAATTTCGTCTCCGGGACGAAAATAAGAACTGCAAGGGGAACGAAATTGGGACCACACTACTTCCTAATATGACGGAGCTTCAGTTCCCGTAAGATGAACTGAGCGTCCTAAAACTCCCTTTATGCTACTGTCAGTATCTTAGCAACGTAAAATACATGCAATGAATAAGAAATAAATATTTACAGTATAGTAAATAACGTTCTACAAACGACGTAATAAGAACTCAAGTCTTCTAAAAATAGGAAATTCGTCGTCTTTAATTTATGTATGCGTCTTGGCGAACGAAACTTTCAACACTGACCCCTTTTACCTCCCGTCCCCTGTGCCTTGCGTCATAAGTGGCGCCATTTTCCCAAAAGCGAAGAAGTTAAGGAGGACGAAATATGGGCACGTTACCCTACTAAATGTAGTTAAGCTTGAAAATATATATATCAAATTAAAAAACACCTTGAAACAATTCACGCTTATTCTCAATAATACTTACGAATTCTTTTGTGTAGCCTTGTATATGGTCTATAAAATTTATACACACCACGTAGCATGCAAACATTTAGTTAAATTTAAAAGCGCATAGCATAACAAAAAAACGCACTTTCAGCAAACTTCTCTAAAAGACATTACTTCGGATACAGCATTGTATCCGAAATCTTTTATGTATTCCTGTAAATGAACGATAAATGCGATGCACATGATATTCTACTGCAAGCTTCTTGTTGTAAATCTCAGCAATGTATATCAATCTCACCCTGTTTAAAATAGTGCAACATAATTAAATGCAAATAGTTTTAACTCTAAGACCAATACATAAACGAATTCTTTGTGTGAACCTGTAAATGAATGATAAATGCTTTGCACCCCATATTCAACAGAAAGCACTTTTTAATGCACCTCAGCAATTCATAGTTATTTCATTGTGTTTGTAACAGAGTAACAACATTAAAATACGTCACTAACAAGTTCTCTTAATATACCATAATACAACGGTACACTGTTGAGTTTCCCTGCATAAATACTGCAAATAGTACATGTAACATATTCTATGGTAATCACCTTCTAGTGTACTTCATTAATGTATATAAATTTCATTATGTTTAAAATAATTGAACACCAATAAAATTCACCGCAAATTATTTTCCCCCATAGACCATAATGTAACGGAATACTTTTGAGTGCCTCAGTAATTGAAGTATAAATGCTACACACTTCATTTTCAATACCGAACATACCAGGGTAAATCTCAATAACGTATATCAATTACATGGCAATCCGAGTATATTTTACGCGAGTTAAAGGTCGGACATACAGACAGACGGACAGACAAACCCAATTCATAAACACTTTTCAACTATGTTCGAAAGTGTTAAAACAGTGGCGAACATTCTTCCAAACTAAATGAATTGTCCCTTATTTTCTATTAGAAAAATTGTCTATTTCTACCTACTGTTTTCAGTCATGGAGGAATGAGATAGATGGAGGTGCAGTAAGATGGTTGGGGGTGACGCCAAAAAAGTAACCCTAAAATCCGCTACAGAAGGCCCAAACAAAACCACGTGCTTTGACACGCCTATCAGGTCAAACCGATTTAAACCTGTATTTCTTTGCTTTCATTTTTTACCGTCGGAAATTGTTATTCAAGATATGATTAAAATTTCGATAAAAGATGACTTATGCGCTGTTATAGGATGTAGTACTAGATCAGAATGATCAAAGATACTAATATATCACTTCACAGAATTATTTGATTATTTTATCGTATGTATTTTAAATATAAATATCAGAAGCGTCTTTTAAGATTTTACTTGAAAGGGTAACATTCTTTCGTTATTGTCCTAAAATCGTTTGCACTTGAAAATCTAGATTTTCGATTAATATTTGTAATCTAAGTTTTCATACATAATTTTAAAAGAATGCTTTCATCATTATACTTTATCTGTTTACATGTAATTATTAATATACTGTTAAAAACAAATAAAGATGTTTAACTAAATTAGTAGCAATTGATACAGTCAAAAAAGGGGGCCTATTTGAAGAGCAATCACAAAATTTCATTCTATCAATGAAACTCCATTAATCAGTTTGAATTACTTGAGTTTTGAAACATATTATTATTTGCAAAAAAATAAGTTCCCTGACAGGAAAATTTTAGCTGTAAGAATGAAATTATTATCAATAAATGCTTGGCTCGCATTTGAGTAATTGGACTTGACCTTTCGATACAAAGTTTTATTTTTCACAAAATTGTTATGCATTTCTCAAGGATAACTTTTTCTTTTCAGAAAATTGATACCAAAAGAAAAACAAAACTTCCATCTATACCATTCCCAAAACTTTCTTCTATCTCATACATGTTAATACTTCAAAATTCGCTATCACACTGCCAAAATTAAATGGCAATCTATACCCATCATGAGGATTCTAAAGATATGAAATTCCGTGCATTAGTTCTTGAGATATGGCTATCGCTGAAATCGTGTAAATCCAGCAAACTGCAACCTAGCAGAACCACCTATTTGGTGCTTTACACCAAAACCTATGATGCACCAAAACCACCAAACAACAACATTTGTCAACCTCAAACTCAATCTGAAGTTTGGGGAGAATCCGTGCATTAGGTTTTGAGATAGAGCTATTGCGAAAATTATGAAAATTCTAGCGTAGCAGCGCCACCTATTGGGCGATTTACACCAAAATCTATCAGCAACAAACCTATGATGCACCAAAACCACCAAACAACAACATTTGTCAACCTCAAACTCAATCTGAAGTTTGGGGAGAATCCGTGCATTAGGTTTTGAGATAGAGCTATTGCGAAAATTATGAAAATTCTAGCGTAGCAGCGCCACCTATTGGGTGATTTACACCAAAATCTATCAGCAACAACTTGTTTTAACATCTAACTAACTCTGAAGTTAGATGAAAATTCGTGCATTAATTCTTGATAGAACTATTGCGGAAATCGTGAAAAATGCAGCACATCAACGCCACCTGATGGGCGATTTACACCAACACGCAATCAGCACCAAGTCATATCAAGGACTAACTGATTCTGAAGTTTGATGAAAATCCGTGCATCAGTTCTTGAAATAGAGCTATGCGGAAATCGTGTAAAACCTACAAAATGCAGCATGGCAACGCCACCTGTTGAGCGATTTACACCAAAACGTAAGAAGCACCAACTCATATTAAAGACCAACTGAACCTGAAGTTTGATGAAAATCCTTGCATTAGTTCTTGAGATACAGCTATTGCTGAAATCGCGAAAAATGCAAGCGCCACCTGTTGGACGATTTACACCGAAAACTAATCAGCACAAACTTATAGTAGGGACTACATGAATATAAATTCTTATTAAATTCCGTGCTATAGTTCTTGTGATAGAACGCCCACAAAATTTGTGTCACATACTGACAAGTACTTTAGATACAGTACTGTATCCGAATCTTTTGTGTGTCCTTGTAAATGAGCGATAAATACTATGCATATCATATTTCACAGCAAATGCATTGTAGTAAATATGAGTAATTTATGTCTATTCCATTATATTTAAGTAACATAATATCGCTGTAAACAGCCCCCCCCCCCCTATATCATTATGTAACGGAATTCTTTTGTGTGGCCCTGTAAATGAATAATAAATGCTTTGCAAACCCCATATTCTACAAAATGCATGTTTTACTGCACTTTATAAATGAATATCAATTTCTTTATTTTTTAAATTATCTAGCATCATTAAAATGCACTTGAAACGATTTTTCCCATTGACCGTAATGTAACAGAATACTTTTTACCGCCCATGCAAATGAACTATAAGTGCCACACATTTTTTTTATTTTTTTCAATAGCGATCACGCTATAGTAAACGTCAATAAGATATAAAAAATGCAGGGTGATCCCAGTATATTTACAAGAGTTAGAGTTCGGCCAGAAGGCCATACAAACCGAAGACAAACATTTTTCATCTATGTTGGAAAGGGTTAAAGAAAGAAAACTTTCAATAATACAATTTTTAGTTATTATCAAATGTTTTCAATATTTTATTTAATCTTATAATGACATTTATTTATTGCTAATTTTCCAATTCCAATTATTTTAAAAGCAAACATTTATTTTAATAAATAACAACACAAAAAAGACCCTTTAAAAAATGTACCATTTTTTCTTAAAATATACTTCAGCTGTAATTCACCTCTTTGAATTCGTCTTATTAATACAGAATCCCTCCCACGTGCTTGTGTTGTTTGGGCTTTCTTGGACGTTTAAATTTGAGCGATAAATGGTTTTATATTGCAAACCTTTTTAACGGCATACTGCAACTCCATCTATTTCTTTCCTCCATGGTTTTCAGTATTATTATGCAAGTGTAATCAACATTGCTAATTCTATGCGTATTTATCATCTTTTTCTCTGCATTCCATGTTATTCCATAATAATAATCAGCATAGGTGTTTTTTCCCAGAGATTTGCTCTAAAAAGCAAAATATTTCATACCCCGGATAAAAAAGGCAATACGACCTTGCTGGCAAGAAAAATGGGAGAACGTCCACCACAGATTGTTTGCTATTGCAAAAATCGTCTGCTTCTACTTCCTTGATTGCTTCACTTTTCTATTAGTTGTTGCATCACAATAAGTGAATCTGTCTTTTGGAGAGAGTTTTTTTCTTTCTCCTTTCCACAGAAGATCAGATATGGAAGCATCAGATTTTCAGAGAAAGGCGATTTCTTTATTAGGTCGCCCTACCTTTCCTTCGAGGATTAGATCGTATTTGCCAAGGGCATTTCCTTCTGCATACTTATATTTCGGACATCGGAATATGGGAGAGGAAAGTGAAGAAGAAAGAAGAACAGAACAGGTGGTCACTTTAATTGATGGATATAGTTGGTGTTATTTGTTTATTTTATTTATTTATTTTTTAATATATGAGGTTTACCATAAGCTGAGGTTTTATAAGTAAAAAGTCACTGTTAAAACTAAAAAGAGCTTAGAATTTTTCCTCCTGCATTAGCTGTTCTATCGTTGAATTAGAAACATTTTGATTTCATTTGTTGAAAAACATTTTTAATTTCTTTTATCATCTCATCAAATTCTATTACACTAGTATAAATAAAAAATGTATGTATTGATTAAATGTCAAACATATTTCCTTATACTTTCTTCTCCCCCAAAATTAAATTACTTATTTTTATTATTATGCAAGTTTACAGACACTTTAACCCTTTGCACTCCGTTGTCGCCCCTGCGGCGATATCGTCTTTCTTTGCAAAATTTGTTTTTGGCACCAGTAATAAAGGAAAATAAAATTTGCCTTATTTTATCACAGCATTTTTGAAATTATGTACTTGAAGGAAACTTCTTTTTAAAAAGAGGTGCCGGCCGAATAAAATTTGTGTAAGAGACGCCGGAGTTCAAACGATTAATTGTTATTTATTTATATTCATTATTTTAAAATGTTAATTTAGTTGCATACACCAACTAAATTTGTTATTTTTATGATTCTGCACTGTTGTAGAAATTATAATTAAATATTACTTTATTTAAATCTATTAATCCGCTATAATATAATGCATTTATTTATGCATCTATTTAAAATTTAATTATAATTAAATAATTTATCCATATCAAATATTTATTTAATTTTTCTTTAAATTCAGCATTTATATTAAATTAATAAAGTTACTGTTTTAAAGGTTAATCCACATATAATAATGGTAATTATTATTGTTATTATTATTATTTCCTTATATAATATAATGGGAGTAATGTTTAATTGTATTATCTAATGATGGAGGGCAGCACTGTATCTGATATAATAATCTGATATAATAGGGGGAAGAACTGTATTTAATCTAATTCAACATTATTACATTGTTTTTCTTAACTCCTTGGATGTTTAAGTGGTTTTATACTTGTGTTGTTTCTGGTGGCGTGTGCGGATCATTTCCAGGGTCATTCCTGACTTTGTTGATTCTTCAAGTGGTGGATGCTTTCTTTGGTCCATTTTTTTTTTTAACCTTTTGTTGGTTTTGGCTTCTTTTTTGAATTTACTATGTACGATAGCCCAAATTTTGCAATTTTTTTTAGCTTCTTATGGCTAATACAAGGATGAAATCGTACATGTTATTTGTGGAACTTAAGATAATTTAGGTCTGATGATTCTTCCTTGGTTTCATAAATATTTTAATTTTTCATAAATATTTTAATTAATTTTGGTTTGTAATGGTTTTATATTAACATTCAAATTATAATGCTGCGAAGGTGACAGTAATTATGAATGCAAGCCTATTTTTACATATTTTGATATACTTTCATTCTGAATTGTCAAAAAGTTTTATTGAAATATTATATCTTATGTATTTTCAATGTATGACAATGATTAGCTAAATTTTTAGCATTAGAAATCTTATATAAGTAGAAAGATAGATAGACAGATATATGCATACATATGTATACATATAATAAAGATGAAATCACAAATATATGAACAATGGTATGGATGTCACAAATATATGGTAAAATTCTAAAGATGAACAAGATATGAACATAGGAAACCAGTATGTAAAATAAGAAACTATGAATAACCCACAGAATCATCAGAGGTGCTTGTTGGTTAATTCATAGTGAAGATGCGTTATCTCATCCAATTTTGTCGACATTAAGCTTAAAATGACAAAATTTAGCACCTAATAGCGCAAGAAAGATACACCTCACACAGGGTATTAAAAATTATTGGAGCACAATACCTCAATTACATAATAGGATCCAAAACATCAGAAAGTTAACTCACAATATTAAAGCATGCGCAGATGCAAACAGATTCAGGAGTATTAGAACATGTGGGCAGCAGTTGCTGAGAACCAAAACATTGCTGCCAACTGGTGTGAAAAAGTAAAACTATCTTGTAATTAGGTTTTTAACAAAAATGTTTAGTGCTGCTATCTATACCCATAATAAAGAAATGAAATTAATTCAAGAAATATATATATTTATATCAATATCTATCTCTATATCGATATCTATCTATCTATCTATATTATATTATTATTATTATTATAATTATTTGTAGAAATTGCATATTACATTTTTAATTTTTACATTTTGCCAAACGGTCATTTATAGTTTATTTACTGCCAAATTTGTTTTAAAAAAATTATCGTAATCACTTCAGTAGTTCAATTTCAGAAAATGTTTTCATGTGATTTACAAAACAGATACAAATAAATAATAAAGTACGAATAAATAGATACCACAGATAAAATGCAGTCATATTTTGTTATTTAGATTTATGATAGCAACAATCAGCGAAGTTAAACAGGATTTTCACAGTGGAATATTAATACATTAAAAAAAGGTTTCAAGAAAATGTTGCCTTTTCAACTTTACCGAACGTTCTTTTTAAGAACAAGCACATTCGCTTGAATCTCAAAGAAGTCACAGACAAATGCATCTTCTAAGTGTTGCCAATTAACTGTGTTAAAATACCGTTTAAAGTGCTCTTAAAAGAAAGTTGCCGGAAGCTTTTGCTTTTCAGGCTCTTCAGGCCATTTAAAGTTTCGAAATTTAAATGTTGCGTAGACAACGAAGGATACAGAAGTAAATAATGGGAAATACCTCGCAGAATTAAAAAAAAAAAGTCATTGACAATGCAAATTCTCTGTTCATAAGAAATATGGGTGACTGTATGTTTATTGTAATAAAGGGAGACGTGTTTCAGTTTTTTCTGTCGAATCGAGGATATTTTCAATGCTCTATCTGATACATAAAAGCAAAATAGAAAATAAATTAAACGTACTAAGTGGTATAACTAACTGCTATAACTGTACTAAAACAGTTATAAACATAATAACAGAATATAACAGTAATAATAGTATAACAGTTATATATACAGAGTAACTAACTGTGCTGTAACTTTACTCTAAGTGGGCTCTACTTGTTACAGTTCAATGCTATACGCTTTTAAAACAAGTTGGAAATTGTACGTCAAACGTGACAAATGAGGTACGTTCGTACTGTAATTAGTTTAATAAATATTCAGATAGTGGTGCAATAGCTGTTACACTCTTATACAAAAATGCATGAATACAAAATTTATTACGATTCTATATATTAAATTCAGTAATACGGAAATAATATGACTCCATATTAAATAGGACGTCATCACCATGGCAACCTAGAATCATTACCTATCATTAAATTAATTACGTATGATAGGATTTAATAGAATGAAGAAAACTTTTATTAATACCTTTTTAAGTTTAGATTCGATTTTTATAAAATTTGAAACGACTCAAAAAAAATTTTGCAACGATTATTTTATATATATTAAATTTCAAACCATTTGATTGGGTAGTTTTTCGCTGTTATATGCAGACAGGCAGACGGACGGACCTTACGACGACTATAGGTGCTACGTATTTATATAATTACGTACGCACCTAAGAAAGACACACGTTTGTTAATATATGAAAGTAAAATATACACTATATGGCCATTAATGACCGGCAGCTTTCAATTTTAGACATTTTGTCGAATATTTAAAAATATACTTGTCAGATTCTTCTGCAATTTTAGGATTAAAAAGAATAAGTTTGACTTCATATTTATCTATGTCGATTTGATAAGGAGGAGACAATTTGGGGGCCAACAAAAAATTAAAGAAAAAAAATAATACTTGGGATCACCTGTAAAATAAAATGCACGAAATGATCTATCGCTACGGAATATACATAAGCAGACATTGTACAATATGTGTATTCATTTGTGTAAGAATAACACGTAAATTAATAGAGATATAGCGATTTTTCTTTTTAAATTAAAAAATTTCTTGCATGTTTCTTGCTTATAACATGCAGGGTTTTAAACCAAATTTAACGCCAGTTTCAGAAAAATTGACAAAATGTAGTAGAAACAATATAGTGCAATTGGAATACAAATATATTAAATATTTAAGGAAATATGGACAGTAATTGTACAAAAATAATTTTTATCTGCGCATGCGCGAACGATAAAAAGGACCTTTTTGCATAATTTAATAGACAACTTTATGGAGGAACTTATTTAAAAAAATCAGTCAAATATCGTAAAAATTCAGAGAGATGTCGGCTTTAGAGTGAGCTATTTTTTAGTTTCTCACTAAAACTCGCTGAATGATAAGGGATTGTCCACAAATTGTTATTTTTAAGTTATCAAACGCCGTTCGGAGCAAGTTTTTTGAAATAGTTAGTAGTAGTTTACGGTTATGTTTAAGAAGATTTTTACTCTAAACTACGATGAAAAGGAAAATATAGTCCATACATTGATTACATTTTGGTAAATTGAGAAGTTTATGGTAAAATTTTATGAAATATACGCAAAACACTCTATAGTAAATTCTATCGCATATATATGTATTTTCTCTATACATGTAATTTGTATAATAGTGGTAAAGATAATAAACTAAAATCTAAGATATACATTTTTTATGAGTTAAGAGTCAGTAACTTGCAATTTGATTTTTATAGTGATACTAGCTGCAATACCCGGCGTTGCCCGGGTCAGAATATATTGCACGCTTTATGACATGAGGACCAGTCTCCTTAAGCGATGTGTTTCAGCAATTTCAGCAGTGTTGCAGTTCATTGCTTCGGCGTTGAATAAAGATATCAGGATGGCTATATTTGTTATCCACAATTGAAGAGCTGAGTGGAAGAGCATGTTATGCTACATTTTCTTAAAAACTATTTTATCTTTTGGATGAAGGCGTTATAAGGTATTCTATCACATGGTAAAGCTTAAAATACCAAAGTTCTATTTAGCTTTGACGATTTAAGACATTCATTAATATTTAATATTTTAATATTTAATAATGCAAATAATATTAATATTTTTTAATATTTAAAAATTAAATATGAATAAGTTTTTTTGATAGAGTTTAGTACCACACCTGTTAATATTTTAAACACATGGTATCTAATAGAAAATAAATCATTAAAACTGACAACAAAAACTTGCATATCAAATTTCTTCAAATTTAATTTTTCTTACTTAACATGTTCTTCCTCTTAGTTCTTCAATAATCACTGCAACTTCATTGACTTGAGGTGCATTAAACCCTTGTTCAAGCTCACCGGCTGGTCTTTTGTCGGCCAGAATGACGATCTTATAGTTGCCTGCAATCATTCGTTCTAGTCTTGAACACATTGATCACTTGATTATGGTTATGGAATAGACGTTGTAACCCCTGAATAATTTCTCGTTGTAGCCCCAGAATGGAAGTGCAACGATAATCTATTTCGAGTTTTTCTCACTAACAAAATATATTTGTAGGAATTTCGGTGTTTCATTTGGTATGGGCATTAGCAAGCCTACTCGATGATAAATTTGCCCTTGAACTTTAAAAACTGGGCTGAAATTTTCTACGTTGCATATTGATGTAGCCCCGAACGAACTCATTTGAAAGCAAGAATTGTATCGACGTATATTTTGTATTTCCTAATATTCATTTAAAAACGTAATTTAGAAAGTTTTTAAAGGGTCTTTTAAAACGCTTGTTGTTCCTGTCAAACCCGAAGTGGTAGTGGCACCAGCTTAAAATGTAGCCTGTGTAGTATCAGAAACTGCCACCATTGATTCGCAACCATTACTTTCGGAATAGGCTAATTATTTTTTGAGATTGCATAGAAATCATTATTTAGGACATTTTTAGGACATTGCAATTTAGAATGTTTTTTGCTCCTGCAACCTCCAGGTGACAGTAACACCGACATAAATAGAGCCTATGTTAGAGTAAGAGCTGTGACCATCAATTTCCAAAGTTTCCAACCATTGCTTTTGAAATCGATTTGATACTTCCGGAGATTGCGTAGAAATCGCAATTTAGAACGTTTTTAGAATGCTTTTCGCCCATTTTTACCCTTTTTAAAATTCGAGTTTTTCATGGAATGTTCTTAAAGATCATTTATATCTTATATATAACTACCATGCCTAATTTCAAGTTGCTAGCCCCTGCGGCATCACAAAAAAACGCAATTTAGAACGTTTTTTGCTCCTGCAATACCCAACTGGTAGTGACACCGACATAAAATAGAGCCTATGTTGGAGCAAGAGCTGCCACCATCAATTTACAACCATTATTTTTATTGGTTTGGTACTTCCTGAGAATTTTTAATTTAGAACGTTTTTAGAACGCTTTTCTCCCCTTTGAAATTTCGAACTTTTTAAGAAATGTTCTTATTGATCATTTATATCTTATAAGTAACTACCATGCCAAATGTCAAGTTTCTAGACCCTTCAGTAACACAAAAATCGCATTTTTAGAACTCTTTTGCTCCTGCACTCCCTTTGGGGCCCTGCCACCGACATAAAATATAGCTTATTTTGGAGCAAGGTCTGCTACTATCATTTTGACACCATTATTTTTTAAATCGGTTCGGAAATTCCTGAGATTGTGTAAAAATTGCAATTTAGAACGTTTTTAAAACGTTTTTCGCGCATTATCACCCCTTTTAAATTTCGATTTTTTTAGGGAATGTTCTTACAGATCATTTATATCTTATAAGTAACAACCATGCCAAATTTCATGTTTATAGGGCCTTCAGTAACACAAAAATCGCATTTTTAGAACTTTTTTTGCTCCTGCACACCCTTTGGGGTAGAGCCACCGACATAAAATATAGCTTATTTTGGAGCAAGGTCTGTTACTACCATTTTGACACCATTATTTTTTTAATCGGTCGGAACTTCTTCAGATTGTGCAAAAATCGCAATTTAGAACGTTTCGGAATTCTTTTGTGTGGCCCTGTAAATGAATAATAAATATTCTTTGCGCCGCATATGCTACAGAATGTATATTTAAATGCATTTCATAAAAGCATTTCAATTTCATTATGTTCGTAAGGTTGTAACATCATTAAAAACTATCTCAAACGATTTTTCCCCATAGGCCATAATGTAATGGAATTTTTTTGAATGTTCCTGTAATCTCCCATTTCCACGCACGGCGACCAAACTGCCTTACTAACAGCAGGAGACCAAGGCTATCTAACGACACCGACCGCGTGTGGGTGGCAGTACGTGTTCATGGAGAAAAGTCTGGCTTTACCCCCCAAACACTAGACTTTTATATATATATAGATTTCAATAGCTTTTTGAGAAATTACGTTTCGCGTATTGAATTTTCACAGAAAAGTGCATTTTCCATAAAATACATTTATTTAACTGAAACATTTACTTAACTATTTTAAACTTTATTTAACATTTACTTAACAGTTATGTGAATTGGAAATTTACAGTACTTATCGATCAGGATCTTTTTTTTTTTTTTTTTTTGTGCTAACTTTTTTGAACTAAAGTATCAATAAAAAAATAAAAAATAGTATACAAATTAGGATATCTGATTACGTTTAAAATGAGATTTTTGTCTAAAATTGTCGTTTTCTTTGTATTACATTTTATTAAACCCCACATTCTTAACTTTCCAAATCTGCGCTTACATTTATTGTATTATAAAAAAATCTAAGTTATCAGAATTTAAAAACTACTTGATAGCTGTGAATGAAACCGGAAGTGCCAAACGTTTCAGCGTTAATTTTTTCCCCTTCGAACAAAAACCGCCAAAACCGTCTTTTAGATATAAACGGCACAAAAAAAAAAAAGACCTCGATCGATAAATACTGTAAATTTTCAATTCACATAACTGTAAACTAAATGTTAGGTAAAGTTTAATATAGTTAAGTAAATCTTTCAGTTAAATAAATGTATTTCATGGAAAACTTTTCATTGAAAATTCCATACGCAAAACGGGATTTCTCAAAAAGCTATGCATAGGCGTAACCAGGGGGGGTGCCCTGGGTGCCCGGGCACCCCCCCGCTTACGCAGACTCAAGCACAACTATTTTTAAAAAATTGAAATCTACAAAAAAAAAAAAAAAAGAAGAAGAAGAAGAAGAAGTAAAAGCAGTATAATTAGTTTAGCAGATTAGTTTAGTTCAGAAAACTAACAGCCTAGGTTTTGAACAGTGATAAAAAAAGAATTCCACGTTCTTTTTTTTAAAATTATGTTCTTTATCTTTTTTAAACCTAGAATATTTACAAGAATCTGAACAAAAGTCTTTTTTGTGGGAGATTTTTTTTTAACACCGTTCTTTTTATTGCATGTTTCTGCAATTTCATGAGAAATTAACGCAAGTTTTTGACGAGGATAGAAACAGAAATTATTTGTTTCTTTGATTTCGCAGTCTAAAGTCTAGAAAGAAGCAAAAAAATTTGAAAGGGAATGCAGATGTGAAACAGTAATTGTAAAATGCGATTAGCCGGGGGATAGGGGGGGGGGGGTGCACAGGCCCTGCCTCCTTTGAAAATGAGAAATAATAGCACAGAAAATTAAAATTAATCTGGAGTTGGTTGGTTGGATTAATTTCGTGTTTCGCGACCATATTTTGACATTCGTAAAAGGAAGATTGTTGCAGTGTCTTTCAAATCAATATAATAATTTTTTTCTTCTGAAAATTTTTATGCGATTTTTTCGTTTCGTGGAGTTTTTTTGAAGCTAAGAAAAGAACCCGGTTTCAATCTTTTAGCCCAGTGCGGTAAATTTTGACGAAATTCGCGATTATATTCTGCGATTATTTCCTGATATTTACAATTTTTCCCCAAATCTTTTGACGAAACTCACGTCTTTCTACGCGATTTTTTTGTCGAAATCCGCACTTTTAACCACTAACCTTTGACAAAATTCGTGTTTTTCACTGCGATCCTTTGACGAAATTCGCATTTTTTACCGCGATATTTTGACGAAATTGGGATTTCCGTAGCACCATCCTTCGATGAAATTCGTATTTTCTTTACACGATCTTTTGACGAAATTCACTTTTTCTTTCCGCGATCTTTTCACGAAATTCGCACTTTCTTTCTGCGATTCTTTGACGAAATTCTCGTTTTCACCGAGATCCTTTGACGATTTTTTTTTTTTTTTTTTTTTTTTTTTTTTTTTTTTCTATCTATTCACGAAACTGATTTTTTACAGGGGTCATTTGTCAAAATACGCGATAGTTTTGCTCGACCGATCCGGAAAATTCTCGACATCTTTCCGTATCAATTATCAAAATCCTCTACTCTTTTCCGCGACTTTTTGGCGAAATTTGCAACTCTTTCTCGTAAATCATTTATCGAAATTCGTGATTTTTTTGTGGAATCTTTGACGAAATTCGCGATTTTTTTCTGCACTCTTTTATCGAAATTCCCGATATTTTTCACGATTGTTTGAAGAAATTCTCAAATTTCTCCGGGACCTAGTGACGAATTGATTTTGAGAAGTTCCACAAAAAAAATAAAAATCGCGGACTTCAAAAAAAAATTTTAAATACACACTGAAGAATCACAGATCTGTGAAAGAATTTTGAGGGCAGAAATACTGCACAGCATTTTTTAGTATGCGGGACTTTCCTTTTCTGTGCACAAATTGCGCGATCCCGCACGTTATTTCAACCCTTGCCCCTCACTGAAAACTTCATTTATAGTGGAGTTTCGCTGGTTGTTTTTTTTTAACGAACATAGAATTAAAGAAATCTAGGATTTTGGGAAGGGGGACTGCCTTCGGCAACGTACCCCCGACCAAGCTACGACCACTTCCGTTTCGAAACAAACGAATCCTAATTATCGCGATTTTTTTTCATTTCGAGCCAAATTAAATTTTCAGCTTTCTTATAAGAACTGATTTGACATTCTTCCAAGTTGAATTAAATTCAACTTGGCAACTCACGGCAATTGCAAAAATTACCGGAGAGTTTTTTGTGTTTCAAAAAAAGTAAAAAAATCGCCTCAAAGTGCAAAAAAAACTCGCTAAAAATCGCATTAAAAATTCGGAAAAGATTAAAAAACTGCAGGGAACGAAATTAACTAATTGGGTAAAATATTTAAACCGGATTCCTTTTAGGAATGCGAAGAAAAACCCTTTAAAAAAACATAAAAAAATTGTTACAAATAAATTGAAAAATCGCTGTAAGAATCTCGAAAAAACTTTATTGAACAGAAGACAAAGTTTACTGGATAAAATATATTAAATCGGATTCTTTTTTACTAATTTAAAAAAAAATTAGCATACAAAATTAATTGAAAAATTCCAGAAATTGTCTTCGATATGCATGACTTCAGGCAAACGGGTACTTTCCTGTCAAATCTTGCGACTGTGAGGACTGCATTGTTTTTTCTGAGTTCAGCGCGCGTGCGTACACACACACACACCCAGAGACAGACAAGCACCTATCTTTATTATTACAGTCGCATCATGACAATATCATTTTTATCATCTTGACAAAATTTAGTGTATACAGTAGATGCTCGATTTTGCGAACCTATTTTTTACGAATTCTATGTTTTTAGGAACTGATGTACTAGTCCCGACCAGCATCCCATTGAACTAATGTTATTCCCATTTACGAACTGTCGATTTTACGAACACATTATGTGAGTCCACTCGAGTTCGTAAAATCGATCGTCTACTGTATTATATCATGACCTGCTTTACCTAATACATTGGGCACATTCTGAGATAAAAATATGAATTATTAATGAATATTGTGATTATTTATAATATTATAATAATTATTTATATGCACTTTCCTCCAAAATTTCTTGGGTCCCCCCCCCCCCCCGGTGATCGCTAAGAAGTCATGTGGTCACTTTCTGAAAATTTTTCGTGGGTATGTACTATGTACTGGTGTACAGCATGTATTATCTGAGATTTATCATCCGACAAAATTTCATCTACAAGACTTTGACATAGATAATGTTAGGTCTCATGCAATGCCCCTGTGCCTATAGACGTTTCCAGCAGAATTAAAGGCCTTTTTTAATCTTTATAAGAAGTTAGGGTGCCAAAAGGTTTTACACTTGAGACCACACTTAGTCACTGCCTTACTTCACTGCTGCAAGGGGATTTACATATCTTTTTTTTTTACCATTAACTTTAGTTGTGATGTTTTGAACCCCTTCTCACAAAACTTCACGCAAACAAAAATCACGTTTGAGCCCTTTTTTTAAAAAAAAACCCACACAATTATGAATTCTAAGAAGAAAACCTGTCTAAAGCGGAAATTCGGACGGTTTCATGGGGTCCGTTTTAGAAGGTTTTACTGTATAAGATATTGTTTGTATACAATATATTCAGGTTAAAAAGTCTGGGCACCCCCCCGTTCAAAAGGCTGGTTACGCCTATGCTATGGAAATATCACTATAAAAAGGAAATTGCAAGTTTTTAAGTCGTAACTCATGAAAAATGTCCAGTAGATCTTAAATTTTAGTTTATTGTCTTCACCACTGTCATACAAATTACGTGTATACAGAAAATATATATGCGATAGAATTCACTGTAGAGTGTTTTGCGTATTGGGAGAAATTTCACAAAATTTTATCATAAACTTTTCAAGTTACCTAAATGTAATCAATGTATGGACTATATTTTCCTTTTCATCGTAGTTTAGAGTAAAAATCTTCTTAAACAGAACCGTAAACTATAATTAAATAGCTTTTTCAAAAAACTTGCTCCGAACGCTGTCAGATAACTTAACAATAACAATTTGTGGACAATCCCTTTTCATTCAGCGAGTTGTAGCGAGAAACTAAAAAACAGCTCACTCTAACGCCAATACCTCTCTGAATTTTTACGATATTTGACTGATTTTTTTTTTTAATAAACTAGGGGGCTCTGCCCCCTACGAGCTACGCTCGCCAACCCCCGTTCAGGCACACCAAAATCCTAAAAGCACGCTAATTTGATCGGCTTTAAAAATATGGAATTAAAATAAAATAAGAAAAAAACAGTAGCGATCTTTCTGTAAATAGGTTTCCATTCGTTTTTCTTGGATTGGGGATTTTTAAGGCCAAATCTGCTGCTGTTAAGAGATACAATGTGGCTGTTTTCGTATTTAATTAAAAAAAATTAGTTAAACATTTGAACAAATAAGCTAATGTAAAATGAATTAAGTAAACAGTGTCATTGTTTCCCGGTATTTTTTAACAGCGCTATAAGATAGTTCTTTTAAATAATTCATTTTCAATGTATCGTTTCAAATCTGACGTAATTTACACCAAAGTTTTATTTCTCTTATTAATATTGACGTGAAAATACTTTTGTTGTTAAAAGGAAATATTATTTGCGCTCTCTTCGAATTCACGTTAATAGTTGAAAAGATTATCTCAAAATATCTCGCGCAAATATATTTTTCAATTTAAATTGTTTTGCTATATTTTTTGCCATTTTAAATATGACGTAATTTCCTCAAATTACAAATTTTAACGCATAATAATGATTTTTTTTTTTTTTTTAAGATTTTATTTCTTTAATTTTAAGATTTTATGTAAATATGGTTCGGCACAGATGTCATTGGCGCAATTTTTTTCTGACGCCAATTTCATATATGCAACGGGTACCTGGTGCTAAAGTGTCGTTATTTTGCTTGATATGGTAACCCGGATGTTGTTGTTTATGCTATTGATGTTTTCTCCAAATTGGCGTCGGAAATAAATTGTGCCAATATGTATATGACGTATATGACATCTGTGCCTATGGTTCATATGACATAATTTTCCTGCTTTTAACATGTAATCATTTAATTCTAATTTTAAGTTTTCTGTCTGTAATAGTCGCGTGTAAATAAATTTTTAATTTGAAGTAAACATTATTGTTTGCGCTGTTTATACAACTGGCAACAGTTTAAATTAATAACATTTTCTAAAATTTGTAAAAAATATCTCTCGAAATGCGGAAAATTTGAATTTAAAATTGAAATGAAACCTCAAAAAATGAGTCAAATAAGAAAAATAAATTCAATCTGCACACCGGGAACTTATAACGTATAAAATGATCTAAAAATGATTAAATTCTCATGTATAGTTTTTGCTCCAATAAAACTTTTTTAATCGAACGATTTTGTCCAACTTTAGCATTAAATATCTCTTAAAATAATTCTTCGATTTGAAAAGTGTCTGCATCAGCGTGTTTATCAAACATTTCTCTATAATATCGCCGATTTTCATGTTTTTGTATGCAACAGTTTTTTTAATATTAACGACGAAAGGCTATGCTTAAGCATTCAAATTGGATGCCGATCTACCCGGAATATCTACGAAGATTTTCATTGGTCCATTTCCAAATCAAAACTTTTTTTTATATATATAGAAGGATTGCTCCATACAGTTGACTATTAAATTATGCAAAAAGTTAATTGTTATCTTTCGCCCATGCGCAGATAAAAATTATTTTATACAACTGTCCATATTTCCTTAAATATTTAATATATTTATATTCCAATTGCATTATTTTATTTCTACAACATTTTGTCAATTTTTCTGAAACTGGCGTTAAATTTGGTTAAAAACCTGCATGTTATAAGCAAAAAATATGCAGCTTTTAATATGCTTTTAATTTTTAAAAAAAGTCGCTATATCTCTATTAATATACACGCTATTCTTACACAAATGAATACACATATTGTACAATGTCTGCTTATGTACCGGGTGTCCTAAAAAGGACTGACTGATTTTAAAATTCAATAACTTACAAACGGTGAGAGATATTTAAAAAATTCTTGCAGGAGGGTTATGCATGAACTCAAAAGTTTTTTACAGTGATTTTCGGTTTTTGTTTGAATTACAAACAACAGATGGCGCTGTGGGCAATAGGCGCTAAATTCAGGCTCGATTTTTGGTAC
Organism: Maratus speciosus; assembly: GCA_963932465.1. Lineage (NCBI taxonomy): Eukaryota > Metazoa > Arthropoda > Arachnida > Araneae > Salticidae > Maratus > Maratus speciosus. Next base: position 445,479,131 of record OZ010797.1, read on the forward strand.
TTTCGGGGTCGCTCAATACATTTTAATTTCCTTTTTCCGCATGGAAGAAGAGAAAGGCCAAAAAATCGAGTCTGTATTTAGCGCCTATTGCTTACAGCGCCATCTATTGTTTGTAATTTGAACTAAAATCCAAAATCACTGTAAAAAAAACTTTTGACCTCATGCATAACCCTCCTGCAAGAATTTTTTAAATATCTCTCACCGTTTGCAAGTTCTTGAATTTAAAAATCAGTCAGTCCTTTTTAGGACAACCGGTATATTCCGTAACGATAGATCATTTCGTGCATTTTATTTTACAGGGTGATCCCAAGTATTATTTTTTTTAATATTTTGTTGGCCCCCTAATTGTCCTCCTCATCAAGTCGACGTTGATGTCAAACCTGTTCTTTTTAATCCTAAAATTCCAGAAGAATCTGACAAGTATATTTTTAAATATTAGACAAAATGTCTAAAATTGAAAGTTGCCGGTCATTAATGGCCATATAGTGTACATTAACCTCTTCCGAGTTACCTACTATTCCGAAATGCGTCTTTTACCTTTAGAAACCTCAGAAACCAAGTTATTTTCCAGATTTAAAGAAGCATTTATAAACACAAAGTTTCTTTTGCTGCCAGTGATTTACAGAAACGTTTCCGAGTAGATTTCGAAGCGCATTAATCAGTTATATCAAACCGGAATATCTTTGTTTAGGATGCTATTAATTCTCAAGTAAGCATTTTCAACTACGTAAATTGAATTTATACATGCAAGATTAAAACAATAATATTATTTTTAAGTATAATGTTAACGCTCATTTACTTGAGGATAGACAGCATCCGAAAAAACTATTTTCCGGTTTCAGAAACCCAATTAACGCACTATAAAAACTACTCGGGAACGTTTCCGAAAAACAGTGGCAGCAAAAGAAACTGTGATTTATCTATCACATTTTAAATCTCGAAACTATATTTGTTTCAGAGGCTTATACAGATAAAGAATGTTCTTTGTAATTGCGATTAACTCGGAATAGGTGATTGCACTGAAAAAAAAAAAAAAAAAAAAATCCTGCAGGCTCGGCCTACAGGCGGAGGTAGATTTCGAAGTTAAGTACTAATTTCACAAACAAGTTAAGTACAGAAAACTCCCGACTATCCGGCCTAATGTGGCGGAAGGGTAGGCCGGATAATGAAAAAGCCGGATAGGCCGGAGTTCTACAAATATTTACTAACTTCGTGTATACACATATTGTATACACGAGTATTGGTATTGCCCTCCCCCGGCTATGATATTAAAAACACATGTTACACATATTAAGATAAATTTATATATATATAGTACATACAGTTTCAAAAGAAGCAAAACATTAACATAAAACGTAATCCTAATTCGTAAAAAAATTAGTAAATCTTATTTTACTGTTTATTAATAAATTTTTGCACACATATGAAAATTTATGCATAAGATAAGAGTCAAAGCTTACAGTTTTTAGTTTTTGAAAAAGTCCTTAATAGAGAATTGCTTCTCCCTGTTAGCCCCCTTCCGCGACGCAGTGTTCCTCCATTTACTCAAGTAGATGATATCAGGTGGCATCGATTCCTGCTGACTAATGTACTGCAGTGCTGCCTCAATCGTCTTGAATCATTGCGAATTTGGGATGAGATTTTCATGCAATCCTTTTAATCTTTTTCTTCTGAAATTTCTCGCTCTGTCAACACTTGTACAATATCGTTTTCAATTAATCTATTAATTTCGTCGTTTGCCATTCATTCTGTAATGTCCTCTGCATTGACATCGTCAGAACCCGGTATATTTTTCAGCAACGGAAGAAGCTTATCGTTCTCATCTCCCATTACAGTTTCCATACGGGTTTATGTTTACCTTTTTGGTTCAAAAGGATGTTCCAAGACCTTGCAATTACTATGCTTGGAATTTATTTCCATGCTTTTCGCACCCACCTGGACGGGAACCTGCCTGCCTTGGCCGTTTGCAACATTCCTCATTTTTTTAAATTGGCCGAATAGTACGGAGGGCCGGATAGTCGCGAGCCGGATAGTCGGGATTTTACTATACTAATTTCACCAACAAAAACTAAATCATGATTAGAGATAAAACCCAGTTTAAAAATTTTATCTGGCCGCTTTTGGCGAATTTTTAATTTCTTTTTTCTCTAAGAGCTGGTTTTATCAGAATCATTTTAATACGATAATTTTAATGTTAATGCGATGACGACGGTGCTCCTGTCAGTGGGACCATAAAAATTTTCCTTTATAAACTGATTTTATTTTCACAAGTTTTTATGTATTAAGTTTCACTCGATAAAGACGTATGAATATCGTATGACTTGCTATTACTCTACTATGACTCGATGAATAGCATAATAGTAAAACAAAGTTAAAAGAATTTGTGCATCATGAATAATTCTAAACTTTTAAACCATACGAAGATCGTTGAAAATGAAGTACAGTCGGACACGGTTAAGACGCTCACGGCTAATACGCGATCCCGCTTAATACGCGGATTTTTTCCAGTACTTTGAACATCGCCATTAGACTAATGTAAAAAAAATCCCTGTCGGCTCGGCCTACAGGCGGAGGAACATTTCGAAGTTAAGTCCTAATTTCAACAACAAAAACTAAAACAAGATTACAAATAAACCCAGTTTAACAATTTTATCTGGCTGCTTCTGACGAATTTTTAATTTCATTTTTCTGTAAGAGCTTGAATACCATATTAAGGCGATATTCCAAAAACTATTTTTTACGCTCAACAACTCGAAATTTTCTATCACAAATTCGGGCTCATTTTTAAAACAAAATCATGAAAGTTGCTGACGTGATTTTTTGAAGAGATTTGTTAGCGACCTATGTTTTTATTTTTCGTTCAATTAATTAGAACTTGATTTACAAACAGTTATTTTCTCAGTACGACCATTTTTTTTTTTTCAACACTATCGCTTCGGGAAATTCGGCTCAGAATGCCCACTTTGACAGCCTTTTTAAAAATATATTCTGCCTTTATCAAAAAATCAACCAATACAGCCCATTATATAGTTTCTGAATAACAGAACCTGCCAATTGGATGCGTTTAAGAGCAAAAATGATTTTAAAAATGAGTCAGAAAATAAGCCGTTTGGATTTGAGTACATCCTTAACACGATATTTTTTTCGTCAACCCTTATTTCTGTTTAATTTGTTTCTGCTGTAAGAGTTAGTTGGTCCTATCAAAAACTTGTCAATATGAAAATTGTAGATAATATTGAGAAGAAGTATAATAAATTTAAGCGGATCGGATATCTTCTGAATTGATGAAATTATGATTTTTTTTTTATTTCAACTCTCCACCCCCCCCTCCCCTTTTTTTTTTTTTTTTTTTTTTTTTTTTTTTTTTTTTTTTTGTCTTTGGTAAGAGTTGATTTTATCAAAACGTTCTCAATATAAAAGTTGTAGATAATATTAAGAAGATTTAAAATAAGTTTAAATGAATTTGATATCTTAAGAATTGACGAAGTTATGAATTTTTTTCTCCCTACAGACCTATTTTTTTTCGCCCCTTTTGAGCTCAAAATCTGATACCTAAATTTTCGGCCCTTTTCCTAGAAGTAATAATAACTTTAAACTGATTTTATCTGTATTATAATTAAGAAGTTATGGATTTTTTTCGGTTTTCGCAAAACCGCTCCCTATTTCCACCCCCTTGGTCCGATTTTGCCCATTAACGAATTTGACCGAGATTTTTTACCCCTTGTTTTTATGTATCAATTTGGAAGAGATTTGTGCAGAATTATAGAAGTTATCGTGTCCATGAAAAAGTGACATAGATAGATAGATAAAGTTTTGAACTGGGGGGTGGTTTTGGGTTCATGGGGTCATGATCGGCGTAGATCTGCAAAACTTTTTCAGAAATTATTACATAGGGGTTTTTAACTACGTCACATACTCAACATAGCTTCGATCTAAATGTATTCAAAATTGAGAAGCAAATGTTTGATGTGGAAACACATGCCCTGTTTCTGAAATGCATCCTGTTATGCATCCATGTTTCTGAAGCGCATAATGTTCTCCGACGAAGCATCCATGTTTCTGGCATTGTTAATCGCCATAATGTGCGCATATGGGGATCTGAAAACCCCCATGAATACCGTGAGGCAGTAAGGGATTCCCCAAAGATTAATGTGTGGTGTGGACTAATGCACGACCGAGTCATTGGGCCTTTCTTTTTTACAGAAGAGACGGTCTCATCAATCGTATACTTAGACATGCTGGAAAACTTCGTATTTCCACAACTAGAAGAGCTTCAGCCACATGTCATTTTGCAACAAGATGGTGCACCACCTCATTGGGGTACCATCGTTCGTACTTCTTTGAATGACCATTTTCCAGGAAGATGGATTGGGCGAGGAGGTCCGATTCCTTGGCCACCCAGATCATCTGATATAACGCCGCTGGACTTTTTCCTTTGGGGATTTGTAAAGGACAATGTTTACAGGAGGAGAGTGTCGAACATTGATGACTTAAAAGCCAGAATTACAACCGCAATAGCCTCTGTGGATGCCGACATACTTGCCGCTACCTGGCGTGAAATTGACTATCGACTTGATATTCTCCGTGCGACGAAGGGGGCACTCGTGGAAGTTCATTGACAAGGATAGATTCTCCCTGTTAGCCCCCTTCCGCGACGCAGTGTTCCTCCATTTACTCAAGTAGATGATATCAGGTGGCATCGATTCCTGCTGACTAATGTACTGCAGTGCTGCCTCAATCGTCTTGAATCATTGCGAATTTGGGATGAGATTTTCATGCAATCCTTTTAATCTTTTTCTTCTGAAATTTCTCGCTCTGTCAACACTTGTACAATATCGTTTTCAATTAATCTATTAATTTCGTCGTTTGCCATTCATTCTGTAATGTCCTCTGCATTGACATCGTCAGAACCCGGTATATTTTTCAGCAACGGAAGAAGCTTATCGTTCTCATCTCCCATTACAGTTTCCATACGGGTTTATGTTTACCTTTTTGGTTCAAAAGGATGTTCCAAGACCTTGCAATTACTATGCTTGGAATTTATTTCCATGCTTTTCGCACCCACCTGGACGGGAACCTGCCTGCCTTGGCCGTTTGCAACATTCCTCATTTTTTTAAATTGGCCGAATAGTACGGAGGGCCGGATAGTCGCGAGCCGGATAGTCGGGATTTTACTATACTAATTTCACCAACAAAAACTAAATCATGATTAGAGATAAAACCCAGTTTAAAAATTTTATCTGGCCGCTTTTGGCGAATTTTTAATTTCTTTTTTCTCTAAGAGCTGGTTTTATCAGAATCATTTTAATACGATAATTTTAATGTTAATGCGATGACGACGGTGCTCCTGTCAGTGGGACCATAAAAATTTTCCTTTATAAACTGATTTTATTTTCACAAGTTTTTATGTATTAAGTTTCACTCGATAAAGACGTATGAATATCGTATGACTTGCTATTACTCTACTATGACTCGATGAATAGCATAATAGTAAAACAAAGTTAAAAGAATTTGTGCATCATGAATAATTCTAAACTTTTAAACCATACGAAGATCGTTGAAAATGAAGTACAGTCGGACACGGTTAAGACGCTCACGGCTAATACGCGATCCCGCTTAATACGCGGATTTTTTCCAGTACTTTGAACATCGCCATTAGACTAATGTAAAAAAAATCCCTGTCGGCTCGGCCTACAGGCGGAGGAACATTTCGAAGTTAAGTCCTAATTTCAACAACAAAAACTAAAACAAGATTACAAATAAACCCAGTTTAACAATTTTATCTGGCTGCTTCTGACGAATTTTTAATTTCATTTTTCTGTAAGAGCTTGAATACCATATTAAGGCGATATTCCAAAAACTATTTTTTACGCTCAACAACTCGAAATTTTCTATCACAAATTCGGGCTCATTTTTAAAACAAAATCATGAAAGTTGCTGACGTGATTTTTTGAAGAGATTTGTTAGCGACCTATGTTTTTATTTTTCGTTCAATTAATTAGAACTTGATTTACAAACAGTTATTTTCTCAGTACGACCATTTTTTTTTTTTCAACACTATCGCTTCGGGAAATTCGGCTCAGAATGCCCACTTTGACAGCCTTTTTAAAAATATATTCTGCCTTTATCAAAAAATCAACCAATACAGCCCATTATATAGTTTCTGAATAACAGAACCTGCCAATTGGATGCGTTTAAGAGCAAAAATGATTTTAAAAATGAGTCAGAAAATAAGCCGTTTGGATTTGAGTACATCCTTAACACGATATTTTTTTCGTCAACCCTTATTTCTGTTTAATTTGTTTCTGCTGTAAGAGTTAGTTGGTCCTATCAAAAACTTGTCAATATGAAAATTGTAGATAATATTGAGAAGAAGTATAATAAATTTAAGCGGATCGGATATCTTCTGAATTGATGAAATTATGATTTTTTTTTTATTTCAACTCTCCACCCCCCCCTCCCCTTTTTTTTTTTTTTTTTTTTTTTTTTTTTTTTTTTTTTTTGTCTTTGGTAAGAGTTGATTTTATCAAAACGTTCTCAATATAAAAGTTGTAGATAATATTAAGAAGATTTAAAATAAGTTTAAATGAATTTGATATCTTAAGAATTGACGAAGTTATGAATTTTTTTCTCCCTACAGACCTATTTTTTTTCGCCCCTTTTGAGCTCAAAATCTGATACCTAAATTTTCGGCCCTTTTCCTAGAAGTAATAATAACTTTAAACTGATTTTATCTGTATTATAATTAAGAAGTTATGGATTTTTTTCGGTTTTCGCAAAACCGCTCCCTATTTCCACCCCCTTGGTCCGATTTTGCCCATTAACGAATTTGACCGAGATTTTTTACCCCTTGTTTTTATGTATCAATTTGGAAGAGATTTGTGCAGAATTATAGAAGTTATCGTGTCCATGAAAAAGTGACATAGATAGATAGATAAAGTTTTGAACTGGGGGGTGGTTTTGGGTTCATGGGGTCATGATCGGCGTAGATCTGCAAAACTTTTTCAGAAATTATTACATAGGGGTTTTTAACTACGTCACATACTCAACATAGCTTCGATCTAAATGTATTCAAAATTGAGAAGCAAATGTTTGATGTGGAAACACATGCCCTGTTTCTGAAATGCATCCTGTTATGCATCCATGTTTCTGAAGCGCATAATGTTCTCCGACGAAGCATCCATGTTTCTGGCATTGTTAATCGCCATAATGTGCGCATATGGGGATCTGAAAACCCCCATGAATACCGTGAGGCAGTAAGGGATTCCCCAAAGATTAATGTGTGGTGTGGACTAATGCACGACCGAGTCATTGGGCCTTTCTTTTTTACAGAAGAGACGGTCTCATCAATCGTATACTTAGACATGCTGGAAAACTTCGTATTTCCACAACTAGAAGAGCTTCAGCCACATGTCATTTTGCAACAAGATGGTGCACCACCTCATTGGGGTACCATCGTTCGTACTTCTTTGAATGACCATTTTCCAGGAAGATGGATTGGGCGAGGAGGTCCGATTCCTTGGCCACCCAGATCATCTGATATAACGCCGCTGGACTTTTTCCTTTGGGGATTTGTAAAGGACAATGTTTACAGGAGGAGAGTGTCGAACATTGATGACTTAAAAGCCAGAATTACAACCGCAATAGCCTCTGTGGATGCCGACATACTTGCCGCTACCTGGCGTGAAATTGACTATCGACTTGATATTCTCCGTGCGACGAAGGGGGCACTCGTGGAAGTTCATTGACAAGGATCATGAAACTTTTTGAGTCTATCTAACCATTTATGTTATTAATTTTAATCTATCTTTATTATTTTATGAGTTATTAAACATCAAAATGGGTCCGGGACTTTATAAACACCCTGTATTTTAAGAAAGCAAAAATTTTAAACTGATAACTACCGCAAAATCCCGCTTGCAATCCCTCCCCCCTCTTTCAAAAACAAAAGAAGTTAGTGGGGGGTGGGGTTATAGTAGAGATTTTTTTTTTAATCATTAAAAAAAACCTTCTTTATCTATAATTTACAAGTAAATAAAGCAAATAGAGGAGTGAGAATCTTTCGTATTTCGGCATATTTCCGATAAATAGTATGTAAATACCCCCTCCCTAAAATTTTCCCCCAAACAAAAACCCCTAAGCAAAATTTAAAAGTTTTAATTACTTTTTTAAAATTGCTTCTTTTTTTTATTATTATTATTGCAATAATACTTAATGAATCATCTAAGCCATCCCCCTTCCCCGAAATCTAATTATTTTCATTTTATAATCTTTTGCTTAAACATACCACCCAGAAACTAGAGAAATATATATATATATATATTTCTTTAGGGTGAATATAACAGGTAATATAACTAATGGTATGATTACGATGACAAATGAATAATAGAATATAAAGCATGTCAAAGGATATTTTTTCTTGTGTATAATAGGTATAATAGGTATTTGCATATTGTGTATAATAGGTAAAGTATAGGTAATATAAATGGGATAATAAGTATAGAGAGCAGTAATTAGTAGCGATAAAGATTTTTTTTTTAATCAGCAAATAAGAATTTTGACCGGCACAAAATACTGCATTATTTAACATAAAATTTAATGTAATCTTTGTTGAATACCCTGAAAAAGTGTCATAAATACGTTGAGATTGTCATTTGAGGAAGCGTAACTTTTTTAAAAAGTTTAAACAGATAAATTAATTATTTTAGCTAATAAAAAAATAAATGAAAAAAATTTCTTGAGTTGCTATTCTTTAATATATGATTTGATACAATTGAATAGAGAAATTTTAAAAAGCTATGTTGAAAACGTTAATAGAAATAGACATTTTTTATGACATAAATATTAAAATATGTATTCGAAAATAAAAATGAAATGAACAGTCATTAACAACACATATCTCTATTTGTGTCCCGTACAGTTATCTTGGAATGGCAGCATTCTTTCTTCAGCGTCTAATGAAACTTCCGTCAAAGCAAGTAGTATTCAGAACTGACCAGTTCTATTTCAAGATGACAAGGTAAATAGAGATAGCTATCGCAGACGATTTTCCATCCAGCTATTTTCATCGCGTGCTGAACGATTTCCTCGTGCTGAATGGATAGTAAATCTTGTTAGGATTCCAGACGGGAAATTTATAGCTCCAATAAGTGTGTTGCGTTTTCAAAACGTGTTATGAAAGTAAATTTCGGATGTTTTAAAAATTGCCTGCAATTTACTTGATTAGATTGGATACAAATGGCTTTCGGCATTTTTGCACTAATACGTTTAAAAATGTTTACGATTTCAATTTTCTTATTTGTATGCTTGTTCGAACTCTTACTTTCTCCTCATATATCTACAATGTGTTTTAATTTTTTGTTCTGGAGGTAGTTTACAGAAAGCTAACTATTAAAAGTTGTAATCTTTTCCTTTATTTTAGAGACTACGCTATGAATTTTAATTTATTATTTTGGAACTCATTGAAGTTTTTATTATTCTAGACATGGATTAGAGGATCTCCAAATTACACATTATAATTTTAAATCAACATTAGTTTTTCCAAATATTGCAATAAAAGTTTTAGTTTTTTCGTAATTGCACTAGGATATTTTTTTAATTTGATTATACAAAGTAACCTAAAAAGGTTCTTGCCGTTTTTGATGTCACATGGAAAAAAGTTATCTCTGATACGGAAATTAGTGCAGCACATGCAAGGAAAGCAGTGTGTGGGGGGGGAGGGGGGGAGAATTGTGTCATTGACTTTGACCAAGGCATACGCATTACCACTCACTGCAGTTTTAGCAGTAGCTAAGAGAAACGTCGATTTCGAAACAGCTCATTTGGGATTAACTGTTTTACGACTTTAAAATGGCTTGTCGGTAACTAAATCAAGTCGTTGATTAGGTCAAGCCGTTAGAGTTAATGCTGTTAATAGTCCAAGAGCCGACAGCGCAAAAACCTATGTTATCAAGCACAAGAAAAAAACTTTTATTTCGTGGAAGAGTAGAAGTATGCTGAACTTGAACATTTTCACTGTGCAGTGCATATGAAGTTTGGCTGTTTCATCAGAAGTTTGGAAGCGTTCGGAAAGCTGACTACATGCTAGGCTGTTCTCATCCTCTATGGACACTTTCAGGTACTGATCATACAGAACCTTGGATCTACAGTATGTGGGTTATTACAGAGAGACAAATCTCCCGACCTTAACGTCTGGAACCAATGTGGTTATTATTATCCAAGAGCCGACAGCACAAAAACCTATATTATCAAGCACAAGAAAAACCTTCATTTTATGGAAAAGTAGAAGTAGGGGAATCTAATGATCTATGTCTGCCGGAAGTGACGTGGTGCATAAACCAAAAATCAACGAGCCAACCACCAGTGGTTGGCTCGTAGGTGTTCCACAAACAAAGGTATGAAAACATGGAGGATAGTTGTAGGACAAACACAATGATAAACCTATGAGTCAACCATTGGTGGTATTAATTTTTGGCTTATGCATCACGTCGCTTTCGGCAGACATGGATCATTAGATTCCCCTGCTTCGACTCTTCCATAAAATAAAGGTGTTTTTCTTGTGCTTGATAATATAGGTTTTTGTGCTGTCGGCTCTTGGATAATAATAACCACATTGGTTCCAGACGTTAAGGTCGGGAGATTTGTTTCTCTGTAATAACCCACATACTGTACATCCAAGGTCTTGTATGATCAGTACCTGAAAGTGCCCATAGAGGATGAGAGCAACCTAACATGTAGTCAGCCTGCCGAACGCTTCCAAACTTCTGATTAAACAGCCAAACTTCACATGCACTGCACAGTGAAAATGTTCAAGTTCAGCAAGTTGGTAAACATCACAAATTGCTTTAAGGCAAAAAGGAAGAACAAATGTCAGCATGTTTCTCGTTGTTTTTCTGGAATCACAACATACCTATATTCGATCGAGTGCTGACTAACTACAAAAGGTAGGTCCTGTATTGTACTCCCAAGCATCCTCGATATTGATTGCCAGCCTAGGATACTATGGATAGGATACAATCACTGCATACCTGTGCTCGCAGTAGTTGAGATGTGTGAAACAAGCACTGAAACAGAAGCGGCAAGCACTGATTAATCACTTGTGCTTCATTCTTCCACACAATGACAGGCTACATATGGCGGAAGTGACCTAAAATACCATATAGTGTCTTGGCTGGAAGACTGTGCCATCTACAATAGTCCCCAAACCTTTCGCCAGCAGATTACCACCTTTTATATTCCTTGCTGTACAACCACCTTTATCGGAAATGATGCAGACTTGCAGGACACTCATAGACTTCTTTGAGTAAATATTTTCATATTCAATAGACTGTGTTACAGCACAGTTTGAAAAAAAATTAGGGATTCAAACGATTTAGTGTATTAACAAACTACTTTTAAAAAAAAATTAGGGATTCAAACGATTTAGTGTGTTAACAAACTACTTTTAAAATATTTGTTCTAAGTGAGTACAGTCGAACATACTTTCGAGTGAGAACAGTCACTTAAGGTTAAGGATCATGTGCATTAGTTTCGAAACTATCCAGCCATATACTATGTCAAACCGTACCTGAACCAATGAACCAATACAGATTTCTTGAAATGCCTACACAAATCGTAATGCTTGTGGGTTTTTTTTTTCATTGATGTTGTGGGAGTGGTTGATCTTGCTGAGTAGCAAGGATGGAATTTAACTAGCAAATTCCTCAGCATTCGGAATGGTCTATTTGGATAATCAAACAGTGAGGGAAAGGGAAAAGTCTTCAGTGTCATACGTTTTTTTTTCTTTTTTTTCTTTAAAATACATACAATTAAATGAGCTATAACTTACAATAATACAAAATAAATAGAGAACTTACAAAACATAAAAAGCTGAACTATACCCAATGCCAAACTCCTGGGCTGGATGACATCAACAAGAAAAGATAGCTTTTTAAATTCTAAAAATAGAGTGCCAGAATGGAAAAAAAGCAAATAGTGTAATTTTGAATTTAGAATGTTCGCAACTATGCGTTTTAAGATGGACCGTAGCTGAGGCATGTACCATTCAAACTCAGAAAGTTGGCAGCTCGATACCAGATCCGAATGTATTTTAGGAACTTCATTGTCATAGACAATTTGACGCAATAGAGAAAAATGCACAGTTGAATTTGGCGAAAGAAGCAAAATTTTCAAAAGCACTTTCTAGCAACTTTATTTACATTTTAAAATCTTATCAGATTGTTATATCTTTATGTAATGGGGGAGACCGGGTCTAGTAAGCGCAGGTTTTAGTTATTGATTTTTATTAATTTTTGTTTAAGTTTTTTATGAAACTTTAACTGTACTTTTAAAGAACAGGCATTGGGCTATAAATACCCGGAGTTTTGAGTTTGTAGCTTTTGTAATTTATGTTTAGCGGAAGCCTAAAGTAAAAGGAAAATTCTGCGTCAACTTACCCCGTCACGGGACAAGTTGCCTAAGCTGTGTGCAAGTCTGGGTCCTGAGAGACCTATGTCGCCGAACGAAGGCTCGCGGCTTCGCCACGAGAGATAATACCTATGGGATAATTTGGCACACGCTTTATAAAAATTTAAATAAGACACGCAGTTAAGAGAAATCAATTTCCTTATTACCAGTAGAGGGCCGTAGCGACCGCCCCCCATACCCCCCATTTGGGTGGGGGCCTGAGCAAAGTCAGGGGCCCAGTAGGTTCCTAGCTATTGTACCTTTCAGCCAAATGTTTTTTTTTTTTTTTTACTTTTAAAATTATTTTTTATGTATTTTTAATAACATTTTATTTTGTTTTATCGAAATTCCTTTTTTTTGTCAAAGATCTTGATCAGATTTAGAAACAGAAAACAGATGTGTGCTTTTCTTCTATATCCGCCATTCTTTATAAAAGTTTTTGAAGGCTGTAAGTTCTACTTAAAAAATAAAATGGCATTTCAGTATTTTTGGTGTGCGCCTATCAATGGGCGAAAAAGGTGAAACCAAATGTTCAAAACTTCTTTAATACAATTACTTCCTCCAACCAAAACAGATATGTGCTTTTTTCTACAGCAACCATTCTTTTTAAAGGGGCCCAGATGAAAGAAATTTTGCAGGCTCTAAATTCTTTTTGAATTGTCTTTTTTAGGTGCCCCTATAAAAGTGCGGAAAAGTTGGAGCCCAAGATTCAAAACTTTTAAGCCCATTTTTTTATTAAAATTTTTAAAAAAATATGCTTTTTAATCTCACTGAGGGACCCAATAAGTTTCAAAACTTCGTTATACTATTACTTCCTTCAACCAAATGTGCTTCCTTTCTTTAGTCATTATTCTTTTTATAGGAGCCCAGATAAAAAGAAATTTTGCACGCTCTTAATACTTTTTAAATTGTCGTTTTTTGGGGTCCCCAATAACAGTGAGGAAAAGTTGCAACTGAAGATTCAAAACTTTTAGGCCCTATTTTTGTTATTCAAATGTTTTAAAAATATGCTTTTTAATCTCGTTGGGGGCCCCAACAAGGTTCAAAGCTTTCTTAATACTATTACTTCTTTTGACCAAAACAGATATGCGCTTTCTTTCTATAGCCAGTATTCTCTTTAAAGGTTCCTAGATGAAAGAAATTTTGCAGGCTCAAAATTCTTTTTGAATTGTCTTTTTAGGGCCCCCTATAAACGGGCGGAAAAGTTGGAGCCCAAGATTCAAAACTTTTAAGCCCATTTTTGTATTAAAATTTTAAAAAAATATGCTTTTTAATCTCACTGAGGGACCCAATAAGTTTCAAAACTTCGTTATACTATTTCTTCCTTCAACCAAACGTGCTTCCTTACTTTAGTCATTATTCTTTTTAAAGGTGCCCAGATGAAAGAAATTTTGCAGGCTCTAAATTCTTTTTGAACTGTCTTTTTTAGGGGCCCCTATAAACGGGAGGAAAAGTTGGAGCCCAAGATTCAAAACTTTTAGGCCTCATTTTTTTATTCAAATGTTTCTAAAATATGCTTTTTAATCTCGTTGGGGGTCCTAATAAGGTTCAAAGCTTTCCTAATACTATTACTTCTTTTGACCAAAACAGATATGCACTTTCTTTCTATAGCCAGCATTCTCTTTAAAGGTTCCAAGATGAAAGAAATTTTGCAGGCTCTAAATTCTTTTCGAATTGTCTTTTTTAAAGCCCCCTATAAACGTGAGGAAAAGTTGGAGCCCAAGATTCAAAACTTTTAGGCCCCATTTTTATGATTCAAATGTTTTAAAAATATGCTTTTTAATCTCGTTGGGGGCCCCAATAAGTTTCAAAACTTCCTTAATACTATTACTTCCTTCAACCAAATGTGCTTTCTTTCTACAGTCACGATTCTTTTTAAAGGTGCCCAGATAAAAGAAAATTTGCAGGCTCTAAATACTTTTTTAATTGACTTTTTTGGGGCCCCCTATAAAAGTGAGGAGAAGTTGGAACTCAAGATTCAAAACTTTTAGACCCAATTTCTATTATTCAAATGTTTTAAATATATACTTTTTAATCTCGTTGGTGGCCCCAATAAGGTTAAAAACTTTCTTAATACTATTACTTCTTTTAACCAAACCAGACATGCCCTTTTTTTCTATAGCTTACCATTATTTTTAAAGGTGCCCAGTTGAAAAAAATTTTGCAGGCTCCAAATACTTTATAAATTTTCTTTTTTGGGGCCGCTCTTAAAAGTGAATTCGGAACTCGAGATTCAAAACTTTTAAGCCTAATTTTTTTTTCAAATGTTCAAAAAATATAAGCTTTTTAATTTCGTTGGAGACCCTAATAAGCGGGCGTCTATGTGCATTGCATATGCCGCCTATCCCCCTGTGTTCGACCTGTTTCGTTTTAGGTAGCTTTCTTTACAAAAAAGCTACCTATTGCAGCCGTTCGGAGGAAAGCGATTTCAAAAAATGTTGGTATATTTTCATCGATCATGACCCCCAGACCCCGAAACCACCCTCCGTTCAAAATTGATATATATATATATATATATATATATATATATATATATATATATATATCTGACCTATGTCACACTGTAACTCCCGTAATTATGAACCGATTTCGATGTAATTCGGTGTGTACATAGTACATACCAATGTCTCGACCGAGTTCGTTGGCCAGCTTCATCCGCCGTTTTGTTTCAAAATGGCGGCCATTTAAAATTTTTAAAAAATTTTAAAACTTGAAATGTGGTACCAAAAAACTAAAAATGGAAAAATATTTTTTTCTTATGTATTTGACCTTTATACAAAGATTCCGGAGCAGTTTTTGTTTCGTCTATATCTTACAAAATGGCTGAGTTATAGCATTTTGAATTTCTAGCGTGGCTGACATTTTGAAACGTCCTGAATTTTGTCACGCGATAAAAGGCGCATTTATGACCCGATTTGGATGTAATTCAGTGTGTACATAGTACATACCAATCTCTCGACCGAGTTCGTTGGCCAGCTTCATCCGCCATTTTGTTTCAAAATGGCGGCCATTTAAATTTTTTTTTTAATTTAAAATTTGAAATGTGGTACCAAAAAATTGAAAATGGAAAAATATTTTTTCTTATGTGTTTGACCTTTATACAAAAATTTCGGAGCAGTTTTTGTTTCGTCTATATCTTAAAAAATGGCTGAGTTATAGCATTTTGAATTTCTAGCGTGGCTGACATTTTGAAACGTCCTGAATTTTGTCACGCGATAAAAGGCGTATTTATGAACCGATTTGGATGTAACTTCGTTTATACATAGTACATACCAATGTCTCGACCGGGTTCGTTGGCCAGCTTCATCCGCCATCTTGTTTAAAAATGGTGGCCATTTAAAGTTTTAAGAAAAATTTAAATTTGAAATGTGGTACCAAAAAATTAAAAATTGAAAAAATATTTTCTTCTTATGTGTTTGACCTTGATAAAAAGATTCGGGAGCAGTTTTTGTTTCGTCTATATCTTAAGAAATGGCTGAGTTATAGCATTTTGAATTTCTAGCGTGGCTGACATTTTGAAACGTCCTGATTTTTCTCACATAATAACAGGCGTATTTATGAATCGACTTGGATGTACCTTGGTGTGTACATAGTACATACAAATATCTCGACCGAGTTCGTTGGCCGGCTTCATCCGCCATCTTGTTTCAAAATGGCGGCCATTTAAAAAAAAAATAAAAAAATTTAAATGAGATACCAAAAAATTGGAAAGTGAAAAAGATTTTGTTTGTATGTGTTTGACCTTAATACAAAGAATCCGGAACAGTTTTTCTTTCGTCTATATCTAAAAAAAATGGCTGAGTAATAGCATTTTGAATTTCTCTTGTGGCTGACATTTTAAAACGACCTGATTTTTGTCACGCGATAACAGGCGTATTTATGAACCTATTTGGATGTAACTTGGTCTGTACATAGTACATACCAATGTCGCGACCGAGTTCGTTGGCCGGCTTCATTCGCCATCTTGTTTCAAAAGGGTTGCCATTTAAAAAAAATTGAATTTAAAATTCAAAATGAGGTATTAAACAATTGGAAAATGAAAAAGATTTTTTTATGTGTTTGGCCTTGATACAAAGATTCCGGAGCAGTTTTTGTTTCTGAAAATTTGTTCTTTTGTTTATATCTTAAAAAATGGTTGATATATAGCACTTTGAATTTCTAGCATGGCTAACATTTTGAAACGATCTTGTATTTGTCACGCGATAACACACGTATTCGCCTATTTCGATGTAAGAAGGCATGTGGATAGTATACATCAACAACTCGACCAAGTTCGCTGGCCAGATTCATCAGCCATCTTGTTTCAAAATGGCGACCATTAAATTAAAAAATATATATATATTTAAAGTGAGGTGCAAAAAAAATTAGAAATTGAAAAAGGTTTCTTTCTTAAGTATTTGACCTTGATATAAGGATTCAGGAGCATTTTTTGTTTGTCTTTACCTTAAAAAATGGCTCAGATATAGCAGTTTCAATTTCTATTGTGGGTGACATTTTTAAAAATCTGATTTTTTGCATGCGACAGCACTCCTATATATTAACCGATTCCGATGTGAGTGAGCATGTGCACAGCAATTTCTAAGGTCTCGACCAAGTTCACTGCTTAGCCTCATCCACCATGTTGTCTTAAAATGACAGGCACTTTAAGAAATTGCCGAATTTGGCAGCCAAATATAAGTTACTTTAAAGAAAAGCATCTTGGATAAAGCTGACTAATTTCGCGAAATACTCATTCATTTATTGATAAAAATTAGTATTGAATCTCCTATATTCGGTTTCTACTAAATTGAGCTTCGTGTGTTTGCATGATATAAGTTGGCTTTTTTTAAAATAAGGATTATGAAAGCTACCTCTTCCTCCCGGCACTGGCCGGAAGGACTTTTTAACATTTCATTTCTCTTGTCTCGATAAATTACTTATGTTAACTATACATAAATTATATTGTGTATTTATTTAATATACTAGCAGAGCTTCGCCCGCTTCGCTGATTGTTTTTTTAAAAAAAGAACCTATTTTTTGGAGTTCTCCATTGGGGGGCTTCACTGCCTTCCGCAGCGTAAATCTGTTCCGGATATTTACGCTCCGATCTTGAATCAAACAATCATTGAATTATTGTATTTTTTTTTTTTTTATATATATAAAAGTGATAGTGTCCAGATAAATTTGAAATTTTCCAGCATCGTAGCTCATGTTGCTACAGGAACAAATTTGTTATTTTTCCACTTCAGCTTAATTATGACAGCAGCAAAATCTACTGGATAATTCTTCGGTTTCAGAAAAAAAAATGTAAAAAAAAACTCCGCAAAACGCGAAAAAAAATGTGTAAAAATCTTATAAAAAATTGGGCAAAAATTCAAAAATTGCTGAGAGAAAATTGATTATATCGAGCCAAAAGATTGAAACTGGAATGTTAAAAAATCGCCTTGAAAGACAAAAATACGCTAAAAATCACATAAAATGTTCGTAAAAAATTCCGAAACTTCTATGGATATATTTTCTATATTGAGCTAAAAGACTGAAACCTGATCTCTTTTAGGGATGTCAAAAATCCGTGCCGCAGATGGCAAAATTTTTACTATATTGGGATAAAAGATTGAAACTGGGTTCCTTTTACACACACACTCTCTCTCTCTCTCTCAAAAAAAAAAAAAAAAAAAAAAAAAAATCAGTTAATTGAAGGATTTTTTTCCTTAACTTTTTCTTTCGTTCAAACACACGCACAAAAAAAAAAGCTTTGATTTGATTTGCTCATTTTCCGCGATAATATAGAAAACTCACCAATCTAACGTAAAAATTACCTAACATCCTTACTAAATATAAAGATGCATTTTTGTCAAATCAAATCACAGGAGTGTTCCGCCAACTTTGCTGCATTGTACTTTTCCCTATTAGGAACTGAACTTTTACGCATGACTTTTTTCCTTCATAACACGAAGAAGTCGCGAATCAAAGATCGAAATTTCTAGAAATTTTCCTTTCTAAAGACGAAAATTTCTTAAAATCTGCGATAAAATCTCTTCTAATCACAGGGGTCTTAAAAAATGAAAAAAAAAAGACGTTCTTGAAAAATTCAAAAATCGCAAAGGACGAAATTTAGTACATCGGGCTAAAAGACTGAAACCTGATTCCTTTTACTAATGTAATAAAATCACGTCGGAACGCGAAAGAAAGTTAAAAATCACACAAAAAATTCGCGAAATATTTTAAAATCGAAGAAGACTACTTTACTACATTCGGCTAAAATGGACAGATGGATTGAAAATAGATTCCTTTTATGAATGTGGGGGAAAAGCACGAAACTCGAAAAAATACAAAAAATAGCGTAAAAAATTAAATGAAAAAAATTCGAATAAAAAAATTTAAAACCTCTTTCGAGGTGCATAACTTCAGGCATACAGGTAACCTTCCTGTCAAATTTTGTCCTGAACAGAAAAACATCCGGTCAGACAAAGAAAAACTCTGGACAGATAAACATCTGTCTTTATTATTATCTACTAGGAAACCTATCTTCGTTGCCCACAGAAAGGTACCTTCTATCCGAAAGTATTTATTTTTCTTCTTAAATTTCAACTTGGGTGACAATTTTAAACTGGAGAAAACCGGAATGTATGAAAACGACATCCCAAAAGTAATTTTTTTTGAATTAGTAAATCTGTACATATATATGCATTTAATAAAAGGCACCAATCCGAGCAGGAAAAAAATTGTTATAAGTGAAAATTTTCTGCTTAAAGAAAATCTGTCTGGGCCACGCGGATGGCATTGTCAAACTGAACAGAAAATTGAAAATACGAAAACGACTTCCATATTTTTTATTTATTTATTTTGTTTATGAGCAATACTTAGCGGTTTATAACATTTGTAAAAGGAATTCAGTTTCAAAGTTTTTTGCCAAATTTTGTCCTCTGCTGTTTTTAAAATTTCCGAGAATTTTTATGTGATTTTTAGCTTTTCACTTTTCTGGTAGTTTTTTTAATATTCGTAAAAAAATAAACCCGGTTTCAATCTTTTAGCCCAATATAAGTAAAGTTTGATCTCTATGAACTTCAAAAATTTTTATGCAATTTTTGGCGTTCTTTCGCGTTCTTCGGCGATTTTTTTTAAATTTTTCCCCTAAACGGAAGAATTCGCAGTTAAATTTTGCAAGTCCTTTGTTTAAATTCACGTTGTAAGAATATCAAATCTGTTCCTGTACCAACGTGAACGAAATGTTGAAAATTTGAATTTAATCTGGATCGAAATAAAAAAAATTACAATAATTCAAGGTTCGTATGATTCGAGATCGGAGCGGACATAACCCCTATGGGTGTACGTTGCCGAAAGCAGTGCAGCCCAACTACAAATTCGTTCAATTTGAAGTTCGTTTTGGAAAATCCGACCATCGAAACTCCCTGGTGTTGTTATAAAATGGATCTCGCGTGGAAAATTAAATATAGATATTTCTCTAAAATCTTAGAGGGGGGGGGGGGGGCCGAAATATATGTTTGGGGGGGGGGCCTCTGAAGACCTTGCTACGGCCCTGAGTAGGTTTAATCAAAGGCGTTATCGCCGTACAATGTAAATTCTAAATTATACAGACATAAAAATAATGAATAAAACATTAACATTGAGTAACTTCTATCCTACTCGATAACATCACCAGAGTTACAGTTGTCACAAATAAAAAATCGAGTGTCTCCGTTAGGGCAAGCCCATGTGCCCAAAGTCTTGTATTGCAACCACTTTTTTCGGTGTTTGCTGTTTTTCGAGCTACCAGCATACACCAGACACCGAGCCAACTTGCCCCGTGTTCAATACGCCTACTAGCCCCATAATAAATTTCTCCACAAAAGGGACACGTAACCATCTAAGCATAGATAATCCAAGTAAATCACATGGGGTAGGTACAGGTAATCATACACTAAGAAAAATTGCACAAGTTAAATCGCAATTATTAAGACAAGTATTAGAAATTAGAAAAAGAATGTAGCAACAAAAAATTACATATGTCGCAAAAAACAGAAAAATCGTAATAAATGTCCACTGCACGTAGGTAACGCTGCAAAACTACAATGAGGATTGTAAAACGCAAGAAGAAATGTACTCTGTGACTGGTTGCACAATCTATCCACAAACAGGCGATTTATGGGGACTGCGCCTACTTACCCCTGTAGCCAACTAGCCTCGGTCTCCCCTAATTATCAATGTGTAAAACGCACAGGAAATTTGTTCACAATTTAGATCACTTGATATTTATGCATTGAGAAGCAATTTATTTAATATTTACATAACTAAGACATATAATAATGTAATACGAAATATACAGGGTGTCCACGTATAACCTGACCGACCTTTATTTTCACTACCGTTGGTCCTAGATGCATACTTCCAATTACAAAAGGGGCCAAAATTAGGTGCAGAGTTAAGATAAAAAAAAGTTTGAAGCGAAAAAATAATTTAGTGAAGAATTACAGAATTAAAATTTTTATACAGCCCCCAGGTCCCTATACTTATATTTAGGAACGTTTTATCTATCCAAATGTATTGCAAACACAAAAAGTTCCGTATCTATACTACCAATATTCACTGAGAAATTTGAGTTCAAAGTTATCATGCATAGTATGGGGACCGTATACAAATGGAGATGTGAATATATCCCTATCAGAAAGACAAGGAGGTTTTAGAGTTAGATATGACCATGACAAAAGGGTTGTTGTTCAAGGCAAAAAACAGTTTAATAGTTGTCTAATCACTGGTATTGAAAATAAAAATGTATATTTGGTATAATACATAAAATCATAGTGCACAATCTCATACAAATTTAATATAATAATTTGAAATAATAACATAGTAAGTAGTGCTTTTTCGCAGATAAAATCAAATAAAAACGAAATAGAAATAAACAATGTGGATAAATATCGTCTTTCATACTTTCTCACTACATGTTTTCCAAGTGTCTTCCCTGGACTACAATACATAGACGGACACGTTTGACATTGATTCTTACACATTGATTCTTATGTATTTTTTAGCACTGAATCCGAAAATGACCTTCATTTTAAACCGTCACCTCAGGATTTTTCTCAAATCGCAAATTTGAAAGCGAAAAAGCTCAAAGTTGAAATTGATCACCCTCCCCTCCTAACCTCATCGGCCCCTTGAGCTGTTTAGCTGCAAGAAACCCAGTATAAGCCAAAAGAAATGAATAAATTATTGAATTAAATAAAATTAAACTGAATTTAAAAAACCTTACGTCTATTTTATAGTATCAGATTTTTCGCTATTTTTTAACCTTGAAATTTACGATTTGCGAAAAATCCTTACATGATGGTTAAAAGTGAAGGTAATTTTTTGATTCAGTGTTAAAAAATACATAAAACGTAATTATAAAAGTTAAAAAACACAAACATCGCAGGTTTGTGTTATCTAATCTATCGGTAATCTATCCGACGGTAATCTATCCGAATTTTTTTGTGTTATCCTCTAATATAAGTATGTGTAAGATGGTAAGCGTCGAAAATCATAATGATATTACATTGTCACCGGATTTAAGTCAGTTTGTAAAATTTAACTTCGATCGGACATTTGAAAGTGAGATAAAGTTCGAGTATAAATTTTAAACTGGAAAGACGATCGTTACAAGTTAAATAAGACCTTATGAAAATAACATAATTTTTGTTAAAAGAAATCATAGCCCCAAATCCATACAAAATAAAACATATGTTAAAATACAATTATTTTAACTAATCTGAGACTTAACTAATAAAAGTTAACTCAATCATAATAGTTGCACGATTTCTTTCAAAGTGCAGATACCTTGAAATAAGTTTAAGTACTTTATATACGACCTCTGAAAGCATGGCCGAAATCTTCTGTTTTGAGATGTAAAAAAGTGGTATGAGTCACGCATTTCAAAGTCTCATAACTCGGTCAATTTTAATGTTAGTTGAATGGGACCTTTTTTTTTTTTTGTCTTACTTGTTAGTGTCACAGTAAATTTTTAATAAATACTAGAGGGCTCGGCCCCCTAGGAGCTACTCTCGCCAATCCCCGTTCAGACACCGCAGTCTCTAAAAGCACGCTAATTTGATCGACTTTAAAAATATTTTGGAAGATTGAATTATAATTTAAAAAACAGTGGCGATCTCCCTATAAACGGGTTTCTATTCATTTCTCTTCGTTTGGGGAATTTTAAGGAAAAATTAGCTGCTGTTAAAAGATACAATGACTGTTTTCGTCTTTGACTATATAAAATCAGTTAAACATTTCAAAATAAGCTAATATAATAAGCAAATCTGCATTAAAATGCAAATATATTTTACAAATACCAATGCCTTCTTTTGACTGAAACGACACAGAAGGTTAACGAATCTTAACTAAACCATTTAAGGGGGTCCGGGACACTTTTCAAAAAAAAAAAAAAAAAAAAATTATTTATTGAGTTAAAATTTGAATTTTTTTTGTGATGGTTAACCATATTTATTTGTAAACAAAATCAAATGATAAAACTTCTCATAGCTTTTTTAAAAAAAAATTTTATTTAAAATTTATGAAAAAAGTGGTATAACTTAAAATCGTTGTAACTCGAAATATTATTTGTAGAATTTAAATTGTTTTTCATTTAAATAAACAGAAATATATATTTTTTAATTTAGAGCCAGCTTTCTAAAAAATATTAATTTTTTAAAAAAATAAAAATATTTAACGAAAAAATTACAAAAAAAGTGGTGCAACTTTTTTTAAAAAAATCATATTTTCAAAAGTAAATATTTTTTTCAAATATACTGGCTCAAAAATAAAGTAAAATAATTGAAAAAGATATATGTTCCGAGTTTCAACCCTGTATCTTTAACGGTTCTCGAGTTATAAGAATTTAAATATGAGAAATGGTGAAAAAACCTATCATGAAGAAAAACGCAATTTCACAAGAACTCGTTTCCTTGACAACCATAGCTTGAAAGGCAGATTTTGAAAACAAACCAAAACGAAAAAATTAATATTTCCTGTTCTAATTAAGATAGAAACATCATTTAAACATCATTTTAAGAATAAAATGGCAGAGAAATTTTTAATCCAATTAAAAAAAAACTGAAAAATTGAAGATTTTTGTGTCCCTGACCCCCTTAAGCAATTTCTTTATTTTCTGCTTCACAGATTTTTCTCGTTCAAATCATATTTTTTGTTGATGACACTTCATTTTCAGCTTGTAATCTTTCTTTTTAGGTGCGTTCGTAATTATATAAATACGTAGCACCTATAGTCGTCGTTCAGTCCGTCTGTCCGCATATAACAGAGCAAAAACTACCCAACCGAATGGTCTGAAATTTTAAATATATGATTGTTGCAAAATTTTGCCGAGCCATTTCAAATTTTATGAAAATCGGATGTATAGTTTAATTACAGGGACAGTCAAAAGTGTTTCTTTACATTACGGCCAATGGGGAAAATTATTGCAAGTGCATTTTAATGATGTTACAGCCGTCCGAATGGTCTGAAATTTTAAATATATAATTGTTGCACAATTTTGTCGAGCCATTTAAAATTTTATGAAAATAGGAAGTATAGTTTAATTACAGGGACAGTCAAAAGTTTTTCTTTACATTACGGCCAATGGGGAAAATTATTGCAAGTGCATTTTAATGATGTTACAGCCGTCCGAATGGTCTGAAATTTTAAATATATAATTGTTGCACAATTTTGTCGAGCCATTTCAAATTTTATGAAAATCGGATGTATAGTTTAATTACAGGGACAGTCAAAAGTTTTCCGTTACATTACGGCCAATATGAAAAAATTATTGCAAGTGCATTTTAATGATGTTACAGACTATGCACTTATGAAGTGCAAAAAAATATACATTCAGTACAATATGGGGTACAAAAAATAATTATAAAACTAGTTATAGTACGAACACACCTCATTTGCCACGTTTGACGAGCAATTTCCGACTTGTTTTTTATTAAATTACTAAATAGTCGCTCGAAAGCAGTCTAAACGCGTTCAACAAAATTAATATTAATCTTATTAATATAATCTCAACATATCAAATTAATGTCTCGCGCAATTTTTAAATTTAAACTGTTTTGCAATATTACTTTTTGTTCATTTTACGTAATAAGTGTAATGTGACGTAAATGTGACGTAATTTCTCCTATTTAAGACTTCTAACGCATGTTAATGAATTTATTATTTTACAATATCCTTTCTCTTTTAAAATTCACTTGTAAATATAGTTTTTATGAAGTAATTTTCAATAAGTTCCTGCTTTTCATACGTAATTATTTAATTCTACTTTGAAAGTTTTTTTTTTTTTTTTTTTTTTTTTTTTTGTTAATAATAGTGACGTGTAAATAAATTTTTTATTTGAAGCAAACATTATTATTTGCGCTGTTTATACAGTTGGCAACAGTTTTTAAATTAATACCATTGTATAAAATAAATAAAAAAAATCTCTTGAAATGATGAAAATTTGAATTTAAAATAGAAATAAGACCTGAAAAAAGAGCCAAATTAAAAAAGTGAATGCAGTCTTCACACCGGGAAATTCTAACGTATAAAATGATCTAAAAATGAATTAATCCCATATATAGTTTTTGCTCCTATAAAACTTTGTTAATGGAACGATTTTGCCCAACTTTAGCATTAAATATCTCTTTAAATTATTCTTCGGTTTGAAAACTGTCTGCAGCAGCGTGTTTATCAAACATTTCTCTATAATACCGCCGATTTTCATATTTTTGTATGAAATATTTTTCTTAATATTAACGGAGAAAGACCTCCGGTTACAAAAAATTCAAAACCGTCGGCGGAGGTGACAGCGTAAGTTACTTCTTTTTTAGAATAGAGAGATTTTTTCTTAATATTAACGGAGAAAGACCTCCGGTCACAAAAAATTCAAAACCGTCGGCGGAGGTGACAGCGTAAGTTACTTTTTTTTTTAGAATAGAGATATTTTTTCTTAATATTAACGGAGAAAGACCTCCGGTCCCAAAAAATTCAAAACCGGTGGCTGCTGTGACAGCGTAAGTTACTTTTTTTTAGAATAGAGAGATTATTTTCTCAACCATTTACATTGGTGTCGCTTTTCTCTTATTAAAAAATGTTACATGAAAATTTAGCAATTATACAAAAACATTTTCATTTACAGATTGGTTGGGTGTTTGATTGAAATTTAATGGCACAAAGTTCCTTTAGGGACCTGCACCAAGAACAGGATAAAATAAAACCAGAAATATGTTTTAAAAATTGTCATTAAGAACGTGCGATAGAAACAATGAGCAAAAAACACTCAATTTATTAATATAAAAGGAATATGTCAATGTGCAAAGTTTTAAAAAAAATTAATAAAGCCAAAATAAAGTTAAAAGACAAAGAAAATATTTAAATTAAAATCTGTAAAACCTCGAAAGTTATGATTGTCCAAAAAACAAAGCATAAAATGTTATTAAAAATATTGAGTCAAAACACACTTATAAATCAAATATCTCTCTATTCTAAAAGAAAGTAACTATCGCTGTCACCGCCGCCGCCGGTTTTGAATTTTTTGTGACCGGAGGTCTTTCTTCGTTAATATTAAGAAAAATAATGCGTACAAAAATATGAAAATCGGTAGTATTATACAGAAATGTTCGATAAACACGCTGATGCAGACAGTTTTCAAATCGAAGAATTATTTTAAGAGATATTTAATGCTAAAGTTGGTCAAAATCGTTCCACTAAAAAAGTTTTATTGGAGCAAAAACTATTCATGGGAATTTAATCATTTTTAGATCATTTTATACGTTTGAAGTTCCTGGTGTGCAGACTGTATTTTTTTTTCTAATTTGACTCATTTTTTGAAGTTTTATTTCTATTTTAAATTCAAATTTTCAGCATTTCTAGGGATATTTGTTACATAATTTAGAAAGTGATATTAATTTAAACTGCTGCCAACTGTATAAACAGCGCAAACAATAATGTTTGCTTCAAATAAACAAAAAAATATTTATACGTGTAAATATATAAACAGAAAAAAAAAATTAAATAATTATGTACCAAAAGCAGGAACTTATTAAAACTTACGTCATAAAAACTATATTTACACGTGAATTTTAAGAGAGAAAGGAAATTGCAAAATAATAAATTCATTAACATGCGTTAGAAGTCTTAAATAGGATACATTACGTCATATTTACGTCACATTACAGTTCTTACATAAAATGAACACAAAATAATATTGCAAAACAGTTTAAATTTAAAAATTGCGCTAGACATTTATTTGATATCTTGAGAGGATGCTTTTCAACTATTTTTGTTAGGAAAGCGCAAATAATATTTCATTTCTAACAAAAATATTTTCACGTGAATATTAAAAAGAGAAAGAATAGTTTGGTCAAAATTACGTCAGATTAAAAACGATTAATTTAAAATATCTTATTTAAAAGAACTTTCTTTTCGCTTTGTTAAAAAATACCGGGAGACGAAGACTCTGTTTACTTAATTCCTTTTATATTAGCTTATTTTGAAATGTTTAACTTATTTTACTTAATTAAAGACGAAAACAGCGATTGTATCTTTGGTACTACTTAGTTATCCCGTCGACCAAAAATCTATCATTCGCCAAACTATAATATTAGATGCCAATATTGGTTGATCGTAAATGTCACATTAACTTGACTTTAAGCAAGTTACACGTGTCTACGTCATCAAGTTATTTTTATTTCGACGTTTTCTTTGTATTTTTATTGATGTTGCACTAATTTATTTGTTCTTTCGTTATTTAAAATAAAAATTATGTCAATTTGTATAATTTGGCGAAATTGGTCTACGGGATAATCAAGTAGTACCGCAGCGGATTTGGCCTGAAAATTCCCCAATCAAAGAGAAATGAATAGAAATCCGTTTATAAGGAGATCGCCACTGTTTTTTAATTTATAATTCAATCTTCCGAAATCTTTTTAAAGCCGATCAAATTAGCGTACTTTTAGAGTCTGCGGTGTCTGAACGGGGGTTGACGAGCGTAGCTCGTAGGCGGCAGAGCCCCCTAGTTTTAAAAACAATGTAAAATCATGTAGGATGAAATTCTTCAAAAACAGTATTTTTTTTCATCATCATCCGACTCATAATTGTAAGAGTTCATAGCCTCTTCTGCATAGTTGAGCAGATGTTTGGAATCCTTTATAGTAGCTGTTGCTAGGCTAAGACAGAATTTTTTGTTTACATTTTTCGTTTGATTTCTGAATTCGACAAACACCAAGTTTAAGTGACTTGCTTTTTTCTGAAATCAGTCTCATGTTCTGTAGATTATTTAGATTGGCTTGATGATTTTTGTGACCGACTATGACTGTATTTTATTCTTCCAGGTTCTGATGATGGTGGCCAAAGTTCTAATTTTGGCATAAGTCTTGTTCTAGCGGTAGAGTATGCATCACGGGTTTTTTTCTTTAAAGTGCTAGATGATGGTGTCTCAAGTGAACAACCTGTTGGAAAGGCAGATTCAGTTTCGGTGCTTATGTGTCTTAAGGATTTTTATTGATGCTCGAGTAAGATGGAATAAGAAACTCCAACAGATTGAGTTCTGGTATCAAAAAGTTTACGAGCATCAGGGTAAATAAGAATTTCTTTTTCACGGATCCAATTAGGACAAGAGCAACAGTATGCGGTATGATCACCTTACAATTTGTGCAGCGTTCGGGTTTTGCACAAGATTTACCATCATGGCCGACTTCTTCACAAAGTGCACAGGTAACAGAGCCACGGCATGTAGTGTTAGTATGACCAAAACGCTGGCATTTAAAACAACGGAGAGGGTTAGGTATATAAAGCCGGACTGGACAGCTTAGGTATCCAGCTTTAATTCTAGCAGGTAAATTAGGGCTAATGAATGTTAGTATAATGTGCTTTTCGGAAGCACTTGCCTATTCCGACGGATAGTAATACGGCGTGCATCTATGATATCTTGTTCTTTTAAATTTGTTAGAAGTTCTTCCTTTGTAGAGAACAAAAGTTCTGGTTCTGATATAACACCATTGGTTGTATTTAAGGTTTGATGTGCCTAAACAGAAATTGAAAAAGAGCCTGTTGTAGAACCATTTGAAATTAGCTGTGATTGTTTGACTGCAGAGATTTCAACAAGTAAATCCCCAGATTGCAATTTTTTCAGCGAGTGGCCAGCTCCCAAAACAGATTGGAATGTTTTCGCAATAAGGAATGGTGAAGTTCTCTTAAAAGAACTATCAGACAGGCTATCAGTGCGTTTAATTAGAAAAAGCGAGTGAAAGTATTCTGTACAATTTGTTGCTCTCCACAAGAGAGAGAAATAGAAGGAATTGATTTTTTTTTCCATCGATGCTAGAAAAAATAGTATTCAGACCCCGGCCGCACAGACTGGAACAAAATATATTTATTTACATTATTTTTATAAGAATTTAAATATTTTCATAACAGTATTTTTTTTTTATTAACCTAATTATTCCTTGTAAATATTTTACAAAATGAGCTAACGATCCATAAAATCTGTTTTATTGAAAAACTTATCAAATTTCAAATTATTTTTAAATAAGTTTTCTAATATATCTTCAGACATTAAAGAAGATACATATTGATGTGGGGGAATTTCTTGATTTATAATTTGGGGCATAAATATGTTAATTAGTCAAATTTGAGTATTAATATTTGTGTGTTTATTAGTCAAATTAGAGTATTAATATTTGAAGATTCATGCATGAACGCATTTTAGCACTAGAACGCCCGGAAGGAGTCGATCCGACTCCGACCATATAATTAAATGTCAACTGGAACCAGAAAAACTTATCAGATTTCAAATTATTTTTAAATAAGTTTTCTAATATATCTTCACACATTAAAGAAGATACATATTGATGTGGGGGAATTTCTTGATTTATAATTTGGGGCATAAATATGTTAATTAGTCAAATTTGAGTATTAATATTTGTGTGTTTATTAGTCAAATTAGAGTATTAATATTTGAAGATTCATGCATGAACGCATTTTAGCACTAGAACGCCCGGAAGGAGTCGATCCGACTCCGACCATATGATTAAATGTCAACTGGAACCAGAAAAACTTATCAGATTTCAAATTATTTTTAAATAAGTTTTCTAATATATCTTCACACATTAAAGAAGATACATATTGATGTGGGGGAATTTCTTGATTTATAATTTGGGGCATAAATATGTTAATTAGTCAAATTTAAGTATTAATATTTGTGTGTTTATTAGTCAAATTAGAGTATTAATATTTGAAGATTCATGCATGAACGCATTTTAGCACTAGAACGCCCGGAAGGAGTCGATCCGACTCCGACCACATGATTAAATGTCAACTGGAACCAGAAAAACTTATCAGATTTCAAATTATTTTTAAATAAGTTTTCTAATATATCTTCACACATTAAAGAAGATACATATTGATGTGGGGGAATTTCTTGATTTATAATTTGGGGCATAAATATGTTAATTAGTCAAATTTGGGTATTAATATTTGTGTGTTTATTAGTCAAATTAGAGTATTAATATTTGAAGATTCATGCATGAACGCATTTTAGCACTAGAACGCCCGGAAGGAGTCGATCCGACTCCGACCATATGATTAAATGTCAACTGGAACCAGAAAAACTTATCAGATTTCAAATTATTTTTAAATAAGTTTTCTAATATATCTTCACACATTAAAGAAGATACATATTGATGTGGGGGAATTTCTTGATTTATAATTTGGGGCATAAATATGTTAATTAGTCAAATTTGAGTATTAATATTTGTGTGTTTATTAGTCAAATTAGAGTATTAATATTTGAAGATTCATGCATGAACGCATTTTAGCACTAGAACGCCCGGAAGGAGTCGATCCGACTCCGACCATATGATTAAATGTCAACTGGAACCAGAAAAACTTATCAGATTTCAAATTATTTTTAAATAAGTTTTCTAATATATCTTCACACATTAAAGAAGATACATATTGATGTGGGGGAATTTCTTGATTTATAATTTGGGGCATAAATATGTTAATTAGTCAAATTTGGGTATTAATATTTGTGTGTTTATTAGTCAAATTAGAGTATTAATATTTGAAGATTCATGCATGAACGCATTTTAATTCGAAGACAATCATCTATGTAAGTTTAAAGCATTTTGAAAAGTTCTTCATAACGCTTAAAATATTCAGGGAAATTCCTTATTGTTCTCAAAACAAAATTCTAATTTCTTGTGCGATAAATAGTACAGTAGAGCCTCGATTATCCGAAGTAATTGGGGCCGACCCTCTTTCGGAAAATCGAAATTTTCGGAAATCGAGATAATCGAGAATGTTTCAATTTTAAGATTAAGGAGAAATATATGCAATATTTCGTATTATGGTAACAAGTGCTTTATAAAAATAAAGCAATAGCAAAATAGAAACAGGAATAAATTACCTGAATTTAAATTTTGAAATTAAGTACCTTTTACCTATATCACAAGGATTTGAAAAAATGCTTTGTTTATCACAGATTCGATGGCCTTTGCTTTGAAGCTCTATAACGGAGTTTTAGGTAGCTTTCTTTACAAAAAAGCTACCTATTGCAGCCGTTCGGAGGAAAGCGATTTCAAAAAATTTTGGTATATTTTCATCGATCATGACCCCCAGACCCCGAAACCACCCTCCGTTCAAAATTGATATATATATATATATATATATATATATCTGACCTATGTCACACTGTAACTCCCGTAATTATGAACCGATTTCGATGTAATTCGGTGTGTACATAGTACATACCAATGTCTCGACCGAGTTCGTTGGCCAGCTTCATCCGCCGTTTTGTTTCAAAATGGCGGCCATTTAAAATTTTTAAAAATTTTTAAAACTTGAAATGTGGTACCAAAAAATTAAAAATGGAAAAATATTTTTTTCTTATGTATTTGACCTTTATACAAAGATTCCGGAGCAGTTTTTGTTTCGTCTATATCTTAAAAAATGGCTGAGTTATAGCATTTTGAATTTCTAGCGTGGCTGACATTTTGAAACGTCCTGAATTTTGTCACGCGATAAAAGGCGTATTTATGAACCGATTTGGATGTAATTCAGTGTGAACATAGTACATACCAATCTCTCGACCGAGTTCGTTGGCCAGCTTCATCCGCCGTTTTGTTTCAAAATGGCGGCCATTTAAACTTTTTAAAAAATATTAAAACTTGAAATGTGGTACCAAAAAATTAAAAATGGAAAAATATTTTTTTCTTATGTATTTGACCTTTATACAAAGATTCCGGAGCAGTTTTTGTTTCGTCTATATCTTAAAAAATGGCTGAGTTATAGCATTTTGAATTTCTAGTGTGGCTGACATTTTGAAACGTCCTGAATTTTGTCACGCGATAAAAGGCGTATTTATGAACCGATTTGGATGTAATTCAGTGTGTACATAGTACATACCAATCTCTCGACCGAGTTCGTTGGCCAGCTTCATCCGCCGTTTTGTTTCAAAATGGCGGCCATTTAAAATTTTAAAAAAATTTTAAAACTTGAAATGTGGTACCAAAAAATTAAAAATGGAAAAACATTTTTTCTTATGTATTTGACCTTTATACAAAGATTCCGGAGCAGTTTTTGTTTCGCCTATATCTTAAAAAATGGCTGAGTTATAGCATTTTGAATTTCTAGCGTGGCTGACATTTTGAAACGTCCTGATTTTTCTCACGTAATAACAGGCGTATTTATGAACCGACTTGGATGTACCTTGGTGTGTACATAGTACATACAAATATCTCGACCGAGTTCGTTGGCCGGCTTCATCCGCCATCTTGTTTCAAAATGGCGGACATTTAAAAAAATTAAAAAATTAAAAAAATTAAATGAGATACCAAAAAATTGGAAAGTGAAAAAGATTTTTTTTGTATGTGTTTGACCTTAATACAAAGATTCCGGAACAGTTTTTCTTTCGTCTATATCTAAAAAAATGGCTGAGTAATAGCATTTTGAATTTCTCTTGTGGCTGACATTTTAAAACGACCTGATTTTTGTCACGCGATAACAGGCGTAATTATGAACCTATTTGGATGTAACTTGGTCTGTACACAGTACATACCAATGTCTCGACCGAGTTCGTTGGCCAGCTTCATTCCCCATCTTGTTTCAAAAGGGTTGCCATTTAAAAAAAATTAAATTTAAAATTCAAAATGAGGTATTAAACAATTGGAAAATGAAAAAGATTTTTTTATGTGTTTGGCCTTGATACAAAGATTCCGGAGCAGTTTTTGTTTCTGAAAATTTGTTCTTTTGTTTATATCTTAAAAAATGGTTGATTTATAGCACTTTGAATTTCTAGCATGGCTAACATTTTGAAACGATCTTGTATTTGTCACGCGATAACACACGTATTCGCCTATTTCGATGTAAGAAGGCATGTGGATAGTATACATCAACACCTCGACCAAGTTCGCTGGCCAGATTCATCGGCCATCTTGTTTTAAAATGGCGACCATTAAATTAAAAAAAAATTATATTTAAAGTGAGGTGCAAAAAAATTAGAAATTGAAAAAGGTTTCTTTCTTAAGTATTTGACCTTGATATAAGGATTCGGGAGCATTTTTTGTTTGTCTTTACCTTAAAAAATGGCTCAGATATAGCAGTTTCAATTTCTATTGTGAGTGACATTTTGAAAAATCTGATTTTTTGCATGCGACAGCACTCCTATATATTAACCGATTCCGAAGTGAGTGAGCATGTGCACAGCAATTACTAAGGTCTCGACCAAGTTCACTGCTTAGCCTCATCCACCATGTTGTCTTAAAATGACAGGCACTTTAAGAAATTGCCGAATTTGGCAGCCAAATATAAGTTACTTTAAAGAAAAGCAGCTTGGATAAAGCTGACTAATTTCGCAAAATTCTCATTCATTATATTGATAAAAATTAGTATTGAATCTCCTATATTCGGTTTCCACTAAATTGAGCTTCGTGTGTTTGCATGATATAAGTTGGCTTTTTTTAAATAAGGATTATGAAAGCTACCTCTTCCTCCCGGCACTGGCCGGAAGGACTTTTTTAATATTATTAGTTCACCAGTATCACAGTCTTTCTGCTGCTCCAGCCAAGCCAAACCTTTTGAAAAACATTCAAAAGCTTCAGAATTGCTAATTTGATCGTTTTTTTCGTTCCACTCCGCAGCTTACGGGAGCTCCAATTAAATTCAAAGGAACTCTAAAAAAGGGGATCGAAATATTTATATACTCGTAGTTCGGAAAAGACCGCTTGCACACAAGGAATATGGTAGTTTTAAAAAAAGCTTTCAAAATGGATTTTGCACACAAGGAATGTAACAGTAAAAAAAAAAAAAAAAAAAAAAAAAAAAAAAAAAAAAAAAAAAAAAGAGCTTCAAAAATGGATTTTGGTTAATCGAGAGTTCAAATAAAAGAGGTTCTACTGTATTTAAAGTGAAATTAAAAAATATATAAAAATGAGTTTGAAGGCCCCATACCTGCTTAAACTATTTTCGCAAAAATATGAAAAGTGAACTTCATAAAATAAAACCAAGAGATCATAGGTATAATGAAAGCAGGTACTTTAAATTAATAATTTAAAAAAAATTACAAAAATTTTTTTGTCCAGAATTCTCTAAGGAAAGGTTAAAAAGCAGGTTAAAAAGCAGTAACTGATTCGGAATAGTGCATCCAAATATGACAAATAAATAATAGTCCAGGCAATAGGGAATTTTACCTAGCAAAATTAATGGTAGTACTGGAAATCGGCTTTCTAGATGTTTTTTGGGTCGCTGAATCAGAATTTGTAACTTCCCACCAAAATTTCCCCTGGCAACCTCCCCAAATTTTGGTAAAAAGCCCCCCAAAAAAGGTTTTTATTAAAAAAATTTAATTATTTTTTATTGTTTTAGAGAAAAAGTATCTAGAAATTCAGAAAGTAGACAAAATTTCCAACAAATCAGATATATGACATTATGGCTTAGGATGAAGGGGAAGGGGGGATCTGCCTCGGAACATGCGCGCGGTGCTTCGTAAACTAAGTTGCGCAATTCCACTTAACCACTCACACGTTTACATTCGCCCTCCCATCACCCCTCCGAACTTTCTCTATAAGGTTTACTTTCAGATTTTTGGGTCGCTGAATCCGAATTTTTAACTTTTCCCCAAAAGTTTCCCCCCCGAAACCCCCTACAAATAATTGTTTTTAACTTAAATTTCTTATTGTTTTAGGGGAAAAGCATTACGAAATTCAGAAATTAGACAAAATTTTTAACAAATAGGATATATGACATTATAAATTAGGATGAACGGGGAGGGTGAGGGCTGCCTCGGAACATGCACTGCGGCGTTACGTGCACTAAATGATGAAGTCCAGGCAATAGGGGATTTTATCTGGCAAAATTAATGGTAGTACTGGAAATCGGCTTTCTAGATGTATTTTGGGTCGCTGAATCCGAATTTGTAACTTCCCACCAAAATTTCACCCGGCAACCCCCAAAAAATTGATTTTTTGAAAAAATTTGGTTTTTGAGAAAAGCGCGCGGGGAATGTTCCGAGGCAGCCCCCTCTCTCCCCGTTTATCCTACGTCATAATGTCATATATCCTATTTATTGCAAATTTAGTAATGCTTTTCCCCTAAAACAATAAGAAATTTAAGTTAAAAACAACTATTTGGGGGGGTTTTCGGGGGGGGGGGGGAAATTTGGGGGTAAGTTAAAAATTCGGATTCAGCGACCCAAAAAACTTAAAGTAAACCTTATAGAGAAAGTTCGGAGGGAAGATGGGAGGGCTAATGTAAACGTGTGAGTGTTTAAGTGGAATTGCGCAACTTAGTACACGCAGCACTGCGGCGCATGTTCCGAGGCAGATCCCCCCTTCCCCTTCATCCTAAGTCATAATGTCATATATCTAATTTATTGCAAATTTTGTCTACTTTCTGAATTTCTAGCTACGTTTCCCCTAAAACAAAAAAAAAATGGAATTTTTTAATAAAAACCTTTTTTGGGGGGCTTTTTACCAAAATTTGAGGAGAAATTTTGGTGGGAAGTTACAAATTCGGATTCAGCGACCCAGAAAACATCTATAAAGCCGATTTCCAGTACTACCATTAATTTTGCTAGGTAGAGTCCCTATTGCCTGGACTATAAATAAAAGAAGTAAAACACGCAATAAAGGCACATTATACTAATATCATAACAGATTCTATATATTTTCATTAATTACCTGTGATTTACCATAACTTACATGATAATTACTAACATGCATGAACTTTTCTCATCTTTATTTGTATGGGATAAAAAATAATATTCTAAATTTAGGATTGACTTAGTTTGTTACGGACACCGGGAGTATAATAAATTACTCATAACCGATATTCTATTAGGAATTTTGACGTGAGATTTAAATTAAACTTACAAAAAAAAGTCCAAATTTAACTAAGAAAATATTAAAAATCAGTAAGTGATTTGGAATAGTGCAATCAAATATAACAAAGAAGAAGAAGAAGAAGAAGCAAAACACGCAATAAAAGACATACTGATATCTTTTCAGATTCTGCATATTTTCTTTAATTACCTATGATTTACCATAACTTACGTAATAATTACCAATATGCATTAACTTTTCTCATGTTTATTTGTATGGGATAAAAAATAATATTCTAAATTTAGGGTTGGCTTAGTTTCTTATGGATACCGGGAGTATAATAAATTAGTCATAATCGATATTCTATTAGGAGTTTGATATTGAAATTAAATTTACAAAAGAAATTTTTAACCAGATTTAACTAAGGAAAGATTAAAAATAAGTAAGTAATTCGGAATAGTGCAATCAAACATGAAAAAAAGAAGAAGAAAAAAAACACGTAATAAAAAACATACTATACTGATATTATTCCAGATTCTGTATATTTTCTTTAATTACCTGTATAACTTACGTGACAATTACCAATGCATTAACTTTTCTCATCTTTATTTGTATGGGATAAAAAATAATATTGTAAATATAGGTTTGACTAAGTTTGTTATGGACACCGGGATTATAATGAATTACTCATAACCGATACTCTAAGGAATTTTAAAGTGAGATTAAAATTAAATTTACAAAAAAAAAAGAAGAAGATGATGAAGAAAAACACGCAATAAAAGACACACACATATTATATTGATATCATTCCAGATTAGATTCTGTATGTATATTCTTCAATTACCTGTGATTTACCATAACTTACCTTATAATTACTAATATGCATTAATTTTTCTCATCTTTATTTGTACGGGATTAAAAAATAATATTCTAAATTTATGTTTGTTTTAGTTTATTAAGGACATCGGGAGTATAATAAATTGTTCATAACCGATATTCTATTTGAAATTTTAAAGTCATATTTTTTTTTAATTACAAAAGGAAATTTTTGTCCAGATTTAAATTAAAGAAAGTTAAAAATCAGTAACTGATTCGGAATAATGCATCCAAATATGACAAACAAATAAATAAATAAATAAAAGAAGCAAAACACGCAATAAAGGCACATTATACCATGGAACTATTAATAAAGAGGAACTGACATATCCTTAAATTAGTGAAGCACCAACTGTAACCGCTATCGCAGGCGTTGTTTACTGCCGGTGGAAAGAACTACCAGTAGATTTATATAGAAATTTTCAACTTATTTAAACACCTTGATATTACGAAATTTGAGTCATAAATAATGGTAGAATCACAATTTCATTTTTACTGGTAGGAGTTTACTTTGGCAATAGTTACGTACTGCGTTTCCGCCATATTGTGACAACCGGGAAATAAACTGACAGCTTTACAAGGCATACTGATACCAGTAAAAACAAATAAAAGTTTTTACGACATTTTTGAGAAAAATTTCCATGAATAAGCCGTAGAAATATGACGAAATTTTCTATTAAATTTTACTGGTGGGATTTTCGCCCTAGTGGTAATCAGAAACTGAAGATACTAATTTAAAAAAGCCGCCGCCATCTTGTGACAACCTCCTCAGTTACTTCACTCACAACTGGTAGACAGCACATTACATGTCTCCTCCTCTTTATTCATAACTCCATTCATTATACTGATATCATTCCAGATACTATATATTTTCATTAATTACCAGTGATTTACCATAACTTACGTGATGATTCCTAATATGCATGAACTTTTCTCATCTTTATTTGTATGGGATAAAAAAATAATATTCTAAATTTAGGTTTGACTTAGTTTGTTACGGACACCGGGAGTATAATAAATTACTCATAACCGATATTCTATTAAGAATTTTAAAGTGAGATTTAAATTAAAGTTACAAAAAAAAAGTCCAAATTTAACTAAGAAAATATTAAAAATCAGTAAGTGATTTGGAATAGTGCAATCAAATATAACAAAGAAGAAGAAGAAGAAGAAGCAAAACACGCAATAAAAGACATACTGATATCTTTTCAGATTCTGCATATTTTCTTTACCTGTGATTTACCATAACTTAAGTGATAATTACTAATATGCAATAAATTTTCTCATCTTTATTTGTATGGGATAAAAAATAATACTCTAAATTTAGGTTTGTTTTAGTTTGTTAAGGACACCGGGAGTATAATAAAATACTCATAACCGATATTCTATTAGGACTTTTAAAGTCAGATTTAAACTAAATATACAAAAAGAAATTTTTGTCCAGATTTAACTAAGGAAAGGTTAAATATCAGTAAGTGATTCGGAATAGTGCAATCAGATATGACAAAAAAAAGAAAAAAAAAGAAGAAGAAGAAGAAACACGCAATAAAGACACATTATACT
This sequence comes from Maratus speciosus, assembly GCA_963932465.1. Classification (NCBI taxonomy): domain Eukaryota; kingdom Metazoa; phylum Arthropoda; class Arachnida; order Araneae; family Salticidae; genus Maratus; species Maratus speciosus. Next base: position 445,517,320 of record OZ010797.1, read on the forward strand.
GGTATCATTCCAGATTCAAATCCAGGATATTTATAATAGTAAGCGATATTCATTGCTCTGTCGGTTAAATCGAGGAAATCAAAACAGACGATTTCAGTAATGTGACTATCACGAACATTGAGAAAGTGACGTGACGCATGAAGTGTCTTTAAAACTCGTCAAACTTGGGAACAGGAAAAGGGAGTATTTTCACTTTATTTGTGATTTCCCTTTCCTGTAAATTTGGTCAAGGTTCTGCTTACGGCTTTATGTTTGTGTTTGGTGTGGTATTGTGGTTTATGTGTTTCAAAATTTTAAACAATTACATCTTATTCCAAAAATAATATAATTTTTGTGGTATTAATTAGTTTTTAAAATGTCATTTGATCTGTATGTCATGTTAATTTTACAGTAATTGCTTCACACATAATAAATTTTATTGTTAAAAAAAACATTTTAAATGGAATTAGAAATTTTTCATTTGTACAAATTATTTCATCTTTGAAGCAAACACATATGAGCATATTAGATACAAATTCAATGCAACCAATTTCTGGAAAATGACTAGCCTTACATTTAACACGTTAAGCGCCACGTCAGCCACCGGTGGCTGACAGCGAACTTTCCGTTTAAAACGCGTCATTCACAGATGGCTGACGTCTAAAATATGATACAAAATTGGAAAAATATACATTGTTTAAATAATTACTGAAGAAATATTTAAAATTTACCTACCTTTTATTTATTACAGGATTATACTTTCTTAAAAATTACTTTAAACATTGTAAATTTTCAGCGTTTCAGTGTCAATCATCGTGACACTCAACGTGTTAAACAACAATTGAAGAGCTGAGTGGATGAACATGTTATGCCACATTTTCTAAAAAAAAATTTATCTTTTGGATGAAAGCGTTATGAGGTATCCTATCACATGGTGAAGCTAAAATACTAAGATTCCATTTAGTCTTGAAGATTTAAGACATTATTCATTAATATTTAATTTTTTAATATTTAATAATGTCAATAATATTAATAATTTTTTAATATTTGAAAATTAAACATGAATAAGTTTTTCTGAGAGAGTTTAGCGCCATACCTGTTAATATTTTAAACCCATGGTATCAAATCGAAAATAAATCATTAAAATTTACAGCAAAAACTTTCACTTCAAATTTCTTGAAATGTAATTTTTATTACTTAACCCCTTTGGGACGGGAGCCTTTTACGAAATTTTTAATCTTTTGTCACCGTTTTTTAAAGACAGAAATTTGTGTCTTGTTGAATCGAGAAAATGCGCCGATTAAATAAGGCAAATTTTACAGTAAAATTTTACTGGTGAGGAAAACCAAGGATTCTGAGTGCTTCGTGCGGCACGTATACGTGTCGCTCGTCCCCAAGGGGTTAACATGTTCTTCCACTTAGCTCTTCAATTACGCTGTTTGGCTACAGATGTTTGATTACGATACAGTTTAAATAAATAAATCTTAAATTGCATTTATTATTTCATTCTAATGGTCCAAAAGACGTGAATGAATGCCATTAGGGAACTGAAAGAAAAAATCCTGCTTCAAGCATAGACTATGAAACATTTTCCAACACATTCTGAATAATGTAACAAAAATCCACCCTTTAATAGGTTGAAATAGGATGTCTAATTGAACCATTTGGAAACGCATAACACATTTGAAAACCCAATTAGGAAATATGTAGCACAATTGAAAGTTCCCCTTCAGCAATTTACGCTATCAGGGGAATGGAAAGTTAATTCTTTTGTGCAGCGCTATATACGAGGTATAGAATTTATACACGACGAATAACACCTAAAAAATTAGTTAGATTTAAGGGAGTTCGGGACGCAAAAATCTTCAAATTTACTTTTTAAAAATTTTTATTTAATTAAAAATTTCTCTTGTTTTTTTTCTGCTAAAAATGACTTTTAAATCATGTTTCATCTTAACCCCTTGGGGACGAGCGACACGTATACGTGCCGCATGAAGCGCTCAGAATCCTTGTTTTTCCTCACCAGTGAAATTTTACTGTAAAATTTGCCTTATTTAATCAGCTCATTTTCAAGATTCAAGAAGACACAAATTTCTGGTTTTAAAAAACGGTGACAAAAGATTAAAAATTTCGTAAAAGGTTACCGTCCCGAAGGGGTTAATTAGAACAAGAAATATTAATTTTTCATTTTGGTTTGTTTTCAAAATCTAGCTTTCAAAGCAATGGTTGTCATGGAAACGACTTCTTGTGAAAACGCGTTTTTCTTCATGATGGGTTTTTTCAACATTTCTCGTATTAAGATTGTTATAAGTCAAGAACCGTTAAAGATAAATAATTCAAACTTGAAACATGTCTTTTTCAATTGTTTTAATTTAATTTTGATTCAGAAAATTTGAAAAAAAATTACTTTTGAAAATGTGATTTTTTTTTAAATTATCTAATTTTTTTTTCAATTTTTACTTTAAATATATTTTTTTAAACTAATATTTTTAAAAATGCTGAATCAAAATTAAAACTTATATATTTCTGTTCATTTAAATGAAAGAAAATTGAAATTCTAGAATTAATATTTCGAGTTATAACGAGTTTAAATCACCCCACTTTTTTAATAAATTTTAATTTATCTTTTCTTTAATTATGAGAAGTTATATCATGTGATTTCATTTACAAATGATATGATTAACCATCACAAAAAATTTCAAAATTTTTACTCAGTAAATAAAAATTATTTTTAAATGTGTGCTGGACCCTAAAAGCGCATACCGAATTTGAAAACGCACGTCCAGCAATACTGCTCTAAGACAATGGCGTAACCAATTTATTCTGAGAGTTTCTGTAAATGAACGAAACAGTCTATGAATCCCCTATTCTATATTAATCATCTTGTAGTAAAATTCAATGATTTATATCCCTTTCCATACATTTGAAATAGCGTAATGTCATTAAAATACACTCCGAAAGCGTTTTCCCCATTGATCATAATGTAACGGAATTATTTTGAGTGCCCCTGTAAATGAACTATTAATGCTATACACTTCATATATTCAATACCGAAAATGCCATGGTAAACATCAGTAACATATATCAATTGCATTAAAATCCGAGTCTATTTACTTATAGCGTGAATAGACAGACGGACAGACAAACCGAATTCATAAACACTGTTCAACTTTGTTGGAGGGTGTTAAAAAAAAGTTATAATTGAAAATGATTCAGATATGGGGCATTAATCTTTTGACTTTCGGGAATAAAAATATGGCGAAATTAAACTTGCTAAAATGACATTTTAATCTGATAATTGAATGCTTTAATGATTCAAAATAAATAAAAAATGGTAAGCAGCAAAAAATTTTTAATTTAACTGAGGTTTAAGTTAAATTTGCGAGTTTAATTTTCCTTACCATTTTACCTCTATAACTTTCTATTTTCTTCTAAATTTTTACTTATAATGAATTTGCATAGTACCTACAGGACATTCAAATAAGAAATAATAACAATGTAGTATTTTTAGTACAAAATTTTGGTATAACATTGTCTTACAATGGTGTTAAAGAAGAGGGACGGAAGGCAAAAAAAAGGGATGGTATAAGGAAAAAGGGACGGTAATGGGGAAAAAGGGATGGAAAGGATAGGGCGGTAAGGAAAATTACCACTATTTTTAGGCAAATCATGTTAAGACTAAGTGATAGCCACAGTGTTCATTGATTTTTAGAAAACAGTTATTTACATCGGATTAAATGAAAAAAAAAAATTCAATTTACCTCGAAAAGTGCAGGAATAAACCTTGGGGACGGTAAGACTACCAATAAAACCACGATGCTTGAAATTGAATTTTAAATGCTGATTTAAATTCTGCAGTAAATTTCTTGTCAAGGAATTTTAGACATTCTTTCTCTAGCATACTTCTGCATGATAAAAAACGTGAAAAAAAATTCTGTGTCTACATCTGAAGTGATTTTCTGTATAAGTTTAGCAAGAGGGACGGTAAGGCATCTAAAACCCAGGGGCAGAGTTCAAAAAATAATATCAGCCTTAAAAATGTGTGCAGGTTAATTTTTTGCTACATATTTATATAAAACAAATTGTCCCAGTTTCGGAAAAAAATTACATCGAATTACTTTTATTGAAACAATTTTATACAGACAGCTCCAAACTTTAAAATCAGCATCAGGGACACGGGACGGTATAGGAGTTTTCCAGGTATTTGGACCCCCAACATCGTCCAAAACTTATTTGTCTCGTTAATATTGTTATACAATCATGCAATGGGATGTTTTACAGTATATGAAAAAAAAACATAAGAATATGTACTAAAATAAAAATTATTATTCAGGGACTTAAAAATCAAAAGATTGTGAGAATGCTCCATATACCATGCGGTATTGGATTTATGTGATTCATATGATTATGTGCCGTGGATTTATATGTCTGCTGCTTTTTCCTGTTCTGCCTTCCGGATATATTTAATAATCTCTTTTAGATTCCAGAAAACAAAAATTCTAATTTTAAAAAATGCTAATTTCTAATCTGAAAATGCCGCAGATCATCAGATATTAAAATTTAGAATTAGAATGATTTCATTCCAATAAATTACGCAATTTTCTAAACACACACATACATATCGATTTGAATGAGCAAATAAGATACAAATTCAATCGAACATTAATCAATTTAGGGAAAACGACTAATTATATCATACATTTAAATAATAATTACACTGGTTAAACATAGATTTACGAATAGAATATAATTTAAATAAAAACAAGCAATAAATTAATTTTTTTTAATAGGCTACGCACAAAAGGCGTGCATGATTGCCATTAGTCAAAAAAGCGGTAATTGAAAATGGTTCAGATACTGCTCGATATTGTGCGATATTTATATCTGCTGCTTTTTCCTGTTCTGCCTGTTCGAATGTATTTTATTCCACAGGATAGTCTGGAGGGTGGAGTGATTTGCGGATTTCGTCGGCCGAAAATAAATAGGTTGAATGTCTTCCGCCTTTCCTTTTTCCCAAGGTGATAACTAAAACGCTAACGAGTAATTACAGAAAAATGAATCTTGCTAAATAAAGATATTGATGGCTAGTATGTAATAATATCACCTGTCATAATTATCAGAATCTTTTGAGCGTTCATCTACACTGCTCAAAACAATTAAAGGATATTTGAAGTTTTATATAAAATAAAGATATAAACGAAATTTTTTTTGCCGAAAATAGAAGAAGAGAATCACAAATGCAAATTTTTCTGGTTTTCAAACTATGGAGTATGCAAATTTTGAGTTCGACGTCAAAAACGTCGCTTCAGCGGCAGCGAATGAAATTTGACTTTCAACTGGATAAAAGAGAATGAAGACAAGGATGATCGGCATTCAGTGATTGCTTTGTTTCGATGAGTACGATGTCTCAGTGAAGTCATTTGACAGATTCAGAAGCTTTGAGAATTGTTGGTAGGTTAGAAGGGGGCCAAACTCAAGCCGAAGTAGCGCAAGCCATTGGAGTGTCACAAAGTGTCATTTCCAGGATCTGGAACCGTTTTTTGGAGAGTGGATGTGCAGGCCGAAGACCAGGGCAAGGTCGTAGACGGGCAACAACGCCCAATGAAGATCGGTATTTAGTGTTAACAGCTCGGAGACACCGAACCATGAACGCTACTCTTCTCCAACAACACCTTCGCTCGGCTACAGGCACCACGATTTCAACTCAGACTGTCCGAAACCGGCTCCATGCTGTAGGTCTGTATGCTCGCCGACCGATGGTATGTGTTAGATTAACATCAAGGCATCGTCGCGACCGCAGGGAGTGGGCAACCGAGCATGTCAACTGGAGGAGAAATGAATGGAGCAATATTCTGTTTTCTGACGAGTCCCGTTTTTCTGTGCATCCGGATAATAGGCGTATTTTCATCTGGAGGGACCGTGGCAGTAGGAATAATCCTGCGTTCGTGCACGAAAGTGTCAGATTTGGCGGCGGAGGAGTGTTGGTGTATGGTGGCATCTCCATTGACGGGCGCACTGACCTTTACATCATTCGAGATGGAGCTCTGACTGGTCGCCGATATAGGGATGAGATCCTCAGACCTATTGTAGTCCCTTTCGCTGCAGCAATCGGAGATAACTTCATTTTAATGGACGATAACTGCAGGCCACATCGTGCAAACCTGGTGGAGGATTTCCTTTTCGAGGAAGGAATCGTTCGAATGGAATGGCCAGCGTGTTCTCCAGATATGAATCCAATCGAGCACGTTTGGGACGCTCTAGGAAGACGAGTTTCTGGCCGCCAACAATCCCCACAAACTCTCCAAGAACTGGAAAGAGCTCTTCTGGAAGAGTGGGGCAGAATACCCAACTCGTCATTAATAGCCTCATTGAGTCCATGCCTCAAAGGTGTTCAACGTTGCTGGCCGCCCGTGGAAACCATACCCCCTACTGAAAATGATTTTCTTTGAAGAAAACACCTTTTCTTATTCTTTTTTTCTCATATGCACAAATTGTGTTTTTTTCCTTTAGTACACAAATGCGCAATAAAATGCATTTTTTTCTGCCAAGCATGTGTCATTTATTCTCATATAACCTACTATGTCTGTCGACCATGTATCAATCAGCTAAACAGTTTACCAGATACAAAATCCACCTAAAACTGCAATATCCTTTAATTGTTTTGAGCAGTGTATATTAAGGGGACCGGGTAAGCGAAATTCAACCAAAAAATCGATTTTTACTTTTTTATATCATAAACTTTTATCTTTTCAACGATGTATTACACATGTTTATATATATATAAAATAATGTTGGATTTTTTTTTTCATTCTTTCTAAGAGCACTTCAGAGCAGTGGGCTACTTTTTTAAAATTCAGATTTCTTGATTGGCACCACTTTTCTGAAGTGGTAAAGTTCCCATTGTTTTCGCCTTAATTAATATGCTATTGAATAAGGCGAATTTTACTATTTCAAATAAGTGGTGCCAATCAAGAAATCAGAATTTAAAAAGAGTAGTCCGCTGGCAACCCTGCTTCACATCTTTAATTGACTTTTTCTCAAAACTTCGATTTTTCAGGTTTGTGTTCTTTTTCTTCAATATCTATTAAGATTAAGAACTCAGATTTTTCTAAATACTTATATAATGTTATAGTGCATACTTTAACACCAAAATTTAACGAATTGTTGAGAATTATTTATTTTAGGCAGTGAAATCTTACCAAAAATTCTAATTTAAAAATGTCTTTCAATTAATAATTAATTTTCAGTTTCACTTAGAAAGAAAATGGTCTGTTAAAATAGGCAAAGCATGTTATTCAAACTACTCTAAAAAATCGAGACCTATGTCTCTTACCACTTCTGAGAAAAAGGTACATAAATTTGGTGCATTTTAACATGTCCGAGATAGAGCTTACCCGGTCCCCTTAACAAAAGAATTTTTTTGCCTGTGTATATTTATTGTTTGTTTTTTTTCGATGGGTAGGGAGAGATAAGTTCGGGCTAATTTTTCGGAGCTCGGGCCCACCCGAGCCCGACAGTTTTAAATCCGAGCCCGCCCTTGACCGAAAGACTTTTTGTCATCAGAGCCCGAGCTTAAAATATGCAATACAAAAAGAAATCATAATATTGAAAATTGTTCTAAATGTAATATCTCAATTTTAACAACTTTTTTTATGGAAATAAAAATAACTGTAAATTCCTAGCTCATAATTAATTTTATGGAATTTACATTTTTTACTTTCAATATTATCGAAAAAGAAATTTCGTATTAAATAAATACACTGCTGGCCATTAAAATTGCAACACTAGGAAGAAATGATCTGACGAACGTCAAAATTACATGAAAGGAAGAAAAGGTTGGAATATGCAAATGATTAGTATTTCAGCGCATTTAGATGAAGCAGGCGGGAGAAACGACATCTGAAGCACTCATAAAAGAAAAGTTGCGTAATGGATATCTCATTCGGAAAGCGCTTTGTAAAGTCGGCGTTTGCTCAGAATATCGTGTTATGCCTCGAATAACAAGAAGAAAGGCTTACCAGCAGGTGTCGGAATTCGATGGAGGCAGGATCGTTGCCTATCGAGAGTGTGGATTATCGTTCCGTGATATCATCCGTCGCACTGGTCAAAATCCAACCACTGTCATGCGAATATGGAATCAATCGGTTGCTGAGGGTCATACGGACCGGCATACAGGATCTCAACTCCCTCCCATGACTAACGTCCGAGAAGACAGACATATTGTGAGGTCGGCCCTGCAAAACCGTACAACCACATCACGGACCATTAGTTAGGAAATGGGCATGTTTGCAGCGCGACCAGTATCCGCTCGTACCATGCGACGATGCTTGCAGCAGCATGGATTGTCAGCACGGCGACCATTACTGCGGCTTCCCTTGACAATGCAGCATAGAGAGAGACGACGACTCTGGTGCGCCGAACGCGACAAAGCTGGATACAGCAGTGGCACAATGTCGTCTTTTCGGTAGAATCCCGGTTCTGCGTACAGTATTCTGGTGGCCGTATACGTGTCTGGAGGCTCCGAGGAGGACGCTCGTCGCCTGCTTGCATTCGATACCGGCATAAGGGCCCTGCACCTGATATGATGGTTTGGGCAGCCATTGAGTACACGACACGCACATTTCTAGTTCGGATCGACGGTAATTTGAACACAGACCGGTACATTTCTCACATCTTACGTCCAATGTTGTGACCTGTCTTCGAGGCCTGCCAAACGCCATCTTCCAACAAGATAACGCAAGACCACATGTTGCACGTCGTGTTCTAACCTTCCTCGATACACAAGGAATTCGATTGCTGCCATGACCTGCACGATCTCCAGATCTGTCACCTATTAAAAACATCTGGTCTTGCATTGCTGAGAGACTGGCTCGACACCTCTTTCCAGCTAATTCGGTTGATGAAGTGTGGCATATATTTTAAGCAGCATGGAATGAGTTTCCCGTTTCTGTCATCTAAGGCCAGTTCGAGTCCATTCCTAATCGGGTAAGGGCCGTTTTAGCTGCCAGAGGGGGCAGCTGTTTCTACTAATTTCACACCCCTGTAAACCCCCAAACTGCTTACATATTTAATCATTTTGTTTTCGTGCCATACTGTTTACGTACAATAAATATATTTTTTGTATTTTCTTTCTTTCATGGTGTTGCAATTTTAATGGCCAGCAATGTGTAAACCAACCGTCTTAAAACCCTCTGACAGTTTTGCAAAACGGCAAAATTGTAATGTTGTTTTCCCTGTATTTTATTTTAAGTGCTAAAAAAAATATGATTCTTTCCACATTATATAAATAAAAACTTAATTAAAAATATGAATGTAGCCCTTGAGAGTATTAATCATTGTTCAATGCATTAAAAATCCATTAAATCAACATAATTATATTATTTTAAATATTACTGATATTGCCTTGAAACCTGGAGCTTAAAGAACGTATTAACAAGGGTTTGTCAGTGGGAGGATAATTAATTCTCTTATTTGTCTTCCCAACAAGGAAATCTGATAGACACATTAACGAAACTCTTTCTATCAATAAATGATCGAATTTTTCAGAAATTACTATTTATATCGCAAAGAATCGCACAACGTTTTTTTATTTCCTATAAAAGGTGTACATCTTAAATTATAATCAATTCCTCCTTCAAAACAATCTTTCGTGATTCTGGTGTCCTTGCAAATCAGCTTAAATTCAATTTTTGACACCGTTATCTGAAAGATCCGAAGTTTTTATAGGAAAAGAGGAAACACTGTTCGAGTGCTTTCTATTGGAATAAACATACATGCTAATTATATTTAGAGTAGAACCTCTTTTATCCGAAACTCTTTTAAACGAAACTCTCAGTTAACCGAAATCCATTTTTAAAGCATTTTCATTTTCTTACTATCACATTCCTTGTGTTCAAAATCCATTTTGAAAGCTTTTTTTCTTAAACTACTATATTCCTTGTGTGCAAGCGGTCCTTTTCGAACTGCGAATACATATAAATATTTTAGATTTCATTTCTTAGCGTTCCTTTCAGTTTAACTTGAGCTCCCGTAAGCTACGGAATGGAACGAAGAAAACGGTCAAATTAATAATTCTGAAGTTTTGAATGTTTTGCAAAAGGTTTGGCATGGCTGGGGCGACAGAAAGACTGTGATATTGGTGAACTTATAATATTAAAAAACTCCGTGATAGAGCTTCAAAGCAAAGGCAATCCAAACTGCGACAAAAAAACATTTTTTCAAACCCTTGTGATATATGTAAAAGGTACTTAATTTCAAAATTAAAATTCAGGCAATTTATTATTCTTTCTATTTTGCTATTGCTTCATTTTTATTAAGCACTTGTTACCATAATAAGGAATATTGCATATATTTCTCCTTAATCTTAAAATCGAGCATTCTCGATTATCCGAAAATTTCGATTTTCCGAAAGATGTTCGGTCCCAATTACTTCGGATAATCGAGGTTCTACTGTACTTACAAATGAAAGTAACTTCGCGAATGTAAAGAGCAGAGCAAGCTGTATGAGCAAAGTTCGTAATGATGTTATTTTCATATAAAGAGCGATTATAACTCGCACACAATAAAACACCAAAAATTCGCAAATTTTAAGCTACTGTTGGTTGACTAAAACCAAAAGAAAATATTCATAAATAAATAAATAAACGTTCCTATTAAAAAAAATATCCTAATGGTGCCATATTTCGATTTACGCCACACCACATAATCAGATCTTCGCCGTCAAGACCGGATATGAATCTGCAAATATCACAATTATAATAGGGCGATTCTCAAAAGGTGGGCACTGGACACACGTCATAACTTTAAGCCTTTCAAACATAACTTTAATTATCATTGACTTTATTTTATTTATTTATTTATTTTTTTTTTTTTTTTTTACACTGAGTTTTTAATTCTATTCAGAGACAGAAAATGACATAATTTATTGTAAAAGCTTTGTATAAATATCTTAAAATTTTATTATTTTGTGCTAAAGAGGCCAATTTCGGACATTCATAACGTTAACTGCTCCAATGTACCACCAAGAAAAAGAGTTTTAACTTTTTTCCAGGTGGTTTTAATGGTAAACAACGAATGCATAAAGGAAACGGATGATTTTTTGATAATTTCGTTAAGAGATGGCAGGCTGATTTATTGCTTTTTTAAAGATAGAAGGACTTTTCTATAAAGAATTTTTCTGTATTTTGTTATGTCCGAAAGTAACGTACGCGACAAAGCATTTGATTTTATTACTATTATTACTGGGTAACAAAAAGTTAATTATACATGCATATATGTATACACATACAATTATAGGACATATTTACTACATTCTTAGTCTTAAGAATTTTTTAAATACTAAGAACAACGTCCAAATTCTGTAACGTACGTGCGAAAAAATGTCCAAAATTTGTAACGTACACAACTGCTAATTAAATGATTTAATCATTACTTTTCCAGAATAGTTGCTGTCTTTTAATGTTTGTGTATAATTTTGTAGACGTACTATTAAAAATATTTGTATATTATATTTATAGACAAAATACTATACTATTAAAAATATTGGCCTTAAATTTGAAAATTTTAAAAATTACATATAGTTAACGTTTAATGATCCCACCTTTTGAGAATCTCCCAATACAGAAAAGAAGAAAAATACGATTTTAGTTTCCCCTTCATTCTGATCAAAACAGCATTAAAATGGTTTAAAACAGAATGAATAATTTTTAAGGAAAAAAAAGTTGTTCGTATTTTTTTTCTGTACAAGAATAAATCAAAATGTCAAGTTCAAAAGAATAAGCCCGAGCCCGTCCAAGCCCGAAGACTGGTATAAAAATCGAGCCCGAGCACGTGTCGGGCCCGGGCTCGTGCTGAGCCCGTCTCATCTCTAGGATGTCTATCGATCTATCGTCTATCGTCTGCAAATTTGGTTCCGGACAGGACCGATCCTAATTAACCTAAGATTCAGATTTTTCATTTTTAGGTGGTTTCGTAATTATATAAATACGTAACACCTATAGTCGTAGTCTGGTCCGTCTGTACGCATGAAGCAGCGCAAAAACTGCCCAACCGAATGGTTTGAAATTTAATATACAGAATCGTTGCAGAATTTTGTCGAGTCATTTCAAATTTTATGAAAATTGAATCAAAGCTTAAAAAGATATTAATAAAAGTTTTCTTCATTCTATTAATTCTTACCATACGTCATTAATTGAACAATATCCCATGATAGGTGAAGATTCTAGGCAGGGTGTGTAGTGGAGGGTATACGGAGGTATACGCCGTATACCTTCTGGATTTTTTTAAAAAGCTGCGTATACGCTCTGTTTCTCAAATAAGGCTATAGCGTACACTGTAAAAAAAATAATGCCAGTTTTCCGGTAGGAATCGGAAAAATAGTTGCCCTTATCGTACCGGAATAATTTCGAACCCAGCTCGGAATAAAATCCGTAAAATACCCTTTTACTGACTATTTCCTGATTTTTACGGATTTTATACCGAGCTGGGTCGGAAATTATTCCTGTACGATAAGGACAACTATTTTTCCGATTCCTACCGGAATACTGGCAGTATTTTTTTACAGTGTATACTCTAGCCACGAACTTCATGATTCTAGCGCATACCCTCTGGTTTTTTTACGACTACAATACTGATTCTATGTTGCCATGGTGATTACGTGCTATTTAAGATGGAGTCATATTATTTCGGTACTACCAAATTTAATATATATATAATGGTAATAAATTTTGTATTCATGGATTTTTGCATAAAAGTGCTATTGCGCTAAGATCTGAATATTTATAAAACTAGTTATAGTACGAACGCCCCTCATTTGCCACGTTTGGCGTACAATTTCTGACTTGTTTGATTTTTAGTTGAGCTATTGATTAAAAATCCCCATCGAACGCATATAAACGAATTTCAACTTTCTTCAGTTTGCTACCTTTAGGGTCGCTTCTATGCATGTCTTCGGAAAACGTGATTTTAAAGCACATATCATTATATTTATTTTACCTTTTATTAATAATTTTTCTAGAAAAATGGAACATTTCAACGCCTCTCACCTCGAATGTGATTTCATAATAATCGATCTTCGAATGCGAACAAATGTCAGAGATAAATGAAAAAACTCCTATTGAGCAATATCGGGTTTCTACGTTGTCAGTTGTCGGGAAATTGACAAATCTCCCATATGAGTTGAGCGGATATTAATGAGGAACAAGACTTTCCAAGTCATCGTCTCAAAATCATCTGTTGAGTTATAAGATGCGTTTATCTGTGATCTAACTTGCATTAGAGAGACTCGGTCGATTTCAGTTGCATAAAAAAATAAAATGAAAGCATTTACATAAGCTGGATTAACTTTTATTTTAATCGTAATGAGTTTCTTCCCGTCACTTTATACCTGTCTCTGTGTCTCTTTCTTCTTTTCCCTCTCTTTCTCCATCTCTCTCTCTTTCTGTCTTTCTCTGTCTTTCTATTTCTGTCTTTCTCTCTCTCTCTCTTTCTTTCCTCCCTCTATATGTATCAGTTTCTTTTATCGCCCCCCCCCCCTCCGCTCCTTCTGCTCTGTCTCTTCTTTCTGATACTTCATTACTCTATTACTTTATCTCCTTAATTCTGTCTTACTTTATGCATATTCTGTAATTTTAATAATGAATGCTATATTTTATTAAAAAAAAAATCTGCTTAAAATGAATATCTCTTTATTTCTTTCTTCTCTCTATAACTGTCTGCTTCTTTTTTCTACTCCCCCCCCCCCCCCCCCTCCGCTTCTTCTGCTCTCTGCCTCTCTTTCTCTGTGTTCTTTATGATGCTTCATTACTCTATTTCCTTAATTCTATCTTTATGCATATTCTGTAATTTTAATAATGAATGTTATATTTTATCGAAAAAAAATTTGCTTGACATCAATTTCTCTCTCTTTCTTTCTTTCCTCTCTCTATATGTATCAGTTTCTTTTACTCTCCCCCCCCCCTCCTACCCCTTCTGTTCTCTGTCTATCTTTCTCTCTCTTCTTTATGGTGCTTCATTACTCTATTACTTTATTTCCTTAATTCTATCTTACTTTATGCACATTTTGTAATTTTAATAATGAATATTATATTTTATCGAAAAAAAATTTGCTTGAAATGAATTTCTGTCTCTCTCCCTCTCTCTGTCTTTCGTTCTTTCTTTCTTCTCTCTATATCTGTCTGCTTCTTTTTCTCTACCCCCTCTCCGCTCCTTCTGCTCTCTCTCTTTCTCCCTCGTTTTTATGATACTTCATTACTCTATTACTTTATCACCTTAATTCTACTTTACTTTATGCATATTCTGTAATTTTAAAAATGAATGTATATTTTATAGAAAAAAATTAGCTTGAAATGAATCTCTCTCTCTCTCTCTCTCTCTCTACTTTCTTTTCCGAAAAATTTTTTCCCCAAAATGAGTCTATGAAAATCAAGATACGCGTGCTACAAGAGTTCGTCACATACCTAGACAGTATTATGAAAAAAATATTTACGAATAAAACAACTTCACACAAAGTCGAATCTTTCACTGTTTTTTCAACTTCGTTAAATTCAACAGCTTTCTCTTCTTTATCTCTTCATCTTCTTCTTTACAGAGTCATTAATTTTTTACCGTTTATTGACAATTTTCTAGGGAAATGGAACGTTAAAACTCCACTCACCTCAAATGTGATTTCACAACGATCGATCTCCGAATTCGATGAAATGACTGAGACAAATGAGAAACTTCCTATTGTATGATCTAAAGGTTTCTATGTCGTCAATTGTCAGGAATTCTGAAAAATCTTTCAGATGAGTTGAGCGAATACTTACGAGATGTTATCTGGCTATAATGACTTTCCGGAAGAAATTTAACGACGAAGAGGTGGAGTGTGACTTTTGACAAGTCATCGTCTCAGAATCATTTGCTGAGTTTCATGTTGCGTTTACCTGTGATCTAAGATAGATTCGATTTATTCCAGATGTATATAAATATGAAATAAAGTAAAATCAGTTGAATAAATGGATTGTAAACATCATACTATATAAATTTATTTCGCTTTTATTTTCTCTCTATGTGTTTGTACCAGAAAAAATTTTGAAAAAATAATTATATTATGTTTACAAAGAGGAAAGGGGAGGGGAGGGAAGCTTTAATAATATTGCTTTCTGAAACATATTAATGAAAAGTTTTCTAATTACTGATACATCAAATCTAAAACTTACGAAAATAAAATAATTGGATTTTTTTTGGTAGATATTTTAATAAAAACCTGATAACTTCACAAGAATATTTTACAACAATATCTCATTATGTTAAACGTTTTTGTAAAATAATTATTAAAGGCAGGTATATCCCTATACCTGCCATGTTAAATTAATGTACCTTTTTTCATAAACTACTAAAGATATGGACTTGAAATTTTGTTATGCATAAAATAAACAATTCTTAATAATCTGAAGTTAAATTTATAATTAAATAAAGCTTAGATATTTTTTTTAAATCTAAAGAAGAAACCACATTCAAATTTTAAAAAACGTCATTTTTTCAAAGATAATGATAATAATAAAAAAAAGTTATTTTTATGAGTTTAAATAATTCACCTCAGATTAAACAGGTATGTGTATAGAATGTTCAAGTAAAATTTCAAAGCATAATATATAATAGTTTTTTCAAAAAGGTACATCGAAATTTAAAAAAACAATATTTGAGAAAATCAAGTTTAAAGTAAATAAACGCACTAGTAGTAAAGTAGATAAACAAACAGAATTATTAAAAATTTTCCAACTTCTGGTTGCCATAGAAACAAAAGTAATATATCAGTAGAAAGAGGAGAAATGTAGATCCAAAATATTAAAAAATCGAAAATTCGATATATTTTAGGTTTTTACCTTCCATTTGTCCTTAATCAGTTGAAAATTTTCAGTTTTTTTTAGACAAATTCATCTATAGTAGGGATGCACTGAATAGTGATATTGGCCGAATACCGAATATTCGGCCACTAGGCGAACCGAATACCGAATATTCGGCTAGCCGAATAGCAACTGTTAGGCCGAATACTGAATATTCGGCCAGCCGAATAGTTTATAAATTTAATATTTTACTAATTATAAAT
The DNA here is from genome assembly GCA_963932465.1 of Maratus speciosus. Classification (NCBI taxonomy): domain Eukaryota; kingdom Metazoa; phylum Arthropoda; class Arachnida; order Araneae; family Salticidae; genus Maratus; species Maratus speciosus. Next base: position 445,533,386 of record OZ010797.1, read on the forward strand.
TTTTCACAATTATATCAAACATATGCTGTTGAGAATGCCAACTTGGCGATGCTTGCCATTTTCTGTTAGTCGGCATTGTGGCAACCCCCTTTTTATTGTTTTCCGATTTTCTTTTCAGTGTAGATGTAAAGTTTGTTTTGAACCGGTCTGACGGTAATAATGGAACTCTCAAATGAGAGTAATAATAATATTAATATACCTATATATCTGTAAATAAATGTACATATAAGTTTTTTTAAGAAAGAAGTTTAATTTGAACTGTAGAGTGTGTTTACTTATTCAAGTTACGAATTTTATTTACAATATATTAGAACTAAGTTATGAAGACGTTTTTATTCTTCGATGCATTATGGAATAATTTGGATTTACCGAACCTGCAGTCTCAATGACAACGTATCATTTTTCTGGCGTCAAAGCTCCAGGATGTCTGGATTTCATCATCGATTGAGGTAAGTACCTCAAATTAAATTATATTGAATAAATAGAATTATGAATACATTTATTAACTGAACTGTATCGAATAAATTGAATTCTTTATTTTATGATGGATTACGAAACTTTGAAAAAAAAAAGAGCTACGATTCGTAGTCAAACTACGAAAATATTTGATAAAATAAAGGATTTATTAGATAATACACAAGAATTAGAGCTTGAGAATAGAAAATCACAGCTGGATCTTATGAAACAGCAATTGAATGACAAAATGAAAACTTTAAAATCATTAAATTCTGAAATTGAACCACTGGTTCCAAGTACTGAATTTGAAAAAGAAATCGAGAAATCGGAATCTTATAATGAGAATATTATTGAATGGAAATATAAAATTTCCAAATTTTTAAATGATAACACAGTTACTCCTGAAACTAAACGAGATTCTTCAGACATTGAAAGTGATAGTAGTAGCAACAATAGTTCTCTACTAAAAGGTCAGAAAATTCTGAATCAAAATTTGATTAAACTTCCTAAACTTAATATATCTAAATATTATGGTGATTCGTGTTTATGGCTCGAATTTTGGAGTCAGTTTTCGAATGCGATTGACAATAATGAACATTTAACTCCGATTGATAAATTTTCCTACTTAAAGTCACTTTTGGGCGGAAGTGCTGCAAATACTATAGCAGGCTTTTCGCTGACTAAGGAAAATTATGCTCATGCTATAGAATTATTGAAAAATCGTTTTGGTCGTAATGACCTGGTAATAAATAGTCACATGACTAAACTGCTAAATTTGAAACCAGTACGAAATTCTAGTAACATTAAGGCTTTTAGAGATTTGTATGATGAATGCGAAATTCAAATAAGAAATCTTAATTCTTTAGGTGTTGCCTCAGGTTCATATGGGCACTTGTTATGTCCGATTCTTCTGAAACTTATTCCATCAGATATTGCACTAGAATTTAATAGAAAACGAATTAAAAACACTGACTGGGATGTTAATGAGCTGATAAATTTCATTAAAGATGAAATTGAATCTCGCGAGACCACTGTCCAATTAAACCATTTTGAAAAAATCCCTGAGAAGCAGGAAAATTATAAGAAAAATTATAAAAAATTCATTCCATCAGCTTCTGCCTTAACCACAAATATTAAAAATAACTGCATATTTTGTAATCAAACTGATCACGATACTGAGAAGTGTAAGTCTTTCACCATTCCGGAAATGCGAGAAAAATTAAAAGGGGAAGGAAGGTGCTTTAAATGCTTCCGTAAATTTCACATCGCGAATTTTTGTAAAATTTCGAATGAAAATTGCAAAGTGTGTGGTAAAACATATCATCATACTATACTTTGTAATTCTAATAAAAAAACAGAAGAATCAAAAAATTCAGATAGTATTATTTCCTCCGTATCTCATTGCAAAGGCAATATAAATAATATCAGTAGAGAAGTAATATTGCAAACAATTCATGTAAAAGTGGAAGCGGTTGAAAATTCAGAAACTGCTCTTTGTTTATTTGACTCTGCTAGTCATCGAACTTTTATTACAGAAAATTTAGTTTCAAAATTAAAACCTGAGGTCATTAGAAAGGAAAAATTAATTGTCTATACTTTCGGTTCGAGAAAATCTGAAGAACGATGTTATGATGTCGTTAAGCTAAAGCTAATTCACTTGACGAACAGAAAACGTAGTATAATAATTGAAGCATTAGTCACACCGCTAATAACTAATTCTTTGATACAAATTCCTCCTCTTCCAATCAAAATTAAGAGAAAACTTTCCAAATTTCGTCTTGACAGGTGGGAACATTTGGAAAATAGTGATGTTGATATATTAATAGGAGCTGATTATTTATATCAAATTAATGACAAAACATACCCCATAAATAAATCATTGTTCGTCTGTGAAAATTTATTTGGGCATTCCCTCTGCGGGACAATTGACGTAAATAAAAATAGTGAGAGTAAGCAAGCTGGGGTCTTGTCCACTCAGGTTATGAAACCTATTCAAAATGATTTGAAAACATTGTGGGAGTTAGAAACTTTAGGGATGAACACTGAAGAAAATATTTCTGAATTAGATAAAGAGATAATCGAAAAATTCGAAAACAATTTGCATTTTCTTGAGCACCGATGCGAAGCTAAATTGTTATGGAAAGATGATAGAAGAGATTTAGGAAGTAATTATAACAATGCTAGAAACCGATTTATTAACTTAAATCGAAAATTGCTTAAAGATAAGGAATTATTGCAGAAATATAAAGAAATTGTGATTGAACAGGAATTAAATAACATAGTGGAAGCATGTTCTAATAAAACTGTAGATAGCGGTTATTTTATGCCCCACCGACCTGTCTTGCGAGATGATAAACCCACAACTAAAGTTAGAATGGTATTTGATGCTTCCTCAAAAGAAAATAGCAAATCATTAAATGATTGTTTGTACGGTGGCCCAAATTTGAACCCCGATTTATTAGAAATTATTATTAATTTCAGAAAATTCAATACTGCGTTTTGTGCAGATATTGAAAAGGCCTTTCTTCAAATTTCTGTAGCTGAAGAAGACCGAGATTACCTTAAATTTCTTTGGTTCGATAATGACGCAAACAACTTTTTCAAAATTTTAAGATTTAGACGTGTACCATTTGGCGTTACATGCTCACCATTTATTTTGGCTGCCACAATTAAACATCATATAAAGAAATATCGAGATCAACATCCAAATGTTGTATATATGTTAGATAATTCCCTCTATGTCGATGATTTAATTTCCGGATCAGATTTAGATAACGAAGCTTATTATTTATCAGTTACAGCTTCTGAAATTCTTAAAGAAGCTGGGATGAATTTGAGGAAATTAAAAACAAATTCTATTAAACTTAGGGAAATGTGGGAATCTGGTAACTTAGGTATAAGTGAGGAAAACACAGGTAGTATCTTAAAAGTGCTTGGACTGATATGGAATACTGAATCTGATATTTTGATGTTAGATGCGAAGCCCTTTGAAGAATATTACATCGATGATCCCACGAAGCGAACAGTTCTTAAAATGTTACTGAAAATTTATGATCCATTAGGATTTGTGAATCCATTTGTAATACGTATTAAAGCCTTGTTGCAAGAAACATGGCAAAGAGGTTTAGAGTGGGACAATAAATTACCTGAAGATTTGAAATGCGAGTGGAATACTTGGTGTTCAGAAGTTGTACATTTACGCACATTTGAAATAACCCGAAAATATTTTCCTAATATGATAAACATTTCTGAAAATTCACAAGTTCACATATTCTGTGATGCTAGTCCCAAAGGGTATGGAGCAGTTGCTTATTTGCGTTCCATTTCATTAACTGGCGAAATTCAAACAAGTTTTGTTTGGAGTAAATGTAGAATAGCCCCCCTCAAGAAGTTAACTATTCCACGGCTGGAATTGATCAGTGCAGTAGTTGCCGCTAGAATGTGGAAATATTTAAAACAAAAATTACATATTTCGAATTTAAATATAAAGTTATGGTCGGACTCAGAAATAACTATTTGTTGGATTAGGGGTTCTACTACAAACTGGAAACCCTTTATTTCCAATCGTGTAACCGAAATTCAGTCATTGACAGATCCAAAGGACTGGAATTATTGTCCCGGAAAAGAAAACCCTGCAGATCTGCTTACGCGAGGGGAAAACTTATCGAAGTTAATGGGTAATAATGTATGGTGGTGCGGCCCACCTTGGTTATCACTATCAGAAGATATGTGGCCTTCAAAAAGGGCTATAGAAATGGTTCCCGAAGCTTTTAATGAAATGAAAGCAAAACCAAATTTAACATTATTGTGTAACGAATCAAACCCTATTCCTAAGCCAGTATTTCATATGGCAAAGTTCAGTAGTTTAAATCGCGTGTATAATATTACTGCTTGGATAATGCGTTTTATTCATAATGCCAATTCGAAAAACCCTAAAATTTTAGGACCTTTAACTACCTCAGAAATAGAAATAGCAGAAAAATACTCGATTAAACAAACTCAGGAAACTTCATTTAAAGTTGAAATAGAAGCACTTAAACAAAAAAAACCACTTAATAAAGATTCTTCTTTGTACAACCTTAATCCACAATTCGATGAAAATGACTTACTTGTTTTATCCGGAAGACTTCAGTTTTCTGAAGTTACAGAGCAGGAAAAACATCCGTGGATACTTCCTAATAAATCTTATTTTGTAAAATTACTAATTAAGGATGCTCATGAAAGAATGTACCATTTTGGTGTAGCTGTCACTTTAGCTCACCTTCGTGAAAGGTATTTTATATTAAAGGGAAGAAGATTTGTAAAATCCGTCTTAAGATCGTGTGTGATATGTCGAAAACTTAATGCTATTCCTGGAAAGGTGGAAATAGCACCTTTACCGAAAGATAGAATTATCAAAACACCAGTTTTTGAAACCTCTGGTGTCGATTTTGCCGGTCCGATTTATTATAAAACTTCTGAAGGCACTGGGAAGGCTTATATTGTCGTATTCACATGTGCTGTAACCAGAGCGATTCATCTAGAGTTAGTCACCAATCTAAGTACTGAAACCTTTATCTTAGCACTACGAAGATTTTTCTCTAGGAGAGGTTTCTGCAAAATAATGTACAGTGACAATGCCAAGACATTTTCTAAGGCTGATTTGGTGTTAAAAGATGCTTGGGAAAGAATTTCTAAGCAAGAAATTTTTGATTACTTGAGAAAGAATAAAATAATATGGAAGTTTATAATTCCCAGGGCTTCCTGGTGGGGCGGCTTCTGGGAAAGGATGGTCAGATCAGTTAAAACACCTTTAAAAGGGGTTCTAGGAAAAACTTGTCTCCGTTATGAAGAGCTAGAAACAATACTTACAGAAATTGAAGCGGTGATTAATTCACGTCCCTTATGTTATCTCTACGAAGAAAATGCTGAACCATCACCTTTAACGCCATCTCATTTTTTAGTTGGTAAACGATTAATGTCCTTACCTTCTTATGGATTACCAGTCTGTACGCAAGAGAAATCCAATAAGATTTTGTTGACGAGAAAATATAAATATAAGCAACAAATTACTGACCACTTTTGGAAAAGGTGGAGAAACGAATATTTGTTAGAACTTAGATCTGCTTTTCAAGTGAAAAACATAAATTCATCGCCTCAGTTCAAAGTTAACGATATAGTGATAATTCATGATGAAAAGCTCCCAAAACATATGTGGAAGTGTGGTCGTGTTAAAGAACTCATATTTGGTCGTGACTCTAAAATCAGATCATGTGTATTACAGACTGCAAAAGGCGATCTTAAACGACCTGTGCAATTGCTATATAATCTTGAATTGGACTTAGTGGACTAAAAGACACTAAAACTCTTACACTAAAAATAAGAACTATTATCGAACATTTAATTTGTTTTGTTACTCATATTTACCCTTATTATTGTTTAATTTTCATACAATTCATGTGTTTTATTTTCTTTCGTAGATTGCAGCATTCTTATTATTTTTGCTTTTATATCTGTAGCTGTATGTATCTGAAAATTTGTCATGTATGTAAGTATATTCTTATGTTTATTAAATTGTTTAATATAGATGCTGAACTAAGTGTTCAGCCCGGGGCAGGACGTTGAGAATGCCAACTTGGCGATGCTTGCCATTTTCTGTTAGTCGGCATTGTGGCAACCCCCTTTTTATTGTTTTCCGATTTTCTTTTCAGTGTAGATGTAAAGTTTGTTTTGAACCGGTCTGACGGTAATAATGGAACTCTCAAATGAGAGTAATAATAATATTAATATACCTATATATCTGTAAATAAATGTACATATAAGTTTTTTTAAGAAAGAAGTTTAATTTGAACTGTAGAGTGTGTTTACTTATTCAAGTTACGAATTTTATTTACAATATATTAGAACTAAGTTATGAAGACGTTTTTATTCTTCGATGCATTATGGAATAATTTGGATTTACCGAACCTGCAGTCTCGATGACAACGTATCATATGCTTACTAAAAATTTACTTCAGTTGATATGGCTGATTTATGTGAAGAAAATATTGTAAAATTTAAATGGCATAGTTCTTAAAAATCCAATAAAATATAAATATATCTCCATTTTTTCCTCTTTTGTTATCCTGTATACATAAAGAATCTTTAAGTGAATCTTTAAGCCGAATAGTAACTATTCGGTCGAATACCGAATATTCGGCTTCTCAAATACTTTTATATATCAAAGTTTAAAGGCATTAAAGTGTTAAATTTTGAAACAGTTTTACATAATATTTAAAACAGAAACTTTCATTTTGATAAACAAGAGCTTTTTTCAAATAAACTTTATGCTGAAAAACATCTGCTTTGAGTTATTTAAGAAGAGCATAGTTATAAAACTTTTTCAATTAATAAAATTTTAAATTTCATGGATTCTTCTGTGAATTAAAACAAATGAATAACATTTTCTTAAATTGTAAAACAAAGATTTTAAAATCGGAGAGAAGTTGGGAAAATTTTGGAAGGAAAATTGTACAGGAACATATATTTTTTGTTTGTCAGGAAGAGACTAAAGTAAAAGTAAATAAATAATACAATCTGTTCAAATTTTATGTGGTGACAACTCAGCAAGAATAACTGTTCTACTCCCTTTGATTAAGCAAGGAAGTTTTTAAATGCATCCTAGATCAGTTCTGGAGGGAGCGATCATTTTCAGAGATATTGTAAACGTTGTTCTTAAAATCTTAGCAAGAAACAGATTACTTACTGGAAAATTCAGGAACTTGCATTTGTACATAATTCATTCCTATTAAAATCCTCGTGATTGGTTAATTTTCTTAAATAATACTTAACAAACAGCAAATAAATAATGTAAAAACGTTCTCTTTTATTTAAATATGATTTTGTTTCTAATTATTCCGAATGGCGAATGTAAGTTGACTATTAAACTTAGAAGTTGTATAAGGATTTTAAATATATGTTTAAAAAAATTTTTTAAGTATCGGCCGAATATTTCGATATTCGGCCCAACCGAATATTCGGCAGACCGAATAGTTTGCTATTCGGCTAAGCTGAATAATCGGTATACCGAATAGTTTGATATTCGGCTAAACCGAAAATTCGGTAACATGGCCGAATACCGAATATATACCGAATATTCGGTGCATCCCTAATCTATAGAATTTAGAATTAAATCAAATTTCTTTGATTAATTTTTTTAGCAATTTAATACTTTAAAATCTAGTAATCGAAATATTTGCTTAATAGAATTGAATTCATTTAATGATTTTATTTATACAAGTTAACAAAAGAGAAAAAAACTGTAGATATTTTTATATTTTATTGGGTTTTTAAGATCTATCTATACATTTAAAAATTTTACAATATTTTTTTTCAACTAATTCAGCCATACCATCTTAAATAAATTTTTATTGTTCATATTTTTAGTACATTGATATAATTACAAAAATTTATACTTAATAAAGAAATTATAAATCAAACATTTTACTAATTATAATTTTTTCACAATTATATCAAACATATGCTTACTAAAAATTTATTTGAGATGATATGGCTGATTTATATGAAGAAATTTAAATGGAATAGTTCTTAAAAATTCAATAAAATAAAAATATATCTCCATTTTTTTCCCCTTTTGTTATCCTGTATACATAAAGAATCTTTAAGCGAATTTAATTCATGCTAAGCAAATATTTCAATTACTACATTTCAAAGTATTAAATTGCTAAAAAAAAAAATATGAAATTAAATTTATTTCGAAATTCTATCGATGAATTTGTCTCAAAAAACTGAAACTTTTCATAAGATTAATAATTATTTGACAAAAACATTTAACATAATGAAATATCTCTCTATTCTAAAAAAAAGTAACTACCGCTGTCACCGCCGCCGCCGCCGCCGCCGCCGCCGCCGCCGCCGCCGCCGCCGGTTTTGAATTTTTTGTGACCGGAGGTCTTTCTTCGTTAATATTGAGAAAAATAATGCATACTAAAATATGAAAATCAGTGGTTTTATACAGAAATGTTTGATAAGCACGCTGATGCAGACAGTTTTCAAATCGAAGAATTATTTTAAGAGATATTTAATACTAAAGTTGGACAAAATCGTTCCACTAAAAAAGTTTTATAGCAGCAAAAACTATACATGGCACTGTAATCATTTTTAGATCATTTTATGCGTTAGAATTTGCCGGAGTGCAGATTGCATTAATTTTTTTATTTTGACTCATTTTTTCAGGTTTTATTTCTATTTTAAATTCAAATTTTCTGCATTTCTAGAGATATTTTTTACAGATTTCAGAAAATTGTACTAATTTAAACTGTTGCCAACTGTATAAAAAGCGCAAGCAATAATGTTTGCTTCAAATTAAAAATTTATTTACACGTGACTATTATAAACAGGAAAAAAACTTTCAAATTAGAATTAAATAATTATGTATAAAAAGCAGGAACTTATTAAAAATTACGTCATAAAAAGTACACACGTGAATTTTAAAAGAGAAAGGATATTGTAAAATAATAAATTCATTAACATGCGTTAGAAGTCTTAGGAGAAATTATGTCATATTTACGTCACATTATAGTTATTACATAAAATGAACACAAAATAATATTGCAAAAAATTTAAATTTAGAAATTGCGCTAGACATTTATTTAATATTTTGAGAGGATATTTTCAACTATTTTTGTTAGGAAACCGCAAATAATATTTCATTGCTAACAAAAGTACTTTCACGCGATTATTTAAAAGAGAAAGAATAGCTTGGTAAAAATTACGTCAGATTAAAAACGATTAATTTAAAATATCTCATTTAAAAGAACTTTCTTTTCGCTTTGTTAAAAAATACCAGGAGACAAAGACTCTGTTTACTTAATTCCTTTTATATTAGCTTATTTTGAAATGTTGTTACACGAGTCTACGTCATCAAGTTATTTTTATTTCGACGTTTTATTTGTATTTTTATTAATGTTGTACGAATTTATTTGTTCTTTCGTTATTTAAAATAAAAATTATGTCAATTTGTATAATTTGGCGAATGGTTTGGCGATTTATATAATTTGGCGAAATGGGTCGTCGGGATAATCAAGTAGTACCGCAGCGGATTTGGCGTTAAAATTCCCCAATCAAAGAGAAATGTATTGAAATTCGTTTATAGGGAGATCGCCACTATTTTTTAAATTATAATTCAATCTTTCGAAATATTTTTAAAGCCGATCAAATTAGCGTGCATTTAGAGCCTGCGGCGTCTGGACGGGGGTTGGCGAGCGTAGCTCGTAGGGGGCCGAGCCCCCTAGTTGTTATAAAATATTCTTGTTAAATAATCAGGTTGAAAAGAAAACGAAATAATGCAACGACAAAAATCGTATAATAAACTTGTGGTTGGTTTCCCTGCGATGCACTCTGTTTCGCCCACCGTATGCTGTTGGCTCTGAAGTGCGCTAGCAAATAGAGATCCTACGTTAGAGAGAAATTGGACATGGACGAAATGTCCGCCATTTCCGTTACAAAGTAGGTGGAATGCCGTACAACGCAATGTATTTTCGTCAGCGCCTAACCCTTTCTATTTTATTAAAATTGTGAAAATTTCATTTTATATGCCTTCTGAGAGTCTTTCAGAACATAAATACAAGCACATTCCAATGTAATGAACAAGAATTCTCAAAAAATGCATTTTTTTTTCACTCTGCTGAAATGCAGGGTAACATTTCGTGTCTGGTCGGTGTGCAGATGAAATTTTTGAAAGAGGTTGGAATTTTCATGTAAAATAAACATATTTTAGTTCATGCATGACACAATAAATGCTACAGATGCAATTTTATGTAGTGTGGGTATTTATTTTTTACTTTCCTCTGTCTAAATGTTCATTACTATAGATCAATTGGGTATACTTTTCTAAGTAAATAAATCGATGTATTAGAGGAAATTCTTTTGAATTTTATACGAAAGTTAAAAATATATCATTTAATAGCAATAAGAAATTTAAAAAACAATTACTGAAATATTCAGAAAAGTATAGATTTTTGAAATAGATTCCGTTATATATTCTGTATTACAGTATTTGCATTCATAAATTTAGATAGCTTTAAAGGAACTGATTGGTTATATGAAATTTAAAAAATTCAATTAAAGTTCAATTACAGTATTCATATTTCAAATAGAATATCACTAGAATAGAGAATCACTATAGGGGAGACTAGGGAGGGTTGACCATACGGGAGGCTTGACCCACCCATCAGTTTTCATATTTAAAATAATTTCAGAGTTTTACCAATAGGTGTCAACCAAAGCTATTGGAATGCTCAAACAACAGTCTTTGTTTCATACAGCTAATCGAAATAGGTGTGGAAAAATCAAATGGGGAGCGTTTTCAACCTAAAAAGTGCGTTTTTTAGAAATAATTTGTAAGCTTTTTTCAGATAAAATATATCATACAAATTTAAGTAAGTAGGTTTAAAGTAATGCAGAAATAACGAGCTTTCATTCCAGGCATAAAGATTGTACCGTAAGTTGGGCTTAACATAACAATATGCTATTATTTAGAAAAGTGGTATGTGGGGAGGTTTGACCCAGTCAATGTGAGGGTGGGTTGACCAGATGCTCAAGGCTCCCTTAATTAAGTGGTTTTGGCAATCTGTTTATTATACACTGTGCATAATGAAAAGGGTTATATATAAAAAAGAATATATATTTATCCTGTAAAGCTACTGTAAAATGGGGTGATGGAAAAGAAAGTGTTTGAAACTGCTTAAAGAAAGATGTAAAAAATTGCTGTAGTATCCACTGCAAGAAAATACTTAATGAAATATAAATGGGAAAGTTGATAGGAACTTTTCTCCATCTAAATATTACTTAAAATAGGTAAATAGAAGCAGTGGAAAAGAATAGAAAGTATAAAAACAGCAGTCTTAACCATTTCAGGGACAGTGGCATGTTTATGAAACCACTTAATTTTAATTCCCAAACGCCAGAGTGACACCAGAATTTTACTAAAATGTTTTCCATTTAATACGTATGTGAAATATAGCCTTTTTCTTATTTCCAAATAAATTTGTTCGTAAATTCCGGTGCCAGTCATTTATTTCAACATTTTAGTATTGAAAGTACTTTGCTCCCGAAAGGCCTAAACGATGTTAATAATAAGTTAAGTACCCAATGCGGCTGCAAAAGAAAATAGCATTAATCGAAAAACTTCAGGAAGGCATGTAGACAAATTTCACCAGGATGAATAAAGTTAGATGAAGCCAAACTATGTGACAACTATGTTGTTAGGTCGAGTGTCACAAAAAGTAGGACAAGGAGACAATAAAAGGCGGGACAGTGTTTCCTAACTCCAGACATATTCATGTGAGTTGTGGTTTTAGATTCCCATAAAACCCTACTCCTAGCAACAGATATGGTCAGCACTTTTCCATGAGAACTTGTTACCGCAGAACAGCAGATGTTACTGAATTTGCTGATATGCAGTTTGCATTCTCTTCGCCTGGAAACAAGTAACAACCGAGAGCAGATTTCATTCTGACGCGGTTGATGTTACACGTATCTTTCTCGCTCTAGACGAGAGCAGAGGCCGATATGGAATCTCGACGATTCTGCGAGTGCGTATGCCGCAGAAAAACCCCCTACCCTCCCGTACTTGTAAATATAATTTCTATTTAATATGTAAAACTATAACCTAGAATCATTAAACTCCTTTTTTCATTAACTAAGGCCTTATCCTTATATCATCCTTATATTACATTCATACATGAAACCTTATGAAAACGGAACCTGTCTCTACCGGAATATTGTCTTAAATGTTAAAATTTCATTTTCCCTGCTATACAATTATATATGCTCAGACAAAATCATGTTTAAAACAAATGTTTTCTCCTATGACTTGCGATTGCGTCAAAACTGGTTTTTTTAAGCGTCATGTTTTCAAAAATATTTTTTTAATAATTAAAGCATGTAGCATAAAGTTATTCTGGGTTTTTTTAACTGATTTTATTCTCTTCACAAATATTTCAATATAATACAAAGTGGGTCAAGCCTCCCATATAGTGGGTCAACCCTCCCGTATGTGGGGAGCCTTGACCCATTATTTTGTCATGAATAAAATCATTCATTTTTCAAATTTTTTATGTATTACACTTATGTAGCAATTTTATTTTGATAACTGATTGTACAACGAATAAAATGATATATAAAACTTTATTCTACGTTCAATATTTAAAAAATAAAAAATCATTTTGTAAAAAGTGGGTCAACCCTCCCTAGTCTCCCCTATACAATTTTATTGTGTATTACGCTCTTAAAATAAATACATCAAAATGTAAACATAATTCATTGGAAGCAACGGATGCCAATTATCGCCAATTGTCTACTTCGAGACTCGAAATAATTTAGACGTTTTGCTCATTCACTACGCAGAGCTTTAAATATAAATCATTTTTTAAATGTAAAACAACAGACACAGAAATGAAATTACTTTTTTATGTTACTTTTTTCGACCGTTGTTATTATAATAAAATTGTTTAAAGTTGACCGCATACACAGCAATTGACCTCGGTCAACTTAAAATTTATATTACAAATTGTATATTACAAAATAAATAAGCATTAACATATTTAAAAGTAACTCTCAACAAAACAAGTTAGTTATTAACAGCATAGCACGTCTTGATGCAATATTTAAAGCTCTGTATCTATCAAAATCCAAATTTAAATGACGGATTTGTCAATTCTGCCGGTGCGGCAATGTCCAATCTCTCTCTAATGTAGGATCTCCACTAGCAAATTTAACTCATAGTGAGAAGGCTTATTTATTCAATGGCTTTGGTTGAGTGTAGTAGTCATTCCAATTTCAACTAATTCGAAAAGGCAATCAAATCATTTAGGATGTATTGTTATTTTATAAAGGTAATAGATATTTTTGATGTGTTTGTCACCCTTAGAATAGTTTTAGTTTTGATTTTTTTAGCACGTTTCCGTTATATTTTGCCTAAGTTATAATTATCTCCCTGCGGATTAAGTTTAAAATAACAAAAATAATAATACACGCTTTAATTATTACATTAATGCATAATGTTTTATATAAGTTATTCTTTTGTCAGTAGCATTTGACTATTTTCAATCTGCAAATTGTTCTTCGAGAAAAAACTTTGAAATCCAATTATGCGTGTTTTCTCCTACTTTGTTAATATTACGAAAATTTAAGAAAAATACTATTTTGTGCTTTAATGCTGTTCATATAAATCACATTCAAAACTGCAAATTTACACATGCTCTCTTATTCAGATTTATGAGAAACCGTACCTGACAAATTACTTAAACTGATGAGTTTGGACAAAAACAAGACAATAAGTGACCTCGATTCAATTCCTTTTCTATACTAATATTATAAAGAAGTAAAATTTGTTTGTTTGTTTCTTTGTTCGAGGTAATCTCTGGAACTACCGAACCGATTTCAAAATTAATGGTATCAAAATGATGGTGTTAGTCCCTGTTCCAACATAGGCTATATCTTATGTCCGGGACACTACCCGAAAGGGGTAAAGTAAAAAACGTTCTAAAAATGCGATTTTTGTGTTACTGGAGAGCCTAGAAGCATGAAATTTGGAATGGTAGTTACTTATAAAATATAAATGATATCTAAGAACATTTCTTAAAAAGTTCGAAATTTAAAAGGAGTGAAAATGCGCAAAAAGCGTTCTGAAAAACGTTCTAACCGGCGATTTCTACGCAATATCAGGAAGTACCGAAGCAATTTAAAAAATAATGGTGTCAAAATGATAGTGCCTTCTTCCATCATAGGCTATATTTTATACCGGTGTCACTACACTGTAAAAAAAAAACGGACTAAAAAACGGAAATACTACTGGCAATCTAGATGCCAGTACTATTTCCGTTTTTTTACGGGAATTTTTACCCATAAATTACAGAAAATTTTCCGTTTTTCTGATTAAAAACGGAATTTTTTCTGTAATTTATGGATAAAAATTCCTGTAAAAAAACGGAAATAGTACTGGCGTCTAGATTGCTACACTGTAAAAAAAATCCGTCAATATACACAAACTTTTCCGTAAAATTTTACGGAATAATTTAATCTTTCTAAGAAAACAGTACAATTTCCGTAATTGACATTATGAGATTATAAATCTATAAATCCGTGTAAATACAGCAAGTCTTCCGTAAATTTTACGGAATGTTTCTGTATCGCTTTCAAAACAGTACAGTTTCCGTAAATGATGTTTAGAAATAACTGACATGTTTGGAAAGTGAAGGAATTAATTGTTGTATGCAAGGACGGATCCAGCCCTTAATTTAGAGGGAGGGGGGGGGGGGGTTATGCCTCTTTTTTTTGGGGGGGAGGGGGGTCACACCATTTCATGATCAATTTTTTTATTGAAGACTATTCCCAAATTAAAACTGACGATTTTTCTGATACTTTCGTGAATTCATTTTCATTCATAAATACAAAAAATTTGCATTAGTATTCGTAAATATATATATATATTTCATTCAGATACCAAGAAATCGAAGCATTTCCCATTTTCTTATAAATGCGAAAAATGATTCAGAAATGTTGTCAAGTTAGCATTTTAAGCCAATTTTTAGGACTTGAGAGCCACAGAAATGTCGTCATGAGGAAGCAATTAGCATTCGCGTCCGTAAATTTTGTTTAAAATGCCAAATTTTATGGAATTTTTGGAAAGATCCTTTGCTTTTATTGAAAAATAGAAAACACTTTTTAATCACATAGTTTCAGAATAAGTGCACTTGCAAATTTCTTGAGATTAAAAATATTTTCACGGATGTATCAGAAAGTACCTAATTTTGATTTGAGTAGAGCTTTAAAGAGCCAGAGCGATTCAGATTGTTGAACGGGGATTTGGGGGGGGGGGGGGGAGCGGTCATGACCCTTGGATCCGCCACTGGTTGTATGTACCTGTCTTACAGTGATATTATTTTCAATGAAACTCCAATATTGGCTAAATGTGGCTCTATATTGAAAATATATCCAATGATTTCCCAATGTGTCGGTTTTACGTGGGTTTTCAAGTAAAACCGCTAAAAGTTTTGCCGCCATCTATGCATGTACATTTAAACTATATAGTATTTTAACACTGTAGTATTTTTCTTTCTTTCTTTCTTTTTAAATAAAAAGTTTTTAATTTTTTTTTAATTTTTTTTTACAATATTTAAAAAAATAATCTGATATTTAAATAAATTTTATTAATTCTTTTTAAGTTTCAGACAGTTGGGAAGGAAATGTTACAGTTTACTTTTCATAATGATTTTAAAATAATACTTATTATTATTTTTAAAAAAATTTGAAAAACTCTATTTTTAATTTTAATATTTTTAAATCTATTCACTTTAACGGATTCGCACATAAAACTTAAAACATATCTGAAACATAATAACGAAATTATAGATGTATATACAAATAAATAAATAAAAATAATAGTACAATAAAATTTTTAAAATCTTGCAAAAAAGAAGCAATTATTACTTATAATACATTCTTTCATGCACGTAATATTTTAAAGACTAATTTTTTTCTTTTTATAAAGCATGAAATTAAAAAGCTAAATTTTCAAAATTATGGAAATATTCAGAATTGTATACTCAATTGAAAAATATCTCCAACAAAAGTACGTTCCTTGTTTAACATCGTGCCTTTACTTCATAAAAAGCATCTGAAATAAGTAACGATATTTGGAAACGCAACTCGAGTCCCCAATGGCATGGTGGATAAGAGTGCTAATCTGGTAGAGACCGGTTCCCCAGTTCGATTCCACCCAAGGTAAGTGTTGTTTCATTACTGTTATTTGAATAAATTAGAGATACGCTACCTTGATAAACGTGTCTGTTGAAATTGATAAAGGTGTAAGTTTCTCGAAAAGTTATATGATTTTTTTTTTTTTTTTTTTTTGCCTTTGAAACAAAAAATTTTAAATACGGATATATGAAACAAAAAGGAAAAAAAAAAGAAAAAAAAAAAAGGCTGAAAAATTTTGTGAAAAAATGGAAATTTTTCTGGAATTTACGGAAAAAAAAATTTCCGTTAAAAAACGGAAATAGTACTGGCGTCTGGATTGCCAATACTATTTCCGTTTTTTAACGGAATTTTTTTTAAAGTGTAGTAGTATTTCCGTTTTTTAGCCAGTTTTTTTTTTTTTTACAGTGACCCCGAAGGGGTGTGCAGGAGCAAAAAACGTTCTAAAAATGCGATTTTTGCGTTACTGAAGGACCAAGAATAATGAAATTCGGAATGGTAGTTACTCATTTGATATAAATGACCTCTAAGTATATTTCTTTAAACATTCGAAATTTAAAAGGGATGATAATGCGCGAAAAGCGTTCAAAAAAACGTTCTAAATGGCGATTTCTACGCAATCTCAGGAAGTATCAAACCGATTTCAAAAGTAATGGTTGGAAGTTGAAGGTGAGAGCACTTGATCTAACATAGTCTCTATTTTATGTCCGTGTCATTACCACCTGGGAGTTGCATGAATGATAAACGTTCTAAATTGCGATTTTTGTGTTACTGATGGACCTAGAAACATGAAAATTGGCATGGTAGTTACTTATTAGATATAAATGATTTCTAAAAGCATTTCCTAAAAAAATGAAAATTTAAAAGGGATGATAATGCGCGAAAAGCGTTCTAAAAAACGGTCTAAATGGCGATTTCTACGCCATCTCAGGAAGTAAGGAAGTGATTTCAAAAATAACGATGTGAAAATGATGGTGACAGCCCTTGCTCTAAGGTAGGCTATATTCTATATCGGTACCACTACCCCAAAGGGGGTGCAGGAGCGAAAAACGTTCTAAAAATGAGACTTTTATGTTACTGAAAGGCCTAGATACATGAAATTTGGCATGGTAGCTACTTATTAGATCTAAATGGTCTCAAAGAACGTTTTTTTTTTTTTTTAAATCGAAATTTACAAGGGGTGAAAATGCGCGAAAAGCGTTCTAAAAATGTTCTAAATTGCGATTTCTACTCAATCTCGGAAGTTTCTAACCGATTTCAAAAATAATAGTTGGAAATTGTTGGTGACAGCCCTTGCTCAAACATAGACTCTATTTCATGTCGGTGTCACTACCACCTGGGCCTCGAAATGTTTTTAACTAACTTGTTCTGACTGTGAATGTTGATACTGCGGTGAATTTTACTCAAAGTCAGTTGAAATTTGGGTCGCTTGTACCATGCGCAAAAAATGGGCACACAATTCCTGTGCAGCAATAGATAGCGAAGATGATGAGACTGCTCTAGTGTGTGAATTTTGTCAATAAGCACAATCAATGAAAACTGTAGTTAAACATTTATAATCACTTAAAACTAAGTAAATACAGATCAAATTTCTTTTTTTTTTTGGCATTTTTACTAGTTTTATATGTTTTTTTTATTATTATTATTACTTGTCCTTACCACCCTGTTCTGCCAAATACTCGAGGCAGAACGGGCAAATCACATAATGTTCTGTTTTTAAAAATATATATATTGTTCTTTTGTTTTCCTACAATATTATTAATTTTTTGTGATTATTACATTATAATGTGTTCATAGAAAATTTTGCAGCTCTCTTAATTAACCCTTTTGTATTTTTAAAATACATTTTCAACTTGGTACCCCGTTCTGCACCGGGTTCTACTATATTTTTTAAATCAGCCGCTAGCAAATATCTACATTCAGCAAGTAATCTCTCATCTGGCTATATCGATGCGATAGAAATCAAACATACTTCACACTTTTTGAAGAGCTAGGGAAAGTATGACCATTATTCAAGACATTAGATATAAAAAAAAATAATATGCATATAATACGGACGGTTTGATGAGCATGTCTTTTTTTCTTCATGTAGGAAAGTGAAAGTTTTGTTTATTTCTTTGAATGAACATCGCGTGCGTCTTTCATCACTGCTTCGCGTGGAAAACTCGAATCGTATAACTCACTACTTCCCATTTGATAATTTTCACCGGTTTTTATTTATATTAACTTATTGGTCGTTGGCTTATTTTATTACTCATTTAATATTCATCTACATGGATGAAAACTTACGATCCTTGGCCAAAAGTAAACACTAATCGGGGCTCAAAGCGTATAGGTATTGTTTCTACCACTATTTCGAAACAATCATTTTCATGACATATTGCTACTGCATATGTTAAATAAATTTACGCCTAAATACATTGATTGGAAATATTTGTAGAACCAGTGGCGCCAACTTATACGGACCCATGGGACGTGAGCCCACCCAATAATTTGATCTCTCCGCACACCTGTTTTCAATTGATTTATTTCGTTATTTATTTATTTATAAGGTATTGTTCCTATCACTATTTCGAAACAATCATTATCATGACATATTTCTACTGCATATGTTAAATAAATTTACGCCTAAGTGCATTGATTGGAAATATTCGTAGAACCAGTGGTGCCAACTTATACGGACCCATGGGACGTGAGCCCACCCAATAATTTGATCTCTCCGCACACCTGTTTTCAATTGATTTATTTGGTTATATATTTATTTATAAGGTATTGTTCCTATCACTATTTCGAAACAATCATTATCAAGACATATTTCTACTGCATATGTTAAATATATTTACGCCTAAGTACATTGACTGGAAATATTCGTAGAACCAGTGGCGCCAACTTATACGGGCCCATGGAACGTGAGCCCACCCAATAATTTGATCTCTCCGCACACCTGTTTTCAATTGATTTATTTGGTTATTTATTTATTTATAAGGTATTGTTCCTATCACTATTTCGAAACAACTATTATCATGACATATTTCTACGGCATATGTTAAATATATTTACGCCTAAGTACATTGACTGGAAATATTCGTAGAACCAGTGGCGCCAACTTATACGGGCCCATGGAACGTGAGCCCACCCAATAATTTGATCTCTCCGCACACCTGTTTTCAATTGATTTATTTGGTTATTTATTTATTTATAAGGTATTGTTCCTATCACTATTTCGAAACAACCATTATCATAACATATTTCTACGGCATATGTTAAATATATTTACGCCTAAGTACATTGACTGGAAATATTCGTAGAACCAGTGGCGCCAACTTATACGGGCCCATGGAACGTGAGCCCACCCATTAATTTGATCTCTCCGCACACCTGTTTTCAATTGATTTATTTGGTTATTTATTTATTTATAAGCTATTGTTCCTATCACTATTTCGAAACAATCATTATCATGACATATTTCTACTGCATATGTTAAACATATTTACGCCTAAGTACATTGACTGGAAATATTCGTAGAACCAGTGGCGCCAACTTATACGGGCCCATGGTACGTGAGACCACACAATAATTTGATCTCTCCGCACACCTGTTTTCAATTGATTTATTTGGTTATTTATTTATTTATAAGGTATTGTTCCTATCACTATTTCGAAACAATCATTATCATGACATATTTCTACTGCATATGTTAAATATACTTACGCCGTTGTACATTGACTGGAAATATTCGTAGAACCAGTGGCGCCAACTTATACGGGCCCATGGAACGTGAGCCCGCCCAATAATTTGATCTCTCCGCACCCCTGTTTTCAATTGATTTATTTGGTTATTTATTTATTTATAAGGTATTGTTCCTATCACTATTTCGAAACAACCATTATCATAACATAGTTCTACGGCATATGTTAAATAAATTTACACCTAAGTACATTGACTGGAAATATTCGTAGAACCAGTGGCGCCAACTTATCCGGGCCCATGGAACGTGAGACCACCCAACAATTTGATCTCTCCGCACACCTGTTTTCAATTGATTTATTTGGTTATTTATTTATTTATAAGGTATTGTTCCTATCACTATTTCGAAACAACCATTATCATGACATATTTCTACGGCATATGTTAAATATATTTACGCCTAAGTACATTGACTGGAAATATTCGTAGAACCAGTGGCGCCAACTTATACAGGCCCATGGAACGTGAGCCCACCTAATAATTTGATCTCTCCGCACACCTGTTTTCAATTGATTTATTTGATTATTTATTTATTTATAAGGTATTGCTCCTATCACTATTTCGAAACAACCATTATCATGGCATATTTCTACGGCATATGTTAAATATATTTACGCCTAAGTACATTGACTGGAAATATTCGTAGAACCAGTGGCGCCAACTTATACAGGCCCATGGAACGTGAGCCCACCTAATAATTTGATCTCTCCGCACACCTGTTTTCAATTGATTTATTTGATTATTTATTTATTTATAAGGTATTGTTCCTATCACTATTTCGAAACAACCATTATCATGGCATATTTCTACGGCATATGTTAAATATATTTACGCCTAAGTACATTGACTGGAAATATTCGTAGAACCAGTGGCGCCAACTTATACGGGCCCATAGAACGTGAGCCCACCCAATAATTTGATCTCTCCGCACACCTGTTTTCAATTGATTTATTTAGTTATTTATTTATTTTTAAGGTATTGTTCTATCACTATTTCGAAACAACCATTATCATGACATATTTCTACGGCATATGTTAAATATATTTACGCCTAAGTACATTGACTGGAAATATTCGTAGAACCAGTGGCGCCAACTTATACGGCCCAATGGAACGTGAGCCCACTCAATAATTTGATCTCTCCGCACACCTGTTTTCAATTGATTTATTTGGTTATTTATTTATTTATAAGGTATTGTTCCTATCAGTATTTCGAAACAACCATTATCATGACATATTTCTACGGCATATGTTAAATCTATTTACGCCTAAGTGCATTGACTGGAAATATTCGTAGAACCAGTGGCGCCAACTTATACGGGCCCATAGAACGTGAGCCCACCCAATAATTTGATCTCTCCGCACACCTGTTTTCAATTTATTTATTTGGTTATTTATTTATTTATAAGGTATTGTTCCTATCACTATTTCGAAACAATCATTATCATGACATATTTCTACGGCATATGTTAAATTTAAGTATTGCGCGGCAGCGCAATACTTATTTATTTCCAGTGTCACTTCTCAATGTTAATTTAACATAGAAAAGCCTATGGAGATGATAACTTTTTCATTTTTTCTTCCCACCTTTTTGTCCCTGATGCCACTCATTTTTTATTCTTTACTAATTCTAATAATATTATAAATTTAAAGTTTAAAAACGTTTGCCTGACGTCAGGGTCAAAACGAATGGCAAAATACGTTTGCATATGGGTGAATTATAACCCAGAGAGAAACAAGGGCCAATTTTTTTGTATATTATTCAAATATTTTTCTTAATAATTCCAAATTTCACTTTTTTCATTGAGAATCAACGGACATTTTTAATAGAAAATGTAACATTTTTTCTTCATTGTAGCAAAAATTTCAAAACCGTAATAATAATTTATTTGGTTTTAGTAGAAAGATTCCCGCGTGAAAAATTTTAATTGAAATTTTTTTTTTCAAAAATTAAAAAGGTGAATATGGCGTCATAGTGGAAATAAAAAGGATATTTTCAGAATACGTTTTTGCTTTGGTCAAGTTTATATTTTAGTAAAAAGTTTCTAATGGATAGCTATTTTTAAGCAGGTAGCGAACTTAGTGGGGAATTACATAACTTAAATTTTAAAATGTATTTTTTTTTTCGAGATGAGAACTATTTATACCCCAAGTTAAACTTAGGTAATAATTTTCTGATGTGTTTACATCACCCTTTGGGAGAGAATAAGGTTTAAAAATTCAAGTAAAACTTTTATTTTTTTATTTTTTACTGTATCACAGTTATAATATTGTTAAATATTAGCAGTAAGGATTCAACAGAATTTACATTTATATTCATAGCGTTCCTGAGTGGGAAATAGGGTATCTAAATTTAAGTGAAGTTAATTTTTTATGTTTTGATTATAGATTTTTTACGTTCAGATTGGAAGTTTTTGTCCAAACTACCGCAACCTGCATTACTACAGTGGTGAAACATTTTGAATTACACATCTGTAAACTGCATCCCACATTGTGATGCAATACCGCATACATCAAAGCCTGATGATGATACTCTGTGTT
This sequence comes from Maratus speciosus, assembly GCA_963932465.1. NCBI lineage: Eukaryota > Metazoa > Arthropoda > Arachnida > Araneae > Salticidae > Maratus > Maratus speciosus. The sequence goes on from OZ010797.1 coordinate 445,555,867, forward strand.
AATTTTGAAATGCGTTCGTCTGAGTGCTGTAGTCATTAAAAAACTTGTCATATTAAACAAAAACATAATTTGAAGAACAAATTAAAAAAACAAAATTTATTTCCTACATTGTTTACGCAAAAGAAGGGCCAGATATTAAGTTATTTCATTCAATTAGTTCTACATTTAATGTTAAATTTTTGTAACAAATTAGTTAAGCCAATTGAAGATTAAAAAATAAAAATAAAATTCATACAATATGATACTTAAAACATCCTAAAAACTTAGATTCCGTTCAAATGAAATCGAAATAAATCTTAGACTTTTTTTAAAGTTTTGAATTTACATGCATCTTATCATTTTATGCACAATTTTCATAAACATAATACTAAATCTGCATTACAAATATTTTCAATTAAAAATGGAAGAAGTCTAAGATTTATTTCGATTTCATTTGAACGGAATCTAAGTTTTTAGGGTGTTTTAAGTATCCTATTGTATGAATTTTATTATTATTTTTTTAATCTTCAATTGGTTTAACTAATTTGTTACAAAAATTTAACATTGTATGTAGAACTAATTGAATGAAATAACTTAATATCTGTCCCTTCTCAGGCGTAAACAATGTAGGAAATAAATTTTGTTTTTTTAATTTGTTCTTCAAATTATGTTTTTGTTTAATATATTTACGCCTAAGTACATTGACTGGAAATATTCGTAGAACCAGTGGCGCCAACTTATACGGGCCCATGGAACGTGAGCCCACCCAATAATTTGATTTCTCCGCACACCTGTTTTCAATTGATTTATTTGGTTATTTATTTATTTATAAGGTATTGTTCCTATCACTATTTCGAAACAACCATTATCATGACATATTTCTACGGCATATGTTAAATATATTTACGCCTAAGTACATTGACTGGAAATATTCGTAGAACCAGTGGCGCCAACTTATACGGGCCCATGGAACGTGAGCCCACCCAATAATTTGATCTCTCCGCACAACTGTTTTCAATTGATTTATTTGGTTATTTATTTATTTATTTATTTTATCGCTCAAATGAAATTTGGTTTTATTGACTTTTTCAAAGTAATTTTGTTTGAAAAATAGTAGGGACATTAATTAGACGTACCGGGCACTAAAATCCTCTTCAGCGGATGTATAGTTAAATTTCTCTCAAAAATTAATTACAAAATAAATAAATTTTATTTATTTAATTTTTTACATAAAATAAAATTGAGTTATTTGTGTTTGGTTATGGTTTTCTCAGGGACGGGAAAATTTAAGTTTACCTATGACCCTGCGAGGGAACGAATAAAAAAGTTACTGGTCCTGCGGATCACTAAATTTTTCAAATTAGTGGTCCAGTGAAATTTTTGGTGGTCTCGGACCACCAAGGATTGATTTTTCAAATGCTGAAGCTTTTCCTTGTAAAAGAGAATTGGATTGATATGCTATTTAATTTCTTGAATATTTTCCCTGTGTGAAATTTGATTATTATTGTTATGTCTACACAAAAAACAGTTTTATGTCTTAAAATATTTACTCTTTCATTTAAAACAGGAGGAGAAATTTACCCGATGCTTGGAACTATTCCATTTTACTTGACTTGAAATCCCGATTCAGATTGTACTAAGCTTCAAGAATTCTTTATATTTGATGACCCAGTCATATTTATGATCCTCATTTGGGCAAGAAAGAGCAATTTTTTAAATGAATGGTCAGACAGAATCTATGTAAAATGGCATTACAAAACAGTAAATATTAGTGTGACATACTATATATGTATATACTTGTAATTTAATGATTATATAATTTGTATTTTCAATAAATGCAGCGGCATACCACAAAGCACAAACCAACTTAAATGTGTTGCTATTTTATTGTGTCTGTGACTATTTCTTTTTTCAACTATTGCAATGCTGCTGTTGGTAAATATTTTTCTTTTCTACTACTATTATTAAAAAATCTTCGTCATAGCTTATCGTGTAGGAATACTGAAAAAATGCATATATAAGTAATAATAATTAGTCACTTGTGGCAGCACTGCTGTTATTACATTAACCCTGCAAAGTAAGTATTTAATAAATTATGGAAATGTGTTGTGTATTAAAAGGAAGCTTTAAAATTTATTTCAAGTAATACTTTTGTATTAGCTGATATTAGAGGTTAAATGAAGGATTCTTCTACTTATAGTTGCCTTTTTGATGCTGATTACTTCAGTGTTTACGCATATACTTTGATTATGTATCCGTTATGTTTGTGTTTTATTTATTTATTGAAAAGTGTTATATTCGTTATTGAATATTAAGCAGAAACGAATGCTGAACTTTTTTTGGTGTTTTATATTCAAATGAGTTAATTTTGCATAATCGAGCTGTGTGCAATATAATTTTTTTAAAGAATCGTGCTTGAAAATTATTCTAAAAAACATGAAAAATCAGTAAATTGAAATACAGATTTCATTTAATTGCATTTGAAATTACAATTTTTCCCCTTTTAACGACGTAAAAATGAAAATTATGTGACGCTAATTCAATTTGAGGAAAAGGGGAAATGTATTGCTTAGATTATTGTTACTGTCTATGTGTCAGCAAAAGTAGAAAAATACAATTTTTATTTAAAACTAATTAAAAAATAAATGCATTAGTAATAATTCAGAATTGTGATTTTGGACAGTTCATGTCAATTTTACTGTTCAAAAATAGTACTATTAAAATGTATATAACAAAATAGTGAAAATATGTGAAATTTTCATATGTGTAATAATTGTACCTTTATATTAACTGTATGAGGAAATGTCTAAAAATATTTTTTGCTAATTAAAATATTTTTTTGTTTGTTTGTTTTGTGAAAAGAAGGTAAAACTTTTAAAACTGTATAATATACAAATTTCAGCATCTATAGATTCATAACAATAATAATAATAATAATAATAAATCTACAGATCATAAAAGTAGCAGCTAAGTGCATTGTGGAAAAACAACTTTTTTCAAACCTGTGCAAAAATTATTGTTTAAAAAAATTCATTCAGCATTGTTTAAAGTAATGTTTAGTAAAACTATATTTTTTTTCCTGGATTTTAAAGTAAAATATAATAAAAACAAAGTATGAATTTAAATCCAAGAAAGTTATTGTTTTTTTTTTAATATTTTCTTTGTGAATAAGCAAACACTAAATGGATTATAAGTGTAACTGAGTGCGGAAAAATGTTTCCAAATGTACAAGGACAGAATGGTAATATTTGTGAAAGAAAAAAAAAATGCAATTATTTTGTGAAATTAGATCAAACTGGTTTACCTTTATACATATATATGTATATATATTTCAAAGACAATAGAATCAATAATTAAAACTTTAATAATTTTCAGTTTAATGAAGAAAAAAATTATGCTTTCCTACTGCAACATAATCTCGCATAATCAGAAATTTTGTTCATTATTACACCATAAAATGATAAATTGAAAACCAAAGTCCTGGTTAAACATTTCACTCCAAAGTAAGGAAAAAAGAAAACTTCATTCCGGTGTAACCTTTTCCCATAAAGTTGAGAGAAAAACCTGAATCGTGGTTCAACCTTTTACCAAAAAATTGGAATAGAGAAACCTTGAATTATGATTTAACCTTTCACTAGAAAATTTTATTAGAAAAAACTCTGAATCATGGTTAAACCTTTCACCAGAAAATTGGATTTTAAAAAATCCTGATTCATGGTTCAACTTTTCACCAGAAAATTGGATTTTAAAAAAACTGAATTATGGTTCAACATTTCACCAGAAAATTGAATTTAAAAAAATCCTGATTTATGGTTCAACCTTTCACTAGAAAATTGGATTTATAAAAAAAAAAAACCTGAATCATGGTTTAACATTTCACTAATAAAATGGTATTTATGAAAGCACTAATAAACTGGTGAAACTTATCACCAATATCTTAGTTGCAGCTAAATTTCAGCTACTTTTCACCATTTTCTTGGTGAAATTTCGAACTTTATTTTTGACAGTGCACCCTGTTGCTGATTTGGAAATATTTCAGATACCTTGCGCAGACCGTGGCACTAATAAAACCCGAAGTCAGTACTATACAGATTGAATTTGATTTCATTAGAAAATATTACTCTTTTATATTCGAACTCCAAGGACATGCGACATTTCGCCCAATCGAGGCGATTTTGCTAGTGCATTAGTCAAAAGTGGTTATTTTTTTGTTTTCTTCTTGTACTTCAATGTCTTAGAGCTGCTGACTACTTTTAACAAAAAACTTTTTTGACGCCGCTATCAGTGTATTTCGTGCCAGTTGTGCCCTTTTGGATAGCTTTCGCAGACGTCCTGGAGATTTCTTCGTTCTGTAATCAACTTGGAATAGAACAAAATTCAATATACACCGAGAAATCTTTTCAGTTCTGTTGCGATAGCTCTTTCTGAAAGGCCTTGATTCTTAAAGTGCTATTACACATGAAAATTCCAAGCGACAAAAATTGCCTGAGACTCGTCGGTTTTTCCTGCAACATACGTACCACTTTTTTCGTTTTCCAGGCATTTGATTGACTGCTCGGGAAAAGGCTTTTTCATCGTCAGTTTCCTAAGCATTTGATTGGCTGTTACTGGCGACTCGCTCCGTTTCATTCGTCAAAATCGCTACGACACAAAATAGTTGCTTGGTTTCGCACGACTCTCTTGAAGCCATAGGTTAACAGTAAGTCGCTCGGAATAAAACGCAACTTTGACGCCTCGTGTAATAGCTTTTACGAACCTATTCACTTAGAACCCGTATTGCGTTCTCGCTCGAAAATTTCCAAGCCTGCAAAGTATCTTTATGTACTAAACTAATTTGAATGTTTCGGTTTCTTCTTCAAGAAGTGCCATTTGATATTCCTGTACAGTTTAGAAGCCCATTTAATGTTAACTTCGGTCAGTGTTCATATCATTTTGCAACACTATTTTTTCATTTAATTTATATTTCCAATAAATTTAGAATATTACTTTTATGTTGCCGTTATGTATTATGTAAGATTATTGCGTTTGTTCCCAATGGCATTTTCTGATGATTTTTTACGAATTTTTGCTGTGATGTAACAAAATTACTGGGTGATGTGATTAAAAATCATATCATCAAAACAAGGGTATTATCCTTAGATAAAACTAAACGATGTACAATAAACACAACACAGAACTCTTCGAAATAACCCTTAAATGCCTTAATTTTCAAAAATCATTGTAATAATGTTTTTCGGCTTTCGTTTTTTTGGGAAAAATACTTAAGAAAATCATATTTTGTTTTAAGTATGGTTTACTAATCGGCAATACTGGTCTTCAATTGAAAAAATAATGTTCCTTCATAAAATTCTATAATATTAAACACACAAGAATTTTAGGAACTATAGTAAGAAATAAATTTTACTTGCTCACTGCAAAACAAAATAGGGAATTTCGCAAGCTTCCAGACAAAACAAGAAGAACAAGTAGCAACAATTGAAAAAAAAAATATCTTTATTCTTAAACAGCACAAATGATGCCATCTACATGTTGAAAATCGATTTAATAATATTTTCAGAATGTATTTTATTGGCAACATTAGGCATTATAGCTTCAATATTATTCTAATAGTATTTTAGAAGCCTAAAATGGGTATGTTGCCGAAAAGCAACACCCGGCATTTAAGGGTTAAATTTGAAAGACAACCATAAAATCCGACCTCCCAGAAGTGAATTTTGACTGGACACTTAAAAGACAACCGGCTAGTTCCATGAGTGCTTGTAGTGTAAGTCACAGGCTACGAGTTTTCGCTACCAGTATTTTAGAACGGTAAAATGTGACTTATTTTATCAGAGATATCTCATTAATTGAATAAGGCGAAGCAACATTTTGAAAATAACGGTGGCTAACAAGCATAGCAGTTATTAGCTATGTGACTTACACTACAAAAACCCATGGAATTAGTCAACCATAAAATCCGACCTCCCAGAAGGGAATTTATGAGTGGATACTTAAAATTTTATGGCTGGACACTTGAATTTATGGCTCAATGACAAACAAATTTATGAAGCTATACCGAGAAAAGATGCTACCAGAACGCTTGCCTGACGAATGGAAATAAGAAATAAGGGAGCATAATGAGCTGGGGCAGAAAGAATCACATTTAGTCGCATGCTCCAATCGTAGAGCTTCGATGTATCTGATCTCACATAAATTACACATAAAGATCCACTCAAGGTAGAAAGGAGTAAGCAAGTTGGATGTAATTGGGCAGTATAGAGAAAGAAGGGAGAATGTAAAGAATAAATTATAAAAAATTAAAATGTAAGGATCTCTACAGCAAAATTAGGAAGTTAGTCCTGTCTAAAATGTCTTCTTGTGAGTGCTGTATAAAAAGGTTTCCCAGTTAGGTCTATAAAAAAATGCCGTCAAGATTAGTGAAATGTAAAATGAGATCCCAGGATTTATCTGTGTTCAGAGACTATTAGTATACGCATCAACACAAAGTGGATTGCGAGTAACTGGCACCTAACCCTGGTCATTCTACAAAGATGATTCTTCAGAATAAAAAGGTATCATTTTATTATTCCCCTTTCTGCCTATAGAAAAGTTGAATTAGGCATTTTATTGTGATCAAATCTTGCCAGCTCAGGGTCGAGTTGAATATTAAATTATATAGTTATTGCAACAAATGAAAATAATTAATACAATTATGTTGAGCACGTTTGAATTAAGATTTTATTCAAAGAAAATTACTGACACAATCAGTATGCGGAAAATTGTAATTAATATTTGATTTAATTAGCTCTGTGCTAATTTTTATTGAAGTATGTTAGAGGGATTATTATGTATATTTATGTTTTTTTTTCATGTGATTTTCTTGTAAATAAATTTCATGTTTGTATTTTAAATTGTGTAAATATCTAATCAATGGCATTATGTGTTTTCTTAATGTTAATGTAGCAGAAATAAGCATCAAAAGTTAGCTGCTTCAAAAGGAATCTTGTCGTCTAAATAACACAGCGCAAGATAATTAAGATTTAAATTGATAAAGACTATTAATTAAATTATTTTGGAAAAGGATTTCTATATAAATATAAGGTTAATTTAGATAAACAATAATGGAAAATTCATTTCTGTATCCAAGATTCCCATAAGCCAAATACGATCACCAATTGTTATATATATTAATTAATTTTTTATAGTTAACTGAATTTGATGCAAAAAAGGTATTAGTGAGGTATTCGACATAGGGGTTTATGAGAGCTAGCGAAATATTTACAAGATTTTTAGGTGTGCAAAATTCCCCCATCACTGGGTGTTCATATCATTTGAAACTCGGTGTCTCTCGTCAAGATAAACCGGTCTCGTTGAAAAGATTTGAAAACGACCTTTTTCTTTTTATAAGAAAGGGCTAGTTTTCGAAGAAATATTTCAAAGAGAAAACTGTTGTATTTGCAGGATAATTAGTAAGCAGCCAAACATAAATCGCATAAGCTTCCTTTGCTTTTCCCTGCAGAAAAAGGCATCGTGCAAACATTATAGCCCAGTGGTTTAGGAGTTGAATTCGGAAATAATTAGGGGAAAGCTGGAAATTGTTTTAACCCCTTCAGTTTATGTCTAGAATGAATATGCTACGTTTTCCTTCTCGTACTAGGTGAGCGTTAGGAATTATACATTGATTTATTGTCAATAAACCCGTTTTTTTAAATACTATAACACTATCTCGAAATCACTAACTTTTTCAAAAGCATTGTCAATTCAAATGTTGTAGAGCATAAAATTCGGAATAAAATGAGTACCTACACTTAATACTTTTGTTGAATATTAAGGTCACAATTCTACTTTAAAGTTTTAACACCGTGGTCAGAGAGTTGAACTCAGAATTAATTAGGGGAAAACTGGAAATCGTTTTAATCCCTTCAGATTAGGTCTAAAATGAATATTCTATGTTTTTCCCCTCGTACCAAGTGAGCGTTAGAAAATATGTACGTATTTATATTCGATAAACATGTTTTTCCTTAATATTTTAACAATATCTCAAAATAGTTAATGCTATCAAAAACATTGCCAATGCAAATGTTGTTGCTGGCAAGATCTAGACAACTATTAAAAATTAGGTTAATGAATATCTTAATTTATCTATAAATTCCCTAGCACAAGCTAACAAGAGTGTTGGGCGCACCCTTTTCTCCGAACTTACTTGATCCAAAAGAAAATCTATCTTATAGGGGCCTCTAATTATAGAGAACCTGGTGATCGTAAAAGCCTAGTTAGTTAATAGATAACCTACGGTCATTTACCTAAAAGGTTATCTTGAATAAATAAGACAATGCGTTGTGAAATGTTTAGAAGATAACTAACCTATGGCCAATTGGTTTGAAGGGAAATATATAATAAAATCAAAACCACTAAATATAACTCCCCAATTTTCAGACAAACCAACCCTACAAGATAAATTTAATTATGGCTTTTACATATATGGTCTAATAATAATATTAAGCAGTCAGGTAATTTCTAAATACGTAAAATAAGTAATTAGCAAGACCTTTTAACAAATAATAACAAAGAAGGGAATTACTAATAATACATCATTTATTTACACCACAGGCAAATTATATTAAGTTACAATTAAATAATTCATACTTTTACCATCCAAAATAATAACTCATAAAAAAAAACCACTAATTTGGATATTAATTGAAGTTGACAAGTTCTCCTGGGCACCCTATTCCCAATTCAAAACATTTGATATTAAAACGGTACACAATAGAAAAGAGAACATCCATAACATCGTACCTTTTTCCCCATTGGGGTCACAAGATCCTTTTAGAGTTGTAGACTTGACAGTTATATATATATATCCAAAAGTTCTTTTTTTTTGTTTGTAGAACCACAACACACATATTCGTGTTCCGTAATTTTAGTTTTATTTACACTAAATTCCACCCAGGTCTGGGCCAAAAGCAAAAATGTTTAAATCATTTTTTAAAAAAAAAATTAACACTACTATATTGCTCGTCATAGACAGAGCAAGTAAATATGGGCAGATCAGCCAAAAAGGGCTTGAAAAAAAAAAAACCACCGCACTCTGGAACTCTTTTTGTAACTCTGTATTTTTTTCGAGAAAAAGAAAATCTCTCTCTGATAAAAATTTGCATGTGCGGCCCTGAGTGGTGGATGCGAATTAACATATTCAGCATAATTAAAATCTCCAACCACTCGCCGCTGTCTGGACCCGCCTTCGTGTCGGCCAGTGGTCAGTGGGTCCCCGAAATGCAGAGGGCCTTCCGACCCTCCTACATCCGATATTTCAAACCCCACTTTCCCACGAGACCGCGGGCTCCCACACGAAGATCCTGCAGCTGTCCCATAAAACATGAGGTCATAAAAGTCCCTCTTTTGTACCAAAACTGTCCAATTCTTTACTTTACATCGTAATATCATACATACAGATAGTAACTGGCAATTAAGCTTTCCCCTTAGCAAAACACTTGCCTGGGAAAATACTTAATGCTCTTGGTACCCATCCTTAATAAAATAATAATAATGTACTAATAAATGCATACATAAAAACAATAATACTGTACATTGAAAAAAAAACTTGAATTAAAAAATTAATCAATTAGATAAAATAACTTAGATAAAATAATCACTTAGATAAAAAAAAACTTGAATTAAAAAATTAATCAATTAGATAAAATAATCACTTAGATAAATATATACATAGATGATATCGACAGTAAACTTATTCATATATATATATATCTTTTTCCTTCAAAAAAAATAGTTCTAAATATCCAAAATGTTGAAATCATGCCAACATTACTTCCCCCCCAACACAAAGCACTTGAAAGTCCATGTACAGGAACTATAACATCTTTCAAGTGGACCGATGTCCTTATCAAACACCGAAAGCCTCTCCAACGGCTGGACGTTGCAGATCTGTAAGGCACTGGGGCATCTCCTCTATGCTCCCTGATTCACCTCTTCCGTAGTGTTCAAAACTCTGTGAAGTCCGTGCAGAGATAGGAATGTTCATTATCAAATACACGCTGATGTTATCTGTATAGTTCATTAAAATATGCCTGTACCCTAAATTGTACATTGTACATAAGATGAATATTCCTTCTTATTCTGTCCACGGTTTTATGCAGATTTGTATACGGTCCCTAAAGCAGTGTTCCCCATAACCATCACAGCCGCATACTGCATGAGTTCTGTCTCTCTGTGATGAAGGTACAGTCCCTGAATGTTCCCAAAAATTGTATATATGTGTACCAATTTAGAAGAGAAAACAAAAAGTTAATCATAAAAGATAAAATCCCAAAATTAGGAACCTAATTAATTATGCCAAAGAGTTTAAATACTGATCCACAAAGTTTAGCACACTTTTTTACACAAAGCAAGTATTCAGTTCATGACTACATAAGTACAACATTTAAATATCCATATTAAGAAAGGTTTATAACACACAATGAAACATATTTACCAACATAACTTTTTACACCGAATAATCATTTAACTACCAAACAAGCAAATATATCAATACATATTCTTACATTTTTCAAATACTTTTTTTTACAATTATTTCACTACCTTTATAGTTTACAACACACATATATTTTTAAAACTATGCAACCACAATATCTAAAATTGATTCTCATATAGTAAATTCGATACTTTCATTCAGTAAATTACGTGATTCTCTAAACGTACCCTCTAATTAAAAGTTAACCAAATAACTATTAATATTCTCTCAAATATACGAAACTCAGTCTCAGACTTAAAAAAAAAACAAAAAAAAAAACAAAACAAAAACAGCACTTCCACCCAGAGAAGGAGATAGAGATAGTAGAAATTTAAAAACAAAAGAAAGCAGAAAAGAAAAAAAAACAGTATTTCATATTATTTTGTGACTGAATCCTTTATCTGAAATTACAAATTATGAGTGTAAGTACTATCATGTTACTTTATTTTAAATAAACTAGGGGGCTCTGCCCCCTACGAGCTACGCTCGTCAACCCCCGTTCAGACACCGCAGACTCTAATAGCACGCTAATTTGACCGCCTTTAAAAATATTTCGGAAGATTGAATTATAATTTGAATCTGACAATTATAATCTGACGTAATTTTCACCAAACTTTTCTTTCTCTTTTTAATATTCACGTCAAAATACTTTTGTTAGAAATGAAATATTATGATCATCTTAAAATGTCAAGTAAATGTCTCGCGCAATTTTTAAATTAAAACTGTTTTGCAATATTATTTTTTGTTGATTTTACGTAATAATGGTAATATGACTTAAATTCTACTATTTAGGACCTCTAACGCATGTTACTGAATTTATTATTTTACAATATTCTTTCTCATTTAAAATTCACGTGTAACTATAGTTTTTATGACGTAATTTTCAATGATTTCCTGCTTTTTATATTTTTTGTTTATAATAGTCACGTGTAAAATAAATTTTTAATTTGAAGCAAACATTACTGTTTGTGCTGTTTATACAGTTGGCAGCAGGTTAAATTAGTACAATTTTCTAAAATAAGTAAAAAATATCTCTCGAAATGCTGAAAATTTGAATTTAAAATAGAAATAAAACCTCGAAAAATTATTCAAATTAAAAAACTAACTGCAATCTGCACACCGGGAAATTCTAAAGCATAAAATGATCTAAAAATGATTAAATTCCTATGTACAGTTTTTGCTCCTATAAAACTTTTTTAATGGAACGATTTTGTCCAACTTTGGCATTAAATATCTCTTAAAATAATTCTTCGATTTGGAAACTGTCTGCATCAGCGTGTTTATCAAACATTTTTCTGTAATACTACCGATTTTCATATTTTTGTATGCAACAGTTTTTTTAATATTAACGAAGAAAGACCTCCGGTCACAAAAAATTCAAAACCGGCGGCGGCGGCGGCGGCGGCGGTGACAGCGGTAGTTACTTTTTTTTAGAATAGAGAGATTACTCAAACACTCTTCTTCTATTTATTCTTTTCTTTCATATAAATAAGTGAATTGTTTCCACTCATTCACCGCTTCACTACTCCCTTTTCCTCAATAGGTACTTTAAACACCCTAGCAAACAGTGCAATACAAGCTATCGTAAAATTACAATTTCTAATAGCGTCAACAAAAGAGGAGAAAGAAGAAAAAAAAATATCCACTTTTCCAGCTACCCGTTACCTGCCATCGATAACACTTAGAATCGCCCATTATAATGTATCGAAACAGGCTGGAAAGTGATAATTCCAGAGCGGCCGAAGGTCACCCCTTAATGCCAAGCCAAGTCTAGTACGAGCTGGTGCTGGAGTGACCCTTAAGAGAGAGGCGTGGATATTCCGTTTGCAAAGTAAGTAACAATTACTTCTATTAATCCCTGTAATACATGTATTATCTTTACATTACTTCTCCGTATTCCTTAATCTGCACCCTATACACCGCCTACGCAACAAAAACAATTTCTTTTCGTACTATTTACTATAATAATTAACTATAATACAAGTGTTTGTAATGCAAATACGGAAGCCTCGTAGCCATTTTGCTGCATCAATGACATTCCACGAAACCAGTTTCATTTCCTCCCGTACGGAACTGTAGCCTGTTTTCTTACAAACAGCATCTGATATCCTTATTTGATTACTGACTCCCCTATAAATGTTAGTTCCATTTAGACCTATGAAAAGTGCTAAGAAAAACTCGATATACTTTCTTAAAATATAACATCCAAAAATGTTATTCCTGTTCATTGGAATCCCTCAATTTTACTGACACCTGTATAAGACGAAACTTAATTCGTAACTAATAAAGTTGAACCGCGCCTTCGAATTTACAGTATATTGCAGAATAAACGGGTTCTGTGTACTTTATATTAAAATATCCTAAACAATTAATTTTGTATTCACCCCGAGAGAAAAAAAAAGAAAACAAGGAAAAAAAATTATCAATAATAACACCACGAATACTCTTATCTAAAATATATAAATATCGTTTTCAACTGATACTCTTAAAATTGAATTAAAACCACGAATGCTTTTTCTTTCTTTCTTTCTTTTTTTTTTTTTGTTGTTGTATGTGGAAACCCTTATTTTTTTAAATACAATACCCTAATACCTGCACCCAATCTATATTTTTACAGGGGAACCCTGAAGAAAGACATGATCCTCTTCCACACAATGCCGGCCGGCTACAAATAATTCTCCGCCTGCAGAGAATATCAATGCCTGGAAGCTGATCAGCCCTCTTTCTGCTCTCCACACAAAAATGTAAGTAAAAATTAATTTAAATAATGATTTAATTATTATTCCACAAGAGAAAACAAAAATTATAAATAGATTTTTTTTTTTTCTTTTTTAACCTACAGTGTTCAATAATACATTTTCTTTTCATTTTAACCTAGCTCTCCCAGTTCTGATACCCCTGGTAAACCCTTTTATGTACTCTATATTTTCTCTTACGTGTAGATTTTTTTATGTTACTTAAAAAAAACAAAAAAAAGCTGTATTACCTCGTAACTAAAAAAAATATATATACCAAAAGAGTCCGTAGAGAGAGAAAAAGAAAATAATAATAATTAATTTTGTTTTTCTTTTTGCGTATTTACTTGTATTATGAAATTTATTTTGTTATATTTATTTAATTAATTTGTATTATTTCAAATTTAATACATACCAAAAAAATAAAAAAAAGATATACCAATAGATAAAAATTCTTATTAATTTAATTGCAACCTACATTCGTTAATGAATTTTTTACCATCCAGTATGCACCACACTTGACGGGATTAAATTGTTTAAATCTGATAATAGTCCTTCCTTTTTTAAAAATGTAAATTTTGACTAACGAAAAGACGAGAAAAAAAAAAATTATCCTCTACTTTAATTTATTTTATCTTAATTTGTTAAAGATATTTTCTAACCCAATACCGTTTAAATGTCCTATACATCTATACGTAATGTCTTTTTATGTACTATGCTAATACTAAGCGGGTTATTTCAGTGAACAAGAAGAAGAAAAAAAAAATTGTTGCTCCTGGTTAAAAAATTACATCTGGCGGTCGCAATGTGGCGAACCCTCCTGACTGAATCCAGGATTTCTACAGAGAGCGAAAACCGGTAAGATAAAATTACCATTTCTGCATGCCTGTCTTTGAATACATTTTGCATGTTTCTCTGAAATGCACATAGATGGCGCTAGGCGACTGTTTATTTACATTTGACCCTTTAACTTTTCGTGACCTGTAGTAAACATTGCCCTTGGGGTGTAACCGCTACCTTCTACACACCATAACTAGCATTTATTAATAAAAATACTTACTTAGGACAATATGAATTGTTTTTCTATTTATACTAGTAGAATATATATATATATATACATAAGGTATAAATAGTATTAATCTTAATTATTTATTCATTATTATTATTTTTTTTTTTTTTTCGCACACTTAAATCTTAAATTATTTCTTTTCGGTGTCAAGCAATCTGTATTCCGAAAAGATGAAATGCAAGACTGACACCAGAATTTAAAATCAAATTTAGAAGAAAAAAAAAGTCTTCATTATTTTATTATTCATAAAAGGGGGGGAAAATCCAATTGAATTTTCTTGATGCCAGTATGTTTAAAACTATGTGTCCGCTAGAGAGGCCACAACATTTAAACTTCCAACCGAATGCCTGCTGGTCAATTTATTTTTATTTATTTAATTTCTTACTGCACGTACTCTGCATGACAGTTTTTTATCTGTTTATTTATCTGATTTTAAACCGCATGCCTCTGCATGACAATTCTTTATATATATATGAAATGTGATAAAATGTTTTCAGGCAAGGTGAAGCAGATGTTTGTCTCTAATTTACTATTTTTATTTTTATTTTTATTTTTTTGCACAATACTATCTGTTTTGTATTTAAATACAATATGAATTTGAATCTTATATATTGATGTGTGTGCATAGGGAGCCCTTTTCCAAACCTACTGATTTTCTTTTTTTTTTTTGTTTTTACTGCTTATCAGTTTATTTGATTAAGATTTTATTTCTATAAATATAATGTATCCATTTCATTCGAATCGTTTGTAAAATAACTGGAACCGTAAATACCCTTGTTATATATTTACTTTTCTTGGGAAGAAAAAAAAAGTACATCCCCAAAAGAAGTTGCCAAAACCAAAAAAAAATGTATATACATATTTATCTTTGGCTCTGCCCAGTTTTATATTAATAATTATTTATAAAATATACCCTACTCTGCTGTTAATCCATCTTCCACAGTTATCCTAATATCCTTATTAATTTAGGTGTTGTTTAAATACCACCACCCCCCCTTTAAAAAGTGCAAATCCCTTTTAATTATGCATCCCCAAAAATTTATCCCGCAACATTTTTTTATCTATGTGTGCAATTCCCATAGAAATTTTGAAAATCCCCTTTTCCAAAATTCCGCTGTCATGAACCAAAAAGTAAAAATATTGAGTAGTTATTCACTCCCCCTTCATCCTCCCCTTTCTCTGAACCCGAATTCCTTCTCTCGTTTCTGTAAAGAGAGATCGTGAACTGATGCTCCAAAAAGAGGATGGGGAGTTCTCCAAGAGAGAAAAACAATCCCTTCTCTGAATGTCTTTCCTGCCCTGCGCGCGCACTTATTGCGTGGTAAACAGAAACTAACTGACAGCGAGTTATTACCTATTACATTCCTTACTTACTTATCCGTACGAGGTGACCCTATGCACATACTTTTGCTTATGTTATATAAATTGTATTTATTACTTTATTTGTGTAAGAGATAGGAAAAAAAAAAGAGTTGTTTTATGTATTCCCTTTGTGTTTTAACTTGAATTCCGAATATATATATATATGTGTGTATATAAAAATAATTATTTATTCTCGTTAAAATGTTGTAGAGTTCCCTATTTAGTATCTTGTAGACCCCCCCCCCATTTATATTAAAAAAAATATATCCCTTTTTTTTTTTTTTAAATTAGAGTCCACCGGATTTTAATAGGACCTAAAACAGTGGTGTGGAGCCCGCAAAAGGTTAACTTAGAGGCGTACCACATGCTTTTTACATGTATCCATTTGTCTAATGACTAGTAGTTACAAAACCAGTGTTCAGAGCCCTACTTTAAAATCCACCACAACCAAAAAAAATATTTTTTTTTTTTTTTCATATGGCCAATTTGGGAAAAAAAACATTTTAGTCATGTATATCCATTTACCAACCATATAACTTACCCCCCCCCCCCCAACAATAGTAATTATACCCCAATAATACAGTAACTTTCCCAATTTTTATTATTACTATTTTTTTTTTTAATTATTCATTGATAATACCATTATTCCAAGTATTGTAAATATTATAAAAGTGAAATATTAAATTTTTATATTTTACAGTAATATATCAAAAATTAGTCAAAAATCATAGATCTACTATGTTTATAATTTTTTTTCACTTTATTTATGGATTTATACCATTTTCCTCATTAAACTATTTCTACTAGAAATTTGCTTAACTAAATAATAATAAAAAATAATAAAATGAAGTATGTTCTTTGCTTGAACCTTTTACCTAAAACTATCTAGCCACTATTTTAACCACTTGGTTAAAGGTGCAACTAACTAAAATATATTCCGCAGGAATCGTAATTACAAAAAGTTTAAAATACTAACTAAAATTCCAGAGAACATCAAAAATCATCGCTATTTACAACCTAGTATGCCTAAGCAAAACAATGTATATTATAAGTTCTCCCTCTTCCTTTTTTTTTTCTTCACTTAGTGATAAATCCGCTCTATGTGTATTATTAATAGACTGGAACCTAGTAATTACCATTCTCCCAAAACGTACTCCCAGACTGTTACAGTGTACCAGAGTGAGAGAGAAAGAGGGGAAAAAAAAACACACCATCCTATGCTTGTGAGCATTTGTCTACTATTTATATATATGTATTTTGCTACATATTCTACCTATTTTACTATTTTACATGCTTTAATATACTATAAATAACCGAAATATGCAAAGAAAAGACACTTTTCTTCTATCAATATATGCCCTTAGATATAAAAATTAATATTTGAATAAGAACCTTTAAGTGATATGTTTATCACCCTCGCAACTGTTAAACTATCTAGATTAATATACTATATATATTAAAACTTACACACTAGTAGATACATAAAAGCCGTTAAACTACCTGTTTATCTCCATCGCCAATATTAAACTACATTAATTACCCTGTTATACATACTAAAACTTACACGCTAGTAGATACATAAAAACAATTCAATAACAAGTTTATAACCCTAAACCTCAAAAATATAAAGCACCTCTTAGGCCATGTGAATCACTACACTACATATACTAACTTAAACACTAGTAGATACAGAAGCACAATTCGGTGGCCTGTTTATCACCCTAAAGAACGAAAAATAGAAACCTATTTCGAATTATCTGACTAAATATCCTATATACATTAAACTTAAACACTAGTAGATACAAAAGAACAATTCGGTGACATATTTATCATCATAAACAGAAAAATAACAAGTAAACTTTGAATTATGTTACTAAACACACTATATACACTAAACATACACACTAGTAGATACACCAGAACAATTCAGCTCCCGCCCGTCTTTTTTTTTTTTTTTTTTTTTTTTGTGTGTGTGTAATACTTTAGTTAGATCAACCTCTACTTCTAAAAAAACATAAAAATGAAGAAAATTTAAAATATTTTTACACTTCTTCCGTACTTTCCTCATCGTTGTCGTTCGTTTGAGGTAATTTAATTTTAGCACTTGGCTTCCACATGTGAGTAATATGGCGTTGAATCTTTTTTTTATTAGGTTCGAGTATATGTTTCAAAATATAATTATTGCGTCTTGCCACCTTTACAACTTCATAAGGACCGTCGAACTTAGGATGTAACGCCAATGGGCGTCCAACATTTTTTAAGTATACTTGATCCCCAATTTCCAATTTCACAACTTTTTCAAAATCTTTGCCCACATATTCTTTCGCCATTCGTTCTTGGTTTGCGAGTGCAGTTTTATAAACTTCTTTCATATGTGCAATACGTTTTTGAACAAACTGTTGTGTACATAACATATCCGGCTCCTCTAGAGCTGTAAAATGGTTGGCCGTTTCTCTAGCGAAAAACAGCTTATCAGGACGGTATCCTAAAGCTCTGTGCATCGAAGTATTATGCGACAGAATAAAGAACGGCAACCTTATATCCCATTCCGTTGTTGTTCTTGCCATTGCACTAATCGACGACTTTAACTCTTTGTGAGTCACTTCAAGAATTCCATTCGAGGAAGGTTTATAAGTAGAGCAAAAGTGGAGGTTCACCCCCATTGCTGTCATAAATTCTTTAAAAAGGGTTCCCCGAAAATATTTCGCGTTATCCACAATTAATTCTCGAAAGAGGCTAAATGTACTAATGTAATTTGTGAGTGCATTTAGTATCGTTTGTGTCTCTACATTACGCAATGGTATTGCCTGTAAAAATCTTGACGCAACGTCAATGATCGTCAAGATAAAACAGTGTTTTTTAAGGTCTGTGGTAGTTTGCCCACAATATCCGTATGCACCACTGAGCCTATTATATGATCTTTCTCCACTTTCTGTAAGGGAACCTTAATCATTTTATGCTGCTTATTTTTGTTACAAGGTATGCAAGCTGCACAATAATTTTTTACATCCCTATACATCCCAAACCAGTAAAATCTTGTTTTCACTAATTCATATGTTTTGGGAAAACCAAAATGTGCCTTATGAGCTTCTTGAATTATTTCAAATATTAATTTATTAGGAGCTATCAGCAGTGGTTTATCTTTATACCGTTGCTTCAATATTAGTACTTTGTTGTCCTTTAACTCAAATTTCTTAGTCTGGCGATTTGGTTTACCATTTTCAATTTTCTGAATAATTAATTTATGTTTTGGATCATCATTTTGAGCCTCTCTTATCTTTTCTTCAGAAAGATTAGAATTAACTTTAAATAAATCATTTTGTAGTTCATTTAAAGCCGTTATATTATTTATATTTCTTGAGACGAAATCTGCCGGGTTCTCTTCGCCAGGAATAAATCCTATCTCAAAATCAAAATTCCCTAACCTCATTATCCACCTTGCTATGATATCGCTCTGTTTTTCTAACTTAAGATGATCAGTCAAAGCTTTAGAATCGGTGAGTATTGTAAATTTTTTTCCCAAAAGAAAATTTTCAAAATAAACACAAGCATCATGAATCGCTAGTAATTCGTACTTTATACTAGGATATTTTTTCTCAGAATCCTTTAATTTTCGTCCGTAAAATTCAATCGGTACATAATCCTCTCCCTGTTTCTGTGCTAAGATTGCAGAAAGTGCTGTCTTAGATGCGTCCGTAATTAAAAAAAATTCCTTGTTGAAATTTGGCGCTTTTAAAGTTGGATTATGTAAAATAGCTTCTTGAATGGCCAAAAATGCTTTTTCCGCCTCTTCGTTCCAATTAAATTTTACTTTTTCTTTGGTCATTTGAACTAATGGATCTACAATTTCCGAATATTTATGTATTAACGATCTAAAGTAATTGGCCATTCCTAAAAGAGATTTGACACCCTTTTTGTTTTTAGGCCTTGCCAAATTTTGAATTTTTTCAATATTCTTTTTCGAAGGAGAATAACCGTTTTCATGAACCCTAAAACCTAAGAATTCAATTTCATGTTTGCATATTTGCATCTTTCGTGGCTCTATTGTTAAATTGTTGTCAATCAATTTTTTTAAGACCTCTGCAATTAGAGTTAGCATTCTTTCCACCGAATTCGCCGCAATAAGGACATCGTCTATAAAATATGTGACTTCCTCTTTATTGAAGTCGCCTAAAACTAAGTCCATTAATTCTGCGAAAGTAGTTGGACTGACCTTCAAGCCAAAATTCATTCTCACTGGCTGAAACTTGCCAAATTCCGTTATAAATGCTAACTTTTCCCTGTCTTGTGGTTGTAAATTTATTTGGAAAAATGCGCTGTGGAGGTCCAGGACTGTATAATATTTTTTTCCGCTAATTTTCTGCAACAATTCACGAATATCAGGTATCGGATAAGCATATCCTTCTAATATTGCATTTAGTAATCTATAATCACAAGCTAAACGATATTTTAACTCCTGGTTCTCCGCAGTCTTCTTTTTTACAAATAATACCGGAAACGCGTACGAAGATTTGCTTTTCTCAATAATATTTGCCTCCAACAACTTTCTTATCTCTGCTTGTGCATATTCTCGCACTGTATGAGGAATCTTATAAGGTTTAGACTGTATAGCATGATTGTGCGCCAATTTGATTTGGGGGGTGACTAAGGATGTCTGACCTAACGATTTGTAAGATTTCGAAAATGCATGTAAATGTTGCATCAAAAGGTTCTCCATCTTTTCCTGTAGTTCTTTGGGAAGATGCGCAAGATCAAAATCTTCCGGTGAAATTTCTGTTTCCCTCAATTTACGAACTTCCTCAATACTTAAAGTATTAATCTCATGTACCTTACCGTCTATAATATTTTCAGGCACTTCATCCGTTCCAAAATCAATGTCTAAAATTAAATTCCCAAATTTTGTACCCTTCTGTAGAATAATTTTCTTATCCGAAATATTCTTAATTATTACATTAATAATTCTGTTCTGAGATATTTCGTGTACCGAGTTATAACATTTAATGCCCAAATTATGAATATCTGGCTCAAAAAGTACCATACTGTTTTCTTCTATAAAATCAGGACATAGTAAAGTGGCGATTTTTTCTTGCCCTGCAGCAATATAAATTTTGTGCACTGATTTTACCCATATTTTGTTTCTCTTACTCTCCTTTTTAGTAACTACATTTTCTACTTCTTCAGTAATTATAA
This sequence comes from Maratus speciosus, assembly GCA_963932465.1. Lineage (NCBI taxonomy): Eukaryota > Metazoa > Arthropoda > Arachnida > Araneae > Salticidae > Maratus > Maratus speciosus. The sequence continues at coordinate 445,576,712 of OZ010797.1, forward strand.
TATTTATGTCCTGCACTGGTAATTTGTTATCATTATGATTGAGTGGAATTTTCGCATTTTTAAATTTCAACATTTTTTTTTCTATGTCAATCACCATTTGATTTGGTTTTAAATAATCATATCCCAACAACATATTATAAGATGCCTTAAAATTATTTTCTGTTACATAAAATGTGCCAGAAGTAAATGCATTCTGTAATTTAAATGACAATTGTATACAATGTGTAAATGGAATTGATGTACCACTAAAAGATTGTATTCTAATCCTATGGCCCAAATATTTAAATTTTACATTATTTTCTTTTATTTTTTCAAATAAACTGGCTGAAATTAAAGACACTGCTCCGCCCGTATCTAAAAGAGCTGAAACTTTTATTCCTTTAATATCAAAATTAATAATTGGTACATTTTCCATTTCTTTATCACTAACACTCGCTATAACCTTCGTATTTTGGGATCTGAGGACCGATTCCTGCTCCTCATTCTTAGTATCCCCAGATCCCCTTATATGTTTCCCGAACGTTGCTTATTTCCCGTTATCTTACGTCCCTCTGTTTTATTTGATGTACTATTATCGCGATTCGCATTATTCACATTCCTATAATTTTCCTGGGGATTTATTTGACCTTGATTTTGTGGGTGATACCCCTGCCCATTCGGAAAATTCTGCCCATAGTTATAATTAGGATGAATATTTCCCACACCATAATTACCATAACCTGAAGGCTGTCCCTGTGGGACATAATTATACTGATAATTTTGACCCATTGGCAATGAAGGAGGAAGAGGGGGTGGAGGAAAATTCCAATTACCTACACTTCCGTACCCCTGAAAATTCCGAGACTCATTATTAGAGCTTGTAAATCCCTGCATATTTTGTCCATGTGTTGGAAAATTCTGTTGATAATCATTATTCCGATACTCTCTTTTATTATTTACATTATAACGACATTCTTCCGTATCATGATTTCTTAAATTACATATATTACAATACCTCGTATTATTTCGTGAATTATTTTGCCATTTTTCTGTTGGCTTACATTTTAATTTTTCCAATTCAGCTCTCAACTGATTTAATTCCTTTTCTTGTTTTTCATTTTTTCTTAATAATGATTCGCAAAATTCAGTTGTTGTACTTGTACCTATCGCATTTAATTCCTCAAACTTAACCGACAAAAACGCCTCTTCCACTGTTAGGGCAATTTCGGTTGCTTCCTTATACTGATCAATCGCTCTCTTTCTTATTTCCAAAGCAATATCCGGTTTGATAGATTCTAAGAATCGGTGTAATTTCATCAAATCAAATAATTTCCGCGCATCTGCCTTGTTAGAAAGACCCGAAATGTCAAAAAATTTCGCAGCTACCAGATTAAATCTCACAATATAATCCGACATACTCTCCGCTGGTTTTTGTTGAATCTTTGAAAAATCATTATGTGATTCACCGAATGTTTTTTTTGTGTCAAAGGTTTGGATCGCTTTTTCTTTAAATTTCGCATAATCGGTTTCCGAATTTAGTTCTACATCCGTTTGCAACCTTTCACGTGCCGTTCCGACAAATTTTGAGCGTAAAATTATTAATTTCACTTCATTAGAAAAGTTCGTCTGGACGGCAGCTCTATCGAACTCCTGAATAAAATAATGTATATTACATTCTTTCTTCCCATCATATGGTGCAATCACATTTAATAAATTATCCGTATTCGCCTTTTCGGTATCCGTTTTAGACATATTTACTTTATTCGTTGAATTTTTTAACTTACTCTGTGCAAGACGGGTACGCGCTTCAATAATGAAATTATTAAATTCCGAACTGGTACGCTTTTTAATTTTAGACTTATTTCCCATGCGCTAACATTATTTTAAATAAATTGGGTGTAAAATTTCCAATTGCAAAAATTATTAATAATATGAAATACCATGAAAAATCAAATATAAAATGTAAAGAAATATAAACACACCATTCAAAGAAAAACCCTTAGGAATAAGAGAACTAATCACAGTACATATAACGCATACTCCAAAAAAAAATAAATTCTTCCGAAAAATAGAGGAAAAGAAAAATTAATGTAATGTATATAAATCTTTCTTCAAGTGCACCATCTCAGCCACACATAACTGTATATATATATATATATATTTTTTTTTTTTTTTTTTTTTTTACATCTATGTATTTCTACCTTTTCTATCAGTTGCACTGATAAATTATAGAAAAATTTTATTATTTTCTTTTTATTTATTTATTTTTTCTTATTTATTTTTTCTTTTATCATAATAATACCCCTCTATTATTATTTCTTAATGCACGTGTATAATATACAATTACTCATTATAATTCAACTCGATATATTTAACAAACTCCTAAACCTGAGAAAAACATATATAAAAAGTAAATATATAATTTTCAATAATATATTTTCTCATATTATCATTTGTCATGACTGAACCTTGTTATAAAAGTTGTGCCAATCTTTGTTTTGTCCACAGGAGAACTTTGTCATTCGAACAAAACAAAAAAAAAATTTAATATGTAGGATGAAAAAATTGAAATTATCTGCATAATAATTTAGACCTAAATATCCTTAGAATTTTAATACCTAAAGTATACAAAAAATTATTAATGTAATTAATTTGACCCAAAATGTAATTATAATTAAGATAAAACAATAATAACCTCACGTTCCCAAAGGAAGAGATCACGGTACCACCTAAGTATCGGGGAAGCCCATGCTGGCAAGATCTAGACAACTATTAAAAATTAGGTTAATGAATATCTTAATTTATCTATAAATTCCCTAGCACAAGCTAACAAGAGTGTTGGGCGCACCCTTTTCTCCGAACTTACTTGATCCAAAAGAAAATCTATCTTATAGGGGCCTCTAATTATAGAGAACCTGGTGATCGTAAAAGCCTAGTTAGTTAATAGATAACCTACGGTCATTTACCTAAAAGGTTATCTTGAATAAATAAGACAATGCGTTGTGAAATGTTTAGAAGATAACTAACCTATGGCCAATTGGTTTGAAGGGAAATATATAATAAAATCAAAACCACTAAATATAACTCCCCAATTTTCAGACAAACCAACCCTACAAGATAAATTTAATTATGGCTTTTACATATATGGTCTAATAATAATATTAAGCAGTCAGGTAATTTCTAAATACGTAAAATAAGTAATTAGCAAGACTTTTAACAAATAATAACAAAGAAGGGAATTACTAATAATACATCATTTATTTACACCACAGGCAAATTATATTAAGTTACAATTAAATAATTCATACTTTTACCATCCAAAATAATAACTCATAAAAAAAAACCACTAATTTGGATATTAATTGAAGTTGACAAGTTCTCCTGGGCACCCTATTCCCAATTCAAAACATTTGATATTAAAACGGTACACAATAGAAAAGAGAACATCCATAACATCGTACCTTTTTCCCCATTGGGGTCACAAGATCCTTTTAGAGTTGTAGACTTGACAGTTATATATATATATCCAAAAGTTCTTTTTTTTTGTTTGTAGAACCACAACACACATATTCGTGTTCCGTAATTTTAGTTTTATTTACACTAAATTCCACCCAGGTCTGGGCCAAAAGCAAAAATGTTTAAATCATTTTTTTTTAAAAAAATTAACACTACTATATTGCTCGTCATAGACAGAGCAAGTAAATATGGGCAGATCAGCCAAAAAGGGCTTGAAAAAAAAAACCACCGCACTCTGGAACTCTTTTTGTAACTCTGTATTTTTTTCGAGAAAAAGAAAATCTCTCTCTGATAAAAATTTGCATGTGCGGCCCTGAGTGGTGGATGCGAATTAACATATTCAGCATAATTAAAATCTCCAACCACTCGCCGCTGTCTGGACCCGCCTTCGTGTCGGCCAGTGGTCAGTGGGTCCCCGAAATGCAGAGGGCCTTCCGACCCTCCTACATCCGATATTTCAAACCCCACTTTCCCACGAGACCGCGGGCTCCCACACGAAGATCCTGCAGCTGTCCCATAAAACATGAGGTCATAAAAGTCCCTCTTTTGTACCAAAACTGTCCAATTCTTTACTTTACATCGTAATATCATACATACAGATAGTAACTGGCAATTAAGCTTTCCCCTTAGCAAAACACTTGCCTGGGAAAATACTTAATGCTCTTGGTACCCATCCTTAATAAAATAATAATAATGTACTAATAAATGCATACATAAAAACAATAATACTGTACATTGAAAAAAAAACTTGAATTAAAAAATTAATCAATTAGATAAAATAACTTAGATAAAATAATCACTTAGATAAAAAAAAACTTGAATTAAAAAATTAATCAATTAGATAAAATAATCACTTAGATAAATATATACATAGATGATATCGACAGTAAACTTATTCATATATATATATATCTTTTTCCTTCAAAAAATAGTTCTAAATATCCAAAATGTTGAAATCATGCCAACAGTTGTAGAGCATAAAATTCTGAATAAAAGGAGGACCCACATTAATATTTTTGTTCAAAATTAAGGTCGCAATTCCATTTCAAAATTTTGCCTTAATCACTATTCAAGAGCTTCAAGATAGGAGAGACCAGATTACCTTAACAATATCTCAAAACAGCTAACTATATCAAAAAATTGCCAATACAGATGTTGTAGAGCTTAAAATTTTATGAATATAATTGAATATAATTTAATAAAATGAATATAATTTAATAAAATGAATACTCACATTAATGTTTTTGTTCAAAATTAAGGTCGCAATTTCAGATATTATTAAAAATATTAAAGAAAAACGTGTTTTTCGAATGTAAATGTGTACATATTTCCTAACGCTCACTTGGTACGAGGGGGGAAACATAGAATATTCATTTCAGACCTAATCTGAAGGGAATAAAACGATTTCCAGTTTTCCCCTAATTAATTCTGAGCTCAACCCTCTGACCACGGTGCTAAAACTTTAAAGTAGAATTGTGACCTTAATATTCAACAAAAGTATTAAGTGTAGGTACTCATTTTATTCAGAATTTTAAGCTCTACAACATTTGTACTGACAATGTTTTTGAAAAAGTTAGTGATTTCGAGATAGTGTTATTGATTTTTTTTAAAAAAAACGTGTTTTTTTACTATAAATCAATGTATAATTCCTAACGCTCACTTAGTACGAGAGGGAAAACGTAGCATATTCATTCTGGACATAAACTGAAGGGATTAAAACAATTTCCAGCTTTCTCCTAATTATTTCCGAATTGGGCCTTTTTTTGCTCCCCTACCACTGATCTATTAACAAATCTTTCCATTTTATTTTCATATTTTTTACATCTTGTCTTAAACCAGTGGTTCCCAACCTTTTATTGTCCACGCCCCACCGAAGCATCTGTAAAATAACGATGTCCCCCCTACCCCCACCTCCTCACACACATATTCTGAAATTTATATCTTTTATTATTTTAAAAGTGAACTCGATTTACCTGAAGGAAGCCTAACAGAGTTTTAACGATAACTATTCATTTCACATTCTTAACCCTTAAATGCCTGATTTTTCAAAAATCATTGGAATAATGTTTTTCGGCTTTCATTTTTTAAATAAATCATGTGAAAAATACTTTAAAAAATCCTATTTTGTTTTAAGTATGGTTTACGGCTAAAAAACTGATTGTTACTAATCGGCAATACTGGTCTTTAATTGCAAAAATAATTTTCCTTGATAAAATTCTATAATATTAAACACACAAGAATTTTAGGAACTATAATAAGAAATAAATTTTACTTGCTCACTGCAGAACAAAATAGGGTATTTCGCAAGCTTCCAAACAAAACAAAAAGAACAAGTAGCTACAGTTGAAAAAATAAATCTATCTTTATTTTCAAACAGCACAAGTGTTTCCATCTACATGTTGAAAATCGATTTAATAATATTTTCAGAATGTATTTTATTGGCAACATTTGGCATTATAGCTTCAATATTATTCTAATAGTATTTTAGAGCCTAAATTGGGTATGTTGCCGAAATGCAACACACGGCATTTAAGGGTTAACTTATCATAGAAGTGAATTTTGTGTCACAAATATATTTTTAACATTATTTTATAAATGCAATGGAGCTAAAAATCGTTACTTTTATGCCAAAATAGTTTGCCTTCCCAACTTAATTCGATGTTTAACAAAAGTGTTGTATATGAACTGCATTTTTATCTTCCCAAAGTGCTTAAAGAGACCTCACACTTAGCATTAAAATATTGAAACATTTTATAATCCATTTTAATAACCTGTTAAGAACTGTTGGAACAGCTTTGGGCACCAAATTTTCTTTCTGTGGATAACAAAATACACAAGAAGCAGTCTAAGATTCTGATGTTTATTAATTTTAAGTAGACATCAAACTCCCAATCGAAACACATTTATCTTTTTCATTCCTCAATTATTGTTAATTAACTGCCATGTATTACCACATTTTCAAATTAATATTATACAGGGTGTCCGGTCTCAACGGTGTCCAATGGCTAATTCCTAAACCGTTAGTCATAGACATATAGTTCCAATTACAAAAATGTTTAAAATCAGGTAAAGAAACATTTTAAAAGCGATTTGGGTCAATAAAAACATTTCTTAAAAAATTACGAAATTTAAATTTTTATACGGTCCCCCGGTTCTATAAGTTATATTTAGTAATTTTTTCCTATTACACTGACAAGTAAGACAAAAAAAGTCCCATTCATATAACGCTAAAATTGAGCGAGTTATGGAACTTTAAAAATGCATGACTTATGCCACTTTTCTACTCTGAAAACAAATGAGTTCGGCTTGGCTTTGAGGGATCATATGCCAAGTGTTTAAAGTATTCGATGATCTTACTTCATGTGTATCTGCGCTTTGAAAAAAAATCCTACAAGTATTATGATTAAGTCTCAAATTGGCTAAAATAACATATGTTTTATTTTGTCCGGATTTGAGACTGTTTCTCTTATGATTTCTTTTAACAAAAATTATGTTTTTTTATAAGTATTTATGTTATTTTAACAATCGTATGTATGTTTTTCCAGTTCAAAATTTGTACTCGAACTTTAACCCACTTTTAAATATCCGATCGACATTGCATTTTACATACTGGCGCAAATCCGATAACAATCTAATATTATTAAGATTTTCAGTGGTTACCATTTATACTTATTTTACACTTTTACAGAATAACACAAAAAATTTCGGATAGATTTCTGCCAAAGAGTTTAAGAAGAAGTTTTAGATTAGATAATACAAGACTGCGATTGTTGGGTTTTTTAACTTTTAAGTATTTTTTAGCACTGAATCCGAAAATTACCTTAATTTTTAACCATCATGTCAGGATATTTCGCAAATCATAAATTTTCAAATTTAAAGAATAGCAAAAATCGAATACTATAAAGTAGAGGAGATGGTTGTGTTTTTTAACTTTTGATAATTGATTTTTACGCACTTTTTAGCGCTGAATCTGAACATGACTTTCATTTTTAACCATTATGTTAGAATTTTTTTGCAAATCGCAAATGTGTAAGTTAAAATATAGCGAAAATCTCATACTATAAGACATGTGTAAAACATTTTTTATTTTATTTGATTTGATTTGATTAAAAATTTATTCGATATTTTTGCTTATCCTGGGATTCTTACAGCTAAACAGCTGAGTGGTCCGATGAGATGGGGGAAGAAATTCAATTTTAACATTGAACTTCTTAACTTTGAAATTTGCAGTTTGCGAAAAATCCTGATATGATAGTTAAAATGAAGATCAGTTTCGGATTCAGCGGTACAGAATATATAAGAATCAATTATCAAAAGCTAAAAAACATGACATAACCCAACTTTTGCAGGTTTGTGCAATCTAATAATATTTTAAAATACGTATCATTTTGTAAAGAACTGAGGCTGTTAATTCAGAATCATTTTATTTAACAAAAATTCTGTTTTTTCTTTCTTCTTAAATGTTTATTACAAATTGTATATTTTCCATTAATATGCCAGAATGATTAAAGATTTCAAATTTATATTGCAATGTTAATTTTACTCCCAAACATTTTTTATATCTGACGAAATTATATTTCGACTAAATTTGTGAATGACCCCCAATTTGCAGCAAAAAATATGCTCCAACTTTAAACGGCTATTACTCGGTCAATTTTAATCGTAGAATAGCGGGACTTTTTTTGTATTACTTGTTAGTGTAAAAGGAAAATTTCACTAAATATAACTTATAGGACTGGGGGACCGTATAAAAATTTAAATTTCGTAATTTTTTAAGAAATGTTTTTATTGACCCAAATCGCTTTTAAAATATTTCTTTACCTGATTTAAAACATTTTTGTAATTGGAACTATATGTCTATGACTAACGGTTTAGGAATTAGCCATTGGACACCGTTGAGACCGGACACCCTGTATATGTTATATATTCATTTGCCGTGTAAAAGGCTTGCAGTACAATATAGATGTTTACTATTTATCTATTTCCTTTTTTAATGCTATTAAAGATTTATAAAGTTGGTAGTATCACATTTAGTTATTTTCAAATATTTTTTAGGGTCAATTACATTTCGGTGTACTCTTAAGTAATTTCATATGGAAAATTTTCTTTCTTCGTATTCCATGCAGCAGAGTGAATTGATAAAAATAACTCATTCGATAAATGATTGAAAAAAAAATGTATAATATATTAGTATCCAGAAAAATTATAGAAACTTTTAAAAATAATAAAGGAAAGACGGGCTGGTAGGATATTTTTAAAATTTATTCATATAATTAATCTGGTATGGATACCATTTTAAACATTTTGATTTGGAACTTTTTGAAAATTCAACAACGAAACTTATTTATTTTTAAATGTTTCATGTATACTTTTATTTGTAATCTAAAACATTGTTTTTCAAAAAAAAAAAAATAATAATAAAATAAAAGAAGAAAAGGGAATGAGTGAGTTGCAAATCTGAAATTGCCCCCTCCCCTAAAGAGTCAAATTGGCCCCCTGTGGGCCTACGCCCCACGTTGAGAACCACTGTAAACGATGTTATGTGATGGATACTTTTCCTGGCACTTTACAAGATGTGAAAAGTATGTTTGATTACTATCTCGTCGAGATAAACTGACTGAAAAGATTCGGAAATGACTTTTTCAATAATGAATTTAGATGATGAATAATGATAAAGAATTTAATCATGAATTTAATAAATTTAGACGAAATATTTCAAAGAGAAAACTGGTGTATTTGCAGGATAATTACTTTGCTACAAAACATAAGACACAGAAGCTTTGTTTGTTTTCGTCGAACATAAGAGCATCATGCTTAACAAATCGTTCTATTTTGAATGTATATAGTATTTTACATCTTGTTTTAAACCATAATCTATAAATCAAAGCTTCTATTGCTAAATTTAAATTAACATAAAAATATTCTGCTTTTGTCTCTTCGGCGGCTAATAATATATGTTTGAATTAATTGGCATACATGACAAAGCTTTTTTTCTCATGCTTTCTTTACACTGTTTCTTTAAATTTATAAAAAAAAAAAAAAAAAAAAAAAAAAAAAAACTTAGTCAATAGCTTTTGATTACTGTTACAGCTAAAGTCTTACCTTGCGTTTAGAAATACAAAATTCCTAATGAACCACGCCATAGAATTTCATTTTTCACTTTCCTTTTAGTTATGCAAGTAATGAAAACCATTGACTCTAAAGATAAAAGACACACAATTCACTAGCATCTGTTTTTCCACTTCCAACATCTTTTGTGGCTGAAAGGTAAAGAGTTTCCTTAACAATATCGTGTCTCAACGTTGCTTTTATTAATATTTTAGCTCCATTATAAAAAGTCAGAAGTAAATCTTTTTGGCATTCCGTGTTGGGAAGGGGGGGGAAGTTAAATAAAGACTGCTTTGATTATCACTCTTTCTTTGTTTCTAGTACTAGGGCCGAAACTAAAGGGGGGGAAGAGGGGGCATGTGCCCCCGGCGCCAGAGCCAAGGGGCACCAAATGAAAGATTATACCTTTGGAATCGATCATTTTCTTCTGATGGACTGATGGTTTTCATTATTATTAAACAGCCATTATAAATGAAGTGTTAGGTGAAGATGAAAGAGCAGCCGTAAAAAGTTTCAACTCTGATTTTCTGGTCAGAATGGGGAAAAAAAAAAGGGGCCATAATTTTTTTTGTCCGAATTATCCAATCAATTGAAAGGGTTATGATAATCGGAACGCTACTGTATAAGTAAACACTGTAAATAGCCGGTAATACATGCGAATTCTTTTATGTGAACGAACTATAATTGCAACAAACGTCACACTCAATTTACGTAGTTCAGTATTACATATTTTATGATTACATATTTTAAATTTTAAAATAAGCCGGCCATTAGAAAAGTAGTAAAATTCTCTTTGTAAATATACTTTGAGGAAGAAAGGGGGGGGGGCACCAAAATTCATGTTTGCCCCGGGCGCAATAAAGGCTAATTTCGGCCCTGATAGTACAAAAACAAGGAAAGCAATGATTATTAAAAACATGGCATAATGTTATAAATGTCAGAACCTAGCATGCTTGTCAGTTTTTTAAACTTATCAAAATAAATAACAATTCGAAAATTTAACAATTAAGAAATAAGTTTTTACAAGTATTTTTCAAAATGGAGACATGGATTGAACGAGTACTTTCTTTTTTCGTCAGGAAGAGGGTTCTCCTCTCCCCTTCGTTGAGCACGTATCAGTATGGTGGTTCTCCTTCCCCTCCCCTGATTCCCCATTTTAAGATTTTTTTTATTATTATTATTCAGGCATAAAACGAAAAACAGGAGTAAAAATGACTTGAGGTTCAGGCTGGGGGAGGGAGGGGTGACGGAACCTGATTACTAACGGGGCAAACTTCTACTAGTATGTATCGCTCAACCCCAAGAAAAGTGACACATCTCGACAAAAGTAAATTTCACAGGAGAGGCAAAAGAAAATTTGCATGATTTTACTGAAACATGGAATTATAGCACTTATCTCTGCATGTAGGAATGAGAACATGCATAAAAGCATAAAACCCTTAAGAATGAAGACATATGATGAGGTTTGGGTAATTTTACCACCGAACAATCCACCCCCTTTCTTTTTTCACAAATGGATATATAGCATAATAAAGGGATTTTCCGTATAACTACACTTATGAAACTGTTTGTGTAGGAAGACGCACCTATGATAGAACTATTAGTGGAATAAAACGCAAAATGAATTTTGCTAGATGTGTTGCGGGTTGTACTTTTCTTGCGGGTGAGCGATATGTAGAGTGGACTAGCGATTCGTTATAAAGGGTCCCTGGTATTTTGAGTGTGAGTGTGACGTGGCAACGGTGTGGCACAACAGAAACCTCTCTATTCTATTTTACTCTAATTTTCCAAGGTATGTATGAATCTTGGAGACTTGTTTTCGCTGTTATTTTATGCAAATTAGGCTCGTCGCTCAATCTGCAGAGTATATAAGGCGAAGCGAAAATGTGTGTCTTCGGATTTGAGTCGCGTCCTGCTCCTAGTGTAATTGAGACCTTGCTTCAGAAGATTAAGGCTAATGTCAGACGAACGTCTATTTTAACGCTTTTTCTTTTTTCAACACGAAAAAGAAACACTTGCTAGCGAAGGTGTAGGAAGGAAAAAAGCGCGCAAATAGACCTTCGTCTGACATTAGCCGTGCTAAGGTCAGACGAGCATGTGTTTCTTTTTCATGTTGAAACAAAAAGCATGCAAATAGACGTTCGTCTGACATTAGCCTTATAGTGAGTGTGTTCGCCACGTGTAATAAGGTTGAAGCATCGTTAGCTTTTGGTAAGAAGTTTTTGCACTACCTTTGAGTTACTAAATATTTTCTCAGCAAACACGGGTTGTCCACGCTATTGAATTGAAAATTGTGCCTTTGCAGCTGAAAGCAGTATAGTAGTTTAAGTCTTAAGTAGTTAAGTTTATTAGTAGCTATCGGCGTTAAGTTTCGAAGACTATAGCTACCTTCATAAGTAGGGGCCACAATATTTAATGACGGACTCATCACTCCAAAATTAGATCCGCCACTCTAAGATTTAGTACAAAACTTTTAATAGATCATATAAAAGATACAAGGATACGCCATTTAACACAACTATGTACAATTATAATACATATGTACAAACTTTAGGAACTTCAGAAGAAATCCGCTGATTCAAAAAACATTTCATCATTTCCCGCATCTCATAGAAACTCCGGGGTAAAAAAACAAGCAAAACAGCCTGTATTTCGCAACCTATACATTGTGCGTCTCAAAACACTCTGCTTAAAAGTATCGCGATTGAATCATGGGAGAGATCTATTTGGCAGCCCGCTAAAATTAGGGACTGTCATGTGCTGCCATCTAGTGTAGCATTCTTTAAATATTTGTTACAAGACTATTTATATAAGTTGAAGTTTGAGCATTTCTTAGTTATTGAAATAGTAATTTACCTTTCTTATTCGCAGCACAGTTTAGGCAAAATCTGGAAGGCTCTTTATCATTCACTTGCCCAATTTTGTTTTAAATAAAGGTGTTTTAAAACTCATATCTGAATATGACTCAGTTATTACATAGTGGCCTTGCCGGGGTCATTACACATTTTAATAGACATTTTTGTCATATTTAAACACCTTGTCAAGTAGAATGTATGTCATGAATAAGGAAAATAATTCTATTCCTTTTTATTGGTAGAAATGTGGCCCGTTGATAATCAGGACCTGCTGGGGCGAGCTTCCTGGCGAAAAATTCTTAGTTCCTCTTCCTGTTAGTAATCCATTACTTCAAGTCACTTGGAAAGAGTAAATTTTAAATATGTAAAACACACATACTACGGTATATAATAAAACATACGTACACATGTAATCTAAAAATGTTTTATTATATACTGTAGTGTGTGTGTTTTACATATATATTGTAGATCGATGAAACAGTAAAACCTATTCATCGTTGTCCCGTGTCTGATTGGCTGTCTAATTGATGGCTGGTGACTTTCCCAACATGGTTTATTCGCGAAAAATTGCTATGATGTAATCATATATTTGGCCTAATTTATTAATTTAAATATATAAAAAAGTAATTAAATCCCTTAATGTTTATTCCTTCAGTCTTTTTATTTTAGCGAAAACACTCTTTTGCTCTGTCAAAATTCAATATATTTTACTCTATTTTTATTCCAAGTTAAAAGGTCATTCTTTCAAGCAGATGTGTTAATTTAACTCTTTTTGGAAAATCAATTTGATAGATGTATAGGTTTTGCAATCATGAAAGGAAATTACTTTTTAGATTATCTTCAGTTTCACTTATAATGCCTGCGTAACGTATTGCAGTTATCATAACAACAAAGGCAATAAATAAAGTTATTATGACATATCTGCGATGTCTTCAACTACTTTAATTTAGGACTGCCCAATATGTTGGTTAATGATGACGTCGCCAATTCTGGTTGAACCTTGGCAGTTTTTGTTTTAAATTTTAGCATGCATTTCTTCGTAACGTAAATTTTAGTTGGTGCACGATGACTCGATTTGGAAAAGGTTTTCTGGCTTTGTAAGCGTCACTATTCCTCTATTCATTCATCTGAGAGGTCGTAATTAGCAATTCTGGCGGGGGGGCACCGCATCTTACTCATTCAAATAAAAGTATTTTCAAGGAGTCGAACTGTGAATTATTGAGTATTTGATTTTTCAGCATTCTCTCATTTTTCAGGATTGGAGCCTTGCGGTAATTAACGCAAAATGTAAGAATTTACGATTTCACGGCTTGGTACAAAAACTCTCTCCATTTCAAATTGACAATTTACCTCACCATAATTGCAGACCAGTTATCCGTCAGAGTGGCTCAATGGTTAGAGCAACAGCCTAGTCCGCTGTGGTCCCAGGTTTGATTCCTGGCTCTGGCTAATTTTTCATTCCAGTTGGATTTATTGTATGTATATCTGTATAATATTTATATAAACTTTTAAATATGTTTTTTTTTTCAAAATCATCAGAGAAAAAGAAAATTCCGTTTAATTAAATTTCAACGTTCAAGAAGAGGCACCCCCCCCCCCTCCCTTGTCGTTCTTTGCCAGCGCCTATAGTTCTAGAAATGAAACATAGTCTATATATCAAAGTTTCAATTGCTAAATATTGTGCTCAATAAAAGAGTATTCTGCTTGCATCTTGAGTGATCAAAAAATATATTGTTGAATTAATTAGCTTACATTACAAACATTTTGTTATGCTTTCTTTTACAGTGTTTCTTCAAATTTGTAAAAAAGAATCAATAGCTTTTGATTAGCGCTACACGAAAATCTTTTTCTTGATACGAGTAGTAACTTTTCCAACTGTGTGAAAATGTGTTCAGGTCGGGACTCGAAACAGAGAACCTTTGTCTTTAATTAAGGATAGACCGTAACAGGTTTTCAAGACCGAAACCGAAACTAAAACCAAATTTCGGTAATTTTCCTATTCAAAAACGAAAACGAAAATGCCCAATTTTTTTTTCAATTAATTAATACATACATAAGTATACATAGTTATTGATTAATTATACGTGTGGCCCAAGTTGACTATATGTACCTCTGACCAAATAAAATGTAATTAATTCATTAACAAAACAAAATATTTTTCTAATTATACTCATTTAATCTAATTCAAAAATGTTTTTTGTATACATACCTCGATTTATCTTTTATAATGATTTTTGTAAATGATCATCTGTTTTACTAGAACTTTCTCAAATAGTACTCGAAACACTTTCTGCGATTTTAAACTAAAAATTTTCTATTATTCTTAAGTCTGCAGCTGTTAATATGCTCGTAAAAAGCGTTTTCAAAGTTTAGTTATATAAGCATTTCTTGCTTTATAATTTACACTCACGTCTGAGTCATTAATGGCTGATAATTATAAACAGTGAGGTTCATAGTAATGAATAAAGAGTGTCTCGTTTGAGCCGATTCAGCTCAAAATCAATACGTAATGTTGAAAATTCCCGAAGGAAGAAACGAGATTTTTGGAATACAGATAGTTTCGGTCTGGTCGATATTTTGGCAGCATTTTCGACGAAACTCGGATATTAGGCCGAAAACAAAAACGAAACCCAATTTTCGATCAATCTGTATATTTAATTGACAATGCATTGGACACATGGCAGCTGGAAAAATTATTACTCGTGTGATTTATTTACCGATCAGTTCATTGTGTTGCATAATTAAAAAGTGTAATTACACATCCATAGTTCATTAAGATTACTTTACCTGCGTTTTATTCTGTTGAGCTGTTTCAAATAACAGGCCAGATGTCCTTACCAAAGGGTTTCTGAGAGTGAAAATTGTGTTGGTTGGGTTGTCGTCCAGATAGCTCACTTGGAAGAACATTGGCGAATTAAAGCCAAAGGTTCTGGGCTCGGAGTCCCACTCTGGATACATTTTGCTCAGTTGGAAAAATTACTACTCGTGGGATTTATTTACAAATCAGTTGATTGTACTGAAATAATTAAAAAGTGTAATTACGCAACCATAGTTTATTGGAGTTCCTTTACCTGCGGTTTATTCTGTCGAGCGGTTTCAAATAACGGACCAGATGTCCTTACCAAACGGTTTCTGAGTTAGAGGGCCAACAAAAATCAAAGAAAAATAAAAATATTTGGGATCACTCTGTAAAATAAAATGCACCAAATTACTTATCGTTACAGCATATAAATATGTAGATTTTGCACAACATGTGTACTGATTTGTGTAAAAACACCACGTATGTTCATGGAGATAAAGCGATTTTCTTAAAAAATTAAAAAAATTCTTGCATGTTTTTAGCTCATATCATGCAGGGTTTTCAACCAAATTTAGCACCAGTTTCAGAAAAATTATCAAGATGTAGTAACAATATAGTGCAATCGGAATATAAATATATTAAATATGTTTTGAAATATGAGCATTTGTATGAAATAATTTTTATTTGCGCATGCACGAACAATATCAGAGTGTCAAAGTATTTTACATAACTACGGGGCTCTGCCCCCTACGAGCTACGCTCGCCAACCCCCCATTCTGGCACCGCAAACTCTAAAAGCACGCTAATTTGATCGGCTTTTAAAAATTTCGTAAGACTGAATTATAATTTTAAAAAAAACAGTGGTGTGTTAACGGACTGTTTTCGTCTTTAATTAAAACAGATCAGTGAAAAATTTTAAAATAAACTAATATAAAATATGATGTAATTTCCTCCATTTACGACTTTTAACGCATATTAATGAATTTATTATTTTACAATTTTCTTTCTCTTTTAAAATTTCCGTTTAAATATAGTTTTTATGACTTAATTTTCTATATTTTCCTCCTTTTAAAACGTATTCATTTAATTCTAATTGGAAAGGTTTTTTTTACTGTTTATAATAGTCACGTGTAAATAAATTTTTAATTTGAAGGAAACATTGTTCTTTGTGCTGTTTTAAAAACTGGCAACAATTTAAAGTAATACCCTTTTCTAAAAGATGTAAAAAATACCTCTCGAAAGGCTGAAATTTTGAATATAAAATGGAAATAAATCCTCAAAAAATAAATCAAATTAAAAAAATAAATACAGTCTGCACACCGCGAACTTCTAATGTATAAAATGATCTAAAAATGATTAAATTCCTATGTCTAGTTTTTGCTCCTATAAAACTTTTTTAATGGAACGACTTTGATCAACTTTAACATTAAATATCTCTTAAAATAATTATTCGATTTGAAAACTGTCTGCATCAGTGTGTTTATCAAACATTTCTCTATAATACCACCGATTTTCATATTTTTGTATGAGTAGTTTTCTTAATATATCGAAGAAAAACCCCAGTCACAAAAAATTCAAAAACAGTGGCGGTGACAGCATTAGTTACTTTTTTTTTAGAATAGAGAGATTTAATAGTCAACTCTATGGATCAGCTCATAAAATTATCCATTCAAATATCGTGAAAATTCAGAAAGATATCGGCAAATGACCTGATAGTTGCTCTCTTATGGCAACTGAATGATAAGGGATTCTCCACCAATTGTCAATTTTATTTTTATTATTATTTTTTTTAATTGACTAGTGGGCTCGGCCCCCTACGAGCTACGCTCGCCAACCCCCGTCCAGACACCGCAGACTCTAAATGCACGCTAATGTGATCGGCTTTAAAAAGATTTCGAAAGATTGAATTATAATTTAAAAAAACAGTGGCGATCTCCCTATAAACGGATTTCTATTCATTTCTCTTTGATTGGGGAAATTTTAACGCCAAATCCGCTGCAGTACTACTTGATTATCCCGTCGAATAATTTCGCCAAATTATATAAATCGCCAAATTATACAAATTGACATAATTTTTATTTTAAATAACGAAAGAACAAATAAATTAGTACAACATTAATAAAAATACAAATAAAACGTCTAAATAAAAATAACTTGATGACGTAGACACGTGTAACAACATTTCAAAAATAAGCTAATATAAAAGGAATTAAGTAAACAGAATCTTTGTCTCCCGGTAACAAAGCGAAAAGAAAGTTCTTTTAAATGAGACATTTTAAATTAATCGTTTTTTATCTGACGTAATTTTGACCAAACTATTCTTTCTCTTTTTAATATTCACGTGAAAATACTTGTGTTAGAAATAAAATATTATTTGCGCTTTCCTAAGAAAAATATTTGAAAAGTATCCTCTCAAAATATCAAATAAATGTCTAGCGCAATTTGTAAATTTAAACCGTTTTGCAATATTATTTTGTGTTCATTTTATGTAATAACTGTAATGTGACGTAAATATGACGTAATTTCTCCATTTAAGACTTCTAACGCATGTTAATAAATTTATTATTTTACAAATTCCTTTCTCTCTTAAAATTCACGTGTAATTATAGTTTTTATGACGTAATTTTTAATAAGTTCCTGCTTTTTGTACATAATTATTTAATTCTAATTCCAAATGTTTTTTTTCTGTTTATAATAGTCACGTGTAAATAAATTTTTAATTTATTACACGTATAAATATTTTTTTTTTTTTTTAAGCAAACATTATTGTTTCCGCTGTTTATACAGTTGGCAACAGTTTAAATTAATATCACTTTCTAAAATCTGTAAAAAATATCTCTCGAAATGCTGAAAATTTGAATTTAAAATAGATATAAAACCTCGAAAAATGAGTCAAATTAAAAAACTAAATCAATTCTGCACACCGGAAAATTATAACGTATAAAATGAAATAAAAATTATTAAATTCCGATGTATAGTTTTTACCACTATAAAACTTTTTTACTGGAACGATTTTGTCCAACTTTAACATTAAATATCTCTTAAAATAATTCTTCGACTTGAAAACTGTCTGCATCAGCGTGTTTATCAAACATTTCTGTATAACACTACCGATTTTCATATTTCTGTATGCATTATTTTTCTGAATATTAACGAAGAAAGACCTCCGGTCACAAAAAATTCAAAACCGGCGGCGGTGACAGCGGTAGTTACTTTTTTTTTTAGAATAGAGAGATGCTTTAGTTGTTCTTGGATAATCACCAGAACGAGACTATTCCATAAGAAAAAAGAAGTATAAAAAATCGAAGCATTTGTTACAAATCTAGTCGTTGATATTCATTAAATACTAACTTTTTTCTGAAAGTCAGTTAATAAAAAATGACAAATTGTGGAAAATCCCTTATCATTCAGCTGCTTTTAGAGAGCAACTAAAAATAAACTCACACATATTGTACAATACCCACATATTTGTAAGCTGTAGCAATCGATCATTTCGCGCATTTTATTTTACAGGGTGATCCCAAATATTATTATTTTTCTTTAGTTTTTGTTGGCCCCCTAATTGTGCTCCTTATCAAATCGACGTTGATAAATATGAGGTCAAACATATTCTTTATAATCCTGAAGTTCCAGAAGAATCCGACAAGTATATTTTTAAATATTCGACACAATGTCTAACATTGAAAGTGTCCGGTGATTAATGTCTATACAGAATACATACGGTTATTTCATCTGAGGGCCGAAATTGGCAAAGATAGACACTTTTGTTATTGAAAGTATGCTAAATGAAATTTCAGTTACATGACTTCTGATGAATAAAATGTCCAATGATGTAAATGCCTATACATTTGGTGCCACTTTTACAAAAACGAGTACTGAATTTATAATCCAAAAGCCGACAGCACGAAAACCTATGCTATCAAGCACAAGAAAGAAACCTTTATTTTATGGGAGAGTCGAAGTAGGAGAATCTAATGATCCATGTCTGCTGGAAGCGAAGTGGAGCATAAGCCGAAAATTAATACCACCAGTGGTTGACTCGAAGGTTTATCATTGTGTTTGTCATACAATTATCCACCATGTTTTCATACCTTTGTTTGAAGGACGAACACAATGATAAACCTACGAGCAGGGATGTAGTGGAGAGTATACGGGGGTATACGCCGTATACCCTCTGAATTTTTTTAAGGAACACTGTATACCCTCTGTTTCTCGAGAAAGTTATAGTATACATACACTAGGGTATACCCTCTACTTTGAGCGTATACCCTCTGCTTAGAACGTTTACCATCTGTTTTTTTTTACGACTACACCACCGCCCAGGAGTCAACCACTGGTGGCATTAATTTTTGGCTTATGCACCACTTCACTTCCGGCAGACATGGATCATTAGATTCTCCTACTTCTACTCTCCCATAAAATAAAGGGTTTTTTTCTTGTGCTTGATAACATAGATTTTAGTGCTGTCGGCTCTTGGACTATTGGGGTCTGATTATCGTACGCACACCTAGAACCCTAGATCTGAAATTTCCAGAGGGAGCTAAAGTTTTTCATAATGTTATTTATTGCAAATTGTGTCCTAAAAGGATTGATTTTTTTTTTCTTTTTTTTTTTTTTTTTTTTTTTTTTTTTTTTTACTGTTGGAGATTAGTTTACAATGTAAATTGCAAATTTTAAAATAAGAGTAATGTAAAATAATGTAAATAAGATTATAATAATAAAACTGTCATTAACTTTCAAAGAGTTACACTTTTTCAATTTTTATATGACCTCTCTAAACAAAATTGGTCAATTAGAAAATTGATCTACGTGTCAAAATTTCTATAACTAAATTGCGATCAGCATAACAATATTCTGCTCCTTCGTTTCTTCAGCGGCCAATAATATATTTTTTAATTAATTGGAATATATTACAAAGGCTTTTGTCTCACGCTTTCTTTGCAACATTTCCTTAAATTTATTTTTTTAAAAACATAATCAGTAGCTTTTGATTAATACTACAGTCAATTATTTATCCTAAGGTTTAGAAATACAAAATTGCTAATGAGTAAACCACACAATAGAATTTCAGTTTTCACTTTCTTTTAGTTATTCAGGTAGTAAAAACTATTGACTCTAAAGATAAAAAACACACTATTAAATCACATCTGTTTTGCCACTAACAACACCTTTTGTGGATGAAAGGTAAACAGTTTCCTTACCTGTTTACCTTTCATGTCTCAACAATGCTTTTTTTAATCTTTTATCTCGCATGATATCGAGCTCGAAGTAAATCTTTTTGACCTTCCGTGAAGGAAAGAGTTAAATAAAGACCGCTTTTGATTCCGACTCTTTCTTTCAAATCTGTTATAATACAATGAAAGGAAGCAATCATTACTTCAAAGATGCGAAATATTGTGAATATTATTAGCAAACAAAGTGGGTTTTGTATATTTTGAAACTGATTTGTCTGCCTTTGCAACATAGACTGCGTTTTTAGGAAGCTTTCATTACAACAATTAAAAAAAAGCCGTCTGAAGGAGAGCAAATCCGAAAAATTTTGGTACATTTCACCGATCATGACTCCCAGACCTCAAAACCAACCTCCGTTCAAATATTGATTTATATTAATATATACCTGATTTTTGTCATGCTGTAACACTCGTATTTATGAACAGATGTAACTTAGTATGTGCGTAGTACATTCAAATGTCTGTCAGCTTCATCAGCAATCTTGTTTCAAAATGGTCACCATTTAATTTCTTTTTTAATTTTAAAATCCAAAAAAAATTACAAAAAAGTTAGAAATTAAAAAAGATTTTTTCAAGTGTTTGACCTTGATACGAGGACTCCGGAGCATTTTTGTTTCGTCTTTTTCTTAAAAAATGGCTGAGATATAGCAGTTTGAATATCTAAGCTGACATTTTGAAACGATCTTATTTTTGTCATACGATAGCTCATGTATTTACTAACAGATTTGAATGGGAGTAAGCAAGTGTACAGGACATACCAAGGTCCCGACCGAGTTCGTTAGCCAGTTTCACTCGCCTTCTTGTTTCAAAATGGGGCGATTTATTTTTTTAATTAAAATTTAATAAGAAGTACAAAAAAATTACAAATTAAAAAAGGTTTTTTCTTAAGTGTCCGACCCTGATACAAGAATGATTCTGGAGCCTTTTTTTGTTTCGTGTTTATTTTAAACTAGTCGGATGTGGCAATCCCAAAACTTTCTTCTTACTGATACATGTGAATATACTTCAAAAGTTTAAAATTCGCTATCACAGTGCCAAAACTAAATGGTAATTTATGCTCATCTTTATCATGAGGATTCTAAAGATATAGGTTTGTTGAATTGTGCGCATTTTAAAAGGAGATATAAGCATCGCATCTTTTAAACAAATTATGGAATTTCGGCATCCACCCTCTTAGATGTCTGCAACAAAAATTCCCAGCCAAAAGAACATAAAAGCGACACCTGTCGCGCTGTATACATCCAAGCCTAATAAAGATCTAAGGTAAGTTGGGGTAACTGGACCCACGAGGTAACTGGTCCATAGGCTTTTTATAAAAAACCGTTGATTTTTTTAAAGTTTTAGTTTTGTCAACATTCCACCCAAATCTTTACTTCTTAAAACAACGCGTGTCAATTCAATCATAACTCTGCCTTTGCTGTGATAGGTTGCCAAAAATTTAGGTTTCTTTTTTTAAAAACAACGTTCATTTGGTTGAACTTCCTCGGCTTTTTATTAAAATATGGTAAGTACTTTTATTAAACAATGTTTTTATTTAAAGATTAGACACATAAATACATTAATATTATTAGGTATCTATACATATTTACTTCATGTTTCAAATGTAAGGCCGGTGTTCCAGTTACCCCATAATATTTTCAAAAATGGGGTAACTGGGATATGTATCAGGGCCAGGGTTAACTGGACCATATGGGATCCAGTTAACCCAACAGTTATAAATATCTTTTTGACTTTCTCTTAATACGGGAAATTAATTTCTCCATTGTTGTTTTGCTTGCAATAAAAAAAAATTACATAATGCCTTATTAAAATTACATAACAAAATTTTAAAAAAGCATGTTGGGGGTATCAAACCAAATTTCTTAAGTGTGATAACTATAGCTCGAAATTTTACGATACAGATGAAGAGGCGTACATAAGGCAAAGTGAGAGTATTAGAAAATTATCGAAGCGAATAAAAAATAGTTCTGTTCTATATAAAAATATGGTTACATTCTCCACGGGTTTATTGGACATATCAAACTTCCATTGTGGTAAATAAAAAAGAGAAGGAGATACTTAAGTACTTACGTAGTTGTTTGTTCATAGATTTATCTTGTTATTTTTTCCTTAAATTACCCATGTAACTTTTATACTTATTACCTATACTAAAGTACATAAGTACTTACTTAATTTTTATGCTTTTTGTATAAATAAATCTAATATTTTCGCTTTTGGTGCTTTCTTAGACATATTGATAGTAAAGGTTTCCGTTACAACGCCCTTTAGTTGATATATAATGTTTATGATCTGCCTGGTTTAAATTTTTTCTAGTTGTTTACACTTTTTCAAACAGGACCTGATAACTAATATTTAAAAAAAAAAAACGCGTGTGGAACATGGACCCTCCTGGCCCACTTGCCCCATTTTTATGGGGCAACTGGACCCATGAGAAAAGAAAGATGAAATATATAATTGTTTTATTTTTATATAATAAACTAGCTGTTACCCGTGACTGCGTTCACGTAACATTCAAAGTAGAAGAAATTCACCAATTAAACAAAAAATTTCGATAATTAAAAGCATATATAATGAACCTTTTATCACATTTTATAGTAGAAACGCTTCTGATGGTCCCAATTTGCTTATTTTTATTTATATATATATAGGATCATTTAAATTTCTTTCGTGAGCACGGAATTTCATACACATTTTCTATAATTAAATGAGGAATAAATTTACATCTCTGTTATTCTATTTTATTATTTATGTTTATTCTATGTTATATTTATTCCGCTCAAGGATATTGATTTAATTTGAGTTTTCGAGACAACGAATATTATTTAAAGAAATATATTAGTAAATATTTTTAAAGGAAATGTGTTATTAACAGGATACTTCAGACATGACAATGATAAGATTAGAATAATCGAAAAATCAACATGCAACATTATGTTTATATTCCAAAAATTCACATCTTGGAAGAAAAAAAAGATAAATAGTATTAAAAAGTAATAATCAAACGTGATGAAGCATCAATGTTCAAAAATAAATAATAAGAGTACGAGAAATATCTTTAACTTTTAAATATTTATTACACTTTAATTTCACGGTACCACACTTTTATCAACTGTAGATCTACCAATAATATAAAACTATTTATCATGCTCTGAAGACTCTTGAGCCTAAATACTTATTATTTAAGCAATATATTTGCTTATTGCTTTCGCGGAATAAATCTATTTATGGAAAAGCACCCTAATTATGAATAAACATTTTCATATCTAACGTTGTGCTGTAATTTTGGCTTTCGAAAGCTTTGAAATTTGCAGGAATATGCTCCAATGGGGGCAGAGATTGTGTTTCATAGAGATTTTTAACTATGGATTTCAATATTTTAAAATCGAAAGAAAATTTCCCTTCTTCCTTTGCCCTTTTCGATAATCACGATGCCTTTAAAAATTAGAGGGATCTGAGGTAAAAGACAAATTTATTGCTTAATTAGTAGTTTTGGCTCTTTTTTACACGTAAATGATGTCACATGTAAAGCCTAATCTCAAATTAAAATTACTTGCTAAATTTTTTTAAGTCGACTTTGATGTGCCATTTATTAAATTTTATTGAAACCAATGTTCCTGGAGATTGTACGGTAAAAGGGTGTTAAACTTATGTATTTGCTATTGTTAAGTTCTTAGCAAATTACGCCATTTGCTAAGAACACGTATAACTGCTATAAAATGCTAACATTTTCTGAAAGAAAAGCAGCTAATGATTTAAAATATGACGACGCTTTCACTAGGTTCCTTTTTCTTACGGAATGATACTTGTCGAAATAAAAAATATATATATTCTTTCACTTCATGAATAATTTAAAACTATGCATTTCAATTTGTTTAAAACATAGAATCGATTAATGAAATCCAATATTATTGTACATATAGAAAAACATTGAAACATTATTTTTATTAAATATACTAAATTTCAAGTAACACAATATATTTAAAATGTAAGCTAAAATTTCATTTTGAAATAATGCGACTTTTGGCGCAAAATTTTATTTCTAAAAGGTATATTATTATTTTAAGATTTCGTTTTAACTTTCGAAGCTGGTGTAATAAAAACGACATCGCTTTGACGAAATTGAAATAAATATGTTAATATTTTCGTATTAAAATTAAAGCTTTCCATGAAAAAATATCACATCATTTTTACCCGATAAAGCTTTTACTAAAATCGCCTTTGTGACATGTTTTAACTGCCATCTTTTAAAATAGTATATGATTTTTTAAAACTTAATTCTTATGAATAGTGGGCAATAACTATCCACTTAAATGTACAGAAGATATATTTACATCCTTGGTTCTAAATGTCAGTATGTTCGCAGACGATTTTAACTTCTGTGGAATAAATTCATTCATGAAGCTTCGATGCATGTAAATATGTTTTCAGTTTTGGGAAATTTACTATAACCCTTAAGTGGTGAGGTGATTTTTTATAACATAAGTGGTGAGGTGGGGTGTATGACACCCCAAAGTTTGACTTCTTACACACTCCACAAAATTTGGCGAATTAAAATAAGAAAATTTCCTGTGAATTTTGCATTATTTAATTATATAAAAACAACAAAAAAAGTTCTGTAAGTGTACATACATATACATATAAATTCACGTATCTAAATACCACAAAAATTTTGTGTGCAAATATAGAGCTCATGCACAATTGCAATATAAAAAAAATATATATATATCAAAATTACAATCAAGCTACACCATATAGAAGATAAATAACTGAATTAAGTATAAAATAACAATAAACATAAAAAAAAGTTTTTTAAAGTAAAAATTACAAGTCTTCATTTCTTTCATTTCTGCATTCATCGCAAATGGGTGCTGAACACGATGCACATACAGGCAGTTCACAAACTGCACAAATAGATTTAGTTTTTCGGTCATTTTGTCTTGGGCACTTTGCACACCTAGTTTGCTTGCTCACGACTCTTTTCTTACCAGTTTCTGGCTTTATTTTTAGAATATTGTGAATCATACTTTTCATAGCTCGAGGAAGTCGAGTATTCATTAAACGTCTCTGCAGTTGCGATGCTATTAATTCTTGTGCCAATGATTTTATGAAATCAAATCTGCTTTGTTTAGGATTATCTGGGAATGAAGAGAAGATCACGTAGGAATTAACAAGAGAAAGAGAAATATTTAAAAGATTGAAGAAAATGGCCATGGGCCACCTTCTTGTTCGCCGGCTTGTTGAGTATTTTGTGCATTTCTCATCTAGTGCATCCACTCCTCCTTTGGTAATATTGTAGAATTCTATTATCTCAGGTTTTCCACTTTCAGAGTCTATTGATTTATCGTGGTGCATAGATGAAACTAAAATCACAGCTTTATTTCTCTTTGGTACGAAGGAAACAAGTGTAACATCATTTGAAAATCCAAATAGGCAAGAATTAGTTTCTCTTTTTTTTGCAGGCAAAAAAGACGAAGGGATCTCTTTCTTATTTTTCTTAATTGTTCCTACATATGTGAGACCTCTTTTCTTCAGTTCAGATAATAGTTCTACAGAATTAAACCAATTGTCGGCAGTAATGTTTCTGTTGGTGCCTTCTAAGGGCTTCACCAGATTGAGTACAGCTTGAGTTAGCTTAGCAAATTTTTTTCTATCTCTGAAAGAGTATTTCCATCACTGCCCTTTCTAGTATAAATATATCCATTCCAAAAATAGTGAGTCTTAGCATCGCATAAAACAACAAGTTTTATTCCATACTTTCTAGGCTTACTTGGTATGTACATCCTAAATCTGCATCTGCCACGAAATCCAACTAGCATTTCATCTATACAAGCATATTCTCCTATCGAGTAGTTTTTTTGACAGTTTTCTACAAATTTGTGAAATACCGAAGAAATCGCCGCAGAAGGATCAGTTTCCTTCCTTACGTTTCTATTTTCTTCGTTGTCAAACCGAAGACATATTAATAACACATACATTCTTTTCAAGGGCATACAGCATCGAAATATTTCTCTTCCTGTTCCATCAGTCGAGAATAGTGATTTCAGATCCTCATCATTAGACTTGAAAATGGCTGTTAAAAACAGTAGTCCCAAGCAAGCTTTCAATTCTGTCAAATCTAAATCTCTATAGTCCATTCTGTTAGCATCAGAAATTTTCTGCCTAATTTTAATTAACTTCTCGTTACTTCGAAGTACTATCTCGGTCAAAATATCTTCTGTGAAAAACTCCAAGCATCGGACTGAGAACAAGATTTACCGAACTGCCGAGCAAGTCCTATGTTTCCTGGTAAGTGAGATATAATATTATGTGCTCTTGTACGTGTTCTACTAATTGAAGGTACATTTGACCACTTGTACCTATTTCGTCCGTAATAATTCGATGAGGATTTGGATTGCCCAGATGATGGATGATCAAAGTCTCCAGATTTATCATATGCACGAGCCTTTTTTATTGGTACAAAAAATTCTTCGTCACTTCCACATATTTCGGAATCGCTGCTATGATGACTTTCAAAATTTGCGTCATTTTCTGTGTTGTCACTTCCACATATTTCGGAATTACTGCTGTGGTCACTTAGAAAATTTGGATCATTTACTGTGTCATCATTTCCACTCAGCTCACTTTCTTCATTGAGGATTGTATTAACCCAGTCACTAAAACCAGGGTCATTAACATTCATTTTTTGCCGAAAAAAAGCCATAATTACTGCCAAAAGAAATTTCTGAAATACGTAAAAAACTTTCACTTTTGGTGAGGTGGGGTTGATTACACCCCGGAATGCAAAATACTGGACTACACTCAGAGATAACTTGCTCTATTATGCCGAGTCATTTGCTACATAGCTTGAAAAAAAGGTACATGGACTCGTAGCGCCATCTAGTAATGTAAAATGGCAATATTGTAGAATTTAAATTTGTCTGGGGTGAAAAACATCCCACCTCACCAGTTAAGGGTTAATCATGCTTTTGTACCATTTATACTAATTGAAATTCAATTCTTTTTAATTTTAATGAGGAAATAGCGTAAAAAAAATATTAATCCATTTTAATTCCCCTTTCTACAACCAAAAATATCTTCTCCTTATAATCATAGCGTGAATTTTGAAATAAAACTCTCATTTGTTTGTAACTTATATTCAAACACTTTAATCAGTATGGACAGTATTATTAAAAATTAACTATAAATTATTTCGATCTCGGGTTACTTTAGTTGCATCGGCCGTGTTTTAATACACATGTACGAACCATTTCACAACTCTAGCTTTCAAACTGTGGATTTGTATAGAATTGCAGACAAACAGACAAAATTTTATTTTTATATATTAGATGGATACAGAACCGTGAATTATCTCTATTCTGACCAATGCGAACAGTTGAAATAAGAGTTATCTGTAAAAACGATTGGGTGACTGAAGAGTTTACTGCAAGTTTTTAACGGTACATTACATCAGCGAAATTTTTTTTTCTAAGCTTCAATTCTCTTTTGAATAGCAGGGATGTCATAAAAAATATGGGATCAATTTATGTACAAATTCTGTATGACATGATTAAAATGTATTATATACGCATTTTATTTATCTAAGAACCTGCGCAGTGTCATACTATTCAAGAAAATTTTGATTATCGCCTCGATAATCAATATTCATGACGTGTGATGTTGATTTTAAGAATCAATATATATTGTAGCTATTTATTATTTCCTACATTATATATTCACTTAGATTATTGTTTTAATAAATGATAATGTTTGCTATCTTTCATTTACAATGATAGCATACGATAACCACTTTTATCAGTACTTATGATCATTGTATTGACATTATCAGTACATGTAATCAAATCAATACCTATGCTATGTACTGATATAACAATAGTGGTTTGATACAATGATATTCACATTAAATATTGCACCATGTGCCAATACATACAATCAATGTGAAATTATTCTTTTGTATATCTGAATTATAAAGCATATTATTTAAATCAATTATTAATCGTCACGATTAGTAAAATGGTTGTTTTATAGCCTCGAACTGAAAGCGAGAATAGAGTCCATTAGTAAAAAATATTTCTGTTATTCATTTAAATATGACGTCATTATTTATCTATTTTCATTATTTACTTATATTCATGTCCCTTGCATTTTTAACGAATACATGGAATTATCTGTTTTATTTCAAATATGACGTCATATTTTTTCCAAGCGAATAACTTTATTAATAATATGATTCTTTTTCATTCTTTTCCCTTCTAATTATGACTCCATTTTTGGCAGAAAACCCGATATTCATCCTTCATGTATAATAAAAAATACCGCATTTTTTTCGTTTCAAATATGACGTCATACTTATTTTCTTTTGAATTCTTTTTATTTTAATTTTTAATTAATTGTAGAGGAAAAATTATTATTCCAGATTTAGAATTTCTTGGCAACGGGAAAGAAAAATGGTCAAATTTTATCGGGAAAATGTCAATTGATTCTGTATGAGAAAGTATGAAATTTTGAATTATTAAGGGAAATATTTGGATAAAATAAATAAAACATAGCCTATGTTCTTTTCCGTTTCATAATCCATCTATATGCAAAGATACAAAAGCATTTATTCATCCGTTTTGATGTTCACTTCATTCAAACATTCGGACACACATTGACATTCATAATATTATAAGGATGTAATTTTGAACATTTCTGTCTGATAGAGGGAACCTAACTGAACACATTTACAAAAGATAAGACTTTAATTCAAATGAATATTAGTCTTTAGAAGCTGAATTGCCATAATCTCCAGAATCAATTGTAAAATCATGGCCAGTTGCCCCACGTAACCTTATTTATGTGAAAGTGTAACAGAATATAAAGTTTGATTAAATTCCGTGCGTTAGTTTTAAGATATAGATACCGTGAAAATCGTGAAAAATGCAGCATAGGAGCTCCACCTGTTATATGATTTACACGAAAACCTAATCAGCACCAACTTACGTCAAGGTCCAATAGAATATGAAGTTTGATGAAATTCGAATTTTCGTGCATTAGTTCTTAAGGTATGAGTATCATTAAAATCGTGTAAATCCTGAAAAATACAGCATAACAACGCCACCTGTTGGGAGATTCACACCAAGACCTAATCATCAACAATTTATGTCAATGTTTAACTGAATATGAAGTTTGATGAAAATCCGTGCATTTGTTCTTGAGATAGAACAATTACGAAAATCGTGAAAAATGCAGAAATGGAGAAATTCCATAACTCAAGAAACACTCCGACCCCTACCCTTCCGGAGTTACAGAAATTCCTCTCTGGAGGAAAATGTCTGAAATCAAAACTGTCATAGTTACAGAAAATTTAGTTTGTTAAATTTCAAAATCAAGGGAGAGTAATGGTCCTCGACTTTCACCTGTTCCCAATACGTACGTGTGGTCAGATAAATATAGGGCTGCCACAGGTGACTATTTTTTAATTCTGACTGACACAACTTTCTCAAAACAGAAATCTTTAACACATACTTTGTCAAAATTTGCAAGAGAAATATACTTCAAAATTTATATTAGAATAATACTGGAGCGAACAGAATATAAAAATAGTCGCCTGTGGCAGCCGTGTAAACATGAAATTCGATTTATATTGAAATTTTCTCACAATGTTCAAACAAATTTAGACAATTCTTTACCAAGTTCCGAATTTTTTTTTTTTTTAACTGTCTTAAAATAGTTTCTTTGGAGGACCGAAGAATGAAAGCGGAGTTGTTTGGTCGAAAACATGACAGCGATTCACAACTTTAGATAGAGTATAGGTTAATTTAGACATAATAATTTAGATCAGTGGTTCCCAACCTTTTATTGACCACGCCCCACTAAAGCAATTGTAAAATCACTATGCACCCCCCCACCCCTCATCACTCCGTAAATGATTTCTTTTACACATAAAAGTGAACTACAGTGAAACCACCTTGAATTGTCACTCTAAACAACAACAACCTCCGAATACCGGCCACATGTTGATGGAACCAAACACGTTCCATAGCATTAACATTAGTATGAACCTCTGAAAAAGGAATTCTGAACAACGACCGCTCAAAAGTCACGAGAAAAATTTTTACAGCTCCTGGTACAACTTCATATTTATTTGCAAACCGAAATATTGAAGCAGATGAAACAAAATTTACTTGATATGGCAATAAACAGAAAATGAAGACATTAATAATGATGGGGAAATTTTAGATAGCATTCTAGAACGGCAGGCATAACAAACATGAAGGCCAGTGAGTTGGTATGTCTGGATCTTTACCCGCTGGACAAAGATTTGGTAATTGATGACACATTTGATTCCATACAGCAAATGGTGAAAGATAGGAGAGAAAAAGAGAAAAGTGATGAAGAAGAGGAAATGAAAGAGATTATAGATTCACCCAAAATTTCCAATGTTAACAGATATACCGAGGATTAGACGAACCTTCACGAAATCCAAAATTTTGCATGAAATCATAATGATGATGAGTTGTGATGATGATGTTAAACAACTCATATTGTTACTTCTTTGGAGAAAGCTATTTGCAGGGAAAAAACAAAGCAACTGCAAATCACTGATTTTTTAAATATATTAAAACAATGAGGATTAATTAAAATAGCTATGTATTTCTATTTAAAATTATGTAATTTTGATTTTTTTTTTAACGAAACCTCTGAATTACACCCACCTCTGAAGAGCGGTCGCTTTTCACCGGTCCCACGGGTAACCGTTATTCACAGGTTACACTGTACACAGGGTTCGTACGGGTGCTTGAATTTCCAGATTAAGAAATTCTTCGATACCAGTATTTTCTTATGGAAAATCTCTTTTGAAATAAGGTGAAATCTCTCCCGTTTAAACTAGATTTATTTTTCTATAAAAAAAAATCTGATATTTGGCCTTGAAAATAACGGTACCTGTACGAACCCTGGTATATTCATACGGAGGAAGCGTAATAGAGCCTTAACAATATCTATTCATTTCACATTTTTTAGCTTATAAAAGCGATGAAAATTTTGCCACGAGTGTATTTTTAACATAATTCTATAAATGCAATGAGTCTGTAAATCTTTGCCTTTGTGGCAAAAAGAGTTCTCTTGTACTATTCTAACTTACCTCAGTGTTAAAGAAAAGTGTTATACGGTCTGGACTTTTATCTTTACAAAATATCTTGAAGAGAAAATTACATTTTGCATTAAAGTTAATAACATCCACACATTTTATTTCATTTTTAGGGTTTCGTCTATTCGTCTCGCTCCTCTGTCTGTCTGTCTGTCCGTCACAGAGCCCGTTCTCAGAAACCATACATGTTGGAGACATGAAATTTTGGGTACTTATATCTGAACACCTCACATCGTACGACAAATCATAAAATTTTGAAAAAGTCGTGGATTTAACCCTTTGGGCTCCCACATGTGTATTTTAAACAATTCTTTCTAAGTGAGCCCCTAATTATGTTGGAGACATGAAATTTTGGGTACTTATAGCTGAACACCTCACATCATACGACAAATCATAAAATTTTGAAAAAGTCGTGGATTTAATCCTTTGGGCTCCCACGTGTGTATTTTAAACAATTCTTTCTAAGTGAGCCCCTAATTATGTTTGAGACATGAAATTTTGGGTACTTATAGATGAACACCTCACATCATACGACAAATGATAAAATTTTGAAAAAGTCGTACATTTAACACTTTGGGCTTCCGCATGTGTATTTTAAACAATTCTTTCTAAGTAATCTCCTAATTAGTTTAAAGAGGTGAAATTTTGCATACTTATTGCTGAATACCTCACAACAAACAACAAATGATAAAATTTTGAAAATGTCGTACGTTTAACCCTTTGGGATCCCACATGTGTATTTTAAACAATTCATTCTAAGTGAGACCCTATTCAGGTTGGAGGCGTGAAATTTTGCATACTTATAGCTCAACACCTCAAATCACACGTCAAATATTAAATTTTGAAAAAGTTTTATGTTTAACCCTTTCAACTCCAGCTTGTGTATTTTAAGCAATTTTTCTAACCTCCGCCCTTTTAACCCGGGGAGAAATTTTCCAACTTTACCCGACACACCTTTGACCATTGTTTCATATTATGCACCATAGCCTTACATATTTTAGTTCCATTTTTTTCCGACAGGTGCGCTTACTTATCTCGGGTGCTATGGGCCCAATCCCCTCGACTAATATATCTACGGATAGCATGTAAAACGGATTTTCGTTCGGATACAGGTTTGTTTAGAATCAAGTGCGCCCCCTGGTTGTGAAATGTGGAATAAACAGATTTTTCAAAAGGATAAAGTGTTTTGAAAGGAATATTAAACGAAACCCTCTGTGCGATCTGTGATCACACTTACCCACTTGTTGTAACTTATTAAGAGTTGGTAGAAGAGCTTCAGATGCTACATTTTCTTATAGATAACATAATACACAAGAAACGTTTCAAGATTGACAACTTTATCAATTTTAAGTTGCCAATATTTCGCATCCCAACAAATTTTCTCTGCCTTCCCTTTTCCAATATCGTTGTCTTCTATGTATTATCTGATTTTAAAACTTAAAATCTATATGTCATCATGTAAATTTATTTAATGTGTAATATACTTGCAGTATAGATATTTACTATCAACCCATTTATTTTTCTAATGCTAAATTAAGATTTATGAATTTTTTTAAGTTGGTAATGCCTCATTTAGATATTTCATATATTTTCCAGGTTAAATATGTACAAGACAGCTTTTACTTTTAGTATTTTAACATGTAAAGACTCTTTGTGTAACATAAGAGAAAGAAAAAAAAATACTCATTCAATAAAAAAAAATCGAAAAAGTTACAAAGATTGTAAAATACAGTAATCACCAGAAAACTTAAAGAGATTTTAATGTGATAAAATAATGTCAAAATTTATTAAAAAGTTACTCGTATAATTATTCTGGTGTTGATTCTATTTTAACTTTTTAAACTTTTGATTAAAAACATTTTTTAAATTCAGTAAAAAACTGATTTTTTAAATTTTACTTGTATTCCACTTTGTTTTAGTTTACAACAATCCTTTAAGAAAAAGATCAAAAGAAACTGTTAGTGAATGACCGAGTAATAAATTTGGAATTGGCCCCCTAAAAAATCATTTGACCCACGTTGGAAATCACTGATTTAGATATTTAATGAACTTTAAAGTAATAGTTGAGAAAGTATGTAAAATTTCGCAAAAGTATCTAATATGGAAACAAAAATGTTTATTTATCTCGGTATGAACAGTTGTTGGTTCATCATAAGCTAACCATTACTTTTAGTGAAAGTTACATTTAAAACTTGCGCAAAAAAAAAGAAAAAAAAAAGAAAAATGAGCTTTTTTATTAATCTATCAACTAAAACATCGAGGATATCTAACGCCATTTCTAGAGAAAAAAATTAAACTTCTGAGTATATGTTATAATACCGTCGTATTTGATCTTAACCCCTTGAGGGGCAAGCAATTGCGTTTGTGTAATGCTGAATTCCCACCGGAAATATTGAAAAATTTTATTTCTAAATAAGGAAAAGCAATTTTTCAATTATTTTCCCTCAAAGTTATAAAAGTAAAACTTTGTTAAAAGTTTCTGGTGCAAATCTTAATATAACTTAGGTGGGATATAATATATCCCACCGCCTCTCAAGGGGTTAAAGTCGAATTGTAGTTTTTATCTTGAAAATTGTCGGAATATAGCAGAATCTGGAAAAAAGAGTCGGATACAAAATTATAGAAATAGTAAGTGAGAGTTAAAAATATTTTTGCGTAGATCTTTGGCGCACTTTGCTAAAAAAAATCAGGCACCGAAATTTTTATTTAACCCCTTAACAGTGTGGTCCGAACTGGATTCGGGCAAGAACACTTTGCTTGCTTCGTTATTAAAAACATTTTGATACCACTCATTTGTAACTGTAAATTTATCTTTATTGATTGTCAGATATTTTTCTATTAAGTAAGGTAAATATTTTAGTATGGAAAAAGTGGTGCCCAGCCCCATTTTTAATTTTTTTGTAAGAAAACAAATGTCACTGTTAAGGGGTTAATTATTATTTTTAATCTATAGCAATTATTATAAAACCCCATTTTACTTTTATTTTGTACATGAAGCAGTTTTTTCTAAAAGTAAGCCAAATTT
Source organism: Maratus speciosus (assembly GCA_963932465.1). Lineage (NCBI taxonomy): Eukaryota > Metazoa > Arthropoda > Arachnida > Araneae > Salticidae > Maratus > Maratus speciosus. The sequence goes on from OZ010797.1 coordinate 445,611,354, forward strand.
AAGTCGCATTTTTTTTTCTTTTTTAATATCTTCTGCCACAAGACTTTTAACTATTTCCACACACTCAGAGGTTTTTCTGGTTTCATATTCTCTGCCTGTTTATTAGTCAGTTTATACAAACCCTTTTTTGACGTACAACCCCTCACCTTCCCCCTCCCCCCCTCCCCCCAACAAATTTGTGACGTCAGTGTTCGACGTTCTTTCTCCCCCCAAAAAAACTTGTTAGACTGTTCTAGTAGCATTCTTTTTTATATGTTATACTAAATGTATGGAAAGGAGTCTTTTTTTATGAGATAGGTTCGATCCTCGGTAGTATTTTCATCTGTCTTTCCGGAACTGATGGATTTTTTTTCTTTGTTTTAGGTGCGTTCGTAATTATATAAACACGTAACACCTATATTCCTCGTCTGGTCTGTCCGGATGTAACAGTGCAAAAACTACCTAACCGAATGACTTGAAATTTAATATCATATATATAACCGTTGCAGAATTTTGTCGAGTCATGTCAAATTTTATGAAAATCGAATCAAAACTTAAAAAGGTATTAATAAAAATGTTCTTCATTTTATTAAATCCTGCCATACGTAATTAATTCAATGATAGTACGTGATAGGTAATGATTCTAGGTTACCATAGTGATTACACCCTATTTAATATGGAGTCATATTATTTCCGTATTACTGAATTTAATATATAGAATCGTAATAAATTTTGCGCTTATGATTTGTGCATAAGAGTGCAACAACTATTGCACCAAGATCTGAATATTAATAAGACTACTTATAGAACGAACGCACCTCACTTGCCACGTTTGACGTACAATTTACGACTTGTTATGTTTCCCTTTCTTTTTAATTTTAAACTGTAAAAGTATTAAAAATATTTTATTCTTTTTTAATTTTTATGCATTTTTCTCCTAACCTTATGTAGTTTTAACTATAATTAAACATTTTTCTTTCAATGACTCCTTAATGCTCCTGTAAGTCAATTACTTTTCAATTGGGTGTTAAGTTGCACCGCAACTAGATTATCCATGAAGATACATGTATTGTTCCATTTTCAACTCAGCGGTTTTCTCAGCGATTTCCAACTCAGCGTTAAAAAATAATGAATTTTTATCTTACGAATTTTCCTTCTGAATTATCTTATTTAAATGACAATTGTAACAAATATATCTTATAATTAGAGATTATTCCGCTAGATGGCAACACTAGATGACAGTCCCTAATTCTGTGATTAGCAGCTGTCAAATAGATTTCTCCCATCATTCCCTGCGGTTAGTTTTCCGAGAGAGTTCTACGAGACGCACGATTCGGAGAGGTTGAGAAATACTTTAAGATTTCCTCGCCGAGTTTTTATAAGAGGCGGAGGAAGGGTAAAAAAGTATTTCCTCGAGAGATTTCTTCTGAAGTTATTAATTATGTAAATATGTCTTGTAGTACAGAGTTTCATTAAACATTTTTTCTACTAAATCTTAGAGTGGTAGTCATCTAATTCGAGTGATGAGTCCATGGTTAAATATTGTGGCGCCTACTTATGGAAAGTAAGGTAGCTAAACAATTAAGTTAAATGTTTATTTTTCATTTTCTTCCTACTTTTTAAACAAAGAAAGATGTTAATGTTTTGTTTGGTTTCTTAAATATATAACAATTTGTATAAAGATTTTTCATATCGGACAAATTCAAATGTTACCAAATGCACATTTACTCTATATATATGAAATCCTAATGAAACGACTTTATGAAATGATTTTATGAAATGGCTTTATGAAACGAATTTATGAAAAGGTTTTATGAAATGACTGATTTAAAGGTGTATTCGAAAAAATGTTTTTCAACCCTCAACAGCTCGAAATTTTCTGGGACATTTTCTGACTCATTTTTAAAAGTAAAAACATGAAACTTGCTGAGGTGATTTTTGAAGAGATGTATAAGAGGCCGTGTGATTTCCTTTTTCGCTCAATTCATTAGAATTTGATTTTTAAACAATTATTTTTTCAGTATGACCATTTTTTTTTCACCCCCAGATTTCCCGCTTCGGAAAATCGGTTCAAAACGCCCACTCACTTTGATAGCATTTTTTGCATTTATCAAAAAATCGACAAGCACGGCACATTGTGTAGTTTCTAAATAAGAGAATTTGCCAGTTTGATGCATTTCAGAGCAAAAATGAATTTAAAAATAAATCAAAAAATAAGCAGTTTGGTTCGGAATACACCCTTAAACGAATAAAACTAATTATTAAACGAACATATGTGAATTGCGGGATTTGTATAAAGCTGACGGTAGTGCAATTTTAGTATGTTGTTACAGTCACAAACAGCATATTTTTCTCGGAGAAAGTGTAAATAGCATTTATCGTTATTTTACAGGACTGCACAAATGGATTAGAATATAGGAAACGGACATCTATCAAATGCGGCATTGGTAAAATGATGAACTTAATAAAATTTTAGTATTCTGTTACACTCACCTACAGCTTATTTTTGTCAAAGGGGGTGTATATAGCATTTATAGTTATTTTACAGAGCCGCACAAAAGAATACGAATATGTGTTAAATGCGCGGTTTGCTGAACGCTGGCAGTAATGTATTTTAAACATGTCATTACAGTCAGAAAGGCAGATAGCTGATAGTAGACAGACGATTAGCCGGCACACACAAAATAGCCAAAAGAGGAGACAAATAGCCAACAGAAGGTAGAAGACAGATAGCAGATAACAGACAGGCAGATAGCAGACAGCCGACAGAGTGTAAGTAGGGGAAGAATGAGAGTTAGGCGTCAACAGGCGGATTGCGGATTGTGTGGATGTGGGTGGAATCCACCTTGTGGATGGAGGAGGAGGGTGGAATCCACCTGGCGATGGTAAGGGAGACTTATCCTATAGTAGGAGGGGTTAAATGTTGGAGGGGCTTAATTTTTGAGGGGGCTTAATTTTTGAGAGGGGCTTATTTTATTTTTTTCGAATCGACTTAGAGTAGAGATGGAAATATCATACTATAGCATAATTTAACATAACATAACTTTTCGAGAGGAAGTATGAAGACACTAAATTTTTCGATGGGCTTAATTTTTGAGGGGGCTTAATATTTTTTTTTTTAATTGATTTAGTATTAGAATGGAAATATCATACTATAACATAGTGAGTTAGGTGTTTTCGAAAGGGAGTTTGAGGGTTCTAAATATTTTAGTGGGGCTTAATTTTTGAGGGGGGGCTTAATTTTTTTTCGAATCGACTTAGAGTAGAAATGTAAATATCATACTATAACATAGAGATGTAGGTATTTTCGAAAAGGAGTTTGAGGAGCCTAAATTTTTTAGAGGGGCTTATTTTTTTAGGGGGGCTTAATTTTTAAGGGTGATTATTATTTTTATTTTTTTCTGAATTGTCTTAGAATTTGAATGAAGATAAAAATGTCTTATGTTTTCTGAAAAAAATTTTTGATGCTGCCATCTGTATGCGGTAGTGCGAATTTATTATTGAAAATAGTATTTTATTTTTGAAAAGTTTTGAGGAAGGTTTGAACCTGCAAAATAGTCTCTTGGCTCGATGATATGTTGAAGACTTAACTAATCGAGCCAAGAAACTATGTCTATATGTTTAGATTTTAGATGTTTCAAAACAAAAAATTGTATTCCCCCTTCTGTATGCGCAAAGAGAGGTTGGTTTCTTAAGATAACTCATTAATACCTATTTTAACTGCTCACTCTGCGAATTCTTTTAATGTGTATGATTTTTATTTTTAGTTTAACTGATTTTATCGATTTTGTGAATGAGAGTTTGATTATTTTACCAAGCTAAGGTTTCGAACCTGCGAACTCCGATTCAAATTTAATTTTTTGTAACCGATAAGCTATCCACTATCCAGACCGCGTCCTGACAATTACTGAATTACTTTTGAACACTATATATTTTTAAAAATACCTACCTCTTCCTCTTTCTTATACTAGGGAAGTAAATACAATTTATGTTTAAATTAAAGAAATAATTATTTTTTTTATATTTCTTTAATAAGCAAGTCCTTTTTTTAGATCGATTAGAAGGCTACCAAACGATTTGAATTAAACATTGTTTTTACCAGTATTAATCCTCTTACCTAATTTTAAAATTATACTTTTTCTTGTGAACCATATCATATTCATTTAATCGTCTGAAATACACTTCCTAAACCCTCTTATCAACGTTACTCACTATCTATCACAAACATCCGATAAGTCTAATCAGCTTTTTTCAACAGAAAATAGCTAATATGTAAATATTGATAACTATTGAAGAGATTATTTCACTTCTTTACAGATTTTAAATGAAACTTTGAAATATTTGTCAGATTTTCTATTTATCAATTATTATAAATTGAATCAACTCATAGTTTGTTATTGCAATAGATAATTATTTGATGATTCTACACTAGTTCTAATGAATTTTAAAACTACTGCTTCACTTCAACTCATTCTTTTATACAGTTTAATAAATTTAGTTTAAATTAATCCATTGGTTTGTCATATATTTCACTGAAATAATAAAATTAATGTGTAAAACCTTAGAATGACGAATTCAAAAACGTAACGTGATGAATCATATACTTTTTAAACATTACATAAAAACCTTTGGATTGATTCACTTCCTGTGAACTTCCTACACATACTTTTTAATGCCACGTGTTTTTCTGAAATTTTTGCACCAATCATATTACATGATTTGCACTATCGTAATAATTTTTTAACATGCGCCCCCTATGATTATATATAAAATTGAATGAAACGAGACTTTTTCATTAGTGTTTGCTATTTTTTGAGTGTGTGAAGACTTTTTTTCACTTAGGATAATATGGCTAGTTTTCAAGATGGACATTCTTCTATGTTAAGCGATGATGTATCACGTTTGAATAATCAATATTTTTCATCAAGATTAAATGATCAAGACATGGGATTAATAGTACAACCTAAAGTAGAACCCGTTTCAGATAATGAAGCGGAATTCTCCTCATCAGAACTGAAGAAACAGAAGCCACCTTTTTTGTGTACTGTTTGCACCAAATCTTTTTCAAGAAAAGGCACTTTAAAACAACATTTGATGATTCATTCAGAAGAAAGACCATTTATATGTGACATCTGCCAAAAAGCATTCTCTAGAAAGGTTATTTTGAATCGTCATAAACTATCCCATTTAAAGATTCCTTCCCAACATAAATGTGAATCGTGCGGTGAAGCGTTCTCAAGAAAGTATGACTTATTAAAACACATGAAGATCCACAAGTCCTCCAAAAAGGATAAATGTATACAGCATAGTGAAATATTCAATTCCAACTCCGATTTTTTATATCATTTGAAAACTTCACAGAGAGTTAGATGCAAAATTGATAATTCATCCTCTTTAAAAGATATGTTTTTTGAGAAGGTTAAGCATTTTAAAAGGCAAAATGCGTTAAACATATTTACTAAAACTGTAATCAACTCTAACGAGGAGAATGCTACAGACTTTAACACATTTTTTGATAGTATTCATTCGGACGTTTTAAACGAATTAATCTACCAGATTCAAGTTAAAAGATCGATGAAATCTAATGTTACCTTTATTTTTTGAAAATGGGTTCTGTAGTAAATATGTTAAAAAGATCTTCCGACAAAGTGGCTTCTTCTTCAAAGTATCAACGTTTAGAAGAACCTAATGATCCCACTTCCGCAAGTGAATTAAATATACCAAGATTGGAAATTCCTAATTTATTAAACACTGACTGTGGGACAATATCACGTGATTTATCCACTACTGATTACTCACCGAATGTGAAATCTGAAATCGATATGAATTTTTTTATCCCTAACTTTGGTGATGATACTACATCTTCCGAGAATTCATGCCAAGAGTCAATTTCTGTCGAGGACTATTTGAATATATTTTTCAAAGACATGAATTTTGAATCCGCTTTAACCTCGACCCCAGCTAGTAACATAATTTCCCAAGACGAATCCTTTCAAGAACGTACTATTGACCAAGAGGTTTCTGATTCCCAACCAAGCAACCTTTCTAAAGCAAGTGATGAATTACAAAGCACAACCCCACCTACGAATGTCATTCCACAGTCTAAAACTAGCAAATCCAATCATCCTATTGTATTTCGAGAAGAACTCAGTGACTGTATCTTTTTAATTTTAAAGTTGCATAATAGACAATTTCATATTCATATTCGAGAATTTAAACGCAGTGGGCTTACTAGTGAAGAAATTCTAACGAAAAATGGTATTATTATTATGGATGTTAACAGCTGGTTCGAATTTTGCAAGAAAATTTTTTCATTTAATTTGAGATATAAAAGTTCCTAATTTGTTTCTAATAACATGATATTAGTGCTAAATTTTAATAATTCTATCATGCGAATTAAAAATTTAAAGAATTATTCTCACATTGACTTAAACGAGTATCAGTTGCTGAAATTAAAAGAAAAAATACATGATTTGAATAAGGAACTTCTTCAGCATACATATGTAAACCATATACCAAGCTTAATTAGGCAGAAATGTATCATTGGTCATATATCTACAGAAAATGAACTCATGTTGCAGTCTAAACTTATAACATGTATTGAGAATAATGTATTAACTATACTAAACCGCATTTTTGAATGTGATGGATGTATTTTTAATCAGAAATCTCAAAGCCCTCATTCCTGTTGTATACTAAATAATCGACAAAAATTTGAAAAACTAGGAGAGATGTTATTAACACTTATAGATTTAGATTTTGTTATTTCCTCATTTTTAAACGGAGTGGATTGTGTTAGTGAAAACTTTTTATCAAACATTCATGTAGAAACAATTCAAAACGAATTGTTTAAAATAATAAAATAAAATGTATTGCTATCCTTTTTAATACGTGTGTGTTTATTTTTCTAAAGTGTATGTTTATTTTGTTATGTCCTTTAGAACTTTTAATAGAGTGTTAGACTTAAATTGGCATATGTATATAACTAAAGAAATCAACAATTCTTTAGCAATTAAAAAATTAACACAAGTTTAAAATATTAAACTAATAATCTTAATACTATAATTTCTACTTTCTAATATATATATATATATATATATATATATATATGAAACTTAATTATATAAAAAAGTTTTCAATAATAATAATAAGTTTAGAAAATTAAAAAGTTTAAAAAACAAAATTAAGAAACTCATTTAAAAAAATATTTGAAAAGTTAAAAAATAAAGTTTTCAAAATAAAAAAATCTTTATAAAAAAAAATAATAATAATTAAAAAAAAATTAAAAAGTTTACAAAAGTTAAAAAAAAATATATTAAAAATTTTACAAAAGTAAAAAAAAAACTTGAAAAAAAAACTCAAAAAAAAAAATTAAGTTATCAAAATTAAAAAAAAAAATTATAAAAACTTAATACATTAAGTTTTCAAAAGTGATTTTACCTATTCGTATATGTATACATGCATGTGACTTTCATTATATTTCAGTTTAATACTTCTTTTTATCCTATAAAAGTGTTAGATTAATATATACTTATAAAAATATTTGTAAGTGAAATTAAAAAAAAGTAACTTATAAAAAAAAAGTTTACAAAATTAAAAAAACAAAATCTTTCTAAATAAAAAGTTTTCAAAATTAAAAAAAAAAAAACTTTTTAAATAAAAAAATGTTTTTAAAATTTAAAAAAAAATTGTAAATAAAAAAAAAGTTTTCAAAATTAAAAAAAATACTTTGTAAATAAATTAAAAAAAATATTAAAAAGTTTATAAAAAAACTTTTTTTATAAAAAATATTTTCAAAATTAAAAAAAAAATGTAAGTAAAAAAAAAAAAGTTTTCAAAATTAAAAAAAAAAATAATTTGTAAATAAAAAAGAATATTAAAAAGTTTATAAAATTAAAAAGTTAAAAAAAACTTTGTAAAAAGTTTTCAAAATTAAGTTATCAAAATTAAAAAAAAAACTTAATAAATTATGTTATCAAAAGTCAGTTCACCTAACTGTATATGTATCTGACTTTCATAATTAAAAAAGTTATCAAAAAGTTGAATTAGATTGCAAATACAAGTATACAATCAATCATATATCAATCAGTCATAGCAATTAATCGATCAATCAATTAACCAATCAATGATATCAATCAATAAATCAAACCAATCAATCAATCATATTAATCAACCAAACAATAATATCAATCAGTCATATCGATCAATAAATCAAACCAATCAATCATATTAATCAACCAAACAATAATATCAATCAGTCATATCGATCAATAAATCAAACCAATCAATCATATTAATCAACCAAACAATAATATCAATTAATCATATCGATCAATAAATCATATTAATCATATCAAGCTATCATATCAATCAATCATATCAATCAATCATATCAATCAATCAACCAATCATTCATATCAGTCAATCATATCAATCAACCAATCATTCATATTAATCAATGATTCATATTAATCATATCAATCGATTAATCAAGATACTGAATACAAGTATTCATACAAATAAATCACATCAATTGCAGTTCAAGTATTACAAGTTAGTATAATAACATTATAAGAAAGTTTTGAATTAATACAATGATTAACTACCAACATTTTGTAACAGCACTTTTACAAAAGCAATGTATGAATAGATATTTTAGTTACAAAAAATATTTAAAATGCTTTTGAAAGTTAACAAAATTATTTTCCAAAAATGTTAAAAACATTACAAGCTGCTAAAACCTACACTTTAACAAGAGTGAGTTGTCCTATATTTCCTTTCTATTTGCATGTCCTATATTTCCTTTCTATTTGCATTTGAGTATATGTATACGGATTCCTCCTTTTAATTATGTTCTGTAGTATACACTTAAAAATATATATATATAAAACATTAAATTAAAATATTCTTTAGTTATTAAAATGTTTAAGAAATTAGCAATTTTTTTAATATTATTAGATAACAAAAATTATTTTGTAATTTATTAAAAGTGAATTTACCTATCTCTATATATGCGTTTAATAAGATAAATCTTCTTTATGTGAACATCCTACCCACATTTTATTCTATAGTTATACGCATCGAAACGAAAAAAAAATAAATAAACAATCTATTATTAAATTCTTCAATTTAAAATTTTAATACATACATACTTAAACATTTATATAAAAAATAATGAACTTACCATGTTTGAACTCAGAAAAGAGATGATGAGCTTATCACGTGGTAGATTGTGACGTAATCAATTAGATATCACGTGCCTTCCTCGTGCCTTTTGATTGTCTTATCTACAATCAGATTGTATTATCAATCACGTGATCTAACTGATATGAGTCTATACCAAGACACTAGCCATTTTTACTTCAGTCATCGAATATGTAGATCGTATATTTTTTTTAAAGTCTTTTATTTTGTGGAATCTTCAGCAACATGATATCAGATATTTGCAAATAAAATCCTATTAAAATCTTTCACCCAATTGTGAACAAAGATTAATTTTCATATTGTTTAAGTATAATCATTGATTATTTAACTGGATAATAATATTTTTAGAAGTAACTTAAATTTCTTATAAAAACGGAAGTATTTATTGCATCATTCATAGAATTCAAGTTTGAATATTATCCAAGTTTTTAAACTTTTATAATTTATACTATTATTTAGTATATACTAGTACTTAGTAAAAACTAGTATATATTCTAGTATAAAGAGTTTATAAAAGTTTAAAAAACTTGGATAATATTCAAACTTGAATTCTATGAATGATGCAATAAATACTTCCGTTTTTATAAGAAATTTAAGTTACTTCTAAAAATATTATTATCCAGTTAAATAATCAATGATTATACTTAAACAATATGAAAATTAATCTTTGTTCACAATTGGGTGAAAGATTTTAATAGGATTTTATTTGCAAATATCTGATATCATGTTGCTGAAGATTCCACAAAATAAAAGACTTTAAAAAATATATACGATCTACATATTCGATGACTGAAGTAAAAATGGCTAGTGTCTTGGTATAGACTCATATCAGTTAGATCACGTGATTGATAATACAATCTGATTGTAGATAAGACAATCAAAAGGCACGAGGAAGGCACGTGATATCTAATTGATTACGTCACAATCTACCTCGTGATAAGCTCATCATCTCTTTTCTGAGTTCAAACATGGTAAGTTCATTATTTTTTATATAAATGTTTAAGTATGTATGTATTAAAATTTTAAATTGAAGAATTTAATAATAGATTGTTTATTTATTTTTTTTTCGTTTCGATGCGTATAACTATAGAATAAAATGTGGGTAGGATGTTCACATAAAGAAGATTTATCTTATTAAACGCATATATAGAGATAGGTAAATTCACTTTTAATAAATTACAAAATAATTTTTGTTATCTAATAATATTAAAAAAATTGCTAATTTCTTAAACTTTTTAATAACTAAAGAATATTTTAATTTAATGTTTTATATATATATTTTTTTAAGTGTATACTACAGAACATAATTAAAAGGAGGAGTCCGTATACATATACTCAAATGCAAATAGAAAGGAAATATAGGACATGCAAATAGAAAGGAAATATAGGACAACTCACTCTTGTTAAAGTGTAGGTTTTAGCAGCTTGTAATGTTTTTAACATTTTTGGAAAATAATTTTGTTAACTTTCAAAAGCATTTTAAATATTTTTTGTAACTAAAATATCTATTCATACATTGCTTTTGTAAAAGTGCTGTTACAAAATGTTGGTAGTTAATCATTGTATTAATTCAAAACTTTCTTATAATGTTATTATACTAACTTGTAATACTTGAACTGCAATTGATGTGATTTATTTGTATGAATACTTGTATTCAGTATCTTGATTAATCGATTGATATGATTAATATGAATCATTGATTAATATGAATGATTGGTTGATTGATATGATTGACTGATATGAATGATTGGTTGATTGATTGATATGATAGCTTGATATGATTAATATGATTTATTGATCGATATGATTAATTGATATTATTGTTTGGTTGATTAATATGATTGATTGGTTTGATTTATTGATCGATATGACTGATTGATATTATTGTTTGGTTGATTAATATGATTGATTGGTTTGATTTATTGATCGATATGACTGATTGATATTATTGTTTGGTTGATTAATATGATTGATTGATTGGTTTGATTTATTGATTGATATCATTGATTGGTTAATTGATTGATCGATTAATTGCTATGACTGATTGATATATGATTGATTGTATACTTGTATTTGCAATCTAATTCAACTTTTTGATAACTTTTTTAATTATGAAAGTCAGATACATATACAGTTAGGTGAACTGGCTTTTGATAACATAATTTATTAAGTTTTTTTTTTATTTTGATAACTTAATTTTGAAAACTTTTTACAAAGTTTTTTTTAACTTTTTAATTTTATAAACTTTTTAATATTCTTTTTTATTTACAAATTATTTTTTTTTATTTTGAAAACTTTTTTTTTTACTTACATTTTTTTTTTAATTTTGAAAATATTTTTTATAAAAAAAGTTTTTTTATAAACTTTTTAATATTTTTTTTAATTTATTTACAAAGTATTTTTTTTTAATTTTGAAAACTTTTTTTTTTATTTACAATTTTTTTTTTAATTTTGAAAACATTTTTTTATTTAAAAAGTTTTTTTTTTTAATTTTGAAAACTTTTTATTTAGAAAGATTTTGTTTTTTTAATTTTGTAAACTTTTTTTTTATAAGTTACTTTTTTTTTAATTTAACTTACAAATATTTTTATAAGTATATATTAATCCTTTTATAGGATACTACTTTAATAGTACTTTTATAGGATAAAAAGAAGTATTAAACTGAAATATAATGAAAGTCACATGCATGTATACATATACGAATAGGTAAACTCACTTTTGAAAACTTAATGTATTAAGTTTTTATAATTTTTTTTTTTTAATTTTGATAACTTAATTTTTTTTTTGAGTTTTTTTTTTTCAAGTTTTTTTTTTTTACTTTTGTAAAATTTTTAATATATTTTTTTTTAACTTTTGTAAACTTTTTAATTTTTTTTTTAATTATTATTATTTTTTTTATAAAGATTTTTTTATTTTGAAAACTTTATTTTTTTAACTTTTCAAATATTTTTTTAAATGAGTTTCTTAATTTTGTTTTTTAAACTTTTTAATTTTCTAAACTTATTATTATTATTGAAAACTTTTTTATATAATTAAGTTTCATATATATATATATATATATATATATATATATATTAGAAAGTAGAAATTATAGTATTAAGATTATTAGTTTAATATTTTAAACTTGTGTTAATTTTTTAATTGCTAAAGAATTGTTGATTTCTTTAGTTATATACATATGCCAATTTAAGTCTAACACTCTATTAAAAGTTCTAAAGGACATAACAAAATAAACATACACTTTAGAAAAATAAACACACACGTATTAAAAAGGATAGCAATACATTTTATTTTATTATTTTAAACAATTCGTTTTGAATTGTTTCTACATGAATGTTTGATAAAAAGTTTTCACTAACACAATCCACTCCGTTTAAAAATGAGGAAATAACAAAATCTAAATCTATAAGTGTTAATAACATCTCTCCTAGTTTTTCAAATTTTTGTCGATTATTTAGTATACAACAGGAATGAGGGCTTTGAGATTTCTGATTAAAAATACATCCATCACATTCAAAAATGCGGTTTAGTATAGTTAATACATTATTCTCAATACATGTTATAAGTTTAGACTGCAACATGAGTTCATTTTCTGTAGATATATGACCAATGATACATTTCTGCCTAATTAAGCTTGGTATATGGTTTACATATGTATGCTGAAGAAGTTCCTTATTCAAATCATGTATTTTTTCTTTTAATTTCAGCAACTGATACTCGTTTAAGTCAATGTGAGAATAATTCTTTAAATTTTTAATTCGCATGATAGAATTATTAAAATTTAGCACTAATATCATGTTATTAGAAACAAATGAGGAACTTTTATATCTCAAATTAAATGAAAAAATTTTCTTGCAAAATTCGAACCAGCTGTTAACATCCATAATAATAATACCATTTTTCGTTAGAATTTCTTCACTAGTAAGCCCACTGCGTTTAAATTCTCGAATATGAATATGAAATTGTCTATTATGCAACTTTAAAATTAAAAAGATACAGTCACTGAGTTCTTCTCGAAATACAATAGGATGATTGGATTTGCTAGTTTTAGACTGTGGAATGACATTCGTAGGTGGGGTTGTGCTTTGTAATTCATCACTTGCTTTAGAAAGGTTGCTTGGTTGGGAATCAGAAACCTCTTGGTCAATAGTACGTTCTTGAAAGGATTCGTCTTGGGAAATTATGTTACTAGCTGGGGTCGAGGTTAAAGCGGATTCAAAATTCATGTCTTTGAAAAATATATTCAAATAGTCCTCGACAGAAATTGACTCTTGGCATGAATTCTCGGAAGATGTAGTATCATCACCAAAGTTAGGGATAAAAAAATTCATATCGATTTCAGATTTCACATTCGGTGAGTAATCAGTAGTGGATAAATCACGTGATATTGTCCCACAGTCAGTGTTTAATAAATTAGGAATTTCCAATCTTGGTATATTTAATTCACTTGCGGAAGTGGGATCATTAGGTTCTTCTAAACGTTGATACTTTGAAGAAGAAGCCACTTTGTCGGAAGATCTTTTTAACATATTTACTACAGAACCCATTTTCAAAAAATAAAGGTAACATTAGATTTCATCGATCTTTTAACTTGAATCTGGTAGATTAATTCGTTTAAAACGTCCGAATGAATACTATCAAAAAATGTGTTAAAGTCTGTAGCATTCTCCTCGTTAGAGTTGATTACAGTTTTAGTAAATATGTTTAACGCATTTTGCCTTTTAAAATGCTTAACCTTCTCAAAAAACATATCTTTTAAAGAGGATGAATTATCAATTTTGCATCTAACTCTCTGTGAAGTTTTCAAATGATATAAAAAATCGGAGTTGGAATTGAATATTTCACTATGCTGTATACATTTATCCTTTTTGGAGGACTTGTGGATCTTCATGTGTTTTAATAAGTCATACTTTCTTGAGAACGCTTCACCGCACGATTCACATTTATGTTGGGAAGGAATCTTTAAATGGGATAGTTTATGACGATTCAAAATAACCTTTCTAGAGAATGCTTTTTGGCAGATGTCACATATAAATGGTCTTTCTTCTGAATGAATCATCAAATGTTGTTTTAAAGTGCCTTTTCGTGAAAAAGATTTGGTGCAAACAGTACACAAAAAAGGTGGCTTCTGTTTCTTCAGTTCTGATGAGGAGAATTCCGCTTCATTATCTGAAACGAGTTCTACTTTAGGTTGTACTATTAATCCCATGTCTTGATCATTTAATCTTGATGAAAAATATTGATTATTCAAACGTGATACATCATCGCTTAACATAGAAGAATGTCCATCTTGAAAACTAGCCATATTATCCTAAGTGAAAAAAAGTCTTCACACACTCAAAAAATAGCAAACACTAATGAAAAAGTCTCGTTTCATTCAATTTTATATATAATCATAGGGGGCGCATGTTAAAAAATTATTACGATAGTGCAAATCATGTAATATGATTGGTGCAAAAATTTCAGAAAAACACGTGGCATTAAAAAGTATGTGTAGGAAGTTCACAGGAAGTGAATCAATCCAAAGGTTTTTATGTAATGTTTAAAAAGTATATGATTCATCACGTTACGTTTTTGAATTCGTCATTCTAAGGTTTTACACATTAATTTTATTATTTCAGTGAAATATATGACAAACCAATGGATTAATTTAAACTAAATTTATTAAACTGTATAAAAGAATGAGTTGAAGTGAAGCAGTAGTTTTAAAATTCATTAGAACTAGTGTAGAATCATCAAATAATTATCTATTGCAATAACAAACTATGAGTTGATTCAATTTATAATAATTGATAAATAGAAAATCTGACAAATATTTCAAAGTTTCATTTAAAATCTGTAAAGAAGTGAAATAATCTCTTCAATAGTTATCAATATTTACATATTAGCTATTTTCTGTTGAAAAAAGCTGATTAGACTTATCGGATGTTTGTGATAGATAGTGAGTAACGTTGATAAGAGGGTTTAGGAAGTGTATTTCAGACGATTAAATGAATATGATATGGTTCACAAGAAAAAGTATAATTTTAAAATTAGGTAAGAGGATTAATACTGGTAAAAACAATGTTTAATTCAAATCGTTTGGTAGCCTTCTAATCGATCTAAAAAAAAGGACTTGCTTATTAAAGAAATATAAAAAAAATAATTATTTCTTCAATTTAAACATAAATTGTATTTACTTCCCTAGTATAAGAAAGAGGAAGAGGTAGGTATTTTTAAAAATATATAGTGTTCAAAAGTAATTCAGTAATTGTCAGGACGCGGTCTAGATAGTGGATAGCTTATCGGTTGCAAAAAATTAAATTTGAATCGGAGTTCGCAGGTTCGAAACCTTAGCTTGGTAAAATAATCAAACTCTCATTCACAAAATCGATAAAATCAGTTAAACTAAAAATAAAAATCATACACATTAAAAGAATTCGCAGAGTGAGCAGTTAAAATAGGTATTAATGAGTTATCTTAAGAAACCAACCTCTCTTTGCGCATACAGAAGGGGGAATACAATTTTTTGTTTTGAAACATCTAAAATCTAAACATATAGACATAGTTTCTTGGCTCGATTAGTTAAGTCTTCAACATATCATCGAGCCAAGAGACTATTTTGCAGGTTCAAACCTTCCTCAAAACTTTTCAAAAATAAAATACTATTTTCAATAATAAATTCGCACTACCGCATACAGATGGCAGCATCAAAAAATTTTTTCAGAAAACATAAGACATTTTTATCTTCATTCAAATTCTAAGACAATTCAGAAAAAAAAAAATAATAATCACCCTTAAAAATTAAGCCCCCCTAAAAAAAAATAAGCCCCTCTAAAAAATTTAGGCTCCTCAAACTCCCTTTCGAAAATACCTACATCTCTATGTTATAGTATGATATTTACATTTCTACTCTAAGTCGATTCGAAAAAAAATTAAGCCCCCCTCAAAAATTAAGCCCCACTAAAATATTTAGACCCCTCAAACTCCCTTTCGAAAACACCTAACTCACTATGTTATAGTATGATATTTCCATTCTAATACTAAATCAATTCAAAAAAAAATATTAAGCCCCCTCAAAAATTAAGCCCATCGAAAAATTTAGTGTCTTCATACTTCCTCTCGAAAAGTTATGTTATGTTAAATTATGTTATAGTATGATATTTCCATCTCTACTCTAAGTCGATTCGAAAAAAATAAAATAAGCCCCTCTCAAAAATTAAGCCCCCTCAAAAATTAAGCCCCTCCAACATTTAACCCCTCCTACTATAGGATAAGTCTCCCTTACCACCGCCAGGTGGATTCCACCCTCCTCCTCCATCCACAAGGTGGATTCCACCCACATCCACACAATCCGCAATCCGCCTGCTGACGCCTAACTCTCCTTCTTCCCCTACTAGTGTAGACAGGCAAGAAATAGCAGACCAAAAATAAAGCAGAAATTTCTGCCTTATTCATGATAGAAATTCTTCATTAATAAGTTGTTTAAATAAGATGAAAATTTCTATTAAAATTTACTGGTGGAAGTTTGTCACGGCGGGAGACACATGCACTGGATAGTTGCAATGGATAGATACCGTAAACCAGGGTGACAAAGTGAAATACTTTGAGGCTTTCATGTGCCATTTCTTTTACTATTAAATGTATTTGGTTGAATGTTTAATACAACATAGACATATGTGTATGTACATAAATGTTCAGCTTTCAGTTGAACGGTTGGAAAAAATCTATTTTGCAAGCTTAGGATAGGGTTTTTTTCTGCGGCAACGATTTACACCGTTGTTCTCGGTGATAATGTGATAGATAGCGATCTACACGGGCCGGGCCTGGTCTCCACTCTTTTCGGGCCGGGCTCGGGCCTGGCCTATCTTATTTTTTCGGTACAGAGCCGGGACTGCTTTCATTCCTAGTCTTCACGATTCGAAATTTTCCTCCTAATTTTGACCCAGCCCGTATGAAAATCATTCTCTCGGCGTGGCCTGGTCTGTTCGAGGGTCGGTAAAATTAGGCCTGGCCCAAAGATTTTTGGAAAAAAATGCATACATTTTTAAATCGCCATTATTCTACAATTAAACATTAAAATTTATTCTTTTTATTAAAGAGTAGTAGATTTCATATGCTTATTAACCCTTAAATGCCTGATTTTTAAAAAATCATTGTAATAATGTTTTTCGGCTTTCATTTTTTAAATAAATCATGGGAAAAATACTTTAAAAAATCATATTTTGTTTTAAGTATGGTTTACGGCTAAAAAACAGTTTGTTACTAATCGGCAATACTGGTCTTTAATTGAAAAAATAATTTTACTTGATAAAATTCTATAATATTAAACACACAAGAATTTTAGGAACTATAATAAGAAATAAATTTTACTTGCTCACTGCAGAACAAAATAGGGTATTTCGCAAGCTTTCAAACAAAACAAAAAGAGCAAGTAGCAACAATTGAAAAGAAAAATCTATCTTTATTCTTAAACAGCGCCATCTACAAGTTGAAATTCGATTTAATAATATTTTCAGAATGTATTTTATTGGCAATATTAGGCATTATAGCTTCAATATTATTCTAATAGTATTTTAGAACCTAAATTGAGTATGTTGCCGAAAAGCAACACCCGCCATTTAAGGGTTAAATATAACTAAACTAGGGAGCTCTGCCCCCTGCAAGCTACGCTCACCAACCCCCGTTCAGACACCGTAGAATGTAAAAGCACGCTAATCTGATCGGGTTTTAAAAGATTAGAGAAGATTGAATTATAATGAAAAAAACTGTAGTGATCTTCATGTAAACGGGTTCCCATTCAATTCCCTTTGTTTGCGAAAATTTAAGGCCGAATCAGTTGCTGTTAAGACATCCAATGGTTATTTCCGTGTTTGATTAAAGAAGATCAGTTAAACATTTGAAAAGAAGTTAAAATAAAATGAATTAACAGAGTCTTTGCCTCCCGATATTTCTTAACAGCCTTATAAAACGATTGACATAATACAATTTACTACAATTTACTGCTTTAACACCTTCAAGGGCGGTGTTTCATTTTTGGACCACTTAATTTTAATTCTTAAATGCCACATTGGCACCAGAATATTGGAAGGAAAATTTTCCTTCTATTAAGTAAGTCAACAAAAGCATTTTCTTACTTCGAAATAAATTTGTTTGCAAATTCTGGTGCCATTCACTGATTTCAACATTTTGCGAATGCCCTTGCCTTATAATGGTACCTTGCCCCTGAAAAGGTTAAACGCATATTAATATATTTATTATTTTAAAGTTTCCTTTCTCTTTTAATATTCACTTGTAAATAGACAATTCTCAAGACGTAATTTTAATATTTTCCTGCTTTTAACACGTACTCATTTAATAGTAATTTTAAAGGGTTTTTTTCTGTTTTTAATAGTCAAGTGTAAATAAATTTTTAATCGTAAGGAAATATTATACTTTGCGCGGTTTTTAGAATTGAAAACAATCTCTATAATAAAAGCCTAAGTCATGTGACTATCATCAACAGTTCCAGACAGATCCCTTCATTTTCTATATTCCAGGTAGCCATTTTGGTACTATAATGTTAGCCAGCCACAGCTGATAAGTCGCCAAATAGTATTGTATCGCCACCATTTCACCTATATTATAATAGCCCAAGTCATGTAACTGCGCTGCCATAAACAATTACGGCCCTTCGCTTTTCTTACGAAAGGTTTCCATTTTGATTAAAGAATCAAAATTATTTTTTCGAATAAAACTACATAAAAGTTGCTAAGCTCGCAAAGAATTCTTGGTACTTTTATGTTAGCCGGGTGCAAATCTCGCCAATAGCTTTTTTTTTTAACTCGCCAGTTAGCATTCTTTTATTTTTTGAGTGGTAAATTAAAACGATACTACTTTGTCATCCCGTCGGCCAAAAATCTATCGCCAAACTATAAGATTAAATACCTATAATGGTTGATCGTAAATGTCACATTCACTTGACTTTAAGGAAGTTACACATGTTTACCGCCATCAAATGATTTTTATTTCGACGTTTTATTTGTATTTTTATTAATGTTATACTAATTTATTTGTTCTTTTGTTATTTAAAATAAGAATTATGTCAATTTGTATAATTTGGCGAGTGTTTGGCGAAATTAGTCGACGGGATAACTAAATAGTACCATTAAAGCGTTGCTTTGAAGTTGAAATTAAATGTCATGATTTGTTGCATTATTTAATATTTTTCTGGCGAAAACCTCGTTTTCGTATACCAGTTACATATGTATTTTTAAATTATTTTCTATTACTTTAAAATGAAATAACAATAAATAAAAAAAAAGTTTAATTAATAACTATAGAACTAAACAATTTATAACTTTTTTTTTTTAATAAAAAGAAAATAAAGGCAAATAAACATTTATTAATAAATAAGCAACAATAGCCGAGTTACCATATCAGGCAAAATAACACCATTTTGGCGCCAATTAGGTACCCTGGTGCGTATATGACATCTGCGCCTGATATTTTTCGTTTCGTTTCGTTTAAAAAAAAGAAAGAAATGAAAGCCATTAATTTTAAATGTTTCAGTTTTAAATGAAAGTTTTGTATTAAATAAAATGATAACAAAATTACAAAAAAAAAAAAAAAATTGGTCTTAGCATAGATTTAAGGGAGGCCAAACTGGTCGCCAAATTAGTTTAAAATAACAACCTTTTCTGAAATATGAAAAAAAAATCTCTGTTATGATTAAAATTCGAGTTGCCATCATTAGAAAAAAGTATTTAAAATTAGAAAAAAAATTAATATTTCGAAAACTAATCCGAATTTAAAAATTCTAATACCAGTTTTAAGATCTGCAGATCAATACGGATTTTTGGTGTTAATTTTATCGCAAAGTATTCCATATTTTAGGAGAAATCGCCGTGAAACATAATCAGTTGTTTAATCAGTCGTTTCAAAGAATCGTTTCATTTCAGCCGTTTCGTATATCCGTTTAATAAATTCGTTTCATTAATATTTTATATATATAGGGTAGATTAAAATACAGTAAAACGTTTGAAAAACAACCTGCCTATGACGGAATCCTGTTTTAAAGTGAAAAATATGTTGATCCATGCAAAATTAACATACTAATACGTAAGAAAAGAATATATAATACATTTACACTTACTAAGAAGGGAACTTGTCTATAACGCATTTTTTTTCTTTTCTATGCAATTCTGTCTTAGAAGATTTTACCGTATAGCATTTTTCAGATTTTTAACACTTTAATACATGGAATGTGGATTAACAGTATTAATGATAACTGAAATATTGATGTATTTTACATACAAGAAATAGAGATTCATTAAAGAAATAAATATCGCAGCCTGCGCCACTTCTATAAGAATGAAGATTATAAACATGAAAAAAAAAAAGTTAAGATAATTATTTTTGGTCAGAACTCCTCGTACGAGACGAATTTTTAACCAAATCGTCTTAAAAATCAATGTTTTGTAGAAATTCACTCGGGCCGGGCCAGGCTCGGGCCGAAATTTTAACTTTTTTCCGGACCGAACTTTTAAGTTTTTTACAGGGCCGGGCCAATATTATTTTTTCTACGGGGCAGGCCGAATTTTTTATCTATGAGTCGGGCCGGACCTAGAAATTTCGGCCCGTGCAGACCTCTAGTGCTAGGCCTGTTTTCTCCGTAAAACATATTAGAAACGCATCATGGCAACTGGTCTCACCCAACAGAATTCTATTCCACACTCGCTATATTTGACTGCACTATATTCGAATCTATACACTTTCTATTTTTTTAACTAATTTTTAAAAACATTACAGTAGGTAAAAATTAAAAAAAAAAATAAATATTTTTAATGCTTTATTACAAACTAGCAGACTTCGCCCGCTTCGCTGGTTGGTTTCTCTGAAAGAACCTTGAATCAAGAGAAATATATCTAGCAAAGATGAAATGTGTTTACCTATTTTTTAGTATGTTTGTCATCTTGAATTTCACGCTTCTACCTAAAATTGCTGCTGAAATATGCCAAATGTTCTAAAATTTTCGACCCGCCCTCTTTTAAACCCCTTAGAGTGGAGAATTTGTAAAATCGCTGAAACACGTTTTCTATTATTTTTTAGTAATTTATTTTCTGGAATTTCACGCTTTTACCTAAAACGGCTGCTGAGATATGGCCAAATGTTCTAAAAGTTTCAACACCCCCGTTTAAACCCCTTAAGGGTGAATTTCTGAAAACGCTGAAACACATGTTTAAATATTTTTTAGTAGATTTATTTTTTGGAATTTCACACTCTTACCTCAAACGGCTGATGAGATATGGCAAAAGTTCTAAAATTTTTGCCCCCATTTTAACCCCCTTTTTTTTGGGGGGGGGGGGGGGGATTTCAAAAATCGCTGAAATAAGTTCTTAATTATTTTTTTAGTAGATTTATTTTCTGGAATTTCACGCTTCTAGCTAAAAGGCTGCTGAGATATGGCCAAATGTTCGAAAAGTTTCGACCCCCCCCCGTTTAACCACCCCCTAAGGGGGAAAATTCTAAAATCGCTGAAACATGTGTTTAATTTTTTTTATTAGATTTACTTTCTGGAATTTCACGCTCCTAACTAAAACGGTTGCTGAGATATGGACACATGCTCTAAAATTTTCGACCCCACCCTTTAAACCCCTTTAGGGGGGAATTTTCAAAAATCCGTCCTTAGTGCTCTTTTCCCTCCAATTTTCATGCTTCTAGGTTCAGTAGTTTAGGCTGGGCCTTTTATATATGGAGATAAAGAGTAAAAACTATCTCGAACGATTTTTCCACCATAGGCCGTAATGTAATGCAATTATTTTGAGTGTCCCTGTAATCCCCCACTTCTACCCACCGCGATCAAACTGCCTTACTAAAAGCAGGAGACCAAGGGCTATCTAACCACTACAATCGCGTGTGGGTGGCAATAAGTGTTCATGGAGAAAAGTCTGTCTTTACTCACAGACAATTGACTTTTATACATGGGGCATTCTCACAATCTTTTGACTTTTGGGGGTAAAAATCTGGCGAAATTAAACTTGCTAAAATAACATTTTAATCAGATAGACGAATGCCTTAATGATTCAAAATAAAGGAAAAAATGGTCAGCAGCGAAAATTCTTTTATTTAACTGAGGTTTAAGTTAAACTTGCGAGTTTAACTTTCTTTACCATTTTATTTTCCTCTAAATTTTTACTTATAATGAATTTGCATAGTACTCACAGGACATTCATATAAGAAATAATACAAATGTAGTACTTTTAATACAGAATTTTTGTATAACATTGTCTTAAAGGGGGTGTTGAAGAAAGGACGGTAAGGTAAAAAAAAGGGGATGGTATAGGAAAAAAGGGACGAAATGGTAAAAAAAGGGACGATAAGGATGGAACGGTAAGGAAAATTACCACCTATTTTTAGGAAAATCATGTTAAGACTAAGTGATAGCCACGATGTTCACTGATGTGTTTCACGCGTATCTGTGTATGTGGATTTCTTTATACCCTCGAAACATGCCAACGGCTGGATAGATTTTAATGAATGAGGTCTCTATCGATTCGTCTTAACGGCCCGATAGTTATAGGCTAGGTTTTGTTTTTATAAATTCAAAATGGCGGCCGTGAAATACAAAATAGCGGTACAGACGACAAAAAAATTTACGCACCCTGTTGTGTGGCCTATCATTGGAAGGGTCTTTCAAAATGAAGACGATGTTTCATTGACTATTTTATAGTCAGAAGCTCCGTTAAAATATTATACAACCTGGAAGTTATGTATGTAGGATCTTTAGCTTTACTGCAACTCTAACAATCATAGACATCTATAGACCTCATCAAAACAGTATTTATAGATAGGAACTAACAATTAAACACAACTTAAAAGTCATCAATACAAGTAAATAAAAAAAAATAGGTAAGTAATATAAACAAGTAATATAAAAAAAATATTTTAAGTCAATTCCTACTTAGGTCAATAAGAGAATTTTTTTTCTCCCATTCTTCTTTCCTCATGAGCGGCGCTTAAAATTCCTTGATCAAGAAGAGGGCTCTCTCGATTTTAAAATGCCTTGATCAAGAAGAGGGCTCTCTCGGTTTTAAAATGCCTTGATCAAGAAGAGTGCTCTCTTGATTATTGAAAATTAATTGATTTAATTTAATTAATGAATTAATATTTGAAAAAAACCGGATTAACATCAAGTGTCATTCACTACAAGTTTAAAATAATTTATTTGAGCTTGATTGGATGGATAATAAGTATTTTATTAACGATTGAAAATTTGAACAAGATATTTATATAGCGAGAGTGTGAGCTAATAGTAGGAATTGAAAAAAAAAATAGTTTCAGATTTATGAGAAATAATTAATTACTTCGCTTTTTACGCAGTCGGGTTTTTTGATTTTTTAAATTTAATTGTTTATTAGAAACAGTTGTTAACATTGGATTAAATTATTATTATGTTTTTTTAATTTACCTCGAAAAGTGCAGGAATAAACCTTGGGGACGGCCAGACTACCAATAAAGCCACGATGCTTGAAATTGATATTTAAATGCTGATTTATATTCTGCTGTAAATTTTCTGTCAAAGAATTTTAGACATTCTTTTTCTAGCGTACTTCTGCATGAGAAAAAACTTGAAAAAAAATCTGTCGCTGTATCTGGAGTAATTTTCTGTATAATTTTAGAAGAGGGATGGTAAGGAATATAAAACCCAGGGACAGAATTCAAAAAGTAATATCAACCGTAAAAATGTGTGCAGGTTAATTTTTTGCTACATATTTATATAAAACAATTGTCCCAGTTTCGGAAAAAAATTACATCGAATTACTTTTATTGAAACAATTTTATACAGACAGCTCCAAACTTAAAAATCAGCATCAGGGACACGGGACGGTAGAGGAGTTTTCCTGGTATTTGGACCCCCAACATCGTCCAAAACTTATTTATCTCGTTAATATTGTTATGCAATCATGCAATGGTATGTTCCCCAGTATATGAAATTAAAAAAAAAAAAAAAAAAAAAAAGTGTATTAAATAAAAAATTATTATTCAGAGACATGAAAGTCAAAAGATTGTGAGAATGTCCCATATATATAGATTTGAAAACCGTAAATGTAACTTCATTTTTTAAATAAAACGTCCAAATGTGCCATAAACAAAAAAAAAAAAAAAAAAAAAAAAAAAAAAAAAAAAAAACAGTTGGTAAGGCAAATGTTTCTTTAAAAAATCAGTTTTAAGCATTGCATTCAACTCAGTTTAAAAGGAAAATAATTTCAAAAGAAAATATAAATTTCTTAAATATCACTAAACTTAAGGAATTTCCATTCGTAAATCTGCAGCATTTTGTTAATATAAAATTTGTACCCAAATACATTTTCACCAACTTTTAATTTATTGGCAAAATCAGCCTAATCGCACTTTTTAATAAGTGAGAACCATTAAGAATTGTAATCCCGCATCTTAACTAATTTGTTCCTGCATGCTGCGCGATTTTTCTTCTCAAAATTTACTTTAACATTCCGGCTGCTCGTGATTCACGAATATTTGGAATTTGACTGGACTCTATATATATGGCCATTGGACACTGTATAAAACCGTTGGTAATTCTGTAGTTAAATTTACGAAAGTATTTAGCTGTGCACCGTGAATACTGTATAATATTAGCACAAAATGTTATATTTTAATTCAATAAAATGTGCTTTTGAAATGTTTTTTCTTCTATTTTTTCTCCCAGACCTTTTCACCCAAATAATATATTAAAAGTCCTTCCGGCCAGTGCCGGGAGGAAGAGGTAGCTTTCATATTCCTTATTTTTAAAAAGCCAACTTATATTATTCAAACACACGAAGCTCAATTAAGTGGAAACCGAATGTAGGAGATTCAATACTAATTTTTATCAATACTAAATCATTATGAATGAGAATTTCCCGAAATTAGTCAGCTTTATCCAAGCTGCTTTTATTTAAAGTCACCTATATTTGGCTGCCAAATTCGGCGATTTCTTAAAGTTCCTGCCATTTTAAGACAACATGGTATAGATGAGGCTAACCAGTGAACTTGGTCGAGACCTTAGTAATTGCTGTGCACATGCTCACGCATATCGGAATCGGTTGATATATACGAGTGCTGTCGCAGGCAAAAAATCAGATTTTTCAAAATGTCACCCACTTTAGAAATTGAAACTGCTATATCTGAGCCATTTTTTAAGATAAAGACAAACAAAAAATGCTCCTGAATCTTTATATCAAGGTCAAATACTTAAGAAAGAAACCTTTTTCAATTTCTAATTTTTTTGCACCTCACTTTAAATATAATTTTTTTTTTTAATTTAATGGCCGCCATTTTGAAACAAGATGGCTGATGAAGCTGGCCAGCGAACTTGGTCGAGATATTGATGTATACTATCCACATGCCTTCTTCCATCGAAAAAGGCGAATAAGTGTGGTATCGCGTGACAAATACAAGATCGTTTCAAAGTGTTAGCCATGATAGAAATTCAAAGTGCTATAATTCAACCACTTTTTAAGATATAAACAAAAGAACAAATTTTCAGAAGCAAAAACTGCTCCAGAATCTTTGTATCAAGGCCAAACACATAAAAAATATCTTTTTCATTTTCCAATTTTTTAATACCTCATTTTAAATTTTAAATTACATTTTTTTAAATGGCAACCCTTTTGAAACAAGATGGCGAATGAAGCTGGCCAACGAACTCGGTCGAGACATTGGTATGTATTATGTACAGACCAAGTTACATTCAAATCGGTTCATAAATACGCCTGTTATCGCGTGACAAAAATCAGGTCGTTTTAAAATGTCAACCACAATAGAAATTCAAAATGTTATAACTCAACCATTTTTGTAGATATCGACGAAACAAAAACTGTTCCGGAATCTTTGTATTAAGGTCAAACACATACAAAAATAAAATCTTTTTTCATTTTCCAATTTTTTGGTATCTCATTTTAAATTTATTTTTTTTTAATTTTTTTAAATGGCCACCATTTTGAAACAAGATGGCGAATGAAGCTGGTCAACGAACTCGGTTGAGTTATTTGTATGTACTATGTACACACCAAGGTACATCCAAATCGGTTTATAAATACGTCTGTTATCACGTGTCAAAAATCAGGACGTTTCAAAATGTCAGCCACGCTAGAAATTCAAAATGCTATAACTCAGCCATTTTTTAAGATATAGACGAAACAAAAACTGCTCCCGAATCTTTATATCAAGGTCAAACACATAAAAAAAAAATATTTTTTCAATTTTCAATTTTTTGCTACCACATTTCAAATTTAAATTTTTCTTAAAATTTTAAATGGCCGCCATTTTTAAACAAGATGGCGGATGAAGCTGGCCAACGAACTCGTTCGAGACATTGGTCTGTACTATGTATAAACGAAGTTACATCCAAATCGGTTCATAAATACGCCTTTTATCGCGTGACAAATTTCAGGACGTTTTAAAATGTCAGCTTCGCTAGAAATTCAAAATGCTATAACTTAGCCATTTTTTAAGATATAGACGAAACAAAAACTGCTACGGAGTCTTTGTATAAAGGTCAAATACATAAGTAAAAAATATTTTTCCATTTTCAATTTTTTGGTACCACATTTCAAATTTTAAATTTTTTTAAAAAATTTAAATGGCCGCCATTTTGAAACAAAATGGCGGATGAAGCTGGCCAACGAACTCGGTCGAGACATTGGTATGTACTATGTACACACCGAATTACATCCAAATCGGTTCATAAATACGAGAGTTACAGTGTGACATAGGTCAGATATATATATATATATATATATATATTGATATATATATATATATATATATATATATATATATATATCAATTTTGAACGGAGGGTGGTTTCGGGGTCAGGGGGTCATGATCGATGAAAATATACCAAAATTTTTTGAAATCGCTTTCCTCCGAACGGCTGCAATAGGTAGCTTTTTGTAAAGAAAGCTACCTAAAAATCAGAATGTGCATGCTACATGAAAGCGCAGTCTACAACAACGCGGCATAAAACAAACAGTACATTTTTAAGTAATTTAATTTTGCTTAAATTGGCAACATTCAAATTTTAGAAATTAAACTTTAAAATAATTTTAATATTTTAATTAAAGTTAATAATTAAGATATATTAATGATTTTTCTTAGATTAATATAAAGTTAGAAGAAAACTTGTGAGTATTTTATGTTACATCAATTTTTAGAAGTTTTTAATGGTACTTAATGGTTTTTAATCTGTAAATTTGAATTTTTAGAAATTCTGGATACGATTCATGTTAGTCAACTATGGTTAACTATGATTAATGTAATTTTGCGTCAAAATATCAATTAATTGATAGTTAACTTAGCTAAATAAAAAAAACCTACAAAAATATAATATTTGTCAGATATTTCTGTAAGTACTTATCATTTTTTCGGTACTTCACTTCAAGGCAATTCGTCATTATTACGAAAAGTATAAAGATAGGAATGGTAATCCTAATGATATAAGTACAGTGATACTTCTGTGCTTTCCTGTCGACTACTTTCTATTAAGAACTAGAAAGAAAAATCATGCACCAAGCATAGACTAAGAAACAATTTCGAATACTTCCAGAATACTTTACAACTTAATTAGATTTGCATGAGTATATTATTACAATCGTATTTAAATTACAATTTTTTTTTTTTTTTTTTGGTACTTGTTAGTTATACCGTCGACCAAATTACTGTCGCCAAATTGTAAGATTAAATGCCAATAATAGTTGATCGTAAATGTCACATTCACTTGACAACACGTGTTTACGTCATCAAATGATTTTTATTTCGACGTTTTATTTGTATTTTTATTAAAGTTATACTAATTTATTTGTTTTTTCGTTATCTAAAATAAAAATAATGTCAATTTGTATAATTTGGTAAGTGGTTTGGCGATTTATATAATTTGGCGAAATTGGTCGACGAGATAACTAACAAGTACCTTTTTTTTTTTTTTTTTTTTGGCTTGCAAGCAAAGAATTGATTATCCCGTCGACCAATTT
This sequence comes from Maratus speciosus, assembly GCA_963932465.1. Lineage (NCBI taxonomy): Eukaryota > Metazoa > Arthropoda > Arachnida > Araneae > Salticidae > Maratus > Maratus speciosus. Next base: position 445,639,529 of record OZ010797.1, read on the forward strand.
CGCCACTTTATATAAATCGCCAAATTATACAAATTGACACAATTTTATTTTAAATAATGAAAGAACAAATACATTAGTAAAACATTAATAAAAATACAAATAAAATGTCGATATAAAACATCACTTGGTGACGTAACAAACATATGTAATGTGTTTAATGTCAAGTAAATGCGATCAGACATTATTGGCACTTAATCTTATAGTTTGGCAATAGTTTATTGGTCGACGGGATAGGTAATCAAGTAGTACCTCAAAGACTAGCACCCTTATGATCTACCTTTGATGATAAAAAAACAGTAGTGTTTCCATTTTATAGCGGCTTTGGCCTAACATTTTAGATACGTTTCCATTAGACAGATACCATTTCGCGCCAAGTGCAGTTAGTGTCCGTTCGGTACTACTTTGTTATCCCGTCGACCAATTTCGCCAAATTATATAAATTGACAAACCACTCGCCAAATTATACAAATTGACATAATTTTTATTTTAAATAACAAAAAAACAAATAAATTAGTATAACATTAATAAAAATAAAAAAAAAAACGTCGAAATAAAAATCACTTGATGACGTAAACACGTGTAACTTGCTTAAAGTCAAGTGAATGTGACATTTAGGATCAACCATTATTGGAATTTAATCTTATAGTTTAGCGATAGATTTTTGGTCGACGGGATAACTTAGTACTGTCTGTCCATTCATTTATGAGGTTAGCACTAATTAGGTTCCTCTTTGGTACGTTTCCGCCATAGGGGATTCTGAACTTTTTGTAAAAGCTTGCCACAGTTTGGGCTTCAGAAAGTGAGATTTGTTGCCAACTGATATAAACAGCTATGAAAACAAACCTGAGTAAGTTTATACTTATTTATATGCATTTATGTATATAAAAACATTTTGCTTATCATAAAAAATTCCTACATTCAGGTACTCAGACAACTCTATCTTTATTAAGATAATTTTATTGGATACCATCCGATGAAAGTCAAGTTAGGAAAATTATAAATGGGTGTGTGACTTGTCTTCGAAAAAAACATCAAACTCTTCAACAATTGATGGGTGTTTTGCCCCGTGATAGAATTATACCAACTAGACCGTTTGAGAAAACAGGCGTAGATCTAGCAGATCCTATTATAACAAAACCTAACTTAAAAAGATCAGAGATAACCCTAAAATCGTACATTGCTATATTTGTTTGTTTTTCTACCAAAGCCGTTCCTCTAGAAGTTGTTTCAGACTTGACCACAGAAGTATTTTTAGCCTGTTTGAGAAGATTTGTTGCTCGGCCATCTAAACCCTGTGTCATATGCAGTGGTAATGCCACAAATTTTAACGGTACTTGTGCTCTTTTGAAATCCTTCTGTCAAATTTGTGCTTCGGAAGAAATTCAGCGATTTAGTGCTGAAGAACGAGTACAATGGAATTTCATACGCCCTGCATCTCCACATTTTGGAGGAGTGTGGGAATCAAATGTAAAAGCCATGAAGCGAATCCTCTTAAAGATAACTAAATCCTCCATCTTAAATTTTGAAGAACTAACAACACTTGTGACGCAAATTGGGGCAGTTATGAATTCACGTCCGTTGACCCCCTTATCAGCAGATGTTAATGATCTACAACCACTGGCATAGGCGTAGCGTGACCAGAATTTTTTTTTTTTTGCGGGGGAGGGGGCACCAAGGCCGTGATAACTGCGCTCTTAACGAATTTTCAATTTTGCGCACCCCCCCCCCCCAAAAAAAAAAAAAAAATCTTTCTCTTTGTAATGGGTATAATAAAATTGATAAAGTGCAGAAACATAAATAAATTATATAATATTTATAATATGAATAAATATTTTGTGTTTATTTTGGAACTTTAAAATGTTTAATTTTAATTTAGAAATTCAGAAAAACTAAATAACACAAGAGAAAATTGCACTTATTTGTTAGAGAGTTCATGATGTTTTGCGACAGGAAAAAAAATGATCAAGAAAGAAGGAAGAAATTCCCCTGAAAATTGATCGGCGGACAAAAAACTGAATAAATAAACAAATAAAACCGTGGTTCGCAGCATAAATTTTGCGCCCGGGGCGACCGCTCCTTTAGCCCCCTCTTTGCACGGCCCTGGGGGGAACACTAGAGGTCTGCATGGGCCAAAGTTTCCAGGCCGGCGTGAAAATTAAAAGTTCCACCCGAGCCCGGCCCGTTTATATTTTCACAGTTCATGACCAGGCCTGGTTCGTAAAAAAATCAGTGAAAACAAGCTCGGCCCATAAAAAAAATCAATTAAATCAGGCCTGGTCCAGCCCGACTCAATTTCTCAAAAATTTCGATTTTTCTTAACATGCAATTGCAGGGCTGCCACTTGCTACTAAAATGCTATACCTAGCGACTATTTTCAGCATACGGCGGCTATGGCGAGTATTGTAGGCCGAAAACTGTTAAAAAGGACTATTTCAAGAAAGCAGTAGGCGACTTTTTTCGGATTCAGCGACTATTTTTACTGAAAATATTCGGTCTTTTTCTTCAAAGCGCCTGTAAAGTCATCTTCTGAAACGCACTTTTTCAACGGTTGTTTGAGGAGATTCGCGATTTTTTCCACGTCAAATTCCAAAATTCGGGATTTCCCCCCCCCCCCCCCACTAAACCATTGACGAAAATAACTATTTATTTCTGAGATCTTTTTATAATATCGTTGAAGGAGATTTGCGATTTTTTTCCGCGATCCTTTGCCAAATTTTGCAGATTTTTCTACTACAGATTGACCAAATTGATTTTTTTTCCTCCACCACTTGTCCAAATTCGCGATGTATATTTTCTGCGACCGATTGATGGTGGTTACTATTTGTTTCAGAGATCTTTTGACGAAATTACGGATTCTTTTCCAGATCGTTTGTCAAAATTCGGGATTTTCTTTTCATGACCAATTTATAAAATTCGTGATTTTTTGTGCTATCATTTGGTTAAATTCCCATTTTTTTTTTTTTTTTTTTTTACCAAATTTGTGTTTTTTTTTTTTTTGCCCGCGACCATTTGACGAAATTTGCGATTTTTTTCTTGTGATCGTTACACGAAATTCGTAATTTTTTGTCATTCTTTAGACGAAATTTTGAGTTGATTTTTCCGCGACCAAATGACGAAAATCGCCATTTGTTTCCGCGACCTTAGGTAAAATTCAAGATATTTTTACAGTTGTTTGAGGAGATTCGCGATTTTTCTCCGCGACGAATTGCAAAATTCGCGATTTTTCCCTAATCGATTGACGAAAATAGATATTTCTTTTCGCCATCTTTTGCTTTGTTTCAGATATCATTTGACGAAATTCGCGATTCTTTCCCACGATAGTTTATAGAAATTCGTGATTTTCTTTTCAAAACCAACTTACGAAATTCTTGATTTTTTGTGCAATCATTTGTTTAAATTCTCGATTATTTACGCGATTATTTGTTCAAATTCGTGTCTTTTCAGGGATGATTCTGTTCTGAATTTTCCGAAAATTTAAGGCATCCGGTTCCGAAAATTTTAAAAATTCGGGAAAATAAAATATCGCGAATTTCGGCAAATGGTTGTCGAAAAAATCAATTTCGACAATCGTTCACAGAAAAAAATCGCCAATTTCTTTAAAAGATCGCAGAAAAAATGAATTTTGCCAAAGAATCGCGAATTTCTTCAAGGGATCGCGAAAAAACGCGAATTTCTTCGAGGGATCGCAAAAAAAGCAAACTTCGTCTAGGGATCGTGTGGAAAACAAAAATGTCACAAAGGGATCGCAAATTTTATCAAAGGATCGCGGGAAATGCGAATATAGTCAAAGGATTGCGGGAAAAAAACGCATAATTGGCGCCGGGAGGCGAATTCCACCCCTTTCCCTCCCTCTGCTGTAACTTTTTAGAAAATTTGCTGTGAATTTCAGATTTTTTTTTTAAACCCAGAATTACACCTGCCGTCTTTTTGTCCGCGACCATTTGGCGAAATTTGCAATTTTTTTCTCTTCATCGTTTGACGAAATTCGTAATATTTTGTATATTCTCTTGACGAAATTTGTCAGTGACCGAAGGACGAAAATCGCCATTTGTTTCCACAACCTTTGATAAAATTCAAGATATTTTTCCACGGGCCTTTAAGGAGATTCGCGATTTTTTTCCCCGACGAATTACCAAAATTCGCATTTTTTTTCCGCCAATTGTTTCGTGGAATTCACGATTTTCTTTACACGATCCTTTGCCAAATTTCACGAATTTTTGTACGACCGGTTGATGAAAATGATATTCGGTATTTGTTTCAGGGATTTTTGACGAAATTCGCGATTCTTTTAAACGATCTTTTCTTTTGTCGGACTGAGGAAGTTCTTGATTTTTTTCTCGATTTTTTGCGCGACTATTTGACCAAATTCGCGGGTGTAATTTTTTTTCTGTTCGCGACAGTTTGACAAAATTTTCGTCTTTCTTTCCGTAATCTTTAGGCGAAATTTACAAGTTATTTTTTCGCGACTGATGGAAAACTTCTTTTTTTCTAAGGCCAATAGTTCATATAGGCGATTTTTTTTTTTTTTTTTTCGTTACCGAATGGCAAAATTCGCGACTGTTTGATGAATTGATTTTGTGGATTTCTCGAAGAAAAAAAATCGTGGCTTTCACGAAAAAAAAAAAAATCACATACGAATCATATGCCTGTTCAAGAAATAAATTTGGAAGATTCCATCCAAACAAATATTATTAGTATGCGGGATTTTCCTTTTTTGTGTGGGATTTGCGCTATCCCACAATGTGGCGATAATTAATGTGTTGTGATCGTAAAAGGGTTAAAGTACACGTTATGAAGTTCTTTTAATAAATTACTATTGATCGTTAAAGAAATAATAAAAAAAAACTGGAAACGTCTTACTTGAAATGTAGACAATGAAGAGGTAATTTGATGAAAACAAATAATATTCTTTATTCCATACGTTAGTTGAATAGAAGGTTATGAAATTCTTGCTTCTGGTCACCATTTTAAATAAAAGGACTGAATCTTTTAAGAGAAAAATAACGGCCAACATGGAATCAATCCATGGGATTCCTTTTAATGAGAGCAGCACAACTTTAAAGGATTAAACTTTGAGAAAGAACATATCCACATAACAAAAATATGACCCATAGTACGGCAAACTTTTTCGGTCAAAAAGAGCGGCACGGCATTCGAACGGCCGGCCAGCGGGCTGGCGCTCCGCTAAAACTACGTTAAAAGACTACATCTTTTGCAGACAACATCAAACCAAATTCTGAATTTAAAATTAACGAGTTTTAGTATTTAAATGATGAATACGGGGTTGACAAAGTAATTAAAAGGCAGATTTTAAATTGATTAGCTAAATTAACATTTACGGGAAATTAATGAAAATCGAATTACAAGCTGCAGAATTCAAAATGTTTCACTGACTGGAAAACGAAACCAAACGATTCTCCCGTCAGCAATCGGCGTCAAAAGAGGGCGGCGCATAATTTGAATGACGTCATCATAATGCAAGCTGTCTCCATCGATACGAGAGCTCCAGAAATGTGCTCCTAAAATAGCGGAGTGCGCGTGCGCAAGCTGCCGATCCGCTCCCAACGCAGATATGAATATCGGCGGTGAAAAATGAACTTTCATTACGGTGAGAGATAAAAGCGTCAACATCGCGGCGTAAAGATTGAATTTAAATAGACATCGATGCAAAAAAATAGCTGAAAGGAAATAAAAATAAACCAAATTTAAATACTGTGAGAAGTATTCTCACATTACCTTCCTTCACCGAGAAAATTTTGTAAGACCAGGAGATGTAAAAGGCAAAATTGATCAAAAACCTTTTACAGAAAATGGGATGACAAAATTTTGAACTGCCAAAGCAAAAAAAATCATTAAAGTCGAACAATAAAATTTAAAGTTAAGGTGATGGGAAAAAAAAAATTGGTGATTTAACAGTTGAAAAAAAAATTGGTGCTGGAAAAAAAAATTGGTGATTTAACAGCTGAAAAAAAAATTGGTGACCAAAAGTAAGAGAGAGAAAAAGAATATACATTGCATAAAGTACATTCATAATCCAATAAGTATACAATACATCAAGTATACAATAAAAATGCCAACAATACAGTAACATTGGCAATACCTTCTATTTGATCTCATAAAATTATCATGATAAAAGTATTAACATATTTTAAGTTAACAAACAAAATTGAGATCATTGACTAGTCAAAACAAATTTTGCTATATTGGTACCAAATAAAAACAGAATTAACTTCTGATAAAAGTTGCAAATACAAAAGCAACAAAAAAGTCAGGAAACATTTTGTAGTTTGACTTTTAAAACATGCCTAGGACTTTTTAATTTTAGAATTATATCTAAAAAATAAAGAGTTTTCTTTATTACTCTTAACATGAAAGGAAATGAAATGGCCATATATAAATAAACTTTCATAAAACTTAATGATATCATTTTAGTGTATCAAACTTTATAATTTCATTCAAAATAAAACAGACAACCAATTGTATGTGATACCAATTGTGTAACTGAGTCGTGCACTACTCAATCACCCAAACAAGGTATCCCATAAAAACAAGTTGCTATTTCAATCAAAAGACATGTCATAATTAAGTGTCATAAATCCCATCTTAGACACAATTTCTTTGAACTTTATACTTTACTCTAAATAAAAATTTCAATATATTAGTCATAAGAATTCTTAATATGTATGTATGAGACTCAAAAGATTAGATAAATATACATATACCATGGTTTTTCTTTAAAATGTGAGAGACTGGTGATCACCAAAAAAAAAAATTTAAGTACTTCCATATAGAATGAAAGAAAAAAATGACAAAATCAGGAGTTTATAAAACTAAAATACCATGTACTAGGAATATAATTTTTAAATAATCATTTAAAATATAATATAGAAATAAAATTATTACAATTCAATGTTAAGCTCACAATGATGATAATGACGAAGGAAATCATCAGCAACACTGTAAACAAACAAAAAAAATAGATATATATATGTAAATATCAAAGTCCACAACCATGTCGATGACCATCATGCCCTAGCCACCAGCATATCTATGAACAAAAATAAACACATATAAGAACTCCTACGTAAAATTTTAGGTGGCTTGGATCTCCTAACAAGGCTCCTAACATCTTAGGTAAAAGAAAATTTTAAATATAATAACACTGTGTAACTGCAGGTGGTAGAGGCAATGTTTTTGGATTCAAAACAATGTTTATTGAGTCCAGAGCCATATGGAATAAGGCTATTAAAGATATACTGATGTCACTGAATGTTTAGTAACACAACATGAGGTAGTACACTGGTATAGTGCTGTCGAAAAAAACTGGAACATTCACATAATAATCATCAAAATAGATGATCTTTGCATGATGACATTAGAACATTTTAACATGACGAGACACTTTGTAGAAAGTGGGAATGCATTGCATTCTCTTTGAAGCGCTTAACTGACGACATCGTACTCATTACTGCAGAGCAATCATACTTCTGCGACACATACATGAATCACTTTTGCAGAGATTAACAAGGACGAGAAGTCGGTGGTGCACTTAATAATAAAATGTAGTATGATAGGACATAATCGGTATTTGAGGTCAAGAAGCACTTTTTTTTTTGTAAAAAAAATTTCACTAGATGATTTATAGAAAAAAATTCTATATATATATAAATGCGCTGGTAAAAATTTCCATCTAGAGTTGTGCTTTTCTGTAATCTTCTTGTATTATTTGTAGGTATGAAGAGAAGACATTAATAAATTTCACTTTCTTCATAAAACATTGAAAACTTCAAAATGAAGATCATTTTTACTATTTAATTCTTCATAAAACAAAAAAATCTTCAAAATGAACGAATCTTTTTTTTTTATACTAAAGTAATGAGGCAAATGGCAAAATAAAAACTTAGAGGCTTTGGGTATGAAATAAAATTAAAGTAAAAGGCACTATGCACATAAGAAATAAATAAATATGGGGAACTTTTCAAAATAACTTGATCTTGCATAAACACTGTAACAAATATTCACAAACTTCTTATATTAATTGAGAATTTACACTTGATTATCAATGAGCAAAAATTTTGCAATGTGAGGATGAATTACTACACACAAGCAAAAATTAACTCTGAATAATTTTTAATTGCACCTGCTAGAATATTTGGAGAAAATGCAGCATAAAATTATGTTATTGAAGGTAAAATGCATCTGTAATTTTCAGGTAACTTCCTTGTTTTGAGAAGACTTAGAATAATGATATGGTGTGAGTAACTGAGTTCTAGCAGCAGACAAGTCAACAATTTCACTTGATGAGGATATTTACTCTCAGATGAGAAACGTTAACTGACACACTATCATAATCAGTAATGAAAGTTATTTATTTATTTTTTGAAGAGAACTAAATAACACTATTTGTAGCTTCACAAACTGAAGAACACTACTGAAGTGGTTTCATAAATGGATATTTGCCTATAAATGAACAACATCTTCACCAGTTATCTTATGGCTGAATACGAAGCACACACAACAAAATTAAACTATTATAGATGTAGGAAACTTTTGAAGAAGTAGGTAGGTAATTTTATAATTTTTAGCTTCCATGATAACATGTGCAACAACAAAGAAGAGACCAGAAGAAATGGATATCACACAAAACCACTGACCAACTTCATCAGGTAAGCAACAGATGAATGGAAGAAAAGTCTGAAGAATGTCATTACAGGTAAAAAAAATTTTCTAGCAGCATATACAGGAACAGTCATCATCAAATATGGCAAAAGGCACATCACTTAAGAACTATTGATAGTTAATATATATATAAAAGTAATCTTCATTATTGGCAAAGAAAAAATATTTTTCTTATGGTGAATGGAATTTTTAAGTAGAACTGTTACAGGATTGAAGAAGCCCCATTTCATTTTAAAAAAAATAATAATGTTGCTCTTTTTATTTTTATAAAGCAACATGAGAATAAGGCATGATGATGTTGATGTGGATATGTCATGCATAGACTTATAAATTTGTGAAAGAATTGAATTTGCCAAAGAAAATTGAAGCAATGAAAATTTTGAATATTTTCAATTTGTTAGCTGAGAGTTCTATAACAACATCAATAGGTAAATTTAAAAACAGGAACAGTTCTTTAAATATTAGAGCTGAAATCAGACTAGTCCACAAGACAACATGCTAACCATACATACAGCATATTTCACAAATCATCTAAGGAGCAAGTCTAAGAACTTTTCAAAGGGGATAACTGTTTATAAATTTTCATATTATATTTTTGTTATTCAGAGAAGCAGGCAATACTTCAAAAATAATCATACAGGATAATTACTACTATAAATTACTTGAAGAATACCAAACTTCAGTTGGAGAAAATAGGCATAATGAGATGAGAACAACTTTAAGTGAAGAACAAAATTTCTCAGCAACAAGAATAAAAAATAATACTTCAATAAAATTTCAATCATTTTTTAAAAAATATATATATTGAAATTCAAATTTATAATTCATTTAAAGTGCCATTACTAAGTAAAAAAATAAAAAAAAAATAACCCAAAAGCCATGCCTCCTAAAATATCACATTATGTTCTTGAGAACAATTTTTGCCAAACTTCAAATTCATTGCAATTATTTGAGAACATAAATTCATTTATACAAATATTTCAATTTCAATAATTATTCTTCAAAATTATTTTCAATTCCAAAATTTTCAATCAATTAAAAAAATATGTAACTGCCTCAGACTTTTATTCTTAGAATAGAATATTGCTATTATTTGCACCAACATAAAATTCATTTTCAATATTGTAATTATATAAATTCATTTCTTGATTGAATAATAATGCATTCTACAAAATAAGCTAAAATTTAAATATGAATTCTTTAGAATATTGTAAAAAAAATTGTAACTACGTAACAAAAAAAATGGCATAACTCAAGAATTTTTCAGAATGAGAACATCAAATATTTTAAAATATTTTCATAAATTATATCCGATAAATCTTGAATTAAATAAACCATTTTTTTTTTAACTAATGAGAACAATTCCTCAAAAAGAATTTTACTTGACTTTCTTGCATAACGATCTTAATATTTTTTCAAAAATTAGAACAAGTTTCATGAAAATGTAGCTTCTATTAAAATATTTCAACCAAAACTCTCATAATTCTTAAAAAAAGAACAAAAAGTTCTAAAAAAATTTATCTTCAAGAATCAGCATTTTTTTTTTAATTGCAATAATCCCGAAGCAACCACTGTTGCAATTCGAAAGGTACTACGTTTGAGGAGATTCGGGAATTTTTCCACGTCAAATTCCAAAATTCGGGATTTCCCCCCCCCCCCCCCCCACTAAACCATTGACGAAAATAACTATTTATTTCTGAGATCTTTTTATAATATCGTTGAAGGAGATTTGCGATTTTTTTCCGCGATCCTTTGCCAAATTTTGCAGATTTTTCTACTACAGATTGACCAAATTGATTTTTTTTCCTCCACCACTTGTCCAAATTCGCGATGTATATTTTCTGCGACCGATTGATGGTAGTTACTATTTGTTTCAGAGATCTTTTGACGAAATTACGGATTCTTTTCCAGATCGTTTGTCAAAATTCGGGATTTTCTTTTCATGACCAATTTATAAAATTCGTGATTTTTTGTACTATCATTTGGTTAAATTCCCATTTTTTTTTTTTTTTTTTTTTTTTTTTTTTTTTTTTTTTTTACCAAATTTGTGTTTTTTTTTTGCCCGCGACCATTTGACGAAATTTGCGATTTTTTTCTTGTGATCGTTACACGAAATTCGTAATTTTTTGTCATTCTTTAGACGAAATTTTGAGTTGATTTTTCCGCGACCAAATGACGAAAATCGCCATTTGTTTCCGCGACCTTAGGTAAAATTCAAAATATTTTTACAGTTGTTTGAGGAGATTCGCGATTTTTCTCCGCGACGAATTGCAAAATTCGCGATTTTTCCCTAATCGATTGACGAAAATAGATATTTCTTTTCGCCATCTTTTGCTTTGTTTCAGATATCATTTGACGAAATTCGCGATTCTTTCCCACGATAGTTTATCGAAATTCGTGATTTTCTTTTCAAAACCAACTTACGAAATTCTTGATTTTTTGTGCAATCATTTGTTTAAATTCTCGATTATTTACGCGATTATTTGTTCAAATTCGTGTCTTTTCAGGGATGATTCTGTTCTGAATTTTCCGAAAATTTAAGGCATCCGGTTCCGAAAATTTTAAAAATTCGGGAAAATAAAATATCGCGAATTTCGGCAAATGGTTGTCGAAAAAATCAATTTCGACAATCGTTCACAGAAAAAAATCGCCAATTTCTTTAAAAGATCGCAGAAAAAACGAATTTTGCCAAAGAATCGCGAATTTCTTCAAGGGATCGCGAAAAAACGCGAATTTCTTCGAGGGATCGCAAAAAAAGCAAACTTCGTCTAGGGATCGTGTGGAAAACAAAAATGTCACAAAGGGATCGCAAATTTTATCAAAGGATCGCGGGAAATGCGAATATAGTCAAAGGATTGCGGGAAAAAAACGCATAATTGGCGCCGGGAGGCGAATTCCACCCCTTTCCCTCCCTCTGCTGTAACTTTTTAGAAAATTTGCTGTGAATTTCAGATTTTTTTTTTAAACCCAGAATTACACCTGCCGTCTTTTTGTCCGCGACCATTTGGCGAAATTTGCAATTTTTTTCTCTTCATCGTTTGACGAAATTCGTAATATTTTGTATATTCTCTTGACGAAATTTGTCAGTGACCGAAGGACGAAAATCGCCATTTGTTTCCACAACCTTTGATAAAATTCAAGATATTTTTCCACGGGCCTTTAAGGAGATTCGCGATTTTTTTCCCCGACGAATTACCAAAATTCGCATTTTTTTCCGCCAATTGTTTCGTGGAATTCACGATTTTCTTTACACGATCCTTTGCCAAATTTCACGAATTTTTGTACGACCGGTTGATGAAAATGATATTCGGTATTTGTTTCAGGGATTTTTGACGAAATTCGCGATTCTTTTAAACGATCTTTTCTTTTGTCGGACTGGGGAAGTTCTTGATTTTTTTCTCGATTTTTTGCGCGACTATTTGACCAAATTCGCGGGTGTAATTAGGTAGATTTCGTAAGAAATACTACCTATTGCAGTCGTTACCATGGTGCGACTTTTGAAAAATTCCTTCATAACTTTTCATTATAGGACCCCGGGAACCCAAAACCACCCCCACCTAAAAAGTTTATATATATATATATATATATATATATATATATATATGTGTATGTATGTACTAAATTTTGTCCGCACGATAAAAGGCGCAATTATGCACGGATCGTCTTCAAACTCGCCAACAACTTTAAGATGGCTAATATCTCGGCGGGGATTGAAAATGGGCATAATCGGCTCAAGGGAATGGAAATGGGGAGGGTTCAAAATTTTGAATACCGTCTTAACATGATTCTGATAAAACCAGCTCTTACACAACAATGGCAGGAAAAAATAAATATTTTTCGTTATAGCAGTTGCCAACAATTAAAAAAAAGCAATAAAATTCTCACCACAACAATTGCTTTCTATTGCAGGAATTTCACGTGAAAAATTAAATTAAATAAATAGTTTTACGAATTGAAAACAAATTGAATATTACGTCATAAGTTTTCTAGCAAGATTTCCGCATGAAAACTCAAAATGAAATAAATAATTTGACGAATTAAAAAATATATATATTGCGTCATATTGGAAATAAAATGGACCTCAGCTGGTGAATATGCAATGTCGTGTAAGTTTGAAGAAACGTATTAAAACATGATAAAAACCCGACTATGGAAATATTATTTTATTTTAACACTTTGAGGTTCTATGAATTTGCTTTAGCTATTTTTTAAACATATTCCATATACATGCGTGTGTGTATTCGTGTATAGTAGAATTTTCACAAATTTGTTTAGCTCCCTAGAGCTCATTCTTAGTGAAGGAACTGCGTTTATCTCTAATCTTGATTTAAGTTTTGTTGGTGAATTTAGTACTTAACTTCGAAATCTACCTCCGCCTGTAGGCCCGAGCCGGCAGGGATTATTTTTTTTTCTGTTCGCGACAGTTTGACAAAATTTTCGACTTTCTTTCCGTAATCTTTAGGCGAAATTTACAAGTTATTTTTTCGCGACTGATGGAAAACTTCTTTTTTTCTAAGGCCAATAGTTCATATAGGCGATTTTTTTTTTTTTTTCGTTACCGAATGGCAAAATTCGCGACTGTTTGATGAATTGATTTTGTGGATTTCTCGAAGAAAAAAAATCGTGGCTTTCACGAAAAAAAAAAAAATCGCAATCGAATCATATGCCTGTTCAAGAAATAAATTTGGAAGATTCCATCCAAACAAATATTATTAGTATGCGGGATTTTCCTTTTTTGTGTGGGATTTGCGCTATCCCACAGGTTATTTTTAACCTTGCCCCTCAAATAAAACTTTTCTTCCTTCTCTCCAAGAAACTCTTGAAATGAAAGGCCTGATGGAGATGGAAAGTAGTTCCAGGGATGATCTGCAAGAAGTTTTTACTGCTATGTTTCCAGGTGCTGTACATAATTTTTATTGTGGAAGAACCAAGTTACTTCGTAACTGAAACATTAGGGCCTTATTTTCTGGATAACTTGCTTTCTCATTTGAAGAAATCACTCTATTCTTTATTCACTGATTTGAGCACAAGCATAAAATGTGAAATAAAATGTGGACATTCATAACGTCCTTTCATTGTTATGGATAGAATTTTTCAATTCCTACTATTAGCTCACACTCTCCCTATATTTATTTATATATTTATATATTTATCTTGTACAAATTTTCAATCGTTAATAAAATACTCATTATTCATCCTATCAGGTTGAAATAAATTTTTTTAAACTTGTACTGGATGACAATTGATGTTAATAAAGTTTTTTCAAATATTAATTAATTAATTAATAATTAATTTTAGTTTTGCATGGGAAACAAAATGGCGGTCATTGGTTATTGAAGTTCAATGAAATTATTTTCAATAATTTCAACCATAGCGGTGGACCCTGTTTTGTCGCCAAATACCGCCAAGTTTGTCGCCAACTTGGCGATATATCGCCAAATTTGGCGGCCAAAATGAGTCGCCAAAAGTGACGCCAACTTGGCGATAGCTGTGATATTTCGCCAAATTCCCATAGAGTTCCATCGTAAACCTACTTGCTTATAGAAAATCAACAAATTGAGATATTTTAATGCAACAAAAACTCATATTAGCTTGATTATATTAAATTTTTCTTTGATGGCCTAAGTAGGAATTGACTTTAAAAACAAAATTTTTATATTACTTGTTTTTCCTTTTCTTAAAGAAGTATGCGAGTATTTTGGCTACTATTATCGAACAAATGCTATTATTTTTTTTTTCGTTGGAGGCTACTAAAGCTAGTATTTTCAATGTCATTCGACAGTGGCAGCCCTACAATTGAGATGCTTTTCTGAAGTAGAATAAAGTTTTTTTTTTTCTAAAAATCTCCGATTTTTTTTAATAAAATAACATCGAAGTTGGACTTTTGATTTCTGTTCCCGCCGATCGCTCTTTCTCAAATAATCACTGCACACAGCTCACAATAAATTAAACTAGCGGACTGTATTACTAATTAAATTTTAATTCACAAACAATAAATGGATCAAGAGCCGATATTTACACTACTCCTCGGATCGGCGTCTCGAACCCAACTCACAAGTTTCAAAACAAACCACATAGATGGCGCTTCTAGCGGCAACATACCGCCGGGCCTTGAATGTTTCAAACATTCAATACTATAAATACAACATCAATTTAAATTACAATCTCAATAATACAATTTTTTTTTTCAGCATATACACTAAATGAAATGTTAAATTTACAAATATAAACAAAAAAATATAATAATACACTACACTACAAAATTTTTGTTTAATTAAAATAAAATGTATGAATTCAAGTAGTTAATGTGGTTTCATTCACATGAGGCAAAACAACAATTTTTGTTAGTGGCCTTTTATATGTGCCATTCTTATCCCTTAATGTTACAACTCTAATTATACCATCTTGGCCTGGATGGATTTTAACAATTCTTGCCAAATGCCATTTTAAAGGGCTATAATTATCAGGATTTTTTACCAAAACTAAATCTCCCTCTTTTATCTCTACTCTTCCTTTATGCCATTTGGGCCTATTTAAGAGCTTATTTAGATAGTCTGATGACCATTTTTTCCAAAGATGTTGTGTCAATTTTTGAACTAATTGCCACCTGCTCAACCTATTCATAGGGATTTCAGTATAATTCGGTTCAGGTAAGGCCATTAAAGATGAGCCAATAAGAAAATGAGCAGGTGTCAAAGCTTCAACATCATTTGGATCATTTGAAAGAGGGCAAAGGGGACGAGAATTAAGAACAGCTTCGATTTGAATAATGAGAGTCAAGAGTTCCTCATAACTTAAAATAGTTTTACCTATAACACGCTTTAAATGATATTTAAGTGATTTAACACTTGCCTCCCATAAACCTCCAAAGTGAGGGGTTGAAGGGGGATTAAAATGCCACTTGATTCCTTCATTAGCTAAATAATTTTGAATTTTCTCCTCACTTTTATCCTTAAATAAAGATCTGAGAATTGCTCTTAATTCTTTATTGGCACCAACAAAATTTCGACCATTATCACTAAAGATATCAGAAGGTTTGCCTCGCCTCGCAATAAAGCGTTTAAGTGCTGCTAAAAACGCTGCACTTGTTAAATCACTGACAATTTCAAAGTGCAATGCCTTTGTAGTAAAACATACAAATATACAAATAAAAACCTTTTTTACCTGTTTACTCCTACCTGTGGAATTTTTTACCTGAAAAGGACCGCAGTAGTCTAATCCAGTGCGCGTAAATACTCTGGATACCGTTACTCTTGCTGCTGGCAAATCAGCCATCTGTTGCTGCGAAATTTTAGAATTAATTTTCTTACAAATAATACAATTAAAAATAATTTTTCTAACTACATTTCTGCCAGCTAAAATCCAAAATTTAGTTCTTATAAGAGACATTGTGGTTTCTGAACCTGCATGAAAATATAAAACATGAAAATAATTAATAACACAAAATGTAAAATTATGTTTTGCAGGGATAATCATAGGATATTTTTGGTGATCGGATAAGTTACTGTTTTTCAGTCTACCACCAACACGAATGCAGCCATCACTGTCTAAAAATGGACACAAGTTTATCAGTTTGCTATTGTTAGGGATAGCAGTACCCCTTTCTAAACACTGGATTTCTTTCACGAATGAAGTCCTTTGAATGTTCTTTACAATGCACAATAAGGACTGAGAGAGTTCACTGCTAGATAAAGTTCCAGCTGTAGGATATAAAGGGTTTCTACAGTTATATATGAATCGTTTACACCATGCTACTACTCTTTGTAGTTTGATGAACGAAGAACAGTTATTAATTATGTCTAAAGGTTCAAGAGTGTTAACTAAGGCACATACTTGAGTCACTGATGGTGATTTCAATTCACGCAAAAACAGATCATTGGTTTCAGCAGGATTGCTATCGGGACACTCGACCACCTCAGGCTGTCGTAGGAATGCTGGACCGAACCACCACAATTCACACTGTTGAATCTTGATGGGATCTATACCTCTAGAAATAAGGTCAGCAGGATTTTGCTTAGAAGGTACGTAATGCCACTGTTCAACAGAAGTTAAACTTTGTATAATTGATATCCTGTTTGCTACGAATGTCTTAAGATCATTGGATTCTTTTTTCAACCATGCAAGTACAATGGTGCTGTCTGTCCAAAAATAAGTTTTAGAAACTTCTAGTTTTAAGGCACTTAACACCTTCTTCATTAACTTACATAGCAGGACTGCAGCAGAAAGTTCAAGACGCGGAATAGTGACATGCTTTAGAGGAGCTACTCTGGACTTACTAGTGAGTAGCTTAACAGCAGAATCACCACAAAAATTAGTAGATTTCACGTAAATGACCGCTCCATAAGCAATCTCAGATGCATCAGAAAATCCATGTAGTTCTACACAAATAGACTGATCAATAAGAATACATCTAGGGATACTGATCAGATTTACACATTTTAAGGACGTAAGAAATTCATTCCACTCCTTATTTTCTTTCACTGGGAGATAATCACACCAATCTATTTTCAGCAACCATAATTTTTGCAGAAACACCTTGGCCCTTGTAATTATTGGACCTATCAAACCCAAAGGGTCAAATATTCTAGCAATTTGTGATAAGACTGATCGTTTAGTATATAATTCACTTTGCTCGATAATTAAGTTAAACCCAAAACAATCCGGTTGAGGCTTCCACAATATTCCCAAAGTTTTTGTCTCGTTAGAAAAAGAATATTCAGATTCTGAAGTGTTACATAAAAGAGCAAAATTATTTACTGCCCATTTATGGAGATCCATGCCTCCTCTATTTAACAAAGATATCAGTTGTTGCTGAATCTCCTTCGCTGTGCCTAAATCATCTGCTCCTGTTAGGATGTCATCCATGTACACATCCTGCAACAACACATTCGCAGCTAAAGGAAATTCATTTCCTTCGTCTCTGGATAATTGCATTAAGGTTCTTGTAGCTAAAAAAGGGGCACTAGTTGTGCCATAAGAAACAGTACATAACCTGTACACTTTTACTGGCTCATTCACCTCAGGTTTAAATACTATTCGTAATAAATCACGTTGACTCGGATGTATTAATATCATACGATACATTTTTTTAATATCAGCTACAAAAACAAACTGATGCTTTCGAAATCGCAACATTATAGAAAATAACTCATCCTGGATTGTTCCTCCGTTAAACTGCAAACTGTTTAATGATTTCCCTGTAGAAGTTAAGGAACTGGCATTATACACGACTCGTAATGGTGTACTACTTGATTCTGTACGGAATACGCAATGATGTGGAATATAATAAGTGACTTCTGGCTCTTCAGATTCTATCACTTCTTCCATGTGACCCATACTTAGATATTCTTCCATAAATGCTTTATAAAGATCATTAACTTTAGGTTCTCTAACTAAGCGCTTCCATAATGAATTTAAAATATTCATTGCCTTTTGTTTTGATTCGCCAAGACAAGATGGATCTTCATTTAGCGGCATTTTCACCATATATTGTCCATTTTCAGTTCTAGAATAATTTTTCCGAAAATGTTCTTCACAAATTTCTGCTTCCTTAGTTTTAGAAATCTCAGACTCTCTCTCTATGTTTTCTATTTCCCAAAACTCTTTAATTATTTTTTCTAATTCCAAATTATCTGTAATTAACCCACAATGTATACTACTTTCACCCTTAGCCGGAAGGCTTCCACTGACAATATACCCGAATACACTGTTTTGTAACACAATTTTAGTATTTAATGTTTGCGGATAAATTTGACCCGGTCTTAAAAATTCATAGAAATTTTCTGCACCTAAAAGCAAATCAATCGGGCCTGGGACATTAAATTTTTCATCGGCTAATTTGATGTTATTTAACACTGGGATAGAAGTCTCAAGCGGCCTAGACGGCGTAAATTCTGTAATTTTCGGAACGACTAAAAAGTCTAATTTTAAATGAAAATCCTTATCTCTATTTGAAACAGTTGTGTTAACCCTAGATCTAACATTCAACGATAAATTATTTATGCCAGAAATAGAAATGTTAGTCTTTTCCCTTTTCAAATTAAGTTTATCTACTAATCTTTTACTCATAAAGTTAGAGTTTGCTCCAACGTCTAATAGACCTCGAACCTCATGAAAATTACCTAATTCATCTTTTATTAAACAAACAAATGTGCGTAACACAGCTTTTAAATCATTAGCCAAATTACATGTCGTTGAAAATAAATTGTTTTGAGTATTAGCTGGGAAAGGCTGAAATACTGGAGCCGAAACATCCAATTTAGATTTATTATCTCCTTTATTTATATGACTCATTTCCTGTGAAATTACCTCTTGGTTTTCAACTTTATTTACTTTTTGTTCGCGAGGAAAATGCAAAGTTACATTGTGCCTTTTCCTACAAATAATACACGAGAATTTAGATTTACAATCAACTACTTTATGATTCATAAGACAGTTAAAACAAAGATTTTTTGCCTTTACCAGCTCAACTCTATCACTCACTGACATATTTTTATAAACAGGACATTTATGCAAAGGATGATTTTCATTACATGACAATATACATTTAGAATTTTTTACATCAGTTAGAAAAACTTTAGAAACTGGTCTGGAATAATTATTTTTATTATTCGACCTAGAATTATCAACCACAGGTTTTCCCTTTGATGTATAATATAAATCTATCTCCCTAGATAACTCAATTGGGTGAAACCAAGAATCTCCTTGTCTAACATTTATAAAACAAGTTACATCCTTATCAAGCGTCTGACAAATTTTATCAGAAATCACTAACTTTTTTAAAGTTTCAAAATCGGTCACATTTCTCAATTTTAAATAATAATCCCAACTCGTTGTTAATCGGGATGCAAATTGCACATACGTTTCATTGGGTTGACGTTGTGCTTTTCTAAAATGTTCTAAACAAGTTTGGGGAGTTGGCTCAAATTCTCTAAATACTATAGCTTTCACCTTTGAATAATCTTCTAATTCCCCATCCTTAATGTATGTAATAACATTTGTTGCCCTTTCCCCTAACAGATTTAGAAGAATTTCCGATTTATACTTTTCTGGGACATTTTTTGAAATGAAGGCCCTTTCTAAAGACGAGAAAAAATACCCCCAACCTTCCGGTCTAGACGGTATTTTGATTGTAAGCGTTTTTATGCTTTTAATGAGAGAGTCTAAAGATTCTATGCTTTCTACCTTCTCGAAATCATTTAATTTTTCACTTTTGGTTTCTGCACGGGCCTTCGCCAACTCAAGCTCTAATTTTGTACGTTCAATTTTTAATTTTTCAAGTTCTAATACCTTTGCTTCCTCATTTTTTCTCTCCTCTATAATATTATTGGCCATTTCTTCGACCAATTTAGAATCTGCTTTATATTTATCACTTTCCTTTATTAAATTCATTAAATCATAATTAGTTAATTTTGTGTCAGAAATATCAATCCCTAATTCAAAAGCTACCCTTTGGTAATCTTCTTTTTTCGCGCTTTTGAACATTGTAATAAATATAGTTCACAATAAATAAATAAATAAATCTCACATACCTCCAAAAATAAAGATGAATCACTTTTACCAAACTGTTGAGTTACGGCAGAAAAAATATTTCATTTCTTTTATTTATTTCATTTGTCTTCTCATAATCAGCATTTCGAAATAACTTTGTTATTCTCTGCTTTAAATGATCGCTTACGATTGCACAACTCTGCACTGAAAGAACATTATTATTTTTGTTCTTGAATCAAAACAACTGCTTGACTAAAACTCTTCGTAATAAAGTATATATTTTTAACACCACACTATTAAAGAATATTATAATAACGTATTAAAATGCACAAATTCTCATAAAAGGAAAACACTTAATTCGTTACGGTACACTTATCTCGTTGACTCTAAAATCGAAACACTTTAAATACGTAATTAAATGCTTGTTCTTTTCTCCGGTGAGGGGGACCAAAAAAAGGTGTTCCCGCCGATCGCTCTTTCTCAAATAATCACTGCACACAGCTCACAATAAATTAAACTAGCGGACTGTATTACTAATTAAATTTTAATTCACAAACAATAAATGGATCAAGAGCCGATATTTACACTACTCCTCGGATCGGCGTCTCGAACCCAACTCACAAGTTTCAAAACAAACCACATAGATGGCGCTTCTAGCGGCAACAATTTCCAAATTCAAAGGCTGACAATTACAAGACGGATCCATTTAGTAATCCGCTTTAAATCAAGCTGCTTCGAATTAGGAAAAATGTTAAGAAAAGGAAGAACGCTACTCGATTCTTAAGCACCTGAATGCTAACATCAGTAATTTTCAGGCAAATAGGAATAGAAATGAATTTAGGAATGTGTCAAAAATAATCACATTTTTGAGTGGAGATTTTTGTTTTTTCGGAAAACGTTATTAATTTAATAAAACAAACAATTCTGTATGTTCTTACCTTCTATTCCATTTTCGTCCTTTTGAAGCCAGACTTGAATGAATTTAGAATCATGGTGTGCTTCATGACATCGCTTGTTATTGAGTTTTCTATAAAAATTTCCTGTTTTTTTATCGCGTTTGTTTTTGCGTGGCTCATTTATTCCCGATCAGTTTAAAAAATAGTAATAACAACATTTAACTACGAGTACATTCTCACAATCACAAATGACCAGATCATACCAAGCCAAGTGAGGGATTTCAACAGAACACAGTCGAATAAAAAGAACTTCGAATCAGAAATATTTCACGTCAATTCAATTAAATGATATGCGGAACAATTTTATGTATTCATGATAAACCAACAGAACGATTTTTACTCATTGGAAGTAAATCAGCACTCAAATAATTAAAACCTCGAAAAACTGAATATTAATATGTTTATTATAACCAGGCAGTCCTGGTTCAGATCTCATATAGCGGAGATCGCTCGCTTCAGAATTTAAATTACATCTACCTTAATAAACAAACTGAAAAATAGTAAAGTAAAAAATAGGGTTACCATAATTCTTGGCGGTGATTAATTTTCGCCAAGTCAAACAGAAAGAAAGGGGGTTTTAACACACTGCCCCCGGATGAACAATTACTATTGTTCATCATTCAAACTAAATTTTTATCAAAGATTTCAAATTACATCAATAAGACAATTAAAAGTTAGAACATACTTACAATAATGAGACATACAATTAATTCTATTTTCACAGGAACAACTACTGAAACTAAAATATACAAAATACTAGATTAGAAAAAGTTAAAAAATGAAAATGTAAACAAATTGTTCGTAAAAGTGAAATGTTCAATGTTAGTCCATAATGTCAAGTTCAAGTTTATGTAGCAATTGAACTGGTCTCTTTATTGCACCAGATTCAGTTTGTATAGCACAAGACCTAACTTTCGAATCTCTTCCTAAAAAGAGCTCTGTAATTCTTCCGCATTTCCACATGTGCTTTGGAGTTTTATCTTCATTAATTAACACAACGTCACCCATTTTGAATTTAGTCGGAGCTTTGACAGGAACCGAAAAATTGGCAGAACGCAGTTCTAGCAAATATTCCTGCCTCCAACGTTTCCAGAAATGGTTTAAAACTTGCTCTCGATATTTCAATATTTTTGTTAACGTTATTTTGTTCGATTTAGGTTCAGTAACACAATGAAAATCTGGTAGAGAATTTATTCGTTTGCCGATCAGGAAATGTGAAGGAGTAAGTGGAAGCGGTTCACTGTTTTCTTCATAAACATAAGTTAAAGGGCGACCATTAATCATTGCTTCGATTTCAGTTAAAGTGGTTTGTATTTCTTCATATGAGAGACAAGATCTTCCGAGAACTTTCTTCAAAGGAGTTTTCACCGAACGTACCATACGTTCCCAAAAACCGCCCCACCAACTGGCTCTTGGAATAATGAATTTCCATATGATTCTATTTTTATTAAAATATCGTAAAACTTCCTCTTTTGATATTCGGCTCCAAACTTCTCTAAGAAGATTATCAGCTTTGATAAATGTTTTCGCATTATCACTGTAGATTGTTCGACAAATTCCTCTACGAGAGATAAATCTTTTAAATGATAAAAGGAAAGTTTCCGTCGTTAAATTGGTACATAATTCGAGGTGCACAGCTCTAGTGACTGCGCACGTGAAAAGAACTATATAGGCCTTTTCTTGGCCAGTTTTTGCTTTGACATAAATAGGTCCTGCAAAATCTACAGCACAGGTATAGAAGGGTGGTGATTCAGTAATACGATCTCTAGGTAATGGTGCAATTTCTTGCTTCCCAGGAGAAGCTTTAAATTTTGTGCAAATAAGACAGTTTTTCAGTACAGATTTTATCATTTTTCGTCCTCTAATTATAAAATAATTTTCTCGTAAGTGAGCTAAAGTTGTTGCAATTCCATAATGGAAAACCTTTTCATGGGCATTTCGAATTAACAATTTGGTGTAAGCACTCCCATATGGAAGTATAAAAGGGTGCTTTTCCCTTTGAGATAATTCTGAAAATTGTAATCTTCCAGATAAAATTAACAAATCATTCTCATCCAATTTTGGATTCAGACTATACAAGGTTGAATCTTTATCGATGGGCTTTCCCTTTTTTAGTAACTCAATTTCACGATTGAAGACAGATAACTGGGTTTGTTTTAACCAATAAAATTCTGCTTTTTCAATTTCTTGAGCTGTGAGCTCACCTGAAATTTTAGGTTTCAATTTATTGATATTATTTATAAATCTCAAGATCCAGGCTGTGATATTAAGTAATTTGGAAAGAGAACTAAAATTTTCTAATTTTAACAAAGACTCTGGAGGTACAACACCTACTGTACAAGATAATTGAGCAGAACTCAAATTTGTTGATTTTCTTTCGTTCGAAATATTTTCATTAAAAGTTATCTTTTCAGGTTTCGGCCAACTGTCCTTTGGTAATGACAACCATTCAGGACCGTAATACCATAATTTATTTTCTATGAGGTTATGTAAATTTTCGCCTCGAGTAAGTAGATCACTAGGATTATCCTTACCCGGAATATATTTCCATATTCTAGGATCAGTTAAAGATTGTATTTCTACAACCCTATTAGCCACAAAGGGCTTCCAATCCATGGCTGATCCCTTGATCCAATGTAACGTAATTGTGGAATCTGACCAGATATGAATTTCCAAATTTTGAAAATTAAATGCACTTTTCAGATATTTAGACATCCTTGCAGCTATTAATGCCCCCATTAATTCAAGCCGAGGAATTGTCAAACATTTAATCGGGGCGACTCGGCATTTTGCCCAAATAAGACTAGTCATAATTTTATTATCACTTGTGGTACATCGAAAATAAGCTACGGCCCCATAAGCCTTAGGACTAGCATCTGAAAATATATGAATTTCGATTGGGTCCGAAAAGTCTAAACCCTGTGGAAAATATTTGCGGGGTACCTCAAATTTATGTAAATGTTCGATTTCTGCATACCAATTTTCCCATTCAATTTTTAAATCATCAGGGAATTTTTCATCCCATTCCAAACCCCTCTTCCATGTTTCCTGTAGCAAACTTTTCATACGAACAGAAAATGGTGCAATAAATCCAATAGGATCAAAGAATTTTAACATAGCTTTAAGAACAACGCGTTTCGATGGATTAAATTTCCAATCATCAGGAAAGGATTGTACGTCAAAACATAAAATATCCCAATTAGTATCCCATAATAATCCCAAAATTTTTAAAGAATTATTCAAATTTTCTTCTAAGTCACATAATTTACTTTCCTTCCATAATTTTCTAAGTTTGACAGAATTAGTATTGAATTTTCGCAAATTCATGCTAGCTTCTTTAAAAATATGCGAAGCTGTTGAGGATAGATAATAAGCGTCTTCGTCAGATTTTGACCCCGTAATCAAATCATCTACATAAAAAGAAGAGTCCAAAATCTTAACAACTTCAGGATGATCAACATATTTACGTATATGGGATTTAATCGTTGCAGCCAAAAGAAAGGGACTGCAAGTTACCCCAAAAGCAGCTCGTGTAAATCTCAAAAATTTTAAATCATTCTTTTCGTCACCAAACCACACAAATTTTAAATAATCCCGATCTTCCTCTGTTATCCCAATTTGCAAAAACGCTTTCTCTAAGTCAGCGCTAAATGCAACATTAAATTTTCTGAAATTAAATATTAAATTAAGAATGTTCGGGTTAAGGTTAGGTCCTGGATATAAACAATCATTTAGAGAATTTAAATGTTTTTCTTTAGAAGAAGCGTCGAAAACCATTCTTACCTTAGTAGTTAATTTATCATCTCTTAAAACCGGCCTGTGCGGCATAAAATAACCACTTTCTGTTATTTTATCAGGACATTCTTCTACAATTCCAGCAGTTAATTGTTCTAATATAATATCTTTATAATTTTTACATAAGTCATTATCCTTCTCGAGTTTACGATTTAATTCCTCAAAGCGACTTCTAGCTATTCTAAAATTATTCCCGACTTTATTTTTCTCATATTTCCACAATAAACCCGTTTCATATCTATTATTTACGAATTTTAAGTTATTCTCAAACTTACTCACAATTTCCTTATCTGCATCAGAAATATTATCATTTGATTGCGTAATACCCAAAGATTCGATTTCCCATAAAAAATTCAAATCTTCCTCAACTGGAGTTGAAACGCACAGATTTAAAATAGAAGCACTTTCCATTTTTTTTCTTTTTTCATCTTCATAAAAACCACAAAGTGAATATCCAAATAAACTATCACATAAAAAGAGAGATTTAGTTATTTTTTTTATTTCTCTATCATAACAGATTTGATAAAAATAATCCGCTCCAATAAGAACATTTACATTAGAATGGGATGATGCAACAGCATTTGTTAATTTAAAAGGTGCCAGTTTATTTTTTATCTGTCTGGAGAGAAGGGGGGGAAAAATCCTAACGTTTGAAATTACATCTGTGACTAAAGCCTCGATAAATATGAAACGCGATTTGTTTTCAACATGGCATAATTTTAATTGCACAACATCAAATGTTTTTATTTGTGGTTTAACAGCTGCAAAAGAATAAATTTGAAGTTTTTCTTGACGAATAATTCGGGGATTTAATTTTGATACTAATTGCTCTGTGACGAATGACCTTTGACTCCCCAAATCATACAAGCATAATGCAAGCTCAGAGCCTTTATCAGATTCCACATTTACGCAAGATGTTCGTAATATAACCTCTTTAAAAGAATTTTCATTTTCATTTTTACAATGAGAAATCGAACTAATAATTGTGTCAGCTGATTCGATTTCTTTTGGAATTGTCGGTTGAGATTTTTTTAAACAAATCGAATAATGATGAAAATTTCCATTACAAAATTTACATGGCTCTAAATTCGATTTACATTTAGCCGAGACGTGGAATTTCTTGAAACAAGTGTAACAGCGTCCTTGCATACGTAATTTATCCCGTTTTTGAGGAATAGTACACACTTTACACAATTTTGAATCATGTTCATTGTCACAAAATAAACAAACATTTTTTACGTTAGTAGCCAATGCAGAGGCTGAAGGAATGTCGCGTTTATAGTTGCTAAAATGTTTATAACTGTTATTGTATTTATTTTTCTCTTTTTTAGCACTAAAACTATTTTCAGAGCTCTGGAGTGCCATAGTAGATTCTCGCGATTGAACTTCGTTTTTAATGAAAGAAAGAAGCTCTTCGACTTCCATTTTTTTACCATCGGTTCTTTTACGATTAAAATCTAACGCCATTTCAGCAGGTATCAACTTTAATAAAATAGGGCATAGGAGATGACCATAACTTCCTGCTGTAACTCCGAGAGAATTTAAATTTCTAATTTGTATTTCACAACTGTCATACAGTTCCCGAAGTTCTCTAACATTAGATGCATTCTTTACCTGTTTTAAATTTAAGAGTTTATTCATATGTGCGTTGATGACTAGGTCGTCACGACCGTAGCGAGTCTTTAACAAATCCACCGCAGATTTAAAGTTTTCCTCAGAAAGCGAAAATCCTGCAACAGCATTATATGCACTACCTCCAAGAAGAGATTTCAAATAGACAAATTTGTCAATAGGAGTTAAATTGCAATTCTTTTCAATTGCGTTAGAATATTGCCCCCAAAATTCTAACCAGGAACTGCTGTCACCAAAAAATTTATTTATAGTGAGCTTCGGCAATTTCATAGATCGTTCTAAATTTCCGTTTTGAGAACCGGATTCATTTTTCATAAAATTTTGAAAAGTATTATTCTGATTTTGGGAGTTATGTTCATTTAAGAACTTCGTTATTTTATAACGAGATTCGATTATTTTCTCACTATAGGTTTCGGAATTTTCGATTTCTTTCTCAAATCGTCATCGGCGATAATATCCTGGATATCAGAGTTTAATTTTTTTAATAATTCATATTTGTCATTTAACTGGTCCTTACAAATATTTAATAAATCTAATTTATTATCTAATGTCATTGAAACATCTTCAAGAGTTGTGCTTATTTTTGTACACAATTTTGTCGTTTGTGTACGTAAGCCAGATCTTTTCTTTTTTAAAGTATCAATATTAACAGTAGTTGACATATTTGCTTTCAATTAATAAACAATAAAAATATAGCTTACCTCAAGCTTTCAGAATCAGAAGAAAATAATATTCATTCGTCAGTCCAGACATACTGTCGCGGTTAGCCAACATGAGGGATTTCAACAGAACACAGTCGAATAAAAAGAACTTCGAATCAGAAATATTTCACGTCAATTCAATTAAATGATATGCGGAACAATTTTATGTATTCATGATAAACCAACAGAACGATTTTTACTCATTGGAAGTAAATCAGCACTCAAATAATTAAAACCTCGAAAAACTGAATATTAATATGTTTATTATAACCAGGCAGTCCTGGTTCAGATCTCATATAGCGGAGATCGCTCGCTTCAGAATTTAAATTACATCTACCTTAATAAACAAACTGAAAAATAGTAAAGTAAAAAATAGGGTTACCATAATTCTTGGCGGTGATTAATTTTCGCCAAGTCAAACAGAAAGAAAGGGGGTTTTAACACCAAGTGTGTGTAGGAGTTTGGAGAGGGGTTAGGTAAAGACGCTCCTATTATCTCACTTTGCAACAAGAGGGAAACACAAGTTCAGAGGTCAACGAAGTTCTTTGTGTGACCACCTTGTGTTACTCACTGAAATTAAACTACTTGGGTGACTGGACACCAGCTTTGCAGTTGGGGGGAATTTTCCTTCTACCGATCAAATTACAACTACTGGCCAAATATCAATGATTGACCAGCACCGTGTTAATGGTTGAGAACTAAAGCGTTTTTGTTTGGGGGATGAGAGAGTGGATGAAATGCTACATACTAAAAAGTTTTAAATTTGATTGCATCTTTAAAAAAAAAAATGTAATTGAAAATCACTGCCATTTATCGTTTTTTTAAAAGTCTCAATAAATCACAATCCTAAAATATGTGAATATAAATTTCACATTAATTTATCTGAAAATCCCATGTTTAATACACAATCACATATCCTTTTAAAACAGTGACAAATGAAGGTTTTTAATAATTTGCACAATAAGTACAACCTTAATATGAATCGTACGTTCAGGGCTGAAACTAGCCTTTTTTGCGCCAGGGGAAAACATGGATTTTGGCGACCACCCCCTCCCTTCATTTCCTCACGCACAATAAATATTATTGACCTCAGGTACCCTATGCAAAATAAATAAATAAAATTCATAAAAAATAAAAATCATTAAATAATTAAAATTAGAGCAAGAAATATGTAAACGACGCTCCCATAGGATTAACATTAGCTTGAGCGTTAAGAGCCTACACAAGTCACGCGAAGAAACTGGAACGCTAATGCTAAACGTATGGGAGCGATCTTTTTAAATTTTCTCGCTTGCATATTAATAGTTTTAAAAATTTTTTTTTCTTAGCTTAGGAAAGCTGATGTTAAACTCTAACCGGGTTAGTGTTTACTTTTTAGATTTTGGTTGCAGATTATTTTTATAAAGTTTCCTTCACTTCCAGTACCGGTTTCAAAACCTAAAAGTATGGCAACGCTAAAGATCAATCTAAACTATCCTAAGAAAAGAAAATAATTTTAAAATATTAAAATCCAAACGAGAAATTTCAAAAGAACGCTCCCTTAGTTTAACATTAGCGTGCGAGTTTCTTTGCATTTCATATATATATATATATATATATATATACGCATTTTTGTATGAATCGACAAACGATTCATTTGGCGCCCCCCTTCGCCTTTGTTCTGGCGCCTGGGGCGCATGCCCCTCTGCAACCCCCCCCCCCCTAGTTTCGGCCCGGGCTATATTCTCTAAAAAACATTAAAAAGGGTGTTACTGCTCTATCTTGCATATATTTCAGCCCTTAGATTTTACTTGTTGGCAGTTGCTCGACCTCGCGCCCTTTGAGACCGGATCTGCATGCAAAAAAAGTAATTTTAGTAAAAGGCATGGGCGACATTTTTCAGTTGTCACCTACCTAGAAATGGCAAAAGGACGAGAAATGTAATTTGGGAAGGTAAAAGCAGGGGCGGCTGATGGCGCCCTGGGTGAGGTTATTTTTTTTTAATTACGGGCAGTCGCCCAAGCTCGCCTCCTCTCTGTAAGACTGGATTTGGTTGGTTGCAAAAAACAATTGCCCCAAAAGTAATGCAAAAAATAATGCACCAAAAGTAATGCAAAAATTAATTGCACCAAAAGGAACATAGCTGCATTTTACAATTTCCGCCTAGGGTGGCAAAGCGCCTAGAAATGGCAAAAAGGAGAGAAAAAATCATTTTGGGGGATAAAGGCATGGGCGACTTTATTAGCCATGATGGCGCCCTGTGAGAGATTTTTTTACTGTATCACTGCAAATGCTATACTCTTTTTTTTTTTTTTAAGGCTTTACTAAAACATTTTACTTTGTGCACTCCTTCCAGGGCCGAAACTAGCTATATTTTCACCCGAGGAAAACGTCGATTTTGGCGCCCCCCTCCCCCCCCCCCATTCCTCTGCAAAGTAAATTTACAAAGAGAAATTTACGAAAGTTTCTAGTAGCGGACTTATCTTAAAATTTAAAATGTGTAACAATAAAATACATAATATTGAAATATATAACCAGCTTTATCAAATATTTATTCATTAAAACCTGGGGAAAAATCGAAAGGAAGCGGAAATAATTCCGCTTTATACAGGTTTCCGTCTTAGGAGGTATAACTGTTGGTATTCTTTCTGTTGGAACCATGTAGTTTTTTCATTTAAGACACGACTCCATTATAGACGGATTTCATTTTTCGAGATTTTACTGTTGTTGTAGCATTACAAATTATTACAATTGGGCCACTTTAATGTCATAGTGATATGAGTCACATTGTTTTAGGAACTAAAAAACCAGGATTTGCTGTAGGTATAAAAATGAATTCCAGTTTTGTAAAATATCTTCCTGTACTATTTACATAAGTTTTTCGGAATTATTACTTATACCACTCTTCTTATTTATAAACTGATATGTCTAGATACTTTCCTGAACTTAATGCTAATTTTCAAATTTATGTCTGACTCAAAACAACAACAACAAAATTATTAAGTTTTTACTTTTTATTTTGTAAATTTTCGACCGCTTGATTTTTATTGTAACAGTCGGTCACCTGACCTCGCCTCCTCTAAGGACAGATATGGTGATATGCATGTAAAAAGGTAATTATAAGAAAAAGAATGGGGTTATTCATTTTCTGTTTTGTACGCGAATCTTTTTATCTATTTGACATTTTTAATGCACTGTACTAAGCTTTTCTTTTTGACTTTTCGGGTAGAAAATATTTTTTACACAAATTTCACACGCACATATATATATTGTATAAAACGGGAAAACAAATTTTCATCTGACGTTCCCTGCGCGGGGCGCCCAGAACAGATGTCCCCTCTGCCCCCCCTCCCCCCCATAGTTTCAAACCCTGACTCCTTCTCCCGTTTATTTTTATTATAACGGACAATCATTTGACGTCGCGCCCACTGCAAGACGGGAAAAAAGAAAGCTCCAAAAAGAATAGAACAGCCTTCATGGTATCTTTTCAACAGAAAAGTAGTCACATTCAAACAAAATCTTCATTTGGCGCCCTTTTCGCCTTTCGTTCTGACTTCCGGGGCACATGACTCTGCACCCCTCCCCCCCAGGAAATCGGTTATCGGCGAGGGACAGTTTTACACAAAAGAGAGGAGTAGAGACTGACCTATTGGCCTTGGAAAATGTTAGTGATTCTCCTATTTGCAGTGTTCTATTATAGATGAATCTTTTTATACATTTGTAAATTTTAATGCATTTGGTTCAGTTTTCCTTTTGGATTTTCCGGCTGCGAGACAATTTTATGCAAATTCGATATATATACATATACATTTTTGTATGTAAAGACAAAAAAAAAATCTTCATTTGGCGCCCTCTACGCTTTCTGTTCTGGCGCCCGGGATACAGAAGGTTGGGGGGGGGGCACGTGTCCCCTCGTCCCCCCCCCCCGACGCTACGCCTATGACCACTGACACCTGGTCACTTCCTTAGTAGAAATCCTCTTTTGAATGTTCCTGAAAATAATGCTATTCGAGACTCTTTACCTTTTTCTTCTAGATGGGCACTAGTTCAAAGATTAAAAATGCAGTTTTGGCAACGGTTAAACCGAGAATATTTAAATGAGCTGCAAGTTCGCAGTAAATGGAAAAAGTCCCCACAAAGCCTTCAAGTTGGTCAGCTTGTGCTACTTGAAGCAAGGAAACGACGTTTATAGACTGGAAACTTGCTAGAATTATAAAAACTTATAAAGGTAATGATGGATGTCCGTGTAATCGATATTAAGACCTCTACAGGCGAGGCTAACGAGAAAGACAGGCTACCGCGGTGGGTCCGATTCGTCTTTTTTTACGGACCGCTGGAGTCACGTGATGCTCTGTTCGCACACCTTCATTGGTGCATTCGAGCATCACGTGACTCCAGCGGTCTGTAAAAAAAGAAGAATCGGACCCACCGCGGTAGCCTGTCTTTTTCGTTAGCCTCGTCTACAGGTATATTACGTAGAAATATTACCAGAGTAGTACTTTTGCCCTTTTATGATGATGCTGGATAGCCGTCCAACGGCGGGTGGGATGTTCCATAGATTAACATACAAGATGGGGCATTTCCATAGAGCGTAATGGTAATGCGATTGCGATCGTGGCGCCTTCAGTGACAATGGTGAAGAAACTCCCCATCCTTGTAAAATTTTTATCATTGAGCATCTACCTTATTGTGATCTTTCTTTTTTTAATGTTTCATGTTTACGTTTTCAATAGAATCTTACACCGATACATGAACATATAATAGATATTCTATTTTATATATCTAATATCTTCTATGTTCATGCACGGATATGTGCTTTTTTTTTTTTTTTTTTTTTTTTTTACTTGGTGAGCGAATGATATAAGTGCAACGAAAAACAGGGTAAAGATTTCGTCTTAAATGCTATATATGAAGTAAATATGATATAACTGGATTTAAAGCTACATAAAGTAATGCTGTAATATAAAAATATACGAAGTATTGTACTCTACAAATCCCAGAAAATTTCATAAATATTCCCATTCGGTAGGAAAATTTTTATAGCCGATGTTTTGTTAATTTATGAAGTTTAACGTGTTAAACAATCGTTACAATAATCTTTTAAAATTTACGCATTTTCACTTTCTTACAGATAAAATAAAAATATTATTTTTAATGTAAATAACGTACAGTCAATTCAATAATATTTATAATATTAACATATAAGAAATAATAATAAAATAACAGATGGGGAAAAATTCATTTCGACAATTTTTTAGAATTGTATAAATCTAACAGTTAAAAATAAATAGAGGTACTGACATTACACTCAATAAAGTTTTATTCGATATGAATACATTAACACAATACCTGAATTTGATTTTTTACAATTTAATCTCATAAATTTACATATTTACGTTCTTAACAGAATTTTCTAGGGTTTTTCTTTTATATTATTACTCTAATTATCATTTTGTAATTTAAAATTGAACAATACAAGTACGATAAAAAAAAAAAAACAGCTAAATAAATAAAACATAAATAGAATATCGTCTGCCTCTTCTTCGTTTTAAGAAAGAATAGATACTCAAAACATAGAGTATAAACATATTTCTTAAACATAGGTAAATTTCGGAAGCTTGTTAATTCTTCCCCCTTGTCGGTAGTGACGCTAGTACTGTTGCCATTACAGATTTTGCGGTAAATGTCCCATCTTGGTCCTTAATCTATGGGATGTTCCGGCTAATTCTCTAAACAGCTAGTTAACCAGCGCATGGTCTGTTTGAACTGTCCACTTCTGAACTGAAACGAAGTAATCTATTGTTGATGTTAGAATTCTTTAGATGTAATAATGCGTCGAATGTCACTTAATAGATTTTTTATGTTCCGTTTTGTTATTAAATGTATGTTTTGTGCCGTAAAAACTATTGATTATTTGTCGAATTAGAAAACACCGAACCAACCAGCAGTTAGATTTGATTTTGAAATGAATATTTAGATTACATCGATTAGAATATAACAACGTGTAAAAAATTTGACATAATTTTCCTTGTTTTCTGCTTTAACACGTGATCATTTAATCCTTATTTTAAAATTTCTTTCTGATGTTAATAATTTCACTTTTCCATTTCAGTTTGAAAATAACGACAAAAAACAAATCTATTTTTTATTTTTTCAAATTTTCCTGAAAAACATAATTTAATCACAATATTGTTTCACTATCGATTGAAATAAAAGATAATTTCAATTATCAGTTTGAAAATGATGAAAAAGGAGAAATCTAATAATCCCTATGGTTTTTTCTCTCTTCTCCCCTTTTTTCCAAAAAAATGGAGTAATTTTTTTGCCATTACGGATTGTCACTGCAGAAATGTAATTAAAATTAGAAAAAAATAATAATATTTCAAAAATTAATTCAAATTTTAAATTTCTATTACCAGTTTTGACATCTGTGGATCAATACGGATAACTGGTGCAGGCTCGGATTGGCCCGAGGGCCGGTGCGCCCTCGCCCAGGGAAAACTTTTGCGCCCCTAAGTGCGTAAGCCGATCCAATATTTTTTCCTTCGTTGTACACATATATTCCGACTAATGTACTAATTTGGCTATATATCGCCAAGTTGGCGACAAACTTGGCGGCATTTGGCGACAGAACAGTGCCCCCCCTCACCCTATGATAACTTTTCTTATAGGTATGGAGATGCTTTAAATGCTGTTCAATAACCAATGAGATGCGTTTCATTCGGGCGTTGCCATTAAACAATTAGCAAATAATCGCGATTTTTGTGCCACGTACGATAGCGTAATATATATATAGATGATTCATATGCCTTTATTTGTTCGTGATATTAATATAGATACTTAAAATTAAATATATTTTATAATACCTCCATGTTTTATCAGAAATCGTTCATTTATATATTTTTTCAAAATAACATATCTTTTAATTACTTTTTTTTTAAATTGCTATGGTAAAATGGGAAAAAAAAAGATATAATTACTATTTTCCCAAATATTTTTACTTTACTTCTACAGAAATGGGGTACTTGAGCTGCCGATAAAAAACAAAAGGTGCTTAAAAAGTCCTTCCGGACAGTGCCGGGAGGAAGAGGTAGCTTTCATATTCCTTATTTTTGAAAAGCCAGCTTATATTATTCAAACGCAAAAAGCTCAATTTAGTGGAAACCGATTATAGGAGATTCAATACTAATTTTTATTAATACTAAATCATTATGAAAGAGAATTTCGCGAAATTAGTCAGCTTTATCCAAGCTGCTTTTATTTAAAGTAACTTATGTTTGGTTGCCAAATTCGGCGATATCTTGAAGTGGTGGAACAAAATGGTGGATGAGACTAACCAGTGAACTTGGTCGAGGCCTTAGTAATTCCTGTGCACATGCTCACTCACATCGGAATCGGTTTATATATACGAGTGCTGTCGCAGGCAAAAAATCAGATTTTTCAAAATGTCACCCACATTAGAAATTCAAACTGCTATATCTGAGCCATATTTAAGGTAAAGACAAAACAAAAAATGCTCCGGAATCCTTATATCAAGGTCAAATATTTAAAAAAAAACTTTTTTCAATTTCTGTTTTTTTTTTTTTTTTTTTTTTTTTTTTTTGTACCTTACTTTAAATATATATATATTTTTTTTTTATTTACTGACCGCCATTTTGAAACAAGATGGCTGATAAAGCTGGGCAGCGAACTTGGGCAAGACATTGCTATAATACTATCCACATGCCTTCTTACATCGAAATATGTTAATAAGTACACGTGTTATCGCGTGACAAATATCGGATCGTTTCAATATGTCAGCCATGCTAGAAATTCAAAATGCTGTAATCAATGGCGGATCTAAGGGGGGGCGATCGCCCCCCCTCTTGAGCTAATAAAGGGTTTGTAAAACGACATTATGCACACTCACAGAAAATGACTTGGGGCGGAGCTCGAGCCCGCCGCGACCCGACCCGGGTCGCGCCACTTTAAATCCACGAGACTCAGACTGGGTCTGGTCTTTTCTCTTTTAGAGTCGGGTCGTGCCCTGGTCTTAATTTTTTCTGCAGATTCGGGTCGGACCAGACTACTTTTTCCTCGAGATCGAGCCTGGCCTGGACTTCACTTTTCCTAGAGGTCTGCACTGACCAAAATTTCCAGGTCGGGGCTCGGCCCAGAATAAAAGCTAAACATTCGGTCCGTGTCAGCCAGTATAAGCCTTATTGGCCCGACCACGACCCGTGAACTCCTCAAAATTCTTCCTCCCGAGCCCAAGTTGGTCCGACCCGACCCGGGTCGCGCCAGTTTAAATCCATGAGACTCGGGCTGGGTCAGGTCTTTTCTCTTTTAGAATCGGGTCGTGCCCGGATCGTAATTTTTCCTGCAGATTCGGGTCGGGCCAGACTTCTTTTTCCTCCAGATCGAACCTGGCCTGGACTCCATTTTTCCTAGAAGCCTGCACTGGCCAAAATTTCCAGGTCGGGGCTCGGCCCAGAATAAAAGCTAAACATTCGGCCCGTTTCAGCCCGTATGATAAGCATTATTGGCCCGACCACGACCCGTGCACTCCTCTAAATTTTTCCTCACGAGCCCATGTTGGTGTGCAATCTTACTTATTTGTCATTCGTAAAAATTATATTTGTTTTATACATTTGTTTAGCGAAATCTTTAGAAATTTAATTTGATTTGATAAGTTACAGAGATGCATTTTTTTTTAAATTTACTTTTTTACTTTGTAGAGCTTTTAAATTATGATTTTCTTTTATCAATTCTAAACTGATTATCTTACTGGATTTTTATTTGAATGTAATTCTCTAAGTCATATTTTTTCAATTCGTAGTGTTTACGTACATCTTATACTATAATACGAGCAAAAATTGTGTGTGTGTGTGTGTAAATTTTATCTTGAAAACGGCTCTAACGGTTTTGATTAAATTTTGCACCCTGCCGTTTTCGGGCACGAAAAGACCATTGGGATGGGTCTCGTGTTCGGGAAAATTCGATTAGTGGGTCATAATGGGTCAGGGTCAAGCTAATTATATCTAAAGAACGGCTCAATCGATTTTGACTAAATTTTGTATCTAACCATATTCGGGCACGAAAAGACCATTGGGATGGGTCACATGTTCGAGAAAATTCGATTAGTGGGTCACTGTGGGTCAAGCTATTTTTATCTAAAAAACGGCTCTAACGATTCTCACTAAACTCTATATTCTACAGTTTTGGATTACGAGAAAACTATTAGGCTAAGTCGCATGTTCGAGAAAATTCGATTAATGGGTCATTTGTGGGTCACCGTGAGTCAAGCTAAGTTTATCTAGATAACGGCTCTAACGATTTTGACGAAATTTTCATCCTACTGTTTTCGGGCACGAAAAGATCATTGGGATGGGTCTCGTGTTCGAGAAAATTCGATTAGTGGGTCATTTTGGGTCATAATGGGTCAGGATCTAGCCAATTATATCTAGAGCTCTAGGCTCAATCTATTTTGACTAAATTTTGTATCTAACCATTTTCGGGCACGAAAAGACCATTGGGATGGGTCTCGTATTCAAGAAAATTCGATTAGTGGGTCATAATGGGACAGGGTCTAGCTAATTATATCTAAAGAACGGCTCAATCGATTTTCACCAATTTTGTATCTAACCATTTTTGGTCACGAAAAGACCATTGGGATGGGTCTCGTGTTCGAGAAAATTCGATTAGTGCGTCATTTTAGGATCATAATGGGTCAGGGTCAAGCTAATTATATCTAAAGAACGGCTAAATCGATTTTGACTAAATTTTGTATCTAACCATTTTCGGGCACGAAAAGACCATTGGGATGGGTCACGTGTTCGAGAAAATTTGATTAGTGGGTCATTTTTGGGTCACTGTGGGTCAAGCTATTTTTATCTAAAAACGGCTCATCGATTTTCACTGAACTCTATATTCTACAGTTTTGAATTACGAGAAGACTATTGGGCTAAGTCACATGGTCGAGAAAATTCGATTAGTGGGTCATTTTTGGGTCACCGTGGGTCAAGCTAAGTTTATCTAGAAAACGGCTCAATCGATTTTGACTAAATTTTGTACCTAACCATTTTCGGGCAGGCAAAGACTATTGGGATGAGTCTCGTATTCAAGAAAATTCGATTAGTGGGTCATAATGGGACAGGGTCTAGCTAATTATATCTAAAGAACGGCTCAATCGATTTTCACTAAACTCTATATTCTACAGTTTTGGATTGCGAGAAGACCACTGGGCGAAGTCACATGTTCGAGAAAATTCTATTAGTGGGTCATTTTGGGTCACAATCGGTCAGGGTCCAGTATCTAAGAAAAAGTCTTAAACGAATTTGACTAAATTTTTTATCTATCGTTTTCGGTATCGAGAAGACCATTGGGCTAGGTCGCATGTTCAAGAAAATTCGATTAGTGGGTCATTTTGGGTCACAATGGGTCAGGGTCACGCTAATTGTATTTAAAAAGCGTTTCAAAACATTTTGACAAAATTTTGTATAATACCGTTTCCAGGCATGATAAGACCATTGTCCAGGGTCGGATGTTCAAGAAAATTCAATCAATGGGTCATTTTGGGTCCTAATGGATCAGGATCAAGCTAACTGTATGTAAAAAACGGCTCAAAAGATTTTGACAAAACTTTGTACTACACCGTTTCTGGACAAGATAAAACCATTGGGCTGAGTCGCATGCTCAAGAAAATTCTATTAGTGGGTCATTCTGGTGATAATGGGTCGGGGTCAAGCTAACGATCTAAAGCATCTCACGGCATCTCAAAAAGGTTCAAACAATTTTGACATTTTTTTTTTTTGTTATACCGTTTCACAATACAAAAAGACCATTGAAATAGCTCACATGATCGATAAATTTCGCTTAGTGGGTTTTTCAATCAACGTGGGTCAAGCTTATTTTATCTAGAACATGACTAACGATTTTCACAAAAATTTGTATTCCATCGTTTTCAGGCTCGAGAAGAGCATTGTGTTAGGTCGCATGTTCGGAAAAATTCGATTAGTGGGTCATTTTGGGTCACTATGTCCCAGGGTCAAGCTAATTGCACCTAAAACAGCAAGAATGATTCAGTGGAAATAATATATCAATATAAACACAAAGCTAATTTTGACCGAGCTTAGCTCGGTCATTCCTGCTAGTAACTGCCTAAATAGTCATCGTTATAGTCATTAATATTGTTGTTTTTCTGTATTCATGAATTTCGAACATGATCTGAAAATAAAATATAAGCATAAGCAAGTGTACTTTATGAATAATTCTAATTGCAAAATGCGGGCAGGGCTGGAGTTGATTTTTTAGCTTTTATACCGGGCGGGGCCAATAGTTTTATTTTTTATGTGGGTCGGACCTGGGCTTGGGCCTGATAACTTCAGCCCAGGTAAACCTCTAACTGACATATCGAAGCCAGCTTAACTTTTTTTTAAATGCTTAATTTCATCCATCATCCCATAACTACTGAATATACCGGGTGTCCTAAAATGGACTGACTGAATTTAAAATTCAGTAAATTGCAAATGGTGACAGATATTTAAAAAATACTTGCAGGAGGGTTATAGATGTCGGGAACAGGGGTGATTATGTTCCAAATTTTCCGAAAATTTAAACCTCTCGCTGCGCAACCAGCGATTTCCACGGCCAACGTAAAAGTGGAAAAATTTGCGCAACCCGCAATTTCCACAGCAAATCTTTTTTTATGATCTAATTCTATTAAAAAAACCTGTTTCACAAAGATTTTGGGACATATTTTACTTTAAAATGTGTGCAGATTTGAAATGTGTAATAAAAAATATGCGCAATTTTTTAACCCATTTTGATTTTTAAAATAATAATAATAATAATAATAATAATAATAATAATAATAATAATAATAATAATAATACGCAGCTCCAGGGTTAAGGCATTCGGTTCCAAAAATTTAGAAAATTCATCTATCCAAAAATTCGGACATACAAATAATCGCAAATTTTGATAAATGGTCTCCATAAAAAATCTATTTCGTCAATCGTTCGCAGAAAATAACTTCAATTTCGCCGAATGATCACAGAAAAAACAAGAATTTGATCAGGGAGCCACGGAAAACATGCGAAATTCTTCAAATGATCACAGAAAACTCGAATTTCTTCAAAAGGCAGCGGAAAAAAACTCGAATTTCGTTAAAGGATTGCGGAGAAAACGCGTATTTTGTCAAATAGCCGCGAAAAAAAACTCCGCGAATTTCATCAAAGGATCGTGGAGAAAACACGAACTCCTTCATAGAATCGTGGGAAAGAAAACGAATTTTGTCAAAAAATCGCTTTAAAAACGCGAATTTAGCCAAAGGATCGCTAAAAAAACCCGAATTTTGTAGAAGTGTCACGGAAAAAAACGCGAATTTTACCAAAGGTCTGCAAAATTACACTAATTTCGTCAAAGGATTGCAAAAGAAACGTAAATTTCATCAAAGGATCGAAGACGAGCGAATTTCATCAAAGAGTCGTTGGAAAAATGCAATGGTCTCTTTAGAAAACAGCACACTTACATACGTTTATTATTATAGGTATAATTTTTAACTAAAATAATATACGGAACTAATTTTTGAAAAAAAAAAAAAAAAAAAAAAAAAAAAAAAAAAAAAAAAAAAACAAGTTAACCCAAACCCAGCTTGCAGGAATCTACACTCAGCCTGAAATCGATCTGAATCCAAAACAGGTAACCCGACCTGCAACAAAAATAATTAGTGCCAGAAGGGAATCCCTCCCCCCCCCCCCCCCCATCTGCTGTAACCTTTCAGAATTTTTTTTTTTGAATTTCAGAATTTTTTTTTCTTTTCTACTTTACCCCTGATAATTTTTTTAACTGCGATTCTTGATTTTAGTAACGAAGATTGTGCAGGAAGCAAGAGGCGCTAAATCGGTTCCCGGAGGAGGTAGACTTAACGACCATTGTTTACAGCGCCATCTATCGCTGCTATTATACAGTAAAATCAAGAATCACAATAAAAAATCTCATGACATCTTACATAACCCTCCTGCAAGATTTTT
The DNA here is from genome assembly GCA_963932465.1 of Maratus speciosus. Lineage (NCBI taxonomy): Eukaryota > Metazoa > Arthropoda > Arachnida > Araneae > Salticidae > Maratus > Maratus speciosus. The sequence continues at coordinate 445,679,774 of OZ010797.1, forward strand.
TTAAATAGCTGCCACCATTCGAAAAGTACTAAATTTTAAAATCCATTTAAGGACACCCGGTGTGTTTTTTAATAAGTTTCAAAGCATTCTTTACTGAATTACAACTCACCTTAGATATAAAGAGACAAGCAGTCTTATACCAAATTAGTATTTTTTACAAAATTCTGGAGATTAAAAAGTATTCCTAAATAATTATTTGGACGTGTCTGTTATGGAGATTTTACTGCATATAGTTTTTATCTTCAAAAATACTTAGACTTTCTTTTTAAAAAAAAAAGGGTCAACCCGAACCCTTCTCGCAAGTCGCAGTAGTGAAAACCCAATCCGAAACTGACCCAAACCAGATAAAGGCTGGGATTACGGTGCCTCGCTCGACCGTATCTTACGCTCGATCGTAGGATAGGCGTTCCTGCGATCAGTCGTAACTTGGTATTACGGTGCCTCGGCGCAAGTCCTCGTGCTTCGGCGCAAGTCCTCCTGCAGTCAGTCAATCACAGGCCGCAGTCTGTCTTAACTTACGGCTGCTTCCAAGCTGTCGTAAGATCGCGAGGCACAGTAATGCCGTTTACGTTTTGTTTATATCGTAAGTCTCTAAGTTGATCTTAAGTGAGGCACCGAAATCGCCCACTCGTGGACAGCCTACCATGAGGTATAGGGACAATAAGTCCACGAGGGGAAAAAGGGGCTGCCAGGCAGCGCAAGCAGGGTGGCGCACATTTATTACAACATAAATAGCATGTTACAAATACTGCCTTATTATTGAAGGCAGTGCAAACACATATGTATAAATAAATATTGAAAAATATTTACAGGTTAAATAGAATGTAAAAAAAAAAAGGATTAAGGTTTAGCTATAGTCTTAGAAATAAACGAAAAATGTTTGTTTAAAATGTCGTAATTTTCTAGAAGTCTCTGGAAGTTGCCTGCGTTGAAAAGAGTGTTATTCAAATTTTCTCTCAATGTTTTGTTTCTGTCAAAATGGAAATGATGTTTCATTATGGGGCAGTTTCCAAAGATATAGTGTGTAGCGTTTCCAATACTCTTTCTGCATAAACAAAGTGGTGAGTCTCTTTTTTTAATTTTATGTAGAAATGATGGGAAACTTCCATGACCAGTAATATAGTTAGGTAACGTAGGGCGATCACAGATGAACTGTATGTCAACTTTATTAATTATACTGTAAGTATCGCGACCCTTTGTCGACTGAGTCCATGAGAGTTGCCATTCATCCAGAGTTTTTTGCCTAAAGATATACTTGAATTTGGATTGTGGAAGAAGCAATTCCTGGCAATCGTTGTATTGGTTGTTATCTATAACCGCCTTCGCCAGAGAATCGGCTCTTTCGTTTCCCGGGATACCTATGTGAGATTTAATCCATGAGATATAGAACTTTTTGTTAGGGAAATGTAGTAAAAGATTGTAGATATTATAAATTATATAATTGCGTGGAAATGCAATTTGAAGGGCGTCATAGGATGAGTGGCTGTCTGTAAGGATAAGAATTTCATGATGAGAAGAGTTAATGGACCATTCCATTGCCTTGTAAATTGCGAATAATTCAGCTTGGTAGATCGAGTTATCTACATGAAGTTTAACTGCATAATCATATACGAATGAGTTTTTAAGACAGACTGTAAATGCACATGCTGCTCCGTCGTTCATGACAGAACCATCGGTATATATGTATGGGTCATAGATTTGGAGTAATTTTTCGTATTTTTCCTCCAAAAAGAAGAGGTTGTTTATCTTGTAATATTGAGAAAAGTCGAAGGTGTTTAGTTTTGACATAATGTGGTTGCTGTTAATGATTTTGCCATTATGGTTATATGATCTTCTTCCTTTAATTAGTTCGTAATAATGATAATCGTTCTTGAGCAAAGTATCGATTGGGGGAGAACCAGTAAGGACACAGAGAGCGTCAGAGGAAGTACTTCGATAGGTCTTGATAATGCTTAAGAGAGCTGTACGTTGTACTGACTTTAATTTTCTTATCCCATGCGAGTTGAGGCTTGGAAACCAAATTTCATAAGCGTAGCTAATTTGTTTTAATATGACGGTGTTGTACCAAAATTTCAGTATACTTGAAGATATTCCTCCTTTATGAGATTTTAGGCTTTTGAATCCGTTTAAAAATTGAGTTACCTTTGTTTTAATATGAGTTAGATGCTCTTGAAAATTAAATTTTGGATCTAGTATAACGCCAAGATAGGGAATAGTATTTTCAAACTTGATAGTTTTGTTATTCAATTTGAAAATTGGTCGACGTCTGTTAAGAAGAAAGTGGCCAAAAAGCATGGCCTTTGTTTTAGTTTCCGATATTGTAAGGTTGAAATTCCTGCATAAAGTTGAAAAAATTTCGATGCGTCTATTAGCAACTTGCTCCAACTCAGGTCTGGAGTCTCTCGCAACCTTAATTACGAAATCGTCAGCATAAACTATCATGTCTGATTCTATTTTGTAGAACTCCTTTATAATAAAATCTGCAATTAGCAACCAAAGAAGGGGACCTAAGCATGAGCCCTGAGGGCACCCTTTAAATGAAATGAACCATTCTACAACGCTTCCTTCTTTTAAACCAATATATCGATTGGAGATGTAATTTTTTAGTAAATGTTTTAGATATAGAGGGAGAGGAGAATTATCGATTATTTGGGAGATAGTATTCCAATCTATCGAATCAAACGCTCCCTCTATATCGAAGGAAAGAATACCACAGTATTTCTTATTTTCTAATGTATTTGTGATAGAGGATTTCAGTTCATTTAAGGCATCTATTGTGCTTCTTGATTCGCGAAATCCAAATTGCATTTCATGGAGAAAGGAAATATCTTCTAAAAATGTCATTGCACGCATCTTGATTAATCGTTCAAGGACTTTTCCCAGCATAGGGAGAAGGACTATCGGTCGGTAAGATTTTAATTGCCGAAGATCTTTATTCTTCTTTCGAAAATAAATGACAATGCCCTTCTTCCATATGTCTGGGAAATGGGCAAGGGAAAAGCATTTGTTGTATAGTTGAAGCATTAATTGTGGGAAAGTTTTGATCAAGTTTTTAGTAACCCTTGCATCGATCTTATCGAAGCCAGGGGCTTTGTTGTTCGACTGTCTTGATGCGCAATATTTTAGTTCTCTATAGCTGATTAGATATTCATTTATATCACTTTCTGATAGTGGCTCCAAATTTTCAAATGAATGTAGATTTTCAGGGATTTCTTTTCCAAAATGATGGCTTAAGAGTTGGTGTTGAATGTCTCTAAACATGTCAGTTGAATTTGATGTGTCAAGTATTGAATGTATTAAGTCGGTATTTTTGAGGTATTTGCCCTTTACAATTTTGAAAGCGGTTCCGTATGTTGTGGATGTTGTCTCACAGAAGGATTTCCACGAATTTAATTTTGCGTTTTTGATGTTTAATTTGTATTTAGCTCTCTCTTTCTTGTAGCTAACTTGGTATTGTACGTTTTCAGGATTTTTATTTGATCTTTTCCGTAAAGCGTTTAATCGATTTCTTTGTATTTTGAGATTATCTGTGTACCACTTTGTATTTACTTCATATGACTGTTTTTTCTTTTTGAGAGAAGATTCCATGATTTCTTGTAGAAGCTCTTCAAATTTGTGGGTCCATTCATTCAAGTCATTAGGACTTTTGACCTCGCTGAGAGTTGTCTGTAGATTGTCAACATTAGGAGAGAGTTGGTTGTTAAATTTTTTGAAATTCTCAAATTTAGTTTTAAATCTGTATTCATTTCTTAGAACTGGATCTATAGCTAAATCGTATCTTATGTACAGATGGTCACTGAGGGAGTCATTGATGTCGTCTACGTACCAAGAATTGAGATAGTTGCGTGCTTGGTTTCCACTTAAAGTTAGATCTGGAGTACCTTTCCTTTTGTTCTGTTTGAATGTATATGGTGCATTGGGATCATTAACTATGGTTACGTTATTTAAAGCGAGGTAATCTAGAAGAATGTCTCCTCTTGCATTATTGCATTTATATCCCCAGTCCTTTAAGTGAGCATTAAAATCGCCTGCTAAAATGATATTTTTACAGTCTCTGATAGTGTTGGTCCAGGCTTGTAGGTCTTCTTCAAGGTCTCTTGCGGAACGAGGACGGGAATACTGCGAGCCAAGTGTTAATTCATGGTATTTAGTGCTAATGTTAATAAAAATGCTGTTGTCAAAAGATAAGGTTTTTAGGTGATATAGTTGGGAGTTTGCTATGATAATTCCAGCTGTTTCATTTTTTGAGGCATAAAGAGACCATCCAATTGGGAGGCTTGTAAATGAATTATTTGTTCTATGGTAATCTTGGATTATAGCTATGTCAATTTGTTGATTATTTATATATTTGATTAGTTCTAGATTCGCTGCGCGACAGTTATTCAGATTAATTTGGACACATCTAATTTTGGAAAGAGTTGCTTTGTTATGAATTACTTTAGTTGGAACTGCTACATTAGCAGGGTTGGAAGCCATAGTAAGAACATTGTTATTTTGGGTAACGATATTTGAAAGGTTATTTAGGGTCGAGAACGTTGCTGTCGGTAGTTAATTATACGATGTCTATTATAGAAGTGGTTTTGAAAGATATTACATTCGCTTGAATTTGCGCTATGATCGAACTTGTATTGGCGACCTTCGGGGTTCACATAATTATAGCAATTATAGCATTTGTGCTTCCTTGGATCATTTTTATTCGGACATGTTGAGGTTTCATGGTTCTTCATGCAATATGCGCAGGTTTCTTTTCTTCTGCATCTCTCTTTTGTATGTCCATAGATTTGACAGTGACTGCACATTATTATGGGGGCGTACTGAGCGATTTTACACGATAGAAAACCAATCAGCAATCGACCTTGGCGTAGCAATCTGGTTGCCAATCTATCCTCCAAATCTAGCATAAGTTGATAGGTCTTTAGAGATTTTCTTTGTAATTCTTTATGTTCATTAGCTTTTATGTCATACTCAAGATCTTCGCTTAATTTCTCTTTTATTTCTTCTACTGTTATGTTTTGAGGGATTCCCAAAATGATTATTTTTTTCCTTTTTTCCACTGCGAGATTTAAATCTACGAGGTCAAGTATGTTACTGTGTTCCTGGATCTTGTCTGCTATGTTATTCACATCTTCGTCTGTGTTTGAGCGTACTATAATAGTTCGTTTATCTCTGGAAATAGTGCAGTATATTTTCGCAAGATTTACTGTTGTCTTAAGTTCTCTATTTATAAAATCACGGATGTTGAATAGGGACATATTGGTTGTGGATTTTCTTGTTAACAGTATAGCAGACTTTGATTGTTGTGGTGCTGGGGAGTTTAGAGTTGTGGCATATGATGATTTACATAGAGGAACTGGAGATACTAGTTCATTGGTATGTGTTGTAATTTTTTGTTGAGGAAATTCTTCTCCTGCTGTTTGTGCTTCTCTTACTTCAATGAATCTCTCTATTTTTGATTCGTGTTCTTTAAGCATGTTTCTCAGCTCAGTTTTTAAATCCATTTCCCTCGATATTTTACAATGGATATTTTCTATGTAATCCTGTTGTCTTTGCAATTCGCTATTTAAGTCGCGTATTTGCTCTATCTGATTTTCTAAAAGCTGTAGAAGTTGTTGTATATCTTCTTGAAATTTCTGAGTTGGTATTTTGATCACATGTTCTTCCGTTTCAAATTGTTTTAGTAAATTAAAATGATTTTCGAATTTTTGTGCTAGTTTTGCTGGAGATTCAATTCTTAATTTTCTTTCGAGTTCTTTGACTTTTTCGTCTTTATCTATTAGTTTTTCCGTGAGGTCTTGAACTTCAGTTGATAGGGTATTAAGTTGTTCCTCTTGCTTTAATATTTGTGTCTTTTGTTCCTCATTCTCTCTTTTCAGTTCTTGTATTACATCATTCATTGACTTTTCTTGGCTTTGTGTGTTAATTTGTTGCTTATCCAGATCTTTTATTCTGTTAAGGATATTTTGTCGATACTTTAATGCCTGTTCATCATTATGGAGCCTGTGTTTCTTGAGATGTCTGAATAATTGTTCAAATTGCTCTTCCAATGGCATATTATCATCTTGCGCTGTCTCAGAATCTATTAGCTTTTTCCCTTGGAGTGGGGATGGAGGTCTCTCATTAGTTTTCTTGTTCTTTTGTTCCATGTCTTTTTCTTTATAACTATGCATTAGTTTTATTTGTCGTCTTTTTAGTATCTTTTCTTTTTCTCTTTTAATAGCTTCTGGTGATTGAAATTTTTCATGTATTGGATAGTGAAATTTTTTATCTATTGGTAAGCGATTACTATTTAGTATGTGCACTTGATGTACAGGCTGTGAACTTGTTGTTGTTGACTGTAGCCTCTGGGATTTGCGACTGACCACTGAATCAATAGATTGTGTTAACATTTCTCACGATCAATAACAAAAAATTATAGTTTAGTAGAATATAAGTTAAAGCTCAATTTATATTTCCATATTTCTACCAATCAAAATAATATGTACAGGTTAAAAATAAAATTTAAAATATTTACAGTTGAAAGACTTTGTTAAATTTATAGAGTAATTTACAGGGTAACTGGACGGGGGATCACTAGGCCTCTGTCATACATTTTTGAAAGAAAGGTATATAGAAAGTAAATAGCAAAAACCGGTAGTCGTAACTACCGAAAATGACTAAGAAAAAATTTTATTGCCTAAAAGGGGGAAAATTTTTGAATAAAAAAAAAAAAAAAAAAAAAATGACAGCAGGAAAAAATTTGCCAAAAAAAAAGGGGGGGGGGAAATATGTGTCATTGCCTCCCGTGCCCAAAAGATCATGTACTTAAACAGTTAATAATTCCATCATTATTAATATTCTGGTTCAATCAGTGCATTACCTGTATACAGTTATACAGTATATTACAATAATTAAATTGCTATACCAATAATAGCAGATTGATAATATATGAAACGGTAATATGGTGCATAATTATAAGTATAAACAGTATACCAATAATAGCAGATTGATAATATATGAAACGGTAATATGGTGCATAATTATAAGTATAAACAGTATACATATGCATATTTACAAGTATGTACATTATAAATATATTTCTGCGATTTTATTTATATTATAACCTGTCAGAATATCACATAGTGAAAATAGTAATTAGTAAGAAGATTGCCGTACGGATGGGTGAGTGGACAAACAAAAAGAAGTCAGAAAAAAATTTTTTTAGTTTAAAAACAAGGAAAATAGGAATAAGAATAACAATAGTATACTTACCGGTCACCACATGGGTCCCGCTGCACTTGCCTGAAAGTGACATGATAACATAATAACCACAAACAAAAAAAAAAAAAAAAAAAAAAAAAAAAAGAGATAACCGGTGATAATAAAAGCTTGATAATAACTGAGTGTAAAAACAGCTACAGAATAAAATGAAGAGGTGTAAATAACATGAGGAAAGATAGTACCAACACGCGCAGGAAATCAGTGCAGGGACCGCCCGTGAAACAGAGGAGACAACTATGGAAAGTGTGTAATATAAGAAGAAAATTAAATGCGGGACAAGATATAAGTAGGAGCGTAGCATAATAATGGAAAAACCAAAATAAACCTATTAAAAGTTAAAAGTTGCAGATGTTAAGGAAAACGAATAAGAAATGAAAAAAATATATAGATTGGGGCAACTATCCCACAAGAACAGAACTGCAATAAAGCAAAAAGTAGTACTGTAGTGCAAAAACTGTAGAAGTACCAAATGTTAAGGGAAGCTGGGGTGAAAAAAATATTTTAAAGGGTGGGGCAAATATCCACACACCACATGACCACAATACCGCAAAAAGCAAAGAATTAACCCTAATAACAGAGAAGTTGCAAATGTTAAGCGAGTTGAGATGTACTGAAAATGAAAATGTGGGATGGGACAAATCTAGCAAATAGTAGTGAGTAACTACAAGAAAAAACCAAGAAAATATCTAAATAAATAAAAAAGTTCAAAAAGTTACGGAAAATCCTTAACAAATGCAAAAACTGTAAAATTAGAAGCTGGGACGATGAAAGGGAGCAGAATAAGTAATAATAAAAGTGCAACCAAGTCTCTAGCTCAAAAAGCTAAAAAGTGGCCAATGTTAAGGATAAGAGAGGGGGGAAGGCAAGGGTGGCAACAATGAAAGAAATTTAGTAGCGATAAAATATGGAAAGAAAGTGGGCCTAAAGAATGTAAAAATTGAAGAAAAAAGCCGATTTGTGAGAGTGCCCGTTCAGCCCCCTCTGACGGGGCCCCAATTGAGCTAGAGAAGAACGGAATAATGGAAAAAAAAAGGGGGGAGTTCACTAAGTCGGATTGCTGTTGATTTCGGTGCGGCAGAAAACCTCTATGGCCAATAGTTTTCGAGATATTTAACAATTTGTACAAATTTCTCGATAAAAATTTCATTAGAAGGAAGCAAAATGGCGTTTCTAGTGGCCCGATGGCAACCCTAGTAAAATTCTTATATCGTAAAAGATGTAGATAGCCCCCTGAGAACCAAAGCTACCAAAAGAATTTTTGTTTTATAACAATTAGAAAATTATGGAACTAATTTGTAATGTAGTAACATTAGAATGAGCTTTACCAAGAAACAAAATGGAGAAACTCCTGTTTAAAAAACTTACTATTTATAAGTTTTCTGATGAAAGCACCCCGGAAGACCTCTAGAACTCTATTTGGGCTATAATAATTAATTTGTAAAAGCTCCGGTAGTTAAATCTTCTTGTAAATCTTTGTAATTCCTTACCAATGCATCTCCCATAGAGAAAATCATTGTGGCCAAAAATGGCGGCCACGGACCTAAAAGGGCTAAGTGGAGAAACCTAAAAGCACAGCATGACCCCCTAAGACCAGATAAGAACTAAAAAAAGTCCTTCCGGCCAGTGCCGGGAGGAAGAGGTAGCTTTCATAATCCTTATTTAAAAAAAGCCAACTTATATCATGCAAACACACGAAGCTCAATTTAGTGGAAACCGAATATAGGAGATTCAATACTAATTTTTATCAATATAATGAATGAGAATTTCGCAAAATTAGTCAGCTTTATCCAAGCTGCTTTTCTTTAAAGTAACTTATATTTGGCTGCCAAATTCGGCAATTTCTTAAAGTGCCTGTCATTTTAAGACAACATGGTGGATGAGGCTAAGCAGTGAACTTGGTCGAGACCTTAGTAATTGCTGCGCACATGCTCACTCACATCGGAATCGGTTAATATAGAGGAGTGCTGTCGCATGCAAAAAATCAGATTTTTCAAAATGTCACCCACAATAGAAATTGAAACTGCTATATCTGAGCCATTTTTTAAGGTAAAGACAAACAAAAAATGCTCCTGAATCCTTATATCAAGATCAAATACTTAAGAAAGAAACCTTTTTCAATTTCTAATTTTTTTGCACCTCACTTTAAATATATATATATATTTTAATTTAATGGCCGCCATTTTGAAACAAGATGGCTGATGAATCTGGCCAGCTAACTTGGTCGAGGTGTTGATGTATACTATCCACATGCCTTCTTACATCGAAATAGGCGAATACGCGTGTTATCGCGTGACAAATACAAGATCGTTTCAAAATGTTAGCCATGCTAGAAATTCAAAGAGCTATAAATCAACCATTTTTTAAGATATCAACAAAAGAACAAATTTTCAAAAACAAAAACTGCTCCGGAATCTTTGTATCAAAACCAAACACATAAAAAAAATCTTTTTCATTTTCCAATTTTTTAATACCTCATTTTGAATTTTAAATTTAATTTTTTTTAAATGGCAACCCTTTTGAAACAAGATGGCGAATGAAGCTGGCCAACGAACTCGGTCGAGACATTGGTATGTACTATGTACAGACCAAGTTACATCCAAATAGGTTCATAAATACGCCTGTTATCGCGTGACAAAAATCAGGTCGTTTTAAAATGTCAGCCACAAGAGAAATTCAAAATGCTATTACTCAGCCATTTTTTTTTTAGATATAGACGAAAGTAAAACTGTTCCGGAATCTTTGTATTAAGGTCAAACACATACAAAAAAAATCTTTTTCATTTTCCAATTTTTTGGTATCTCATTTAAATTTTTTTATTTTTTAATTTTTTTAAATGGCCGCCATTTTGAAACAAGATGGCGGATGAAGTTGGCCAACGAACTGGGTCGAGATATTTCTATGTACTATGTACACACCAAGGTACATCCAAGTCGGTTCATAAATACGCCTGTTATTACGTGAGAAAAATCAGGACGTTTCAAAATGTCAGCCACGCTAGAAATTCAAAATGCTATAACTCAGCCATTTCTTAAGATATAGACGAAACAAAAACTGCTCCCGAATCTTTTTATCAAGGTCAAACACATAAGAAGAAAATATTTTTTCAATTTTCAATTTTTGGTACCACATTTCAAATTTAAATTTTTCTTAAAAATTTAAATGGCCGCCATTTTTAAACAAGATGGCGGTGAAGCTGGCCAACGAACCCGGTCGAGACATTGGTATGTACTATGTATAAACGAAGTTACATTCAAATCGGTTCATAAATACGGCTTTTATCGCGTGACAAAATTCAGGACGTTTCAAAATGTCAGCCACGTTAGAAATTCAAAATGCTATAACTCAGCCATTTTTTAAGATATAAACGAAACAAAAACTGCTCCGAAATCTTTGTATAAAGGTCAAATACATAAGAAAAAAAATATTTTTCCATTTTCAATTTTTTGGTACCACATTTCAATTTTTACATTTTTAAAAAAATTTTAAATGGCCGCCATTTTGAAACAAAATGGCGGATGAAGCTGGCCAACGAACTCGGTCGAGAGATTGGTATGTACTATGTACACACCGAATTACATCCAAATCGGTTCATAAATACGCCTTTTATCGCGTGACAAAATTCAGGACGTTTCAAAATGTCAGCCACGCTAGAAATTCAAAATGCTATAACTCAGCCATTTTTTAAGATATAGACGAAACAAAAACTGCTCCGGAATCTTTGTATAAAGGCCAAATACATAAGAAAAAAATATTTTTCGATTTTTAATTTTTTGGTACCACATTTCAAGTTTTAAATTTTTTTAAAAATTTTAAATGGCCGCCATTTTGAAACAAAACGGCGGATGAAGCTGGCCAACGAACTCGGTCGAGACATTGGTATGTACTATAAACACACCGAATTACATCGAAATCGGTTCATAATTACGGGAGTTACAGTGTGACATAGGTCAGATATATATATATATATATATATATATATATATATATATATATCAATTTTGAACGGAGGGTGGTTTCGGGGTCTGGGGGTCATGATCGATGAAAATATACCAAAATTTTTTGAAATCGCTTTCCTCCGAACGGCTGCAATAGGTAGCTTTTTTGTAAAGAAAGCTACCTAAAATCGATAAAAAAACCTATAAGATAATGCTGGTTGTATTTAAGATATTAAAACATTAATATTTTCTAAAATTCAGTGGCTGCCGGAAAATTTATCTAATATTTACTTTAACATAGCCAATCACTGTTCAATTATTATGTATGGTGTCAATAGCAATCACTCTTCAATAAAGGTAGTCTAGCTAATTTTTATTTATTTTACTATTCTAATATCGATTTGCCCATAAGAACCAGTACTCGAATTGAGCAACCATTGTCCACCCAACCGCCACAGAACAAAAATTTACAGTTTTAAAATTGAAATTAAAAATATTAAGAATAGGAATAAATTAATACAAGATACGCTACTCAAAAGTAAAAATAATCAGCTATCAGAAAGTAAAAATAGTTAAGTGAAAGGAACATAATTAATAGTTTAAAAAAAATGAATTTAAAAAGTAAACAACACAATAGAAACCTATGGGAAATCTGAATTTTCAAAAGCATTTTTAGCACTTTTTCACGAATTTTTTAAAAATATATACAAACATCCTAGAAAGGCATGAGTGGAGGCGGAGAGAAGCTAAAGGACTAAAATAGCCAAATCTGGCGAAAGTTTTTCAAAATAATGTTTTTAAGTTAAAATTTAAGCTATGATAAAAAAAAAAAAAAAAAAAAAAAAATGATAAAATGCCTCCAAAACCCCATGCCTTTCTATGGGGATAAGGGTTATGGTAAAAGTGCAAAAATAACACATTTTGAAATAATCATTTAATACAGTAAATCACTTTAAAACTATACACAAATGGTACCAAAATGAAGCATATGCTTTGAATTATATGGAATATGCAATATATTTACATTTAATGTACTTCAATGTAGTTTAATAAGTAATAGAATTCCATTGTTTACCCCATGTTAAGTCTATGGGGAAAAACTGCAAAAACAGCACTTTTTAATTCAATGTTTTAAGGGCTAATAATTGGTGGAAACTTGAAAAAAAATGATACTAAAAGATACTACGAACTTTAATTTACATGAATGAAACATGAGTAACTAGTAATCGCTAAGAAATAGAATGAATTAGAGCAAGTGAAAAACGTTAAAAATTGAGGCACCGTAATCCCAGCCATAATGTATATCAATCTGCCCCAAAACCAACGCGCTAGGCGCAGCTAAAAAGTAAAAGTCAGCCCGACCTGTAGCAGAAAAGTAGAAGTCAACCGGGCCCAAACCTGACTCGTATCGAAAAAGTAAAAGTTAACCCGGCCCATAACAAAAAAGTAGAAATTAACCCGACCCACAGCAAAAAATAGAAATCAACCAGACCAAAACGCGACCCACAGCAAAAAAGCATAAGTTAATCCAACCAGCAGCAAAAAATAGAAGTCAACCGGACCTAAACCCGACCCACAGCAAAAAGTAGAAGTAACATGAACCGCAGTGAAAAAATTAGCCCCGACCCGCGCATCAGATTGGAGTTTCCAAATTTCTAAAATCGTCCCCCCCGCTTGAGGACTCTCCAGATCCGCCCTTGGCTGTAATTCAACCATTTTTTAAGATATAGACGAAACAAAAACTGTTCCGGAATCTTTGTATCAAGGTCAAACACATTAAAAAAATCTTTTTCATTTTTCAATTTTTTGATACTTCATTTTAATTTTTTTTTTTTAATGACATCCCCTTTGAAACAAGATGGCGAATGAAGCTGGCCAACAAACTCGGTCGAGACATTGGTATGTACTATGTACACACCAAGTTACATCCAAATCGGTTCATAAATACGCCTGTTATCGCGTGACAAAAATCAGGTCATTTCAAAATGTCAGCCACGCTAGAAATTCAAAGTGCTATAACTCAGCCATTTTTTAAGATATAAACGAAATAAAAACTGCTTCAGAATCTTTGTATCAAGATCAAACACGTAAGAAAAATTTTTTTTTTAATTTTCAATTTTTTGGTACCATATTTCAAATTAAAAATTTTTTTTAAAAATTTAAATGGCCGCCATTTTGAAACAAGATGGCGGATGAAGCTGGCCAACTAAGTTGGTCGAGACATTGGTATGTACTATGTATACACCAAGGGACATCCAAATCGGTTCATAAATACGCCTGTTATCGCTTGACAAAAATCAGGTCATTTCAAAATGTCAGCCACGCTAGAAATTCGAAGCGCGACAACTCAGCCCTTTTTTAAGATATAAACGAAACAAAAACTGCTCCGGAATCTTTTTATCAAGGTCAAACACATAAGAGAAAAATATTTTTTTATTTTCAATTATTTGGTACCATATTTCAAAATTTATTTTTTTTTTATTTAAATGGCCACCATTTTGAAACAAGATGGCGGATGAGGCTGGCCAATGAACTCGGTCGAGACATTGGTATGTACTACGTATACACGAAGTTTCATCCAAATCGGTTCATAAATACGAGAGTTACAGTGTGACAAAGATCAGATATATATATATATATATATATATATATATATATATATCAACATTTGAACGGAGGGTGGTTTCGGGGTCTGGGGGTCATGATCGATGAAAATATACCAAAATTTTTTGAAATCGCTTTCCTCCGAACGGCTGCAATAGTTAGCTTTTTGTAATGAAAGCTACCTAAAACTACAAAAAAATTAATATTTCAAAATCTCAAAAATAAATTGAGATGCAATTTTCAAATAAATTGCATTTAAAAGTACCCTTTTCCCCAAAACAATGGTATAAAAATTGAAAATGTGCGACGCTTAGAAGTTAAAAAAATTGCAGTAAAGTATTTAACAATACAATGATACATCTGATTTTTTTTTTTTTTTTACGGCTGGCTTATACAATGGATTATTTTTTCGAGACAACACTTTAATAGCTGGGAGAAAGAAATAGCATACCAGGGGCCAAAAAAGGAATATCACACTTTATTAAAAATTCATTTGTTTGCAACAAATATATAAATACATTATGAAATTTCATATTCTAGTTTAGGAAGATATTACAATTCTGACGCTCTTAACTTTTGAACGCCAACTGCAATAGAGATAAAAATGGCGTCTAGGTATACTAAAAGGACTATCCGCTCTTGAATGAGACTGCTTGCAGTGCCCTGTATCGGTAAAATTTGGAATTAACGTGCTGATCTCGAAATATATACAAGATACGAAAGTTAAGCATGTGCGAATTGAGGGGTTTTCCGAACTAGAATATGTAACTTTATATGTTTATGTTTTTGTTATAAACAACTGAATTTTCAGTCAAGCACGTATTTTATTTCTGTAACTTTTCCACTTATTTTTTTGGAAGATATTGTGTCAAGGATCATTCAAGTCGGTGGTCGATAATTTCTGACCGAACTAAATATCTTATTGCACTCGACTAATAGCGTTAATTGCCCATAGCTGAGGTAGTTGCTAAATTGTGATCATATAGCATGATATTCACTGCAACTGCTCAAGTGACTTGGAATGATTTATATGACAAATATTATATAACCTCTCTTAAAGTTACTGACCATAATATCGACTATGATTGATATGAATATTTAGGCAGTTAGTGCATTGCAGGAAAAGTGTAAATTCTTAGCTATTTATCAATTTTTTTAGAAATTCAAGTATTAAAAACATGTATAATAATCACTTATAAACAGATTTAGGTTAAATAATGCTATAAAAAGTGATAAAATATCGGCACAGATGTCATATTCGCCCCATATTGGCGCGATTTTTTCTGACGCCAATGTCATATACTCAACGTGTACTTAACTAGCGCCAAAGTGTCGTTATTTTGCTTGATGTGGTAACCCAGATTATGTTGTTTATGCTGTTGATGTTTTCGCCAAATTGGCAACCGAAAAAATTCGCGCCAATATGGGGCGAATATGACATCTGTACCAAAATATCTTTATTAAGATTGACGATCGTTTCGTCGCACAAACAGTGACATTTTCAAGATCATTTACGATAGAAAATATTTATTTATTTAACTGAATAACAAACATACGACTTGTGTGCTTGACATAAAGCCCGCTTATAAGTCGGAGACAAGATAGCACAAGGAAATATTACAACACAAGAGAAATACACCCTGGGAGTTCCACACAAAGTGTGTGTGCAATGGAACCAGCGGGAATCGAACCCACAAACTCTTACGCTCACAAGCGATTAGCAGTGTGGTGTTTTGACCACTCGGCCACAGAGACTCCCTTTTCACATAATTTAAAAACAATAAACATAGTAAACAATATCACGAGACATGATGCATAATGAAAAACATTGCAAACATAAAATTAAATTAAAATTAAATTAGTTATTTGCGAACGTGGATTAATTTTCATATAATTTAAAAAACAATACCATGTTATTGTTTTTTTTAATTATATGAAAATTAATCCACGTTCGCAAATAACTAATTTAATTTTAATTTAATTTTATGTTTGCAATGTTTTTCATTATGCATCATGTCTCGTGATATTGTTTACTATGTTTATTGTTTTTAAATTATGTGAAAAGGGAGTCTCTGTGGCCGAGTGGTCAAAACACCACACTGCTAATCGCTTGTGAGCGTAGGAGATTGTGGGTTCGCTTCCTGCTGGTTCCATTGCACACACTCTTTGTGTGGAACTCCCAGGATGTATTTCTCTTGTGTTGTAATATTTCCTTGTGCTATCTTGTCTCTGACTTATAAGCGGACTCTCATGTCAAGCACACAAGTCATATGTTTGTTGTTCAATAGATAAATAAATGTGAAAATATTTTCTATCGTAAATGATTTTGAAAATGTCGCCGTTTGTGCGACGAAACGATCGTCAATCTTAAAAATGATATTTTATCACTTTTTATAGCATTATTTAACTTAATCAATTCAAGTATTGTTTAAATAACTAGTAAATCATTTGAATTCTTGGCCTCTCTGTAAAAGTGGAATAGATATTCAGATATCCATTTGCTATAATTGCATAATTATGTTAAGGATTCCGATTCTAAATGTAAATCACGAGTAAGACCTGAGTTTTTAAAATAGTGTTTCAATGCCTCGAATAAGTATTCAAATGAGAAGTCCTTGAGTCATATCACCCTTCTGACCCAAATATGACAAAAGAGCTCTTTTTTTGCATGGGAATACGTGTTAACGTTAAAACATTCTTCGTTATATAAAATTCTCTGCCTCTCTTTCCCATAAAATATGACCCATTTAACCCAAAACAATATTTAGGTCTGAACCCATCCAAGCCCCATTAGTGGCTGAGAGGGTCTGCTCTTTAAGCTGGTAGACGGTGCTGGGTTCGAACCCAATCGGGCCCGTCGGCCTAACCGTTCCGAGTTTTCGTGGTTTTCTTTGAACCTTGGGAAACATTGCGTAAAAACGGGTTAGGTCCCCTTAGAAAAACCCCCACGGAGGGCACTCCCTCTTTGGCCTATATCCCTCGTGCAGATAATCGGCCGTCATAAATAACACCAACACCTGAATCCACCCAAAGAAAGCTGAAGTCGTTATTGAATAATTTGCTTCTTTTTTATTTCAGATTCGTTAAATTGAATCAAATTGTAAAGAAAACAGCAAGAGCTCTCACAATGCCTCTCAACTAAACAAAGAAGCTAACCACTCTTGTAAACGATTCCGGATCCTCAAGTAATCAGAAATCTGTCATAATGTTTAGCAGAAAAACAAGGAACCAAAATCAACCATTGCCGCAACATCCTTATGAAACGAATAGCAGAACTAACCTGCTGAACAGGTCTATAATTTCAACCGATCAACAGCAGATGGCAATGTCTTGCAGCAGAAGAAAGAAGAAAAGTTTGAATAAAGAATTACTGCTGGAAAGTTTTTCTAAATGGTTTGGCGAAACCCCGTTGAACAAGGCCCCATTTCCAAGCAATCAACAACAGATGATAATGCCTTACAACAGAAGAAAGAAGGCAAGTTTGGATCAAGAAAAAATGGAAAGTGTTTCTGGACAGTATGCCGAAACAGCCCCATTGAATGGGTCCATATTTTCAAGCAATCAGCAACAGATGATAATGTCTTGTAGCAGAAGAAAGAAGCCAAGTTTGAATCAAGAATCATTGGGAAGTTTTTCTGGATTGTATGAAGAAACAACCTCGTTGAACGGATGCATATTTTCAAGCAATCAGCAACAGATGGCAATATCTTGCAGCGAAAGAAAGAAGCCAAATATTAATCTAATATTTCTGGAGTATTTTTATTATCTGGAAATCACCCAATTGAATGAGTCCATTCTATTCAAATTCTTGTGGTTTTATGAAATCTGTAAATCTTTCCTCCATCCACATGTGAGTAGAGAAATAATTTTTTTCGAATTGCCAAAGTTATGCTTTCGTAGACAGTTAGAAAATAGCGCTGCCATTGTAAAAGTCGTGCTGACTATACATCAGTTTCCTCGAACAGCTCTTCCCCACGTGGTATTTTTCCTAGCTTTTAACACTGTGTGCAATTTCATCTTGCCCCGAAAATCACCTGATGGCGCAAAAAGAGAGCGGACAAGATATGTGAGTTTTCTGGTGTTTTTCTTGGAGCACTGCAATGCAGAAAAGTTCACTATTGATGGAAAAAGGGTCACAGAAATGATGGAGGCGGCCGACCCTGTGCTGTATGCAAGACTGCTGGTTTTCTCAGATTCACACTGTGTATTAGCTCTGCTTCAGCATGGTTTGAAGTAAGTATTTAATCATTTTTTCATATTAAGAGAACTACTTTTGTCCAGTCCAAGATTTAATAATTAATCAATCTTGAAAAACATTTTGCAAAATTTTGATACTTAAGTGTTATCCGTAACAGCAACATACCCTTTAAAATAATGGCAAATAATATAAAATAACTTAATTTGAATTAATAATTTGATGCATTACCTTCTACCTAGGTTCTACCTAGGGGTCCTAAAATGGACTGACTGATTTTAAAGTTCAATAAATTCTAACCAATCGTGCAAACCCTGAACCAAAACTCTGACCATGTGGACAGAATAGAAATCAGTTTATTTAATGCTAATTTGGGCAGGGTTTGTGCTGAATCATATGGTTAAACCCCGCTGCACTTTTTCGGCTGTTTTTGGCGAAATGAACACGCCTGACTCACCCTCATCTTTGTAAGTAAAGATGGCATTTTGCAATTGATTTTTAATGTACTGCCTGATATGCTAGAATTATAATAATTATGTACAAAGATGTATTTCCTATGATAATACATTTTCATATTTTTTATAATTTAATTATAAATTGACACGGTAATCATAAGGTATTTTTCCGTTATCCTGTGACAGGTGATAAATCTCCAAATATTCTCTGTAACTCAACAATTGTATGGGAGTTGAAAAAACAATGGATTTAATTATGCGCAATAAATTCTCGCCAAAATAGGCAAAGCGCTGTAAGAAAGGAACAATGAAACACTTTAACGGCTAAAACGCAAATTATAAATAAAATATGAAGAGTGGTATCTTTAAAAGACAGTATGCTTTTATGAATAAATAGTTTAATATTAATTAATTCACAATTATATGGGGAGAAATCAATTTAGAAGTCCTAAATATATATTTTAAATTATGTTTCATCTTTTTTCATGTTGCCATATCTTTAAAAAAAGAAACAGAGAAAATATTATATATTTTTTATTAAATTCACTTGCTAGCGCTTTCTCTATCGAGCTATCTATAAAGAAAAAAGAAAAAAATATCAGTAAATTTTTCATTATCGAGTTCGGTGCGCACGCCAAATGAATGCATTGTAAAGGAAATTTTCGAGAAAAAACATAAAACGAAGTCAAACTATTAAGTGGGGTTTTCAAGATGAACATTGAATGCTTATAAAAATGGTTTTTAAAATAAACTATTTTTATTTTTATAATTATTAATTTAATAACAGTCAAGTAAACTGATATTGAGATTCTGTTTCAGGTTTAACGAATCAAAAGATGAGTCTAATATGCATCCTATATTCCTCTACATCCTTGCATGTTTATCTCAGTTCGCTCCGTGTATGATGCATCAAGATCTGTATGGTTCCCGGTCAGTTCCTAGAAAATTCGTGAACCTTCTAACTAACTTTAAGATAATTTTGAAATCCACCTACAATCCACGTGCCGTGATATTTCAGATGGCTGCCATTACTGAAAGAGAATTTAATACTTTTGCTGATCCAATCAACAGTTTCTTGAAATTAACAAACCAAGATGAAGATATCAAATCACAGCTACCTCCGACTTTGAAACATTTGTGCAGATACATTATCAGACAGCGCCTATACGAAAACTGGAATTTGCCACATGGCATCAGACAGTTGCCAGTGAAACCACGTTTAATGAGCTATCTTCAATTATGTGCAGATTAAATTTTGATTAAATCTTATTCTGATTTAATGTGTATGCAATTCATTTCTTTTTTATTACTTCTTACAATTTATGATAAAGTACAGTACTTAGACCATCTATAATAATAAGGAAAGAAGTTTATGTGTGAGTGTGTCGACGGTATTCTGAAGAGACCGCTTCACGCAGAGCTACAAAATTTGGGGAAAAGGTACGTCTATATATGAAGTTTTGCACCTCGAAGCCCGATTTTTGATTTTTTGATTAGATTTTTTTTATTTAATTTGTTATGCGATTTTTAGCGCTTTTTTAAGTCTCGAGGCGATTTTTCCACATTAGTGAAAAAAATATGGTTTCTTTTTTTTTAACCCAATATAGTAAATTTTGTTCTCTTTTCAAAAAAGTTTATTCGGAATTCGTACAGCAATTTTTGAATTTTTAGCGAATTTTTTATGCGATTATTGAACAGCATTTAATGCATCTCCATACCTATAAGGGGTGTTACCATAGGGGGACACAGTTCTGCCGCCAACTTGGCGATATATCGCCAAATTTGGCCACAAAAAGTAGTGGCCACAAAAGTGACGCTAACTTGGCGATATCTCTACTATTTCGCCAAATTCCCATAGACTTCCGTTGTAAACCAATAGGGATTACTTGCTTACAAAAAATCAACAAATTGAGATATTTTAATGCAACAAAAGCGAATATTAACTTAAGGGGTTATATTAATTATATTTAAGGGAATCCAAGTAAATTAAATATGAATAAAAGTAACATGATACAATGCTTAGCATGCTTTCCCAAACATAAATTTTAAGAGAGCCCGCACGTCAAAGGAATAAACTTTTATCCAATTATAATAAATTTTGACTTTCGTGATTTTTGAACTTTTTGTGATTTTTAATTCGATTTTTACGTTTCTTCGCGATCTGCTGCAATTTTTTGACATTCAATTTTTGACCTATAATACTAAAGTAATTTCTGCCCTCATTTTAATAAAGTTTATTCGGATTTCGTATAGCAATTTTCGAATTTTTCTGGAATTTTGTATGTGATTTTTAGTGTATTTTAGCGATTTCCTACCATTTTTCCACATTAGTGAAAGGAATCAACTTTCAATCTTCGAACACAATATATAATTTTTTTCTCTTTTCGAAATTTGTGCAGCGATTTAAAATTTTTTCGCGATATCTTATTGTGATTTTCAGAGCTTTTCGCAATTCGTGCTGTTTTTTGACGTCCCGGGCAACGCCGGGCGAGTTAGCTAGTCTAGAAATAAGCTTAGCATGGCGATACTATATCAGCAGTAGTCCAATACATCAGTCGTGTTTCTCACTTTCACCTGACTTGATTAATGTATTTAACCCCTTAAGGATCGCTTAATATTTATCAAACCCATCAAAAAGGTACCTATTTTTATTGCAGAAATTGAATAATTATAAGGTTTCTAAATAAAAGATGTAATTAGTTGTATGTTTGAGGGGAAAAAAAAGTTTCTATAGAACGTATTGACATTTGCAGAAAAACCGCCATGCGGGAATTTAGCGCCTTAATGTTTGTTTTACCCCATACAAAAATTATCGGATAAGATCCTTATTTTTTACTTACTACTTTAAAATTTTTAAGAAATATTTGAATGTAGTACATAAAATGTTGATTATCAATAATTTGTTTGGGTAGGATATATTTCGAAACATGGAATACATTTAATTATTATAATTAATATTATAATCAACCCAATATTATAATCAGGACAAAAATATCGATTTTCTTTTCGAAATCTTTTTGAATCGTCATAATATTTACTTTTTTCAAAGTCATTGGCGGATTCCGTAATATTTCAATTACCATCAGAAATGTTTCATTCATCGAATCCTTAATTTAAACAAATATACATAGTACAAGCCAATGGAAATACCCGTTAAATTTTCCTGGTTTCACAATTTTTTTCCGGTAGTGCAACGCTTTTAAATCTTCAGCCCGGCAATAACACGGGCACGAGAAATATAGAACGATACCTCAGCCCGTCATATTGAAAGGGACGATACTTAACGGATAACTCTTTCAGGGGCAAAGTACTTCTGTTGCTAAACTGTTAAAATGAGTGATTGACACCGGCATTTATGAACAGATTTATATGAAAGTAAGTAAAAGCTTTTCTTCGCGTACATTATATAAAGAAAAAAAATTAATTCCGAAATTCTGGTGCCAATGTGGCATTTGAGAATTAAAATTAAGTATAATACATAATGTACCGGTGCCCTTCAAGGGGTTAAGCACGATAATTACAGGCAAGATTGACATTATTAAAATGCACCCAAAAATTGGCTTCAGGTAATTAAAGTTTAAGAACTTTGCTTAAGAGCACCATAAGTACAATAAAATGAGTACGACAGAATTGTTTCGAATTATATAAGCTTGATCCTTCGTGAATTTGCCTTCAAACCACGTGTGGCTATTCACCGGATCAAGGGTAAGATTTATAGACAGCTTGCATTGACGTCACGTTGCTATTAGCAACCTCTGGTATTGCATCTGGAGCCCACACGGAACGTCAGAACTCCCTATTTGCCTTTAAAAGCACGTGTTGTCTTTCTGTTTAATTGATATTTTTATTATTATAGTGCTAATAAGTCTAATAAGTCAAGTGGAGAGCACTACATTCGCCTTATATTTGGGCGCAATATGATGCGATGCCAGATTCTTCTGAACATGTGACGTCATGTGCAAGCCGTCCGAACAGTATGATCCGAAACAGTTCCGTCGTGCTCATTTTATCATCTTTCTGTCGCTCTTATGCAGAGTTCTTAAACTTTATGACTGACAATGGCAGGCTTACCAAATGTTAATTGGCTCTCGACCAATAGAGCATGTTCACAACGATCATCTGTGGTTTGGAAACAATGTTCATGTTGAGAACAAGAACCACGCCTGCATGTATGGTCTATTACTGTATAGTGTAAAGTACAGAAATGCCGAAATTAAACTTTCTCAGCTGAAAAAAGCTGTGCACTGTTAATGGCCTAATGACTGGGAGAATTGAATTAGGGACTAACTAGGGGAAAGCTGGAAAATGTTTCAAACCCTGCCGTTTTCAGCCTGTAACAAACTTCCTAATGGTCCTATTACAGGACTGCCAGTTTGGCCTTTTTTTATTCAGAAATTCCTAATTAATACCAGAAATTCCGAATAGTAATTTTTCTTTATTTAATGACAGACATTTCGTGATAGCATAAAGTCAAAATTTTTCTTTCGGTATTTTAGGTATGAATTCGAAAATTCTGAAGTAAAAGAAAAGGCCAAACTGGCAATCCTGATGAGGCGTCGACGTTGCTGCTACTTTCGGAAGACGAAATGTTAGTTATGGCTATGGAGCGTTCTCATTGGTCAGAAAATTGTCTTTAAAAACAGAGGCAATTCTTCACGATATTTTTAACAATGTGCGACCTGAAGCGGGAAAACCCAATCACGGGAACTCCCATCCTTTGATCGAGCGTGAGATTTAAGATTGCAAGGCACCGCAATCCCACCCTTGTACCCCGTTCAGACCATAGAGAAGAGATAGGGGTGGAGTGTGCTTTCCGTAGAGAATTCCGTTGTAAAGCGGCATCAACATGACCGGCCCTACTCATGTAAAGGTTTGCAGATTTCGCTCGTTATCGCTTGCTTGGCAATTTGAAAATCGTTGTCGGTCGTGAAAAAAAAATATATAAAAATACTCAGCATCCACGTTATGCATGTGAAGTAGAAACGAAGTAAAACAAAGCAGCTTAAAATCTGTATTAAACTTGTAAAAGAAGATTCTCACTTTAATTTAACGATACGGTAATTTGTTTATTTTCCTTTCGCAAACATATGCTAGCCTTTGGCGGTAAAAGTCACGTGACTATTATGTTGGTTCCACTTTAGGATTACCAAAGCACTCTCCAGCCCTATCTCTTCTCTATGGTTCAGACCGAGATTCGGTCAGAAAATAGATAGTCTTTAAAATCACCGCCGAACTCACTGAGAGAGTTCCACCAGCGCCCGTTCTGTTTGAACAAAATCATAGCCGGGATCCAGATGCATGTTTCGCTGTTAGTGAAATGAAATCGACCAATCAGAAGCCTGCATTTTTACAGGCAACGAAAAGTTCGCAAAAATGCAGGCTTCTGATTGGTTAATCTCGTTTCGCTAACAGCGAAAAATCTGTCTGGACCAAAGACTTTTAAGATTCATAGACCGACAAACTGTCAGTTTAACTGAGGATT
This sequence comes from Maratus speciosus, assembly GCA_963932465.1. Lineage (NCBI taxonomy): Eukaryota > Metazoa > Arthropoda > Arachnida > Araneae > Salticidae > Maratus > Maratus speciosus. The sequence continues at coordinate 445,703,702 of OZ010797.1, forward strand.
TTTGATCACAGCTGTTGTACGGCAGTTTATATGCTTTATATTTTAATTTACCTAAGAAAATGCTTTTATTAGCGTATTTTTTCATTGGTGTTCATTAAGTATTAGTCTACCCTATTTCATTTAGGCCTTTAAAAAAAAATACCTTATTACTCATCAATTTTTTTGTTTTTTTCGTATAGTAAGTATTTCAAAAAACATCCTCCAAGGATAAAAATATAGTGTTACTTTCGTTAATATTCATTTTTTTAATTACCTTTTTGCATAAAAATTAGTTTAAAAAACGTAAATTTCTTTACAAGTAATTTAAAATTTTGTAAATTACTATATTATGTTACAGTTGCTACCTTTAATCTAAACTTCCTTTCCAGTTACTTTTGTAAGTCAAACTTAAAAAAAGGTGAAATTATAATCTTTAACAATCTGGTTTCATATAAATTTCGCCTTTATTTAGGTTTATAGGGCATACTAAAACTAGATACTCTTTTTTAAACATACCATCCATAAAAGTATTAATAAATCGCCATTTTTAACTTTATTTCTAAAAATTCAATATTTATAACGCATATTTAGATATAAAAAATAGCTTCATGTAAAAAAATATGCCATAAACTTCAAATATATTGATAAAAATTAATTTTTAAGCTCATTCTAGCCATAGCACTTAATGGTAAATAACCACAGCTGACGTACAAACTTCGCGGTTCAGGTGTTTCAATTTACTTCAGATGGCTGCCTTGATTTCGCATGCTTTTGAATGGGCATTGACGGTCTATGTATCTTAAATGTCTTTGGTCTGGACTCCGGCCTATGACTCTTAAAGTGATGTCACGAGAAAATTTTATTCCTCAACTACTCCGGCTTGAAAAATCTAGGGGATACTAGTTATACTCGTCTGGATAAGTTTGTTTAGACGCGTTCGATAAGATAAGTAATCAAGCACTGCGAAGTCGCCCAATGGCATGGTCGGTAGCGACAGCTGCTGTCACGGTGGGGACCCGGGTTCGAATCCTAGGGTAAGACATGGATGCAATTGTGAGCGTCATATAAATATGTAATGGAAAAAAGAAATAAAAATTGTTGTGGTTTGTTGTTGTTTCTGTATATAATAATGATCATTCGAGGCGAAAATGCATAGTTGCTATAGGTTCCAAAGCAATCGCAATGCCCAATGTCCAAATCACTGAATATAATTATAGCATAACCGAGTCTAAGACAAGATAATAACAAAGACATTTTAAGATGCTAATCTCACCAAATTTTTGCCGCATAAACCTCTCGACTAACTAGTAAATTTTATTGTCATGTACAGGGCTCAAATTTTGATAAAAAAAAGTATCGGAGCTCTAATTTTCTGAAGTAATAACAACTATACTGTATCTCCCGGTCCCTCCAAACGCATATTTATATTTCGTACATTATTTGAAAAATTAAGGCAATTTCCTCTTCTGCAAAAGAAAAAAAAATATTTTTTGACTAGATCCATTAACAGTTACACAAATTAAAATTGAATAAACAATCAGAGCAAAAACTTTAAAATCGGGAGGAAAGAATTTTCAGAAATTCCTACTCAAGGATTTTTTATATCAATCATCAAAAATCAACACACAGAACTGCTCCGGAGCGCAACGCTCCGACTAATATTTAAGTATTCATTAAAAATAAAGACGTATTGGAGATGCGCTTCTGTGAACTTCGGCAGAAATTAAGCACCGCGTGAAGCTAAAATGTTGATAAGTAAGAATGTTTTATAAACTCGACCAAGAATATAACGATTGCGGTTGATTCTGGCATTCCTCCTTGCCGTTTGAAAACCATTGAGATATAAAACCATTAAGTTTACACTTGCAAAAGCTAGATAGAAGTACGCTCCTACGTGTGCAACATGCTAAGTTATATATGTAGGAAGTACTTTGGTAGGAAAGAACGAATATTCCTATTCTACCAAATAGGAATATTTATGAAACTTTCTGGGACTTGTAGAGTGCAATAATCATATTTACTTGATATATAACATTAAAGAGGAAATTTTTAGGTTATTTTGCGTTGCACTTAAATCGGTCACCCATCATGTAGGAAAATATATATATATATATATCCGTGCATGAACATATAGTTCAAGAGTCAACAGCACAAAAACTTATGTTATCTCTAGCACAAGAGAAAACCTTTATTTTATGGGAGAGTAGAAGTAGGGGAATCTAATGATCCATGTCTGCCGGAAGTAAAGTGGTGCATAAGCCAAAAATTAATACCACCAGTGGTTGACTCGTAGGATTATCATCGTGTTTGTTCTACAACTATTCTGCATGTTTTCATACCTTTGTTTTGTTTATAGGACAAACACAGTGATAAACTTACGAGTCAACCACTTGTGGTGTTAATTTTAGGCTTATGCACCACTTCACCATCACTTCACTTCCGGCAGACATGGATCATTAGATTCCCCTACTCCTACTTTTCCAGAAAATAAAGTTTTTTTTCTTGTGCTTGATAAAACATAGGTTTAGGTGATGTCGGCTCTTGGACTAATAGAATATATATATAGAATAGAATATCTGTTCTATGTTCATGTATCGGTACAAGATTCTGTTGAAAACGTAAACATGTAACATTTAAAAAAGAAAGATCCCAATAAGGTACAAAGCTCAATAACAAAAGGCTCAATAACAAAAATATTACAACGATGGGGAGTTTCTTCCCCATAGTCACTGAAGGTGCTGCGATTGCAATTGCACTAACGCTCTATGGAAATGTCCCATTCATTGGACCATATTCTTGTGACTTTCACATCATAACCGCGAATCTTCGAAATCGAGCTCGTCGGCATTGTCTCTAGGTGACGATGCATTAGCTGATCATTCATTGGACCCTATTCTTATGACGTAAAAGTCACAAAAAAATGAGCCCAATGAATGATCCACCAATGGCAGATCTGCCGTGACGTCGAAATCGAGCTTATTGGCATTGTCTATAGGTAGGGCCCGACTTATGCAGGGGCATGAGGGCAGCTGCCCCGGGCCCCCCTTTTTAGGGAGTCCCCCATGAGAGTAGGCAGGATTTTCATTAAAAGCTACCAAATGTTTAAAATTAAACAAAAGTGAGCAAAATTCATATATTTTCAAACATTTAGGAAGGAAGTGCGGTCCCCCTTCTCCCTCTCTGCTTCCAGTACCCTCTTAACCCATGCAAAAAACGAACTACATCATTAGAAAACTAATGATTAATATTTTATTATGACAACTTAGTATATTGTAATTGTTTTCAAAAGAAATTCTTTATTAACGTTTTCCTCATAACGTGGCAAGTTAAAACCATTAATTATGACCAATTTGGGGCATTTTCTTTTAGACATCTTATAATGTACGTAGATAAGCAAAGTAAAAGTTTGGAAAGAAATACTCGTATCAAACAATCTATCATTTTTTCTACTATTATCCTACTAGTATTTTGTGACACTCTGTATACAGATGTAAGTAGTACCGGGTACAAAACTTATGCATATAATACAATATGTATGAAGTTTAGTACTAGCTACTTCCACATTATTCACAAAAAAATCTATAGATAAATAAAAGGGGGCCTCCCACCCAGAATGATGCTTGCCCCGGGCCCCCCCATAGCCTAAGTTGGGCCCTGTTTATAGGTGGTGTTAGTTCCAAGTATGGTGGCTGCGTTTGACGCGGAAAATTTAACCCTAAAATCCGTTGCATTCGGCTCAAATACAACCAACTGTTTTGACTAGCCTGTCAATTCAAACATGTAGTTCTTTGCTTTTGTTTTTACCGTTGGAAATTGTTATCGTTTAAAATGCTTAAACATAAGCAGATCACTTTTTCAGTTATAGAAATGCACGGGAGACGTCAAAGAATGGACTTTACCCATGCAACGTCAACTGCGGGTAAACAGAAGAAAAACACCAATAGGCGTGAAGAACATTTTAGCATTGCTCCCCCTTCGTCCAATAAACAGGTTTATTCGGAGGGTTTTTCCCGCAGAGGGGCGGCTGTTGCCATTCGTGGGTAAAGTCCATTCGGCCGTTCCACATGCTTGTTTTGTTTGGACTAAATTTGAGCGATAATCGGCTTCGAATGGCAAACCCTTTTTACGGCATACTCCACCTCTACTCTTTCTTTTTACTCCGTGGTCTTTATGGCGTTGAAAACATTTAAAACTTTATGTTTTATATATGGCAACATATTGCAAGTAATCCTGTTTGACAACAATGTTAGTGTGTTTTCGCTAGAATTTGACAGTTTTTAGACTGTTTTGTCTAAATAATCAGCAAAAGATTAGTTTTTTACATTGTATATAAGATATTTGCATTCCACAATGAGTTTTATTTATACAAATATATCTAATCCCATTACCGTCCCTTTATTTCATAGACTTATGTCTTTCTATTTCACCTCTAAACTCACTTGACTTTTTCAATAGAACTTTTGAACTTTTTGTTTCTGTTGCACTTACTTAATTTAAGTAATTAAATATATTGGGCTGTGAAATTTGAAGTTATGGAGTATGGGGGCATGCTTAAGTCTTGACGAAGAAGAACGAAGAGCTCAAATGCGAAGTGAAGAAATTGACAGGCAGTTGGCAGAATTTGCCAAGCAAGAAAGAAATGTTATTAAAATATTGCTGTTAGGTAAATAGTGTGTTTGAAATTTTATGCTTTTTTTGCTAAAGTAAAACTTAATTATTTCGTCAATTATTGTAGAAATTCTACTTTGTTAGATGCTTGAATAAAGTTTAGAACAAATGTCGCAGACGCACCGGGGTTGGCGCGATGTTTATAAATTTTAAAAATTCTTATTTTTAACGAAGTATTGTCAACTTGCATATAAAATCAAACGGAACAGCCAATCAAAACCTTATGACATTCTCTTTTAAATGAGGAGATATACAACTCACTACGCTAGATAGAACTAGAGAAAATCAAATCGAAAATATTTATGCAAGCCCCAAAAAATTATGATTTTTCAAATTTTAAATAATTTATTGTTCGAAAATTTAATGAGATAAAAAAATTATGAAAAAGTTTCTCATTTGTATCATCAGGGAGAATGATTCCTGACAGTTTCATTGAAATCTGAAATGGTCAGGTTGACTATTGAAATTTTTTGATTGATTAGGCATGGAATGATCCCAAATTCCACTTACCTCTATGGGAGGCTCAGAGAGAGGAGTGCTTGTTCACAACAATTTATCCTGATGTCATGATATTTTGCCTACTCTATCCCAGGCAGGGTTGGTAAAAAACCCGGTTTTTTTGGTTTAAACTGGGTTTTTAAAAATATATTTTCCTATTATATGTATATTTATTGATAAAAATAAACATTGTTGGATATATAAGTAATATAACTTAATTTAAAAATATTTTAAATTAGATAATTACAGTCAATTTTGTAGAAAATTGAAATCATTTAAAATATAAACATTTTGTAATCTAAGATATCTGATTTTTCTGTTGGAACACTACATGAACAATTATTATCTTTTATTGAAAGTAATGCTTTTTGTTATAAAGAATTCCTGGAATGATTTGAATTTAGCAGTAGAGTCTTTACACGTTTCAGGAAGTATAGTGTATTGTCATTTGACACTTCTCTTCAGAAACTGCCAGGTTAAAAAAAAAAAAAAAAAAGGCAACAGTAAAATAAACAGAAATTCTTATTTACCAGCTTTTTAGACTACTGAAAACATTGATCTTAAAATAGAAAGTAGATTTATAAAAGTTGTCATCCACTAAAACATTTAAACAGCCACCAGACTTAATACACAGGCTTTTTTTCTAAGCTATGTTATAATACTTATTACTTCTAAATGTCTAAACTAAAAATTAATAATTATATATTTTTAGTCATTTTTGAGACTTTTTTCTGTTATGTCTCACGTGAACCGTCTCTTGATTTTCCCTCATTTTTTTTGTCAGATCTAAATAGTGGATTTGATTATGCAACAGACGATTTAAGTATATCTTATTGCATATTTTAGTTAAAAGTAAAGTCCTCTTATTCGACTTCCTATCTTGAGTTTCTTTTTTATTCTTAAGGCTGTTCTCAAATCTGAAAAGGCAACATTATGACATAGGTTTTAATTTATTTTTGTTCGGAAATGCATGAAACTAGCACATGCTGTTGTTCAGAAACTATGTAATGGAACAGTGTTTTTCGGGTTTTTTTGCAAACGCAATAGATCTTTCAGGAAATAGGGTCAAAGTTGGTGTTTTGAACCGAATTTCCATATGAAAGAAAAATAACTACTCAAGGAAGGTTAAAAGTATCTTTCTCATGTGATCAAAATTGCTTATAACTCAATAGGTAATTTATTTATCAAAAATGGAAAACACAGTTCGATTTCAAATCGCTTGCATAGTCAGGCCTTCCAATTTTATATGAAAAATGAATTTGTAAATGTGTCAAAGCATTTTGCACTTGTTGAGTAGAGCAGAGCCTTAAAAGATAATCTCCCCAATAAAGAAAATTTTCTGTTACAGCTTGACTGAAATTTTAAAGGTCATTTTATGTTATTAATTGTAAATAATCTGCGTTTTCTCAAAGGAAAATATTTTATTCAAAATATTGAATATTTTTAATCTACTTTATCTTTGCTACATTCACATGTTTTAAATTTTCTCTTTAGAGCTTCACATATGTTCGCTCATCAACACATGCAATTTGCATTCTACATGCACACAAATATTAAACTAGACTCGCTATGTCTCATGGGGATTGCTTGGATAAGAGTGTTAAAAGTAGAAATTATTTATTTCCAATAATTTGAAACACTTAAATTACAAAAATGAGAAAATATTACATTAGATCTTTTCTAAAAAAACAGTTGGTTAACCAATTGATTTGAACTGTGCCAACCCTGCTGGTAACAGAATAAAATCATAATGCAAAACCCCAATCCCAATGTAGGAATGCAAGAAAAACAAAGGCTTACTAAACCCAGTAGCCATGATACAGCAAAGAAAACTCACAGCAAATATTTCATTAGCATACAGAACAAAAAATAACCAATGGAGAGAATTACTTATGATTATGTCATCATTGAGGCATATGTAATTCTTAGTAAATCTTAATCAAGCAATCTAAGAGTAAAAGTATATATTTTGCTAAAATCTGCCATTTTGGCTATTTTTAAAAATAAAAGGCTTAAAAAAAAAGAAGAAAAATAACTAACTACTTGTTCTTTTCTTCCCGGTTAATTTTAGAAAAATTAGTCTGCTATGTAGCTTATAAGAAAAGTTTGATTGATTAAAAATGTTTGTCACTTTACGCATTTATTAATTCATCATTTTTCTAAAGCTTTGCTTGTAGCTTCTGCATAACTTGGATTTTGCATTAGGGAAAAAAAGAAAAAAAACAGATGAAAAAAAATCAGCATGGTTTAAAAAAAAACCATTTGGTTTAAACCAAACAACCCTGATCTCAGGGGTGCAGAAAATGTTTTTAAACCCAAGATTTCCCCCAATCCATATGAAAGTTCCCCCAAAATTTTACGATATGATATGGCTTACATAAATTCTGTATTATTGTAGGTATAGAAATTTCTTTTATTTTTCTGAAATTTCTCAAATTATGCGTGAGTATACACAGTACATATTATTCTGAGATCGATCTTGTGAAGGTCGCCATATAGATCTTTTTATTTGTAGTGAAAAATTTTCTGATTTGGGGAATTATGGTAATTTATTGTTAAAATGGAAATCAATTGTATATTTTTAACAGAATTTCCCCCAGATGGTTAATATATGTTATTGAGGTTTACCGTGGCATGTTCAGTATTGAAAATGAAGTATGCATTTATAGTTCATTTGCACTTTGCAGCGACACTCAAGGTAATTCCATTTACATTACATTCTATGGTGAAATACCATTTGTCAATGCCCACACCAATGTATTTTAATGATGTTACACTATTTCAAACAGATTGAGATCTATATATATCACTGAGGTGCCCTACAAGATGCTAATTATTGTATAAGTTGTGCATTAGAATTCATTCTTCATTTGTAGGGACACAAAATAATTCATTTAGTATTGTAGTATATGAACAATAATTGCTGGAACTGTGTTTCCAGTTGTGGTACGAATTTTTAAATTTAACTAATTTTTTTCTTTTTGTGTTTAGTTGCAAAAGTGATCAGAAATTTTAAATTGATACCGGAAATTTTGAAAGAAGATTTTTGCTTTATGGTATCTCGGCAAATGTCTTTTATTAAATAAAGCGTAAAATACTGTTCTTTATTTCTGGTATGAACACTAAATTTCTGGATAAAGATGAAGGCCAAACTCGCAAATCTGTATGGTGGCACTTGACGTGTTAAAATAAATTTACTAAAATTTACTTTAGGTCTAGATTTATTGTATCTTATTACATTTTATTTGTAAGTGTAAATTTTGCCTATTCTGTGGATTGTTTTTTATGATAATAGGCTTAGCCCAGCATTGTTGGGTTGCAGATAATATTTTGGTTTGGTGCAGACAGGGTTGCTGGCTTTTAGCCAGGCCAAAAAAAGCCGGCCGGCTTTTTAACCACTTGTTTTAACCACTTAAAAAAAGCCGGCTTTTATTGAAAAAAGCCAGTTTTTTTTTTTAAGTTGGTTTACAGTAAATTTGTTTTAAATTTGGATCAATTAATTTTTAATACACTTATAAATATTTTCTACTAAAAAAAAATAATAGATTTCTATTAAATTTTATCAAATAAATAAGTCTTTATAACTTCTAGAAGACAACTGTGAACGCATTATGTCTGAAAAAAAATATATATATAAACATTGAAAAGGATATAAGTTAGGCTCTGAACTGGTGTTTTGAAATTCTATATTATATAGCTCCACATATACTAAACATTTTAAAGATTATATTTAATTAAAACTGTTCTTAACTGCTCTGCTCAACAAGTACAAAATGTTTTGACACATTTACAAATTCATTTTTTAATGGAAAGATGTAAAATTCGAAAGCCTGACCATGGAAGCGATTTGGAATTGAACCTGTGTTTTCCATTTTTTGATCCATCAATTACCTATTGAGTTATAAAGAGATTTTGATCATGTGACAAACATGTTTTTTCACCCTTTTCTGAGTGGTGGTTTCTTTTGTGCGGAAATTCGGTTCAAAACGCTCACTTTGACACTATTTTCTGAGAAATCTATTGCGTTTGCAAAAAAACCCAGAAAAAACAGTGCAATTACATAGTTTCTGAACAACAACATCTGCTAGTTTCATGCATTTCTGGACAAAAAATAAATTAAAACTTATGTCAGAAAGTTGCCCTTTTGGATTTAACAGCCTTAATGACAAAATGTAACACATCAAAATGGAAACGAGGAATTAGAAAAGATGTTTTATTTGAGGAGAATGGTACATAAGTGTATAAAAAATAAAGCATTTAAACAAGAAAAAAAAAGTTCTCAAAATAAAATTTTGAAAAGCTAGTTGCTATGCATATTCATGCATATGCTATTCATAATGTTTTTAATAGTGAGAAATGGTGGTGTTTTTATTAATATGACTATGTATAATTTTAAATGTTTGCTAGAAATAAAATAAGACTTGTATATTAATAGCTCTTAAAATTGAGTAATAAAACATATAACTAAGTAACCATTGTCCTCTTTAATTTTATAAAGCAGTAAAAATGAAAAAATTGGCAGTTGGTATGGCCCTTTTAAAATTTAGCTGACATATTTCCAATTCTGAATACAAATCACTGGCAAAATCATCTAAGTTTTATTCCAGTATTAATGTCCTCATTATTGAGAAATTGGGTTACTTATTAAACTGTAAATCAATTAAATGTCATTAAAACTAATTAAAAACTCTTTAAAATGTGTAATTTATAATTACAATGCTTTATTGTATAAAGGCTAATTATGGCCAAAAAAGCCAATTTTGGCCAAAAAAAGCCGGTTAAAACCAATAAAAGCCACCGGCCTGGCTTTTTTAAATTTTAGCCGGCTTTTTTGCAACCCTGGGTGCAGAGTGCAGATTGGCACAAAAATTTTGCTATTGAGCTTACAATCTCATTTTGAAAAAATGATAATCTATAGCATTTTTTAATATTTTTGAAAAATATTTACTGAAAATTGTTTAAGTGTTTAATCTGAAAAAAGTTTTTGAATGTTTTGTTCCTATATTGCATCATAATTGTTGTTAATCAACACTTTTTTCCATCAGTCAAAAGTCTGGAATTTTCTCTTTTGAAATATGTTATTAAAAAACTAATAAGAATGAAAGTTTTTTCTTTAATTTTATTCAAAACTATGCAAAATAGGACTTAAACATTTAATAACTCCATCAGTTTCCATAAAAAAGAAATGTCAATATTTTTGAAAACATGTATGTGTATTTTTGAAAACATGTATGTGCATCAGAGTTACTCCCCCAGACAATTTCAGAAGGGTGTTGCATCCTGCCTGCCATTTAGATTTGAAAACAGTACCCTTGTCCCCCATGCAAAAATAGCACCCGTCTTGCCTGTCATCCAATATGGTATCTTTCTTGCTATTCTGTCAAAAAAATACACACTTATTGCCATTTGTGTGTACGCATTAAAAAAAAAATTCTTGATTGTAAAATTTGTCTAATCACTGTAACTTGAAAAGTGCCTATTTAGAGATCAAAGGAATTTCTAAGTCTAAAAAAAAAGTGCCCTTAAAAATCTAAAGCCCTTTCCAAACGTGACTTTTCTGAACGGAAGCGCTCTGTCATTTTTTAAAGCCAGGAAACTTTGTGCAATAAGTAACTTATACAAAGTTACAAAATATTGAGTATTCTTAAAGTCTGGCTTAAATATTTAATAGTGTTGACTCTAGAAAAAAAGGTCCGCCGGGTGGGAATTTTTCAAAAAAAGAACACTATTCTAAAAAAAAAAAGGGCACACTTGTACCTTGTTCACAAAAAACATTTTGAACTGGTTTGTTTAGAGTCCCTAGAATTTGCCATATTTTCCTGGTATCAATTGAATTGCCAATGGGTGCATACGAAGTGTTAAAAAGAGCAGCCGGTGCATCGGAAGGGTTTAAAAGAGCCGCCGGGTGCAAAAAAGGGGTCACCGGGCACTGCGCCCTGCTAAAGCGGCTTAGAGTCAACACTATTTAATAAATTTCTGTATCTAATATGTAACTTTATCCAAAGTTGCTAAAGAAATCCTCCAAAATGGTAGATTTCAGAAAAAAAAATAGGTTATGGAAAAAAAAATCACACTGTGCCAACAAATTCAGCCCATTCACACACTGCAAGGTATCAATAAAAAACTTACCTTTGTCTGAATTCCAATTCTAATCATTCAAAATTTTTTTAAGCTGTATTTTAAAAATGAATATTGAATTGATTACAATTTTCAGGTGCTGGAGAAAGTGGTAAAAGTACTCTAGTGAAGCAAATGAAAATAATTCATAGTGATGGATTTACAACTGAAGAATTAAAAAGTTTCAAAGTAAGAAAAAAATTATGTTTTCTAATTGAAATATTTAAAAAAAAATACTTAAGTATTACTCTTAAATTCTTTACAATTAAATTGCATGCCAAATAGCTGTAACAAACTTTCATAAATAACATTTAAAGTATACTTTATCTGAAAAGAAATTAACTACCTACATTTGTGATTAAAAAATATTCAAATTAAGGCAATCAGGGAAATCTGTTAAAGATAGTCAAGGAAATCAGAGAAATTTTTTTCATAATTTTTGTAACCATCCTGTTAAACAACTTTTCTTCTGTTACAATGTTAGTATAAGAATTCTTAAAATGCAAGTTATTTTCCTTTGTATCCTTGTACAGTCGAACCTCTATTTAACGAAGTCGCTAAATCCCGGAAAAAAGTTTGTTATATGGAAAATTCGTTAAATAGAGATTCACCTTTTAAAATACTTTAAACTACATAAAACAGATTTTAAATTCATAATCACTAAATATTGTTACTAAAAGTAATTAATCATATTTTTTTAATAAATTATAACGATTTGTTTTACTTATTTTACCACCAATGTCCATCATCAATTCATTTTTTCTATGTGTTTAAATCTTTGAAATCTGCAAGGAAAACAAAACATTGTCCGGGAATACACTGTACTTTCTGTTTAAAGTAAATAGTTTTGCATTAAAATTAACGAATTTTAATGACATTGTCGTATTTATTATTATTTATAACAAATAATTTTAACCATCCATTAACATATGCGTCCTTAAATTTAATTTCTGATAAACTCTGTTAATTTTGTCTCAGTTTTTTTCTTTTAAAAAGTGCTTTCTCTCATAATACGTCTCGCATCTTTGCAATGCACCAAAAACCACTTCATGCGTATTTTCTTCTAACTATAATCCACGTCGGATTCTTTCAAATGATTCTAGCTTTTCATCATACGAAGTTTTGTTAATTCCTGCATCATGTTCATTTCCATCATCATCATATTCATCTTCATCGCAATTCATTGCTGTATTGTTTTTATTTTTCACACTGTCGAAAATATCCAATTCGGATAGTGTTTAAGAGCTCTCAATTCCAGAATTAAGAGAAATACAATCATCATTGAGCACACCATGGTTAATTTCCTCTTTTTTTCTCGTCTGTATCCAGGGTTGGCAAGTTTCTGCCAGAGTGGTTAAAACCGGCATGGCAGAAACTAGTTTCTGCCAGTAAGTGGTAAAAACTGGCAGAAACTCAGAAATAATATTAATAAGAACTTTAATGTGCAATGATTCTTAATTCATACATGTATTTGATGTGTAAACAATTAAGTTAAAAATTTAAATTAAAGATTATGAATGTTATTCAAAGTTGTAAAAAAGTTTCAAAATTATCATATAAATATACTTTGTTTATATAATAATAGGTACTAATTTTTTTTCACTTGAAAAACAGAAATTTTCAATGGTAGTCTGATGCTGTACAAGTTTAACTATTTTATATTATTGTTTTGAGTTGAATTTTTATTTAAAAGTAAAAAAGGAAATTTACAAAAAAATCTGTGATATTTTAACAAATGTATTTTTCAGAGTATTTTTAAATAAATAATGCAATGCAATAACTTAAAGATTATGATTCTTGTGAAAATATATAAGTAAATAATTGAAGCACAATAAATAACAGAAAAAAAAATTTAATGAAATATCTTGCACAATTATTTTACAATATTGAAAGAACAAAATTGCCACTCAAATATACTATTATTACTTTTTCCATAGAACATTCCATAGCATAGGACAAAATTTTGCTAATCTTTCTGAACACACTGTTTCTTTGTTTTGAATGAAAGAAAAGTTTGAAAATATTCTTTCAAGACTATCATTACTTGCTGGCAATGTCATTATTGAGGATGCAAATTTGAAAAATCCTCATTTTCACCAGTATTCGTTTTTAAAGATGACCACCACATAGAAGGTAAGGGCAAGACATTTTCTAGGGCTTCCTTCGAGAAATATGTTTCTGAGGCAGGAGTCGATTTTGCTTCAAAGGATATTATATGTGACACAAAATTGGGATTAATATCAGAAAGTAATTTCCTTGCCTTTTTTTTATGCTCATATGTCAATTTTGATCCCATATACTTAGGATGAAGTAAATAAGTTAGCATATGGTAGTCGGTTATTACTGTATCAAATCTGCTTTGAACCTTTGTAGCTGTTTGTTTTGTAAGTGCAAAATGTGGTTGGAACATTTTCAACTAACAGTCTTAATAAAAAAGCTAAAATCTTTAACAACGATTTTATGCACAAATAACATACAGACACGACAAAAATATCCCATATAATCGTTTTTTGTCGTGTCTGTACGTTATTTGTGCATAAAATCATTGTTAAAGATTTTAGCTTTTTTACTAAAATTCGCACAAAGTTTGATCTATGCTTAGTCTTAAATTGAAAAAAAAAAAAAAAAGTCAGATTTGTTCCTTTGAATACTGTATTTAAATGAAATGTTTTTTAAATTCATGGAATTACAAGATCCGCATATAACTATAACATTTCTTTGAGAGATAATTTATAGTGTTATTATTAAATTAATACGTTAAATTACAGAAAATTATTTTGAGCAAGTACTGAATATTTTTTTTTCTTTTGATTGTTTAATTTAAAATAAGTATTGGATATAGTTTTGTATTTGATTTTTAAACTGAAATTTTAAAATACTCTAATAATTGTTTACATATAAAATTATATAACCATACTATAACAAAAATTTTATCTGTTACATTACTCATTTTTTCTAATACAAATCTATTTATTTTTTAATTAAAACTACCCACAATATTTCATTTGCTATTTATACGGAATAAAATGTACTTAAGGAATTTAATACTAGTAAAAAAGTCTCATATTATGTCATGAAATATGTTTATGCCAGTTGTTGCCAGTTTCTGCCAGTTAAAACCGGTTATAACCAGTTTCTGCCACTGGCAAGGCAGAAACCCTTTTTTGCCGGCAAATAGCCAGCCCTGTCTGTATCCATATTTTTTTAAGTTACTCTAAGGGATTATCGTCTCCGTCTTCTGCACTTACCGAATTCTCACTGCTGACAAAGAAGGAGCCTGGTAAAACCAGTTCAAGGTCATTGAACATCATAAAATGTGTTTAAACAAAGAATAAGTTTGAAATGTCCAGAAATATTTTGAGAAGTAAGAAGAAAAAAATTTTTATATCACAAGAAAAAGTTCGTTAAATTGCACTTCGCTATTTGGAGGTTATTTTACGAAGAAATTCGCAAAATGTTCTTGGTTCCAAGGAAAAGTTCGCAAAATAGAGGTTCGTTAAATAGAGGTCCGACTGTATTTTGTTTGAAATTTTCAAAAGATTGTATTTAAAGGACTTTTTCTCTTCCCGTTCCCCCTCCCTACCCCATTTTTTTAAAACTTTTATTTGAATAATTAAATTGGTTTGTTGAGAATTTTTATGATTATATTTATTTTGTCTGAGTATTTTATATTAATTTTGTGCAGTATGCCTTTTTTTATTAGGGTGAATGGGCTGGGAAAGCTTCTGTTGAATATTTTACAGTTATACCAGGTGAAAATACCCTTCCCTGTTTTGGCACATTAGTAGCTAAAATCAATGACAAGAATTAGATTACATTTCATATTGAGACTTCTAAAGATGAGGGCTAATGTATTTATTAACTTTTGACACTGTTGAAGTTGAAATGCTCAGGTATTTGTATGAATTTTTAGTAAAATAGGTTATGTAATTTTTTTCTTTTTTTATGTGCTTAATGTTTCTTTTTTTTTTATGTACCATATTGAAAACATTTAGGCAAATAATTACTAATTGATTATTTTTCCATATTATTTATTCTTATTTTTCAAAAGTCTGAATATAAAATTTAACCCAATTCTATTTTTTAGTTTTAGCTCTTCTGTTCAGGAAGAAATTGAGTGCTTAAAGGACCCTTCACAAAATTTTTCATCTCAAAACAGGACCCATCACTAAATTCGTCTTAAAAATAGGCCTTTTACAAAAATTTTCCAGCTGTAAATTAAACCTTTCACAAATTTAATCATTTAAAAATAAAATCTGACCTGTCACTTTTACATATATAAAGAAAATATATATATTTTACTAGCGGTGATTCTGTTCTGAATTTTCTGAAAAATTAAGGCAGTCATTTCAGAAAATTAAAAAAAGTCTGTCATAAATCCGAAAATTTGGACATAAAATTTCGGCAAATGATCGCTGAAAAAAATCAATTTTGTCAGTTGTTTGAAGAGAAATCGCCAATTTCATCAAAGAATCGCGGGAAAAAATGCAAATTTTGTCAGAAGATTGCATAAAGCCCATAAATTTCATCAAAGGGTTGCGACAAAACACTAATTTCGTCCAGGAATTACGGAAAATGCGAATTTCGGAAAATGCTTCCCCCCCCCTCCTTCCCTCCTCTGTTGTAAACTTTCAGAAAATTTACTGTGAATTTCAGAAAATTTTCTTTTACTCAGAATCACCCCTCTATTTTACATACATATATCTTCTTAAAAATATATAAAAAAGGACCTGGGTATAATGTTAATTTCAAATTCACAAAATTAGGACTAGATTTTTCACTAATGTAAAAAAGCTCTTCACAATTTCACAAAAACAGGACCCTGAGAGCAAAGTCTGGACCAGACCCCTGTTGTAGCTACAAATACTTCTGAACAAAGGAGGTTATTTTTTAACGTTCCTGTCCTTCTATGAAGAATTTTTTAAGCATAAAACAGTATGCCTTTTATTATTATTAATAATAATTTTAAAAAAGAGTTTTTCCGTAAAGTTTTATCTATAAAGACAGAGCCAAATATAAAATTGAAATAATTAACATATTTTTATTTCAGAAATACATTATATGTGTGTTAGTTTTTTTTTTTAATTTATTGCATATTATTTTTCAATTGTTTTAGCCTACTGTGCTAGATAATGTTTTGAGCTCCATGAAGTATGTGTTGACTGGCATGGGAATATTACGAATCAATCTAGAAAATGCAAAAAATAAGGTAAGCATAAGCATGTACTATTACATTACTAATTCATCTATAAGTCTTTCATAAAAGTTTTATTTCCTTTCTTTATTCACTGATGTCTTCATGCATTGCATTTCAGATTCCAGACAACGATTTGGTCTGGTTTCAATCTTCAGACATTTTTCTATTTCATTTATTGTTATGTATTTGTGCCCACATGATGAATTTATTTTTACATCAGATATATTTAGATATGCAGACATCAAAACTCTCTTAAGAAAAAAAAATCATGCGTTAAGCATAGATTATGAAACACTTCCTGAAGGCTTTAACAAAACTTCGTTATTTAGGGAAATAAGGTATATAAGATAACTAAGTAAACATTTTAGAAAACGTATAAAACATTTGAAAAACTGATTTCAGCATTTACCATCCATAGCCAAATATGTATTCCAATTCTTTTGAACAGCCCTGTATTTGATCTGTAGGTTGATATATATACTATATAATGGGAAAAATTTAGTTTAGCAAGAAAACGCATAACAGGTTGAAATTTCTCTTTCAGCAATTTATACTAATAGATGGAAACATACTTTAATACTTTTGTACAACCCTGTAGTTAACCTAGTACCTTAATTACAAGCGTCTATTTAGCTAAAATTTAATTCAAAACTCAATTCAACTCTCTTAAAACTACTGAAATCACATTTCTGGAAATTATCATTTATAGACGATCATGTATCTAATTCTTTGAGTGACCCTGTATATCATTTTATCTATATTGTACAAACATTTCTTAGTAAACTAAATGCAGTTCAGCGTAAAAATGCATAACTTTTTAAAAAACCACCTTTAAGCAATTTGCACTAATCAGTTGATTTAAATGAGCAATTAAATCGCGATTTTAATCAACCAATTTTTTTTTTTTTTTAAATCATTGATTAAAATAAAAAAATTTCTAAATGTTTAAAATGTCAAAAAAAAAAAAGTATTAAAATCTAAGATGGACATAATTTGAATGTTTCTACAGGTATTTTGACTTATGAAGAAACAACAACAAAAAAAAGAGCTCTAAATAATTGTTTCTAAGCTTAATTCCTGAGTATTGTAAAAAATTAAAAACCATTAAGTTTGTAAAAAGCATCGTTTTTATCCAACATAAAACAGTTTCATTTAAAAATGTTATTTAAATCTAATATAATTTGTAATGTCATAATTTCCTTTATGTAATCAATTTATGCATTATTTTACATAAAATAAATATAGCAAGTGTAATAAATTTCTGCAAGTAAAAGAATAAATAAAGTCAGTGTCTTAGTTTCTCATTCTATTTTTGTAGTAATAAATTAATAGCAATCTCGAGTTAAAGAAGAATAAAAGAGTGTTATGTCTGCTCAGCAGCTAAATTGTAAATGAATGCATAAGAGAAAAAGAGCTAATTGATATAAAAATGTTAAGCACAGCAAGAGCTTCTTCGGTATAGGTTGAATTGAATGTTTTTTTTTTTTTTCTTTACTTATATATACTAAATAAAAAATTAATTAGGGATTGAAAAGACAGCAAAACTTTTCTTAAATAGAAAGAAAAAAAAAAATTGAACCATTGAAAGCTAATAATCCCCACTGAGATATAATAATTCTGTTATTTAAATATTTTGAGGATTTCAGATATTTAAATATTTTGAGGATTTCAGATATAACTGGCTATCCTTATATTTATTCTGTATTTGTGTATGAATGGGTTTAACTCATTTTCCTAATTTTTTTGGTTTGCATACACATACATGTGTGTAAGTTTAGATTTTGATGATTAACAGTAATTTTTTCAATTCCTACTATTAGCTCACAGTCTCCCTATATTTATTTATTTATATATTTATCTTGTTCAAATTTTCAATCGTTAATAAAATACTCATTATTCATCCTATCAAGTTGAAATAAAATTTTTTTAACTTGTACTGGATGACAGTTGATGTTAATACAGTTTTTTCAAATATTAATTAATTAATTAATTTTTAATTAATTAATTTTAGTTTTGCATGGGAAACAAAATGGCGGCCATTGGTTATTGAAGGTGAAAGAAAGTATTTTCATTAAGGGGTTACCATAGGGGGGACCCTGTTCTGTTGCCAAATACTGCCAAAGTTGTCGCCAACTTGGCAATATATCGCCAAATTTGGCAGCCAAAAGTGACGCCAACATGGCGATATCTCTAATATTTCGCCAAATTCCCATAGAGTTCCATTGTAAACCTACTTGCTTATAGAAAATCAACACATTGAGATATTTTAATGCAACCAAAACTAATATTAGCTTAAGGGATTATGTTAAATTTTTCTTTGATGGCCTAAGTAGGAATTGGCTTTAAAAACAAAATTTTTATATTACTTGTTCTAAGTACAAATGCAAAACGAGTTGCAAATAATATTTGTTAGTTTTGTTATTTGTGCTGCTAACTAATGAAATTGCTTATTTGCATTTCTTATTAATTCTGTAATTACTTACTGTTTCTCCTATGCTATTTTTTTTTTTTTTTTTTCTTTTTTCACACTGTCCTTTTTGAAATTGGCAAAATGCTCCCTGCCTTAAATAGTCAAATTCATCTGTAGTTGTGCCAGAGATTTCTTGTAAAAAACCTCCTCATTCAACAGTATTCCTAAATTCATGTGCCCAAGATCTTGCAAAAATAATAGAACTTTATTTCTTAAAAAAAAAAAAAAAAAAAAAAGGATATTATTAAAGCATGTTGTTATTTAATTGTATTTTTCAATTTGTGATTCGTTGTTATTTAATTGTATTTTTCAATTTGTGATTCATAAAATTATTAAAAATTAAGGACACTTTATTTATCATATTAAAAATTCTTTTTTTTTTTTTTTTATATATCATTACTAAACACATTACTAATATATTTCCTCATGAAATAGTGCCCTTTTTTGGAACCAGCATCCTGCACCTTTTTCTTTCTAAAATGAATTACATTATTAATTATCATTTTTATAATTAAAGCTTTAAAATGTATAATATGTTCCTAATTTGAGAGTTAATTAAAAAGCAGTAAACCAACGTTTAAAATGCACAAATAATGCATGAAAAGCAGCAAACAGCTGTTTTGAATCCACAGCGAGATTCGATTTTTTCCCTATCTTGCACTGAAGAAGAATCTCGCTGTAGATTCGAAACAGCTGTTTGCTGCTTTTCACGCATTGTTTGTGCATTTTAAACGTTGGTTTACTGCTTTTTAATATTCCTACACAAAGGCTTTAATTGCTATTTTAATAGAGAGTTAATTGTTTAATAATTATTAATTTGAAGTAGTGTTAACTATTTAATATTAAGTGCAGTTATTAATAATTTTAATAAATGTTAAATATCACTAGTATTTAATAAAGTTTTACATAATTATTACAATATTAATGTATATAACATTATTGTATAATACTAATTAATGAAACTACTAATGTGCAGTTTTTATAATTTCTGTAATTACTAACTAATAATTACTTTTATTAATTAAAGTTTAAAAACATAGATTATGTTAGCAATTAGTGGTTTAAATGTTTTGGAAACCTAAAACTCTTGGTAGCTATTCAGTATTTGAACGTTGGGAAAAAAATCATAAAAATCCGATTTAAATTAAAAAAATCTGATTTAAATTTTAAAAATCATGATTTTATTACACCCTAATTTATACACACCATATAGTATGTATAAATATAGTGAAACATAAAAGTGCATATCATAATAAAAGAAGCATTTTCAGCAATCATCGCTAATGTACAGTTACAGTCCTTTGGATAGAATATACTTGTCTGAAATCTTTTGTGTGTCCCTGTAAATGTTATGCACTTCGTATTATACATGAAATAAGTTATAATAAACCTCAGCGACATATATCAATTTCATTATACATGAAATAATTTAACATAATTAAAATACACCACAAACAATTTCCTCCATCCCTATATCATTATGTAATGAAATTCTTTTGTATGACCCTCTAAATGAATAATAATATTCTTTACACTGCATATTCTTCAGAATGCATATTTTAGCGCACTTCATTAATGCATATCAGTTTTATTATGTTTGAAAGCGTGTAACACCATTAAAAATCATTTTAAATGATTTTTCCCCATAGGCCATAATGTAACGGAAAACTTTTGACTGTCCCTGTAAATGAACTAAACATGCTATAAATTTCGTTTGAAATATGGAAAATGTGCTATGGTAAACGTCAATAACATCAAAAAATTTCCGGGCAATCCGAGTATATTTACGGGAGTTAGAGCGCAGACAGATGGCCAGACAAACCAAAGTCATAAACACTTTTCAACTTTGTTGAAAAGTGTTAAAAACTGCTAAAATAACTATCTGAATAGTTTTCTTTAAACAAATTTAAGACACTGTGATTGGTAGAAGTTTTATTTTAAATAAATTAATGGGTTTTGAATTCTGTGAATTCAAAAAATAATTAGTTTGTACAATAGTGATTATAAAATTTTTTTTGATCTCATAACATATTCTTAAAAATATGACATATTTGCTGTGAGTTCTATGAGCTTTGTGGTGAGTCAAGCACTTTAGAAACTCATTCATTGCAGTTTTTTTTTTTATAAAAACTTTCGGATTATTCGGATAACCCATGGATTATTTTTTTATACTTCTCAAATAAAATGTAATCAAAATTTTTATTAAACATAACCAAACCATACTACTTGTGTTTATTAAAAGCAAGTTGATTGGTATAACATTTTATGTAATCAAAATTTTACAGAAGTATACTTTAAATTGTGTAATGAGTTTTTTTAAATGTATTTCTTGTAACATATGAACTTCTTGATCCCTAGTTCTCCAGCTAAAATAAATTTATTAATCAAATCACATCATGGAAGACGGTAGTATTTCGAGTGACGCAGCCTTAAGCCTAAAATCGTATCGTATCGTTAAAATCGTATCATATCGTATCGTAGATGGCGGAACTCATATATATAGCTAACTCGAGATCAAAGAAAATGCGAAAAGCCGCCTTTTAATAACTCAGCAGATATAGGTCTTATTGTTCTAAATTTTCTAGAACAGTCTTATATCTGCAGTCTAATTGTATACTGAAATTTTTACATTTCTACGTGCAGTATATTTTGAAATCTAAATAGCCATTTTTAAAGTGAAAACGTTGGTATGATATCGAGGAAGTTCCTAATTTGAAAATCTCGAAAACGGTTCTAACGATTATCTTTAAATTGATACATAATATAAATGTGATTAAGGCGAGGTGAATAACACTTTTCTTTTTTCTGGGAAAACTCTCGTTCGTTAAATAATTCGATTTTTTTTCTCTCGAAAATGACACGGGCAATTTTTTAAAAATCAAATAAATATGTTTCAGATAAACCAAATAACAATTTACTTGTTTCCAGCAAGACTCTTGTTTGTTTTATAATGCGCATGAAAAATCGGACTATATTTCTTCGCCATTCTATGGAAATTTTACCGAAAATGCATGACACTGTATTCATACACATGCTTTCTTTTTAACCACTTTTGGGGAGAAAAATTTTGTCTTCCCACTGGCTGAGTGGTTAAGGGCCATCGTCTACTGATCTTAAGATAGGCAGTTTGATTCTCTCTGGTACTTGTTTTCACATGTGAATGTGTTTTTTTTTTGTTTTTTTTCTTTTAAAGTCTGTTAGTTGACCATTATTCTCAGTTCCTTTGTAATTTTTTAATTGCTATTAAGTTAAATAAAATTACAATTATAATGACGCCAATTTGATGATGGTTATTTCTTGGCAATTTTTCAGCAATAAAAATATTACCATAAATTTTATAAATATATTTAATTTCAATCACTTTACAAAAAATATACATTAATAATTATTATTTGAATATAAATCACATGATCAGAAACGTAAAAAAATAATTCATTTCAGCTCTTCTTTTTATAATATCATTTTTTATTATTATGACGGTCAATCAATATATAATCACTGACATCCATAATATTATTATAATTATTATTTTCCTTGCATAAAAACTATTGTGATGTAATAATTCTTTTATAATAAATAATTTAGTTGAAATGTTTTATTTATAAATAACAATGAAGTTTGATAACCCCGAGACAATTGTTTTTATTTAACTTTGCAATATTTACAGTTTACATAATAAGCATATCAGAATTCTGGTGTCGCCATCTTTTGATGCAATTGCGTACTACATTTTGTCTCTTATTCGGAAAAAAAAAAAAAAACTAACACTTTTCGCCGCTTTGAAAGAATCTCTTGTGACTAGAGGTCTATTTCGCAAATATTAAGAAAATTACTGCATACAAAAATATTAAAATGGGTAGTATTATAGAGAAATGTTTGATTAAAATGTTGAGGTAGACAGTTTTTAAATCGAAGAATTATTTTAAGAGATATTTAATGTTAAATCTGGATAAAATTGTCTCATTAAAAAAATCTCATAGGAAAAAAAAATATACATGGGAATTTAATCATTTTCATTCAATTTAATCATTCAATAGAAACTCGAAGTTTGCAGAGTGCATTTATTATTTTTAACTTGCCTAATTTTTTGACGGTTTATTTCAATTTTAAATTAAAATTTTCAGAATTTCCAGAGATATTTTTTACATATTTTTGAAAAGGTTATTTTAAATTGTTGCCAATTGTTAAAACAGCGCAAAGAATAATATATCCTTTAAATTAAAAATTTATTCACACGTGACTATTATAAACAGAAAAAAATCCTTTTAAATTAGAATTAAATGATAATGTGTTAAAAGCAGGAAAATATTAAACATTACGTCATAAAAATTGTTTTTACACATGCTTACTTAAAATGAAAGAAAATTATAAAATAATCAATAAATTTCAAATTAGAATTAAATGATTACGCATTAAAAGCAGGAAAACATTGAAAATTACGTCATAAAAATTATATTTACACGTGAATATTAAAAGAAAAAGAAAATTTTTAAATAATAAATTCATTGATATGTGTTAAAAGTCGTAAATGGAGGAAATTACGTCATATTGGCCAAAGTGGCCAAATAATAATATTGCAAAACAGTTTTAATTAAAAAATATATTTATATGAGAGATTTATTTCAAATTTCGAGATGATATTTTTAACTATAGTTGCCAATTTTAAGGTAGCGCAAATAATAATATTATCTTTCTAATAATAAAAATATTTTCAGTTGAATGTTACAAAGAGAAAGGAAAGTTTGGTGAAAATTATGTCAGATTTAAAATGTTACATTTAAAATCTCTTATTTAAAATCATTTTCTTATAGCGTTGTTAAAAAATACCATAAAGCAAAGACTCTGTTGACTTAGTTCCTTTTATATTTGGTAATTTTCAAATGTTTAACTAATCTTATTTAATCAAGCACGGAAACAGCAACTAACATCAGCTGATTCGGTCTTAAAATCCCTCAGTAAAAGGGAAACCCGTTTACAGTAAGATCGCCATTGATTTTTTAATTATACAGAGCAGCCTCGATTATCCGAGCTAATTGGGACTGTTAGTAAATCGGAATCGGAAATCTCGGTTAATAGAAACTGTGTGTAAAAACTCGCCGTGCTTGCGAATTTAACATCTCTTTTAAAAAATAATATAGAACGTTTTTTAAATAATAAAAATAAATATATGTAAAGTTCTGTTTCACAGCTTAACAAATTTAAAAAGAAAATCAACTACCAGTAGTAAATTTTAAAATGCAAATTGAAAAATTTACGAAAGTTCACACAGCCACTGGAAACAAAGCATTGTTCGCTATTGACTTCTCAGGGTCCAATGTTTCTTTGGAGTTGAGTGCTTTTGGGGGCAGAAGGGCCTGTATAGCACGGACAGTGAGCTAAAGAGTGTGGTTATTTTTAAGGCTCATTCAAAAGGGAAAAAAAATCAGACTTTGTTATCGGCTCGGTTAACAGAAACCTCGATTAATCGAAGCTCGGTTAATCCATGTTCTACTATAATTTAATCTTCCGTAATCTTTTTAAAGCAGATCAAATTAATGGACTTTAGCACAAAGTCACATAGCTGATAACTGCCATGCTTGTTGGCCACCTTTTTTTCAAAAAGTTTGCTTCGCCTTATTCAATTAATGAGATATCTCCGATAAAATAAGTCACATTTTCCCGTTCTAAAATACTGGTATCCAAAAATCGTAGCATGTAACTGACACTACAAGTACTCATGGAACTATACTATTTTAAGTCTGATTTTTATTATAGACTATATAAAATTATTAAAAATATATATTATGATAGGAACTAGCGGGCTTCGTCCGCTATTTACGTTACGGATATAAAAATCATGTTTTTTTTTAGGGAAAAAGAAATAAAAACCTATTTGACGATAGGTTTATAAAGACACATTTTGTATTTGTTATATTTCCGGGGATGAGGGGGGGGGGGACTATTTTGATTAAATATCGCAATTAGTCCACATGACAGATATAATTATGATAGACACTAGCGGGCTTCGCCCATCTATGGTGCCTTATGGGTCCAGCTTCCATAACTCAGAAACTACCTTTCGGACATCAATGCAACAGATTCCAAACGTTATAATTAACTTAATAATCACCCTATATAGCATTAAAGTAAATTTATGAGTACTGCATACTATTTTTTTATCGTAATTTCTGAAGATAAAAAATTATTTTGGTTCCATTCTTAGGTATTGGTCTGAAAAATTTTGAAAAGGGGGGAAGGAGGGGACATGAGACTGCTGTTTGTCAAACAACACAACGGGGTCTGGCTTATTCAACTTGGTTTTTGATGACTTCAATTGGAAGGTGGTTTGTTTAAAAGAGTGCGTTCCCTGCCCCATGAAAATGGAACTATTGGTGCACCGTCTATGTAAGGATTTAATAATTATAAATTAACATTTTGGATTTATTAATTTAAGGATAAAGTGTTTTTAAAGGAATATCAAATGAAACCATCTGTACGATCTGCGATTATACTTACCCACTTGTTTTTATATACAAACTGCTATAAGGAAAATTGTAATAAAATAGTAAAAATTAAATCTGCATTAAATCCCATAAGTATCTTTTTTTTAATCATTTTATCACTAACCTCAAAAAAGTAATGATATCAATGCAAAAACCCTTGACGGGTTAAAAGTTTCTGACGCAGCACTTTATCTTATGCTCTAAGAATTTTAAATATGGAACTTAAAAATACTGATATCAAATTTTGAGTGACGTTATGCTATTTCTTAAAAAATATATTTGTATTTATTTCATCATTTTATTTTTGTTTTATTTATAATCGCATGTGCAAAAGTTATGTTCAACATGAAAAGCTGCATAAAATTTTATTTGCTGTTGCTTTATCATTTACATCTCTCATAAATTCAAAATATGAGTTTTAAAAGATATGATATAAAATTTAAGTGACGCCTTGATGTGACTTTAAAAGGTTTGTTTTAAAATTCAATTTAAATTATTTTTGACTTGGTTAAAATATTTTTTTACATCTACACAATACTTTTAATTTTCCAATTCACTGTTAAATATATCACTTTCATTGAATCTATACTATGCATTGAAATGTATTTATTTCAATAAATTGATTTATCTTTTGTGTCACGCTATTCAAAATTGTGAGTAAGATTTATGTAAATGGTTTCTTTGCGTCATTGTGTCCAAACTACATGATATGCATGAAAAATGATAGTTTGACGCAAATAAACCATTTACATAAATCTTACTCACAATTTTGAATAGCGTGACACAAAAGATAAATCAATTTATTGAAATAAATACATTTCAATACATAGTATAGATTCAATGAAAGTGACATATTTAACAGTGAATTGGAAAATTAAAAGTATTGTGTAGATGTAAAAAAATATTTTAACCAAGTCAAAAATAATTTAAATTGAATTTTAAAACAAACCTTTTAAAGTCACATCAAGGCGTCACTTAAATTTTATATCATATCTTTTAAAACTCATATTTTGAATTTGTGAGAGATGTAAATGATAAAGCAACAGCGAATAAAAATTTTATGCAGCTTTTCATGTTGAACATAACTTTTGCACATGCGATTATAAATAAAACAAAAATAAAATGATGAAATAAATACAAATATATTTTTTAAGAAATAGCATAACGTCACTCAAAATTTGATATCAGTATTTTTAAGTTCCATATTTAAAATTCTTAGAGCATAAGATAAAGTGCTGCGTCAGAAACTTTTAACCCGTCAAGGGTTTTGCATTGATACACTATACTTCTGTTATAGCTTCATTTACTTAATTATAGATTTATTATTATAATAGCTTTATATATTTGTTTACTTCTTATTTATTATTATTTTCTTTTTTGTAATGCAGAATTTATTCTGTACAACATTTTAATATCTTACTTATAAAACTGCCTTTAATATGTATTAAAAGTGGCTATTATTGATCTTGAACCTGTCTTTACTCTGTTAATATTTTATATTATTGTAATATTTTGTTTGCTAATTATTATTTGGAAGTTTGTATTATAAGTTATTTTTATTTTCTTTGCCTGTTTTTTATATCCTTCCCAACCAATGTTGTCAGTGCACTTTAACTCTGCTGATAATCAAGATTGGCTCAACAGAGGTGGACTACTAGGTTAGAGGGTACTTTTGGATATATTTTTGCATTTTAGATTAGAGACACAACAGATGTCAATTTGACCAGATAACTAGGGATGGGCTTTATTTAACATACTAGAAAGATAGCCCGTCAAAATGACGGAATATAAGATATAAAGATATATACAACACATGTGCAAGAATATGAGTTTTTCTCACTTGTTCCGCAGTGATAGATGAAAATAAATTTTAAAAACGAAACTCATTTATGAAAAACTGTAATACCGTAGAACACCACTAATCCGCACAGCATGGTTCCAAGTGTTGTGCGAATTTGAGGCTTTTTGCGGATTACAGGTCTATATTACAAAATTAGATATACGGCTTCTTTATGCTAAATAAAATGTATAAATATCGAAAAAAATGTGTGTATATGAAATGAAACTGCAAATAAATTGCCAGAAAATATGTTGCCAATTTTCCTTCTTCGCTAAGGCCCCTAAAGTGGAGAATTTCCAAAAATTTAACTTTTGTATCCGACTATATAAAGCGCGGTATTTTTCCAGTATAAGGACCTTGGCGTACTCTTTTAAAGTTTGTCATAATTTGGGCTTCAGAAGTGAATTTTTTTCCAAATGATATAAACAGCTATGAAAACAAAATTAATGAACTTTTAAGTTTATTTATATAATCTATGAACATTTTATTTATATCTATATTATTGTTGTTCTTTTATATTCAATCTACTTCAGTTTGTATACAAAAATAGTTAAATGGCTGCTTTATATTAAATAAATTGTATAAATATTGAAAAATTACTTGTATAAATGAAATAGTGGATAAGTTGCTAGAAAATATGTTGCCAAATTTCATTTTCTCTATCTCGCCAAGCCCCTTATAGTGGAAAAGTACCTAAAGCACATCAAAATCGGGCAGCTAGGAGATCAGACAGTACAGCACCATCTGTTGGCTGTTATGTTATTAGTAGCATCTGGATGACAATGGAAAGACGTACATTTTTGTATATTACACTTTAAATTCTTACCCATAGATTTTGAGAAAAAACCCTAAAAGCATGGAGTTTAAATTAAATTGCAGTGACTTCGATTATGAAATAATGGTTTTCAATGAGAATTTCGCCAAATTAGCTAGCTATCGTCAAGTTGGATTCATATTTGACAACTTATTTTTGTCACCAAATTTGGCGATATTTCGCCAGGCTGGTCAACATTTGGAGCTACTATGGTAACCCTGCATTAGTAATTGTCAACATTACTCATTACAATGAGACGGTCCTACCAGAAGTGTGAGGGACACACAGAGACTTGGATTTTATATAAATAGATTAGGATAAATAACACTGTTACTATGCTGGAACCTGATATTGCATTAATATGTTACCGAAAAGTCTCTGTAAATTAAGTAACATATAGTTTTAAATGCCAGCGTCTTTATTCATTCGCCTTAATCAAGAATTTTAATTTTGTGCTCCATAAATAGAACAATATTTACTAAAAAGTGCACAAAAGCTTCTTTTGAGACGTGTGTCCCTAGTTGGCCCTATCTTCACCCCTTAGTTATGGACAACTCTATTTGGTGTGGGGTGCTAAAAATTTATGTTGCCTTTCATCAATCCCTATTGCATGAATAGTAATAACTTACAGCCTAATTAAACGCTTTTTCGGCTTGGTGCCAGGTCACTACCATCACATACTTTCTCTGATTCTGATAGCGCAATGTAGAGTATAAATGAAACACACAGACAAATAGTAGATCAGGAAAACATCTGAAGATTTGTTAGCAAAAAGCTCGTGTTGGACATGTTTTCTACTCATGAATCGTATATGCATACTATATTGTTTTAATTTAGCATTTCCATAACAGAAAGTCAAGTTTGACTTACAAAACCTAGCAACGTTTTGTCTAATTTTTGATCTGAACAATTTTATTTCAACTAAAAATATATTTTCATGCTTTGTTTTTTGTTTGTTTGTTTCTAATTTTCAACGATTAACTTTAAAAATCTATATCTGAATTCGCAAACATATAACTCAGTTACACATTAGAAATAGGAATTACAATGCATTTCTCTGAACATAGAGTTGCACCCCCCCCCCCCCCCGCCCTTTTTTTTAAGACAGCACAACAGCATCCATGTTTGAAATTCCAAAGTAAAATTGAACAATTGTACATAATTTAAATTAATAAATATGCAATTTGGTGCATTTTTACAGAATAAAAGTTGAAATACAGCTGTGATACTCATTGGAAATAGCATACATAGGATAACAGCACCCCCCACTTCTTGTTGAAATTTTTCTTGATGTCAATTTTTATCAATAAGCATTACACATATAAAGGACACAAGGATACACATACAAGGTTGTTGGAACCTGTTACCTCTGGAAGTGTGGAACAATGTAACATGTTAACCAAAATTAAATCTATTTCCCACCTCTACCAGATACTGGTTATCTGTTGAAATTTGCAGCTGGATATTTGGCCATTGATCTTCAATGTGTTTCTCCCCGTCTCCTTTATTAATTACTTACTAACCCACCTGGTGTTGCTGGGACTGTGATAATCTTAAATTTCTATGATTTTATATCTTAACTTAATTTTGTCTGAATTTATATTTTTAAATGAAAATTCACGAAAAGAATATCCATTTTTAATAATAAAAGGGCTTGTAAAAGGATTTGAGTAATGGGACTTCAGCTTTCGTTACAAAATGTTATTTTTCACAAAAATATAATACATTTCAGAACAGAACCTATAATTGTCCAAATGCTTAAAGATTTAGATATGTTATAAAAAATGACTGTCTGCTGACTGTGTGAAAAATTGGTTTAAAAAAAAAAAAAAAAAATTGATATTTAGTGGTAAAAGGGCTTGAAATAACTGCAACAGGAAATAGGGGGGTTGGACGTGTAAAAAAAATACTTCTTGCCTAAAGCATGCGTATAATTTTCATGCTAAAATATTGATATTGAGTTGTAAAAAGCGGAAATATGACAAAAATTTTTCAATTGAAAATTATTGAAATTATTTCCGTCTTATATGCTATAAATTCTTAACCAAATTTCTGAATTGTAAATATGCTTCTGAGGACTTTGTGTAAATTTTGCTCTAAAATATTGATATTTAGTTGTAAAAATCACTGTTTTATGCGTAACTATTTATTTTTACACTGAAATCTTGAGTGAAATTTTTTTTATTTTCAAACTAATTTTTTCACCCTTAAATCCGATTATAGTTGAGCTAAATGGATACGTGATCATTCAATAAAAGGTTAGTATATAGTATTAAAATTTCAAAGCTTTGTATAAAATTAAGTGTATTTTTTTTTAAATCAAAATGTGTGTAATGTTAATCCTACGGCAAAATGTGCAGAAAAAACAAAAAGATACTTTGGTCTTGGTGGATAATTTTCTTTCAAATGGTTAATTTTTGAAATGGTTTGCAATATTTCAGAAAGAATTGAAAGTACTATTTTTGGTATTTTCTATTTTGCTTATTTTGATTTTTGGAGTCAGTGCATAATTTTGAAATATGCTGGGAAAGGGAGGGAGCGACACAGTCATTCAGTATTTTAAATTATTAAAAAAATAGTCATTATCGTGCAAGCTCTTTGAAATTTTTAGGAGTAAACATAATGTTTTCATAACCTGGGTGGAAAAATTGTGACAAAATATTTATATTTAGTGGTAAAAGGGCTCGTAAGAAGACTTTTGTTTGCTTGGCCTGTTTCAGTAGTTAAAAAAATAGTTCTTGTTATTCAAATTATTTGATATTTTCAGCAGTTATAAATATGGCAATTATGCCCCCCCCCCCCCCCAAAGTTCCGTTAGCATAACAAAATAAATAGTTTTAATAACCATCTGAATTTTCTGAAATTTTAATAGGTTGCAAATACAACTTTATCTGACTGCTCTTTAACATTTCTTGAAAAAATATATAAACTTAGTAGTGAAAATGCCAAAGGCAAGCGAAACCGCAATGAAAACACTTGGGTTTTTACTGTTTTTGTCAAAATTTTCACACATTTTATTTTGTAAAATTTACTTTTACCTATCTCAATGTTTCTAATTTTTATAAGTGACATAAATCTATTGAAATGCTTTTAAAAGATTGTATTAAAATACGAATGTTTAGTTACTGTTAGCATAAAAAAAGTACCTGGTAGGCCGAGCTTCGCTCAATAGTTTTTCTGCATTTGGTTATTTTTACATTATTATTTAACTCAATCTAGTTTTTGTATACAAAGATGGAATTTAGCAATTGATTTTTACCCCATTTCCTGGTAGGCTGGAATTATATAAATTATGTGCAAAAGTGTGTTTCCGATGACAACACAACATTATAATATTTTTACAATTTAATTATAAATTAATACATTAATTTTAAGTAATTTTTCAATTAGGCGGCCATAAATGATACATTGTC
The DNA here is from genome assembly GCA_963932465.1 of Maratus speciosus. Taxonomy (NCBI): domain Eukaryota; kingdom Metazoa; phylum Arthropoda; class Arachnida; order Araneae; family Salticidae; genus Maratus; species Maratus speciosus. The sequence goes on from OZ010797.1 coordinate 445,735,180, forward strand.
AAATATTCTCTGTAACTCATGCAATTCTGTGGGAGTTGAAAAGACAATGGATTTAATTATGCACCAATAAATGCTCATCAAAATATTTCAAAGCACTGTAAAGCTGCAACAGTAAAACCTTGTTAAAGACTTAAAAGTAGAAAAAAAAATATATAAATAAAAAAAAAGTGTGATATTAAAAATACGCTTTTATCAAATCAATAAATTTACGATTAAAATATGAATCAATTTAAAGATCGAAGAGATAATTTAAATAATGTTTATTTTTTTCTCTTTGGTTCCCTTTTGAGTGAGCTGCGTAAAAAAAGAAGCGAATTTTATATAATCGAGGTCCTTGCCCACGCCAAATTAATGTATTTTAACAGATATTTTTTGGAAACAATATGAATTGCACTCAAAAAATTCGGGCAGTATTTTTCAAGATGACCATTGAATGTTTATAAAAAAGTGTTTTTTTTGTAAATATATTTTTGGTATTTCTTCATTACTCCATCAACTACTTTCCCTAAAATAAACTATCGACAAACTATTCATCAGACCTTAATGCCCAATAAAGAAATGGAAGAATGTTGCCAATGGAATCTCAAAAAATAGAAGAAATTCGAAAAAAATCCACTCACTAAAGTGTCAACTAACAATAACATTAAAAAATAAGTTTTACTATATACCAGGGTTGGCGAACCTACGGCACGCGTGCCAGAGTTGGCACGCAAAACAATTTCTCTGGCACATGAAATTTAATTTTTTTTTTATTTAAATTTGATAACTTCCTTTTCTTGTGATGTTTTGTAAGGTTTTAGACATATTCTTTGCCTTTCTATATGAATTTAAAATCTGTATTTTTGAAATTTCAAATTTGCATTTTTATCTGTGAATAAAGTTAATTGGCCGCTACGGCCGAAGCTCGCCTTCTTGGCACACCCGGTGTAAGCATGGATTTTGCCCCCCCCCCCCCCCCCCCCCTCTTCCGCAAAGTATATTTACAAAGAGAATTTCACTAATTTTCTAATAGCAGATTTATTTTTAAATTTAAAATATGTAATACTGAACTAAGTAACCTACATTGGCGGATCCAAGGGGGAGGTCGCGGGGGTCATGAGTCCCCTCTGAACACCAACAAAAATATTCTAAAGATCATTTTTTAAATCAAATATACAGTTAGCCCAGATTATCCGAGTCTCTGCTTTCACCGAGTTATTTTCTTCTCATGGACTGATGGCTTCTATTATTATGAAACAGCCATAATAAATGAAATGTTAGGTGAAGATGAAAGAGTAGCCGTAAAAAGTTAGAACTCTGATTTTCTGGTCAGAATGGGAAGAAAAAAAATGGCCATAATTTAAAAAAAAAAAAAAAAAAAAAAAAAAGTATGGCCATTTTTTTTCTTCCCATTCTGACCAGAAAATCAGAGTTCTAACTGTTTACGACTGCTCTTTCATCTTCACCTAATACTTCATTTATAATGGCTGTTTCATAATAATAGAAGCCATCAGTCCATCAGAAGAAAATGATCCATTCCAAAGGTATAATCCTTCATTTGGTGCCCCTTCGTTCCGGCTCCCGGGGCACATGGACCCTCTGCTCCCCCCTTAGTTTCGGCCCTGATGGCCGCTGCAATAAAAAGGCCAAATGGACCAGGGTTGCCGGCTTTTAGCCAGGCCAAAAAAAGCCGGCCGGCTTTTTTTGGTTTTAGCCACCTAAAAAAAGCCGGCTTTAATTGAAAAAAGCCGGCTTTTATTTTTCAAAAATGTGGTTTATAAATAATTCATATAAAATTTGGATTAATTTATTTTTAATACACTTATAAATATTTTCTACTAAAAAAATATAAATTTCTATTAAATTTTGTCAAATAAATAAGTCCTAGAATGCAACTGTGAAGGCAAAGGCATTATGTCAGAAAAAAAAATATATATATAAATATTCAGAAGAATACATTAAATTAGACTCCAAAGTATAGGTTTGGAATTCTTTATTATAGTTCTACACATATCACACATTTTAAAGATTATATGGAAGAAGAAGAAAATATCCCACATCAAAATAGAAACATTCTTACATACTGATATTTACTTTTAAAATTGAATAAAACTAAATAGTATATATGCATTTAATAACTGAAATTATCTTATATAATACTTGAGAACAAATACCCAGTAATAAGCAATTGATATTCTAACTTATAAAAATGATATAGTAAAAGGTTTTTCTGCTACTAAGCTGTTATGTAACTTATTCTGGGTATGTCCATAAGGACAGATTAAAATCACAGAATGAACAATGTTGAAAGAGAAATTAGGAAAGATGTAACATTTGAGGAAATTTTAGTACATGTAAGTGTGCATAAAGTAAAGAGAACAATTAAAAAAATTCTCCACATAAAACTTGTTAAATTAGAATTTTGAAAAGCTTGTTGCTATTTAAAATAGTGCATATTCATGCATAAATTAATGCATATTTTATTCATAATGCTGTTTTAATAGAGAGAAATGATGTTTTTATTAAATGACTTTATGTGTGATTTTAAATAAATGTTTATGAGAAATAAAATAAGACTTGCAACCATTGTCCTTTTTAATTACATAAAACATTAAAATTAAAAAAAAAAGAGTGCTAAGGTCAGTGTAAACCAGAAAAAGCAATTGGTAAGGCCTTTTATTCCAATATTAATGTCTTCATTATATTGAAAAATTGGGTTATATTGATTTCTACCTCAATTAAATGCTTTTAAAATTAATTAAAAAACACATAAAAATGTGTCATTTATAATTAAAATGCTTTACTGTATAAAAGCCAATTTTGTCCAAAAAAGGCCAATTTTGGCCAAAAAAAGCCGGTTAAAACCAATAAAAGCCACCGGCGTGGCTTTTTTTAATTTTAGCCGGCTTTTTTGCAACCCTGAAATGGACCCACTTTTCATATGTATATTAACAAAATATAAACAAGATATAAAGCATTTTCTGTCGAATGTACAACAGCAAAAATCTCACCATTACATTAACAATACATTGTAAAACAACTTGGATAATTATAATTTAGATGTTGCATACCAAGTTATAAATTACTAAAATAAAAATTAGCATTTTTTTGCCTAATTACAGTGCGTAATCCATAAATAAATCATAATTACGAATTAAAATTTCATTGATTTAATGGCTTTATTACATTATTAGAGAGAAGCCGCATTTCAGTTTTGAATATTACTTAATTATTAATGCATGAAAGCAAACGATTTTATAAACAGTGTTTCGTATAAACATCGTACACTGCACAAAAGTTTAACACGGGTCATTTGTTAATAGATATCGTTTGTGAATTTTTGGCACGCGTACGCAAAAAGGTTCGCCGTGCCTGCTATATACTAATGAAAATATAAAAAAATAATCTTGAATATTTATTTATTTATACCTTATTTTCTCTCTCAGCTGTTGAATGTTTGTGACATATGCATCGTAACATTGTTTCAGTGCTTTTTCTCTTTTAAAATCATGTTGTCACTGTTTTAATTAAAATAACACAATTGTTATTTTAATTAACAAAATATTTATCTTGAATACATAGGAATGACTTAAAGTCCATATTAAAGAACATTTGAGAGATTTAAAGTTTAACCGACCTACAACAGCCCTGTCAAGACTTAAGCAGAATATACAAGTTAATTTCAAAGACACAAAAAAAATATATATCTCAAAGAATTATCATGATTTAATCATCTGCGAATCAATAGAAATTATAACTAAAGAAAATACTGTTTGCAATGACGATTTATCCTACAACATACCCAGAATTTGGCTCAGTTTACTTAAAACTCCTTTCGTCACCATCTACGTGAATTTTGAAAATTAGACGTCAATAACGATTGTATTTCTTATATTCCTCTGACGAAGACTATGTTTTTTATAGTTGAAAGTACTAAGGTATTAAAATAATTTAACATCTTTTTAGTATTCTGTTATCTTTTAAATAGTTTTGCACATAGTGTAAGTTTAAGTTTGACTATTACCATTGGTGAGAATTCCGATTACGGAGAGATTAACTATAAAAATTTGCTTAAGCTTATCAAAAAAAAATTTTTTTAGGCCGAGATTTAGGCGCGATAGTTTTCTCATAATCGAATAAAGCATATTTCATATAAATCGTCAGAACTGTTTTTGATTGATATCAGCATTTTGAGTAGTGATCATGTTTTAATCATAGAAAATGAGTTTTCCCGAATTAGCGACCTAGCTAGATCGATTTCTTATGCTCAAATTAGTATAGGCATCAAGTTTTTTTTTAAATCGTTAGAGCCGTTTTCGATTTATAGCAGCATTTTTAATGCTGAGTTCGTTTTAATCAGTCTAAACGAACTTTCACGAATTCGAAACCTTGCTAGATGGGTTTCTCTTGCTCGAATTAGTATAGAAAACACGTTTCGTGTAAATCGTTTAATTATTTTTCCATTTATAGCAAGAAGCATTTTCAGCATTGAGTTTTTTTTACCCTGTAAAAACGAATTTTCTTGTATATGGAACCTAGCTAGATTTTTTTCTCTTGTTTGATGTAGTATAGGTGCAAATCTCATGAAAATCTTCCCAGTCGTTTACAATTACAATGCAGTATCATTCATAATCAGGAAAATCACTTGCTCGTTTAATATATATGATATATCATCTCTGTTAGGCACGAAATGACCAGCAATCACCAGCGTTTTTGAAAAGGCTAAAATTCATATTTTAAAAAATCGATTACACTATCAATTAAAAGAATGTTTCAGCTTTAAGAGCATAATTTTGCCAATTTTGGTTTGTTGGTACCTCTAAAATTGCATCCTGAAGGGGTGTTGTTATAAGAGGGAAAAACATTTTTCGGGAAAACAATCCTTTTTGAAAAAAAAAAATTCAAAAGGTTAACTGCGATATTTTAAAAAAATTGATTGCAACATTTGAGACATAACAGTACGACATTTCGGAATATGCCTTTCAATTTTTACTGTACTGAGAGGTTTGGTCGATTTAGGTTAAAACAAAATTATGAAAAACACAAAGAAAATTGAGTGGTCATTTCTTCACTTCCTCTCGATGCATAAATCATGTTTTGGTCGTGTGCGAGCATTTCTAGAGCTTGGAATGAAAAATGTGCGTTTTTGATGAGAGTTAATTGTCATTTTTAATTAATATCTCCATTAATTAACATAATATTAAAATTCTGAATCTCACATTCACCAGGAGAGGCCTTGGACTACCTTCATTCAAATTTCCAGCCTTGTACCTGCGGTAGATTTTGCTAGTCATCATGAACACACACAACAAGACTTTCTTTTATTAATACTAGGGGACTCTGCCCCCTAAGAGCTACGCTCGCCAACCCCCGTTCAGACACCACAGACTCTAAGCGTCTACATCAGCGTGTTTATCAAACATTTCTCTATAATACCACCGATTTTCATATTTTTGTATGCAATATTTTTCTTAATATTAACGAAGAAAGACTTCCGGTCACAAAAAATTCAAAACCGGCGGCGGTGACAGCGTTAGTTACTTTTTTAGGTAGTTTTCGTAAGAAATACTACCTATTGCAGCCGTTACCATGGTGCGACTTTTGAAAAATTTCTTCATAACTCTTTATTATATGACCCCAGGAACACAAAACCACCCACACCTAAAAAGTTTATATATATATGTATGTATGTACTAAATTTTGTCCGCACGGTAAAAGTCGCAATTATGCACGGATCGTCTTCAAATTTGCCAACAACTTTGATAGGGCTAATATCTAGGTGGGGATTGAAAATGGGCGAAATCGACACAAGGGGGTGGAAATGAGGAGGGTTCAAAATTTTGAATACTGTCTTAACATGATTCTGATAAAACCAGCTCTTACACAACAATGACAGGAAAAAATAAACATTTTTCATTATCAACAATTAAAAACAAGTGGGTAAGTGTGATCATATATCGCACAAAGGGTTTCGTTTAATATTCCTTTCAAAACGTCCAGTACATTTATCGCCATGGAACATCTTCTAAATTTTGGCAAACCCTTGCTAAACTATCGTAAAGCTTCAAACAGATTCGCCTTGTTATATTTCCTAATTTTGTTCGTGCCCCCCCCCCCCTTCAAAATGCTACGATATATCACATGAAGGGTATCTGCCAAATTTAGAAAAGTGCCCCCTTTGGGGGGGGGGGGGTGAAGTCGGGTAATGGTCACCATGATTTTTGACGCAGCCTGATATTTAAAATTTTTGTTATGTTTTATAAGCTATACTAAAGTTTCAAACAGATCGTCTAGCTATATTTCCTAATTTTGTTTGCGCCCCTCCCTCCCCCTCCCCCTCGAAATGTGACACGCCATTCTTCTTTATACTTTATTATAATTTGTTATAAAGTATCTTAAAGTTTAAAACAGATCGCATTGTTAGATTTCCTACTTTAAATGAAATCGCGGTCTGTTAGTTCCACATTCTATCACCAGGGAGCGCACTCTATTCTTAACAAAAGCGTATATGAACGAAACTCCTTTACACAACCTATCAGTAGATATGTTACTCGAGGGGTGGCGGTCTTCAGCAAGAATTTAAGATAATTGTTGAAATTACTATTCGGAAATAGTGGTAATTTAACTTTTGACATATTTATATTTAATAAGTACCATGTATCTGAGGACTCCATAAAAAAAAAACGCACCTGAAACGGTATGAAACAAAAAATAAATATTTTGCACCTCCCTCTCTCCCCACCTGCCCGAAATTTCACGTGCCATTTTTTATAAACTTTTTCTTGTGTGTTATAAACTATGTTAAAGTTTCAAACAGATCGCCTTGTTATATTTCCTATTTTAAATGAAATCGCGGTCTGTTAGTTCCACATTCCACCACGAGGGAGCGCACTCTATTCTTAACAAAACTGTATCTGAACGTAACTCCGTTAAACAACCTATCAGGAGATATGCTAGTCGAGGGGGTCGCGGTCTTAACCAAGAATTTATTATATTTGCTGAAATTACTATTCGAAAATAGTGGTATCAATACTTCTGACATTTTTATCTGGCATAAGTAACATTTATGTTGTATTTTTAAAAATCGGACACCGTTCAAAAGTATACTGCAATGAAGCATCACGTGACTGCCTTGTAAAAAAAGTATATAATAGAAATAAATCAATTAGTGAAATTAGCGCCCCTCCCCCCTACCCGAAATTTCACGCGCCATTTTTATAAACTTTTTCTTATGTGCTATAAACTATCTTTAAGTTTCAAACAGATCACCTTGTTATATTTCTTAATTTTAACAAAATTGCGTTATGTCAGTTCCACATTCCACCACCAGGGAGCGCACTCTATTCTTAACAAAACTGTATCAGAAGGAAACTCCGTTAAACAACCTATAAGTAGATATGTTACTCGAGGTGGTGGCGGTCTTAATAAGAAATTAAGATATTTGCTGAAATTACTATTCGGAAATAGTGGTAACTAAACTTTAGACAATTTTATATTAAATAAGTAGCGTATATCTCAGGACTCCCTCAAAAATAGCACCTAAAACGGTTAGAAACGCTAACTTTTTAAATAGAAATCTAGCACCTCCCCCCCCCCCCCCCCTCCCCGAAATTTCACGTGCCTTTCTTTTTTACACTTTATCTTATAAAATATCTTAGTTAGATTTCCTAATTTTAACAAAATCACGTTATGTTAGTTCCACATTCCACCACCAGGGAATGCACTTAACAAAAGCATATCTTCTTAACAAAAGCATATCTGAACGAAACTCCTTTACGCAATCTTTCCGTAGATACATGGGTCCGGATGGTGGCGGTCTGCGGTAACAAACGCTAAGATTTTAAAAATAATTCTAGCTCCCCTCCCCCTCTTCGAAATATCACACTCCATTCTTTTTTACACTTTTTCTTATGTGTTATAAACTATCTTAAATTTTCAAACAAATCGAGTGGCGGTCTTAACCAATAATTTAAGATATTTCCTGAAATTACTATTCGAAAATAGTGGTATGAATACTTGTAAACTTTCTGATGATGAATGAGTTATACTTATCTCATAGCGCTGTTCAATGATCCCATGCAAATTATTAGATTTTCAAAGCACATTAGTCTTTATCATCAAAAGTAGTCCCCCACCCCCCTTTTCCATTCACACAAACCCAACAAATACAAATTATGCGGTAGCGAGCGAAGCACGTTAGTCTTTGTCATAATAATATCTGTAATGCGCACTATCTAGTATATTTAATCAAAAGTAGTTCCCTCCCTCCCCCTGTTCCATTGACACAAACCTAACAAAATAAAATTATGCGACAGCGGGCGAAGCACGCTTTTCAATTTCGCTGGAAAAATGCATCTCATTTTACATCAGCCTCGCACGGACTGAAATAATCTGATAGCGGGCGAAGCACGCTAGTCTATGTCATAATAATATCTGTAATGCGAACTTTCCTAATTTTAACAAAATCGCTTTATGTTAGTTCAACATTCCACCACCAGGGAGCGCACACTATTCATAACGAAAGTGCATCAGAACGAAACTCTGTTGGGATATTTAATCAAAAGTATTTCCCTCCCCCCTCCTTTCCATTTACCCAAACCTTACAAATACAAATTATACGATAGCGGGCGAAGCACGCTAGTCTCCCCTCGAAATATCACACTCCATTTTTTTTTTTTACAATTTTTCTTATGCGTTATAAACTATTTTAAAGTTTCAACCAGATCGAGTGGCGATCTCAACCAATAATTTAAGATATTTGCAGAAATTACTATTCTAAAATAGTGGTATGAATACTTACAAACTTTCTTATAATGAATAAGTTATACTTGTCTCATAGAGCGGCGTCGAAAAACCTCACGCAAATTGTTAGATTTCCTAATTTAAATAATTTCATGGTTAAAAAAGCACGTGCCTTCATTTTATTCTATTCATTAGATAGAAATGAAATAATTAATTAAATAATAATTAATATCTCAGCTTTTAATTGAGTTATCGCTTTGAACTGGGTATGTATGAAATCTGCGAGAGATTTCCCGTCCGGATGGCAAAAAATTTAATATTTAAAAAGTTAAAATTTCGTATTAAAATATTCCACTACCGAAAACCACAAGGTCGCCGTCATGTCTGAAGGTGAGCACACCTGCTTTCGCGCCGAAATGAAATCTCTTTTCATTGTCTTTTCAAATACAGAAATTAAATTTTTATCGATCGATTTTTAGTGGATTTTTTGCGTTATACCCAGCACAGAAATGTGAACTTTATACCAAATGACAGTAGATTTTTTTCCGCGTCTGTCTATACCGTTTACAAATTTCTCGTACCAATATTTTCTGATATGCGATTTCGCTTTAAAATTCCCACTTCATTTTTCGGCTTAATTTCCTCCGTGGTAACCGTGCACCGGCTGATTTTACTGGCAACCCTTAGGAGAAACTCCGAAGTTTTGGAGAATGTCCGTTTGAACCTGTGTTAAAAAGGTGGATTGGTTAATTTTAGAAGTTAATTAGCCTGTAATTTGGTTAATTACCGACTTTTTCAAAATTTTAGGATTTGTTGTTTGATGCGAGGTGTTCAGCTACAAGTACCCAAAATTTCACGTCTCTAACATGTATAGTTTCTGAGAACGGGCTCTGTGACGGACAGACAGACACAGGAGTGAGACGAATAGGGTTTCGTCAGATGAACGAAACCCTAAAAACAATAAAATTCTCACCACAACAATTACTTTTCTGTTGCAAGATTTTCACGTGAAAAATTAAATAAATAATTTGACAAATTGAATATTATGTCATAAGTTTTCTAGAGCAAAATTTCCGCATGAAAATTTAAAATAAAATAAATAATTTGACGAATAAAAAAAATATGTATATTGTGTCCATTGGAAATATAATGGACCTCAGCAGGTGAATATGTAACGTCATGTGAGTTTGAAGAAACATATTAAAACCTGATAAAAAACCCTGACTATTGAAATATTAACATATTTTAACACTTTAAGGTTCTCTGAATTTGCTGTATCCATTTTTAAACCTATTTCATATACATGCGTGTGTGTATTCCTGTATACTATAATTTTCACAAAAAGTTTAGCTCCCTAGAGCTCATTCTTAGTGAAGAAACTGGGTTTATCTCTAATCTTGATTTAAGTTTTGTTGGTGAATTTAGTACTTAACTTCGAAATCTACCTCCGCCTGTAGGCCGAGCCGGCAGGGATTTTTTTAGAATAGAGAGACTAGTTGTGTAGCAACTCATTGTGTTGCTTTTGAATTGCATGAAATTATTTGATTCTTTTGGGGAAATAAAATCTAACTTTATTGTAAATTTAGAAGGCAATTATAGTATTAATTTTATTAATTACAGTTTTTAAAATAATAAATTATATTTACAATTTAAGTCAAAAGGTTTCCCAATAAAAATGTACATGTTCTATAACTTTATTTGCCAAAAGCTTTTCGCTCTTCCAAGATTTGGTTTCGAATTTCGAAGCTGGTAGAAATGATGTTATTTGGGTGAACGTATTAAAAAATGTCTCTGTTTTGATAAATTTATCAGGTTGTAACGAAAGTTTCCCGCCACAGCTAATATGGTCTGTGCAAATAGTTCGTGTTAACATGTTTGTTCATATTTTGTCAAACGATTTTTGGCATTTCAAAGAAAGAGACTTGCTTTATAACACTATGTTGTGAATTTAAAAAATATATATCGTTATCATTAAGTACAAGGTGTCTGAAATGGAACTATCACGCTACCAGATAGAACAGTCATTTACTTCCAGTTCTGTTGAAAAAAGTCAGCTACACAATGTCACCGAATAAAGTATACAGTTTTAGGTACTAGTGTTGTATGTTGTATCACATGACACTGTCAAGATTTGGTGGAATTGTGTTATATATAAAATTACAGTTAATTATATATATTAACTGTAATTTTATATATATGCCCATTAGTATTATGTAATGAGGATTTGGCGGAAAACTTTTGTTACAACCTAATATTCAGAAGCATTCTATATTTATGAATTAAAATAAATTCTTAGAGAAATATAGTATTTTCTTGCTAAAACATTTTGTTTTTAACGTCCACTTCTGAAATGTTTTAATCGCCATCTTATGGAAATAGTTGGAAATCTATTTTTCTACTTTAAATTCAATAAAAAAAAATTACGATTTTTTTTTTCTTTTGACATCAACAGAATTTATCTCATTGCTTATAGGTGAAAACTGGGAAATTGAGTTAGTAGCCAGTGGCCGGTAGACTCAGTTTCATTAGTGGCCACTTTTTAAAGTTAGTGGCCACTATAATGTTTTAAACTTTCTTGACATCTAGATAAACTATAATCGTTGTATATATACATATTTTTCTATAAATCAGAGTTTTATACCAGCCAACTATTCACAATAAGAATAGGGAAGCAGTCGAAATTCAAGAAAATTACTTTAAAACCACAAAATCTGTTATCATATTAATTTTTTTAGAATTTATTTTTGGATAATTTGTGTATGTTCATAAACACCATTATCAATCAAATTCATTTTACTTTCTTTAGATAAAAAATAACTAATTCCAACAGCTAGGTATATTCAATTAAAAAAAGAAAATCAAATAAAACATTATTTTGATTTTATTTAATAAATGTGTTATTAACATGCTACACACATTACATACAGTTGAAGTCTAAGCTGGTGACTGTATTTCGCAGGATTAAACAATACTTCTTGAAGAAAAATAATCTAACTGATCTAACATATTGCAGATATTGCAATGTCCTTAACCCTTTCATGTCGGATTTTTTTTTTTTTTTTTTTTCAGTTTTGAGAATAAAATTACTTTTATTTTAATAATGCTAATCGTAGTTATCCGAATAGATTTACTGAAGTTTAAAGATTATCTCATAGTCTGAATTCTAACGAATGAACTTATTTTGTGTACTATTCAATTCATATTTATATGATAATAGAAAGGAAGAGTTTTTGAAGACGTTTGGAAAATATTCATTATAACAGAGATTAACAGATATTACAACTTTCTAATGTTTTTTGTGTTTTATCACACATGATTTGTTCAGAAAAGTAACCTATACTATTTTAAATTTAAAGAGTGATATATATTTATAAAATAAAGAAATCGCCAACGGTGCAAAGAGAATTAAACAAACTTTTATTGTTATTACTAAATGTCCAAACATAAATGAAATCATAATAAAAAAGGCATAGCCATATACTATCATTACTATATGTAGATAGTAGCAAAAGTAATTGTTAAGACAAAACAATACTCGATGGAAAGACATGTACTATTAATAGTACTCCAAACCCGAAAGGGTTAAAATGCACTTGCATTTTAAAAGTGAAAGAAAAGGAAAAGGCGGTGAAAGAAAGGGAATAAATTATTTGAAACGCATGTGGAATCAAAGCTGATGAATATATTTTGCAGAATAAAACTGTAAAAAAAATAATCCAACTGAAGAGTGAGCACTTGGCGAAAAATGAAATATTGAAAATACTAAAATGCTAAATTATTGAAATCTGCTTGCATCCGGTAGGAAAAAAAAATTAACCAGTTTGCTAATTAGATGTAATCAAAGTAGAGATACATATTTTCATGAAAAAAGTTGTATTTCAGTTGGCGATCGATAACAGCCACGGTAATCGCCACTTGGCGAGTGGCGACTATAGTGGCGATCGATGGCCGATTTTTTAATCGCCACTTTTACAACTTTAATCGCCACGTGGCGAGTGGCGACCGCTAATTTACACCTATATCATTGCTCCATTCAACACACAATTTTTGCTTCCTTAAATAAATTGATTACTGAAGATTGAATATGTGAAAATATGTTTGTATTTCTTGAAAAATACAATTCAATCACGATATTGTTTTCACTATCTATCCAAATAAAAGTTAATTTCAATTTAAAAATGATGTCAAACAATAAAATCTAATAATCCCTATCATTTTCCCTTTTTTTCTCTTTTATCAACAGAAATGGAGCAATATAGTTGTCATCATTTCAGAAATATCATTAAAAATAACTAAAAAAATTATATCTCTAAAATTAATTCAAATTTTAAAATTCTACAACCACTTTTGACATCCTCGGATCCATGTGGATAACTGGCGTTAATTAGATCGCCCAATGTTCCATATTCTAAGAGGAGTAGCTAGGGTTGCAAAAAAGCCGGCTAAAATTGAAAAAAGCCTCGCTGGTGGCTTTTATTGATTTTTTTAACCGGCTTTTTTTTTTTTTTTTACCATAATTAGCTTTTATACAATGAAGCATTGTAATTATAAACTACACATTTTAAAGTGTTTTTAATTAGTTTTAATGGCATTTAATTGATTTAGAGTTTGATAAGTAACCCAATTTCTCAATAATGAAGACATTAATACTGGAATAAAACTTAGATGGTTTTGCTAGTGATTTGTAGTCAGAATTGCAAATATGTCAGCTAAATTTTAGTGCCATACCAACTGCTTTATCTGATTTACATTGACCTTAACCCCCGCCCCCCCCCCCCCACCTCCCCCAATTTTTTAATTTTTACAGCTTTATAAAATTAAAGAGGACAGTGGTTACATGTTTTATTACTTAATTAATTTTAAGAGCTATTAATATACAAGTCTTATTTTATTTCTAGCAGGGTTCGTTGATATATATCAATAGATATATATCATGATATATATCTTGATATATATCTTGATATATATCCGATATTTATTTTTAAAATATCAAGATTTTTGATATTTTTGATATTTTCAAATTCTTGACATTTATTTTCAAAATATCAAGATGTTTGATATTTTGTATATTTGATATTTATTTTCAAAATATCACTGTGCAAGGAAATTTTGATATTTTTCACATTCAAAGCAAGTGTAAATGAAATTTCCACCTGTTATTGACTGTGTCATTCTGTAGATCATGAACTTTTGCCTCTGGCAGTGACTTTTTTAGGAAAAGAAGAAAACAAACCTTTTCCAAGCTTTATGTTTCAAACTTTTATTTTTAAATGTAGAACTAATAATTATGTTAGACAGTTAATTCAGAACAGTCATTGAAAGATAAAATGTAATTCTGATAATCATTTATATACAGCCAGTGTTCGTTGATATATGTCAATGGATATATATCCAGTATTTATTTTCAAAATATCAAGATGTTTGATATTTTCATGTTACTTGATATTTATTTTCAATATATCAAAATGTTTCATATTTTCTGCAATATCCAGTATTTATTTTCAAAATATAAAGATTTTTGATATTTTCATATTACTTGATATTTATTTTCAATATATCAAGATGTTTCATATTTTCTGCATTTGATATTTATTTTCATAATATGAATGTGCACAAGATATTTTTGATATTTTCAGTCGTAATTCGTAATATTTCAGTGTAAATGAAATAAATTTTCAACTGTTATTGACTCTGAATCTGTAGATAAAAAACTTGTCTCTTCTGGATGTGACTTTTTTTTAGCCAAAAAAGAAAACAAATATATTTTTGAAACTTTAGATTTGAAGCATTTTTTTTTTTTTTTTTAATGTTGAACTAATAATTATGTGGGACATAATTAATTCAGAACAACCATTGAAAGATGAACTGACTAATTTAAATAAACAATTATATACAGCTTCATTAGAAAAGAATCTTTTCTTAAGTTTTGGTTCAGTTGAGTTTGAACTATACAGCATGTTAGGAAATATGAAATAAAACATTTTATACTTACATTTATGTTAAAATTTTTCAATTAAAAAAACTTTTTTTTTTGCATTTAAAATTTTGTTTTAAAAATATCTGATTATTTTGTACTTGATCTTGATACTGAATCCTATAGTTATTTTTTTTTATAAGTGTATAAATCAAATTGTTACTGTTTTCAATTATTTCATCTTCAATTTTGTTCTAAGTGGAAAAAAAAAAAAAAAAAGGAAAGAAAGAAAAAAGAAAAATGCATTTTTAGAATATTCTTTAAGTTTTCATGTTAAGTGTAACATATTTTAGTTATTTTAGTTTAGTTATATATATTTTAGTTATCTATATTATGCTCGAAAACATTTATTATCAGCGGTAAGTTGGCTGCTTTGAAAATATCAGATATATATCGAAAATATCGGATATATATCAAAATATCGGATATTTTTGATATTTTCGAAAATATCATGATATTTACGAACCCTGATTTCTAGTAAACATTTAAAATTATACATAATCATATAATAAAAACATCATTTCTCACTATTAAAAACATGAATAGCATATGCATAAATATGCTTAGCAAAAAGCTTTTCGAAATTTTATTTTATTTTTTCTTGTTTAAATGCTCTATTTTTTATACACTTATTTACCAAACTCTCCTCAAATATTATATCCTTTCTAATTTCTCTTTTAACATTTATAACTTAACTCTTAATATGGACACATAAGAATATTTCCATTTTGATGTGCTACATTTTATCATTGTTTAATTAAATATAATCTTTAAAATGTGTAGTATATGTGGAGCTATGTAATATAGAATTTCAAAACACCAGTTTGGACAGGGTTGCAAAAAAGCCGGCTAAAATTAAAAAAAGCCACGCCGGTGGCTTTTATTGGTTTTAACCGGCTTTTTTTGGCCAAAATTGGCCTTTATACAATGAAGCATTTTAATTATATATGACACATTTTTATGTGTTTTTTAATTTGTTTTAAAGACATTTAGTTGAGGTAGAAATCAATATAACCCAATATTTATCAATAATGAAGACATTAATATTAATATTGGAATAAAAGGTCATACCAATTGCTTTGTCTGGTTTACAGGTTTACACTGACCTTAACAATCTTTTTTTAAATTTTTATTGCTTTATATAATTAAAAGGGACAATGGTTGCTTAGTTATATATTTTATTAACTAATTTTAAGGGATATTAATAATACAAGTATTATTTTATTTCTCATAAACATTTATTTAAAATTGCACATAAAGTCATCTAATAAAAACATCATTTTTCTCTATTAAAGCAGTATTATGAATAACATATGCATTAATTTATATGCACTATTTTAAATAGTAAGTAGCTTTTCAAAATTCTAATTCAACAAGTTTAATTTGAAGAATTTTTTTTAAATTGTTCTCTTTATTTTATGCACTTACATGTACTAAAATTTCCGCAAATGTTATATCCTTTCTAATTTCTCTTTCAACATTGTTCATTCTACGATTTTAATTTGTCCATATGGACATATCTGGAATAAGTTACATAACAGCTTAGTAGCAGAAAAACTTTTTACATATATAATTTTTATAAGTATTTTTTATATAATGATTGCTTATTTACTTATTATTGCTCAAGTATTATATAAGATAATTTCAGTTATTAAATACATATAAGCTATTTAGCTTTAATCAATTTTAAAAGTAAATATCAGATGTAAGAATGTTTCTATTTTAATGTGTGACATTTTCTTATTCTTTCATATAAACTTTAAAACGTGTGGTATGTGTAGAGCCATGATAAAGAATTCCAAACCAATACTTTAGAGTCTTAATTTAAGGGTGTATTCCGATCCAAACTGCTTATTTTCTGATTCATTTTTAAGTTCATTTTTGCTCTCAAACGCATCAAACTAAGAAATTCTCTTATTTAGAAACTACATAATGTGCCGTGTTTCTCGATTTTTTGATAAATGCAGAAAATATTATAAAAAATGCTGTCAAAATCGGCGTTTTGAACCGAAATTTCCGGAAGCGGGAGATCTGGGGATGAAAAAGATGGTCGTGCTGAGAAAATAATTTCTTAAAAATCAAATTCTAATTAATTGAGTGAAAAATGAAATCACACGGCACCTTATACAACTCTTCAAAAATCACTCCAGCAAGTTTCATGTTTTTACTTTTAAAAATGAGTCTGAAAATGTCTCGGAAAATTTCGAGCTGTTGAGGGTGGAAAAATATTTTTTCGAATACACCCTTAATGTATTCTTCTGCATATTCATAATTTTTTTTCAGACATAATGCTTTTACAGTTGCATTCTAGCAGTTATAAGGTCTTATTTATTTGACAAAATTTAATAGAAGTTAATATTTTTTTCATAGAAAATATTTATAAGTGTATTAAAAATAAATTAATCCAAAGTTTATATGAATTATCTATAAACCACCTAATTGAAAAATAAAAGCCGGCTTTTTTAAATTAAAGCTGGCTTTTTTTAAGCGGCTAAAACCAAAAAAAGCCGGCCGTCTTTTTTTGGCCTGGCTAAAAGCCGGCAACCCTGGGTTTGGAGTTTAACTTTTATTCTTTTCAATATTTATATATATATATTTTTTTCAGACATAATGCCTTCACAGTTGCCTTCTAGCAGTTATAAAGACTTATTTATTTGACAAAATTTAATAGAAATTTATAATTTTCTTAGTAGAAAATATTTATAAGTGTATTATAATTATAAATGAATTGATCCAAATTTAAAACGAATTAGTTGTAAACGAACTTTTAAAAATAAAAACTCGCTTTTTTTAAGTGGTTAAAACCAAAAAAAGCCGGCATCCCTGGGAGTAACTGTGAAATACAAACGTACAGTAATATAATAGATCGATGAAGTTTTAATTTTGTTATGAAAAATTAGCCAAGGACAAATACTGAATTATTTATATTGTTTTAAATGCAAATGGGTTATTTCCTAATGCAGCCTGCACACAGTGGAGAAGATTAAAAAAAGTTATACTTGAAAATTATTTAAAAAGCCATAATAAATAAATCAATGAAGATAAAGTTTTCAAACAAATTGCATTTGAAAGTAGATTTTTTCTCCTATATAACAATGTTAAAATTGAAAATGTGTGATGTTTAGAAATTTAAAAAAAATTGCAAAACCGAAATTTATTTGTCAGGTGTTGTCATTCACAAAATGACGTCACTGTTACATTGATGTTTAGAAATTTAAAAAATTGCAGTAGCAAAAATTGCAAAACCGAAATTTATTTGTCAAGTGTTGCCATTCACAAAATGATGTCAGTGTTACGCACGGACATGATTATCCTTTATAATATAGGTAGATTTTCAAACTTGAAGTCAAGTTTTTTAGCTGCAACTTTGCATGTGAAAATTCATTCTTTTGACTTGAGGTTCTAATCTCAGTATCGCCGAGTGCAAATTCCAGAAACTGATGTCATTCGTGGTAAAATATTTAGTTTTATGAAAGAAAAGGATTGTTTTCTTTTAAATATGACACTTACTGAAACATTATGCCAAGTGCCAAGTGTCTCAAACTCAGTATCAGTGGAATGATAATATTAAAGCACATAAATCAAAGTCTGAATTCCATTTTTAATTATTAAAGGTATAGATATATTAAGACAGACATAAACACAATTAGATACAACATCGGCCAGGGTAGCTTAGCGGTAGAGCAACAGCACGGTATGCTGTCAACCCAGGTTCGATTCCTGACCCCGGCTAATTTTTCACTCCATTTGGGATTGTTGTATCTAATTGTGTTTATGTCTGTTGTAATATATGTGTACCTTTAATAATTGAATGATAATATATTGAAATGTAATATGGGCTTATGACGGAAAATGCATGTTTTTTAAAGCGTGACGTCATTTTCTATCTAAACTTTTAAGAAAGTTATTTTTAATTGTAATGAGCATCAATTGTAGTCAATAAGGCTAAATAAACATCATTATTTCTTTTTTTTCTGCAACAGTGGAAGTAATCCGATTGCCACCATTTTGAAGAAATTTCATAGAAAACTTTTCAAATTAAATTTAAAATATAAAATTGGGAATATTTAGAAAAATAGCTAGTGTGCGCACATCTACAGGTCAACAGCTTTCATTAAAAAATTAATTAGTAAAATTGGTTCAGGGAAGATGTAAAAATTAACTGTACTGTGTTATATATATATATAGAGAGAGAGAGATTATTTTTTCTACTTTAATTGCTTAACAACTCTCTTTCAAAATGTATCTATTTCATGCAAATTACATTTGAAAGCACATGTTTTTTCCAATTCGGCTCTGTAAAAATTTAAATTGTTTGATCACATATATGTTAAATTCGTATATTTTTTTTTATTATTCTTTTATTTATTTATTGATGAAATATGATCGGAGATAAATCCTGAACATTTTTTTATTTTTTAAGTTCAAATTGTTTATTATTATTTTGTAATGGAACTGGCACGCAATAGAGATAAATTTTAAAAAATCATGCTTGAAAGTTATTTTATAGTCCATAATAAATCATTCCATTAAGATACAGTTTTCAAACAAATTGCATTTGAAAGTAGTTTTTTTTTCATATACGATGGTGTAAAAATTGAAAATGTGTGATATTTAGCAGATTAAAAAATTGCAGTAGGAGTAGCTAAAATTGGAAAACTGAAATTTTATCTTGAAGTTTTCCCATTCGCAAAATGACATCAGCGTTACGCACAGATACGTTTGTCCTTTATAATGTAGATAGTTATATACTTTTACCATTTACCAGTCTATCATCAAGCAAGCAGCTCAGTTTTTTAAATCTACCTTTGTAGCTTTTTAACGCTTTTCAACATACAGTGACCTCTCACTTATACGACTTTCAAGGGACCGTGGAAAAAAGTCGTATAACTGAGAGAGTCGTATAAGTGAGAGACCGCCTTATTATACATGTTCCAAACTTTATAGGCATTAATTATTTTACATATACTAAAAACGATAAGTTTTGAGTACTAAGAACATATTTTAACAAAATTTGTAAAATGTATTAAAAAATTAAACATAAAATATGTTTAAAAAGTTCACAAAATTGTTCATTTACCACTATGTTTATTTTAAAAATTTACAGATCAGATTTTCTCAAAAAGTGAAGTGATATTAGTTTGTTTCTGTCGTAGATGGAAATAGAAAATGTCTTTCTCTAAGTCTAATAAAGCTTTTAAGCTGGTTTGGGAATAATCATTTTTATGGACATAATTCTTTAATTTATTTAAAGCGGTACTTGCTTTTGAAAAATTTACAACAGCAGGAACATTGTTCTTATCTTGGTCATCCTCCTTGCTCACGTCTTCATTATTAATATCCTCAAAGATTTCTTCAGTAGCTCTCAGTTCTGACAGAAGACGTTTATCATCACATTCTACATAATCTTTGAAATTAATACCTTCGTCCATAAACATTTTATTCGAGTCTTCGTTATTAAAGGATTCCATACGCTCTCAATATCAGGTTCATTCGTTCAACTAGCAGTTTGGTCTTGTGGGAAAACTGAATTTCCTAAAACAAATTTTTAAATTTAATTTGCTGCAGAAACGGCAGATCTTTTACATCGGGATGTGATGGACATTGATCTATTAGAAGTAAAACCTTTCTTTGTTGTTTTTGAAATTTATCATCCATCTCTTTTAAAAAATCATTGGAAATCTCTGATGTCATCCATGCTGTAGAGGAGATTTATTATTAGAGAGTCCAGGTTCGTGGATGAATGAAAAAAAACTCCAACACGAGGATTTTCGAGGACTTACTTCTTTATTATGAAACCTTTTAAGAGAAGGGCCATGATGGTACAATGGGACGGGAGAAGTCAAACGAGACTGCCCGACGAGGCAGCCCCGAAGGGCAGAGAGCCCAGGTCTGTCACACTCAAGTTCAGAGGCAGTAGTGGTAAAATATTCATTACAATCACTCACTCATTGGCGAGATGAATAGCAACATCTGTACTGTATTGGCGATGAATATTGGTGGCGTGGACAAAGGAATCAGAGGCATCTCGAAGTATTACATAGAATTCAAACTTACGCCATGGCGACCTATTTATGGTTACACGTGTCCTAACATTCTTGCGGTAAGGGAAAGTGGTTAGAGAAATAGGAACACGTGATTTTTAGATGCACGTTACAGATCTAAGTGCAGCTGCAAATTAGTCAGCAATGGGCATATGGTTTGTATCCGACAGAGTACAAGGGTGAGAATTGAATACTAATGCAAGCCCAGAGGCTGGGAAAATATGCATTAGATAACGTTGGCTGCAAAGCGAAAAGAGATTCATTTGTATTTTATTCTTTTACTTTATTTCAATGGAAAATAACTGCGGTTAAGATCTTTTTCTATCGTGTGAATTTGAAAGACAGAAAAAGGAACCGAGATAAATGATGTCTGCATTTGAAAAGAACTTTAAAAAGTAAAAGCGAAACTTACAGTAGTGAGAGGGAAGGGGGGGGGAAGAATGACTAAAGACATATGAAATTAACTCTAAAATGTCAAATTTAAACTAAATATTTTATTTGAAGGGGGGGTGGGGAGAATAATAACAATTTATAATAAACCAGTAAAGTTAAAAGTTGATTTTTTGAGGGAAAAGGAGGAATAATGAATATATAACGGTAACGCCGTTATATATATCACCCATTACCACCAGAAAAAAAAAACTGTGAATGTTGAAGAACAGTTTTTTTTTATATTTGAAGATTACTTTGTCCACCCCATACATATAAGTATTTAAAACAGATATAACATAATAAGAAAGATAAGCCTCCATATATATATATATACATATAACATATAACTGTGTGCTTGCAATTCTTTAAATGTTTGCATAAAGCAAAACTTTTCAGGTCATGATAAATGGCGCCTTTTTATTTTTATTCATTTCTTGGTATTCATTAGTCTTTACAGTCACCAGAAACTGCAAATAATAATTTTTTGATTTAACAGGATCCTTTTTAAATATCTTTTTAGTATTTGATTAAGAGGCTGGTACCAGCATTTTTCATGACCAAAATAAGAGAAGTACATATTTTTTTTTTAGTAACTTGTTATAATCTCTTCTCAAAATAAAAATAATATAATATAAATGCAAGCAACAAAATACACAGATACTACTTTAAAATGAAATAGAAAATAAATGACATTGCATGTCTGTGAATAGAAGCTAAATGAAAAAAATATAAAAATAAAAAGAGTAGAAAATTGGTTTTCGTGCACACCGCACAGGACTACAAAAGAACAGGATGCATATAGCATGCCTATGAATGGGTGTAGCCCTTAATCTTGTTAATAAACAAGTGTGATGGCGTCAGTTTAGAACATCAGCCCTAGGGGGAGAGGGAGTTATGAGACCCAGACACCAAGTGATACCTAGGTCCCTGCTCCCCAAAGATCACATTGATCTTCAAAGGAGCATGCGTCAATGTATCATATAAAAAGTTTTGTTTATTGAATTGAAACAACAATTCAAGGGTTTTGTCTCTCTACACAATGAAGTTTGGACCCTTAGGGCAAAAATTTTGAACGGGAACAAAACTTCAGAGGGGATAAATTAAAAATAATAAAAAAACTGAGATAAATATCTCACATATCAACGGTAAAAGGTCAATCCGAATGTGTGGAGAGACTGGTGACATGATCGGGTAAGTATAACAACCACAATTTTTTTAAAGTAAATTCTAACTTTGTATTCCTTACAGTGTATCGAGCAGGATAGGAACTGTATGTGTAATGTATAACCTTAACTAATGTTTTAAACATTTAGTGTAGCTGCACTAGGTTACTAATGCTATAAACAAAAATTTTGTGTTATTGTGAAGTTATGTTATTACAAGAACGACATAATATCTTAGACGCGTGTATTGTCTAAGTGAAGCTTAACCAGAGATTATATTTAATCTCCAAATTTAAAAGGAAACGTGTACTTATGTACATGTAGAAAATCAAAACAAGTGTGATGAAAACAATAAAAATATCATAAGTTTAAAATTTAAAGAAAATGTATGTGAAGGGGTAGCATCCTGTAAACTGGGCATTCTTTGTTGTAAAACAAAGTGATGGTGACATGAAATGTCATGGTATAAAAGAAATATAATAATAATGGAAAAATTAAGAATGTGTTAAAACTTAACCTTTTAATAAATGTTTAATTTGTGCATATCATGTGAGGTCAAAAGTAGTTCCTGGTATGATGAAAACAAAAAGGAATATCCTAATGTGTAACGTTGAAACCTAGAAACAAAATATTTTCAATTGTGTATAATGTGTGTTTTTTTTTTTTTTTTACCAAACCAAAAAAAAATCAATGAACTCAATTTTAATAACAATGAACTAAGTTGTAAGTGTATCTGTATGAACCAAAGAAAAATGTGTATTTCAATGAATGAATCAAAGAAAAAGTATTTCACTATGAACTAAAACAGTGTATGTCAGTGAAAAAAAAGGAAAATTTCAACGACTTAGATGTATGCTTGTGAACACAGCAGTCTAAGTACCTCAATGAAGAAATTATGAGCAAGTATTTCACTGACTTAAAGTGTAAAAGTAATACGATGAACTCAAATGTGTGAGAAAAAAAAACTTACAATGAACTCATGTGTCTAATCAAAAAAAAAAATATTCCAATGAACTGAAGTGTCTACCAAAACAAAAATTGGTATGAACTGATCTGCAAAACAAATCACAAGAAAGAAAACAAACTATGAACTAATATGTGTAAGGAAATATTCTATGAACTAAGTATTGTCATGAAACAAAAATGATAGTGCAATTGGTCCCTGAAGTACACAAAGAATTGACAATGCTATGAACTCGTGTAAAAGTGTTTTTTCTATGAACTCAATGAACTATGAACTCGTGTAAAGTGTTTTATCTATGAACTCGTGTAAAGTGTATTTTCTATGAACTCAGTGAACTATGAACTCAGTTGTAAAACCTATGAACTCAGTTGTATGACCTATGAACACAAACTCAGTGTGTACATATGGAACCAAGAGCATTGTATCACAAGTACAAAAATGCTTCGCCTAAAGTTAAAACAAATAAACCAAAAAAAATTGTGCTTTTAAGTAAAGGCAAGTGAAAAAGGATAAAATGTAACCAGGAAACGCTACTTGTGTGATGAAATGTAAGTAAATAAGCTTTACTAAGATTAACAAGTGAAATTATATCCAAATTTCTAAAAAAAAACTAAATCTAAAGACGTAACTGGTGTAATGATGAATGTTTAAAGTTGAATTAATGTGTACTCTTTCAGTAACATCTACCTCAAAAAGTGAGAATCCCAATGTCTGATGACCCGCATCAGAACAATTTTCACAAATGTTCCATTTCGAGATTCATTTAACTATTTGCCGGCTAAATACTCAAATGAAAAAGCAACTCACTGTACACTTGTGTTTATAAAAAAAAATCTTGAAAGAATTAAGTTAATTTTAAACATCAAATCAGTATGAATAATGCTGTCGAAAACTGACATATGTATGTAAATGTATAGGAAAATAAAAATTTTAAAAGGAATGCTGTAGATAGTAACTCCTTCACAGTAATGTGTGTTAACTAAAAACGAAAAATGTATGTTACATTGTTTTTTTTTTTTTGTTTCTTAAAAAGGAAGCTGTATGAGATGTTTATGGGAATGTATTGCAGTTGTATACTTTTTCTCGCATTTGCTTGATGAATTTTTTTTAATGATGGACAATAAGGTGCAAAAGCACTGTGGAAAATGTCAAAGTTGGTGTTACTGCTATCATTATTTCTAATGCAATTAATGCATTTTGGAGGATTTCTACACTGAGGGTCAATGTGTGGCAAGGCACACACAGAGCATCTAATGTCATTATAACATGAAATTGCAAGATGATCATTGTATACCTGGCACTTAAAACAACGTTTAACATTTATATATGGTTTAACAGTGTACGGTTTTGATTGTATCATAATTTCCTTATGCATTAATAATTGCCTAGCATCCTGTGGTGCAAGCTCAAAGATCCAATTAAAGGACTTACTATGTAGGAGCTTGTACTTTTTAACAAAGTGAAATTCAGGTTCAGGTATATGTATTAAATCTGAAATACCAAACAAGATATCAGGAATATTTAAATTTTCAGGGAGGTTAAAAATAATGACACGAATAGGTTTAGTTGAATTAAGTTTAGCAGGGGATAAGGACTTTAGAGAGGAATCGCTAATATCTGTAAATTTTTCATTGTGCTTACCTTGAGTGTGCAGGTCGGAGCTAAGATATGTGTCTTTTTTATGATTTTCTAGTTGTGGTAACTTTTCTTGTTTAGACATATAAGAGGGGATAGTTTGTGTAGATTTATCTAGGGCAGATGGAGGGAGTTTGTTTTTGGCATCTACCACCTGATCAACCATAGTCTTACTACATTTAGTAAGCTTCTTCTTATTTTTCTGTTTGCCTGTGGTTTCATGTAATCTCTCTATAAGTTTCTGATTTACAAGAAATAAATTATCTTTATCCTGTTTTAATTTGGAATAATCATCTTTTAGAACATTAAAGTTTAGTTTAAGCACATGAAAATTGAATTTAATGATCTGAAGGAAATCTATAATATTTTCAGACATGGATGCAGCATTTTCGGTCTTAAGTGAATTTTGAATAGATGTGGATTCCATATTAATGGAATCCGAATATCTAAATAATATCTCCTCAAAATAATCTACCCATGGAGATACAGAAATGGGGTGATTAAAATCACAAATAGCATTTTTATCATTAGCTGCCATATTTTAAAAATAAACTGGTGAAGTGTCTGTTATCTGCAAAATCCTTTTTTTTATTTTCTAGTGTTTATTTAACTTCTGTTGTCTACTTTTTTTGACAGCCAAAATGGAAAAAAGGAGGAATTCTTTTTTTTTTTTTTTTTTTTTTTTTTTTTTTTGAGAGAGCAACACAAATAATGCAAAATAAATAATACTAGTATTTCAAAAAGTTGTATGTATGCAAAAACTCTAGTTATCAGAAATGAAATGCATGCACATAAAATAAAACACAATAAGTTGCATAAATAAATTATACACAAAAGGAAAAAAAAAACATGGAGGGGGGGGGGGGGGGGGGAGTGTAAAAAAATAATATGAGTGTATCAATCACAACATTTCTGAAAGTTAAATTTCTATCAACATCCAGTTGGATTAAGGTTTCCGAAC
Source organism: Maratus speciosus (assembly GCA_963932465.1). Taxonomy (NCBI): domain Eukaryota; kingdom Metazoa; phylum Arthropoda; class Arachnida; order Araneae; family Salticidae; genus Maratus; species Maratus speciosus. The sequence continues at coordinate 445,761,074 of OZ010797.1, forward strand.
TTCAATAAAATAAAAAAAACAGGTAATTAAATTGTAATTCAGGTTTAAAATACAAAAAAAAAAAAAAAAAACAAACAAGGTCAGAGTCGAGCAACACATGCTGAGAATAATTGTGCAAATGTCACACACAAGTGAAAATGTGCAAATGTTGTGAGCGAAATATGCACATATTTATATAAAAATATCAAATACTGCAAAACCTGGAGCAGAGAACTTTTCTGTTGCCTATCGGCAGAATAAGTGTACTTTCAAAGTATGGCAGTGGGGCTAAAGGGTTAAACTCTAGATTTTTGAATGCCTAAAAAATCATTTTTACGAAAAAGGAAACATAGCATGTTTATGTAAATTCACGTAAGAGAAAAAAATATGAGAAGTTTGTCATGATTAAACCATAAAAACATTATAAGTGAAATATTAATAAAAGTATAATAATTTTTATCATTTTAACTGCAAAAAGTACTTAAAAAAAACAAACAAATAAACAAACGCAGCTTGGAAGAAGATAAGAAGGAGCTAATATGCTATCACTGTTAAAGATATTATAAAAAAATAGTTCAGAAGTGATTTCTTCGTTCAAGCTGGCTAATCAACAAACTTATGAAAATCCAAATGGTAAAAGTACAAGTATGAATAGGGAACCATAACATGAATAGAAACTGATAATATTTACTGATATTGAAAAGAAAGAAAAAAAAAAAAGGTTATAACAATTTAGAGTAAATAATTTAATGTAAACGTATTCATACTTACATGCAAACTGTGTTTCTTTTTTTTGTAGAACGTATTGTGACACAAGTGTTTGTGGCTTTATGAATTTGATGACCTAGTATGTCATTTTTTGTAGGGAGCATTCATTTGGAGTACCAAAACAGAGCGATGCGAAAACAACGCTTGTTTTTTTTTAAGAAAAAAAAAGGTAAAATAAAAAGATTTTAGTGACAATTTGCAACGGAAAAGAAATTAAAACAAAAATATCATTAACGTCCTATTTTCGCACTCTGAATGCTATAAAAATGTTGAATGATAGATGACACAACATGTGAATTGTGATTTAGTACACTCTTTTTTTTTATGCAGAGTGGTTTCTCTTTTTTTTAAAACTGAAGCTCTTTTACATCACCAGGGTAATTTTTTGTATCTTGATAACATACCACAAAAGGAAAACATTTTTCCTCAACTTCATGGCACTGTTGGTGCATTCTATATTTTTTTTTTTTTTTTTGCAAAATTGAAGGTATCACCACAAGGAAGCACAAAGTAAATCGGATTTTTTTTTTACTATTGCTTCGGACACAATTTGTTATATTAACACAAGATGACACTTTCGCGAAATTATATTTCTTTTTTTAGCATATTTCACTGTGTTGTCACCAAATCTGTGGGATTCCTGGACACTTTGCACTGGAAGTATTAATGACAAGATCACCAAACAAAGCGAAACGGCGCACATTTCCTGGACTTGTTGCACTGAGAACTTTGTTTAAAATGTGTGTTACTTGTGCGGATAATTCATACCACAGCTAGGTGAGGACTTTTCACAAAACATTTCCCTTTTGGGAAACTATGGATGTACGTTCAGATGCCACTTTTTCTTTTCACAAAACATTTCACACTAAAACTATTTTCACTCACACTGGTAGCACGAACACGTTTGCTTGAAGGTTGAAGATCACGCACAAAAAACAGAAACTGTCTTGATTTTTGTTTGACGAAGCCACAACTTCACGCAGGGGAACAAGTAATGCAGGTGTGATGTTTCGTAGAAAAAGGAACTGCTGGAGGAGGCGACTTCGTTCGATGACCCCGTTGGAGCACCGCAGTGTAAATCTTGCTTTTCGTTAGGCTAGTGTAAAGTCCGGAAGAAAGAGGCACTCTCCAAATCCGTTGGGGTAGCGAGAAAGGGAAATCCCCTGAAGTTGACATCGGCGATCGCACAGAGTAAGGCAGCCGGAACTCCCGTGGGGAAAAAGGACATCCTTTCGCGTCGCTGGTAAAGCATGATACGGAAGGAACGATACTTCTCCTCGTATTTTTTTTTTTTTTTTTTTTTTTAATACTGTTGGAGAAAAAAAAAATCTGGGCAACGGCGCCAATTTGTATAGAGGAGATTTATTATTAGAGAGTCCAGGTTCGTGGATGAATGAAAAAAAACTCCAACACGAGGATTTTCGAGGACTTACTTCTTTATTATGAAACCTTTTAAGAGAAGGGCCATGATGGTACAATGGGACGGGAGAAGTCAAACGAGACTGCCCGACGAGGCAGCCCCGAAGGGCAGAGAGCCCAGGTCTGTCACACTCAAGTTCAGAGGCAGTAGTGGTAAAATATTCATTACAATCACTCACTCATTGGCGAGATGAATAGCAACATCTGTACTGTATTGGCGATGAATATTGGTGGCGTGGACAAAGGAATCAGAGGCATCTCGAAGTATTACATAGAATTCAAACTTACGCCATGGCGAGCTATTTATGGTTACACGTGTCCTAACATTCTTGCGGTAAGGGAAAGTGGTTAGAGAAATAGGAACACGTGATTTTTAGATGCACGTTACAGATCTAAGTGCAGCTGCAAATTAGTCAGCAATGGGCATATGGTGTGTATCCGACAGAGTACAAGGGTGAGAATTGAATACTAATGCAAGCCCAGAGGCTGGGAAAATATGCATTAGATAACGTTGGCTGCAAAGCGAAAAGAGATTCATTTGTATTTTATTCTTTTACTTTATTTCAATGAAAAATAACTGCGGTTAAGATCTTTTTCTATCGTGTGAATTTGAAAGACAGAAAAAGGAACCGAGATAAATGATGTCTGCATTTGAAAAGAACTTTAAAAAGTAAAAGCGAAACTTACAGTAGTGAGAGGGGGGGGGGGGGAAGAATGACTAAAGACATATGAAATTAACTCTAAAATGTCAAATTTAAACTAAATATTTTATTTGAAGGGGGGGTGGGGAGAATAATAACAATTTATAATAAACCAGTAAAGTTAAAAGTTGATTTTTTGAGGGAAAAGGAGGAATAATGAATATATAACGGTAACGCCGTTATACATGCCTTTTTTTAATTTCTGTAGCCACATGGCAATTATTTTTTATTCTTAAAGTATCGAGATTTTCTTGATTTTCTTATTACTAAAGGTTCTATTTTTTTTCTGAACCATCACTATTTGTGCAAAAAAGGATAGTTAATTTTTCTTTACTTTTTCTGCCCCCTTGACATGGTTCTTCTTTGTATGATAATGTCTTATCTGGCATCAGCTTAAAAAACAGTCCGTTTTATCACAGTTAAAAATGTCTTTAGGTCCCTTAATCCTTAATTAACATAAGTAGATTTTGAAACCATTGTCTAACATCATTTCCATTAACACATGCGCTTTCTCCTGTGATGCGGCGATGCAAAAGTCGATGTCTTTTTTTTAGCTTCTCGAATCACCGCAAGACGCTGAAAAATTCTCGATTCCATACTTCTCAGTAAGAGTGCGAGCCTTTTCTTTTAAAATCACACCATTTACCGGTAAATTTGAAGCTCGCATTTGGTTAAACCACGCGATTAATGCTGATGTCAATTTTTTAAATCTGCCACATTGTATCCTGGATCTCTTTGAATCGACATTTTTTGATGCATTTATAATGACATTTTTATTTTTCAGAATTCCTTTTAGTGTCGATTCTGGCAGATTGAAGAGAGCAGCTAATGCCTTCTTTGATTGCAGTAAATTTTTATCATATTCCTTAATGGTTTCAACTTTGAATTTTATGCTTAATGCTTTACGTTTTGACATTTTCAGTTTAGGTATCGATATGCAGCAAACTGAAAAAATTACAGCGAAATTAATAACCTTTCACGCATCTAGTACGGAAGCTTGTAGCGATTTGCTTTGACGTACGCGTTTTTTCCCCTTCGCTGTGCGGGTTGTACGCGCATAGGTCTTTTGGCATGATTATAGCTTGGGACGTGCTTCCGATATGTTCTCGCTTTAGTATTTTTTTCTAGTGATGTTCAAGAACTGCCATTTTCGATTTGTTAAGTTTAAAATAAAAGTCTATTTTTCTTAAAACAACCTCATTCCTAAAAGACGACGCATTCCTTAAAGCTGTTAAAATTTTCCAGGAAAATGCATTTTGCAAAAACCCTGATTTCTCCACCAGTGCCATACAGAGACATGATCTGCAGGTAGTCATTTGGCTTTTGTTAAATGGCAGACACAAGAGAATTCCATACAATCACCCTCCCGCCATAGATTTCATCGTTAATAACAAACGAAGGTGGATAAGAAATGTTATTCATTATTCATAAACACTTTAACAATAATGAAAGGATAAATGTAAGAAAACGTGAATGATTTGTACTTTAAAGATTATAAAAATTAATTCTAGAGTGAGAAATGTAAAATCACCTGAACCGTTTAAAGCATCGTATAAGTGAGAGAAGCAGTCGTATAACTGAGAGAAGTTTAGCACTGTTTCCCATAAAGCGTGGACGGGACCGAGAGAATTCGGCGTATAACTGAGAGAGTCGTTCGTATAACTGAGAGTCGTATAAGTGAGAGGTCACTGTAGTTGAAAAGTGTTGATCTTTGTCTGTCTCTTTGTCTGTCTACCACCTGTTTGTGCTCATATCACATAAATATACTGGTATTGTTATGCAATTGAAATATGTTACTGAGGTGTACTGTGGCATGTTCAATATTGAAAATGTTGTGTATAACATTTAAAGTTCGTTTACAGGGACACTCAAAAGAATTCTGTTGCATTACAGTGTAATGCATGGGGAAAAATCATTTGCAATATACTATTTTAATCATGTTATACTATCTCAAACATATTGAAATTGATGCATGTCACTGAAATGCACTACAAGATGCTTACTATAGAATATGGTGTGCATAGCATTCATAATTACATGTTTTAAATTAAGCTAATTTTTTGCTTATTATTTGATATATATAAATCCTATGAATCATGTATAGGACTGCACAAAAGATCTCGAGTACATTTCTGCTAATTGCCAGGAATTGGTGAAGGGCAATTTTCAATTGTGTTATGCGTTTCCTAACAGAACTAAATTTTTGCACACTATGTAGTCTATAATTATGTACAAATCTATAAATACACAACACATCATGAAAGAATGCAAATATTTTTTTAATTATAGGTGATAATTGCTGAAATTGGGTTTTCAAATGTCTTGGGCGATTCCATGCGGAGAGTCACACACGTAACACAGGCTTTAATTTTCATTTATTCAATTATTTATTAAATTTTAATTTTAATTGTGATTTTAGGTGGTATGGTAAATAAGTTATTACCATATTTTTTAGTTTAAATGTGTGGAAATAAAACTCACAAAAAGATATCATTTAATTTCATACTCAAAATGTGCTTTTTTTCTGAAGTAGAAAAAAAGCACATTTTGAGTAATGAAATGAAATTATATACTTCTGTGAGTTTTATTGCCACACATTTAAATTTAAAAATATGGTAATAACTTATTTACCATACCACTTAAAATCAGAACTAACATTAAAATTTAATAAATAATTGAATAAATGAAAATTAAAGCCTGCGTTACGTGTGTGACACTATCCATGGAATCGCCCTCTTATGCATTTCCATTGTTTACTTGGACATCATCTTTCATCTTATTAAACAGTGAAGTTTTATTACCTTATTCCGAAAGTGTTAAAAAATTCCATTATGCATGCTTGACACATGTTTTTTCTTTCTTGCTTATACATGTGCATGCTTATAGTAAAAAAAAAAAAAAAAGATATAATATTTGTATAATATGTGTAAAAAATATTTGTGTCTTATATATTAAACCATACAATTGCACATCCAAGTTGAGAAAGAATAATAAAATTAAAATTTCTAGTGTATGATTTACTTGAATAATAAAATTAAAACTTATAATAAGAAATTGACTTACTAAAATAGCTCTAAAATTGGGCCGTCATGTGATTAAAGAAAAAATATATTTTTTAAATTAGTTAACTATTACTATTTTCTTTCTTTCTTTCTTTTTTTTTTAAATCTTGGCGTTTTTACTTTCTTCTATCTTTACAAGAAGAAAGTATTGGATTCATGAAAATTTTCGAATTCCGGTTTTTGACGGATTTACACGTTTTAGGGGTCAGACCAAAAAACATGTTTTTACAAAATGTCTGTCTATGACTCTGTGAGTCTGTCTGTCTGTCTGTCTGTCTGTCTGTGTGTATGTGACACAAATTTTGTGGGCGCTCTATCTGAAGAACTAATGCACGGAATTTAATAAAAATTTATATTCTGTTAGTCCCTAATACAAATTGATGCTGATTAGTTTTTGGTGTAAATCGCTCAACAGGTGGCGCTGCTATGCTGCATTTTTCACGATTTTCGCAATAGCTCTATCTCAAGAACTAATGCACGGATTTTGATCAAACTTCATTAGTTAGTCCTTGATATGAATTGATGCTGATTATGTGTTGGTGTAAATCGCCCAACAGGTGGAGCTGTTATGATGAATTTTGCAGGATTTACACGATTTCCCCAATAGCTCTATCTCAAGAACTAATGCACGGATTTTCATCAAACTTCAGATTCAGTTAGTCCTTGATATGTCTTACTACTGATTATGTGTTGGTGTAAATCGCCCAACAGGTGGCGCTTCTGTGCTGCCTTTTTCACGATTGCCTCAATAGCTCTATCTATAGAACTAATGGACGAATTTTCATCTAACTTCAGATTTAGTTGTATGTTGACACAAGTTGTTGTTAATTAGGTTTTGGTGTTAATCACCCAATAGGTGGCGCTGCTATGTAGGAATTTTCACGATTTTCGCTGTAGCTCTATCTCAAAAACTAATGCACGGATTTTCTCCAAACTTCAGATTCACTCAGACGTTGACATAAATTGTTGCTGATTAGAATTTGGTATAATCACCTAATAGGTGGCGCTGCTAGGCAGCATTTTGCTGTATTTACACGATTTCAGCGATAGTCATATCTCAAAAACTAATGCACGGATTTTCTCCAAACTTCACATTCAGTCAGACTTTGACATAAATTGTTGATGATTAGGATTTGGTATAAATTACCCAATAGGTGGCGCTGCTAGGCAGCATTTTGCTGGATTTACACGATTTCAGCGATAGTCATATCTCAAGAACTAATGCACGGAATTTCATATCTTTAGAATCCTCATGAGATGCATAGATTGCCATTTAATTCTGGCAGTGTGATAGTGAATTTTGATATGTTAAGATGTATGAGATAGAAGAAAGTTTTGGGATTGGTACATCCGACTAGTTTAGATTAGTTAGCTATTACTGTTTTTTTGAAATCTTATTTTTAAATTTTTTGTTAATAAGGATTTTTGTAATTATTTTTCATTTCAGTACCAATACAATAATTTGAAAATAGCTGTTTAAATCATTAGTTATGTGAGCAATATAATTAGTTTAGTAATAGTAATTGTTTTCTTAATTCTTTAATAAACAAATAAGGACCTTCTTCCCCCCTTTTTTACTTTCTAATATCTTTACAAGAAGAAAGTATTGGATTCGTAAAAATTTTCGACTTCCGGTTTTCGACGGAATTACACGTTTTAGAGGTCAGAGATTCCAAAAAACATGTTTTTACAAAATGTCTGTCTGTGACTCTGTGAGTGTGTCTGTCTGTCTGTGTGTATGTGACACAAATTTTGTGGGCGCTCTACCTCAAGAACTAATGCACGAAATTTAATAAAAATTTATATTCAAATAGTCCCTAATATAAATTGGTGCTGATTAGTTTTTGGTGTAAATCGCCCAACAGGTGGCGCTGCTATGCTGCATTTTTCGCGATTTCTGCACTAGCTCTATCTCAAGAACTAATGCACGGATTTTCATAAAACTTCAGATTCAATTAATCCTTGATATGAATTAGTGCTGGTAATGTTTTGGTGCAAATCGCCCAACAGATGGCGCTGCTATGCTGCATTTTGCAGCATTTACACGATTTTCGTAATAGCTCTATCTCAAGAAATAAAGCACGAATTTTCATCAAACTTCAAATTCAGGTATACTTTTATATGAATAAATTGATATAATTTCTTTTACTATTTAAATGATTTAATTGACGTGATTTATATAGAAGAAAGTTTTGTGATGACCACAACATACTAGTTAAAACTTACTTTCAACCAAAGAAGTTATAAAATTTATTTGTATCTTCCCCCCCCCCCCCCTTACATATCCACAAACAGGAATATTTTTGGGGAAGAATATCATGAAATGTTTCATGCTTTTGAGAATATTACAACAGGGTATCTAATAAAAAATAAATAAATAAATAAATAAATAAATAATGTAAAGGTGAGTCTTCCTTTCTTCCATTAAAATTTTTTATATTGAAAATGCAATTTTCCACCATAAAAATGATGCATTGAAGCCAATTTTATGCATTCTTTTTAAGAATTATCAAAAAAAGTACCTACTATCAAAATTTAGTTCATTCTTTGCTCAATATAATGGTTTTTTAATCATTTTGACATTTGCAGAAAAAAAAAACTAAGTTCTGAGCGTTTCCATAAATTACTATTTTTATGAAAAAATATTTCTGACACAATTGAAAACTTACTACCAAAAAAAAATTCCAAAGGTTTAAATATTTTAAGCGCTTGTTTTTAAGCTTTTAAGGTAACAGTAAATTAAATTAACAGCTGAAAAATAAAATAAATAAAAAATATTAAGCATCATGGTCTGGTTGGTTTCCCCTCGATCTGACCCTTGCTAAACTGGCGTGGAATAAATAAATATGTTTTCAATTATAGAGTTCAATACAGAAAAGAAACTTCTTGTTATTTCAAATTTACAACTATGCTTTTTTGTAAAATACATTTTTGCCAATAGAACATTCTAAATACAACTAGCCCACAATTTTTACTTTTTTTTTTTTTTTTTTTTTTTTTTTGTATTACTGTAAGTAAGTTATAGTTTGAAAAATAGCCATTTGAAGTTTTTTTTAATTATAAGTACCATTTATTTCATGTGTAACACACCCTTTTGACTTAAGAGAATTCATCACAGTTTGTATGTGTGCATGTGCAATATATTCTTTTATAAAACTGAAAGATTTAAAATTAAGAAAAAAAAGATCTTCAGGAGAATTAAGGTTTCTGTCTTAATTAATGAACATACTATTTATTTACAAAAAACAATTTTCACTATCAGATTACAAGAAAAATAATAGTGATTATGCTTTGCAATAATCTTTACTTTTTTGTTGTGCATCTCATGAATGTTTTTTTGTAAACAAGGTCTATGTTATATGTCAAATGTACATAAAAATGGAAAATTGAAGTCTGAAAGTTTATATATGCTGGAATTTGTGGTACTTGTTTTCAAATATTTGTCGTAAATGATATCACATACAAAATATATTGATCCTATATATAGTTAAATTATTTATTTTATTTATTTAGGCTCATGCTCAAACTATTTTATCCTGCCAGTGCTGTTTTGATGAAAACTTTACCATGTTGCCATTTATAAACAATGCTCTGCGTAATTTATGGAATGATAAAGGGGTTAGATTAGCTGTTGCTCGAGGTTACGAATATGAACTCAATGATTCAGCTCTTTAGTGAGTATATAAATTATAATATCTAATAGTCAACTTTTACTTATTTCAAATGATCATTTAAGGCAGTGTCTTCCAAATAGTGATAGACAGTTCTCTAAAATACATGTTTATCTTTCGAACAACAAGTGAAAACTAACAAGTAATAGTAGAAAAGTTTTTGAAAAAAAAAGTCTGTGTCTATTTAGCAGTCTATGTATCTGTGATAAAATTAAATTTGTATCTTGTGCTTTTAGTTTTGATTTGTTATTATTAATTTTTTGATATTGTATTTTAAATTAATAAGTGTAAGAAATAATTTTTATTATTGCAAGTTACTGTTTTATAGAAATGGTGGATAAAATTTTTCAAATAAGTTTAAAGGAGGCACACAAATGTAGAAAGATTGGGAGATTTTTACTTAAGTCATTGTTATATCTTACATATATTTATTAATTTTTATATGACAAATTGCATTCTGTCTATTCTTCAATATTACTAATTTATTAATACATTTTGAATCACATTTTTTAATGAAGTAACAAAATATAATAAATCTATTTGAAAAATGGAACAATTTAAATTTTAAATAAATGAATAGAATTTAAAATTAAATTTGAATCCATTAAGACTTTATTTGTAATCTACTTAAATTTTATGAGTGAAATATTCAGTGTGCATAACAAGACTTTGAGAAAAATCTCATTTTAATTTAACAAATTATGTAGCATAGTACTTATATAATACTGAAAATATCCAATTAAAAATTGTAACTAATCTTCGGGCAAACCTTAGTTGTCAATGGTGATTATACTGAGCGAGCCTTTTTACCGACTCTGGCGTTGTAGGATTTCCATACTGGGAGATATAGCGATGAGTTTGGCGCGCAGAAAATCCTTTTTCGGATTTAATTTATATTATTTGTTTACTGCTGAAGTATATTCTTGGATCGCCAGGCTGTTTATCGTTGTTTGGAGGAATAAATTTGCGCGAGTTGAATTTACCAATTAATTTGTTTTTTTTTCGTTCCACGTAGATTTTTTTTATATTCCTGAAAGAATTCCGGTTGATGATAGACAGCCAAAATACATTTAGAATAAAATTATATATATAAAAGAAAAAACGAAAAATCCCCTTTAGGGACGCCGGCTGGGGAGGGGCCAGGAAGGGCCACCGCCTCTCTCTGGATTTTGAAAATTAATTTTAAACGAAACTCTCTTCATTTCTGATTGTTAAAAATGAAAGATAAAAAACTGCCTTGCCTTCCTCAACCCCTACAGTGGCAAAGAATTTTTAATTATTTTTCTTTATTTTTATTTTTATTTATTTTATTTATTTTTACTTTCTTCTATCTTTACAAGAAGAAAGTATTGGATTCATGAAAATTTTCGAATTCCGGTTTTCGACGGATTTACACGTTTTAGGGGTCAGAGATTCCAAAAAACATGTTTTTACAAAATGTCTGTCTGTGACTCTGTGAGTCTGTCTGTCTGTCTGTCTGTCTGTGTGTATGTGACACAAATTTTGTGGGCGCTCTATCTCAAGAGCTAATGCACGGAATTTAATAAAAATTGATATTCTGTTAGTGCCTAATACAAATTGATGCTGATTAGTTTTTGGTGTAAATCGCTCAACAGGTGGCGCTGCAATGCTGCATTTTTCACGATTTTTGCAATAGCTCTATCTCAAGAACTAATGCACGGATTTTGATCAAACTTCATATTTAGTTAGTCCTTGATATGAATTGATGATGATTACGTTTTGGTGTAAATCGCCCAACAGGTGGCGCTGTTACGATGAATTTTGCAGGATTTAAACGATTTCCCCAATAGCTCTATCTTAAGAACTAACGCACGGATTTTCATCAAACTTCAGATTAAGTTAGTCCTTGATATGACTTGCAACTGATTAGGTGTTGGTGTAAATCGCCCAACAGGTGGCGCTTCTCTGCTGCCTTTTCCACGATTGCCTCAATAGCTCTATCAATAGAACTAATGGACCAATTTTCATCTAACTTCAGATTTAGTTGTATGTTGACACAAGTTGTTGTTAATTAGGTTTTGGTGTTAATCACCCAATAGGTGGCGCTGCTATGCAGAAATTTTCACGATTTTCGCTATTGCTCTATCTCAAAAACTAATGTACGGATTTTCTCCAAACTTCAGATTCAGTCAGACGTTGACATAAATTGTTGCTGATTAGGATTTGGTATAAATCACCCAATAGGTGGCGCTGCTAGGCAGCATTTTGCTGAATTTAGACGATTTCAGCGATAGTCATATCTCAAGAACTAATGCACGGAATTTCATATCATTAGAATCCTCATGAGATGCATAGATTGCCATTTAATTTTGGCAGTGTGATAGCGAATTTTGAAGTATTAACATGTATGAGATAGAAGAAAGTTTTGGGATTGGTACATCCGACTAGTTTTTTTTTACATTCACGTGTTTTTAATTTATCCAAAAGGGATCAGAAACCCTGTGGTGGGACTTTTTTTTTTTTTTTTTTTTTTTGAATTGTCAATTTTGTTAAATGTTGGCAGAAATCTATTTTTGAATATTTAATCTTTCTCAATTGTTGTATTATTTTATTGCTTCTGAGTATGTTTAAAAATTGTCTCAAATGAAGAATTCTGTCAATTTTTTTTTTAATTTAGCTTATTTCATACTTACATTCTGCAGCGGGCGAATGTAGACCATGGACCTCAGCCATCCAACAACAACAACAAAAAAAATAATTTAAAAATGTGTAAATGCAAACGAGATAGTAGAAAAGAACCTTCCCATTGGTTTAACATTAACTCACGTGTAAGGCTCCTGTCCCTACAGGCGAAGACACTCGCGAACTAATGCTAACCCTATGGGGAGTTTATTTTCTAATATCTCGTTTGCACCTCGGAATTTTTAAATATTTTTTTGCATTGGATAGCTGAGGTCGATATCTATAACGCTCTTTTTTTTTTTTTTTTTTTTTTTTACTTTTTCAATTTTGGTTGCAGATATTTTTTATTAAGTTACTTTCACTTTCGAAACCGGTTCCAAAAATGAAAGTATCATTCTAAAAAAATATCTGCAACCAAAATCGAAAAAGTAAAAAAAGGAGAGATGTAGAGATAAACCACAGCTATCCAATGCAAAAAATAAATAAATAAAGCTAAATTAAAGATGTCGAAACAAGTTTTTAAAAGGAAGAAGTCCTTAATCAGAAATTTGTATTCGGGTATGGGTTGAGGAACGGTGAAACTTTGAAACGAAAAAAAAAAATGTATGTACTTTCATTTTGAAATAACATTCTCGATATGTATATCTATAATTTCTTGTAACAATCAAAATAAGATGTTTGTGTTGGTAGTCGCGCCCCTCAATCTCCGCGCCTGGGACGACTGCCCCCCTTCGCTCCCCCCATTTCGCACGGGCCTGATTGATTTATGTCAAGTTAAATTATAATTTTACTTTTCAAATCAAATTAACTTACATTTATGCATAAAATTGTAGCATGCATTATGAATAACTGATGAATTTTTCTTGTTTTTTGTGTCTAAAATACTGTTAAAATATTGAATTTATACTTTTGTTTAAAAGACAAATTAATTTAACTGCTGATCAATTCTTTCTATGTAAAATAAGAATAGTTTAAACTTCTGTTTGCGGAAAGATAGAAATTATATCGTGAATGTACTTAAAAAAAGCCGCATGTAAAAAAAAAAAAAAAAAAAGAAAAAGAAAAAAGATTAGTTTTAATTTACACAAAAAAGAAAATTCTTGTTATTTTACATATTCTTTCCATGTGCTTCATATTTACTTGAGTTGAAATTGTCTAATCCACCAAAATTTTCTATCCACCGCGATTGTCCAGTAAATTAAAGAAATAATGCATTCTTAGATAACAATTGCTTGTAATTAATTTACCGGAAACAAAGAAAAACTGTTCTATTTCAAATCCCTTCAAATATCATGCCTGCAAGTATCCTGTTTTTACGTTTAAAAACAAGCCCTAAAATAGAAAGTTTCCGGTTCTTTGGCGGGGAAAAATAGTTTTATGAGAACAGTCAAAATAAAGAGCTTCTTTTATTCGTTTTAATTTGAAAAAGAAATTTTTCTTTGATATTTTAAATCTCTCAGCCATATATTGGGTATGTACTTGAGGTGAAATTTTCCGAAAAATTCGAATCCACCAAAAATTTTTCTCTATATTTAATAGTTTAAAAAAAGAAACTTTTGATTGGACATCAAAAATCAACTATCTCTGATAATAAGGGAGGCTTTATCTATTGATCATCACCCCGCAGATCTCTGTTGGGGGTCTAAGGTTACTAGCCATTTGCTTGCACTGCGCCAAATTCTCGCCAGAATCTTTCCTTGCGAATAAATACATTTCCTTGATTATTATTAGATATTTATCATAAAAATGAATATATGTTAAGCTCAATCGATTTTGATTAATGAGTCAATCATTTTTCACATAAGAATGTGGAAAAAAAGAGATTTAATATGCCATTTCTTTCAGATTCTGTACAGAACTATTTATTGTCGCGGACTTACACTCCTCTCTAGTATAATCTCCATTGACAACTAAGGTCTGCCCCAAGTATAGTTATACATAGATGTATTTTGTTCTAATTCCTTGAGAAATAAGCTTCATATGAAGCGTATAAAGTTTAGAAAAAAGTTATTTAAAAGATCTATTTTTTTCCTTCATTAGTATTGCATAAAATTTATCACCTCTGATATATATTTTTAATGAATGATTTTATATTTGAAATTTAAAACTTTGGCATGCAATTATCGATTAAATAAATTAAAATGATTTACAGTGTTTAATTTTTTTTTTTTTTTTTTTTTTTTTTTTAATACAATTGATTATAAGGCATATATACTAAGAAAAGCATGCAATTATTATTCGTAAAAAAAAAATAAATAAATAAATAAATAAAAGAAAAAGAAAACCTGTGGTGCTATTTATTAGTATCGTAATGTGGTTAAATGTTTATATTTGCAACAGCTAATAAAATTTTAAGAAAATAAAACTTGCTCTTTTTTGGATCTGAAAATTGAATTCTCTGGAAAATGTTCTGTTGTTTGCATTTGTGTAAAGAGAGCTAATATGCAACCTGCCGCCAGCCCAGTTATAAAATGAGAAAATTTCTGACATTTTAATGAAGTTGAGAGAACTTTTTTTTTTTTTCAGTGAAACCTTTAAGCTCTTTACCATCAAGTTTTGATGGGTAGTAGTTGTCATTTTTAAAAGCTGTTAAAACTTTTCATGCTTTATAAGCTCATTATATTTATAAATCAGTTTTACTACTGGTTTGTATAAAGTTATCCCCAGGACTCCCTCAGAGGGATTAGTCTGAGCGATATTGCTTAGAACATAGATTTAATAATAAATTGTGACAAATAAAAAAAAATGAAATGCTATCTTTAATTGATCGTATACTGCCACAAATTCAAATGATAAAAATGAGCAAATTGAATGGCAGAGTTACAAAATACTATATATAAATTCATATACACTGTTTAAAAAATGGAAAAGCAAACATGTAAGACAGCCATGCATGGGTATAAAATTGGAAGTATGCAATACATTAAAAGTAATACAGAAAGTAAAACACTGAAACCTTATATCGGAATTTTAACCAAGGGCGGCGACAGAATTTGCCCGATGGTGGGCAACGGTATCCCCGACAGGGAGGCCAAATTCGTATTACGTATTAGAGGTCTGCACGAGCTGAGGCAGTGCCTAAAAGTCTGCATGGGCCCGACACGGCTCATACAAAATAAATTAATGGCTGGCCAGTATAAAAGTTAAATGTTTGCGACTTGACCTCAGTCCGACACCTACAAAAAAAATATTGTAGCCCGGAAGAAAAGTTAAATTCCCTGCACGGCCCGATTGAATTTCTATAAAACATGAATTTTTACGTCGATATGGTTATAAATTATTTCGCACAAGGAGTTCTGATCAAAAATAAACATCTTAGCTTTTTCTTTTATGTTTATAATCATCCTTTTTAAAGAAGTGCTCTAGACTGCAATATTTATTTTTTTAATGAATCTCTATTTGCATGTAAATGTTTAAGTTATCATTTATATCGTTTATCCATATTCCAGTACAGACGGAATCGCATAGGAACGAAAAAAAAAAATTCATTGTAGTCAAGTTGCCTTCTTAGCAAGTGTTGATGTATTACATTCTTTTCTCATGTATTATTATATTGATTTTGCATGGATCAATGCATTTTTCCATATAAGACAGGAGTCTGTCGTTAATTGTAGAAAAAGGGTGATTTAAACATATAAAAATATATGCATTTTTTGCAAAAATTTTATTTGGGCCATATTTTACTGATTTTGGCATGGACCAGGCGGTGCTGAGCCTGAGACAATGATTTTCATACAGGCTGGGATTATTTATTTTGGCGAAGCATATCCCTTATGGGATTTTGCACCATAAAACCTCATACAACCAACCAATCAACCATACAGGCTGGGTCGAAATCGGGACTGAAAATTTCGGCCCTTGAAGTCCTAGGAAGAATGAAGTCAACCTGAAAAGAGTAAAAACCAGGCCCGGCCCGAGTTCGTGAATGCAAGTAGTCTCGAGCCCAGCCCGTGCAGACCTCTACCGTGGACTATATCCAGAAACCTGAGCTTGGTGTAATTTTCTTTCATTAAACTCGGGCCGGGCTTAATTTTATCTGAAGACTCAAGACTAAATTTTACTTTTTGAAAGCTCCGCCGGGCCTGAACTTTATTCTTCACGTGGCAGGTATTAACAGGGCCTTACACATATTTTCTGTAGATTTTGGCCGGACCAGAACTGAATTTTATTCTTTCCAGTCCGTGTCTGATGTGATTTTTTTTCATTTGTGATGTCGTAGTAACGTAACGTCATGCATTTATTAGTATAAAAAATGAACAATAAACGTTTCTTTTCCTTTTTTTTTTTTTTTTTTTTTTTTTCATTTTCTAAATAAACGGTGGAATATGTTGGGAAAATATTCTTTAAAACCCCATTTGTTTACTCATTCATTTATAAAAATACTCGCCAAACACTTTTCAATAAAAAGATCAAAGCGAGCAGGTGATTTTCGCATGTCTTATCTCTTCTTGAACCTTTTTCCGTATATGCGCCTAATAAAGATTGCAGTCAACCGAATAAACATTGCACAGAAGTGTACATGAGTTCTAGACAAAATATAAGGTATTCGATACTTCCGGCCATTATGACGACTTACTGCTGCCGACTTGTAGTTGAATTCTTTCATCTCAGATTAAGGAATAAAATTTTAATTAGAGTAAACTCGTTAAAATTTGATGTAATTTGGGTATGGTGGAAAAGGGGAACATTTAACATTCCGCATAGATGATCCGCAGAACGGGTATCGGAATCTCTGAATATCGGAACACCTGGGAACACTAATTTCACACTAGAATAATTCCTGCAATTCATGGGTTTTTTGCAATTTGTGTTGCTTGAATTTTCACAAAAAGTTTGACCACAAGTAGTGTCAGATGAATATAAATGCATATTTGAATATGAATAAGTATATATTAAATTTATTGCATGAGGAATAAAATATATATATAAGAAGTGTGATAATAGATTATCCTTTCTTTAAGAACAATTTTTTCTCCTTTCGAAATATGAAAAATATTACCAACTTTTCGTTTTTAATACACGCAAAAACACATGCATTGTATTTGTGATAGTTTATGCACATATGCACGTGTTACATGTGTGTAGATTGGGAGGTATCCTCTATTCAAAGGTATAAGCGTACAAATATGTAAGTGTTAGGAGTTGAAAAAGTGTTCGCTAAATAGAGATGTCCCTTTTTTGGGAGTGTCCATTATGGAGGTCTTATTGTACATGGAATTTTAACGGGAAAAATATTTTGGACATTCTTTTGAATTAGCATGTGAACCCTAACCCGACCTGAACCCGAGACAATGAAAGTCAACCCAACCCGACTCGACCCGCAACTAAAAATATATCACCGACACGAACCGCAGTTTATGCAGGATTCTAGTAGATGTCCTCACGGGCCAAAATTTCCAGTTCTGAGCCTGGCCCGAGAATACCGGAATATTCCTGTGATTTGAAGAGATTTTTCTATTATTTTAAGAAACTTATGTCTTTTGGTCGAAGAATTTTTGGAAATTTTGGGCTTAGGTTTGCGATTTTTAAGTATTTTTAGATAAAAGGGATTTCTAAACTCTGTTTCTAATATGAAAAACACTAAGCAGCACAGCTGCTGGAACACTCGTGTAATTTGACAAGCATGCTGCTTTAGGTGTGAGTATTTCTGGTAATTGACGTGTTTTCTGTTTCTTTTTTTTTTGGGTGGGGGGGGGGGAGATGACCAAATCGAAGCGCAAATTTTCCTGTTTTAACAAAATATAGTCAAGGGCAAAATTAGTTCAATTCACAGTTTAATTTGAGAATGTAGAGTCCTGCGCAGATTGGGTTATACCCGACCTGAACCCGGAAACTCTATATCGATTCAACCTGAACCAGTTTAAAAAATTAGATGACCCGAACCGGACAAACTTCGACCTAAAACAGACAGGCTTCAATCCGAACCCAATCCCACCCAGAAATAGGGGGGGGGGGGAATTCTATATTGTAATGCAATAATGGAAAAGTAGTCTACAATTATACCTCTAGTATCAGTTATATTATGCAGAAAAATCAAAATAGCTGTATATGTACTCGTTGATCCTGAAATAATACAATTTCTTATTTTAAAATATATTTCAGAGAATCTTTTGAGGAATCAGGTAGAAAGCTAACCCATCCGCTAGAAACAATTAAAGTTAACCCAGTTCGAAAAATAGAAGTCAACCTGAACCTCTCTGAAAAAATAATCGCTTTAGCCTGATCCGACTCAAACCGCCAGTCGGGTTGGGTTTAGTTTGCTCAACCCGATGCAGGACTTACCAGAAGCGCAATCTGAGCCCGACAAAAAAATTTCATCCTCCTCATTTCAACCTGAACCCGAAATACTCCAACCTCAACCAAAACCCAACCCTAACTGATATATATTTATCCATATTGTAATGCAACTATGTAAAAGCAGTCTACAATTATACTTCTAGTATATTTTTATAAATTCTTTTGAGAGATCGATTCATCTCGAATCAAGAACCATGAGTGTCAACACCCAACCCCAACCTGAAACAATTGAAGTTAACCCGACTCAAATCCGACCCGCAACGACAAAAGATTAGGCCCAACCCGATCCGGCCCAGACCGACAGTCGGGTCAGGTTCAGTTTTCCCGACACGATGCAGCACTCTACTTACCATCCAAGACGACCCCGACAAAATAAATTTCTCCTCCGTATTCTTAACCAAACCCGAAATACTTCAAATGGAGTGACTGTAAATCCACAATCAGTGAAAATTGAATCACAATTTAATGTTGTTATAAAAAAAAAAAAAACATATCATAACTTCAGTATAAATTTTATCTTTCATATTGAAAAATGAACATGTAAAGAGTCATCCATGTATCATCATGTGTAGTCATCCATGTAGAATCTGAAGGAATTTTGACATTTTTTTTTTTTGAAAAATCGGGTTCACCTGAACCCAATCTACAAGAATCAAAATTCAATCAGAAACCGACTCGTATCCGGAAGAATTAGTTTAGTCAATCCGATTTGGGGGGGAAAAAAAGAGCTCCAACTCAGCTGAACCTGAACGGGTCGAAATTCAAAAGTCAAAATATTTTCCCCGACGACATTAAATTTTGACCCCGACAGGAGGTGGTGGGGGGGGGGGGGCATATGTCCCCCCAGACCCTGCTCTAGCGCCACCCTTGATTTTAACTCTTTGAAATGATGTCAAGAACATAAACAGATGCTCCACACTAATTTTAGTACCTATAAATGACAAAAAATATCATGTTTGAAGAGAATGAATTTTTTATATGGTGTGTGGTCCTCGAATAATTAATACTTTTTTATATCTGTTTTCTATGGGTGCGATGAGATTCTCCATAAAAGTTTAGGGAATTCTCTCTTCAAAATGTGATATATCAAAGTCCCGAACATATCAACAGAGGCATGCAATGCCTCGTTCGAGTGTGTTCCAGATATGCTCGATCGGATTTAAAAGGGGAGTGCATGCCACTACATACAGTGTTTTGTCTTGTTTTCAAACATATTCTCCACAAATTGAGGTATATCATGCTTTAGCATACGTTAAAAGACAGGAATCAGCAATGACTGCAGCATAAAGTATGAAATGAGATCTGAATATCTCATCAGCATACTTTGAGCTGGCAAAGTGTCATCTAAAGTAATTTATAAATCCGTACATATTCTTCCAATGAATCATGCAAGCTAAAATACACCAGTATGAATCCGATTATGGAATTTTACCCGAATAAGTTGCTATATAAAAAATCTGCTAATGACAATTGAGAAAATGACCGTATGATAAAGTCTCTAGATGAATGTTTCCCAACCTTTTATTGACCATGCCTCACCAAAGCATCAGTAAAATCACCATGCCCCTCCTCCCCACCACCCAGTCTGTAAATTATGTACCTTATTATTTAAAAAGTGAACACTGTGCACATGGTGAAAGCGTAATAGAGACTTAACAATAACTATTCATTTCCCCTTTTTAAACTTATCAAAGAGGTGAATATTCTGTCACAAATGAATTTTTAATGCAATTATATAAATGCAATGAGGCTATACTTTTTATTATTATTATTATTATTATTATTATTCATCTTCCCCTTTGAGTCAAACAGAGTTTTGTTGTACTCTACAAACTTTTCTCAATGCTAAAAAAAGGTGTTATACAGTTTTTTTTTTTTTTTTTAAATAAAATATCTTGAAGAGAGACTTACTTTTAGCATTAAAATTGATAACATTCGCCCATTTTATTATTCATTTTTGTAACTTATTAAGAAATGGTGGAAAAACTTTAGACATATATTTTCTTTCTTTGGATAACGCAATACACAAGATACAAAAAGCATTTCAGTATTTTCATCCTTATCACCTTTAAGTAGATTATTTTTCATTATAACACATTTTCTCTCTTTTCCTTTTCTCAATATCAATAATTGTCTACATATTTTATCTGATTTTAAAGTTGAAAATGCATATGTCATCATGTAAATTTATTTACTGTGTAAGATGCCTGCAGTAGAGCCATAGATATTTACCATCTAACTATTTCCTTTTCTAATGATAGTTAATATTTAGAAACTTTATAAAGTTGGTAATACCTCGTTTAGATATTTCATATATTTTTTAGGTTAAATATGTTCAGGACTGTCAGGTTTATATATACTTTTAAGTAGTTTCACATGTAAAAGTTTTTTCGTGTGATATATAACAGAGCGAATAGAAATACAAAGCTCATTTAATAAATAATTGAAAGCATTACAAAAAATTATAAAATACAATAATAACCAGACAAATTATAACGACTTTTAATACTGTTAAAAGGTGGCAAAATATATATTTTATAATATTATTCATATGAGTATTCAAGTGTAAGCTATTTAAACTTTTGATTGGGAAATTTGTTTAAATTCAATTATAAAACTGATTTTTAAAATTTTGCTTGTATTCTGTTTATTTTTAGTGCACAAAATCTGTATCCCCGCAACCAAAATATAAAAAAAAAACTGATGAGAATGGGTGAATAAAAAATTTGGAATTGGCCCCCTAAAAGGTCGAATTGCCCATCAGTGGGGTGTACGTCCCATGTTGGGAACCACTGCTCTAGGTTAATGAATCTGAAAAAAATTGCATATCAAATTTAAACCTTTATTTCCTTTTGTTAGAGGCATTGGTGAGAGAGAGAAAAGCCTAGAGAAGAAGCATTTTGATAAGTAGGTACTTTTGGGCAACCTATTCGCTGTTTCATACCGACATTTATTCAATATTTACACAATTTATTCACTGCTAAGTGAGTAGCTACCTGTTTTGTTGCATTTAAATTGCATGTTTGGTGGAAAATGCAGTATTATTAAATATTCAAAGTTTCTATACCCAACAATTCCAAATTAATGGTAATTTAGAACGTTTTCTGTTCATGTTGTCTTCTTAAATTTTGGTTTTTTTAGAAATTATTCTTAGAGATCATTTACGTCTTAAAAGTAACCCGAAGCAAATTTCAAGTTTTTAGGCCCAGCAATAACACAAAAATAGAAAAATTCTGAATGTTTTTTGCTGCTGCACCGTTTTAAATCGAGAAATTTTTTAGAAATTGTTCTATTGTGAGTATGTACGTCTTAAGAGTAACAGCCATGTCAATATTTATGTTTATATTCCTAACAATACCATGTACTTTGTTATTTAGTTCATGTATAGAACTTTGTCTGCTTTATTTAGTCTTCTAAATTTTGAATTTTTTTTAGAATTTGTTCTATAACGAGAATTTACATCTTATAAGTTACTACCATGCCAAATTTCAAGATTCTAGAGCCAACAGTATCACAGAAATCGCATTGTGATTTAGAAACTTTCTAGAACATTTTACGTTTATTTCTCACTTTAAAATTTCGAATAATTTAGAAAGCATTCATAACGAGTTTTACATCTTAAAAGTAACCACCACACAAAATTTCAAATTTCTTTCCCAAACAATATCAAAGCGATTGCAATTTTAGAATTTTTTGTTCCTGTATCCATGGATGTTGTTGTACTGACATAAAATGTAGTCTTTTTCACAAGGCTGTGGAATCGGAGTTGGGCCCATTTTTGAGTGAAAGAGTCGGAGTTGGATCTGTTAAAATAGTCAGAGTCGTCTATTTTACAAGCAGGTCTGTGTTGTCGGAGTCGGCCCATTTTTGAGCGAAAGAGTCTGAGTTTTCCCACCGGCTCCACAGCCCTGCTTTTTCAGAGCAGAGATGGTCATGAACATTTTTTTTTTCTTTTTCAACATTATTTTTTAAATGGGTTAGACAGTTTTAGAGATTACACCCACAAATGCTGCAGCTTTATAGTATTAGCATAGAAGTATGGATACCTTTATCTGTTATTATATAAAAGCAGAAATAATTTATCTAATATGTGTTCACAGATGTGTTTTTTAAAATGCATACACAAACCAGTATATTATTAAATTTCAATTTTATTTTCATAGTCATTTATATCATTTGGCAAAAACATCCCACTTTCTTAAACCCAAATTGCATCAAACTTTAAAAAAAAGGCTGAGGTCAATATAACAGTGAAGCACCATAAATTGTATTAGATATATAGTAATAAGGCACTTAGCTGGGCACAGATGGTAAATCGCAAATATTGTTGTTATTGCCATCATTTTTAGTGCATTCTTTTCATTTAAAATACACATATTAAATACATTTAATAAACACGACTTTGACTTATTTCATTTAAAATACAAATAAATAAATAAAAATAATAAAAAGAGATAATGTAAGTCAAAAGATTTTATTTGAACATCAAAGAGTTGTTTCTAAGTAACACGTGCAAAAAAAGGTGCGCAAAAAAAAAAAAATGTTCTTGTTTAAATTTTATCCCGCCTAAAAAAAGTATCGTGATTAATTCAAATATTATAGGAATGTTCTGTAATCTGGTTTGCAACCATTGTCGTAATTTAAAAGCATCGGTTAATGCCAATTTAATTTTATTGCTGTAACTTTTTTTTTTCAGGGGGGGGGGGGGGGGCAGATATTTAATTTTTATTTAAACTTTTGTTTGTATAACTGTTGCAGTAATTAGTATCTTGATAGTCGAACTTCACTCGAACTATATGTAAAATACTACTTGTGTGGTTGTTTGCTCAAAGTCAATTTTATATCGCTTTTATAATTCTCATACAGTTATAACAATGTTGTTGTTAGTACTAATCTTGTTTGACGCCAACCTTGCCTGTGTATCTGAATGCAGATTATTGACCATTTTTCTTGTATGAAGAGTGCTAATAAAATAATTGTTTCCTTTTGTATACCATGTACCAGTTGCAATATTGATACTTTTATGTTAGCCGAGTGCAGGTGATGAATTGCCAATAATTGTTACCATATCATATTCAAACTGTATTCATTTCATTTAAAATACAATAATCCCTTAACATTGGTGGATTTAACATTCACGAGTTTTGACTATTCGCAAAATAAACTAGTTGGATGTGCCAATCCCAAAACTTTCTTCTATCTTATACATCTTAATATTTCAAAACCTATTTACACATGTTAATACTTCAATATTATTAGTTCAATACTATACCAACATTGATTTTCATCTTAAATTTCTGCTCCAGTCAATTAAACGGACTAAAAATGAGTTAATCTATATCATGATATTTGTTAAAATTATTAATTTTTCCTTATTCTGTTGTTATCAGATGCTTGCGAATAGCCGGCTTAGCAGAAAGCGAGTTCCTGCCGCTGCACGAGCCGACGATGCACAATAGAACAACGAAAAATCAAGAAAAGTATACAAAAATCGCTATCACAGAGCCCCTTTACCACGCAATATTTCCAAATTCAAGGAGGATCTGTTGGCCAAATCCAAAAACATGCACAAAAATTTTTGGTTCAATTGTATGCACAATTTTATACACTATTCGATGGTACAGGAATGAAAATGGCACAGCGATCGCAATTGTAGCGCTCCCTTCTGGCAGAATTTTTTTAAGTTCAGGGTGGACTTGCTTGCCATAGCCAGAAACATACACAAAAAATTTGGTTCAATTATATGCATAACTTCATACACTTCTCGATGTTACAATAATGAAAATGGTACAGACATCGCAATTATAGCACCCCTACCGGCAGAATTTTTCCAAATTCAGGGAGGACCTTCGTGCCATGACCAAAAACAAACACAAAAAATTTGGTTCAATTCTATGCATAACTTCATACACTTTTCGATGTTACAATATTCAGAATGGCACAAAAATCGAAGAAAAATTGCTATTACAGCGCCCCCTACCGGCGATTACTTACAAATTAAGGGAGGATCTCCTTGCCATAGCCAAGAACTTAAAAATTTTTTTGGTTGAATTCTATGCATAACTTCATACACTTTTCGATGGTACAATATTCAAAATCGCTATTACAGCGCCCCCTACGGGTGAATTTTTCAAAATTCAGGGAGGACCTGCTTGCCATATCCAAAAACTTAAAATAAAAATTTGGTTCAATTCTATGCATAACTTCATACACTTTTGGTTGGTACAATATTCAAAATCGCTATTACAGCGCCCCCTAACGGCGATTTTTTTCACAATTCAGGGAGGACCTGCTTGGCACAGCCAAAAACGTAAAATAAAAATTTGGTTCAATTCTATGCATAAATTCATACACTTTTGGATGGTACAATATTCAAAATTGCACAAAAATCGCTATTACAGTGCCCCCTACCGGCGACTTTTTCCAAATTCAGGGAGGACCTGCTTGCCATATCCAAAAACTAAAATAAAAATTTGGTTCAATTCTATGCATAACTTCATACACTTTTGGTTGGTACAATATTCAAAATTGTACAAAAATCGCTATTACAGCGCTCCCTACCGGCGATTTTTTTTCCAAATTCAGGGAGGACCTGCTTGTCATAGCCAAAAACTTAAAATAAAAATTTGGTTTAATTCTATGCATAACTTCATACACTTTTAGATGGTACAATATTCAAAATCGCACAAAATTCGCTATTACAGCGCCCCCTACTGGCGAATTTTTTCCAAATTCAGGGAGGACCTACTTGCCATAGCCAAAAACTTAAAATAAAAATTTGGTTCAATTCTATGCATAACTTCATACACTTTTAGATGGTACGATATTCAAAATCGCACAAAATTCGCTATTACAGCACCCCTACCGGCAAATTTTTTCCAAATTCATGGAGGACCTGCTTGCCATAGCCAAAAACTTAAAATAAAAATTTGGTTCAATTCTATGCATAACTTCATACACTTTTTGATGGTACAATGGCGACGGACACATGGACAGACAGACATTTTTTATAAACATGTTTTTTGGAATCTCTGACCCCTAAAATGTGTAAATCCGTCCAAAACTGGAAGTCGAAAAAAATTTCGATTACAATACTTTCTTCTATTGAAGATAGAAGAAAGTAAAAATGAAGAACATTTTAACATTCGCGAATTTCGTTTTATATAAAGAATATTTTTTTATAAAATAAACTGGCTTTGTTTTACGAATTCTATAAACTATGACACTGAGCAGCTGCAGTGTACTGTATAGTCTAAATTCCGAGAACTGCAACCCTTATATTAAGGCAAAACATACATCAGTAAATCCGAGAAATCTGAAATATGACTTGATGCTAAAAATAAAAAAAAATCCTAAATTTTTTTTTATTCAAAATTTTTATTGCAAATGAAAAATTTTCTGCAAAAATATTATGAAAAATTCAAAACTTCAACAACTTGTTGAGGAAGCGATCCTTAACTGGTGAGGAGTCTTAAATTTAAAAGAGAAATCGAGATTGCAACTTTTCCTTATGGAAATTCATAAACAAAAGATCTGTCCTTTCAAACATTCGTATATCAAATTTTTTCAACTAGCAACTAAACTTTGTTCAATACGTTTATAATTATTTAAATTTATTTACAGCATGTACTTTTTAAAGCTTAATAAATATATTTTTACATTTCAGTTGCTTTTTTCCATTAAAACAAAATCTTAAAACTGAACCCCCTTTTATGCATGGGAAGATAGTCTCGACATTCGCGGAGGTTTCTGGGGACCTAATTCTCGTGAATGTTTAAGGATTACTGTATAAACCTTTCATTCACTTCATTTAATGCATGATTTCAACTAATTTCATGGTAATTTTCCCATATTATTTTGCCTTGGGACTTTTTTTTAAGCTTTGTGCAGTTTGGTTTGAGATTTGTTGCAAAAAGATATGAACAGCTATGTAAACAAAAATGATGAATATTTATGCTTATTTTTACATATAAATATAAACATTTTATTTATATATAATAATAATATTGCTTTTTAAATGCAATTTACTTCTTTTTGTATATAAGAATAGATAAATGGCTGTTTACACTAAATAAATTTGATAAATGTTTAAAAAATTGCTTGGGTATATGAAACAATGAATAGGTTGCCAGAAAATATGCATGAAAAGTTCACTTCTTTCGCCAGTACCATTTTCTCTACCCTTGCGAGGCCCCTATACTGGAAAAGTACCAGTTTCATTTAAAATACTAAACAGAAAGAAAAAAAGAGAAGAAATGATACAATAAATCAAAATATTTTATTTAAAAGTCAATGAATTTTTTTTTTATTCGCACATGCGAAATATAAAAGACGCTGTTGGTGATTAAAAAATGCTTGTGGAGAGATCATTGCAAAATCTCAAATACTAAGTCACGAGTCGAAATCTGCAGAATTCGACGAATGAAAATATTTAAAAGAATCCAAACTGAATTGACTGAATTTATAAAAAAATGAACAAAAATAATGACAGGTAATTAATCAGTATTATATTGGCTAGCCTAACTCTTAAAACAAATATTATTTTTAACTAAAGTTTAATGTCAAATTTTTGAAAAATTGAACTTTATTCCTATTTGTAATTAGTAACATGCAATTAAGATAATGAAATTATGAAGTTATTAATTAAGACTTTGCTCTTTGGTATTATGTAATGAAAAATCAACAAAAGTTGCGCCACTGTGACAAAATTATAGTTTTTATTTTCAATGAAATCTAAAGATAACATATTTTTCACCTTCGCAAAATTTACATGCATACTATTCATATTTACTATTTAAAAAATATTTTAATGTGCAATAGATTATTAATAAATATATTCACAAACTTGATGTCATGTTTGCCAGTTACAATTTTGCATGTAAACATTTGCACTCTTTATGCAAGGTTCTAATCTGAGTGCCGGCAAAATCCAGAAATTTATTTTTAGAAGCATTCATAGTAAAATATATAGTTTTATCAAAGAAAATATTCATTTAATTTTTACTATGACATCATTTTCACCTACTGAAGCTCTCTGAGATTAGCGTCTCAATCTCAGTATCAGCGGGTTAAAAAAAAAAAAAATATTAAAATGTATCTGCTTCATGAGCAAAAGCATGTTATTTTAAATCGTAGTATCATTTTCTGTTCAAAAGTTTAAAAAAAATTATTTTTAATTATAATACAAAACTGGCATCCGTAATGATATGGTAATTCCTATTGTTTCCTTTCTCTCTTGAACAATGGAAATAATCCAATTGCCACCTAAAGGACTTTTAAAATTAAAATTAAAATCTCTATTCTAAAAAAAGTAACTAACACTGTCACTGCCACTGCTGCCGGTTTTGAATTTTTTGTGACCTGGGAGTCTTTCTTTGTTAATATTAAGAAAAGTACTGCATACAAAAATATGAAAATCGGTGGTATTACAGAGAAATGTTTTATACGAGTAAATACGCTGATGCAGACAGTTTTCAAATCGAAAAATTATTTTAAGAGATATTTAATGTTAAAGTTGGTCAAAATCGTTCTATTAAAAAAATTTTATAGGAGCAAAAACTATACATAGGAATTTAATAATTTTTAGATCATATTTTATACATCAGAAGTTCCCGGTGCAGACTGCATTAATTTTTTTAATTTGACTCATTTTTTGAGGGTTTATTTCCATTTTAAGTTAAAATTTTCAGCATTTCCAGAGATATTTGTTACATTTTTTAGAAAAGGTTTTAATTTTAAATTGTTGCCAAAATTGTAAAAACTTTTCAAATAATAATATTTCCTTTACACGTGACTATTATAAACAGAAAAAACCCATATGAAATTAAAATTAAATAATTAAGTGTTAAAAGCAAGAAAGGAACAGATGTCATATTCGCCCCATATTGGCGCGATTTTTTTTTGTCGCCAATATCATATAGGCAACAGGTACTTAACTTGCGTCAAAGTGTCGTTATTTTGTTTGATGTCGTAACCCGGTTTATGTTGTTTATGCTGTTGATGTTTTTGCTAAATTGGCAACCGAAAAAATCGCGCCAATATGGGGCGAATATGACATCTGTACCGCAAGAAAATATTAAAAATTACGTCATGAAAATTGTTTATACACGTGAGTATTTAAAAAGAAAAAAAACTATAAAACAATTAATTATTTAATATGTGTTAAAAGCAGTAAATGCGGGTGGAATTACATCCTATTTCAAATAGCCAAATAATATTGCCAAACAGTTTAAACTAAAATATTTATATCATATTTCAAGATAATATTTCAAACTACTGTTGCCAAAGACAGCGCAAATAATAGTATTTCCTTTCTAACAATTGAAATATTTCCAGGTAAATATTACAAAAAGAAAAGTTTGGTTGAAATTACGTCAGATTTAAAGCATGCGAGTGTTGGAAGCAAAGACTCTGTAGACTTAGTTCATATTACATTAGCTAATTTTCAGACGTTTAACTAATCTTATTTAATCAAACATTAAATAGCAATTCACAGCAGCTTTTTTGGCCTTAAAATTCTTCATTAAAAGAGAAATAAATGGAAACCTGTTTATAGGGATATCGCCACTGGTTTTTTAATTATAATTCAATCTTCTGTAATCTTTTTTAAGTCAATCAAATTAACGGATTTTTAGAGTCTGAATGTGGGTTGGCGAGCAAAGATCATTGGGGGCAGATCCTCCTAGTTATTTTTTAAAATAGCAAGTGTGGGACCATCTACAAATAAAGTGCTTTCATTTTTAAAAAAACAGCTTTGTCTTTTAAATATACAGATTATGGCTTTTTTCTTTTAAATAGTAAAAAAAAAGAATCTAGATTCCTTTTCTAGTTTGAAAATATGTTTTATTGCACTTTAATATTAGTGCATGTGTATTTTCTTTGCTTCATGTACTCTAATTCGGTTTTCTACGAAACTATTGAGCCAATGAAAATGAGTTACACTAAATTTCCATGATGTACGTAGATAAATTGTGCTTTTTTATCAGTTTTTTAAATATAGTTTTTAAATGATTTGAATTTTATTCTGCATAATAGGTACATTAAGTAGGTTACCCTCATAGGTGCCTTCTGTGACAATTAGCAATGAAAACCAACAAATATTTTTTGAGTTATGCTTGACGAAAGGTTTTAATATTCATCGTAGGTGTATTAACCTTCACTTCGCTTAGACAACTTGATTTATTTATTACTTCCTTGTCACAAACATTAAACAATAGAATATGGTTCATTTTAAAAATGCAGGAATTTTTTTGTTTTAAAAATAAATTAAAGGATTTTGAGCACTTCAACTATTTATTGTTTGCATATAAGGTGTTTGCTAGATTGTATTAACATCTCAAGAATTCATAAATTATTTTTATTCATTTTTTCATTGAGCATTTGGCAAAATCTTTGTGGATCGTGTGGTATTATATTAAAGGATTTGCCCTCACTGATGTAATCCTGCATTAGCTAAAGGAATACTATCTATATTATAAAGGACAAACATATCTCTGCGTAATGCATACGTCATTTTGCAAATGGCAACACTTTGAAATCTGAAATAAAATTTTGGTTTTACAATTTTCTCTACTGCAAATTTTTAAACTTCTAAACATCGCACATTTTAATTTTTTAAACCGTCGTATAAGGAAAAAAATGCTCTTTTAAATGATATTTGTTTGAAAGCTGTATCTCAATTTATTTTTGAGATATTAATTTTTTTGTAGCTTTTAATACCATTTTTCTTATCGTGGCAACAAAAGTACCCCATTGTTATTGAAAGTCATTGAAAACAAACGGAAAATAGTCGAAAATAGGAGATACTGCATCTGTTTGTTGCCATTTTCTCATAAAACCTGAAAAAAAAGTTGAAATTAAAATATGGTCTATGTCAAGGATATTGTCTGTTATTCCGTCATAATGACGTCATATGCACACTTTTCTATAGACGAAGTTTAAGACTGAATTGTAAAAATGAATTGCTTTAGCGGATGCAAATGACGTCATTTTATAAAAAAGCGTGTGTTTTAATTCTTAAACCTGAATTATGTTTTGTAGAAGTGCGTCATTTTCACAGCCCAGCTGCTTTGAAATTCTTCACAGGTGAGAATGATTCACTTTTGAAAATATTGTAATTGAAATCACACACTGATAAAACGCAATGTTTTACAAATATTTAGAGTGTCTTTATAAAAGAGAGGTGGCATGCAAATAATAGCGATTTATATTACAGAAATTGATGATTCTCGCCCGGATGGAGTTGCTTCGCCGAGTTAGGCAAGCAAACAAATAATTCATGTTCTAAAATAACATTGTGTTCCTGAAGTTTTTGTCGAAAATTATCTTGAATAATAAAATTTTACAGCTATTCTTTAGGACATTCTACTATAATTTTTATCAAAAGACCACAATTTGCTTAATTTAATTTTTCCTAATTTTATATAATCTATATATTTAAAACACAGATGTGTTTTTAGTATCTGCCCTGATCTTTCTCCTGAACCAATTTTACTAATATTTTTTTAGGTAGATTTCGTAAGAAATACTACCTATTGCAGTCGTTACCATGGTGCGATTTTTGAAAAATTCCTTCATAACTTTTCATTATATGACCCCAGGAACCCAAAACCACCCCCACCTAAAAAGTTTATATATATATATATATATATGTGTATGTATGTACTAAATTTTGTCCGCACGATAAAAGTCGCAATTATGCACGGATCGTCTTCAAACTCGCCAACAACTTTGCAATGGTTAATATCTCGGCGGGGATTGAAAATGAGCAAAATCGGCCCAAGGGAATGGAAATGGGGAGGGCTCAAAATTTTGAATATACCGTCTTAACACGATTCTGATAAAACCAGCTCTTACACAACAATGACAGGAAAAAATAAATATTTTTCGTTATAGCAGATGCCAACAATTAAAAAAAAAAAGCAATAAAATTCTCACCACAACAATTGCTTTTCTATCGCAAGTTTTCACGTGAAAAATTAAATTAAATAAACAGTTTGACGAATTGAAAACAATTGAATATTATGTCATAACTTTTCTAGAGCAAGATTTCCGCATGAAAACTCAAAATGAAATAAATAGTTTAACGAATTAAAATATATATAATATATATATATTGCGTCATATTGGAAATATAATGGACCTCAGCAGGTGAATATGTAACGTCATATGAGTTTGAAAAAACTTATTAAAACATGATAAAAACCCGACTATGGAAATATTAACATATTTTAACACTTTGAGGTTCTCTGAATTTGCTTTAGCCATTTTTAAACCTATTCCATATGCATGCGTGTGTGTATTCGTGTATATTAGAATTTTCACAAAATGTTTAGCTCCCTTAGAGCTCATTCTTAGTGAAGGAACTGGGTTTATCTCTAATCTTGATTTAAGTTTTTTGGTGAATTTAGTACTTAACTTCGAAATCTACCTCCGCCTGTAGGCCCGAGCCGGCAGGGATTTTTTTAACTGAAAGTTCTTCCTTTGTAGATGTGATCGCACTGTTTTTTTTTTTTTTTTTTTTTTTTGTTTTTTAATATCCCCATTTTTTTATTTTAATTTTAAAAGCATTTTATGAAATTTCTTCAAAATAATGAATAATGAGAAAAAAAATGAGGTAAATAATGAAATAATGAGGTATTTTTAACTTTATTCATGCTATTTTCTGATAAAAATTGTTGTATAGGGTTTAGTGGCGCAAAATCCCATTAGGAGCAGAATATTATATTAGGGGCATAATAACGGAAAATGAGATACTGCTTTTGAAAATATGCATTTTTTCCTCATGAATTTTCTGTATTGTTTTTCCTTTTGCATGTGTACTGATACTAAGTTTCAGACACTAGGCGAAATGCTTATTTAAGTGAAAATGAAGACATATTTAAAAGAAAACGATAATTTTCTTAGATAAAACTAAACATTTTAACATAAATGCATCTAATAAATATAAATTACGGAAATTTTTACTCTCCGGAATTGAGATTAGAATCTCAAGTAAAGAGTGCGTCTGTTCACATAAAAGTTGTTGCTGACAATCGTGACTTCACGTTTTGAGTTACAATGATTTAAAAATGATCAAACAAAGTACAGTTTTTTTTTAAATGATGGAAATGGATATCAGAATTGCGTATGCAAATTTTGAGAAGGTGAAAATTGCTGTTTTCATTCCGAAATCTAAGGCATAAGAGCCTCAATTGATAACCACATCCTAATAACTGATCTTTATTATATTTTACTGATTAAGTATCTATATTATAAAGAACAAACGTATCTGTTCGTAACGCTGACGTCATTTTGCGAATGGCAAGACTTCACGATCAAATTTCGGTCTTGAAATTTTCGCTACTGCACTTTTTTAATGTTATGACCATCATACATTTTCAATTTTCGTCGCATAGGGAAAAAATTTACTTTCAAATGCAATTTGTTTAAAAAGTGTATTCCTTGACTGATGTATTACATTTTTAAAATAATTTTTAAGCATGATTTTTTTAAAGTTTATCTTATCACGTGCCGGTTTTAATACATAATAATAATAAACATTTTGCACATAAAGCAACAAATATTTTTCAGCATTTGTTTCTGACTATTTTTGCATAACGAAATTAATACTTCCTTTATAAACAAATAAAAGAATAATATTGAAAAAGCACAAATCTAATATATTTGTAATCATACAATTTAAATTTTTAGATCACCAAATAGGATTTTTTTTCAAATGCAATTTGTTTCAAAGTTCATCTAAGTTTACTGTTTGTCTATCGCTTTAAAAACAATTTTAAAGCATGAAATACTTTTTAATTTATCTATATCGCACGGAGCTCAATTACGAAAGATTAATCCGTTTACCCTTATAACAAAATAAAGAGTTCATCATTTTCTTACAGCTAATATCCATTAAAAAACTTCCCTGTGAATAAATAAATAAAATAATATAAATAAAACATGAATTTACCAGACATGTATATGCTCTGAAATTATCAGAATATAAAAGGATGCCATAAGTAGCAAAATCTTGGCAAATAACTCTTAGCATGCGGCTAATAGAAAATATCGCTTTTGATGAATTTCAAAAATTTATTTGATTGTATAATTCGTATTTTCCATATGAGGAATGCTTTTTTAATGTAAGTGGTCAATCTAAAAAATTTATTGCATGTAAAAAAAACATTAGTTTTCAATTTAAAAAAAATGATTTCACCTATATTCTTTAACCCGGGAAGCCCGGGTACGATCACCTAGTAACAATAATTAAGAATTGATTGAAGCAGGTTTGTAAGACCGAAATTGAAACCAAATTCTGGTAATCTTCCTATTTTTGGCCAAAAAAAAAAAAGTAATTAATGCATATAAAAATATATATTTATTAATTAATTATATGTGTGGTGGCCCAAGTTGATTCTCTGTGCCTTTGACCAAGACTTTTTATTTTCATATAACCTCCTGAGACCTCAAAATAAAATATGTTACATAACATCCATTTTAATGGATGTCAGGTCTCAGGAGGATAAAATAAAATGTAATTAATTCATAAACGGTACAAAATGATTTTCCAATTATACTAGTTTCATCTAATTAAAAATATTTTATGTATACATACTTCAATTTATCTTTTATAATGATTTTTGTAAATGATCCTCTATTATATTAGAACTTTCTCAAAGAGTATTCGATATTCAAAACACTTCTGCAATTTCAAACTAAAAAAATTTCTATTACTGTTAAGTCTGCAACTTTTAATGAGCATGTGTAAAGTGTCTTCAAACTTTAGTCATATAAGCATTGCTTGCTTTATAATTTTCACTCACATCTTGATTCAGTCATGACTGATAATAATTATAAACAGTGAAGTTCATAGTAATAAATAAAAAGTGTCTCATTTGAGCCAATACAGCTCATATCAATGAGTAATGTTAACTAGGGGAAGGAAGTTTCCTTAAGGTTATTTTGAAATAGAATATTTTAATCTATTTATAAAACACTTCTGGCAGCGATGCATTTTTGGAAATGTATTTCTGGAAATTTGGCGTGCATATATTTAGCATAGATTTTTTTCTTTTAAGTAAATTTTTAAACACTCAAATCATTCAGAATAATGCATTTATTTTGAAAAATTAATTTTTGTGCTTACAGTTACATGCTCTGTAACAGTTACATTTGGATGGATTTATGCTTTTAACAAACTGTTTCCAATTTATTTATTTATTTTTTATTTTTTTTTTTTTTTAAATTTAATGAATTTATATTTGTTATTTTTTTTTCTTTTAATAATTTCTAAAAAAAGCAATCAAACAATCATATGTACAGTTATAATTCATTTTATTGTATGAATAACTGTTGAAATACATCTAAATTATACAAGTTTGGCCTAATTGTATAGATGGGAAAAGTTTCCACCTTTTTTCTCATTTCCCACTTTCATGCCTGATTCGAAGCACTTCTGCAATTTCAAGCTAAAAAAATTTCTATTACTGTTAAGTCTGCAACTTTTAATGAGCATGTGTAAAGCGTCTTCAAAGTTTAGTCATATAAGCATTGCTTGCTTTATAATTTTCAGTCATGACTGATAATAATTATAAACAGTGAAGTTCATAGCAATAAATAAAAAGTGTCTCATTTGAGCCGATACAGCTCATATCAATGAGTAATGTTAAAAATTTTCGAAGGAAGAAACAAGATTTTTGGAATACATATAGTTTCAGCCCGGTTGAATATTCGGCAACATTTCAGTGAAACTTAGATTTTGGGCCAAAAAGCGAAACTGAATTTTCAAGTTCTCTAATAAATAATACCTGTGTTATGTATTTTTTGTAGTTATATAATGTTTGATGTCTTACAAAGATAAACATCTTTCTTTTCAAGTCTATTGATTATTATGAGTAATTTTTTTTCCTTTATTTCAGTTTATTCGAAAGTATGGACAGAATCTGCTCAGAAAAGTATGTGCCAACTGCTACAGATGTTTTAAGAGCTAGAGTACGCACAACTGGAATAATTGAAACTCACTTCAAAATAAATGATTTTGTGATAAGGTTAGTTTTGTAACTTTAATTTCAATAGGTTTTTGAAATTTGGATAATTTTGTGTTTTAAATCTTCCTATAAAATTTTAGAATGTTTGATGTTGGAGGCCAAAGATCTGAACGCCGAAAGTGGATTCAGTGTTTTGATGACGTTGGAGCTCTTTTATTTGTAGTGGCTCTAAGTGGATATGATATGGTCTTGCAGGAGGATACATCAGTTGTAAGTTAATGCAACAATTTAATGTCTTACATAAATTTCTTATTTTACATTTTTAAACACCTGTTTAATACATAAAGGTATCCTATTTAAGTATTCATCCCTGTATATATAGGGTGTTCATAAACTGTTTTTATAAAGTAAGGGCCCTAGTACCTATCAAGATAAACATTTTTCATGTAAAAATCTGGGTCAAAATTAGGGATGCACCAAATAGGGATTTTGGCCGAATGCCAAATATTCGGCCTGCAGGTAAACTGAATACCTGGCTAGCTGAATAGTAACTGTTAGACCGAATATTCGTCTGGCCAAATACTTGTACATCTCAGAGTTTAACGGTAGTATAAAAAAAAAAAATTAAACAATTTTGCATATATATTTTAGTGAGATACTTCAATTTTGATAAACAAGACTTTTTTTATAAATAATTTTTTCACTAAAAGACAATCTATGTTTTGAGTTTTTTTTAAGAGGATTGTTTAAAACTTTTTAATAAAAAAAATTAATTCCATGCCTTCTTCTGTGATTTCAAACAAGTGAATAGAATTTTCGGTACTTTTCGGTTAGCCGGGCGCCAGTGTTATATATACATATATATGTACATATAAATGTATGTATATATACATATATATTTACATATATATATGTGTGTGTATATATACAATATGTGTATATGTATATATACGTATATTTACATATATGTATGTATATAAATATGTATACATAACACTGGCGCCCGGCTAACCGAAAAGTACCGAATTTTCTTATACTGAACAAGAAGCAACATATCATTCACAATTATTCCATCAAAAATGAAAAGTGTGTCACTATAAGTCTTAGCTACATTTTCATTCATAAATTCAGCAAAAATGAAGACATTTTAGCGGGATTTGCATCATATTAATTTGTTTGTATAAAATGTGAGGATACCAATGGAAAAGATTGATTTTTGGCCAGTGATACAGTGTAAGTACTGTTAGTTGCATTCTTAATAAAGGAATGTCTAGCTCAGTGCTATTTAGATATGAATGGTTGCAATTTCCAGCACTTCTTTTCATATTATCATATTTTACAGAAACTAAAGTAACTTTGTTGACAATACAGTTACAATACCTTCATTACTGTTAAAGTTACAAAAGATAATTAAAGTTTGACCTGGGATGAGATACACTGTATTTTTGACTGAATAAGCAAATTGCTATCCTGGTTTCTGGACAAAACATTGCCTGTTTCGATGCTTATTTTATTAGCCCTGAAAGTTTTTTCATTTTGTTTTGAAACACCCTGTTTGCGAAAAAGCAAAAAATTGATTATTTTACCAGACAAATCTCGGGAACTTGTATTTGTATATCATTAATTCCTATGAAGGTCTGAAAGTTTTTTTCATTTTGTTTTGAAACACCCTGTTTGCGAAAAAGCAAAAAAATTGATTATTTTACCAGACAAATCTCGGGAACTTGCACTTGTATATAAAAGTGGAAGTTGTGTAAGGTTTAAAAAAATATTTTAAAGATGTCTTTTCAAGTATTTTGGTTTGGCCAAGTAGTTTCATAATCAACCTAATCGAATATTCGGTATTATGGCCGAATACGGAATAGATATCCAATATTCGTTGCATCGATCCCTAGCTCACAATCCATTTATTCAGTTAAAAATACATTATGTCTCACTCCACACTGAACTCTGATTTTCACACATAACTTTATCAAAAAGTAAAGATATTTTCATGAAATTTTCAACTGACTAACTTTGCTGTTCATAAAATTTTGTAACATCGCAAGAAGTGTTTAAAAATGCATTCTAATTCAGTTAGTAGCACTGTATGTATTGTCAGCTACATTTTGAATTATGGAGCCTCTAGTTTAGTGTTGTTTAGGTGCAAATGTAGGTCATTTTTAATATTTCTTGTGATGGGATTACATTTCACCCAACATGTTAGTTTTGATAATTTCACTAAAATGTTGAAATTTTTGTTAAAGTTATGTATGAAAATTCAGATTCAACTTGGAGTGAAAGCTGCTGTATTTTTGACTGAGTAATTGGATTGCAACAATGGTTTCTTCTTGCTGTATAAAATATATTAATCTTAATGGATACTATTACCTCTCTTTTTTTTTGTGGATTCTTTATATGTTAGATTAATCTAGATTACAGTCACATGTTTTTGTAGATCTCAGTTTAACTAAGGCATGACAAATATTATATTTCAGTATATCTTATTTTGTGCTACGATATTTGGTACTAAATTTATTAAATATTATGAAACATCTTTTTTTTAACATTGAATTGTGAACCTCAAAATATTAGTTTTGTTGAAAATAATCTACATTTTAATGTGATTGAATCTTTTTATGTTATTAAATTGCTTGAAAAATTTTAAAGATGAATATGATTGCAGTAATATTCAGTATTTCAATCTATTAAATATAATTACATTTGAATGGATATATCAGTTCACAGCGGTGAAAAGGTTAATACTATTTATTTATTAATTTTAAATTTTATGTATTATTTAAAATTGTTTCAACGATGCATTATTCATCAAAATTAAATTCATTCCTTTAACTATGATTGCTTAAGACTCCACTAGTTGCTGTTCCTAAAGTGAAATCCTTGTAAATTGTTTCATTTATAATAAACATATTCTGTTGCTTGCATTAGTTTTTATTCTTTTAACTTTTAAAAATTCTATTTCTGCCATAACAAAAGTATAAGAGAAGTACAAAGCAATGGGCAGCTTTCTTTTGCTTACTTAACATATTTATTAAATTTCTCATTGTACTATTAATTTTGATATTAAG
This sequence comes from Maratus speciosus, assembly GCA_963932465.1. Classification (NCBI taxonomy): domain Eukaryota; kingdom Metazoa; phylum Arthropoda; class Arachnida; order Araneae; family Salticidae; genus Maratus; species Maratus speciosus. Next base: position 445,799,652 of record OZ010797.1, read on the forward strand.
ATTTCAGATTATTTTCTTTAAAATTCTTATGGTTGTTTAAAATTCTGAAAGTCTTATCACAAGATATGACCAATGTATTTCACAAAATACTATTTTAATGTAGCCAAAAATTCATATCCCTTAGGATTATTCTAAATTATTCTAATTTTGATACCTTCAAATCCTTTTATGTGTTCTATTCTATAGAACGTATAATTTAATCTTTTCAAGCCTTTTCTGATATTTTGTGCAATTTACATGCTATAGTCAATTGTCTAATTCATTCATATGTCACATTCATATGTCAATTTGCCACATTTTTTCACTTTAATGTGCATTGTTACTAAATAAAAGTTAAACATTATACACAAAATGGAAAAGCGAAAACATTTATTTCACTGAAAACTGTGCAGCTTTATTTCTATTTTATTTACTAGGGGGCTCTGCCCCCTGCAAGCTATGCTCGCCAACTCCCGTTCAGACACCGCAGAATCTAAAAGCGTGCTAATTTGATCGGTTTTTAAAAGATTAGAGAAGATTGAATTATAATGAAAAAAACCTATAGCGATCTCCCTGTAAACAGGTTTCCATTCAATTCCCTTTGATTGTGAAAATTTAATGCCGAATGAGTTGCTGTTAAGACATCCAGTGGTTGTTATTGTGTTTGGTTAAAGAAGATCAGTTAAACATTTCAAAAGAAGCTAAAATAAAATGAATTAAGTAAACAGACTCTTTTCCTACCGGTATTTTTTAACAGCGTTATAAAACAATTGATATAATACAATTTACTACAATTACTACAATTTACTGCTTTAACCCCTTCAAAAACAGTGGTTCATTTTTGGAACATTTAATTTTAATTCTTAAATGTCATATTGGCACAAGAATATTGGAATGAAAATTTTCCTTTTATTAAGTAAGTGAACAAAAGCATTTTCATATTTCGAGATTTCTGGTGTCATAAATTCTAGTGTCATTCACTGATTTCAACATTTTACGAATAGAAGTAACTTGCCCTTGAAAGGGTTAAACGCATATTAATGTATTTATTATTTTAAAGTTTCCTTTCTCTTTTAATATTCACGTGTGAATACAATTTTCAAGACATAATTTTCAATATTTTCCTGCTTTTAACACATACTCATTTAATAGTAATTTTAAGGTTTTTCTCTGTTTTTAATAGTCATGTGTAAATAAATTTTTAATCGTTAGGAAATATTATTCTTTATGCTGTTTTTAGAATTGAAAACAATCTCTATAATAATAGCCTAAGTCATGTGACTATCATCAACAGTTCCTTCGTTTTTCATAAGAAAGGTTTCCATTTTGATTAAAGAATCAGTTATTTTTTCGAGTAAAATTACATAAAACTTGCCATGATCGCAAAGAATTCTTGGTACTTTTATGTTAGCTGGGTTAAAATCCTGCCAACAGCTTTTTTTTTTTAACACGCCAGTTGGCATTTTTTATTTTTCGAATGGTAAATTATAACGGTACTACTTGGTTATCCCATCGACCAAAAATCTATCGCCAGACTAAGATTAAATGCCAATGATGATTGATCATAAATGTCTCATTCACTTGACTGTAAGGAAGTTACATGTGTTTACGCCATCAAGTGATTTTTATTTCAACATTTTATTTGTATTTGTATTTTTATACTAATTTATTTGTTCTTTCGTTATTTAAAATAAAAATTATGTCAACTTGTGTAATTTGGCGAGTGGTTTGGCGATATTGGTCATTGACTTATAAGCCGGCTCTCATGTCAAGCACACAAGTCATATGTTTGTTGTTCAATAAATAAATAAATAAAATAAATGTCTTGCGCAATTTCTAAATTTAAACTGTTTTGCAACATTATTTTTTGTTCATTTTATGTAATAACTGTAATGTGACGTAATTTCTCCTACTTAAGACTTCTAATGTATCTTAATGAATTTATTATTTTACAATATCCTTTCTGTTTTAAAATTCACATGTCAATATAGTTTTTATGATGTAATTTTTTATAAGTTCCTGCTTTTTATACGTAATTATTTAATTCTAATTCCAAATGTTTTGTTTTTTTTCTGTTTATAATAGTCACATGTAAATAAATTTTTAATTTGAAGCAAACATTATTGTTTGCGCTGTTTATACAGTTGACAACAGTTTAAATTAAAACCATTTTCTAAAATCTGTAAAAAATATCTCTTGAAATGCTGAAAATTTGATTTTAAAATAGAAATAAAACCTCAAAAAATCAGTCATATTAAAAAAAAAAAAAATACAATCTGCACACCGGAAACTTCACATGTATAAAATGATCTAAAAATGATTAAATTCCCATGAATAGTTTTTGCTCCTATAAAACTTTTTTAATGCAACGATTTTGTCCAACTTTAGCATTAAACATCTCTTAAAGTAATTCTTCGATTTGAAAACTGCCTGCATCAGCGTGTTTATCAAACATTTCTCTATAATACTACCGATTTTCATATTTTTGTATGCATTATTTTTCTTAATATTAATGAAGAAAGAGCTCCGGTCACAAAAAATTCAAAACCGGCAGCGGTGACAGCGATAGTTACTTTTTTTTAGAATAGAGAGATTTATTTTTATGTATTATGAAACTCTAGCTTGTAGAATTGAACAATAAACAATGCATATTTAAGTAAGTCATATTCAAAAAATGATAAAAATAGAAAACCAAGGAGTTCTATGCCAGAAATCACCATGACAGAATTACTCCTGCTTAAATCCAGGATAAACAGGATTGATTCATGCTAAAAATTAGGCTGTTGAGGGATGTTTGGTGATATAAATTCACAATCTTGGAAGGAGAACTAATTTATAATTCTCTCTCTCTCTTTTGAGTGATTATAAATAACCAAATAGATAAAAATTGCCCATAAATGTTCCTATTAATGTGTGTTAATTGTAGTGGTTATTTAAATTAATATAATGTTGTTTGTAAGACTAAACTTATTGCTCAAAGCATACACTCCAAATTGTCGCCTTTTTTTCCATAAGCATGCCATTAGGATGCACAGTTGTAAGAAACAGGCTGACATTATCTAACAAGGATGTCATTTTAAAAATTCATTTCAGATGTATTACCTGGAAAGCAGCATAGATCTGTGCTTTATTGCTTGTGCTTGCATAACACCAGCCCAACAATTTTGAAGGACAAACTTGTTATAAATATTATGAATACTATAGTAAATTTCATGTATTTTCTATATCAGTATCTATCAAAAATCATTAAATAGTGTTAAAAAAGATTCATCCCAAGCTATAGGTATGTGGAATTTTACTATCAAGAAAGCTTCCCTTTTTTACTGCAAATTGTTTTTCTCTCACATTTCTAAAATGTGTATAGATATGCAATTTAGATGTTTTTCTCTTTGTTGCTAAACTTTTAAGCTGCAAGAAACTTTGCAGAAAGGCAAATCACAAAACATAAGCAGGAGATACAGTAGAATTTTCAAAATTCTGCACTATGCCTCCTAAGGAAACATTTCCCTCTAGAGCAGGCATGTCAAACTCGTTTACCACTGTGGGCCAGATTAAGCATTACATTCAAAGCCTTGGACCAAATAAAACAAAATAGATCATAATTACAATTAATTACAAAATGATTTGTATGTACAAAACACTGCCATGTTAAAAGAAATATTCACTTAAAAATCCAAAATTATTATTCATAGTTTATTTCAACCAAACCTACAAAATTTAACTGAATTTTCTAAAATGCATTCATTTTTTTAATTGATTGAACACGCTGGTCTGTTAATTTTTGTCTAGCAAATGCATAGTTGTCAATCTTCTAAATTTTTTTTTCAAATAAAAGTAAAAAACGATCCGAAAATTTAGTTAATAAATCATGTCTTGTGATTGTTGATGCAGTACATATTTAACTTCATTTATTAAATACATTTTCTTGTTCAAATTGTGTTTATTTGACTTGAAAAAAAAGTAAAAAGCTGGCAACTGTGCAAAGATGCCTTACAAAAGTGTGCTACTGAACATAGCTAATAAATGACTAATTGCACACTATGCTTTAAAATATCTTTGTCGATTGATAAATAATTACAGAAATTTGGAAGCCCCATATTCATATATTTTTATTCTATTATAGAATCACACTGAATAACTGCAGTAAAAAATTCTAGCAACAATTTTAATAGCAATCATTCAAAGATATTAATAATGAAAATAAATAAATAATAATAGGTAAATAGATTAAACTGACTTTTGTATTTCTTGAGATCCAAAAATCTTCTGTTGAATTCATTTTCTGTATATACCAAAAATGTTCACCCCGATAAGTTTTCTAATAATGCCTGGCAACATGTTTGTCAAAGCTATAAATGCTTTTTGAAAACTTGTTACATGCAGTGATGGAAATTGGAAAATAAAAGTTAGGCATCAAATGACGACTACTGTAAATATCGTGGGCGTCAAATTAAAATTTTTAGTTTTAATTTCTAAAATTCATTTTTAACATTACTGTAATATTGTATGCGACTTTTTTAGAAAAGCACAAATATATGTTTTTGTTTAAAATTATTGAAGTTCTTAATCTCCAAGATAATAATAATTGAAGAAACTGTAAAACTGATAAGGCATTTTTAATTATCACCACATTCAGAAATTAATAGAAAAATGCCCTTAATCATGTAAAACAAAATTAAAACTTGATAGCAAATGAAAAATAAAATTTTATCTTATGTTGATAATTACAATTGAATTTAGTGTTTAAAAAAAACATAATGCATCTACATTTGAAACTTGTAACATGAAAGAAATCAAAAGATGCACTTTTTTTTCCTTTGCTAACCATTAAATAAACGTAAAAAAAAAGGTGCCAAATTTGGCGACCAAGAATAACTTTGTAGTTTTTCAAAAATATATATTCCAAAAACACATTCAAAATATATATTAAACATTTAATCTCTCTATTTAAAAAAAAAAAGTAACTACCGCTGTCACCGCCGCCGCCACCACCGCCGCCGCCGGTTTTGAATTTTTTGTGACCGGAGGTCTTTCTTCGTTAATATTGAGAAAAATAATGCATACAAAAATATGAAAATCAGTGGTTTTATACAGAAATGTTTGATAAACACGCTGATGCAGACAGTTTTCAAATCGAAGAATTATTTTAAGAGATATTTAATGCTAAAGTTGGACAAAATCGTTCCACTAAAAAAGTTTTATAGCAGCAACAACTATACCTGGAAGTGTAATCATTTTTAGATCATTCTATGCGTTAGAATTTGCCGGAGTGCAGATTGCATTAATTTTTTTATTTTGACTCATTTTTTCAGGTTTTATTTCTATTTTAAATTCAAATTTTCAGCATTTCTAGAGATATTTTTTACAGATTTCAGAAAATTGTACTAATTTAAACTGTTGCCAACTGTATAAAAAGCGCAAGCAATAATGTTTGCTTCAAATTAAAAATTTATTTACACGTGACTATTATAACTAGGAAAAAAACTTTCAAATTAGAATTAAATAATTATGTATAAAAAGCAGGAACTTATTAAAAATTACGTCATAAAAAGTATACACGTGAATTTTAAAAGAGAAAGGATATTGTAAAATAATAAATTCATTAACATGCGTTAGAAGTCTTAGGAGAAATTACGTCATATTTACGTCACATTATAGTTATTACATAAAATGAACACAAAATAATATTGCAAAAAAGTTTAAATTTAGAAATTGCGCTAGACATTTATTTAATATTTTGAGAGGATATTTTCAACTATTTTTGTTAGGAAAGCGCAAATAATATTTCATTGCTAACAAAAGTACTTTCACGCGATTATTTAAAAGAGAAAGAATAGCTTGGTAAAAATTACGTCAGATTAAAAACGATTAATTTAAAATGTCTCATTTAAAAGAACTTTCTTTTCGCTTTGTTAAAAAATACCAGGAGACAAAGACCTGTTTACTTAATTCCTTTTATATTAACTTATTTTGAAATGTTGTTACACGTGTCTACGCCATCAAGTTATTTTTATTTCGACGTTTTATTTGTGTTTTTATTAATGTTGTATGAATTTATTTGTTCTTTCGTTATTTAAAATAAAAATTATGTCAATTTGTATAATTTGGCGAGTGGTTTGACGATTTATATAATTTGGCGAAATTGGTCGACGGGATAATCAAGTAGTACCGCAGCGGATTTGGCGTTCAAATTCCCCAATCAAAGAGAAATGAATAGAAATTCGTTTATAGGGAGATCGCCACTGTTTTTTAAATTATAATTCAATCTTTCTAAATCTTTTTAAAGCCGATCAAATTAGCGTGCATTTAGAGCCTGCGGTGTCTGAACGGGGGTTGGCGAGCGTAGCTCGTAGGGGGCCGAGCCCCCTAGTTGCTAAAAAGGACGTCAAATGTTAATAAAATACATTAAAAGATCTTAATAATTTGACATGTTTCGATTGAATTTACTCAATCATCATCAGAAAAACAAATAAACACAAAGATGGAAAATGACAATAAACTATTACAAATGAAATTTAAAAATAAATAAATAAAAATCATGCGCGTAATATTTTAACATGTTTCACGTTGCCCTATTTTATTTTCAAATTATCTAACAATTCAATCCAAATATTTGGGATTTGAAATGACAAGGAATCATTGCAGACCATTGAGTTTCTGACATAAATTTCAATAGATTCTCTAATAAAAAGTTGCAAATAAAAATCTGACCTATAAATTAATCTACTTTCATTAAACAAAATATTTATGTTTTCTATTTTATTTAGCCTAGATAATGCGGTTTTACCTCTATTAAATTTTATGTCTGCAATGTGCTCTTTACATCTCACTTGGAATTTTCTCTGAGTCATGCCAATATAATAATTTCTATAACCACCTTCTTTAAGAAAAGGAATGATATAAACACCGGAAAGTTCAAATTTATCAATAGGGTCAATTCTAGTGGTTAAAATTGATTTTAATTTAGGAGGGAGTCTATCAATTAAATTTACATCAAACTTTTTAAGTTGAGTTTTAGCGGATTCGAAGAAATTTGGATAATAATTTATAACCACCCTTTTCATGTTATTTTCTCTGTCGGTTTTATTCTCAAAAACTGCATCGCTCCTTTTGTTAATAAACTTTTTAATTAATTTATTAACTATTTTAACATGATATCCGTTGTTAATAGCTATTGTTTTAATTTTATCTAATTCATCATTTAAATATTCAGGGGAACAAATTCTAAAAGCTCTGTTAATAAGGAATCTAAAGGTAGATAATTTATAAGAATATGGAGTGCAAGCATCAAAAGGTACATTTAAGTTAGTTATAACATTTAAGTTAGTTATTGGCTTACGATATATTGAACGAATTAGTTTATTATTTTCTCTTTTTAATTCAACATCTAAAAAAGGTAATTTCTTTTCGGTTTCAAGTTCAAAAGTAAATTTAATCTTATTATCTAAATCATTTAACTGTTGAATAAAAACTAACAATTTATCAACTTCTCCCTGCCAAACAATAAAAATATCATCTACATAACGTAGCCATACTAAAGGTAATAATTTAAAAGTGCTGAAAATTTTTGATTCAAGGGGGGCGTAATTTGAATTCTGCTAGGAGTCATTCAGTGTTTTTCAGTACTTTTAAATTATTACCTTTAGTATGGCTACGTTATGTAGATGATATTTTTATTGCTTGGCAGGGAGAAGTTGATAAATTGTTAGTTTTTATTCAACAGTTAAATGATTTAGATAATAAGATTAAATTTACTTTTGAACTTGAAACCGAAAAGAAATTACCTTTTTTAGATGTTGAATTAAAAAGAGAAAATAATAAACTAATTCGTTCAATATATCGTAAGCCAATAACTAACTTAAATGTTATACCTTTAGATGCTTGCACTCCATATTCTTATAAATTATCTACCTTTAGATTCCTTATTAACAGAGCTTTTAGAATTTGTTCCCCTGAATATTTAAATGATGAATTAGATAAAATTAAAACAATAGCTATTAACAACGGATATCATGTTAAAATAGTTAATAAATTAATTAAAAAGTTTATTAACAAAAGGAGCGATGCAGTTTTTGAGAATAAAACCGACAGAGAAAATAACATGAAAAGGGTGGTTATAAATTATTATCCAAATTTCTTCGAATCTGCTAAAACTCAACTTAAAAAGTTTGATGTAAATTTAATTGATAGACTCCCTCCTAAATTAAAATCAATTTTAACCACTAGAATTGACCCTATTGATAAATTTGAACTTTCCAGTGTTTATATCATTCCTTTTCTTAAAGAAGGTGGTTATAGAAATTATTATAGTGGCATGACTCAGAGAAAATTCCAAGTGAGATGTAAAGAGCACATTGCAGACATAAAATTTAATAGAGGTAAAACTGCATTATCTAGGCTAAATAAAATAGAAAACATAAATATTTTGTTTAATGAAAGTAGATTAATTTATAGGTCAGATTTTTATTTGCAACTTTTTATTAGAGAATCTATTGAAATTTACGTCAGAAACTCAATGGTCTGCAATGATTCCTTGTCATTTCAAATCCCAAATATTTGGATTGAATTGTTAGATAATTTGAAAATAAAATAGGGCAACATGAAACATGTTAAAATATTACGCGCGTGATTTTTATTTATTTATTTTTAAATTTCATTTGTAATAGTTTATTGTCATTTTCCATCTTTGTGTTTATTTGTTTTTCTGATGATGATTGAGTAAATTCAATCGAAACATGTCAAATTATTAAGATCTTTTAATGTATTTTATTAACATTTGACGTCCTTTTTAACAATTAAATGTTTAATATATATTTTGAGTGTGTTTTTGGAATATATATTTTTGAAATATTTTTAATGGACGTATAAGAGAACTTCTGCTTATAATTTAATAACTTTGTAGTCGTCAAATGCAATAATTTAGTAGCATTTGACGACTAACGACCGCTAATTTCGAACATTGGTTACATGGTGATCGAAAAATCATGCAACCCTTGAAATATATTTGTTTATTAAAATGCAAACATGATTCAAATTACAAACATAAACTAAATCGAAAGAGTAACATTATTCAGACACAAAACTGAGGGAAAGTAACATTGTTACAGAAGATATTGAAAATGTGACTTTTTTTCTCCGTTACAAAGGCATACACGTTTTTTCAAATATGAGGCCACTCTTTGTTGCAGCACTTATTTTTTGAATCTCATGTTCAGTATTTGTTTTCGGGTCAATGACAGAGTGTGAATTGTTTGCAAAAACGTGTGCTTTTGGGTGACCCCATAGAAAGAAATAAGAGGGGAGGAGGCAGAGGACAAATCAGGAGACCGTTGGGGCCAGAGCTCTTTAGAAATGAGACGGCCATTAAAAAAAGTCAGTCAGAAATGACATTATTTCATTAGAGGTGTGGCACATTGCTCCATCCTGCTGAAACCAGCAAATTAACATTAATGAAAGACAGTATTGCAAAATAATGTTTAACCATAAAAATTCTTTGTGCATTGGAAAATGTCACTTCCATCATCATTGTCTTTCATGAAACAAATGGCTCTTGTAGGTTACAACTTACAAAATCAACTGCAACCGAAGTTTCTACTGCTAAATGAATTTGAAATGTATATTGCTGCCATCTATCGAAAAATAATCCCATTATTTTTTATTTTCGATTTTGTACAATTTTTGTAAATATGGGTTGATTGACTTTTCGATCATCCTGTACTATCAAATAGCATAATAATATCAGTAGCATTGTGAAATATTCCTTGAGGTTGAAGTTTATTCAAGTGCTTTGTAATTTCAAATTAAAATTCCATGTAGTTTGTCTGTTGAATATCTTTTAACAATCCACATTCATAATTTGTCAATTTAAAATGAAATGGCAACCTTGTTTAATAGTTTGAAATAAACAGTTAAAACTTTGATGGGAAGGCAGCAAATTTTTGTAAAAGATGGTAGATATTTTCTACAGTGAAGATGATTAAGCATGTACATACAAATATAATATAGTTTTATAAGCACCACAAGTTTTTAAGCACATATCTAGCTTTTATAATATTATAATACTTTGTAGCATTGGTACTTATGCTTATAGTATTTTCAAATTTGTTATGTCTATGTGTGACATTCATAGAAATTCATTTAACAACTATTTAATTTTATGTTTTGATTTTTATTGTAACTGTTCTTAATTAGCACCAAATTTTATTAATCTTACAGTATGTTTCTTATTATTTAATAAATACAGCATAATGTAAAATCAAAATCGAAGATAGTAGTAAAATAAAGTGTTATCTTTGGCACAAAACTCATAAACATAAGTAAAATATTGTAAAAGTTTTACGAACTTTTAAAATTTCAGACTCAAGTTCTCATACTTTGCTACATTCCAATTAGTTATCTTTGTAGTATCTGCAATTTCTTGGAGGTAAAATTTAAAATTGAGTTAAAACCTGTCTTTATTCATCAGCTTTGCCAGATATGTGTGATTTTATTTTAAAATTCAGAATGCAATAGCATAAGTAGAAATATTCTACTAATGTGCTGGTTGAATATATAACACAAAAATTACTATTAAAAATAATAAGTTTCTTAATTTAAAAAAGCCCTGCCTAGCTGTCAACACTGATATACATATGTTTCCCATGTCTACCATCTATAAGACCATGATTGGTGTAAGTGTGTTTGTGTTAAGGGGACAATTTATCTCAAAACTGGTCAAAAAAACGATTTTTTAATATTAAGTGAAAGCTTGTGTAATTGGGAATATTTTGGCGCCTCATTTTTACACATACAGCAATTATATTGCGATATATTGTAAATTTTGTTAATACACTCAGTGCAATTACCCATGCAAATTAAAACTTTAAATAGCTTTTTCTCCATGTTCATGTTTTCGTCACTTTTCTGTTTTAAAAATCTAAGGCTTTTTTTTTTTTTAATATTTGAGATAGAGATTTAAACTTTTTTGGTTTTTTCCCTATATATATATCAGTCAAAAAATTATATTAAATTTATCTAAAAGTCCATGCGCAGGCTTGTGTAATACACATTTGAAAATCATAAAAACATTGGGCAAACATATGAATAATTAAAAAAATAGTTGGGATGAAAAAAAATTCAATTTTTTTTTTTTTTTTTTTTACTTTTCTAAAATTTTAATTAAATGCGCAGTAATTTTTTTTTTTTTTTTTAATGTATTTTTAGTTGAACATTATGCAGTGAGTTCACCATTTGAACCATATTTTTTAAAGTAAACAAAATTGTTGAAAAGGTGAACTGTCCCCGTAAGTATATTTTCAGCAAGTTTGTTTCGAATAACTGGATTGAAGACAGATAAAACATCAAAGGCTTGGTGGGTTACTGAGAAGTTGTTGGCAGGCATGTGTTTGACATGCCTGCTCTAGAAGGTCTGAAAAATCCAAAGGATATCAAATTTTGTCCCTTGTTTCAGAAAGTTTGCACAATAGATGGGAGGAGAGGGTTCTGCAAAATGGATAAAACAATACTTACTTAGACTGGCACAATCAATGCCAAATGGCTTAACTAGTTTTTGTTAATGTAGAGGTAGTTCTTTTATTTTATCTTTTGATTTTCTAAAATATCAATCTTATTAATAAAATGTCAAAACACCGGTGTAATTCTTTTTCTTAGATATAATACATTTTCTTTAGTTGAGAAGAAATTAATATTCAAACGTTTTGCTGTGCTGTTATCATTGCTAGATATCAGTGAATTCAGTAAATTCAAATAAATGTTAAAGGATCTGATTATTGGTTACTTCATGATATTTCAAATTTATGTATTGTAGTTTGAGCATTGCAACTTTTGCGATTCATTACGTGTAGAGCACAGATTGTCAGTCTTTGGGTGCACTTATCCCATGAAGGCAATGTTCATCACACGTATGCACTTATCTGCCTTTTTTTTTCTAGTAAAAACTAAGGTTGCCACTTGTTTCTGAATGATATGTATTAAAAAAGACAAAGTGCTTGCCCATTCATTTTCATGATTTTAAGGTCCCAAATAAATGATTACTTGAATAAATTGTGTGCATGTGTGTTATTATTATTATTATTATTTATTTATTTATTTTTTTTTTGCATTGTTTTTATATTAATATATGTATAATTTTGTATTTATATACATTTTCTTTTTCTTAGAACCGATTACAAGAAAGTTTACAATTGTTTTCATCTATTTGCAACAATCGCTTTTTCATAAATACTTCGATGGTAAATATTTTTCAAATCTTTAAATCTAATGTACTTGTATATTAAATTTCTTTAAAGTATAACCAGCTTAAGTGGCAAACTGAAGCATTGCAGTTGTGTATTACATGATTTTTTTAAATTGAAATTTTATTTTTTATTTTTTTTTACTTGGGGGGTATAGGTGCAGATTCCCAAAATTTTTAAGGCGTCTAAGCCGAAATGATCCAGTGGCCACATTATGAAAGAAACGCATAAAAGCAATAGCGCTTATATGGAGAAAAAACTTAGGAATTCAAAGTGAAAAATAATCTACACATGTACCAAAAATAATAATAAAAATAATCTAATTATCAAATGTGTATATTTAATCACACAATTCTTTTAATTTGGATGTGAATTAAGTACAATATTAATCTTAAGCTATGTATAGTCAGAAGATAAGTTGGAAAATATAAAAGTTCAAAAAAATATCAATAAGCCGAGCAATCATGGTAGTGGGGAATATTAGGAAAGCAATAATTTTTATTTTTTCATACAAGAGTTTGAATGTGTGGGGGGGTTATTTTGCACTATAAAAATCAAAATACAATTGAAACATTTGTTTTTCAAGGACACACAAGAAAAATTATCTTAAATAGAAAAAAAATCTTATCACAGACTATTACTGGGATGATTCTGTTCCGAAAATTTAAGACATTCGATACCGAAAATTCTGACATAAAAAAAATATCATGGAAAAATATCAAAAATTTCGACAAATGGTCACAAAAAAATGGATTGCAAATGTGATCGTTCAATGTGGATAGATTTTTTTTTTTTTTTACCTTTTTTTAAAAAAAAAAAAAAAAAAAAAAAAAAAAAAAAAAAAAAAATCTCTATTAAAATATATTTGTTTTAATACTATCGTTTTTTAGTATTAAAAATGCATTCTTGACATAAATCATGCACTTTTTTTTTTTTTCTGCGAGGGGGAGGTTAAATTAATTTTTTTGGCAAATAAACTGAAAATGATCCAGAATTCAGAATCGCCGAGGTCTGGAAGATTCCAGATTTTGCATTTTGTACTGTATAAGCATGATGGGGGTGTGGCAGCACTGATTCGCTTGCAAAGTGTTTTTCGATATTTTATTTATTTATTTTTTTAGGTCTTCATATTAGTCGATCTTTGAAGTCATTTTGAAGCTCTTTTTTTTGTCTAAAATTTCTCGACTTATAATATGTGTGTATATATGGAACTACGTTTTTTAGGAAAGTATCTTTCATTAAGGAACATAAAAAAAACAAAATATCCTACCACTTTTTCGGGTTCTGTACTTAAAAAGTAAAAACAGAATCATTATAAAGATCACTCCTGTGGCTGGCTGTCCGTCTGTCACAGCCATTTTACTTGTAAACTATGGAAAAAGGAAAGTTCAAATTGGGAAAAGTAATAAAGACTATTGACCCACATATTTATAGATTATTAAACATTCATAAATATATTTAGGAAAAATGTAGAGGGGCTAATTAAGCTACTTGAAAAAACAATTTTTTTTTGTTTATCATGTGGGGTATTGTGTGAAAGCTTTTGTAACGCTGAACTCAAAAATCCATTTCTTTTAATTTTAGGTATTATAGTTGCAGAGATATCGTCTAAAATGTAGTGCAAAAATATGTCTATTTCCAAATCTACTCAAACTAAAATTATGAAAAAATTAGAGGTAGTAGACGTTAACTTAAACCTCGCAGGAAAATTATAATGAATTACCCTAGGTCACATAATTTTTGAAAAAAGTGCATTTTTCCGTTACACACAAATTTCGATTTGTGGGCATTCAGCAAAGGTGTTGAGGAGTGCTGATGGTACCTTTCATAGCAGAAGTATAAAAGCATTGTTGATAAGGATTTTCGAAAAAACCCATCGGTAATTAGCTGAGATATTAACCCTTAAAGATACGGGCAGTTTGGACATACATAATGACAGGGGCGGTGTACTCTATGTACTATTGGCTTTTTAAGCGTAGATAACAACTTTTAAATACACATTTGTCTAATGCAATCCCCAGTAGTAGAATAAAAGCAAAAACGTCAAATTGTTAAAAACAGACTAATTTAATTAGAATTAATCACATAAATACTATGGGACTCACGACTAGTTCGCATTGGGTGGATCTCTCAATGTGCACATATTTATTGTATGGAACCCTCAGAGCGCGAATAATACTCGTACTTGACTGTTTATTAAAAAACAACATTTTGTAGCCTTTAACTATCTGGACATTTGAAATATTTGGCAGTCAGCATTTCCAGAAAATGCTGTTCAGTTCTTGATGATTTTTTTTTTTTTACAAAGTTATATAATTTTGATAAGTTTAATTATAAAACTTAGTTTATATTATATTTTTTAAATATGTGCTATTCTAAGCTATGTAGCTGATAATTGAGGTGTTCAGAACTGAAGTAGATCAAGTCCATTTTTAACACTTTCGAGATACATCTAGTTAAAGTTTTTCCTTCATTGTAATTTTTCCATTTGACTAAAATTTACTACTGCCATTTATCAGTAATCATCACAACTATGGACTTGATCCAAGCATGCTGAAAATGTAGAATTTAAGCAGCTCAAGAAAATAATCATCCAAATTTAGATCGAGAGTGGACTTGATTCACTTCATTTCTGAACGCCTCAATTCTGAACTATACTTGTTATTCTTTCTCAATTAACTCATAAAAAACTTTTCAGCATTTTGATAATCAATAGTCATGAGTATGGGGGTGGGGGGAATGTAAATATCTTTTTATTGGTGACTAGACTTTTTTCCTTGCTAAGGTTTTCAAACTTAGACTCCTGACACAAAAGCATTTCACTTTTAGAGTCCTTCAAAACAGTCCTTATCTATTCAAATTGAAAATATTTTTTCTTTTCAATTGTAATGAGAGATGGTGTCAATTAAGGTATAAATTCCTCATTATTTCCATTTTTTTATTTTTTGCATAACAATGGACAAACACAATTGCTACAATTTGAATTTTTATAGAAATTTAATAAAAAATTAATCTCTTGGAAATTAATTTAAAATTTTTAAATTTTGACATCTATTGTAGCATTATTATCATTTTCCTTACAAATAACAGATGCCGGTTTCAACTCAATTTGTGATATTTTTGAAAGAATAGTTGTGAGATACAAACATGCACTCACATTTTAATATATAAGACAGTAAATGTGTTTCTTATATACTGACCCAGACAGCAAAATATATCGAAATCAATTAGGCCGTTTTTGTACCCAAGTATTTAAAGTAATAGTACAACAGGTGTGTTTCGCAGGTGTATTACGTATCAAAATATTTTTTTATGTATGAATGACCCTTCATAATTCATAAAAAATCAGAACAAAAATCTTCTAATATTAAGGTTTATTTTGCAACATCAGTCAGCTATCATTTATTTTTTTTAGATGCGAGTTTACTGATTTGTGTAGAAATTTTGCTAAGCAATTTATATTCACCAAAAATAACTTTTACGTGTACTAGGTAAAATTAATTTCAAATTGATTATTCACATAAAAAGAAATGATTTCTTTATAAATTACTTTTAATACAAAGTGCACTTTTAAAGGGTAGAGTACTAACAGCTAGTAAACCGCAAAAACAAGAGGGAAACAAACCTGGGAGGGAGGCGTACAGAATAACAGGAAAACAGCCTAAACTCAGTAGTTAAAAAGAGGTCAGCAATATGCCCAAAACCTATGCACAACATATTATGATCCTACGATCCTCAGACCGTTTGCAGAGCAGCCAAAAAGCCTTTACTGCCAATCTCAGGCAATGAGGTCGACTGAGCGAAAAATAGATTAGGACATTTAGTGGAGGTTCGGCCAGGGATTATTTGCTGCTTGGAGATAATCTATATTTTCAGTTTTTATACTGTATGTTTTTGAGTTATTTTTATTTACTTTTATTTTTATTTTATTTTATCATTTTGTTTTAGATTTTATTTTTGAACAAATTAGATTTGTTTCGTGAAAAAATATTATATTCTGGAAGACATCTCCGGTATTATATGGTTGACTATGATGGTATGTGTAATAAATTTCTCAAATACTAAACAAATTCATTTCTATGAAACTTGTATTTTTTTAAAACCTGTTAATAAACATGTTATTTAATTATATTTTTATCCTAATTTGCATTACTAGTTTGTTTGTTGTTTTTCTTCCAACAATAATGATTATGCATCTGACTGATATTTCTGATATAAGAATTTTATTCATTTAACTGAAGAATTCCAAAACAAATGGTTACAGTTACTGTGATAAAAATAAGAATACCATTCTGATTTAATTATGTCATTTCATATAACAGAAGATTAGTATTTACTATGTGATCAACATTTGTTTAATAGATAATTAATATGCCTTTTTGCTAATAACTCTTGTGCAATCTACCCTATATATATAAAATCCTAATGAAACGAATTTATGAAATGATTGATTAGGATTCATGGCTATGGAAGTAAATATGGAAGTTTTGGTGGGGAAATTAGCGCAAATTATCTGTATTGATCCACAGACGTCAAAACTGGTAATAGAATTTGAAAATTTGAATTAGTTTTCGAAATATTAATTTTTTTCTAATTTTAATTACATTTCTGTAGTGACAATCTGTAATGACAGCAAAATTACTCCATTTTTTTTTTATTATTATTATTTTTTTTTTTTTTTGAGGGGGGGGGGTGGGGGGGGAGGGAGAACAGGAAAAAAACTATAGGGATTATTAGATTTCTTCTTTTTCATCATTTTTTCAAATTGATAATTGAAGTTATCATTTATTTCACTCGAAAGTGAAACAATATTGTGATTAAATTGTGTTTTCAGGAAAATTAAAGATGTACGAAAACTTTAAAATAATTAAATTATTACACACGAAACGCATATAAAAATGATAATTACATCAAATATAAAATTCCCAAATATTAAATATTGTCATAATTAAAGTGCCTATAGTAATTAAATTATTACGCATGAAAAACTATTAATGGTGAATATTATGTCATATTTAAAAAGCTCAAATTATAATATTTCCAAGCACTTTTAAATTAAATAATATATGTAACCGTGAATCTTAAAAGAGAAAAAAAGTTTAAAAGAAATAAATCATTACATGAGAAATGCATTTAATAGTGAAAATTACGTCATAAATTAAAATGATACGTTTAAAACGATTTTCATTCCAGAAAATTTTAATATGATGTCACATTGTATAAAATTAGTGTGACTAGCAATTTTTATACATTACATCAGTTGATGCAAGTAAATGTATATACAAAATACTTTCGTTTTATTTTCTGGGTATTGCTATTCGATAAATACATTTTAGAAAATTCAGATATTCTTATTAATTAATATAAACAATATACATTGTGAAATATGCACAATGGTGTATTAAAGTAAAGAAAAGAGTAAGCTGTACCTGTTCCTGAAAATATCTAAAACTCGATCAAAACATTAAATGTAAGCTTAAAAATTTTAAAAGACAATGCTTTTCAATGCCGTTTTTCTGAAAGCTATAGGCAGAGTTTTTTAACCTCAAATCTAAAAGAACAGTGTTGGTAAGTTTTTGCCATAGGCGGAAAAAAAGTGGGAAAAACCTGGTTAAAACCATCCCGGCAAAAATAGGTCCATTTAATTTTTTTTTTTTTTGCAGAAAAAAAGAAAACAATATTTCATGAAAAAAAAAGAAACTTAATAATTAAAAAATCAATATTCTAAATTTATTTTTGAACTCTTAAGTTAAGAAATAAAGAAAAAAAAAATTGTATCTATTATCTTATGAAATCAGTTTGGTCCTGCCAGGCAGGACCAAAGACTTAAATATTTAACATAGTTTAAGACTTATTACATAAAACAAAAGTAAAAAAGTTATATAAAACCTTTTGATAATTAAAAAAATATATTAATGACCAACAAAATACTTTACGTAAAAAAAAATATATATATCTGATTTTTAATTTGGTTCTTAAATTCCTAAGTATTAGACTGAATCCCACCTATTTTATAAAGATTTAAAATATTTAATTATATTTATGAATTAGCAAATTAAATAAAGATATTAAATGATTTCATAGATTAGAAATAAATTTCATAGATACAAAATTTGTACAATACATGTACATAGATGCTTATTTTTCCATTGACCAACACTACAAAACAGGGTGCAAAACTCTGGTATTTTGTTATCTGTCTTGTGATCATTTGACAATGGACTGCTGGATTTGAGAATTTCAAAAGAGTATTTGGGGAGGGGGGGGGGGGGGTATAATACAAAAAGATAAAATGGCTATAGGCTACTTACTGAAAGTGAACAAAATAACTTTTTGTCCCTTTCTTGGAGTGTAAGAGGGAAGGAAAGAAAATTCTAGTTTCCTAACAAGACGTAACAGTTTTTTCAATATATAATTTCCAATTTAATTTAATTACTTTTTTATCTGTAACAGACTACTTTCATCCGATAAATAATTATAAATTAGTACCAAAGACTTAAATATTTAACATAGTTTAAGACTTATTACATAAAACAAAAGTAAAAAAGTTATATAAAACCTTTTGATAATTAAAAAAAATATTAATGACCAACAAAATACTTTACTTAAAAAAAAAAAAAAAAAAAATAGATATCTGATTTTTAATTTGGTTCTTAAATTCCTAAGTATTAGACTCTGAATCCCACCTATTTTATAAAGATTTAAAATATTTAATTATATTTATGAATTAGCAAATTAAATAAAGATATTAAATGATATCTTATTAAATTTAATTGTTTATACCATTATTATACTTATTAGCTTATAGATTTTATTACACATTAAAGAAAAATAAGAATTTGCCATTTTTGTCGGTTTTTTCCATTTTTGCCCTGGTTTTTTCCAGTGTTTGCCACTGTCCTGGCAAAAATACCTTTTTGCCGGCAAAAATGCCAAACCTGTAAGAAGGATATTGTCCATAGTGTCGTTATAAAAGTCAGAAAGTTAATACATTTTTAACCTAACTATTTTATACAAGCTTTTCAACCTAATCGTTTTACACAAGTTGATTTTCAAACGTGTAATTGATCTTACTTATCAATCCAAAAAACCACCATCAGTTGTTATGACAACGATGGATGAGGCCATTGTAACCGAAAAATACCCCATTCAAATTGAAAAGAATGGCAACCCAATTACAGAAGATAGCCTCCGCTATAATGATATCATTCAATCTTCCGTAACGTGGTAATATTTTTTTTTAACAGTGCACATTACCATGTTTTTGGAGTCGGTGAAGCTTGAATGGGGGTTGGCAGGCATAGCTTGCAGGGGGCAGGCCACCCTAATTTATTGTATAAAAATGATATATTCATGCCTTTATATGTTAATTTATATATCATGCTATCAAGCATTAATTATTATAGCAGAGAGCAACATCAGTGCAGACCCTTCATTAAAGGTTATTTTGGTTATTAAAAAACACTATTTTTAAGTTCTTTTACATTATCAACAATCGTTAAAAATATTTTTAGTTAATTAAAATATATATCTACAGTAAAACACAGATATAACGCTCTTCCAGGGGACCGGGCTAGAAGAGCGTTAAAAGCGGGAAAGCGTTAAATGTGGGAGAAGGTTTTCGGCACTTTAAAATTGAGAATATTAGATTATCTGCTTTAAATAATGCGGGGAATCGTTTTTGTGTATTATTTAAAATAGAAACTCCACAGCATAGGTACAAAAACGTTTCCTTCATTTAAAATATCACAAATTTACACAGTGTTTACAAAGTGTATTATTATTTCAAATCAGAATGAGCAAAAGAATTGTTAGCATTAAAATAAAAGCTACGAAATATATTTAACATTTCTAATAGGAACCTTTATCCTTATATTAAACATAAAATAAAATTATGAAAGAAACTAATAATAATATTTTGTTTTTAAAAAAGATGTAACATTTATATTCTTGAGCACCACTATGAGGACTATAAACTTTTACTTACTGTTTATTCTGTTTTAGAGAAAAACTCCCCGAGTTTCGTCTGACGGGTGGACGAACTACCGCATAAAAAAGCGTTTTCTGTTTTGTTTATGTGTCTTAGCGGCGGTATCTACTGAAGCGGTGTATAGGCGGATAGTGCTAAAAGCTTCCATTACTTCAGCTGTCGTTGGGGCGCGCTCTTGAACATCGCCATCAGCAACTTCATCAGGGTCCTCTTCTTCTGCGGCATCCTGTACAGCGCCCCCTATAATGTCGTCAATGCTCCTAACGTCTTTATCAATGTTAAGATAGTTCTGAAGGCTGTGTACGTTTTCTGCAAGATGCTCGCAAACAGCTTCCCGGTCATCGTCTTCTAGAGGATTCGACCCCTCTTCAGCCGCATTCATATCATCGTCGGTGTCCGTTATGAAGCCTGCCTTTTTAAAGCAATTTTGAATTATTTTAGGTTCGATTGTATCCCAAGCAGTGCTGAGGTAGTTCATAGCATCGAGGAGAGTTACAGAAGATCGACTACTTTTAATTTCCATTTCTTGTAGAAATCGTTTCACTATACGTTTGCTATAATGTTGTTTTAAAACCCTTATTATCCCTTGATCCATCGGTTGAAGTACGCTTGTGGTGTTTGCAGGTATAAATTCCAGAGAGACGTTTGAAATATCTAGTATTTCTTGGGGATGCCCTGCGCAATTGTCTGTGAATAGTATGACATGCCTATTTTGCTTTCGCATCTCGACATCGAAATCAGAAACATATTTAATAAACTGGGGACCCATCATCCAATCCTTACGTTGATGTGCATAGTTACAGGCCAGTTGTTTAATGTTCTTGAAACAGCGAGATTTGGCCGATTTTCCAATCGCCAGAGACTTGCGTTTGTCACTCCCATTGGCGTTGGAACAAACAAGCACGGTCACACGTTCTTTACTGAGCTTCCCTCCATAGCACTGATTATCTTTTAACGTTAAGGATTTATCAAGCATCGCTTTAAAAAAATAAGCCAAATTCGTCGGCGTTATAAATATCACAACTGGCATAGTTTTTGATAAGCCTTGGAAGACAGTTCTTTTTCCAAAATTCTGCATTTTCTATGTTCACGGCTGCTGATTATCCGCAAATCGTCTTGTACACAATGCCGTGGCGGGTTCGAAATCAGTCTAACCACTCATTAGATGGAGTAAAATCTTCAATTCTTTGCTTTTGAGCTACTTCTGCAGCTTTTTCTTTAACTATGGATCCGCTGATAGGTATGTTACAGTGTCTTGACTAGAGATACCACTCGTGCATAAGCTTTTCTAAATCTTCATATTTGCCTGTTTTCACTCTTTTTCTTTGAGCCACCAATTGCAGCATTTTTTTTTTTTTTCAATATCTTTTCTGTTTTGAAGAAGAGTCCGAAGAGACGACGCCGGCGCGATATTCATGGATAACGCAAAATCTTTCTGGCTCAGAATAGGTGATTTTTTGTCAATTTTTTAGAATTTCTAATTTTTTTCGAAAGTGTCAGCGTCTTTCTTTTCATACTCTTAGCTTCCATGTTGCACCTAATTGGAGTAGGCAATGATGCTACTTACTTACGTGTAAATGAAAAAAAGCGAAAACAGTGTGTGTGAAGTAAGAGACAGACAGGTGCTGCTGAGATGGACGGCATAAATTCTTTTGTTCTCTGGTCCAAAGAGAAAAAAACCACCGTGCCGGCAGATTTTTTTTTTTTTTAAACATAGTCTTAGCTTCTAATTCCACGTATCCTCTCTTTCTCTCTCTCTCTCTCTCTTTGTACGGGCGAGAAAATGAGAACTCCGGATGCAAACCAAAGCACCAAAGCGTAATATCCGGGATTTCTTTGTTCAAATGACCAATAAAAAGCGCATTAAAAGCGGGAAAGCGTTAAAAGCGAGGGAATTTTACATTGTTCTTATGGGTATGGTTCAAGGGATCGGGAAAAATGAGCGTAAAAGGCGGGAAAGCGTTTTAAGCGGTGAGTGTTATATTCGAGTTTTACTGTATATAGTCTGACACTTAAGAAGGAATATTACATACCAATACTGTACTATTTCTTTAGTGGTTCTCATCTTGGCACCCGTAATCTGTATCTCATATCATTCTGAGTCAGTATATTTTCATTTTTTGGAAAATCTATTACATCTTGAGTTTTACGGAATTGTTTTCTCATGGCCACCTTCCTTGAGCTTGTTGCATCCCAAAAATTCAAAACACCCAACTTTGGCAATATTTTTTTATTGATCCTTTACTTTTATCGAAATATGTAAAGCCCTATTTGATTTTATTCTAAATAAGGAGGCAGAGTTGAGAGTTGTAGTGGAAGGTATATGGAGGTATACAATGTATACTTTTTTTTCCCCCCTTAAGAAGCTCTGTATACTCTCTGTTTCTCAAGTTAAAGCTATAGCATATGCTCTGTAGCATATATACTTTTTCCCCTCTCTGACTGCAGCACTGCTTGCATTTTGCATGCATCTAAGAATAAAAATGACTTTGTGAATGTGTCAGAAAGTAACGTAGACACTTTGGATTTGAGAACAGCCTTAAAGAAAACATATTGGCTCAGTTGTTTTCTAAATTTGTCTAGAATAACTTCTACTTTGCAGATCAAAAGTTATTTGAAGGCTCAAATTTAATAAATAAATAAAAATAATAATAATGCATCTATTGGAGCCAATTTTCTGACTGACTTTGCTTAGAATGTATAGATGAATGGAGTGTAACCTTGTTATCTTGCTGCTGATATTATGAAGTATCTTACAGAAGAAAGCGATATTTCTGAGCTAGAAAAAGAAAGTATAAATAAATTTCAATGGGAATAGCTTAAAAAAAATAGGAGAAAAAATATGTGTGTAAAATAAATAAATAAATAATAGATATTTCTGGACAGTGCTTTTGTATCTTCCATAAAGTGTCAAAGGAAAAGATCTATAGTTTTAACTAATCATTCTAGGGCTACAATGCATAAGAAGGCTCGGGAATCCACGAGAAATACACAGATTTTGCATTCGTATTACCCTGGAGCAGGAAATGGTTCAAGGGATGGCAAAAACCAAACTGTTCATTTATGAAAGTTTTAAAACAGTGCTATTCCAGATTTACTGCATATGTACAAAAAAGAAAAACCTTTCCTTAGATAACTCTTTATTAAGTAAATTGTCTGGACTTAATCCTACCCTAAGTGGCAAAACATTTTCTGCACTAATGCAATTAGCAGAATTTTTGCCAAATGTGTTTTCAGAGGGAAAAAACTCTTCAAATGGACCTTAAACTGAAAAATTATCAAACTGATAGTTCAAACTTCCAATTTTTCAGAAAAAAATCTTTAATGACAGCTTTATAAAACAATTGAATTTAAAAAAATATTCAGAAATGATCCAAAAGAACCAATAAATAGCAAATTAGCTTGTAATTTGCTTAATAGCTGGTCTGCTTATCAGCACACACCTTTGAAGGGTATTTCGAATTCTGCTAATACATCCCAGAGTCATGCAGATTCATCACATCAGTGCATTATGCCATCCTCCTCAGTGCAAAAATGACAGGCACATCTTTAGGAAGAAAAGGAGAAAGCAAGAAAAGAATTTGTCTTTAAATACTATGGCTAAAAGACAAGCAAAACTGTAAAAAAAATAAAGAAAGAACCGAAAACACTTAATTTTGATTCCTCCCCCCTTCCCCTGTCGTCTTTTTTTCTAATACTTGATACTTTCTTAATAATTTCTAATACACCCAAGGCTTGAAATTCAATTTTTCCTAGGAGGGGAGTCTCCCTACCAACATTTATAAATGGAGGGGAGTAAAACTATTTGGGAGGGAGAAAAAAAACTAAAACCCACCTTTTATTTCACGTGTATTTTAAAGATTTACATTAATTATTTATCATGTCTGTATTAATACAGACTGTCAAGGGTGTTTCTAAGTTTAAATAAATAAATTTTAAAAAAAATCGGAAATTCACAGCAAATTTTCTGAAAGGTTACAGCAGGGGATGGGAAGGGATTGGGAAATCCTCTCCAGGTGCAAATTATTTTTTGTTGCAGGTCGAGTAAACTCCTTTTTTTGTTGTTTGGTTTGACAAGACTATTTTTTTCTGCAGCCCTTTGATGAAATTATTGTTTTATCCACGACCTTTTGACGAAATTCGCGTTTATTCCACGATCTTTTGACAAAATTCGCGTTTTTTTTTCCCGACTTTTTGACAAAATTCGCGTTTTTTTTTCCCGACCTTTTGATAAAATTCGCGTTTTTTTTTTCGTGATCTTTTGATGAAATTCGCGTTTTTTCTCGATCTTTTGTCGAAATTCGAGTTTTTTCGTGATTCTTTGATGAAATTCGCGGTTTTTTTCAGCGGCCCTTTGATTAAATTTGCGTTTATTCCTCGATCCTTTGAAGAAATTTCCCTTTTTCCACGCTCCTTTGACGAAGTTCGCTTTTTGTCGCGATCCTTTGCCGAAACTCGTGTTTTTTTCACATTCTTTTGCCGAAATTTACAATTTTTTTAATATCCTTTGATGTAATTTGCATTTTTTTGCGATCCTTTGAGGAATTTCGAGGCGTTTTTCCACGATCTGACGAAATTCATATTTTTCCACAATCCTTTGACAAAATTTGCGTTTTTTCACAATTCTTTGTAACGAAATTTTTTCCTCGAATGATTGACGAAATTAATTTTTTCATCCATCATTTGTCGAAATTCGCGTTATTTTTCTGTCGAACTGATTCCCGATTTTTCATAATTTTCGGAAAATTTGTAACAGAATCACTCCTGAATTCGCCAATCGGTCGCGGACACTTGTCAACCGATCTCGAGAAAAAAAATAATGAAATTTGTCTATCGGTCACGTGAAAAATTCGTGAATTTCAACTATCTTTCGTGGTAAAAAAAAACAACCACAAAATGTGTCAATCGGTCGCTCGAAAATATCGGTAAATTCGCAAGGTGTTCGCAGGAGTTGATCGCATTTCAAAATGCAAAATTTTTAGGAAAATGGTAAGATTTTTTGCACGGGAGCGTCCCGCCCACAATATTCTTTTGGGCGGGATTTCAAAATTTTGGCGCGAATCCCGCCATCCCACCCTGAAATTCCAGCCCTGAGACCTTGAGAAGTTAAATTGATTTTAAAGTGTTTTTTTTTCTTTTTTTTTTAACGTAAATATCTTTATCATATTGCATTAAATTTGTAAGAGTACTTACAAGGGAACTGGTGTTGCTCACACCTAGCATTGAGACCTGGTGCATTTTAAAGCCCTATATTATGAAATTTGAGAATCGATAAAATTTTTCTGTTAAAATAATATTTCTTGATTATACAGCAGCATAACTTTCTGAAAATGCAATTTTCGAGACCACTTATTGGGCTACTAACATTGAATTTTTTTAAAGAAAAGCATTTAAAAATAAAAATTAGTTAATAATAAGTATGAAATATTGAAAAAAGTTTGAAAATTCCTTCAAAAACCCACGCATTTGATTTTGAAAAATTGCAACTTTATATTCATATTTTTGGCGGGGAAAACAGTTGGCATTTATTTTCAAAAGTAGAGCTCTCCGGCAACCCTAGCCAAATGTCATAGCTGAATTTGTAATAGCTAGAAATTGCAATGTCTGACCTATTTTGCCACAGTAATTTTTCTAAATTGTGTAAAAATATTAATTTACTTTATGATTATTTTTACCGAAGGACCATTTAATACAGCAACATTTCATTTTAAACATTCAAAACTTTATTTCATTCGATTTCAAAAGAAAATAGTTTGCTTATTTTGTATTTCACTAAAAAATAGTTTTCAATGATCTTCGAAGCTTTTATATAATTATATTTATGACTTATATATTTATCGTCTGCATTGAAAAAAAAAATAATAACCTAATATTTGTTTCTTATGCTATCAGGGCTTAATTTCTAACAAAAAAAATACCGGAGCCCTAATATTCTGCGATACCGGTATAACAACCTCACCGTTCCCCTCCCCCCTCTGTCACTCCAATCTGCATATTTATTTTCGTACATTATTTACGAAATTTAAAGCTTTTATTTTTTCTTTAACAAAATAAAAAATTTAAATATATCTATCAGCATATACTTAGCTGTCAACTAGTATTCCACTTTTTATTTATCACTCCTTCTGAATAGCAAACTTTGCCTAATTTTAAAGTTAATTGCAGAACTCTGCGATTAAATATGGTAAGGATTATGATTATGAAATAGTGTTCATACAAAAAAGGGATAGTTCGCAGCTATGCATTTTTAAGAAAAAATGAATGAAATTTACAGAAATTAATATTTATATAGTGAAGAATGGAACAATGTTTTACAATTTGCTATAAAAGGTGCATATCTTAAACTATAATCGATTCTTTCCACATAACAATCTTTTGTGGTGAGTCCCTGAAAATCAGATTAAATTAAAAATTTTATACTGTTATCGGAAAGAATAGATGCTTTTATAGAAAAAGTGGAAGCACTGCTCGATTGCTTTCTATCAGAATAACAATACTTGGCAATTATATCTACTTACAAATGAAAGTGACTTCGTAAATGTGCATAGCAGAGACTTAGTATGGGTACCATTCATGATACAAAATAAATAGAAAAATCACTGACGTGATTTTTATACTCGTATGCAATAGAAGACAAAAAACCCCAAACAAACAAAATGTCAAACTGATGCTCGTTGGCTAAAACAGAAAATATTCTTTTCAGGTTAGATATCTTAAATCAGCCAATAAAAAATTATCCTACTGTCACAAAAGAAAATGGAACTGAAAGCAAATTCATTGTTCAGTCTCTTCAGCAGCACCGTATCAACACGTCGTCGCCGACATAAATTTGAAATAGAAAAACACGATTTCTGTTTCCTCTTCATTTTGATCAAAATATCATTAAAATGATTTGAAATAGAATATAATACGAAATTTTAAAGGAGGAAAAGTTTTTTTTTCTTTTATACATGAATAAATAAAATTTTAATTGTAATGCAGATTGAGCTCAAGTCAGTCCAAACCCAAAAACTGGTATAAAAATTGAGTCCGTTTTATCTCCATCTCCTACGTGTACAACACACTAGGTTGCATATAAGTGTTTTGGTAAAAAAGGATGCAAAAACTTGGAGATGGGAAGGAAAGGAAAAAGTAGTTTAGGCTTCGGTTTTTGGGAAACGCTATTGCACTGGGCTCCGGAGCCCTGTAATTATGAGCTCCGGTGAATTCCGACCAATATTGAAATATTTACAAAAAACAGAGAAGTACCGGAGTCAGGCTCCGGTGGGCTCCTGCGCAAGTTAAGCCCTGTATGCTATCAATTATTTTTTTTTAAAAAATCGCAATCTGATATAATTCTAGTAATATGTTCTGTACATTTTCTCTTTGGATAAAGCGGGCGAAAAAATTGTAGCGCCATATTTGGCGGCTTAACTCACTTTTGGCATGAAATAAACAAATAAATATGTAATAATAAAAAATTAAAAGTATAAAAAAGTATATAAAATATTATTTTAACAGAGAAATTTTTTCAGTTCTCTACCTTTTATGTATAGGGCTACAAAACGCACCAGGTCTTGATGCTAGGTGCAAGCAGCACCAAAAGTGGTTCTCTTGTTAGTATGTAATGTGTTCTGGTTTCATGAATATTTGAAATAAATTTCTGTACTGATTAGAAAGTTTGAACTTTAGAGACTTACGAAGATAATTTTTATTCTTTATTTTATGAAAACATTCAGTTGTCTTGTATATAATTTGCATTAAATCTAAATTTATAATTTCCATTAAATCTAATTTGTGCTTCTTTAATGAATACTTACGAGGGACCTTACCCAAAAGATACCCCCCCCCCCCTCCCCAGTTTCGATGAAACTTTTAACATACAGAATACTCGTGATGTAATGAAGAATTATACTAATTTTATCAGCCATAGTCAAGGTTTAGTATTTTAAAAATACTTTTAAAGTTTCTATGGTGCAATTAACTAAATGTGTTATTAAAAAATATTCCAATAATTTCAAACAAATAATCATCACAGAAATTGAAATTATTATAGAAATGAGTAAAACATGATGCATTTTTACACTATCCGCAAATTATAAAATGAAATTAATGCAGTTGCTTAAAAGTTGCTTGCAGTAGTTAAAAAAGTTGCTTCTGGTAATAAAGATTTGGAACTTTTGGTGATTCCTAAACAAACTACATCATTAATTCAACCACTAGATGTACACAGATTTAGAATTTGAAAATATTTTGTTAGAAAATTTTTGGATTGTGTTCAGGGTTTGTACGGTCCTTAAAAGTGCTTACATTTTTCAAGTAGAATTTTTGGTGCTTAAAAGTACTTATTTTCATGTAAAATCTGCAAAAAGGTAGATTTCAGCCCCCCCCCCCCCTCCCCCAGGTTGCTTCTGGTAATAAAGATTTGGAACTTTTGGTGATTCCTAAACAAACTACATCATTAATTCAACCACTAGATGTACACAGATTTAGAATTTGAAAATATTTTGTTAGAAAATTTTTGGATTGTGTTCAGGGTTCGTACGGTCCTTAAAAGTGCTTACATTTTTCAAGTAGAATTTTTGGTGCTTAAAAGTACTTATTTTCATGTAAAATCTGCAAAAAGGTAGATTTCAGCCCCCCCCCCCCCCCCCAAGTTGCTTCTGGTAATAAAGATTTGGAACTTTTGGTGATTCCTAGTTTAAAATTTTTAAAACTAAATTTTTGTAAACTTTTTCTACTCTGTTTGTTACTTTATAGTGAATAAATAATAAACCCTAAATTTCATTGACAATTCATTTCATTAAAATTTGATCTGAATTTCACCCTCTCAAAATTTTGCTTTCCCGTTTTTATCCCCCCCCCCCCCTCCTTCCCACAGTACTCAGAGTTAAAAAACTCTTTAACCCTTTAACTGGCTGGCCCGGATTTTTCCGTTTCTAGAAACCAAGTTGAAATGGCTGTAGACAAAAATATTTTAAACAGAATTCTATTTTGAACCATAATAGAAAGAAGTGATATTAAAGATATTATAACATCAAACAGCAATTTAAAAAAATATATATATCCTGGGATTTACAAGCATTCTTATAAAAATACAGGAAAACCCTTGGACAGTGAAAGAATTAAAACTGTTTAATTAAAAAAAAATATCCCCCCCCCCCCCACACACACACACTTAAACAGTACTTGCATTTTTTTTACGGTTTCCACAATAGCTCTATCTCAAGAACTATCGCATGAATTTTCATCGAACTTCAGGTTCAGATATACCTTGATAAATATTGGTGCTGATTATGTTTTGGTGTAAATTGTCCAGCAGGTGGTGCTGTTATGCTGGATTTTTCAAGATTTTTGCAATATCTCTATCTGAAAAAGTATTGCTCGGATTTTCATCAAACTTCAGATTCAGTTAGATGTTGACATAACTTGTTGCTGATTAAGTTTTGGTTTACAAAAATGAAACTCTTTTTTTAAAAATGCATATTATAATTTATTAGTTTATTTAATTTGTAGGTCCTTACATTTTTTTGGTTTTGGTCCTTGAAAGTCCTTGATTTTTATTTAAAGAAATAAGTGCAAACCCTGGTGTTTTAATGGACAATTTGAATGTAAAGCTTCATCAATGCAATGATATCATCAAACTGCAGTCTCTTGTATATAATCAATTTTCATTGCTTCTATTTGTTGATATGTTTGAATATATGCACGCTTTAAATGTGGATATTTTGAAGAAAAGCCAGTGACTTTCCAGAATGTAGTTGATTTTTGTTTCAAACGTGAATGTCACAACCGAATATCATGAATGTGAAAATTTTCATTTTATAATTTGTGGATGGTGTAAAAATGCATTCTGTTTTACTCATTTCTATATTAATTATCATTTCTATGATGATTATGTTTGAAATTTATTGGAATATTTTTATTTTCTTATATCTTTACAAGAAGAAAGTATTGGATTTTGAAAATTTTCGAATTCTTGTTTTTGACAGATTTATATGTTCTAGGGGTCATAGAACCCGAAAAACATGTTTTTACAAAATGTCTGCGCGTGACACAAACTTTGTGGTCACTCTATCTCAAGAACTAATGAAGGGAATTTAATAAAAATTTATATTCAGTTAGTCCCTGATATAAATTGGTGCTGATTAGTTTTTGGTGTAAATTGCTCAACAGGTGGCGCTGCTATGCAGCATTTTTCACGTTTTCCACAATAGCTCTATCTCCAGAACTAATGCACAGATTTTCATCAAACTTCCGATTCAGTTAGTCCTTGACAGGAATTGATGTTTTATACATTTTGGTGTAAATCGTTCAAAAGGTGGCGCTGCTATGCTGCATTTTTTGTGATTTCCGCAATAGCTCAATCTCAAGAACTAGTGCTTGGATTTTCAACAAACTTCAGATTCAGGTATACCTTGATATGAATTACTGCTATTTTTGTTTTGATGCAAATCGCTCAACAGGTGGCACTGCTATGCTGCATTTGTCAGAATTTCCACTATAGCTCTATCTCAATAACTAATGCACGAATTTTCATCAAACTTCTAATTCAGGTATACCTTGATATCAATTAGTGTTGTTTATGTTTTGGTGCAAATCGCTCTATAGGTGGAGCTGCTATGCTACATTTTTCAGAATTTCCGCTATAGCTATGTCTCAAGAACTAATGCACGAATTTTCATCAAATTTCAAATTTAGATATACTTTCCTGTGAATTGGCGCTAAATTGATGTAATTTCTTGTATTATTTAAATGATTTAATTGACGTGATTTATATAGAAGAAAGTTTTGTAATGGCCACAACATACTAGTATTTAATAAAACATTAAGCAATTTTCATTAGTTGCCCTATACATATTTTACAAATATTTAAAAAATGCTAAACCCTGATGATGGCCGACAAAATTGGTATCATTCTTCATCATATCGTAACTACTACTCTGTGATAAAAGTTTCATCGAAATCGGGGTGTGCCTTTTGGATAGGGTCACTTAGAATAAATTTCTTTGCTAATTAAAGAATTTGAACTTTTCATATTTAGCAAGACAATATTTACTCTTCATTTGATAAAACCATTCAGTTGTTATGTATGTAATTTGCATTAAATCTAGTAACAGTCCTTAGCAAACAATAAACTTTCCATATTTAACAAGACAATTTTCACTTTTCATTTGATGAAGCTATTCAATTTTCTTTGGAATTAAGATAAGTTTATCAAATTATGTTTTCTCACAATTGTACATTCCAAAGAACAGCAGTAATTATGTTGTTTGAGTTCCGTGGAGTTTTATCATAATAAGTTGTGTTAATTGATATCAGTATTTTGCATCAGTATGTTTCATGGTTTTTCATTTAGTGTCAATAATTTTTAGTGGTTTTCTTTTTGTGTCACAATCACTCCTGTATAAAGTTCATTTACTGAATAATCATTTTGCTTAAATTCTACAGGTCCTGATTATGATGTTGACAGTGGAGCACTTTTTGCTCAACACAAATTCCAGGAACAGAATAAACATTCTGGGAAAGTGATATATCCACATTTCACCACAGCAACAGATACGAGTAATGTTCAAGTTGTTTTCCAAGTTGTTATGGATACTATTGTAAGAGAAAATTTGAAAACAGCCACATTGTTATAAAGCACAATTTTACATTTCTTATGAAGGAAAAAAAAGTGCCATGTTAAATTTGTATATATGTTAAAACTCATTTTATACAAACATATATTTTTGAAAAATTCCAAGATTTGTTTACTATTTTACTTTATACATTTATATTAGTTTCTGTAAAAGTTGTATTAATAAATTCTCTATTCTAATTATGCAGTCTTATACTTTGTGAATATATGCTGTGAAAAGTTTTCTCTTGATTAATAAGAGTAAGCTAAAAATTCTTAACATATTTTAAAGTTCAATAAAAATAGATCAGGAGGCGGCAGTATAGACAATCACCTCATCGAGTTGGAGGCTGAAATTCTAGAATTAGTTAAAATTCGATTCGCATATTAAAGTGAAATTGGTCTGCCAAGTCATATCTTGGTGGAAAATACCTGCAAACCCAATTTTAGTGGCTGACTCTTAGGTTTATCATTGTGTTTTCCTGCTCCCAGTCCTCCATGTTTTCATACATTTGGACGCAGGAAAACACAATGATAAACCTATGAGTCTACCACTGAAATCAGGTTTGAAGATGGTTTCCACCAAGATATGACTTGACCGAACAATTGTATTTTAATATGCTAATTGAGTTGTGTATAATCCTGGAATTTCAGCTTCCAACTCGATGAGGTGATTGTCTGTGCAACCGTCACCTGGTCTAAAAGTCAGATATTTGGTGCATGTCTGGAAAAACAAACGTTTCTTGTGATAGAAAGTTTGGTTTAAACGAATTTTTAAAAAATACTGTAAAATGTCATAAAGACTGGTATAATGCAGGTAACATTGTAATTTTACCTAAAAAAAATTAGTTACAAAGTTTGTTCATGGAAGGTCCTACACATTCAAATCTGCAAAGAAAGCATAGGTGCAAGACCTTCAGTCTCTGGTCTAATTTCAGTTTTGAAAATTTTTGTGACTGATAGTGAGTTCTACTTTATATACTTAAGTAATAACAATTTTACCATCAAGTACTTTTAATCACTTTCCGTTATTGTAAGAGATCATTTTTTAGCCATTATACAAGACAAAAATCTTCTAGATCATTCCTATTTGGTTATTCCTAATACTCTGAAAATTTTTCAGTTTTGGTTTAAGGACTTCTTGCAGCCATGAAAAAAGCAAAAAACAACCCCCAAAATAAGCATTTACAGACCATTTATTTTATACAATCTACTATATTTCTTTTATAGCTCAAACCACATCCAAACAATATTTGGTTTTATTTCATGATTGAAATGTAGTAGATATAGTAGTAAATTGTACAAAATAAATTGTCTGTAGCTGCTTGATTTTTAAGATCTTTAAGCAGTTTTGATGGTATAGCATCACCTGGGTAAATTTTGGAACTAAACTTTATTTGCCTGAACAAAACTTTCGATCATGGGAAGAATTTTCATTCAAACAGCTCTTTTGTATGCTAAATATTTCATTTTTAATTGAATTTTAAAATGTGTTGAAGACTTTTGGACCATCCTATGTAACAGAAAGTGAATTTCATAGTGCTAGCTGAATTTGAAATAAAAAATTACTTAAGGCTTAGTAGTTATATATATTTACACTAACTTTTTAAAATTATTTTCAGTTGTTGTTAAAAGAATGCTAAAAAGAAATTTAAGGAGCAAAAACATGTTTTTAAAAGTTAACTTTTCAAATAAAATTACAAGAAATAAATATTTGTTGCTAATTTTTAAATTATGCTTCTAAACCTTTTGCTTTTATTTATTTATGACTATTATATATGTGACATCAATAGCAAGCCAACAAATTTAAGTATCATATTTCTTTTAATGACATTAGTTTTTGGGAGAAGAAAAATCACAATCCATTATTAACTTCAACTTAAAAATTTCAAATCTGATATAATATTCAACTAGAAAACATTTCAAACAATTCTGTAAATATTTTGACAAAGCTTATATAAATTATAAGTAATTGAAGTGTATTTGTAAAAACAGTTGTAGCTCATGTTCCAATAAGAGTTGAACCCTTAAATTTTGTTGAAGCATACTTATAAAAAGCAAGAAGTGCTTATAAGTATAAGAAGCATAGAGCCAGCTTTAGCAAAGTCCCCTTTGTTATATCAACTCTAATACTCTGTTCACACTGCGATATTGAAATTATCTTAACTGCCGAACTCTCTGAGAGAGTTCCACAAATTCCCTCAGAGAGTTTCAACTTTCTTCGGGCTATAGGCAGTCACGACCATTCACTCTCACTGGCTGTAAAGCTTCGCATTAACTGATTGGGTGTTGCGGGCGGTTTTATCTTAAGCGCATGCGCAAACAACACAGTGACGTTCACTGAGTTATCTTAGGTGAGTTTTTCAATGTGAACAGGTTTCCAATTCTGGGAGGGTACCACCTCAAAATTAAGAGAGTTCAGGGTTTTAAGATAGTTCTGATATCCCAGTGTGAACAGGATATAGTTTTTTTAGTTAATTCCATATAGTCTATTCAAAATTGAGAGAAAACAGATAATTAAAAGTATAAGCAAATTTGCAGATTTTTTGAATGCTTTGGCTACAATTAATACCAGTTTAAACCATTGATCGTTGTTTTAGCAACAATCATTACTTTACACTAAAAAAAAAAAGTACAATTTCTCAAAATAAATGTTTAAGTTACACAATTAATGTATCAATTACCTGTAATTATTATTTTGCTTAGTTAAATTTTAAACATTAAATAATTGCTTACAATTTTTTTTTTTTTTTTTTTTTTTGAGTGAAAACTTCTTTAGGCGCATTGAGCTTTTTTTGAGATGGAGAAAAACCACTGATTTGGAGACACTGTTACGTAACCGACATGCTAGCATTTTGGCACATAGACACTAGCGCGCCAAGCGTAATATAATTGTGGTATTGTATTCATTGATAAAAATACTTTTGGATAGTATTGAATTGGAGTATGGATTTCAATATTTGGATAGTATTGAATTGTAATGGTTGCCATTTATATTTCACCGGATAAATCTTTAAATGCAATACGAGAATTTTGTATGAAAATTTGTTTATTTATATGTACATGTATAATTTAATAATATAATTTAATATATATTACAAATTATTAATGTTTATTTATATGTAATTTATAGTTAAATTATATTACTATGAAAATTGTAATATAATTTTGGTAGTAATAGTTTATAATAATAAATAAAAAAACACTACATTTAAAAGTATTTCCTGCACAATAAAACATTTCCTGACGATTATAAAAACACACACGTAATTGTTGAAGTTTTCACTTCTATTGGCACTCCCGGAGTGCCACTGTTTTTTTTTTTTTTTTTTTTTTTTTTTTACGAATATTTATTTATTTATTTTTATAAACTTTGACTTAAATTGGCAACCTTTACTCTAAATTTTCTCTTAATTTTAATTGAATTATAGAAGCATATTTATTTATTTACTAGCTGAATATCAACTGATTGTGTTGCATTTGTATTTTAAAAGATCTTTAAGAGTTTTGGGAGAAAAATACTTACCAATTCAGTTTTTAAATTAAAATATATGTCATAAGCTTTGTAATTATTATCATTTATAAATTTCAGACTTTTCAATCGCCCTAAAATTCTTTAACATTGATCAGTTAGTTCTCAAGTTTTTGAGCATTGAATGATTAATTGATTGATTGATTCTCCCAGTTTTTTCTTCTCCTTTTCAGAAACTGTTTTAGGTATCGAAATGCAACAAACTGCAAATTTTAGCCAGCATTATCATTTATAAATCATAGATCTTTCAATCGCTTTAAGGTTCCTTACAATTGATCCATTAGTTCCTGAGTTTTTGAGTATAGAAAAGGTTGGTTGATTGATTGATTCTCCCAGTTTTCTCAAAAACTATTTTAGTAATTGCGATGTGTCAAACTGCAGATTGCAGCCAGACACATTTTCTATTTGTCCATGATAAGTTTAGTGTTTGTTATGCAACTGTTTCTGACTGTGTTCTAGACAGAGACAAACAAAAGATTTTTTTAATCTAAATGACATAAAAAAAAAAATCAGGTAGCCAAGAAAGTTCATGTGGTTTTTGAGAACAGTTACTTTTGTCGTATAGATATGGTCAAACTGATTCTGATGTTGTCTTATCTGCACATTCCCTTGAAGCCTCATTCGATAGAGAGTTGTTCAGCGCAACACAGGTTTCTCTATCAGTTTTGTAGAAAATGCAATCTTTGAAAGAACATGTCGTTGACAAAGGATTTTTTTAGTCCTATTTTGCTCTGCGAGTTCCAATTAGGGTACAAAGTTGCAGAGGTCCCTAGAAGAATATGTTCCATGTTTGGGGGGATTTCAGTGTGTGAATGGACTGCTCATGTAAGGTGGCAAGGGAAAATAAAATGCATTTGAAAATGTTTTTTTTTTTTTTAATGCTTAGAGATAAATCATGGCGGGTTATGGTAAAAAAGAAGAAAAGAGTAGCTTGAGAAATTTTTAAAGTAGCCAGTAGCTTTACTCTTATTTGAAATGTTTGCATGTCAAGTTTAATCCAAATCTGTCAAAAATTGTACATTTGTATAAGGAACATGCATTCAAAACTGATTTATATATGGGACATTCTCACAATCTTTTGACTTTTGGGGAAAAAAATCTGGCGAAATTAAACTTGCTAAAATAACATTTTAATCTGATAGACGAATGCCTTAATGATTCAAAATAAAGAAAAAATGGTCAGCAGCGAAAATTTTTTTATTTAACTGAGGTTTAAGTTAAACTTGCGAGTTTAATTTTCCTTACCATTTTACCACTAAAACTTTCTATTTTCTTCTAAATTTTTACTTATAATGAATTTGCATAGTACCCACAGGACATTCAAATAAGAAATAATGACAATGTAGAATTTTTAGAACAAAATTTTGGTATAACATTGTCTTAAAGGGGTGTTAAAGAAGGGACAGTAATGTAAAAAAAGGGGATGGTGGCAAAATGTTCATTGATTTTTAGAAACAGTTATTTACATTGGATTAAATAAAAAAATATATATATTTACCTCAAAAAGAGCAGGAATAAACCTTGGGGATGGTGAGACTACCAATGAAGTCACGATGCTTGAAATTGGTATTTAAATGCTGATTTAAATTCTACAGTAAATTTCCTGCCAAAGAATTTTAAGAATTTTAGACATTACTTCTGCATGAGAAAAAACTTGAAAAAAATTCTGTGGCTGCATCTGAAGTGATTTTCTGTATAATTTTAGAAGAGGGATAGTAAAAAACCTAAAGCCTAGGGACAGATTAAAAAAAAATAATAACAACCCTAAAAATGTATGCAGGCTAATTTTTAGCTACGTATTTATATAAAACAATAGTTCCAGTTTCAGAAGAAAATTCCATCGAATTATTTTTATTGAAACAATTTTATCCAGACAGTTCCAAACTTAAAAATCAGCATCAGGGACACAGGACGGTATAGGAGTTTTCCAGGTGTTTGGGGCCCCAACATCGTCTAAAACTTATTTATCTCATTAATGTTGTTGTGAAATCATGCAATGGGATGTTCCCAAGTATATATATAAAAAAAAAAAAAAAAAAAAAAAAAAAAAAGTTATTAAAATAAAATTTATTATTCAGGGTAATGAAAGTCAAAAGATTGTGATAATGCCCCATATATATAAATTAGCAAAGCAACCTGGGTTTTGATGTGTTAACCATGCAATATCCTTTAAAATATAGCAATCACAATAATGGAGCTCTGTGCGTTCACATCCAGAAATCTGGAAAAAAAGACAATTGGAAAAAAATTATGTTGCTCTGACGCAATCATAGTAAAATCCCTCAACTTTATAAGTCAGAACGCAAGTTTTCTTTGGTATGCATAGCAGAAAAATATACTATTTCCCTGACAAAGTGGAAAAAAATGCAAAAAAAGTGAACCAAAAGACATAGCATTTAGTGAAATTCTATTTTGTATGGCATTATTTTTAGATGAAAACTTGCATTTCCCTTCTTAAAAACTAAATTTACAATGATTACATGAAAATGATGACATTTTTTAGGTGCTTACAGTCATGACGTCAGGTTTCGTTTGAAAAGAGAAAGAACACTCTAAAAAAACTGTTGCTATGTTTCATTCCTTATTTAATATAAATCATAGATTATGTTACTGCTGCTTCTAAAGTAATAAAACAGCTAAAGGCATAAATGTAAGACATGACTGTAGTATACAAACAAAATAGGCAATAAAACATAGCAACCATTTGTTTAGAGTAAGTTTGAGGTTTGACATCATACCGAAAGTGTCTGATAGAAAGAAGCATCATATTTAGTAAATTTTTTAATACTTTGTTTTCCTGAAATTGAAACTATTATAATAGATACTAGATGGTACCCGTCAAGATTTGACGGTAAATAACTTGAATGTTTTACTAGAAAAACTCTTGAATTTTTAATTAATCATTGAAATTGTGACAAATTTCTATTTTGCATAATTGATTCGTATTTCTTTAAGACCATAGATGATGCTGTCAGCCAAACCTACTCAATGAAGTCAAAGAATTTTAAGTTTATAATTTACAACCAATTTCACTTGCTTTTTATCAGAAATTTAACAAAAAATAATAGGTAGGGCATTTATTTTTACATGCTACGGTCTCATTTTTTTTTTAATAGAAAACAATATTTATTTATTTATTTTATTTTTTTAACTACATGACCATTAAAAGCTGCCATGAATTTTATTTTTTTCAGTCTCATTCTCTAAATTTGAAACTTGATGCAGCTAACAATGTATAATATATATTTTATTTTGTATTTTTATGCATTTTTTAAATATTAAACCATGGATATCAAGGTAATTTCTTTTATAGTTCTTATATGAATATTTTTCTTTCTTTCCTTTTTATTTTTTATGTAAAAGAAAGGCAAACTTTTCTTCTGACACACACACATCTATATATTCTTGATAATGGGCGGAAATTATAACAAAAATTGTAGATCAGCTCAATTTATTTAATTGATAATTGCATGCAAAATATTTTAAATATTAAGTTATCATTATTATTTATTTTAATATTGTTCAGTGGTTAAATTTTATTAATTATAAGGCATTCAAATAATACTAATAATAAAATAAAAATCATATAACTTCTCCTCCTAATAAAATGTGTCATCATTGAAATAAATTATCGCCAAAGATATCAGTAAAGTTCTTTTGCCGGGCATTGGATTCGAACCTGCGTCCTCTACAAAAATTCGGCATTTTAAACTGGTGCCTTAGACCTCTCCTCCACCAGGAACTCATTCTACTTTCCTTTAAATTGAAGAAGTCCAAAAAAATTTTTGGTGCGTGCGCATATGCCTGAAACATCCGTACTTAAAAAAATAGCTTTTTGCTTTAATATATGGGATTTTAATTCCAAATATCATCATTTTAATTCCCTTATAATAAAATTTTTAAATTTTAGATATGAAAAATATGCATTATCTATTCAGAATGATGTCAATTTTTTATGCAAAAACAAACCGAGTGGTTCAGAATTTTCATTAGCTGATAAGAATAAAGTTCTCTTTCTAACACTGCATTGTGAAATTTGTAAAAAAAAAAATATTGTTATCATTAAGTAAAGGTGTCTGAAATGGAACTATCACGCTACCAGATTAGAACCAGTTCTGTTGCAAAAAGTGAGCTACAGAATGTCACCGAATCATGTGTACAGCTTTAGGTACTATTGTTGTACCATATGACACTGTGAAGGTTTGGTACTGAAAATTCAAAAACAAGGATTATGACATTCAAGAAGCACGGTGCTCTGGATGGCCTACTGATATTGATGAGGCCCACCTGCGAGTTGTGGAAGAAGATCAGTATTCAACCACTCTAAGGAGTTAGACTTTAGTGCCATGACCATTAGTCGCACTATGCATCTCATAAACTTGACGTCCAAGTTCAGTCGCTGGGTGCTGCATAAGCTGACTCAAGCAGATAAGGACAGACGTGTTTAAGTACACTAATCTGCTCGAATATCAACGCAAGGACAAAATGGACTCTATTCAGGTGACGTCAGACGCCAGAGCTGGCGGTATGATGATCTGTTATTCTAGTTACTGCACCGGCAGAATACCAGTATGCGCAGGCGCAAACACCGCTAGCAGACGACTTTAGACTTGACCCAGGTTGAATGCATACATTTTAACTGAAAATTTGCAAACTTAGGGAATTTTCTCGCATACAGAACAACATTTTGAATTTAGATTAAAATATATTAAGTATATTCTGCTGCATCAAAGAATTGTTTTGCGGTATTTTTAACAAACAAGCATTAATAACTCACACTCCATAGACTGCTATGCTAAACACCGCCAGTAAATACCGCCAGCAGACGAATTTTAGCCTCAACCTCAGGTCGCGTGCATAAGGTCCATTCTGTACCGGATCGTCACTTGTGACAAAAAGTGGATTTACTTCAACAACACAAGCTGAAAAGGGAGTTGGTTTGCGCCTGGTGAGCCTGCCAGCAGCGTCGCAAAGTGCAATTTGACTAACAAAAAGATAATATTTTGCATCTGGTAGTATTGCCATGGTATTATCCACAAAGAGTATCTGGAAAAAGATAAAACCATGGAAAGTAAGGTGTACAGCGAGATGTTATCCCGTGTTGATACTGCTATCAAGGCAAAACCTCAAAATGAGTTCTGGGGCAAGAAGGTAATGTTTCACAGAGATAATACTAGGCCACATGTGTCTGCATTAACCGGCTGGATTCTGTATGGACTCGAATGGTATCTTTTGCCCCACCCATCATATAGCCCTGCCATTGCTCCTTCGGACTTCTACCTTTTTTCACACCTCTTGCTGGTGCTATCTTTAATTCTGCACAGGACGTCCGAAATGAAGTTAATCTGTTTTTTGACTCTCAGCCTCCAAGTTTCTGGGCCGAAGGCTTTTAAAAACTAACAAAACGTTGGCAGAAAATCATGGATTTGGATGGTGCCTAAAGGCTGCACTAAAGGTACTGCTTTCATGTTTTCTTTTTCTAACTTTATTAAGAACTTTTTTTGGCAGAAAACTTTTGTTACAACCTGATATATAATAAAAGAGAGAGAGAAAAAACAAGCCAGCTTTTAAAAGTTTATCCTTTCAGCCTCAGAATTTCAACAGTAGCTTTTCTTGCTTAATTTAACACCAGTGTTTGTA
The DNA here is from genome assembly GCA_963932465.1 of Maratus speciosus. Taxonomy (NCBI): domain Eukaryota; kingdom Metazoa; phylum Arthropoda; class Arachnida; order Araneae; family Salticidae; genus Maratus; species Maratus speciosus. Next base: position 445,840,625 of record OZ010797.1, read on the forward strand.
ATATAACGTGTGTTAGTTGAAATGATTTTTCACTTGCATTTCTTTAATTATATCAGTGAAGCTAATTTAAAAAGTAACAAAAAAAAAAAAATCTCAAGTTTCAACCAATATCACTGCAGTTTGAAAGCAATTTTAAAATGTATTGTATACTCCATTCACATAGTACTGGTTTTCAAATATATAAATGATTGCAGTTTAAAAGAAACAAATTATAGTAGTTCTGGTATTATTATAAATACTATTATCATTTTCAAATCCTCCATTGTTTAAAAATGGGTATTATTTTACAATATTGCATTTTCCCCCCTTACAGTTATAGTTTTCCTTTCCTGTGTATTTAGTTTTGGTACAGCTTTCCATTCTAAACCCAAACTATGGTTTTAAGTTTTAGATTCTTAATATTGAAAGTGGTAATGTTTTATAAATGAAAGTTTTAAAACGTGAATTTTTCCATATGTTTAACAGTTGTTTTCAACTAAATTTTTCACAGAAATTTGCTTACATTATCTTTGCAAAGTTTGTATAAATATCTGTATTTTTAAAAAATACAGTTAGACAATTATAAGAATCTATATTTCAGGAAAAGAAAGAAAATAAATAATTTTAATTGCATGCTGTTATGAAAATAATATTTTTCTAATAGTGAAAAATTAGCTATACGAATAAAAATAAATGTATGTTTCAAATTTTACTTTAAATTTTCTACCTTACTATTTTCATTATTTGGTATATTATTGGATTAATTTTCACATGAATTTTCATTTTTAGCTAGAGAAGTTGCGTTTAATTCTCTTACCAGTGATTTGCTTGGATTATTTTTTTTTTTTTCACACGATCCTGTTTTTGCAAAATTGTGAACTTTTGTATATATTTGTAAAAAATGTAATCAGAATCTTGTGTGAATTAAAAATTATTATATTTAAGTTCTTATTTAGACATTATTGAGATGGTCTTTTGTACATATATACAACCAGATAATAGATTCATTCAGTGATTAACTGTTATGCAACAAGTTTTTTAATTCTAAAATCATTACATTTGTGAAGGATTCTATTTGGTGATTGAAAAATTTTCTGGAATATCTATTTTTAAGATAAAGAATTTTGTGAAGGGTTACAGTAGAACCTCGATCTATCGTTTTTCATGGGGTGCGAATAAAAACGATGAATGCAGGTTAACGTCAAAACACAAAAAAAATGTTTATGCGTTACTAATATATGCAGTGTGTACAGTATACTAATAAATACTAATTTGTTACTTTCCAAACTGTAAAATAAATAAATTGAAGTTGTGGAAAATTGATATTTATTTAAAAAGAATCAGTAATTTTATATTGGGTTTTTCGTTTATTTTTTAAATTAAACAGCAAATTTTCAAGATTTTTTTCTGGTAATTTCTATAAAAGTTCGTACAGTTTCAACTGCAGTAATTGCATCGGACAGACTTCGTACAGGTGTAGGCTAAGCTTCATCTGCTTCTTTCACATTATTTTCATTTTTTGCATCATCACATTTCTTCTGTGCTTAGGACACCACATGTCGCAACATCTTGATCAATGGAAATATAATCACTAAATTTCACTCCTGATACATCCTCTGCTACGCACAACCACTCTTAATCTGCATTTTTTCATCACCATTATCCTCTTCCCCTTCTGTTGAGCATTTTTCATCAATTTTCTGCACAAAACTGCATTTCATGAAACAATTCTGAATGGCTGAAGAGGATCCTTCATGCCATGCTAAAAGTATAAAATGAATAGCCTACAGAAGGTCTATTTTTGGAGTAGGTTCTTTTGCTTGTTCCATGAAACATAAAGATCTTTTCACTAGCTTTCTCCTGTAAAATTGATTAAAACAGTTGACTATCCCGACATCAAGAGGTTGTACGACATGCACGATTAGCTGAGAAAAAACTGACTTTTATATTTTTCAAAGATGACATATCTGGTGAATGAGCTGAACAATTGTCAATAGAATTATTTCCTCTTTATGAGCACTGATTGATCTATCAAAATCACGAAGGAATTTTGTAAAAATATCATTTTTCACCTGTGCTTTCGCATTCGAATGGTAGACTACTGGTAGTGTCTTTACATTTTTGAAGCATCGAGGTCTAGCAGATTTACCTATAATGAGGGATACTCGTTTGTCAGAACCGTCCTTATTTGTGCGTAGTAGCACTGTAAGTCTTTCTTTGGAATGTTTACCCCCATGACAAGACTCTCCTTTGAACGCTAGTATTCTCTCTGGCAAGCATATATAAAACAGGCCTGCTTCGTCTGCATTATAGATGTCACAATCCTTATAGCCTTCTAGTAACTTCGGAAGTTTTTCGAACCACATTTCTATGGCATCAGCATTTACTACTGCAGCACTTTTAACGCAGAATTTCCTGGATACCAATCCATGGCGAATTTTAAAACTTGAAATCCACCTAATGATGCAGCTATTTCAAGTGCCTTCTCTCGAACCATATTCCTGTCCACAGGAATATTTGACACATGAGACTGCTCATACTAAGCGAAGAGAAGTCTTTCCAAATCACTGTAAATTGACATTTTGTTACTTTTTCTCTTTTTGAAGAAGTTCCATATTTATCAGCCAGCTCTCTAATTTCTTTCTTTTTCGAAATTATCGAATTCAGGGTTGAAGGCGATATACCTAAAAGTTTAGCGATGTTAATTTTTTTCTCAAAAGGATTATTTTCTACCTTATCTATGATGAGAAGCCTTTCTTCTAAAGTTCGGATTTGTTTCGCCATTCTTAAAATTCACAGAACGCATTAAATTGAAAGCTCACACTCTTGAAATTAAAGTTGTGCACTGTATAAAATAGATTAGGCTGGAATGTGAAAGAATGTGGCAGCTGGAGCTGGCCGAAGTGGATGCATACATTCTCCCCTTTACACAGAATTGAATAACCCATTCTCCAAACAGATCACCTGTTCCACATTCATTTATTTACACGTATATATATGTCACAATATCAGCGCTAATCCCTGTATTTCCGACCTAAAACAACACAAATGAGTTATTTTAGGATAACAGAAGTAATTCCAGTTTCTATGTCATATGGCTCCGCTTGATCTTCAATTTCATTTCAGCGAGGAGAAAAGTTTTACAACAATGAATGCGGGAAAACGACTTTTTGAGAACGATGTATGCGGGTTTCGTTAACATTATTTAAATATAATTTGTGCAGGGACTATAGAAATAAAACGATCAATGCAGGAAAACGATGGATGCGGGAACGATAGATTGGGGTTTCACTGTATATAAGGTGAAAAATCTGTGAAGGATCCTTTAAAGGACTCAAATTCTTTCTAAATAGATCCCTGCTTACAGATAAGGTTTTTCATGTGGGATGCTAAATATGGAAAAAATATAAATAAAAGTATCAGAATGTAGCAATTGTAAAATTTTGACTACATTATTTTATAAATGAAATTTCAATTTTTCCAATCTGAAAACTGAAAAATAGCCCTTTGGAATAAAACAAGTTTCTTTTCCCAAAATTTCCGTTTTTCTTCTCGAGCATTCCCATCTCTAGATCTTGCATAGTTTATCGATAAAAGACATTATTGCTCATAAGAATATACGGTACAGTAGAATCTAAGAATGTTGTCATATTAAAACGACATCTCGTGGAGAGCCGAATGAAAAATTATTGTGTTTCACGGTAATGACAATAGCAATGAATTTTAAATGGATAAATTAATAGAATTGTTTTTGTTTTGTCTAAAATGTCAAATGTATAAAAAATATAAATAAAATACACCCATATAATCATTGCATTTGTTCCAAAGCCTTCCAAATCTTAAAAATAAGGGTTTCAATTTAAAAAAAAATGAAGTTTGAGACGAGCCTTGGTAAATGATGTTTACAACTTTACAATTTTTTTTTATATATTTAAACTAGTGCAAAATGTAGTGCTTGAGCAAAAATGTTCACAAAAACTTAAATATTCACAGTTGACTTGATTAATTCACATTTTTTTAGTCAAGAATATAAAATTTTCCTATGCGAGAATGACTCATATCAAATTTCGTCAATTGTAAATTTATATCAGAAACATACGCTCAAATATTTATTTGCGTATAGACTAGAGATGAGTGTTTGGGTCTTTTTTTTTTTTAACCCGAACCCAAAACCAAAAGTACATAGCAGAAAATTATTAATAACATTTTAAAATTATTTCAAGAATAATTTAATCATTTAAAAGGTATCTTCTTACACAGAAAAAAATATTAATCTTAAATATTCTTTCATGTCAACATTTTGCGATTTTCATATTCCTGAAAATCTGTTTAAAACGGCAAATTTGTTTTTTTATACCGAACCACTGGTTAAAAGTCACTATTTTCATTGTTTTAAAATATCATTGTATAACTACAGCAGAAAGACACGAGTTTTATTTTCCAATAATTCTGTAAAAGGACTTCAAACAAAAAGAGAGGATAGACAAAGGCTGTCCCATCCTTTTTGTTACAAACACTGACTGTGAAAAGGCTTCAAAATCAGATCATTTCTCTTTATATCACATTAATAAGAATTCAGTTTACTTTAAATGTTTAAAAGTTTGTAAAACATTTTTAAAAACTTAGACTACATTCTAGTTTCTCAAATGGCAAGCTTTTTTTACTTTGTTCAATTTGTGAATAAATAAAATTTTTATCATGATCCCAAACCTGAAAAGTAGTATAAAAATCGAGACAAGCTCATTTTGAGCATGCACTGAGCCCGAGTTGAGAATATTTTTTGCCTTTAGATTACCCCAATCATACTGGAAATTGAAATCTGTTTCAATGAATTTCCCTGATATTTCCAGGTCAGTAAAATTCCCTGATATTTTCATGTTTTCCAGGTCTGTGACCATCCTGGATTAAAAATAAACATATTAGAAACTTTCATTACAATGTAAAATCATTTTTACTTCATGCTTTTTAAACAAAATTATAAAAAAAATACCATTACAAATAAAATTTTGATGCAAATGGATATGTAGGTAACTAGTAATATTAAAAATGTGAAAGTTTGGCTGAAGGCAGTGCCAAAATAGATGTGTTGGCTTAGATGCCGTATATTACCTTGGCCGCCATCTTGGATGTTTTGAGATTTCTTGGCGATTTTATGTTGGCGATCTTTATCGATATGGAATCCATGTGACGTGTGTGTTCTGGCATGATGTGTTCTGACAACCCCGTTTTTCATCGAGATTGTGCATTTGTTGCGAGTATGCGAAAAGGCCTGTTTTTGCTTGTGATATCGTGTTGTATGTTTCTGTCAATTATTTTTATGTTAAATTTATTGGATGTATTTGATTGAATATGGGGTTCTGCAGTCCATTTAAATGCTCTTGCGGAAGTAATTAAGAAATATCAGGAAATTTTGACGAATAAAGGCAGTTTGTTTGCAGTGTGTATTCATAAGCCTATTTTGGAAAATGACGGTGATGCTAGCAGGTATTTTGTGCATTCAAGAAAGCAGATGTCTGTTAAGGTACGTTGATAATTTTATGTATATTTTGTTGCTGTGTTTTATCTGGGAGCATGGCAGTGCGTCCGCCAAGTTTGCACAAACCGTAAGCTACCTTTTCCTGAACCATTTCGGCATACTTTTCACCCCCTCATAACGTCGTTTTAGGGAGAGAGATAGAATTTTTTCTTTTATACACATGTTCGTATGATCAAACTGAACTAAGGTTCCACGATTTCATGTTTCTGTATTTAGCAGTTTTCGAAATATTAAATTCCGAAAAAGCGCTTTTTTGTCACTGACTCACTTCGCATCATCAAATAACTAAGGTACTTCTAAAAGTCGTAGAATCATGAAATTTCACAAATAAGTCGGGTTTGTAGCACAATTAACCAGAAAAATCTGAAAACACAGAATTTCCGCCTCTAAACCCTTAAAACAGGGGGTGTTGATTTGGCCGTAAACAGTTCCTTCACATTCAATTGCGCCAATGTTGGTCGCCAATACTCGATTACAGAGTTTTGAAGGGGTGACGTAATTTCAAGCAGAATAAAACTTTATATATATGCTTTTCCAAAGATGTTTGTTAAATAGAAAAAAATGAATATACCTAGAAATTTTAATCAGTATAGGTTATGATATATTCACGATATTAAAACAATAAAACATTTAACAAAATATAACCGCAATTCGGTATGTTTCCGATATAGTAGCCTTGGCGAAATAGAGAAAATAGCTTTGACGAGAAAAGAAATTTGATAATAACGTATTTTCTGGCAACCTATCTACTGTGTCATATACAAAAACAATTTTTTCCATATGTATACAATTTATTTAGTGTAAGGAACCCGTTTATTTATTTTTATATACCAACATAAATAATTTGTATATAAAAAACAATATTTTATACGTGTATAAATAAAATGTTTATATGTATATAAATACATATATGAATAACATAAAAGTTCATCAAGTTTGTTTTCATAGTTGTTTATATCATTTGGCAACATATCTCAGTTTCTGAAGTCCGAATTGCACCAAGATTTTTAAAAAACGCCAAGGTCCCTATAGTGGAAAAATATCCTAATTCTCATATGAAAGTTTAAAAATCTGCTTTTAATTAAATGAAATGTGTAACTAATAAAGCTGTCTTTAACGATGTGCGACAGATGCGGTGTCCGAAGTCCGCTGCTAATGTTATTATATTGTATTATTAGCCTACTTACTGTCAATTTATTGTTAATTTTAAATCTGTAAAAGAAAGATTATAGTTATAGATCAGATATGTTGGTTGTCAAAACTCGATTACAGAAAATTAGCCTGAGATACAGGCCCGCAGCTAGACAATGCCTCCAGGTCGGGCAAATGTTTTTCCAAGAGGGGCAAAATTACTTCATCATTTTTTTTTAGTCTTTTATGATCTTTTAAAAATATATATTACGTATTCAGAATAAGTTTTATGGCTCTTCTGAATGTAGTTGAAAAGTTATATTCTTTCATCTCGCCGTCTATCCACAAACTAATTTTTGTAAATATGGATTTCCCCAAAAATGTGAGATGTTGTTGAGGATTGCTACAAACAGCGCTACTAACGGTTCCCCCCACCCCCCCCCACACACATACACACATCTCCGTAGAAAAATAGAGACTTGCATTTTTATGTTTTATTAATAATAAACTAATAATACAGCATTCCAAGAAATTCATTTACAGCAAAACCTTTAAAAATGGAATAGCAAGGGATAAAATAACCGACAATTTTCCATCTTAGCAAGCATAACTGCAGTGTTGTATTTAGGCACTTGTTTCCTGGAGTGTTTACTGATGCTCCCGGTGTGGTATGACAGTGTGGAGTGGAGCGGGTGAGAATTGCACTTCTACAACTTTAATAAACACAAAATTACAAAGCTTCCGGGAGTGACATTTCGATGCTCAGAGAAGAACCCTCCTCCCGGATTACCCCCTAAATTCATCAATTATTGTATGATATTCCTTTCAGCGGGACCATGAAATGCTCTCATGTAAGACAGGATTTCGTTATGGACAGGTTCCATTTACGCAGGTTTTACAGAATTTCTGGAATTTTAGATGATTTAAAATTTAATATAAAGAAGGCCCTGGTGATTACGCTAATAATGTTATTTATTTACGAATCAGGTAACTCTCTCACAACTAAATATCAATATATTTTCACGAATTTCTTACGCATGCTTCAAAACCATAATATGTGTTTATCACTAATAACAATTTCAAACAGTTTGGACAAAAAAAAAAAAAAAAAAAAAAAGAAAAAGAAAGTTTTTTAGCAGCGTCTTACTAGTAAATATCAATAGTTTTCCACGAATCTTGTGTACAGGCTTTGAAATCATTATATTTATGACTCATAAAAATTTTAAATAGTTTTGACAGTAAGAACTATTTTTTTAAAAAAAATATTAAATGTCTCTTGAGTTAAAGAAAAAATCCGCGCCCTTTAAAATTCTAAATCCGCTATTTTTTGTTGAAATACGGAAAAATATGCAACATCCTTTAACGAGCGCACATTTTAATTTTACTTTAAAATATCCTATTCGATATAAATATTGCGGGGCCTCCCATTCGAGGTTCGTTTGGAAATATTTTTGTTTAAAAGTATAATTTACTAGCAAATCCCGCGGCTTTGCTCGCGTAATATTTGAAATATATCAAGTGATATTTATATGTCTAATTTTTATTAAAAGGTACTAACTAAATTTTTATTTTATTAAAAGGTAATATTTTAGTTTATTAAAAGGTACTTATTACTTTTAGGAATAATTAAAACAATTACTATTTAAAATACAATTTGATTAAGCATCATTGTTACACTGCATAAGGCAGAAATGAGACTTAAATTAATAAAATGAAATAAAACTAAATAAATAATAATTTAGAAAATATTTTGAAACTTTTATGCTCAGTTAATACGCTCATTTCAGTATTCATTTGAAGTTTTGAATTTTCTAGAAACCATCTTCTTACATCTTAAAATTAACCATCATGTCAAATTCCAAGTTCTACCACCTCTCTCAACATAAAGGGCTGTGTTGAAATAGAAACTGTCACCATTAATTTGCCAACATTAATTTTGAAATTGGTTTGTTATTTCCTAATATTCCACAGAAACGTAATTTAGAAAGCTTTTAAAGGCTTTTTTTAGAGCGTTTGTTGTTCCTGTGAACCCCAGGTGGTAGAATCATCTTCATAAAATATAGCCTGTGTAGGATCAGAGACTGCTACCATTGATTCGCAGCTATTACTCTTATATTTGATTTAAATTCCCTGCAATTGCGTAGAAATCGTAATTTAGGACTTTTTTAGAATGCTTTTCGCACCTCCCCTTCACTTCACCCCTTTTTAATTCGAATTTATTTTCGACAGTCCTTCGAGGGCATTTATATTTTATAAGTAACTACCATGACATATTTAAAGTTTCTAGCCTTTTCAGTATCACAGAAATCGCAATTTAGAAAGTTTTTAGCTACTGAAACCCTCTGGTAGTAGTGGCACAGACATACAATATAGCTTATGATTGAGCAGGTTCTATCACCAACAATTTGTCATCATTATTTTTTTAATCGGTTTGGTATTTGATAAGATTACATAAAAATTGTTATTTACAACGCTTTTCGCTCCCTTCATCTTTTTAAATTTGAAATTTTCTTTCGACAGTTCTTAGAAAGCAGTTGCATCTTGTAAGTAAATACCATGCCATACTTCAAAGTGTTAGACCCTTCAGTTATGCAAAAACGCAATTAGAACATGTTTTGCTTTTGCAACCCTCAGATGGTAGTGACAGCAACATAAAATACAACCTATGTTATAGCAGTGACAGTCACCATTGATTTGCAACCATTACTTTTGAAACAGCTTTGGAATTTACTGAAATTGAGTAGAAATCGCAATTTAGAATGTTTTTAGAACGCTTTTCGTGCATTTTCACCCCTTTTTAAATTTCCAATTTCTTCGAAACTGTTCTTAAAGATCATTTATATGTAATACGTATGTACCTTGCCTAATTTTAAGTTGCTAGCCCCTACCGATCACAAAAATCGAAATTTGGAACGCTTTTTTGCTCCTGCAACGTCTAGCTGATAGTGATACCGACTTAAAATAGCGTCTATCTTAGAACAGAGGCTGTCAGCATCAATTTCTTAACATTACTTTTGAAATCAGTTTGATTCTTCCTGAGATATTGGTGACAAATCGGCATTTAGAACGTTTTTAGAACGCTTTTCGCTCATTTTGCTCCTGCATCTCCTCTGGGTTAGTGGAAACATATATAAAATATAGCCTATCTTGGAGCAAGATCTGTCACCATCATTTTAACGCCATTATATTTGAAATCGGTTCATTATTTCCTGAGATTGCATAGAAATTGCAATTTAGAACGTTTTTTACAACGCTTTTTGCGCATTTTGACCCCCCTTTTAAATTTCGATTTTTTTAGGAAATGTCCTTAGAGATCATTGATATCTTATAAGTAGCTGATACTTCAAATTTCATATTTCTAGGCCCATCAGTAACACATAAATCGCATTTTTAGAACGTTTTTTGCTCCTACACCCCCTTTGGGGTAGTGGCACCGACATAAAACATAGCCTATCTTGGAGCAAACGTTGTCACTATCATTTTGACACCAATATTTTTTAAATCGGTTTGGTATTTCCTGAGATTATGTAGAAACTACCATTTAGAACGCTTTTTGTTCATTTTCACCCCTTTTAAATTTCGAATTGTTTAAGAACTGTTCTTAGACACCATTTATATCTTATAAGTAACTAATATTCCAAATTTCATATTTCTAGGTAATTCAGTAACGCAAAAATCGCATTTTTAGAACGTTTTTTGCTCCTGCACCCCCTTTGGGGTAGTGGCAACGACATAAAATATAGCCTATGTTCTAAGTTAGACTGACACCATCATTTTGATACCATTACTTTTGAAATCGGTTTGGTATTTCCTGAGAGTATGTAGAAACTACCATTTAGAACGTTTTTAGAACGCTTTTTGTGCATTTTCAGCCCTTTTAAATTTCGTATTGTTTAAGAACAGTTCTTATACACCATTTATATCTTATAAGTAACTAATATTCCAAATTTCATATTTCTAGGCCCTTCAGTAACGCAAAAATCGCATTTTTAGAACGTTTTTTGCTCCTGCACCCCCTTTGGGGTAGTGGCACCGACATAAGATATAGCCTATGTTCTAAGTTGGGCGAACACCATCATTTTGATACCATTACATTTGGAATCGGTTCGGTAGTTCCTGAGCTTATCTCCGACAAATAAACAATTTTTACCTCTTTATAATAGGAGTATGAAAAAAAAAATCGGATTAAAGATATAAACTAAAACAAATTTAAGGTTAATATCATCAGATCACGGGCGACGCCGGGCTGGTAAGCAAGTATCACACAAATAAAAACCATCATGAAAATATATGTCAACATAATTCACTATTATGGCCTCCATTCGAACTCTCTATTCTCTAACACAATCACAAAGTCATTTTTATGCTTAAATGCCATAAAGTTGCAATTATTTTTATTCTGACCCCACGATAGCAAGTAGTGTTTTATGTTTTCTATAAAGACAAAGGATAGTTCAGAAAAAAGTGCAAAATATGTGTTAAAAGTCAATATTTGAGGCTAGGAAAGATCATCTGAGATAGAGGTCTGCACAGGGCCGGGCTTTGCCCCGGGGCCCGTACCCCGTCCAGCAAAATGAAGGTGAAATTTCAAAAAGGCCAGGCCGGCAGAATTATGATAATTTTTTCAACGGGCCGGGCCAATAAAAAAAAATTAAGCGGGCCTACCGGCTCAATATAAAAATTTAGACGAAGCCTATAAAGTATGAACCATTTTCAATGAATATGACTTTCCCGAGAATAAGTATAAATGTGCGTCACAAGTCGATGATAGTTTTGCAACATCAATACAGAAATGTAACATGTCTAGCATAGACATCGGCAGTGGATAGTTCCATTGTGTCCGAACCCGGGCTTAATTTTTTCAGAAGACTCGTGCCGGTCCGGAACTGCATTTAATTGTTCTCAGGATGTGTAGAGCAGGCAATATGTTTTGTAAAAATATTAATAGCGATAATGAACTTCTGTAACGGAATCTTTGGAAATATACCTTAAGGTCGTTCTCAAATTCTCTACTCAACAATGCGAAAGTTTCTGACACATTTTCAAACTAATTTTTAACTGCAAAGGCATAAAATTGACAGGCCTGCTTATTGAAGGGATTTGGAATCGAATAGCGTTTTTCATTTTTGATAAAGAAATTACTTATCGAGATACACGATATTCTTGTCATGTGATTGCAAGTTTTTCTCCTTTCCCGAGCTGTCGCTTCCGGAAATTCGATCCAAAGTGCTAACTTTGACAATATTTTCTCACTTGACATATTGCCTTTATCAAAAAATGTATAACGTCACTCAATTACATAGTTTCTGAGTAAGAATACCTGCTAGTCTTATGCGTTTCCGAATAAAAAGGAACTCAGAAATGTGTCAGATATTAGCTCCTTTGGATTTGAGAAAAGCCTTAATAAAGGGCAGAGAAATATTTTCACAAATCTACTTTTCATTATACAGCTTCAAAAGTTATCAGGATTTTAACCCTCCTTTTTTCTTTTATTCTAAACTACATTAATTTTTTAATGCATCCTTATTTGAATGTTGAAACGTCTAAGACTCCGAGTAATCGTTAATGTTGCTATTGTGTATTTTCTGCCTTGCGAACACATCGTAATTTAAAAATGCTCTTGCAGTATTCTTTAAAAGAATCCCAATTGTATGTTAGGAAAAAACTGATTTTTTGTAGAAGTTGAGTCAGGCCGGATTGGGAATGATTTAATTGATATTTCTACGGGCCGGGCCTGGAAATTGCACCCCGTGCAGACTTATAATCTGAGACACAATCGTTTAAAGCTCAAAATTCCAAACATTTGTCAAAAAATGAGAAATGCTATTTGATTCTAAATTACTTCAATAATTTTGCCTGCGAATGTCATGCTTTTACATTTAAAAATAAGTCCGCGAACACATTATAAAGTTTCGCATAGCCGAGCAAACAAAAATATTTTCTACAAAAAGCCTTTAAATAAAAATGAGTATTTCATAGTTTAAAAATATTAATGTTCGTTTAGTATTTTAGTTAATTTTTCAATTTATATTTCCGTTTCACAATCCTACATTTATTTCCCCTTTTCCATACAGAAACTATGTGACTGATTTAGATATTTATAGGAAGAAAGGAATAAAACAACTAAAAAGTAGAATAAATAACATAGGGGCGGGAAAGCACCAGAAGAAACAAACACTTTTTGTACTTATAAAAAGGATAAAATTAATTTCTGTAATATTCTCGTTTCTAAATTACATTTATATCATTTAATTAACATAAAATATTAAATGCAAACAGTCATAGATGCCATTTATAATGTAATTATAAAACCCCTTTGCTCTGAAAAACACATTCTAGATATTGCGATTCTGTGTGATACTGTGACACTGATTTTACAAACTTTTGTAATTTACAACAGTGTCAAGAAAGCTCTCAAAAAACAATTTCCACTTTTGTTGAAAAGCCCCAAAAGCAACATAGTGAAGTTAACAATCACAAAATCACATGATTGTAACACATGATAGTTGCATATTTTGTGTAACCTGTCCTGTCAAGCCATAAATAGGTAGCCAACTGCAACCTGAAATCCATGCCTTTGGTTTCCCGTACCCGATTACAATAAATTTCATGTACGACAGTTGTACAAAGAAAACGATTTTCGCGGACATCAGTTAATCAGTTTGCAGAAAGGACAAGGAGTTAAGAGGATAATCTCTAAACCCTATTATTCTCTAAAGACTGCAGTTTGACACATTGGGGAGGCAGTAAGTTAAATTTCTACAACGCAACAAAGCGAAAAATGTCCTTCAGCTCTTGGAATGAAAACTCTTCACACATGAATTTTTTGTTAAAATTGTTTTGTTTGAATTGAGAAGTTTTAGGAATGGGTGTCTGTTAGTTAAGTTACGGTCTATTCTTAAAAAAAAAAAAAAAAAAAAAAAAAAAAATTATGAGGGAGAGAAAAGTTTGGAAATTTAATGTGTCGATCAGGTTGTCTAGTCAATTCTGCTAGGACGGGCAAATATTTTTCCAGGTCGGGCACTGCCCGACCTGGCCCCCTCCTAGCTACGGCCCTGCTGAGGTATAAAGGTGTTACATGATTTCAAGCTGAATGAAATTTTATATGCTTTTTCAAAAATCTTAAGACAAATCTTTCAGTTTATCTGTCCACATTTCTATCTTTTACTTCCTTAAAACAAATTTTATTAAAGACCGGGAGGCGTCTGCACAGATCATCACCTCATCGAGTTGACGGCTCAAATTTTAGGACTAGTTAAAAATCGATTAGCGTATTAAAATGTAACTGGTCTGCCAAGTCATATCTTTGTGGAAACCACCTACAGACCCGATTTTACCGGTTAATTGGTGGATTTTCCATTGTGTTTTCCTGCACCCATTCCTCCATGTTTCCATACTTTTGGATGCAGGAAAATGCAATAGTAAACCTATCAGTCACCCACTAAAATTAGGTCTTCAGGTTGTTTCTACCAAGATATGACTTAACAGACCAGTTGCATTTTAATGTACTAATCTAGTTTTAACTAATCCTAATATTTCAGCTGTAAACTCGATGAGGTGATAGTGTGTACAGACGCCTCCCGGTCTATTATAATTGTCGGAATTCTAATCTCAATAGCACTCTGGTCAATCTGGCAAATATCCCTACTATTTATGGAACACTATTCCTTTAAGTGCGTTTTAGTGATGTTAAAGAACTTTATACATATGCATCATACATATTATACATATGCATATAATACGTAATACATTTGCATCATACATATTATAGGTATGTGTATAATAAATAATACATATGCATCATTATGACGTCAGAACAAACAAATCATTTTTTGTCGCCAAATTTGAGAATTGACATGATATATTACCAAATTTGGTGACACTTCGCTAAATGTCGCCAAGCTTGGCGAGTATTTGACGTTTGTGGCTATTTTTCAATGAGTTAATTATTAATGCGAGGCATCTACTTTTATTTTTCCGCATATCATCTGAATAGTTAAATAATATAACGTACGAATATTTCCAAAGTGCCAGTAGTTTCGTCACTGCACAAAACCTCTGCTATTGTTAATATATTGTACTGTTATTATACTTACGGTGACTATGTTGTTAATCTTTACTCTGCTGAAACTTCTGTATTATATAAATAGAATTTATGGAAAGTATTAAAGCACCGAAACTGACAATTCTCTTTATGATTATTATAATTTTATAATATGTAACCTGTTAATCCATATGTACCGTTAGAAGGAATCTTCTATAATCCGGTTCTTCGCATTTTAGTTTTCAGGTTTCGAATAAAATTAGCTAAAAACTTAAAACCATGGCAAATTGGCTAGTTCTTCAACACGATTGGATGAGAAGAATGATAGATTTTCAAATGGATCATAGCAGTGAGCCCGTAGACCTTCTATTCTTCCGTAATCGAGTCTATTGAAAAGGTTAGCATCAATATGGTTTAATGTAAATGCAGATATTATCAAAGGATTTAATAAGAATCATTTCACTTGTACCCAATCGTATCAGTTAAAATACAATAATAAAATACAATTAGAAAAGATTACGTAATAGGATTAAAAATTTCTGCATTAGAGAATGAATCGTAACTGATAAGGAAACATGCATAAGTGAGTTAAGAGATATTTGTCATGAAAGAATGAAATACATAAAATATATGATACACAAAATATATGATGTGCTTCCATGATCGTAAAGAGTTCTTGATTTCTTTATCAAAAGCTTCCGACTTGGCGAAAGAATGGGCAAGTAAATTAAATTATGAATAACAGTAACATTATGCAATGTTTAACATGCAATTAATAGAGTATATACTGCTTGCTAGAGGCGGCCAGTACTTTAATATAAAAAGAAATAAAGTATGAATTTGTAAAGCTCAATAAAATAAATTTAGGTATTTTTATGCTAGCCGGGCACGAGTGGCAAATCGTCAAATACTGTCCCCAACTCTATTGTTCATATAGCATTCATTTCATTTAAAAATATAAACTTTTCAGTCATCTCATTTAAAATAGATGCATTTACCTCATTTTATTTAATAGAATATTTAACATAGAAATAAATAAATAAATAACAAATAACAACATAAACCAAAATATGTTATTTGAAAATCAAAGCATTGTTTCTAATTTACACATGTGAAAAATGAAAACTACTATTGGCGAAAAAACAAAATGCTAATTAGGAGATTTGCTCCCGGCTAACATAAAAGTACTGAAATTTAAGGGTTTTTTTATATTAATATAGCTTAGAAAAAAACTAGAAAAAACATACAAAAAGTAGTGATATCCCAACAAAAAGTTTTCGGTTAAAAAAAAAAAAAGCGCCAAGTTCTCCTTAATGTTTCGGCCAGAAAAAGTAGTGATATCTGAAGTTCGCACAAGGGCACAAGTTAAAAGCCAAACATCCCAAATCTTTCATTGAAAATGGCTTCCTGCGACTTGGCCATTAATGCCTTCGAGAGGGTTTTTCAAATTTTAAAGTATGTACAAATGAGCTACATGACAACTACATTTTTTGATTACTTTAGGCATTTTGTGGCACAAAGTACAGAAATAAAATACACATTTAAAAAAAGCATTTAAACCCCTTCAGTCTATTTAAATGCTTAGAAGTTAAATATAACAGAATACTTGTATTCAGAAGTAGTACTGGGCGATGCATCGATACATCGCGAGATATCGATGTAAATCATAAATCGTCAAACCGATTTCCTTATCTTTGAATTAGCGATGCATCGCATACATACGATGCATCGCAGTCATACGATGCATCACACCAGGATCACAAATGAATGGGACAGTGCAGGGAAATCTGATTTCGCATCCGATGTGAATAAACAACTCGTGCATAGCTAGATATCGATTATGTGCAAAACCGATGGCAGAGTAAGGAGAGACTGGTTTCTCCTTCAATCATCGAAGCAGATAAACAACGTAATCCAAAATTGATACCAATTACAAATCGCAGCATGCTTCATATTTTCAATCCTGTTTTTCTAGCTGTATGAATAGTACCATGAAGTTCATTTGAGAAAATACTATGATGCCAAAGATACATTTTCCCTAGGCCACATTACTCTGACTCTGAACATGTGCTATAACATTTAGAGTCAGCTGATTTTTCATCTTGTACTGACAGAAAAGAGGATTGGTTTATTTGTTTTCTTTGATAAGATGAGTCATTTTCTGTGTTTTTTTATTTAATATGTATTATAGCAAAACTTTTGTAGTCAATCAATTAATATAACAAATAGCAACAATTTATGCAGTAAGTTTTAGTAAGAAATGCTTCTTAGTGTTATAATCTATTTGCATCCATTTGTTTTTTTTTTAATTACTTTATCTTTATTAAGGAACTGTTATTTCAGCTTATTTTTCAATGATGTTGCACTATATTTTGATAACATCTTAATTATTATATTTCTAGTTATTTATTTTAAAAAAATTCCTCATTACTTTTAATCTATTGAAATCAAATTTCGTGTTAATTCCCATACGGTGTGACCATATGACAATCCTTTTACATCCTTTTAATTAATTTTTATTTATTAGGTACTTATATATTTTTCCAATCTTAAAAATGTAAATATAGAAATTTTACTCTTATTTTATTGACTTTTATTTTTTAATTAAAATAAAATGGAGGTATTTATAATCCTTTTACATCCTTTAAATTAGTGATTATTTCTTATTGCACTTTTAATATTTTATATCTTAAACAGCTAAAGATGTACAATCTATAGCAATTTTATTGGTTTCACCCCCCCCCCCCTTCCTGTAAATGGAAAAAATTACAAATGTCTACAACATTTCATGTCTTTAATATCCTTTATTACCGACTTCAAAAAAAGGAGGAGGTTATCAATTCGACGCGTATGTATGTTTTTTTTTTTTTTTATGTATGTTCACCGATTGCTCCGGAACTTTTTGTCCGATTTATGTGATTTTTGTTTTAATTGAAAGAGGATACTCTCGAATTGGTACCACTTCCGTTTCATCGAAATTGGTTCAGTAGTTTTTTAATAATTCAACAAAAACCAATAAAATTAAGGATTTCACCCATATTATCTTTCATTGTTGCAACCAGTTTCTCAAACATAAGCATAAAACTATGTATTCATATACGTTAGCGCCAAGTTGTCGCCAAACATGGCACAGTTAGGTGAATTATCGCCAAATTTGGCGGCCAAAATAAGTCGCCATAAATGCAGCCAACTTGGCTGTAATTGACTAATCTGACGATATTCCCATTCAAATTCAGTAATGGATCTTCCACAATCTGTTTCTTCGCATTTTCTAATCGACAGTCCTATTTAAAATTCTCAGTTGGCAACTTCCACTAGATAACATTAATGATAACTTTCCTGTATAGGGGCTTTGGGGAGAAAATGAAAATTTCACGCATATTTTCTAACAACCTATTAACTGTCTGGGTATTACTTAGTTATCCCGTCGACAAATTTCGCCAAATTATATAAATCGCCAAATTATACAAATTGACATAATTTTTATTTTAAATAACGAAATAACAAATAAATGAGTATAACATTAATAAAAATACAAATAAAACGTCGAAATAAAAATCACTTGATGACGTAAATACGTGTAACTTGCTTGAAGCCAAATGAACGTGACATTTACGATCAACCATTATTGGCATTTAGTCTTATAGTTTGGCGATAGATTTTTGGTCGACGCGATAACTAAGTAGTACCACTGTCTCATATACACAAGCAAGTTTTTCAATATTTATAAATTTATTTATTCTAAACAACCATTTGTCTACTTTTATATGCAAACACAAGTTGAGCCAAGATCCCTTATGCTGTTAAAGTACAGGATTAATAACAAAGAGAAAAAAGGAGTTACTCTAATTAGTATTATAGGCGGCATTGTTATGGTGCGGTGCATTTACATGGCACAGAACTTAAACATCAGTAGGCATAAGCATAATGGCGAATGCAAGTCCGCGAGTTACGCAGTCATGAAAACATTTAAATTGGATGAAGAAATGAGAGCAAGTAAATTTGAATCAGATTGCCCGATAAAAGCAAAAGGTGCGCGATACTAACAGCAAACATGGTGTAAAGGAAATGCAAATATCATAAGTTGCTTCCGAAAGTTCTATATATTTTGCAGTACTATATTCATTAAAATACGTCAGTTACTATGCAGACCGATGACACTTTAACCAAGACTATTAAATGAGCATGACTATGAATTTCTAATCTTCCGTAATCGAGCCCACAGTTAAGGCTAGCGTGAAACAAAAAAAATATCAGCAGCAATGTGGTTTAATGTAAATGTGGGTATCATAAAATATTTAATTCGCAAAACGCTTCAATGCACCAAATCCTATTAGCTCAGAAACAACAATTGGCAGTGGACTCAATAAGAATAGATTACTTAATAGTTTTAAAATCTCCACTGCCCAACGTATTGCAAATGATGATGCAATAAGAAGCATAAATGCCTAAGTGAGTTAAGCTGATTTTGTGAAGAAAGATTAAATACATAACAACCAAAAATAAACAAAATGCCGTCATGATGCAATGAGTTCTCAATTTCTCTATCAGAATCTTTATATTTGGCAAAAGATTAAGCAAATAATTTAAATTATGAATAAAAGTACCATGCTGAAATGCTTAGCATACATTCATTTAAGCACATTGGCATTGCGTATACATTATACATTACATATTGGCACTTGCATAATATCTCCATATAAGAAAATATTAATGCCACCAAAAAATAATTTGTTTTTAAATTCTTGAAGTTACAAATGAATTATATATAAATTCTCTTTTGATACTATAAAAATTTCATCAATGACCAGCCATTTGAGGGAACACCATTTAAGACTGTCCCGCTGTAGTCTTTTCACGATCATTTTTTGATAAGTTATTCGGTTTTCATGTACCCTAATGGCTCATGGTGCATGTAAACTCCGTCGCGGGTGCGAAGACCTCAAAGTTACCTATGAATTATACCTCTGAGGTGCCTTGCCAGGTAAAGGTCTCGTCATCTGATTAAGTTTCTAAATTACGAGATTAACATGAGTAGCAATGCACAGGTGCTAAACAACAAGATATAAATGTTAAGTAACTGGCATAAAAAAGTTCATAATTAAGAAATAGGCACTGCCGATAGAAAAACGAACTAGGCGCTCATCAGGTTTATTGCCGCTACGTGGCGATTAGGTGGTCTCCTACGCCGATGACAGGTATCAAAAACCCGTTCATCTAGGGCAACCCGGAAGATAAGGGCCTGGTCATTGGTTAGAAACTATGAAAAATGAGTCATTGGGTATCTGTTCTCTATTTCATAGAGCATTTTTAGTAAGACGAGGAACTTTTTATTGTCAGTTTCCAAAGTTTGATATTTTTTCATGCAAGCAGCATCTCTTGTCGTTCTACCCATGTCCAAATAGAGAAACAAAAATATTCAATTTAAAAATAAAGCTATTAAATCTGAAGAAGAATAAATGTAACATATATATATAAAGAATTTTCACAGAAAACCTATGTTATTAATGTACACACAAATCTGGACAAAAGTAATTACTTATCAAAATAACATCTTTAAAAGTCCGTAATTTCCTCCAAAAGAATCATGCAAAAATTGTAATGCGAAAAAACTAAAAATTAAAAAATAAACTTTTTTACCAAAAATAAAACCGACTTCAAAAACTACTACAAAGTAAAAAATAATTTTTTTACATAACAGTTAATAAGAAATTAAATTAAGAGCATTGTATTTATCATGCGTATTATTATATTTATGTACATTAATTTGATTTTTTGGAGTCGGTGCCAGCCAAGCCAAGTTCAAAATTAAAATTGTTCATCCAATACACATCGTAGAAAGATTCAGCAAAGCCGTTTAGGAAAAAAATTCCATTTTCAATCAACTTTGACACCATCCTGCATTTGAAAATCTGTCTTTGCTATGATTTTTTTACATAATAGCCTGTATAAACGCACTAATTTTATAATAACCCTTAATTTAGCGCACATAATTACAGCTAATCTCACTTGAAAATACACGTTTATAAAATCAGATAAAAGGTTTCAAAAACGGTAAAATTAATTTTTTTAAACTAAATAACAAATCGTAAAAAATCTCGTAGATGTTTGGATGTGTGTCTGTTGGATAATTATACTTAACTTCGTTTGGCTGACACCGACTCCAAAAAATCAAATTAATGTACATAAATATAATAATACGCATGATAAATACAATGCTCTTAATTTAATTTCTTATTAACTGTTATGTAAAAAAATTATTTTTTACTTTGTAGTAGTTTTTGAAGTCGGTTTTATTTTTGGTAAAAAAGTTTATTTTGCAGAACCAATTCAGGGAAAAAACAGTTTGCAAATTATTTAACATTCAATTTAAGAGGGAGATTTTTTTTTTTTTTGGAGGGGGGGGGGGGGGCTCCCCTTCCTTGAATTTTCAATTTTTTATTAATCTGAAATGAATATTCTTGGATTTGTAACTAGTTTCTTAATCTTTTTTAAAATTTAATACTTGATTGCTAAGAATTAATCCCAGTATTTCTTTTCTAAACTGAGTCCTTTTTTAAGATGTGAAAATCTTTTTTACATCCTTTAAAAAAATGATTATTTTCTATAAACATGTATATTTTTTCAATCTTAAACATACCAGTATATAAATTTTAATCTAATTTTATTGATTTTCTTTTATTTTTACTTCGTAAAAGGGAAATATTTCCTAAAGGCAAGCACATTACATTTCAGTGCCTTAGTATTTGGCAATTTGTAGAAAGAAGGTAATCATGCTATAATCCTTTTACATCCTTTATTTCAATTATTATTTTCTAAATGCACTTATATTTTCACAATCTTAAACATACCAGTATATAAATTTTAATCTAATTTTATTGATTGTCTTTTATTTTTACTTCATAAAAGGGAAATATTTCCTAAAGGCAAGCATATTACATTTCAGTGCCTTAGTATTTGGCAATTTGTAGAAAGAAGGTGACCATGTTACAATCCTTTTACATCCTTTATTTTAATTATTATTTTCTAAATACATTTATGTTTTCACAATCTTAAAAATGTTGATCCATAAATTTTATTATAATTTTATGGATTTTTTAATTTTATGAAATGGAGTACTTGGAATTTTTCACAACATTTCTGTGCCTTAATATTGGTTATTTTGCAGACTCTCTCTTATAAAAAAGGCAGGGGCAATTTACAAATGATTTAAGTCGTCATCGGTGCTTCAGTTTTGCAATGCATCTCGCCGATCTCCAAACATCGGTTCCGATCTCCAGACATCGGTTCTGACCGATGTGGAGACATAACTGAAACCCATGATTGCCGGTTCACGAAAATCAACTTCCACATTCATGGGAAGTAAATGTGCATGCGCAGAAAATCGGCGATCGTTTGGAATGAAACCGGTTCACTGATTTAAATTAAGGAGAAAGAGAGTGCCAGGAGGGGAGAAATTTGCCTACCCTCTCCTTAAGTCTTCAATTTTTGTATTAGTTGAGTTTTATTTTTAAACTAAAATAAAATGGAAGTGTTTATAATCCTTTTACATCCTTTAAACTAATGATTATTTCATATTGCACATTTAAAAATTTATATCTTAAACAGCTTAAGATATAAAATGTACTGCAATTTTATTGGTTTCACCCCCCCTCCCCCCAAACTGGGGGGGGGGGGTCCCCTTCCTTGAATTTTCAATTTTTGTATTGATCTGGAATGAATAAGAAACTAGTTATAAATCTAAGAATAATCTTTTATAAAATTTAATACTTGATTGTTAAGAGTTAATCCACATATTTCTTTTCCATGAAGTCATTTTTTAAGATGTGAAAATCTTTTTACATCCTTTAAAAAAATGATTATTATCAGTATAAATTTTTTAACCTAATTTTATTGATTTTTTTTTTTTTTTAACTTCATAAAAGGGAAATATTTCCTAAAGGCAAGTACATTACATTTTAGTCCTTTGTATCTGGTAATTTGTAGAAAGAAGGTAACCATGTTATAATCCTTTTACAGCCGTACCGATGCATCAAATTACATCGGTGACGAGTTCCTTTATCAGCATAAAACCGGATTTTTCCTCCCCATCCCTTTCTTTTCCATCGTGAATAAACACATATCGGTTTGGTGAATGAACACACATGGGTTTCGTGAATAACCACACATCGGTTTCGTTTCTCTTCCCATCCTGAATAAACATGCATCGGTTTCTCTCCCCATTCAAGAAGTGAATGAACAATAATAGCAGGCAGATATACCAGCTGTATGATGAACAGTGAGTAGTATAACGCAAGGTATAACAACGATGTTGATGTTTATTTGAAAAGAAAATATGGCCTGTGATGTGATAGTGACAGCTGGTTTTTCTTATGTTCACAAGAAAAGAAGGGTTGATTCTTTCTTTTGTTTATTTTGGTATGATGATCCATTTTAATTTTTTTTAAAATCAATTTTATCTTTAATAAGAAACTTTTATTTTAGTTTATTTTTTAATGATATTTTAACATATTTTAAGAAAATCAGAATTATTGTGTTATTCTTAATTATTTATTCAAAACTACTTCATACTAGTTTTAAATCAATTAAGACTGAATTTAGTTTTATTAATTAACTACAAAGTATTTTATTAATATCATAAAGATTGAGAATGTCTTTCTATTAAATATTTAAAATTACTTCTTTAAAACTTTTTTCTTAAACTGTAGGATCTATTGTATTTTTAATTAATTTGAAATAAATATTCTTAGATTTGTAAATCTGTTTTAGAATGTAACTTAATCCTTGATGTTAATTTTGATGATTAAGATTTAATGTTTTTGTAATTTACAACCCTTCAATATTATTTGAGTATTTGCTTTATAAACACATTACAAAATCTTATTTAGGTGTAATCAGATCATATGACAATCATTTTACATCCTTTACATTAATGATTATTTCTAATGTACATATATATTTTTTCAATCTTTAAAATCAAAATATATAAATTTTATTCTAATTTTATTGAACTTTATATTTTAATTTAAGAAACTGGAAGTATTTATAATCTTTTTACATCCTTTAAATTAGTGAATATTTCTTTTTGTACATTTAATATTTTAAATCTTAAATATCTAAAGATATAAAGTGCACTTTAATTTTATAGTTTCCCTTCCCCCTTTACAACCCTTCCCTTCTTTAAGACTCCACTAAATTTCATTACTTTTGTACATGGTATTTTGAAAAAAAAGTCTGATGAGGAGGGAGAAGGGGATCAGTATGCAAAGTATTTTGCATTTGAGTTTAAAGAGGGCTGAGAGTGCTAGGATAAGTGATACGTAATTTTATGCTTGATTGTTGTGTTTTCTTTTTAAACAAGATCTTTTTTTCAAGATGTGACTATATGGCAATCTTTTTGCATCCTTTAAAGTATTGATTATTCTTTATGTACAAATATATTTTTTCTATCCTAAACATCTCAGTGTATACATTTTAGTTTAATTTTATTTATTTGTAATTTGTAAAAAAGTAACTATGTGATAATCCTTTTATGTCCATCAGATTAATTATTATTTTACTTATACATATATGTTTTCTCAAACCAAAACATATAGATCTATAAATTTTACTATAATTTTGTGATTTTTTTAAATATTATGAAATGAATTATTAGCAGACTTACCTCAGTATTGAGTATTCAATATTGAGTACCTCAATGCCTCAATATTGAGTATTTTGCAGGAAATTTTCTTGTATAAAAAGGAAGGAGTATCAACTTGCAAATTTTTTAATTCTTAGGTGCTGGTAGGAGTAAGAGACCTTCTCTTCTGAAATTTTATTTTGTAATTAATTTGAAGTTTATATTAATTTCTATTATTTTTTAATTATAAAGGAATGCTGCTTTTTTATGGATTTAGTTTGAATGTTTTTGTAAATCAAACACATAATATTCTTATCCACATTTTTGCTTTCTGAACAAAATCAAATTTAAAGTTGTTATATGATAATCCTTTTACATCCTTTACATTTATGATTTTTTTTTTTTTATATACAATTAAAGCTTTTAAATCTTAAATATGGGGGGGGGGGGGAGCAATTTTCAGTTTTAATATATTACCAAGCATCAATTCGCAAATCAAAGACAATTTAATGCTCTAAGGAGAAAATTTTCCACCCAGGCCACTCCGGAAATTCACCATCACTTAGAAATCTGGAGTTTTGAAGAATAATTATTTGAAAAAAATAAGGGGGGGGGGGTCACTTTTCATGTTATCAGTTGAATCATGGACACATACAGTGAGAAGTGCATCCCCCTTCACTACTACTTTTTAAAACTTTCGTTAAAATATATATATGTATTCCCCAATTGGATTTTGAAGTTTAGGTATTAAAAGAAAACTATTATGACTTGCCATAATTTTTTTTTGTAATAAAACAATAGCTTAATCACGAGGTCCACACCTAGTCTAACATCATGATGCATCGCAACATCGCGGTTTAGCCTCAGTGATGCATCGCGATGTAGAAATCCTAATATCGCCCAGTCCTATTCAGAAGGTAATATCCCTAATTGCTAAAACATAATTAGTATCAGCTTTTAACAGTTTATAAATCGAATACCTCTTAATGTATGCAAACAAAATATAATAAATGTTCAAACGAAAAAAATCGCTTTTGTCAATGCATAAGATTTCAATATTATACAATAAAATATAATGTAACATATTGTGAGATTTGAAGAAAGTAAATTTTGTTTTATTTCTTAGGTTTTACGTTAATGACTTTAGCTTTAGACCGTACGAAATGGCAGTTAAACCACATGTGGACTAAATGATCTGTAATCAAAACTATTGTTTGTTGAAATTGAATGGTATTTATCAGAAATCTTTTACTTATGTTTCTTTATGTGAATTTGCCTCTTTGCATACTAATATTAATTTTAATATTTAAATAATTCATAAATGCGAAATTTCCAATCATTAATTTTGAAATGCTGTAGAAGGCATTAACGGCCAAGTCGCAGGAAGCCATTTTCAATGAAAGATTTGGGATGTTTGGCTTTTAACTTGTGCCCTTGTGCGAACTTTAGATATCACTACTTTTTCTGGCCGAAACATTAAGGAGAACTTGGCGCTTTTTTTTTTTTTTTACCGAAAACTTTTTGTTGGGATAGTAATGTTTTCTATGAGTCGTTTATTGTATATTTCTCCTGCATTTCTGAGATTGGGAAACAGCAACATACGTGCATTTACTAACTGCTGCTTTAACAAGTTTTGTGCATTTTTAAGATTCCTGCAGAAGGAATTTGCTGAATCCAGTGATGTTTTTTTTGGTTAATGAGCGCGTAGCGCTCATACGATGATTACTGATTGTCACTTTAACGAGTTTTGTGCATTTTTGTGGTCGCGGCAGAAGGAGCTTGCTGAATCCAGTGATGTTTTTTTCGGTTAATGTGCGCATAGCGCTCATACAACATTTAGTGATTGCCACTTTAACGAGTTTTGTTTATTATTTACATTTTATTTTTGTTAAGCCTAACATGTGTATAAACTGATAATTGGCGACATTTACTACTTGGCGGAAAAGGGGTTTTCACGGCAAGAAAAATTCCATGATGGCGGCTCCGGGAATTCATGACATCGGTTCTGATGTGTTGATGACTTCTTACTTTTGCACTATTTTTCATTTACTTTATTCAATTTTATTTTTAAAAAATTCAAAATGTCATTATTTTTGTAGTGAATCAATGAATGTTTTTTCTAAAAAAAATTAGCCCTTTTTCTTTGTAGTTGCCAAATCTTCAATATCCAAAATAATAAGTTTTCCACAGCAATTAATTTTCATTTGAAACATTCACACATGAAAAATGAAAATGATTAAAATTTTTTCGAATTTAGCATGTGAATGAAAGTTATATTTGAAATGAAAAATTGGAATTTTTTTTTTTTGATACATGAAGCATTACTATCAGAGGTTTCCTGTGAAAAATGATGCCATAATTAACAAAAAAGAATAAGATATATACTAACTACTAAGAAAACAATTTGTTTGGAAAAAAAGGGATGTCATATTTGAAAACTGACATTTTCAAATGTTTTTTAATAATAGAAGGAACCTAAATATGAATAAGTACAGAAAACAGTTAAATATGACACATTTAAAACAAAATTTTAAATATGTGTTTACTAATACTGATTATTGAGCATGAATATCAGTTACATACAAGTTTTATGTGAACCGTAAAACATTCATATAAGTATGTAAAAAACATTTTAAAAGTTTTTTTTACCAAAAGAGAAAAAATGATTTTGTACATAGCAGAAAATTTGGATTGTCATTGACAAAAATAACCTTTTCTAAAATTTTCAATGCGATGATGTCAGGGATATCCTTAGTGCTAATCTCCACCTTTTATAAAAATAAAAAAATATCCTTTTTCTGCAGACGGTGTCCATACAAGCGGTTGTCAACAACTATAAATGATTTGGAAAATATTGGGGTATATTTGGAAGAAAAATGCCCTTAGTTATAAAAGTGCTTCTAATTTTGAGCCAAACATTCCATGTTGATCTTAATCAGTTGTTTAACCCTTTCGAGCCCACATTTTTATTTACAAGACGAAAAATCTGAATTTCTGGAATTAAGGTTGTTTTTAGCTAATATAAACATAAATATAATTAAAAGAAAATATTTAACATTTTTTAATAGTTTTTTTTTAAACGATGCCATTTGGCATCATTGGGACCAAACGGGAACTGTATATGAAAAGCACATAATGCCATTTGGCATCATTGGAATCAAAAGAACAGAAAATGTTAATTCAATTTTTAATGTCCATTTCATGTATAATTGTATTTACTGAAATTCCAGGCTTTTGGCAAGAATAGAGATTTGTTTGTTGCACTAAGGTGTTGGTGTTGTTCATGACAGTCGATTATCCACACGAGATATATATGCCCGAGGGAGGGATGTCCTCAGTGCAGGGCTGGCTATTTGCCGGCAAAAAAGGGTTTCTGCCATGCCAGTGGCAGAAAGTGGTTATAACCGGCAGAAACTGGCATAAACACATTTCGAGACATAATCTGAGACTTTTTTACTAGTATTAAATTCCTTAAGTACATTTTATTCCATTTAAATAACAAATGAAATATTGTGAGTAGTTTTAATTAAAAAATATGTAGATTTGTATTAGAAAAAATGACTAATGTAACAGATAAAATTTCAGTTTAAAAATCAAATACAAAACTATATCCAATACTTATTTTAAATTAAACAATGAAAAGAAAAGAAAAATATTCAATACTTGCTCAAAATGCTTTTCTGTAATTTAATTTAATAATAACACTATAAATATCTCTCATAGAAATGTTATAGTTATATGTGGATCTTGTAATTCCATGGATTTAAAAAACCTTTCATTTAAATACAGTATTCAAAGGAACAAATCTGACTTTTTTTTTTTTTTTTCAATTTAAGACTTATAAGCATAGATCAAACTTTGTGCGAATTTTAGTAAAAAAGCTAAAATCTTTTACAATGATCTTACGCACAAATAACATACAGACATGACAAAAAACGATCATTATGGGATTTTTTTGTCTTGTCTGTATGTTATTTGTACGTAAAATTGTTGTTAAAGATTTTAGCTTTTTTATTAAGACTATTAGTTGAAAATGTTCCAACCACATTTTGCACTTACAAAACAAACAACTACAAAGGTTCAAAGCAGATTTAATACAGTAATAACCGACTACCATATGCTAGCTTATTTACTTCATCCTAAGTATATGGGATCAAAATTGACATATGAGCATAAAGAAAAGGCAGCAAAATTGCTTTCTGATATTAATCTGAATTTTGTGCCATATATAATATCCATTGAAGCAAAATCGACTCCTGTCCCAGAGACATATTTCTCCAAGGAAGCCCTAGAAAATGTTTTGCCCTTGCCTGTGTGGTGGTCGTCTTTAAAAACGAACACTGGTGAAAATGAGGATTTTTCAAATTTTGTATCCTCAATAATGACACTGACAGCAAGTAATGATAGTCTTGAAAGAATATTTTCAAACTTTTCTTTCATTCAAAGCAAGTTAAGAAACAGTGTGTCCAGGAAGATTAGCAAAATTTTGTCCTATGCTATGGAATGTTCTGTGGAAAAAGTAATAATAGTATATTTCAGTGGCAATTTTGTTCTTTCAATATTGTAAAATAATTGTACAAGATATTTCATTAAATTTTTTTTCTGTTATTTATTGTGTTTCAATTATTTACTTATATATTTTCACAAGAATCATAATCTTTAAGTTATTGCATTGCATTATTTATTTAAAAATACTCTGAAAAATACATTTGTTAAAATATCACAGATTTTTTTTGTAAATTTCTTTTTTTACTTTTAAATAAAAATTCAACTCTAAACAACAATATAAAATAGTTAAACTTGTACAGCATCAGGCTACCATTGAAAATTTCTGTTTTTCAAGTGAAAGAAAATTAGTACCTATTATTATATAAATATTTATTATTATTTATATGATCATTTTGAAACTTTTTTACAACTTTGAATAACATTCATAATCTTTAATTTTAATTTTTAACTTAATTGTTTACATATCAAATACATGTGTGAATTATGAATCATTGCACATTAAAGTTCTTATTAATATTATTTCTTAGTTTCTGCCAGTTTTTGCCACTTACTGGCAGAAACTAGTTTCTGCCATGCCGGTTTTAACCACTCTGGCAGAAACTTGCCAACCCTGCCTCAGTGGGGGTCTTTTTAAGGGAACCTAACACATATTTACGCAAGAATACCCATGATTAAATGAAAACCACTGAAAACTCCAAACAGTTGGGCCGACGAGTGCAATTGGTTCCGAACCAGCACTCCCTGTCTATGAGCTCTTCCAGCGGAACCTCTCAGCCATTTGATACACTAAGTTATCTGTAATTTATTCATCACAAAATAATTTAAAGTACTCATAAGGACTAAAATTTCATCAGGAGGCAATGAACAAGTTTCTCTAAATGTCATGTCAAACTTTTCAATATTGTTATCTTCTAATTGATCTACACTTTCAACTTCTAATACTTATTACCTACAGAAATAATAACTGGACCGACTGAATCATTTGTATCCAGATCAAGAATATTGACAATTGGGCATCCACGGAAAACTCCGAACAGTTAGGCCGATGAGCGCGACAATTGAATTGGGCAACCACACAATCAATTGTCGCAATAGTGCACGAAATTATCTGCATTTGATAGATTGCGTGCACTTTCACTGTCCTCTTTGTCAGATTTTTCAATTTCTGTATCTGAAAGATCATCATTCCTTAGTAAATAAATGGCTCTTTCTATCGATACAAACTCTTTTTTTTCCTTTTGCCATGATAAATAGTAAAAGAATTTTTTTCCTTTCAAAAAAACTATCAAATCAGATAAGAAATCAAAATAGAGAGTTAAGTTGAAAATATCTATCAATGCCATATGGAATCATGTATATTTACTATGCATTGTTGCTGAAATAAAAATACAATTGTTGAATTATAAATACATAAATATATACTTCATACATATTACAACTTATATTTAAAATATTGTAATTTTAAAAAAAAGGAAAAGTGTGAATTTTTTTCACAGTCATGTTTTCACTTCACGTTTTAAAAGGAAATCAACCAATACTTTTCAGTTTCTGGAACCTCTGCTACCATCTCTTTAGGAAATAAAAAAATACTGCTGAAAAGACAGAAAAGGTGTCTTTTGAATGACACCAAACAGAATCTCTGAGATTAAGTTTTTAAATATAAAAAAAATTCGTCAAAGTCATGATGTCATTTGGCATCACTGGCCCCGAAAGGGTTAAAACACAGATTATGAAAGAGTAATAATCAACAAAATGTAAAAAATTTGGCTGATTCATTTAACAGAATATTTATTATTGCACAATATTGGCATTGTGAAAAGCAGATTTTTAGAAGCATGAATTAGTGATAAGTTTTTTTGCATTTAACAATCTGTGAAGGACAGTACATCAACAGCATTTTTAATATTATGTTTGCTTTAACTTATTAAAATGAACTTTGTCAAAGTCTATACTTATTTGATGCTTGTGCCAGTACATAAATTTTGTTGCAAGTAAATTGCATTAGACTTGAAGGTGACCTCAGAAAGTTCTAATCTAAGTAGCCCAGATTGTTGGCACATTCTTGGTCATTAGTGGAAACCAGTGGGAAATGTTAGGGTACAGAAGCCCTTTTAATTTGGAACATATGTGAGCAGCTAATGGTTGGGCTTTTGTTGGCAAGTGGTACGGCAAGGCAAAGATTTCTTACCATGGGGTAGACATGGGAAAACAATTAACTGAAGTTAGCCCAAACATTTTGTGTTAACTTGAAAATCATCGAACAGCATCACATCATTCAAAAGACAATGTTGTTTGTTATACTAAACAGTAAGTCTGCCAGAGTGCAATATACTGCATCTCCCATACATTAGAAATATTCTTTAATCTGGTTGCTGATGATCAGTAGTACTGGCAAGAAGTCTGATTACAGAAGATTAATAGCAAAAGCTTGTTTAAACCCATCAAAATGAATATTTCAAAAATTAAGTTAGATCATTTTCTCATGCTTGAATTAATATATGAGGCCCGTTTTATGATAATTGTTAGAGCTGTCTTTGATTTATGACAGCATTTTTAGTGTTAAATTTGTTAAAACATATAACAATTAATTATCTTGAATTCAAGACCAAGCTAGATTGTTTCCCCAATGCTCAAATTAGTATAAGAGACACATTTTAGGAAAATCATAAAATTAGTTTTTAAGCTTTATAGCAAGCAGTATTTTTAATGCTGAGTTTGTTTTAACCTGTCAAAATGTCTTTTCTCGAAATCAGGATTTAGCTGAATCATTTTCTTGTGCATAAAAAGTATAAGAGGCGAGATTCATAAAACCCTTCAAGATCATCAAGATATCCAAAATTGCTTCTTTGTTTAATATATATGATAATAATTTAAGTCAGTAGGGTGGCCATAAAGAGAGCAAAAGAGATTTTTAAAACTACTAAAAAGTAGAAATAATGGATTTGTGGAAGGTTTGATACCTTAAAGAGCGATAAACGCAGCACTTGAGCATAAGTGATTTTAAACATATTTTACAGAGACAAAAAAACTTAAAAAAGAGGAAAAATATATAAAAATAATTTAATTGTACATTATTGAATTTCATTGAATTTCAACAATGTAATGATCATTCAATTTAAAAGTAATTACACAGTATTTATTTTCAAAGAAACCAAACAGAAATTATTTAATGATATTATAAGCCAATTACAAAAATCGATTTCTATCTTCCTGGATCAGGCATGCCAATATTTGACATAGTCCTTTCAAGAAATGCTAAAGGTCCTTGTAATCCCCCTGGTTGTTGAGCAGCAGCCATATGCTGTTGAGGATGCATTTGAGGAGACTGCATAACCATGCCACCCTGCATTGGTGCAGGAGATGACGTCATTGGTGATCCAATGTGAGATTGCATCATATGATGAGGATGTGACGAAGCACCTCCTGGCTGTACAACTTGAGGTGGCATTTGAGGAGGTGGACCTTGCATAGGCTGCATAGTTTGAGGTGGCTGTGGAGGAACAGCAGATGGGGGAGGACGTGGTGTACCAGGAACATCTTGTAAGAGATTCTGCCAAGTTTGAATTTTATCATGGTATTTATTCAAAAGCTGTTCTTTCCTTAAAAGTTCATTCTTCAGTTCACTGATATTCTGAAATATGATATTAAATATACATTTTAACCCTGAACTACATTAATATGTATAAATTTTTTAAAAAAATGGCTATGAATTATTGGGACTATATATAAGCTCAATATGAGAGATACATACATAATTACATAATATATATACCTTAATGATTAATTATACATCAAACAGAAAATTTCTTCAAATTAACATTGTAAATACAATACTAATATTACTGCAGTTCAGGGATAGATTTAGAAAAAAGAAAACTGCATAACAGTAACTGCTACACAAAGTCGATTTTGAGTAACAGTTAGATGCTTTTTGTATAGCAAGTAAAAAATAGCAAATGTAACTTTTCAGTCTTGAAAATTTACAACAAAATTAAGAAAAAGCAACATTTAACAAAAGCATAAATGAAAGTAAATAAAATTATACAAAGAATACAAAATTAAATGATAACTCACATGCTCAATATAAATTACTCAGAAGCTGCTTTTGAATCACTTATAGGTCAATTCAAGTGCAATTAAATATATGCATCTAATTACCACAGTACCAATTCTTAAAAAAATTATTTGTTGAGAGGGGTCATTATTTTCTAATAAACTGTAAACTCAAAAATAGAATTAATTCAATTTGTAATTTTAAATGTAAAAAGGGGAATTGAAAAAAATATTCAACTCTTCATTTAAGTGCAGTACATTTCAAATACTGATACATGTTTCCCACAGAATATGTTACAAAAAATTCTATAACTGAATAATACTTATACAAGTGCATTTTAAGTGCAGAATTTCATAATAATAGGCTTAATTGTTGAAAAAGTTTTTCATCAATTCATGTGACAAAATAAATTATTACACTGATAAAATACCTTCTATTCATATTATTTAAAGGGTATTTACAAAATTTCTGAGTTTTTATAGTTGTAGTTACTCATCCTCATCAGAATTTTGCTTCCTCTTTCCATACGGCTATATAGTTGGTCAGTGAGGTTTTGAGAAAAAGTTTCTACAGCTCAATTAGGTGAAAATTTTTCTATTTCAGGTCCTTCCACATAAATTTGTATGAGATTATCTAGCACATCCTCATTAATTTGACTGCAATAGTCTATTTTTATGTGACACAAATACGAAAAACTCCTCTCAACCAAGGCATTTGGTGCAGGCAACATGAGAAGAATCTAAAATTTTTGAAAGTGCAACCAAGATTCCCTTTGCTGTGGCATTAGTCAAGTCTTTCAGAGCTATGAATTTTGTTTTCACAGTTCCATCATTACCAATAAATCGCACATACACTAACTACTTTTCTTTAACACTAATATCTGTGGATTCATCCACCATCACATATATATAACTAGCAGATTTCAGTTCCAATTTCAAGTCCTACTTAAAGGTGTTTGGAATACTCAGAGAATTATTGGCATTTCTTGTCATTCAAGTATGTTTCCCCTAACTGAATACCATGCCTCTTTTTTAATTGTGCAATTTCGAGAAACAGCGAGAATGGAAGCTGCTCTTTCTTGGCAATTAAATATGAAACATCTATCAACTTGCCAATTTTATCTTCTTCATTGCTGGCTTGAAACATTGCTCTCGCAATTGGCGTTTCCATTTTTTTTTATACTATCCGGCTTGTGTTCCAAGTTCACTGCCATAAAATGTATGTCACTTTTGGAATGCTTGACAATACAGTGAAACTTTTCTATAATGATAAACCTATATAGAACGATATTTCATTTGGATCTAGCAGAAATCATATTAATTTGATGTATATCAAACCTGTCTATAACAATAAATAGGTTAAGATGAAACCTATGATAATTTTGCGCTTTTTGAAACGATCAGTTTCTATTTCTCAATCCCTTTTACTTGCCTGTTGAAAGACCCCCTCCCCCCAGTTCATAAACTCTCTGAATAAGGTAAAGAATAGAAAGACCATCATGGTGCGTTTAAGGCTATCTCGCTGACTCTGCAAGTTGATCGATAGCTCAGAGCTGCAATGTTACTGAAAAAATTTGCAATGCAACATCCTTGTGCTGGACTCAGGGAGGAGTTGATGGACACTGAACACAGGGAGGGAACAAAGGGCTATTTTCCCTACCATATTTGATATCATACCCTACCTTTTTTGAACAAAAAGTTAGTAAAGTAACTGTGGTGAATGGGATTTCTTTCAGCTATGCTAGTGTAATTACAACTTAGATCAGGAATACAGTCAGGGATCAATAATCTGCAATTTTCTATAATCTGCTTTGCTTAGCAAAAGTAAATATCGCAAATTTTTCCAATCTGTCGCTGAAAAATATTGCAAACTTCAACAAATGGTCGCAAGAAAAAAAAAAATCGGGAATTTTGTAAACCGATCGCAGGAAAAATCGCACATTTTGTCAAATGATCGTTGAAAAAAATCATGAAATGATTCGCGAATTTCGTCAAACGCTTTTGAGGAAAAACTCTTGAATTTTTTGAAACAATCGCTGAAAAAAAGACGTGAATTTCAGTAAACAATCGAGCAAGAAGAGTATTGCAAATTTCATCAAAAGATCGTGGGAATATATAGCGAATTTTGTCAAAAGATCATGGATTCACATAGTGAATTTTGTCAAAAGATTGCAGAATCACACAGCGAATTTCGCTAATCTGTTTCTGAAATATATTGCAAACTTCGACTAAAGGTCACAGAAAAAAACATAAATTTCGTCAATCAATTGCAGGAAAAAATGTGCATTTCATCATATGATCATTGAAATAAACGTGAATTTCAGCAATTGATCGCAAAAAAAAAACAATTTTTATAATATATCAAATTATCAAAGTATTTATTACTCCTTAAATATATAATTTCTTTAATAAAAGAACTTGAAAATTTGCATTTTACGACACAGCATATTAAATTATTAGATTTCATATTTATCTTATACTATACTGAATATGGTATTAAAATGTTCTCCAGAAAAAACAAAATGACTCATAATCTGCAATATCTGCACAACTTTTGGTCTCAACTTGTGTGGATTAAAGAATTTTGCCTGAACGTTGTTAAACACAGGGTTAGAAATTAGAAACTCTAAGTAAGGCATCAAATAACGCCTACTATTTTTTTTTTTTTGGCCAAACTGCATTTCTTGTTTGCAGCTTTGTTATATCATATTTTCTCATTTCTTTTCGCAACCAGGTTAACAATAATATTGTTTCTATTTTTATGCATTAAGGTCAGGAGGGGGGTGGGGTACAGATTAAACACTTTATGTCTGTGTTAATAACTAAAACAAAATAAAAACTGGCTCTCTATAAAACTGTAAAACCTGATTAAACTACAATATTTCGATTCTAGAAAAATGTTTAGAAGCATAATAAGGGAGGAGAAATATTGCATAATAAAAAAAATCTTACATATTAAAAAAACAAACATGAAAATACAATTTTATCATCCAATAATTATTTTAGACGATCTTACAACATTTACTTTGAAAAATTGAAACCAAGATACTTAGTTTTTAAAATCGGGCTCTCTGGCTAAACTGAAGTGAAGTTAACAGTGATTGACAAGTGCAAGGGAGCCTAAAGCTCCGAAACATTCAACTATTTTCAACTGTCAGCCGCTTTGTATTGGTCACACAATGCTTTTCATCTTTAATAGCTTTACAAGGAAACTGACGGATATCCTACAGGAGGAAAACCCTTCCTTCAAATTGATCTAATATTCTTATCTCCTTTGCATTGTTAAAGTTAAATCTCCTCATCCTTTTGTGAATAAACCACAAAAGGACAGAGAAAAATAGGTTTCCTGGAAAAGTGTTGAAGGACGGCGAAACAAATGTCTAAACTGACTCTGACATGTGCCAGTGTCCGATCTTTTATGGAAAACAGATGCTCCTGAAGTACATGCTGCCGGGGGATGGGGGGGGGGGGAAGACAACGACTTATGCTAAAGTAGGAATGAGGGCATTTGTTAAATAAAAATTAAAATGAAGGAAAGCTAGGCATCAAATTTGAAGACTAGGCATAATTTTGTGGTTGTGAAATACTATAATTTAATTGCATTTGATGATTAATGACCGCTAATTTCTAACCCTGGTTAAATATCTACATTGTTCAACTAGGAGAAACTTGAAACAAACATGATTCAGCTTTTTTTCCAAAAAGGTGTCATTTTTTGGCAGTGATCCCCTTTCTTGTCAACTTTCTATTTCATAAAAGTCTTGATGGGAACAGGAAGAGGGAAATTCAATGACAGTTGGAAAGGAAAAAACAGTTTGGCATGCTATCCTCCCACCATCACATGGTGGGAAGGGTGATGTTTGTTTCAAGAAAAGGTTACCGATTCTTGGTCCAATTATAAGAAGTCATTGTGTGAAGTGGATTGCTTCTTCATTATTCTTTTACTTTGACTTTGAAATGGCATCACATAAAATAATTTCTTTTGATGAAAAGCTAGAAATTATTTTGGAAATTGACCAAGGACTAAAACAAGTGGATGATTCTAAAAAAATGTGGTATTCCACAGTCAACCATTACCAGATTTTTGAAGAAAAGAAATTGAAGAAGATGTAGCAAAAGGGGAAATAAATTAAAACGAAAAAGAATCAAAGGCCGTGAATGAAGACATGGACACTGCAATGATCAGATGGTTTCAAGAAATACGGTTTGAAAATGTACCTATCAGTGGATACATTTGTGAAAAGGTAAGGAAATTTGCAGTTATGTTCTGAAATGATAATTTCAAGGCTAACAATGGACGGCTTTCCTCATTTTGAGATTGCCATAGAATTTCATTTCAGTGAATCATCGGTGAAGAATGTGTCTACATTTATAAACAATGCAGAATCATGGAAACAACAGGAAATAATAGAAAACAATAGAAAAATACACTGCTGAGTATGTCTACAATGCTGATGAGATAGGTTGTTTTATCGACTTATGCCAGAAAAACACTGTAATTTAAAAGAGAGAAATGCAAAGGAGGAAAAAAATCCAAAGAAAGACTAATGGTGTTGCTCTGCTTAAATAGCACAGGTACCAACAAATTGAAGCCTTTTGTGATAGAAAAATATGGAAATCCAAAATCCTTTAAAAACATTAAAAGCTTGCCGGTTGACTATGCAGCCAACAAACAGTCATATGATCGCAATGCTGTTCAGCAAAATGTTGATAGAATCATGCAGAAGAAAATTGCTCTTTTTGTAGGCGATTTGCTCTCCCCATAACAATCCAGCAAATATGAAAAGCATAAATGTGTTCGATTTTTCACCTAATTGTACATCAGTTCTGCAACTTTAGGACTTAGGCATCATTAAAAACATTTGTGATCCATTTGCAATAAACGTAAAAAAATGCATGTGATTCGATCTCTGGAAGCTTGAAGCAACACATGCTTTGAACAACAGTTTTGATTACGATACACAAAAGGAACCTTCTCTTCAAAACACGGAGCAAAAACAGGACCTATGTTGATTAACACGTGAAGCCTTACACTATTCAGAACTGTTGAAAAAAATCTGGCTTTGATTTCAATTCTGATGATCATCAAGAAAGTATTGAATTTGATACGAATATCCCAGAAGAAGAAGAATGTGTGACAAATCACAATAAAACTCTAAGCGCATATGAAACTTCAAGAAAGATATCCCTCTTTCAGAGCAGACGATTTTTTGAATTCAGATGAGGATTCATGTTTAGTGGCAGTAGTAATGAAGAGATAATAGCAGATTTAAAACCAAAAAATGTCAAAAGTGAGCAAGAAGAAGCAGACTGATCACCTAAACTCCAACCTATAACAGCAACTGATGCTATTCAGTTAATTGACACTCTTCAAAATTATGTTTCAACATTACCGAACATTCCACAAAAATATTTTAACTCAATTGATGGGTTAAAAAATGTGCATACAGGCAGCATTCTCAGCAAAAACTAAATGAACAAGAATATCAGATTTCTTAAAAACATGTGAATCTATCAAATAGTTAAACGTGTAAGCTGCTCACAACGAAAAGCTCTTATTATTGTAAGGTATGTACTGTTTACTTATTACAACACTTGCACATTAAAACCTGTCTATAACAATATTTTTTTTCAGCCCCTACACTATCGTTATAGACAGGTTTCACTGCATTGTCTTTTTTCAGACTGACTCTGATGATTCATTGAAATTTTGTTTAATTTTCAATCTGTCCATGAATTTCAAACATAACATACATTGTATTGATTTAACATTACTTTTCCCATTTGTTTCAAAATCTAACCAATTTTCAACAGTTTCCAGTTTAACTGTAGCCATATTTAAAATAAAAGTATTTATCTAACAATGCACAAAACAATTAACAAGTTACACTACTGTAAAAAACCAAAATCAAATACAACAGCACTGAGAAAGGAGAAAAATGATTTAACCGACTGTGGGTTTGAAGCAACACATGCTTTGAACAACAGTTTTGATTACAATACACAAAAGGAACCTTCTCTTCAAAACACGGAGCAAAAACAGGACCTATGTTGATTAACACGTGAAGCCTTACACTATTCAGAACTGTTGAAAAAAATCTGGCTTTGATTTCAATTCTGATGATCATCAAGAAAGTATTGAATTTGATACGAATATCCCAGAAGAAGAAGAATGTGTGACAAATCACAATAAAACTCTAAGCGCATATGAAACTTCAAGAAAGATATCCCTCTTTCAGAGCAGACGATTTTTTGAATTCAGATGAGGATTCATGTTTAGTGGCAGTAGTAATGAAGAGATAATAGCAGATTTAAAACCAAAAAATGTCAAAAGTGAGCAAGAAGAAGCAGACTGATCACCTAAACTCCAACCTATAACAGCAACTGATGCTATTCAGTTAATTGACACTCTTCAAAATTATGTTTCAACATTACCGAACATTCCACAAAAATATTTTAACTCAATTGATGGGTTAAAAAATGTGCATACAGGCAGCATTCTCAGCAAAAACTAAATGAACAAGAATATCAGATTTCTTAAAAACATGTGAATCTATCAAATAGTTAAACGTGTAAGCTGCTCACAACGAAAAGCTCTTATTATTGTAAGGTATGTACTGTTTACTTATTACAACACTTGCACATTAAAACCTGTCTATAACAATATTTTTTTTCAGCCCCTACACTATCGTTATAGACAGGTTTCACTGCATTGTCTTTTTTCAGACTGACTCTGATGATTCATTGAAATTTTGTTTAATTTTCAATCTGTCCATGAATTTCAAACATAACATACATTGTATTGATTTAACATTACTTTTCCCATTTGTTTCAAAATCTAACCAATTTTCAACAGTTTCCAGTTTAACTGTAGCCATATTTAAAATAAAAGTATTTATCTAACAATGCACAAAACAATTAACAAGTTACACTACTGTAAAAAACCAAAATCAAATACAACAGCACTGAGAAAGGAGAAAAATGATTTAACCGACTGTGGGTTTGAAGCAACACATGCTTTGAACAACAGTTTTGATTACAATACACAAAAGGAACCTTCTCTTCAAAACACGGAGCAAAAACAGGACCTATGTTGATTAACAGACCAGCCCAAACCTGTCCTTTAGAAGAGAAAAAGCAGGTCGATTTTTTCTCCATTACAATCACCTATTCTAGCACCATTATTGGATTTATCATGCATTATCTGATATACCAATGCGAGACCTACGAGATACCCCTTATGAGTAAAATCCTGTAGGTCTCTACCAATGTATGTCTTGATAGTGGTGAGAACCGGTTCTGCGAATCGAAAAAAAAAAAACCAATCTTTACTTTGTGATTCAGAATGATATGAAATATTTGCTCTATGCTGCCAGCTAGATCATTGGTCGGAGAGTTGCTCAGAGGATTGCAACCTTGACTGAATTTCCCTCCCGCTAACTTTTCTCCAATACAGCCTGACTCTTGTTTATAATTTAAGCAGTGGGATAGAATGCAATTCGGTCTGGGAAGAGAAATGGTCAGAGTGGGAAATATGTATCACAATGATTGAGATTCAATGCATTTCTTGGGTCACACTTTAGTTAAATTTGAATCACAAATTGTGATGCAATATCACTTAAATCGAACCCTGCTACAGTTATACATATGCAAATTTTTGGAAACAAGGCAAATAAGTA
Organism: Maratus speciosus; assembly: GCA_963932465.1. Lineage (NCBI taxonomy): Eukaryota > Metazoa > Arthropoda > Arachnida > Araneae > Salticidae > Maratus > Maratus speciosus. The sequence continues at coordinate 445,881,178 of OZ010797.1, forward strand.
TTTACAATATTCTAATTATGAAAAGCATGTTTTTTTTTTATATGTTAGTAAAATAATAACTACACAAAGCTATCACTTCAAATAACTCAATCAATTTGTAGGACTTTCTTGGGCCAATTTATTAATAAAATAGATGCAACAATACCATAGCATTTTCATGGTATTAGTGTCTTATAAAAATGCAACTCAGTTTCTATTATTGTTAAATTTTATGAATACAATGAAGTTTAGAAATTTAAAACATCCTCTGAGAGAACTGTATGAGAATGATGAAATTTTTTTACAGAAATTAGTATAAATTATCATGTAAAAAAATGAGATAAATTATAAACAACACTTTAAAGAGATAACAGCCAGGATTAATCAATATTTTCAAGCAATATTACAGACCAGAAATAGAGGAAAGTTGTCTAAAAAAAAAAAAAAAACTAATAATTTTTAAATGTTTTTTATTAATTATTTAAAAAAAAAAAAAAAAAAAATGCGTTAATAAGGATTTAAATTCGGAACCCTCCGCACAGCTGAATATTATGCCATTCGGTTAGAGAGGTTTTCAAGCAGCAATGAATCAAACAATAAATTGAATTCAAGTTTTTTAATCTAAAAAACTTATATAAAAAGCTCATTTTGGAAAAGAAAGATTTTACATTTTATTTCAACATTTTTTTCAAATTTTACAGATTTTGTTCATGATTAGAGAATAGATAAAATTTATTTAATAATCCATTTATGTTGGCTATGCCATCCATTTATGTTGGCTATATTTAATAAAATTTCTTAGCATTAGATTTATGAGAATATTACATATTTTTTGTAATAACTTGTTCATTTTAAACAGATACACAAAATTAGAGAGCCAGAAACTCCAGCATAAAAGCTCTAAGTTTCCATTAAAGGTGTTAGTAATTATTTTGCTTTAAGTTAAACATATATGGGAAAGTGTTAATAAAATAATGTAAGTTAGATCAAAATTTTATCTCATTAATTATTTTTTAGTGTAGAACAGAAATCTTACCTCTAAGATAATGTGTTCTGGTTTTTGCACAGAAAGCAGCAATCTCTTCTGTAAGAAAAAACACTCCATTTGTTTTGCCACATCAAGAAAACGTTGAATAGTTTGTTCAACACCTACAGATAAAAATATTTTTATTAGATTGCACACATTAAGGTTCATTATTATCAATTTGATATTCAAGTTCTATCAAGATACATTCTCTAAAGTCATGTTAATGCTTTTAATAGCTCAAAATAATGCTGCAAATAAAAAAAATTTTATCATTGCCTTAGCATTTTGACCTATTTTTTCATCTTGTAATACTGTCTATGTTTAAATTAAAAAATTCTTAATTTAACTTTTGAGACTGAAGGTGCATAAATTTACGATTAATCCACAATTAAATTGGAAGGAGGGGTGTACTGGAGAGTATATGGTGGTAGTTTTTTAAGGAACTCTATATACCATTAAAATAATAAAACTTTGTAAAAATCACCAAAAAAATAAAAACAACGCATAGGAAGCATTTCAAACTTGAAAATTAACAGCCCGTCATCAGCTACTGTAAACACATGCCTGTAAGGGGACAAGGTCGTACCTTGTTTCCTTGTCCCCTTATGGACACGTGTTTACAGTAGCTGTGACGGGCTGTATAATTTTCCAGCTCAAAATGCATCCTATGCATTGTTTTTATTTTTTTTGGTGATTTTTACAAAGTTTTATTATTTTAATTGTGAGTTATTGCCAGTTTTCAGTGCTTTTTCAACAACTCTGTATACTTTCTATTTTTTAAATAAAGCTATAACCAAAAATGTGGGTGTGGAAATACATCATTTTACTCGTCACTGGTGAGTGAATTTTAGGTAGTCTTCAGAAGCTACAAACTATAGAGATATACCGAAAACTTTATTTTCCTTTTTTTTCCTACTATTTAGCTATATTTTGCAAATTTCCAAATTACTGTGATGTAATCATGGTATTAAGTTCTATTCTGTATTAAACTTTTCTCTCTTGTTTATATTTCTTAACTTTATAGAAAAAAAAAATATACATATATATATATACAGTGAGCGATTGGTTAATAAACTTAATTTGTTCCAAAACAGTGTTCGTTAACCAATCATAGATTTTGTATTGATTTGTATGGGAATTCAGTTAATCCGTTCTTAAAAGTTAAATAATGTATAAAAAACAATATACATTTTTCATTTATAATAGGGTTAATATACGTCCTTATTTATTATGGACAGATCGTATTTCGATGGCTTTGCCTGTGCTGTGGCATATTTAAAAAATAGAAAGTAAATAAATGGCATGCCCTTTGTAAAAACTTTTAGGATTACATCGTCACTTTGACCTTTCGAAAACTCCTTAGTTCTCTAAATGATCATGTTTACTGCAGGACCCGATAAAGCTCAGATGGAGCCTAGAGCCTGTTAATAATTTGTGAAATAAATTTCAATTAAAATAATTAATTTGGAACTAAAAATATTTCTTTAAAAAGTTACACAAAATATAAAAATTAATGTCATTCTAATTGAAGGGTTCTAAGATGTAGGGCGAGGACCCCCAGTAGCCCATGAATTATTTAGGCCATAAGTATACAACTGTTAAAATGTTCTTTATGTCGACAATAGATGCAATTAAATACAGCCCAGCAAATCTGAAACATGGCTTTCCTTCTTCTTAGCTTTGTTTTGTAAGTGTTCGTTATCTGAACATAAAAATCTCTTGTGAAAGTGTTCGTTAACTGATCACCCACCAAAATAAATCCTTAGCTGGTAGGATTTTCTCCAAATTCCCCATTCCTGGCTACAGCATATACTGCCTGGTGTTTTTAAGACTACACCACTGGTTGGAGGAGCATAAAGTATTGCTTATTATTTGATACACTTCATATAAAAGTAGTACTACCAACCGCGAAAAACTTCACCCGGAAACCTAAGGTAAAACAAAGATGATTTTAAATTTCAATTAATTTTCAATGAGGGGCTGTACATATATAATGTTGTCAGCTTTTTGACAACTTTGTACTCCTTTCCCCACTTATGATATCATATGTTATCAATCCTCGAAATCCCCCCCCCCCCCTTAATAATATTGTTAACAGTATCTAAAAATTCTTTTTATTTTTACATTTTTTTTCTTTTTATATATTTGCAATAATCTACAAACGTGGTTACATATGTATTATTTGCATACTTTACTGATTTAAATGAAAAGAAAAAGTTAATAAAATATCACTATACTATATCAAATAACACTTTAAAGAAATACTATTTAAAAGTACTGAATAATAATTTTTTGTTGCATAATACATTTAACAGTAATATTGTCTTGTTGCACTTGCTCCCTGAACTTCTTGTAAATAAAATAGGTGAACAACATTTTCCCCCATATTTTACTGGTAAACATGACAAGTATAATTTTGAAGCTGGTTTCTGTAACAACAAAATATATGTGCATATGGCAGAATAATAGCAATGGGGAATGTTGGGATATTAAATATTTTGGAATGAAATGATTTTATAATTATTGAATGGTTTTAATAATAACTTTGTATTTTCATAAAAACAGATAACATACTAAAAAAAAAAAATAAAAAAATAATAGACTATATTGATGTAAAAAAAAAGTTATCCAAAAAAGAAAATTTGGTTGGATCAAAAATGATAATGATATCAAAAGACAACGCCACTCTGCCCCCCCCCCCCCAAGAAATATCTTATGATATCAAGTCCCAGACACCCCCTGCCCCCTAAAGTGATAACATTATATATGTACAGCCCCTGAAAATATCAGAATTAAGAGGCTATGTTTTATTTTTAAAGTTACTGTTTCTTTATATGTTTCAAAACTTAAATGCTTGTTACCCATTAGCAGATTCTGTCTCAATTCTATTGACCATTGTTTTTCACCATTCTGACCAGAAAATCAAACTCCTAAATTGTTATGACTTCTCTTTCATCTTCAGTTAACACTTCATTGACAATGGCAATTTCTTAATCCTAGGGTCGTGAATTTCAGTTTCAGTAAATATTGTAATCCCTTACTGGACAATACAAAATACAGAAGCGTCCCTAACAGCAAGAGATATCGGCTAAATTTTGGTCTATTATAAGAATTATTGGTCAATGAGTTCTATCAGTAGTTCCATGGAGAGCTTGGCATGATATCGTCTCAAACATAGCTAGCAATATCTCTAGTTATAAATCAAACACAAACATTGACAGGAAGTCAAATTAATATTGTAAAGAAATTAATTGGCATATCAGGCTTAGTTTGACATAGGCCCATATTTTGAAGCAATCAAGATTGAATCATTTTATTAAGAGCATATTCTGGTATGACCCCCTGCCCCTGCACCCCCCAGTGAAATGTGTCATGTGACATAAAATATCTAATTTCTTTCCAGATTGTTATCTCATTACCACTCTTTTCATGTTTCAAAGACGGACACCAGACTGCACTTTTAACAGGACAGACAAAGGAAGTACAAGTCAAAAATACATCTAAAGGTATGTTTCTTGGTGAGAATAAATTCTTTATGCGTAAAATTTGTAAATCTTAATCTGTTAAAAATTTACTGATTGTACAAAAAGTGGTTTAAAAGAAATCTAACAATTTAAAAGACTTTCTTTTATTTTTTATAATTATGTATAGTCACTCATACTTAAAAATATAGTTCGATAAATGAAACTTATTACTTAAATTGTTATGAGTGTAATAAGTGTTTAGAAAGACTTGCTGTTTTGTTGATTTTTAAGCATAAGTAAAAAAAAAAAAAATCGTAACAAATTCATTAAAATAATTATTTAGATATTAAATAATAATAAAGCTTTTTTTTTTTTTTATACATAACCAGATCGTAATCTAAAGTATTAAAGAATGGATTTTTACTGCTGGGAAACAATATTAACTTTTTAAACACCACACTATCATTGAAAGATAACACAAACTATTTTATTGATAAAAATCACATTAAAACTCAAACATAAGCCCTATGAATAATTTTTTTTTTTCAAAAACAAAAAAATATTTGTGTAGCCTTTATTACATGTTCCAGAAATGGAAAATTGGTGGGAAACACTTGGTTTTTTTACATGTTTTTATAATATATGATTAATGATATTTAAATTAAAATTTCTATGTAATTTAATAATTTCTATGCCAATTATTTTAAATAATTACATGTTAAGTTATAAAAATTATTCAGGAATAACACAGGTTAAGCAAAAAAATAGTCTAGCTTAGCCCGTTGAGCCTTCATTGTGCACAAGATTTTCAGCAAAAATTGTCAAGAAGCGGTAGGAAGCTTTCACAAAAAAAAGCTCTGCCACTAAATTTAAAAAAAATATTATTTAGATGATGAGCAGAAATTACTGTATTACCTAAAAGAAAAATTTTCAATTATTCATCAGAATAGTAAAAAAATTAATAAAACAGCATAAGAAAATAATAATAATGTTATACTAAAATTCATAGCACAATAATGCAAGGGAATAGAAAGTAGATCAAAGTCGTCATAAACCTATTTGGTCGACACTTAGCAAAATTCTTGTATTCGGAAACTTTTTATCAATATTTATATATGCACAGTAATCAAAGAACTTTATCACGTTAAAAAAAATACCTTTACACGCCGATGTTCCATTTCTGGAACATGCAGATTTGTTGTCTAAAAGAAACAATAAAAAAATATAATTATTTTTAATTACTCTCACTTACTTGTAAAATCGTTTGTTAAATTTTGAATTTTATATGAATTTTTGTTCAATGAAAAGACTGAAAAAAGACCAAAATTGTGATTTTTTCTGCTACACACTATTTATTTTATTAATGTAATATTGACTCAAAAAAAATCAATCCATACTTTCTTTTTAAATAATAATTTTTATAAAGCAATACTTATAAAATTGTATTTTTCGCAGAATTTTGAAATTCGTGTTCCCTTTATGGAACATTGACGTGTAAAAGGTTAATTGAGAACTTTAAAATTCAAAAATATTTCCTCTTCGCATGTGTAATAATTAAAATACAAGAAATTTAATACTGTTTAAAGTCTAAACATTGCTGTTAAATCTGAATATATTCACGCACTAATCAAGCTTTTTTGTTTATTAAGTCTGGCTAAACCTGAAATAAAACTTCCTTATTATATGATTTTGATGTGAATACCTTTATGAGGCAAGTTGCATTGAAAAATTCAAGAAAAACATACCTTTAGGTTGCATCTTTAATTATAGATTATTATTTACTTAACATTTACTTATAATAATTTAATCATTTTTAAAATCATCTTAATTTTTATTATTTTAGTTTATTACTTTACTTAATTAATTATTTTAATATCCTACTATATTGCAAGCATTCATTATAATTTCGATTGCATTATTACATTCAAATTATGTTTTAAAAAATATAAACAAATCAATGAACAGAAATCCACGAAATTCTAAAATCTGCACAATCTCTGGTCCCAAGCAGTGCAGATTTGGGGGAGTCTACTGTATTAAATTCACATTTCATTAATTATGTATCACTTGATAAAATATTTAAAGAAGAGAAATTTAAAAGTATGTAATGCAATGTTAAAATAGATAGTAAAATACCGTATATACTCGCGTATAAGTCGAGGAATTTCTGACAATTTTTGGTAAGCAAATTTAGGGCGTTGACTTAGATGCGAGTCAGTTAAAAAAAAAAAAAAAAAAAAAAAAAATCCATGCCGGCTCGGACCTACAGGCGGAGGTAGATTTCGAAGTTAAGTACCAAATTCACCAAAAACACTTAAATCAAGATTAGAGATAAACCCAGTTCCTTCACTAAGAATGAGCTCTAGGGAGCTAAACATTTTGTGAAAATTCTAATATACACGAATACACACACGCATGTATATGGAATAGGTTTAAAAATGGCTAAAGCAAATTCAGAGAATCTCAAAGTGTTAAAATATGTTAATATTTCCATAGTCGGATTTTTATCATGTTTTATTACATTTCTTCAAACTCACATGACGTTATATATTCACCTGCTGAGGTCCATTATATTTCCAATATGACGCAATATATATATTTTTTTTTAATTTGTCGAACTATTTATTTCATTTTGAGTTTTCATGCGGAAAATCTTGCTCTAGAAAACTTATGACGTAATATTCGATTTGTTTTCAATTCGTCAAACTATTTATTTAATTTAATTTTTCACGTGAAATCTTGCAATAGAAAAGCAATTGTTGTGGTGAGAATTTTATTGCTTTTTTTTTTTAATTGTTCACGACTGCTATAACGAAAAATATTTATTTTTTCCTGTCATTGTTGTGTAAGAGCTGGTTTTATCAGAATCATGTTAAAACGGTATTCAAAATTTTGAGCCCTCCCCATTTCCATTCCCTTGGGCCGATTTTGCCCATTTTCAATCCCCGCCGAGATATTAACCATCTCAAAGTTGTTGGCGAGTTTGAAGACGATCCATGCATAATTGCGATTTTTATCATGCGGACAAAATTTAGTACATACATACATATATATATAAACTTTTTAGGTGGGGGTGGTTTTGGGTTGCTGGGGTCCTATAATGAAAAGTTATGAAGGAATTTTTCAAAAGTCACACCATGGTAACGACTGCAATAGGTAGTATTTCTTACGAAATGTACCTAAAAACTTCGAACACTACAAAATTATGGCTTTTATATGTATGAATAAAAAAATAATACATAAAATATACAAATAATAATAATTTATCATTTAAAAAAAATTTCAATGATTTGTTTTTGTTTATTTACTACCTTTTCGCATTGGCAAGTGAAATCTCTGGTTTGATTTTGAGCAAAATTGAAGTAAAAAGTTAGTGCGTCAACTTAAACGCAGGTTTTTGATTTTTTCCAGAATTTGCATTTGAAAGTTAGGGAGTCAAATTATACGCGAGTATATACGGCAACAAAACTTCAAATGAATTTGCATTTACCTGTTTTGATTTCTTCAGAATCACGAACATTAAAATAATCTGGATTCGTCAATGCCGCAAGACAAGCCTAAGAATAATAACTTTGTCAATACACTGTAAAAAATACTAAAGATTTAACTTAAAAAGAAAAACAAAACATAGTCATTATATTGCTTAAACAAAAACAAAAATTTCTTAGTTACATTTAACTATAAACACTTTCACAACAAAAGAAAGTTATTGACTTTTAAATAAGAAAGCGTTATACTCACGAACTAAAGCATATAATATAACTTGTCAGCAAAAACAAGGGCCTATCCTGACCTCTTTCCTATCTGGTGTTTATGAAATTCTATTACAACTTAATAATGGCCAATTAATATTTTATATTAATATGACAAAGTGTTACAATGTAATATGGAACTCTTTAAAAAAAACTTGACTATGATTATACTGGATTTTAAGCTTGTAATAATTAAAATTACTGATGAGGAACAGTTTATATGGAGTAAGAGTTCACATCAAGCTGACATCGTGATCGTATTATTGGTGGTTCGTGATTCACCATTGTAGTAATAATTTTATTGTGTTTTTTAATTGTTGGCAACTGCTATAAAGAAAAATGTTTAAATTTGATAAGAAATTGCTGTTAAATTGGTGGTTTTTTATTAATTAAAAATTAACTATAAATTATTTCGATTCCAGATTACTTTAGTTGCCTCAGCCATGTTTTAATACACATGTACGTATCTTTTCACAATTTTGGCTACCAAATTGTGGATTTTTAAAGAATTACAAACCGACAGATAGACAAGTTTTCATTTTTATATATCTCTCTATTTTTAAAAAAGTAACTAATGCTGTCACCGCCGCCGGTTTTGAATTTTTTGTGACCAGAGGTCTTTCTTCGTTAATATTAAGAAAACTATTGCATACAAAAATATGGAAATCGGTGGTATTATAGCGAAATGTTTGATCAACACGCTAATGCATACAGTTTTCAAATCGAAGAATTACTTTAAGAGATATTTAATGCTAAAGTTGGACAAAATCGTTCCATTAAAAAAGTTTTATAGGAGCAAAAGTATACATGGGAATTTAATCATTTTTAGATCATTTTATTCAATAGAATATCCCGGTGTGCAGATTCCATTAATTTTTTTTTTTAATTTGACTCATTTTTTTGAGGTTTTATTTCTATTTTAAATTCAAATATTCAGCATTTTGACAGATATTTTTTACATATTTTAGAAAATGGTATTAATTTAAACTGTTGCCAACTGTATAAACAGCACAAACAATAATGTTTGCTTCAAATTAAAAAAAATATTTACGCGTTACTATTATAAACAGAAAAAAACCTTCAAATTAGAATTAAATAATTAGGTATAAAAAGCAGGCACTTATTGAAAATTACGCCATAAAAACTATATTTACATGTGAATTTTAAAAAAGAAAGGATATTGTAAAATAAATTCATTAACATGCATTAGAAGTCTGAAATAGAAGAAATTATGTCACCTTACACTTATTATGCAAAATGAACAAAAAATAGTATTGCAAAACAGTTTAAATTTAAAAATTGCGCGATACAAAATATTAGAGGTTAAATATTAGATTTTTTCAAAATTTTATTATTTGTCACTTGATGTGAAGTGTTCAGCTATAAGTATGCAAAATTTCATGTCTCCAACTTAATTAGGGGCTGAGTTAGAAAAATTGTTTAAGATACACAAGTTAGACCCCAGAGGGTTAAATATTACACTTTTTCAAAATTTTATTCTTTGTCATTTGGTGTGAGGTGTTCAGCTATAAGTATGCAAAATTTCATGTCTCCAACTTAATTAGGGGCTGAGTTAGAAAAACTGTTTAAAATACATAAGTTAGAGCCCAGAGGGTTAAATATTAGACTTTTTTCAAAATTTTATTATTTGTCGTTTTATGTGAGGTGTTTAGCTATAAGTATGGAAAATGTCATGTCTCCAACTTAACTAGGGGCTGAGTTAGAAAAATTGCTTAAAATACAGAAGTTAGAGACCGGAGGGTTAAATATGACTTTTTCAAAATTTTATGATTTATCATGTTATCGCAAGTGTTCAGCTATAAGTATGCAAACTTTCATGTCTCCAACTTAATTAGGGACTAAGTTAGAATAATTGCTTAAAATACACAAGTTAGAGCCCAGAGGGTTAAATATTAGACCTTTCTCAAAATTTTATTATTTGTCGTTTGATGTGAGGTATTCAGCTATAAGTATGTAAAATTTCATGTCTTCAACTTAATTACGGGCTGAGTTAGAAAAATTGCTTAAAATACAGAAGTTAGAGACCGGAGAGTTAAATATGACTTTTTCAAAATTTTATGATTTATCGTGTTATCGCAAGTGTTCAGCTATAAGTATGCAAACTTTCATGTCTCCAACTTAATTAGGGACTAAGTTAGAATAATTGCTTAAAATACACAAGTTAGAGCCCAGAGGGTTAAATATTAGACCTTTTTCAAAATTTTATTATTTGTCGTTTGATGTGAGGTATTCAGCTATAAGTATGCAAAATTTCATGTCTCCAACTTAATTATGGGCTGAGTTAAAAAAATTGCTTAAAATACACAAGTTAGAGCCCAGAGGGTTAAATATTAGACTTTTTCAAAATTTTATTATTTGCCGTTTGATGTGTGGTGTTCAGCTATAAGTATGCAAATTTTCAAGTCTCCGACATATATAGTTCCTCAGAACGGGCTCTGTGACAGACGGACAGACAGACAAAGGAGTGGGACAGCTAGGGTTTCGTTAGATGAACGAAACTCTAAAAACATGCTGCGGATGACTGTAACAACATCCTAAAATTACATTACCATCAGCGATCTACCAATCCCGAATTTTGTTTATATTCGTTTCATATATTCTTATTCTTTTGTGCGGCCTTGTAAAATAACTATCAATATTATATACAGTAAAACCTTTGAGTAGTGGACACCTCGAGAATGCAGAATTTGTCCTCTATTTAGAGGTGTCAGCTACTGAGAGTAAAACATGTACAGTTATTTAAGTGTTGGTAATCGAAAAAATGTCCGCTAAATAGAGGTATCCGCTAATCAATGTGTCCGCTATGGAGGTTTTACCAGTAAAACCTCTGAATAGCGAACACCTCGGGAGAGCAGAATTTGTCCTCTATCTGGAGGTGTCCGCTACTGAGAGTAAAAAATGTACAGTTATTTAAGGGTTGGTAATCGAAAAAATGCCCGCTAAATAGAGGTGTCCACTAATCGGGTGTGTCCATTATGGAGGTTTTACTGCATAATAATATCATCCTTTATAAGAAAATTGCATGCTGTATGATAGACAGACAGACATCCAGAGAAAGATAACCTCCTGGAGCAATAAACACTCATGTCTTTTGTTTTAATCATCCACAATTTTATGTCATACAACAGGCCAGATTTTATACAACAGGCTAAAAATGGTCACCGTGGTACAGAGTACTGTAATATTATTTGTTTGCTCACCAAAACTGGTTGCCACAGGTTGTTGCAAGGTTTGTGATCACGTGGTTGAAACTGATCTATTCAATATTACTGTGTGCATATTTTTTTTTATTTACACCATGTGTTCAAATCAGTTGTCTACGAAAACATCCACCGGTGAAAGTGACGCACGCCAAATTTCTGTGACGTATGCAGATAAATTGTGTTTTTTTATCAGTTTTTCTAATATAATTTTTAAACGGTTTGGAACTTATTTTTCATAGTAGGTGCATTCAGTAGGTGGCCCTCATAGGTACCTTCTGGTGCAATCAGAAACGAAATCTGACAAATATTTTTTGAGTTATGCTTGACGAAAGGTTTTTATTAGGCTATTTTTTAGTAGGACATGGCATTAATATCCATCGTAGCTGTAATGTGTCCGGACAGTAATATTTCGCTGAGTATTAGCCTTCGCTTCGCTCAGACAATAATTTTAGTTCAGACTTATGGAGGAGCATCTAAGGCACAGATCTACATAGAAAGATAAAAATAAATTTTATAATTTTATTTTTTATGAGTTGTTTTCTAAAGTGTTTCTAAAGTGTTTTTATGAGTTGTTTTCTAAATTTGGGGATATGGTTAGGCTTAGCTAAGTGTTGTATGATAGGGATATTTTTCAGCTTTGTGTTAACTTTAGTAAATGTCTGATTATCTATATTTTATAACAGAGTTGGTAAGTTTTTGCCATAGGCGGAAAAAACCAGGTTAAAACCGTCCCGGCAAAAATAGATTTTTGCCAAAGTGGTGGCAAATATAGGCTGTCCATTTAATTTTTTTTCCCAGAAAAAGAGAAAAATTATTTCATGAAAGGACAAAGAAACTTAATAGTTAATAAATCAATATTCTAAATTTATTTTTGAACTCTTAAGTTAAGAAATAACGAAAAAATTTTTTATCTATTATCTATGAAACCAGTTTGGTCCTGCTTGGTTTTGTACAGTAGCTTTTACAAAACCTGTGTACATGCAGGCTTACTTTTCCATTGACCAACTACAAAACAGGGTGCAATACTCTGGTATTTTGTTATCTGTCTTGTGATCATTTGACAATGGACTGCTGGATTTGAGAATTTCAAAAAAGTATTTGGGGGGAATAGAGTACAAAAAGATAAAATGGCTACAGGCTACTTACTGAAAGTAAAGAATGTAACTTTTTTGTCCCTTTCATGGAGTGTAAGAGGGAGGGAGAAAAAATTCTAGTTTCTTAACAAGACATAACAAAGAGTTTTCCCAATATATAATTTTCAATTTAATTTAATTACTTTTTTATCTGTAACAGACTAGATTCATCAGATAAATAATTATAAAGTAGTACCAGACTTATTACGTAAAACAAAAGTAGCAAAGTTATATAAAACCCTTTGATAATTAAAAAAATATTAATGGCTGACAAAATACTTTGCTCAAGAAAAAAAATTAGATATCCAATTTTTAATTTGGTTCTCAAATTCCTAAGTGTTAGACTGAATTCCAGCTATTTTGTAAAGATTTAAAATATGTAAAAACATTTAATTATACTTATAAATTAGCAAATTAAATAGAAATATTAAATGATATGTTATTAAATTTAATTGTTTATACCATTATTATCCTTATTGCTTATAGATTTTGTTACACTAAAGAGAAATTATAAGAATTTGCCATTTTTTTCCAGTTTTTGCCACTGTCCTGGCAAAAATACTTTTTTGCCGACAAAAATGCCAACCCCGTTTTATAATAAAATCATTTCACACCAAGAGTGGTGAGGTTTTAACTAATGAAACTGCTTTCTAAGGATTGGCTATTGAAGAAAGTGACTATACGAAAAAATTCCGTCAAACAAACATAGAAAAGGACATAAAAAATGCATAAGAAAAAAATCTACCAAGAAAAGGAAAGGAAGAACATCTAAAAAGCAGAGTAATTACAAAAAGTAAAAGAAATGAAATAGATAATATAAAAGTAGGCTTATAAAGAAATAAAGCAAGGTTCATTGGTAGAAGTTGAATAACGGTTGAAAAGTCAATCAGTTAAATTTATCGGCCAAGTGATAGAAATAAATGATTCTGATGGAATCATCACTTTGTGATACAAAGTATTTGACTAAATCACTATTGGGGGACTATTAAACTTTTCCAGCTATTGATGATGAAGATTGTACTGTGCTGTCCTCTAAAAAAAACCCACTTTTTTAAATTTCTCACTATATAAAATTTAATAAAAAATACAAAACAATTTGAAGTAGCTACATTTTCACAGCCTGTCCTGACTAAGATTTTAATGTATAGTATTTTTTTTTCTATCAATATATTACAAAATGGCAGCCAATTAAACAAGACTTTAAAAAAAACCCACTTTTTTCTAAAAATAGCCCACATGTAAAAACACTTCTAGAAATCAAAATATTAAACAGCAAAGTTTTTCTTTCATTATTAATTAGTTTTAAAACACAATTCTGCAAAAAAAAAGAAAAAATAATAATAATATTTTAATAATTGTAAATTGAAGGATTTACAAATGAAAAATTATAAATGCAATTTTTTGCTTATTTTTTAAAAAACTAAATAAACACTTAAGTAATTTTAAATGCTTTTATTATTGTAAATGACATATAGAAACAGGACAAAAAGAAATTTTGACTTCTGTGATTTTTTTGATTAAGTTCTAGGGTGGGTTTTTTTTAGGATACATTTTCCTGTGGGTTTTTTTTAGAGGACACCACTATATATGTAGAGTTCAGCAATATATGCTGCATACTATACTAAGTGAACCTAATTTTGATATCCATGGACATTATTTCTTTAATTAAATAATATGTAAAAAATATATTTTTGTGCATTTGTACCTTTAAGTATAATTAAGAAACTTTTATTTCAGCGTATTCTTATTTCAAACATAATATTTACCTATTTTTATTTAAATATACCCCAATTTTGGAACTACCATGGGGGTAGAGTGGATTTTCAAAACATGCTTTTTTAAATGTATCACTATGAGAAGACAATCTAACAAAACTGAATTGTTATGCTTCATGTTTAATCTATATGAATCCAATGTATATACATGTATATAAAAACCATCAAAAGTTTCTTGAAATAAATTTAATAGCTTGATTTCAGGGCCTTCTCTAAAAAAAGTTTGGTTTTACCACCGCTTTCCCCCATCTGACCCTATAATTCTTTATTATTATTTTTTTTTTCATTTTGTGCTTTGGTAGGGCAGCAGGTTGATTTCAAATGAATTTTCCAGGAACTATGTTTACATACAGCATCTAAGCCGAATTAATTACCATACAAAAGCAGTATACCAATTACCTGGAAAGAACTCTCAAATTCATCCACAATCTGTCCACTGGCAGGGGCTGCCATGTTGCGTAAAAATCACAGAACAAAATTTTGACAATATTTAAAACAAGTAATAGGCGCAAATGCACGATCAATAGATTCTTCGACTCACAAGTTGTTTACAAAAGTGAACGTATTATAAAGAATGAATTTTTCAGTTTCGAATCGTGAGTGAATCATTCACCATAACAGAAAATCAAAAAATTCATTTCATTTCATGCTGAAATTCTAGCAAAATTACTACTTCTATGCTACTACATTTTTTAAATGCACAAATACTGCAAAATTTTAATAGATGCACACTCGATGCACACCAGATTTTTGATTTCGGACGACCAACCAACCAACCAACACATTATTTATTTACGAAATCTCTTGAAAACAAAAACATTAAATCATATTTCAGTATTTTCTACTCTGTTGTAAGTTTATTTTCTAATTGTATTAATTTAAATAGATATATGATACTTGAATTTCACAACTGCAATGCTTTCAACCTTTGAAAGTTCTGATAATAATAACAGGCCTGTCTGTATAGTTGCTTCCTGACCTCTTAGGAATTTTGTCTGGTGTAAGATCATAAAATTTTAGGATAGGATATAAACAGGAACATTTTATTATAATTTATAGGACATTAACTCATATGCTGATAGCATCGACTACCGATTGGCATCCCTGCAGAGCCAGATTAAGAGAGAGGGGCACTGGGACCATTGGCGTATCCAGAAAAGGATTTAATTTCATAGGCGAGGGGGCAGAGCTGACTTAAATTCCGTTAATCTTATCAGCCTTGTGAAAAGCGTTGAGTTGTGCTATAAATAGAAATCATATTTGACCATGTTCATCAGGTTTGTTTTCACTGCTGCTTATATAGTTTGATAATAAATCGCTCACTTTCTGACGCCTAAATTGTACCAAGCTTTTTAGGGTTTCGTCATCTTTCGAAACCCTATTCGTCTCGCTCCTCTGTCTGTCACCGAGCCCGTTCTCAGAAACTATATAAGGGTAAAAGATGTGCCAGTAATGGACACCCCTCGATGTTTTATTTCATAAAAAAATAACTAATAAATATTTAGCTTTAATTATTTTTTTTATAATTTCCCCTTGCATGTTTTATAAAACTGGATTATTGTTGACATTTTTAATCAAACCAATAAGGAAGCAGAAAATTATATTTCAAAGTTTCGCTGTTTTTCTGTGAAAATCTTGATGAAGAAGCTAAGAGCTGGCTTCATTTAATTTATATAGGGGTGATTCTCCCAAAACAGGAAAAATACATGTAACTGTCTTATATCATTTTAAAAATAATTATAAATATTTTAATAACTTTTTAATGTTTTGAGTTAACCTACAGTTATCTTACAAATTTGAAAAAAAATTAATAAATTTATTTAAAAATATATAAATTGTTCAAAAATCATTATCCTGGCTTGTAACTAGAGCCATCTATGCTGTTTTAAATGTTAAAAAAATCAATAATAAAACTAATTTTCCACAAACAATTCATTTAATAGATTCATAATAAAGTATTCTATACAATGGGATATATTTTCAAAAAATTTTATTGTTTTTCATAATTAAAAAAATTATTAAAATGTGTGTAACTGAAAAAAATATCATTGTCCTGGCAGATTGCATTACACCCAATATTTTCCCTACAGATGGCAGCAAGGCTGTATTTTTTGTAGCTATTGCAAGAACTTTTATTTTTTTTAGTAAGCTGTGTAAGTAATTATTCTCAATTGGCGCCATTTTCTTTTTTGTTGAATTTTGAAGCTCTTTGCCTTCAGAGTTATGTTTAATTTGAATCATTTTCCTGGCATCTACAGAAAGTACTAGGTGAGGTAGAAAAGTGTTTATATTACATTATAGAATACGTAATAAAGTTATCTTTTAGAAAATATATACATTAACTTTAAAATTTTTAGACGGAATGTGCCATCTTCTAATTACATCAATTTCATCATTATCCTGGCCATCATTGTCCTGGAAAATAAAGAACAGGACAATGACAGCAAACCAGGATAATGATGTTTGTTATTTATTTGAAATTAATACATATATACAGATACAAGTTAAAACTATAAAATCCTAATAATATTGTAATTAAACTTGAAAATTTAATTTTAATTATAATTTTAAGTTGGATTTCAAAAATTTATCACAAGTTATTGCATTTACTGTTACTATCCAAGTACTTAATTAGTTTTTAGTCCTCAGTATTTTTTATGGAATATATTTTAATCACCATTTATTATTAAGTAATTAAATTATTTTTTTGGCAGAACTCATGCATTTTTCAAAAATTAATTTTAATTATGGTCTAAGTTGGCTTTCAAGAATTTATCATAAATAAATGTATTTATTAACATTATCTTTCATCAACAAACAAATTAAGATTCAAATGTTTAATTGATGTTTTAGTATTCAGTATTTTTTATGCAATATATTTTAATTAGCATCATTTTTTTTTTTAAGTAATTGAATTTTATTATTGGCAGAACCAAATTCATTGGTATATTTATATTTATTCTTAAATATTGTTCCTTTCATTGGATTTTTTAAGAAGGCAAGACTAACTTTTTAAGATCCTTCCCCTTGGATATAGTATTCAGTTTGATTGATATAATATACAGTAAAAGCCTATGTATATCAAACACCTACCTTAAACAGAAAATTTTCATGGTTATGTTGAAAAATATGCAGTACACATATAAGGAAAGGTAACCTGTCTAAAAGGGGAATTGTCACTTGCGATTCTGTTAGCGGTTTGCAATTGTATTTATTACGTAATTAGTTGTAATAAAGTATAATTATTTGCAAGTTCTAAAAAGGGGAAGAACCAAGAAACAAACAAATGAGTTTTGCTTGTCAAAATATAGGCCAGCTGAAAAGAAACACCAGGAGAAAATTAAAAAGGATCCAGATCACCTTTTCCAAGAAAAACTTAAAAGACAACTCAAGTATGAAAATCAAAAAAAGAAGGGAACTGTTAAACCAGTAAATAAAATGTCATCAAGAGAAAAAAAAAGCACAGTAAAAAAATGGAGAGAAAATTCTACACGCTATCACCAGAACAAGAAAGTGGTAGAAAAAGAACTTTTATCTAAAACACCATCAAGTAATATCGAAAAGAATGATAGTACAAATTTCAGTGACCCGGAGCCGAACAATTTTTGATGCTCCAGCTCCAGCTCCGCTCCTAGAGAAAATACCGTGGCTCCAGCTCCGGCTCCAACTCGGCTCCGACTTCGCGCTTTTAAGTTGCAGATTTTAATTTACACGTTTAATTTTTTGCTCACAAATACTTTCTATCTTCATTAAAGATCTGACAAAATGCATTTTTCTTCTTATCAAACTTGAAATGCTTGTTCAGAAAATATGACATCTTTTAGCTTTTGCTTTTAAAATAGAAAGTTTGGTAGAATTTTAAACACAAAAATCTTAAATTTCTTCTACACTTTTCGAACAGCCAAAATTGTACGACTACACATGTAAACAACAAGCGGCCATATTTGTTTTCAAATAGTGTTGTCACTTAGTTCAAGTAGAAAGTAAAAGTAAAGTAGTGTTGCCATTTTTGAGAAGTTTTCCTTCCCTAATAATAATAATAATAATAAAAACCTAAAAAATGATATAATTAAAATACTGAATAATGATGTAATTAAAATATTTTAAGCCTAGAAATTTAAAAGACTGAAAAAAAAAAAAAAAAAAAGATTTAAAAGAATATTAAAAACTAAAGGAGCCCTGGAGCTGGGGAAAATTTAGAGCTCCAGCTCCGGCTCCGGCTCCAGCTCCAGGAAAAACACAGCTCCGGAGCGCTCCGGCTCCGGGTCCCTGACAAATTTAATAATGGCTTATACACCTGGTCCTTCAAATGCTACAGCAAACAATGATAAAAGAAAGTCAAATGGGAGGATAAGAGTCAGAAGGGATAGATCAAACGCAGAGTCAGATAATATAGACGAACACGCGAACGCCATTCGCCGAAAATTTTCAAAGTTTGCAGACAGTTTCAATGGTTTTTTTTTTTTTTTTTTTACAAATTTCTTTATATAAGAAAAAAAAAATATTAAGACCCCGGGCGGAGAATTGGTGCGATGCACGTCGCCGACTCTTAAGAAGGTCTGCAGACTATTTTTTAACTGGAGAAAAAAAAAAGTTTTCAAAATTTTTAAGAAAGAGTCATAATATTAAGGAATGGTTTGCCTCAAAAACAGTAGATAAACTGATGTGTAAGAGTTCATCTCTTCCATTCATGGACTAATTACTTTTTTTATTTTAATATTCATTTATTCGTATTTCAGTTATTTTATAGATTAATAAAATAACAGTTTTGTTGAGCAATCATAAATTGATATCTTTATGTAAGTTAATGATTGAAATATTTCACATTTTAATAAATATATATATTTTTAATTTTCATTAGTTTTTCTTTCATTCATTAGTTTTCTGTATTAAGCTTAAGCATACCATTTCAATACTACATTTCTTGACTGAGCTTTAATAATGCTTGTAAATTAATATTTTTCTTTTAGTGGTGTTGCTTGGTGGCACTCCACTCGCATATAACTGTTCATTTTTGCTGTTAGCGGTGATATAGAACTTGGGAGGGCGCAGCGTTTTTTTTGCAGAAAAATTTTAAGAAATTATTAGAGTTCGCAGACAGTTTTACATTTTATCTATGTCTGATCAAAGGCTTACACATCAAGAAACTAGAACACAAACTTAAAGTAGCAAAAATGTCTTATCAAAAATACAAGACACGATATTACCGCCTGATAAATTCAAAAACAGATAGTAACCCCCCCCCCACACACACACACACACAAAAAAGAATAAATAAACGACTGTTAAATGAGTCACTAAAATCACTGCATAGAAAATATTTAACTGAAAATGTATTATAAAGCCAATTATTCAACATTTTGTAAATACAGACTTAATAAACAACTTTTCTAGCGATTATGATACACCGAAAAGTTCCAGCAACAATTCAGATTTTTTGGACGATTTCAAGCCTGGCGGTTGTACAGTACGATGGAAAGTTCTATCCTGCATGCTACAGAGAACCCAGAAAACGGGATATATCTTTTCACACAACAAAACTGACATAATAAGAAAGATAAAGAAGAGTGGCCCAGCGGAAAGCGAGTCTGAACCAGTAAGAAATTGAAAATGGTCCAGGAAGGACCGAAATATATTTTTCATACTTTAAGCACCTTTTATGGTATTTGAGACTAGGTTTCAAAGATTTTATTAAATGTAAATTGAAGACTGGTGTTTTGTGAATTATCTTATAGTTAATAAGAAAGATTGAACCTCCAGAACCGTGTGGCAATTGAGCATCGCAATTTAAATTTAATGGTTCCCCTTAGTTTATTTATGCTAGCATAAAATATTTGTTTTTTCACCCAAATTCCATTTTTCTGCTTTGTTTAGTTAAGAGTAAGAATCTGAGAGAGTGTCACACCTGTGATTCATGACATCTCAGATTTTCTCCAAAAAATTACCAGTTGTTACTTACCTTGTTAAAAGACAAAATGTAGAATTTTTTTTCTCCAAAGTTGAGTTGTTCATTTTTTATGGGCCCCCAAAGGTCACCGTGCAGTGCAAAAAATTGAGTTTTTTTTATAGACATTAAAATTGCTATGACCCACAATTCTTTGCACAAACAACTTGCCACAAAATTTTTTTTATATATGGGATGTAGGAGGGTTCAACTTTATATAATAGATGAGAAGTCTGTGGCAACTTGTTGCCACAAGGTCACTGAAGGTCACAAACTTATGCATTTTCGCTGTTTTTTACCATTTTTAAGGCCCAATAACAGCTTGCGCATTGAAGTTGCCATGGCAAAAGAGGTGTCATTTGAAAGACATGTATTAGCACTTTTTAAAAATGTACATATAATTGAGGCAAGTTGGATGCGCTTTTAGTAACAGAGCGCCAAAATGTGAAAAATGTCATATTTGACTGATATTCAAACTGTCATAATTTCCTGCGGCCATGACATTTTGAAATAATTCTTTTGCCATTCTTTTATTCTATTATTGCTCTTTATGAAAAAATAAATTCCATTGAGGCATGTATCTTTAAGAAAAAAAAATGATTTTTTTAAACATACTCTATTCCGGTAGTCAGGACTTTTTTGCTTTTCAGAACAACTCGTCTGAATAACAATTTTTTAACATTTACTTGTCCATATGAATTGATATATTTTAATATATTGTGACACATATATGATAGATGTTATTTATTTAATTTGACAATCAAAATTCTTGGCATTTATAATCTATATTGATAATACAAGTATATTCAGCTAATGCTAACACTATCAATAATTTTTACAAAAAAAACCCCCCTCAAACATATAATTGTTCCTTGTAAGACTCTTGAATGTCTTTTAAGCATGGAACTATAAAAGGATCAGCCCCAGACAATTGTATAGGACCAAAGAAGATAGTATCGCATGTGGGGTAACATGTTTTAATCCACAATCATTATTTTAAAGTTGTTGTTCCATAAGCAACATCTTGTAGAGAATCTGTTGTAAACAAAAAATCTAAAAATTGATCAACCTAACCTTACTTATGTCGAGACGGTTTCTACTAATTTTGTCTACATGAGGCATATTGCCAGTGCCAAATTGTGCTCTCAATTATCTTGTTCTCCTTACCATTCTCTGTGAGCATTGGAATTTCCCTATAACTTCTAATTTTGTGTATTTTTGAGGATCCAATAAAGCTAGCTTCATCTTTTGAGATGGAGTGCTTTTAAAGGCTGCTACTATTTCTTTTAGATATTCATCTTCAGCTTCCGTCTCGCTGCAGCTGCTACTGTCTGAAACAACCTTTCAAAATTCATGTTCTTGCTCTGGGGCAAGTTTCTTGGTTAACGTTCCTTTAAAATTATTGGTAACTTCAGAGTATTTTCGTTTCATATAGCGAATGGTACTTGCTGAAAGTTCTGAAACAGGAGATTTCAATTGAAATTTAACAGGGCTTACACCTTCTGTTGATGATTTTATAAATGAATTTGTCTCGGTCTTATCAGTTTCCACTAACAGAGAATTACGAACTTCAAATGTTGGATCGCTGGAGGTGATGTTGTCTATCTCAACTTCATCATTCATTTGATGTAGATCTTTTGAAAGAAGATAATCTCTATGCTTTGGACAAACAGTTCCTCCAATTGGAAAGTTTACAGAAGAATTATATTTACATATTAATTCATATGTTGCCCAACTTGCAGACCTAACACCTTTTTCTTTTCTTGTTCTCCTTGTGATAAGGGTGTAAACATACAGTTGAACATTCCAATAAGTACCAAAATCAAAACGATGCTTTGCACAAAGTTTAAATCCTTCAGGTAAAACTTTACCACTTCTGCTAGATATTAGTTCTTTTTCAGACACACTTCTATCAGGTGCTTTAACATTTATTCTTTCTAGATAATTTCTCACATCTGCTGCCAAGTCCTGTTCTGAAAACAGTCTTCCACAGTTCAATACCTCATTATAAAAAAAACACAATAGCTCATTATAAAAAAAAAAACAATCTGTATAAGGATCCGAATTAAGTTCTTCCATATTTTGTAAAACAGTTTTTTTAACTAAGAATATATAAACATAAGTATGAAAAGATCCAAATTAAAAATTTACAACTTTATATTTTTTAAATGGATGAACAAAGGTAATTCTTATTCAACAGAAATATTGTTCTGATATTCCAGAACAGCCAACCATGTGATAACAGTAATGCAAACAAGAGAAGAGCTGAGTTGGGGTTTTTTTTTCTGTGTAATTTTATGTTACTAAAATTATTGTTGCAAATGTAAAATATTTTATCAAATACTTTTTAAAAAAATACCCTTTATAAACAAAAAAGAAAATAATTTTATTTTTTAATGGATGAACATAAAGAATTCTGATTGCACAGAAATATTGTTCTCATGAATAATATTGTTCTCTAGAATATTTTACCAAGTAGTACTAGTAATACAAAAAATAGAAGAGTTGAGATATTTTGTTTTTCAGAATTTTGTGTTGCTGAAATAATGTGATTATAAACTTAAAATATTTTATCAATGATTTAAAAAAAAATACTTTACAAAAATTAATCTTATCATCAGATACAGCCTTTTTTTTAAATGAAGGAGCATTATAAATTCATTCATATTCCACAGAAATATTGTTTTGAAGTTCCGGCATTTTTCACTATGTAGTAATAGTAATACAAACAAGGCGAAGGTTGGAATATTTTGCTTTGAATAATTTTATGTTATGGAATTAATGATTTTAAATTAAAAATACTTCATCAATAATGATTTTAAAATGTACCTTATATTTAAAAAAAAAAGACTAATCTTTATATCTGTGCATTTTATTCAGTTATAATTTTGTACAAGTTTCAGGTGATTTTTTTAACAAATGTTAAAAATTAAGCAAAATATTCCAAAATATGTAAAAATTAAACAAAATATTCCAAAATATGTATAAAAGTATAAAACATTGTAAACCTTTTGCTTTTAGTCTATTAAATGTGAAAAATTATAGTAAATTTTTAAACAGTAAGGGAAAAATCATATATGCATTTCACAGGTCTATACGAAATAGAGAACATGTCGGTGATTTTTTGAGATTTTAAAACTAAATAATTGTCCTCAATAAATATAAATGTAACAATATATTAAAATATATCAATTCATATAGCCAAGTAATTATTAAAAAATTGTTATTCAGACGAGTTGTTCTGAAAAGCATAAAAGTCCTGACTACCGGAGAGTATGTTTAAAAAAATCATTTTTTTTTTCTAAAAGGTACATGCCTCAATGGAATTTATTTTTTCATAAAGAGCAATAATAGAATAAAAGAATGGCAAAAGAATTATTTCAAAATGTCATTGCCGCAGGAAATTATGACAGTTTGAATATCGGTCAAATATGACATTTTTCACATTTTGGTGCTCTGTTACTAAAAGCGCATCCAACTTGCCTCAATTATATGTACATTCTTAAAAAGTGCTAATACACGTCTTTCAAATGACACCTCTTTTGCCATGGCAACTTCAATGCGCAAGCTGTTATTGGGCCTTAAAAATGGTAAAAAACAGCGAAAATAGATAAGTTTGTGACCTTCAGTGACCTTGCGGCAACAAGTTGCCACAGACTTCTCATCTATTATATAAAGTTGAACCCTCCTACATCCCATATATAGAAAGAATTTTGTGGCATGTTGTTTGCGCAAAGAATTGTGGGTCATAGCAATTTTAATGTCTTAAAAAAACGCTCAATTTTTCGCACCGCACGGTGACCTTTGGGGGCCCATAAAAAATGAACAACTCAACTTTGGAAAAAAAAACTTCTGGATTTGGCCTTTTAACAAGATAAGTAATAACTGGTAATTTTTTGGAGGAAATCTGAGATGGCATGAATCACCCCATAATGCTAGATGTGACACTTTCTCAGATTCTTGCTCTTAATTTTGATCATATGTAATCAAGAATAAATATATATTCAACTAAATATGTCTATATGAAATGTTTTTTTTATATTTTTACTTCGTTTCAGTCATTGTCCTGGTATGGGGATCATTGTCCTGGCATTAGAATTTTTTAAATATTTTTTCTTCCACACAATAAACATTTTTTTCTTATTGTATAAAGCTTAAATAATAACAAAAAAAATATACCATACATTTACAGCATCATTTTTTAAAAAATGTTTTAATATTGAAAAGTTGCCTGTTTTGGGAGAATGACCCAGTCTTTATTTTCTTGTAAAATTTTAATGTTTTTGTTTGAGTAGCAATAGGAAACTTCGAATTTTATATACTAACAGCCATTTACAAAATTTCATTTATTTTTAAAGTTTTAAGAGGGGGTGTCCATTACAGGATGGTTAATTAGTCATTTTCCAGTAATCGACACCCCATGTAGACATTGCTAAAAATTCGATTTCAGTAATGTTTACAGTGCATAAAATATTTTACCTTAACTGCAAACCTAAATAATCAAATTTAATTTTTAAATTATACTTACCAAACTGCAATAACACCAAAACTTTTATAAATAGCTGCTTTTAAGTTATTTTATGTAATTAATAAAATTTCAATATTTTATTCTTTTTTTTTATGTATATGATACCTTGCATATTTTATAATCTGGCAATCAGCAATTATTTAACACTTTTCCAAATTACTGCAATGTAAACTCGGTACTAAGTTTTATCGGTACTAAGTCTTTATTAAGCTTTTCTTTCTTTTGTATATTTCTTAATTTTACAGGAGAAAAAAAATTATGTGTGAAAATGTATTGTAGCAATAGTAATCAACTATTTTTGCAATCGGGTTAATTATATTATAATAGTTTCCAACTGTACATTGCATTTTGCTGGTGGGTAAAATAAATCCTTTACTGGTAAGATTTTCTGAAAATTCGACACCCCTGCAGCTGAACACCTCACATCAAACGACAAATCATAACATTTTGAAAAAGTCTTATATTTACATCTCTGGGCTCTAATGTGTGTATTTTAAGCAATTTTTCTAACTCAGCCCCTAATCAAGTTGGAAATGTGAAATTTTGCATACTTATAACAGAACACTTGTGATCACACAAAAAACCATAAAATTTTCAAAAAGTCTTATATAATATTTACCCTTCCAGGCTATAACTTCTGTATTTTTAGCTATTTTTCTAACCCTATCACCCTTTTCACCCGGGGTGGACTTTTTTAACTTTTGCAGATACTCCTTTTGGCATGTTTTAGTTCCAATTTTTACTGCCAGTGGATGCCTACCTATCCCGGGTGCTATGGGTCCGATCCCTTCGGCTAATATATCTACGGATAGTTTGTAAAACGGAATTTCGTTCAGATAGAGGTTTGTTTAGAATAGAGTACGTCCCCTGGTTGCCAAATGTGGAACTGGCAAATTTTGCAAAAAGTTAAAGTGTTTTGAAGGGAATATTAAACGAAACCCTCTGTGCGATCTGTGATCACACTTACCCACTTGTTTTAAAGTTGTCAATGCCCCTATACTGATAAAGTAGGTATGATCCATGTCAATTCAGGCAGCCAAAGAAAAAAATCTTACCTTCATAGTCTCAGAAGTTTTTGAATTGAACATGTGTTAAAATTCAATAAAAAATAAGATACTTGTATATTTTGGTTTTGCCCGAAAAAATTCCTGGCCCGAGATACAGGCCGCCAAAGATGGCATCGCGGGCACCATTTCCAATTCGCCATTTTCGATAAAAATTTTAAAGTGCTCTATCTCTAGAACGGTGCAAGATATTTTGTTGCTGTTTTTTTTTATTTTAATGACAATATTCTTCTGTTTAAAATGATATACAGTACAGAACCATTTATCCGGAATGGTTGGGGTCAGATGTATTCCGGATAACTGGTTTTTCCGGTTAACTGGTTGGGCATTAAAGCAGCATCCATTTGATAAGTTTTGTGGAATATATATGTGGTTGTGGCCTTATTTCTGGTTTTAAATTATTAGATAGATTACTTGGATTAAAAATCAGATGCAAGAAAGATCAAAAGTTAATCAAAGTTTGAAAGAAGGTAATTTATGGGAATCCCTTGGGAACAAAAATTCTTCTGTTTCTTCTGCATAAAAATTAAAACATCAAAAATACAACTAAATATGTTTCCATTTCAAATACTAGATGTTGTCATCAAATTATACAATTGTTTCAAGCAATGCATATGTCAAACTGGCAGTATATGACACTTTTTTCTGCAAAGATTCTGAAATCAGTCTATTAGAAATAGCATTCCGGATAACTGGTTTCCGGATAAATGGTTCCATACTGTACCCAATTTTGAAAAATGTATTCAACTTTTCTTGTGGCAACCTTTTGAAAAAAAAAAATTTTTTTTTTTGAAAATGCCAATCTTAAAAATTTTGATTTTTTTGCTGTTGATCAATACCATTGGGAACTATCTTCACTGTAAAGGAGAACTTCTACTTTTGAGTTTAACAAATTTTAGAAACATTTAAAAAATTCAGAGAATTTTACAGGAACTGTATATATACAGTTCCAGTAAAAGTCACTGAATTTTTGCTTATTTGTATCATATTTGTAAGGATAAGCCTACTATATATCTTAAACATGTTAGAAATTGCAATATCAAATGTGGCAAATGAGGTGCATGCATAGTATTAACTAGTTTTATAAATATTCAGATCTTGGTGCAATAAGTGTTACACTCTTGGGCAAAAAGGCATGAATACAAAATTTACTATAATTCCATATATTAAATTCAGTAATACAGAAGTAATATGAATCCATCTTAAAAGGACTTAATCGCCATGGCAATCTAGAATCATTGCCTATCATGGTATATCATCGAATCAATTATGTATTATAGGCTGAATCCATATCAACTCAGGCAGGGGGGTTACCTTCATAGTCTCAGAAGTTTTTGAATTGAATATATGTTAAAATTTAAGAAAAAGTAAGATACTTGTATATTTTCATTTTGCCCCAAAAAATTCCTGGCCTGAGATACAGGCCGCCAAAGATCACATCCCCGGCATCCTTTCTCATTCGCGATTTTCGATAAAAATTTTAAAGTGCTCTATCTCTAGAACGGTGCAAGATATTTTGTTGCGGTTTATTTTATTTTAAAGATAATATTCTTCTGTTTAAAATGATATACCCAATTTTGAAAAATGTATTCAACTTTTCTTATGGCAGCCTTTAAAAAAAAAAATTTTTTTTTCAAAAAAAAATTTTGTTTGGAAATGCCAATCCCAAAAATTTTGATTTTCTTGCTGTTGATCAATACCATTGGGAACTACTTTCACTTTAAAGGAGAACTTCCACTTTTGAGTTTAACAAATTTTAGAAACATTTAAAAAATTCAGAGAAGTTTACAGGAACTTTATATATACAGTTCCAGTAAAAGTCACTGAATTTTTGCTTATTTGTATCATATTTGTAAGGATAAGCCTACTATATATCCTAAACAAGTTAGAAATTGTAATATCAAATGTGGCAAATGAGGTGCGTGCGTACTATGACTAGTTTTATAAATATTCAGATCTTGGTGCAATAAGTTACACTCTTGGGCAAAAAGGGCATGAATACAAAATTTATTATGATTCTACATATTAAATTCAATAATACGGAAGTAATATGAATTCATCTTAAAAGGACTTAATCGCCATGGCAACCTAGAATCATTACCTATCATGGTATATCATTGAATCAATTATGTATTATAGGATTTTTAAATAGAATGAAGAAAACTTTTATTAATGTCTTTTATGTTTTAATTTGATTTTCATAGCATTTGAAGTTATACATACTTTATTGCAGAGGTTTACAAAAAATTACTTCCTGTGTCATAGAAAGTGCATAGTATTTACAGGGACACACAAAAGATTTCGGATACTTTACCTTATTGGAACTACTGTACATTAGCGATGATTGCTGGAAGTGCATTTTTAGTTGCAATATGAGTTTTTAAGTTTAATTAAATATTTCCATATTACGTTGTGTGTATAAAGGCTGTAGATCATATACAGGGCTACACAAAAGAAATCGTAAGGGTATTGCTGGAAGTGCATTTTTAGTTGTGATTGAGTTTTTAAGTTTAACTAAATTTTTCCATATTACATTGTGTGCATAAATGCTGTAGATCATATACAGGGCTACACAAAAGAAATCTTAAGGGTTTACTGAGCAGGGTTGGTAAAAAAACCCGTTTTTTTTTGTTTAAACCAGGTTTTTTTGGTTTAAACCGGGTTTTTTTGAATAAGTTTTCCTATTACATATACATTCATATTTAATGATAAAAATAAACATCATTGGATATATAAGTAATATAACTTCATTTAAAAATAAATTAAACTAAATAATTACAATCAATTATGTAGAAAATTGAAATCATTTAATATTTAAACATTTTTTAGTAAAAGCTGTCTTATGTTCCATGAATAAAATGCTGTACATTAGGGTGGTCACAAGAAATCAATTTTCGAATTTTTTCGGGGGGACCCCCCAAAAAGTTGCCAATTGACTAGAAAATGGGATTGGCTAAGTTTCAGCTCATTTGGATAATATTAACCCGTGCCTCATTGAGGTTTAAGTTTGAAAAACATGTGATTTTTCGCAAAAAAATGCTGTTTTTCCTTCATGAAATGAATACAATTGAACCTAGAAACATAATGCAGGTCTCATTTTATAAAAAAAAGTTTTGCTTTGAAGAACCACACACCATTTTTTTCTAAAAATGTATAGATTTAAAAATATGCGCACTTTTCAGGACCAGGCTTCACCTGAATCCTAAATATTGACTTTTTATGAAAAAGCGAAATTTTTTTTTTTAACATTCCATTTCATCTGCTTTCCACCTTTTTTCTTCTTTTTTTCGTTTTGTGAAGTCCAATAAAGTATTTGATTAAAAAAAATTCCAAAGAAAAGGAAACAAATCGAATTTTAAACTGAAAGAATTTTTTTAAAAAAGGGAGGGCAAAGGAAGTATAGAAATGAGAGCAAATAATGCTCAATTGCATTTTATTATTAAGAAAGGAGGCATAATAAAGAAAATAAATTATTTTCCCTTACAACTGTCACGTTAACCCTTTCCGGCACAGAAAAAGTCTGTTCGTAAAAGGATGAAATGATTGTCTACCCCGCAATTTACAAACGACATTTTTAGAAATTAAAATCACATTACTTTAACCTTTCATTGTAAAAGCAAAATTTTATTAAAATATTCTTCGTGCCGTTTGTAAGTTTGGAATTAAAATTAGGTGGTCCCGGCGTGGGACACTGCTCCGGAAAGGATTGAAGTGGTAATGGTTTAGATAAGGTGGCTTATGTTGGCTTTTTTTACCAAAGTATTATCTAAAAATGAAAATGCAACTTGATCCAAGTTAAGATACCAAAGGCGGTTTGTCATTTTAGCAAGTGCCTTGTCTGTAACCTATTTATCTAATTTTCTGTAGTGAACAAGTGATTTTATTATTTGCAGGTCTTGAATTGCGGGCTAAAGTGGCAGTGGAAGTACTGAAGCACGCTTTTGCATAAATATTGATTAAAAATAAGAAAAGATCTCTGATACCTTCTTTTTCTAAATTTGTTATTGAAAGATGATCCCTGAAACAATATATTTTAAGAGAATGAATGGCCTGTGCCTCCATCCGTCTGACATGATTAAAAGTACCAGGTGCTTTGAAAAAAAGTCTTTTTGCGTTCTATAAAAATTAAACAAAGTTGGATAAACTCTTTATAATCATCCCTGAGCTGTTAATTTTTAAGAGTTCCTGTAAGAAAATTTGAAATTTCTTCTGAATTAACTATTTATACCTAGTATTTCATCTTCAGTAACATTTGTATACTTAGTCTGGTTTAATTTAGACCACCAAATCAGAATTGTTTTTTTTTTTAAATATCTGGCTGAGGGGCAGTGATTGTGCCCATTTTACAATCAAGAACAACTTTCTAAATTATGCTGGTGGCATGGTAAATACAGAAGACTTTTCCTTTAACAATTGCTATAGAAAAATGCAGGTTAACTCTGAGGCGACCTGTGTTTACTGCAGTTGTATAAAAAAAATATTTCCTGGATTTTACCAACTTCCTCCCACTCTTCAACTGCTGAAAATACAGCTTTCGCCTGAATTATTCCGATACTATTTTCAAGTTGAGGAACTCGTAGTAACTGTTCTTCATCCCCACAACTAATTAAAACTTTTATCCACACTACATTTTCTTTATTCAAAAAATGGTGCAGCAGTTTTCCACCCCAGTGTACAACAGTTCTCTCTAAACGGGAATTTTAAAATCTGTTTTTGATGATCTCAGTTTTTTGTTTACGAAACAGTTATTTGCAGAGTCAATATCTGTGGTTAGCTAGTGGATGTATTCTAAGTCTAGCAGCTTCTCTGGCGTTCAGTTCATTTTGCGAATATTATAAAATAAAATACATAAAACTTGACAATTACTTAGCTGCTTACTGTCGATGATTTGATGAGACATGTGGCCAATTTAAAAAATCTTACATTTCTGCCATCATATCAAGAGGGGGAAGGGGTTTTATGGAATGTTTTGTCAATTCTAAAAATAGATAACCATAACAGATAACAAAAACAGCCTTGTAATAAAAAGAGAAATTCAGAGGTTCAACTGCAACACAAATCGAGAAGCTCTTTCTTACTAGACACAGAACTAGATAACTAATAATCAATTATAATTCGTGAAATATTTTTAGTTACAAAAATTGTTCACTTATTTTTGCCTATTAATAAAAATGATACAAAAAAATTATCAAAAGTAATAAAATTTTTAATTTGTCATTTTTTACCTATGTTTCAAAAATGCAGAGTTTGAGGGTATGGTTCACTAGATGTCCTGGAAAATACTAAATGTTCATTAAATATAAGTTTTCATGAGAGTAAAAGTTCAAGGCAACAACAGTTTCTATGAAATAAAACAAGAATCACGTTTCTAAGACAAATATTTTTCACGTAAGGAAAGAAAAACGACAATTTTTTGCCAAAAATTGCAAATTTTCAAGAATTCAACCTCGATGAGGCGTGGGTTAATATTATTTATTTGAGCTGAAACTTTGCAATCTCATTTTCTAACTAATTGGCAACTTTTAGGAGGGTCCCCCCGAAGAAAACGTTAAAAAAAATTTTCCCCATGTTGCTTGTGACCACCCTACTGTACATAGAGAAACATTGATACCTCGAAAATCTTAATAAACAATCTTTTAATTACTAGTAGTACAATAAATAAATATATGATGTAGTTTCATAAATATAATATACTTTCCCGTGGCTATTCAAAATAATTTCTTTGAAATATTTGCAATCTGAGATATCTGATGTTTCTGTTCGAACACTACAGCACAATCATTATCTTTTATTGAAAGTAAAGCTTTTTATAAAGAATTCCTGGAATGATTTGAATTTAGCAGGAGAGTCTTTACACGTTTCAAGAAGTTATTGTGTATTGTCATTTGACACTTCTCCTCTGAAACTGCCAGGTAAAAAAAAAAAGAAAAGAAAAGGCGACAATAAATAAACAGAAGTACCTATTTACCAGCTTTTTAGACTACTGAAAACATTTATCTTAAAATGGAAAGTAGATTTATAAAAGTTTTCATCCACTAAAACATTTAAACAGCCATCAGTCTTAATACACAGGCTTTTTTTCTGAGCTATGTTATTATACATATTACTTTTAAATGTCTAAACTAAAAATTAATAATATATCTTTTTAGGCATTTTTATGAGACTTTTTTCTATTATGTCTCAAGCAAACCTTAATCTCGATTTTCCCTCTTTTTTTTTTTTTTTTTTTTTTTTGTCAGATCTAAATAGTGGATTCGATTATGCAATAGACGATTTAAATATATCTTATTGCATGTTTTAATTTTAGCATGTTTACTAACAGGTGCTTCGCTAGCACCCAATTTTGTCACAACAGTGTCCTCTTATTCGGCTTCATATCTTGAGTTTTTTTTTTTTTTTTTTTTTAAGGCTGTTCTCAAATCCGAAAGGGCAACTTTATGACATAAGTTTTTATTTATTTCTGTTCGGAAATGCATGAAACTAGCAGATGCTGTTGTTCAGAAACTATGTAATCAAACGGTGTTTTCAGGTTTTTTTTTTTTGTTTTTTTTCAGACGTAATAGATCTTTCAGAAAATGTTGTCAAAGTGGACGTTTTGAACCGAATTTCTGCGTGAAAGAAGAATAACCACTCAAGGAAGGTTAAAAACATCTTTGTCACGTGATCAAAATTGCTTACAACTCAATAGGTAATTAATTTATCAAAAATGGAAAACACAGATTCCAAATAGCTTCCATAGTCAGGCCTTCCAATTTT
Organism: Maratus speciosus; assembly: GCA_963932465.1. NCBI lineage: Eukaryota > Metazoa > Arthropoda > Arachnida > Araneae > Salticidae > Maratus > Maratus speciosus. The sequence goes on from OZ010797.1 coordinate 445,913,824, forward strand.
ATACCTTTCTGTTAAAAAATGAATTTGTACATCTGTCAAAGCGTTTAGTGCTTGTTGAGAAGAACAGTTGAGAACAGCCCTAAAAGATAATCTCCCCATTCAAGAAAATTTTGTTTTACAGCTTGACTGAAATCTTAAAGGTAATTTTATGTTATTAATTATAAATAATCTACGTTTTCTCAAAGGAAAATATTTTATTCAAAATATTGAATATTTTTAATCTATTTTATCTTTGCTAAATTCACCTGTTTTAAATTTTCTCATTAGAGCTTCAAATATGTTCATCAACACATGCAATTTGCATTCTACATGCATACAAATATAACCTAGACTCACTATGTCTCACGGTGACTGCTGGGATAAGACTGTGAAAAGTAGAAATTATTTATATCCAATAATTTCAAAAACTTAAATTACAAAAATGAGAAAATATTAGATTACATTTTTTCTAAAAAAAACAGTTGGTTAACTAATTGATTTAAAACATGCCAACCCTGATGGTAACAGAATAAAATCATAATGCAAAACCCCAATCCCAATGTAGAAATGCAAGAAAAACAAAGGCTTACTAAACCCAATAGCCATACAGCAAAGAAAACTCGCAGCCTATCATTCATTAATCATTAGCATACAAAACAAAGAGTAACCAATTGAGAGAATTACTTATGATTATATCATCATTGAGGCATAATGCAATCCTTAGTAAACCTTAACTAATCAAGCAATCTAAGTAGTAAAAATATATTTTTGGCTACTTTTAAAAATAAAAGGCTTAAAAAAAAGAAGAAAAAAGAAAGCTAACTACTTGTTTTTTTCTTCCCAGCTAATTTTAGAAAAATTAGTTAGTCTACCATCTAGATTTAAAGCTTATAAGAAAAGTTTGATTAAAAATGTTTGTCACTTTACAAATTTATTTATTCATCATTTTTCTAAAGCTTTGCTTGTAGCTTCTGCATAACTTGGATTTTGCATTTTTCTATAATGTGTAAAATAAATGAAAACATTAGGGAAAAAGAGAAAAAAACCATTTGGTTTAAACCATGCTGGTTTAAACCAAACAACCCTGTTACTGAGTATGAATGAAAGTAGCTTAAAGGTGATTTTTAAATGAGTTATGCATTTTTACACTGAACTACATTTAATATACTAAGATATGTTTGGAGAATATAGATAAAATGATATACAGGTCCACGCAAAGAATTAGATACATGGCCGTCTATGGATGATAATCTCTGGAAGTGTGATTTCACTGGTTTTAAGGATGTTTTAATGTTAATTAAATATTAGCTAAATAGTGGCATGTATATAAAGATAGTAGGTAAAATACAGGGTTGTATGAAAGTATTCAAGTATGCTTCCATCTAGAGTCCTGCATCGGGTCGGGTTACCTGCTTTTACCCGAACCCGACCCGACCCGAAGGTCGGGTTGGGTTAGAGCTATAGTTTCCCGTTGCAGGTCGGGTTGGGTTGACTTTAAATTTTTTTGGTGCAGGTCAGGTTGGCTTTCATTGTTTCGGGTTGGCTTTTTTACTCTTGCGGGTCGGGTTTGGGTTGACCCGCTTTTTTAAAAGAATGTGGAAAATATTTTTTCCCATTAAAAGCCTATATAAACCGCAGATCAAAGTTTCACAAAAGCAAAATGTGTGCCTGTCTGTTTTGTATTTAGTCATCATTTCACCAGTCTTTGAAATAACAAACTGCATTATATTTTTATCGTATTTTAAAAATACAATACGCAGCAAAACTCTAAATGGTCCTTTCTGTCTATCAAGTGAATAATTTAATTGTGGTCATACGCGATGCAGTATGTTAGAGGAGAAAAATTTCAAAATAATAACTGCTGATAAACTAAAGGCAGATAGCCGCTTGTGTAAAACAAGGTGTATTGTTATAAATGGAACGTTTGAAACCGCAACTAATTTTAAAGCATATTTAAAGATTAGATTTTTTGTTTTATACCATTTAGAGTCCTGCATCGGGTCAACGGTTTTACTATAGTTGAATATTAAAGAATATAGATTTGTTCATTCTTCTCCGTAAAACATAAAAATGATATTAGAGAATTAGAGGTTTGCATGGCCCGGAAACGGCCCGCCCCATCCCGTCCCGTGTAAAACTTAAAAGTTCATCCCTAACCCGGCAAGGCCCGTTTATAATTTTATCGGCTTCGTCTAAATATTTATATCGGGCCAGTAGACTGGCTTAATTGTAGCTATCGGCCCGGCCTGGAAGGGCCGTTCATTTTTTTTTTGCCGGCCCGGACCGTTTATTTTATTTATCAGCCCGGCCCATTGAAAAAACTGTCCTAATAAAGCGGCTTGGCCAGTTTGAAATTTTGCTGACCCCCCGAGGGCCGGACCAGTGCAGACCTCTATTAGTGATACGTAGATAAGTCGGGTCGGATTGCAGGTTGAAATATTGTGGGTTCGGGTCGGGTGCAGGTTGATATACTTCAGGTCGGGTTGCGGGTTGCCTGAAATTTTTGCGGGTTCGGGTCGGGTTGCGGGTTGGCGAAAATTATTTTTGCGGGTTCGAGTCAGGTTGCGGGTTGACTTAAAATGGAATTTGCGGGTTCGGTTCGGGTAAAACCCAACTTGCGCAGGACTCTACTTCCGTCCATTGACATAAATTTCTAAAAGTCAAATTCCGACCTATTTATGTGTTTTTAACAATTTCCAACATAGTTGAAAGTCTTTATGGATTCGATTTGTCTGCCCATTTGTCTGAACTCTAACTTGTATTAATATAATTTGTATTGCTGTGTAATTGATATATGTTATTGAGATTGTTTTACTATGTTCGGTATTGAAAATAAAGTATGTATCACTTAAAATGCTATGAAAATCAAATTAAAACATAAAAGGCATTAATAAAAGTTTTCTTCATTCTATTTAAAAATCCTATAATACATAATTGATTCAATGATATACCATGATAGGTAATGAATCTAGGTTGCCGTGGCGATTAAGTCCTTTTAAGATGAATTCATATTACTTCCGTATTACTGAATTTAATATGTAGAATCGTAATAAATTTTGTATTCATGCCCTTTTTGCCCAAGAGTGTAACACTTATTGCACCAAGATCTGAATATTTATAAAACTAGTTATAGTACGCACGCACCTCATTTGCTACATTTGATATTGCAATTTCTAACTTGTTTAGGATATATAGTAGGCTTATCCTTACAAATATGATACAAATAAGCTAAAATTCAGTGACTTTTACTGGAACTGTATATATACAGTTCCTGTAAACTTCTCTGAATTTTTTAAATGTTTCTAAAATTTGTTAAACTCAAAAGTGAAAGTTCTCCTTTACAGTGAAGGTAGTTCCCAATGGTATTGATCAACAGCAAAAAAATCAAAATTTTTGGGATTGGCATTTCCAAAAAAAAAAATTTTTTTGAAAAAAAATTTTTTTTTTCAAAAGTTTGCCACAAGAAAAGTTGAATACATTTTTCAAAATTGGGTATATCATTTTAAACAGAAGAATATTATCTTTAAAATAAAATAAACCGCAACAAAATATCTTGCACCGTTCTAGAGATAGAGCACTTTAAAATTTTTATCGAAAATCGCGAATGAGAAATGGTGCCGGGGATGTCATCTTTGGCGGCCTGTATCTCGGGCCAGGAATTTTTTTGGGCAAAATGAAAATATACAAGTATCTTACTTTTTCTTAAATTTTAACATATGTTCAATTCAAAAACTTCTGATACTATGAAGGTAACCTCCCTGACTGAGTTGATATAGATTCAGCCAGTACAAAAAAGATTTGTAATGTTAATTTTAAAATACTAAATTTCAAGTATCTTACTTATGTATGCCAATATATTGCCTTTTGAAAAACTGTTTTTTACTACATTTTAACAGTTTTTAAAAAGATAACTACATAAAAAAAATATCAAGTAAAAATTTCAAAGTATAAATTTTCCAAGTTCCTTGTTAAAATAACTAAAAATTGAGGAAAATAAGGTACTTTTCGGTTAGCCGGGCGCCAGTGTTATATATATACATATATATACACATATATGTATACTACATGTATTTGTACACACACACATATATATATATACATGTAATACATATATGTGTATATATATGTATATATAACACTGGCACCCGGCTAACCGAAAATAATTTTTGAAAACGAAGTATGGCATTACTAGTCATAAATTTACTGATGCTTAAAAAGAAAAAAAAATATGATTATATTAAGTAATGCTTAATTAACTATTAAATTTTCCCATAGTTTAACATAGGGTTTTGCAATCTGCGAGTGGGGGAAAGGTGCTGCTTTGTTGAAATGTGCTCTCAGGGATAAGAAAATTGTTCCATTTAAATTGCATAAAATCTTTGCATTGTTTGGGTGAAAAAGAAATCTAATTTTATTAGATATTTAAAAAAGATTTAGAATATTAATTTTTAAATCTACTAAATTTCAAGTAAAGAAATCTTATTTACTTAAGTCAATGTACTGCATTTTAAAAACTGTTTCCTTACTACATTTTAACAATTTTTAATAAGATAAATATTATTTTGCTTAAATAAAAATTTCGTAAATTATTGGCTTTTTAAAAATGCTAAAAATTTAAGGAATATAATTTTTGAAATTGCATTATGCCCAACAGCGAGGAAATACATCATTTTAGTCATCACTGGTGAGTGGATTTTCTGACATGTTGAGTGAATTTTTAGTCTTTAAAAAACTACAGGCTATAGAGATATTCCAGAAACTTTAAGCTATATTTTGTGTCTTTCCAAATTACAAGAATGTAAACATGGTACTAAGTTCTATCCTATATTCAAATTTTCTCTGTTGTATATATTTCTTAAATTTATAGAAAAAAATATCAAAATGATTGTTGTAATACTAATTAACTATTTTTTGCAGTTGTGTGCATTTTGTCATAACAGTTTTCAACTATACAAATACATTACATTTTACTGGCTGGTAAGATTAATTCCCCACCCCTGATTACACCATTATATGGGTACAAACTTACTCATAGTTAAAATATATATATATATATATTAGTTAATTATATTAACCACTTCAATGGCAGCCCCAAAATAAGTTATGGGTAATAACACTGTTTCCCTATCTCTGCTGCCAGTGAAGTGGTTAAGTAATGGGTAATTATCTCTCAAGGTTTACCATAATTAAATTTTTATGGGATTTTACTGTCTGTGAGGGAAAAAGAAACTGCTTCACCGAACTTGTCTTCTTGGGGAGACTCAGGGTTTGAAAAAAACCACTTTTTTTTTTTTTTTTTTTAACCCAGTCCACAAGGCCTACTTGTCAAAAACCCATTTTTTTTTTTTTTTTTTTTTTTCGGGTTTTATTGAGTTTTTTTTAGAGAACTCTTTAAACTTATAATTTTCATATGCATAATACCTAAATTCTTCATTTAACAAAGAAACCTGGGTATAATTTTGCATTAATTATGAATTAAGAATAAATATATAAAAATAAAAAAATCAAGTTAATATAAAAGGTAAATTTGTATCTCATGAGATTAGTTTGCTGCAGTAAGGATATATTAAGTCAACTATAACAGGATTTCTTTGTATAATTCTTACCTTAACCCTTTGGGACGAGCGACCGGTATTCGTGCCGCATAAGGGGCTCAGAATCAGTGATTGTTCTCACTAGTAAATTTTTATTGTAAATTTTGCCTTATTTAATCCAAGCATTTTCCCGATTCAATGAGGCAAAAATTTCAATTTTTAAAAAAACGGTGATAAAAGATTAAAAATTCTGTAAAAGATGCTCGTCCTATAGGTGAAAATAAGCGGTCGCCACTCGCCACGTGTCGATTAAAGTTGTAAAAGTGGCGATTAAAAAATCGGCCATCGATCGCCACTTTAGTCGCCACTCGCCAAGTGGCGATTATAAATTTTGTTAACGATCGCCAACGGAAATACAGCATTTTTCATGGAAATATGCATCTCTACTTTGATTACACCTAAGTAGCAAACTGGTTAATTCTTTTTCCTGCCGGATGCAAGCAGATTTCAACGATTTAGCTGTATTTTCAATATTTCGACTTTTCGTCAAATGAATGTCGTAATGAATTTCGTCAAATGTCGTTCTCCTCACTTATTTTTTACACGAAATTTCTATTTTTTTCAAGAATTTTGCAAAATATATTCATCAGCTTTGATTCCACATGCATTTCTAGTTTATTCTTTTTTTTTTTTTTTCACTGGATGGAAGCAGGTTTTAAGACATTGCAGTATCTTCAATATTTCGACTCCTGCCACGTTCTCACCAGTTAGATTATTTTTCTTCAAGAGATACTGTTTAATCCTGCGAAATACACTCACCAGCTTAGATTTCAACTGTGTGTAATTTGTGTAGTACAGTGGAACCCGGTTAAGACGCTCACGGTTAATACGCGATCCCGCTTAATACGCGGATTTTTTCCGATCCCTTGAACATTGCCCATAAGACTAATGAAAAAATATCCCGTTTAAGACGCGAACGGTTATTACGCGATCCCGCCTAAAACGCGATAGATTTTCGGTCCTTTGTGGTAAAAAATCACGTTTAAGACGCGAATTCCTCCTCTTTTCTCCATTGTTTCCAATTTAGCGGATTTTTTCATTCAGATAAAAAATACTATTTCTGCATACTAATATTTACTTTATTTAATAACAGATTAATTAAAGCGAACATTACTAATCGAAAATAGTGGTAGATATTGGAATTAAAAAACCCCTCTATATTAGCAACATTGCAATTCTTCTTTGATCTCGTGTCCTAACATTCTTTGTCTCTCGCTTCGTATATTTTTACTTGTAGTAGAGATAGATACATAGAGGAATTCACGATACTCAGATGCGTCAGAAAATTATTATGATTAAGGTTGATTATACCTGTTGTTAGTGAGTTTTTAAATGTACTTTATATCATAACTATGTTTTATAATGTATGTTATTGAAAAAAGAAAAAGAAACTCGCAAAGATTAAACAAATATGCAGTGATGTAGTCGTAAAAAAAACCAGAGGGTATACGCTATAGGCAGAGGGTATACGCTAAAGTCATGAACGTCGTGCCTAAGGTATACGCTATAGCTTAATTTGAGGAACAGAGGGTATACGGTACTTCTTAAAAAAATCCAGAAGGTATACGGCGTATACCCGCGTATACCCTCCACTACACCCCTGCAAATATGACTGCGGTTGTTTAATTCTTCTTTAATGATTTCTGTACTTTTGCTATGCTAACAATATTTCTTACACAAAAATTAATAAGGATAGTTTTTTCTTACATAAAAAGAAGGATAGATTATATTGGTACTCATTATTACAAGTAATAAATATGATTTTAACAACAGGATTGTGCTTCAAAATTTAATATTTTTATTCTTTTTGTTAAAAAAAAAAAAAAAAATTAGACTAGCAGAAAAATTATTTTTGCTATTTTATCTTTGGTTGTCACGTATTAACGACAATTTTTTAATCCATATTTATTTTCAGTTGTTTTTCCAGTCGGTCCTATAAAAAGATACAATGAGTAAAGTTGTATAGAATTAAATTTAAATCTAATTATACGTATAAGGAACAATTTTCGACCATAAACATATAAATGAAAGCTCTAAAGTTCATTTAGACGGTTAGATGTGTAAATAAACCCAGTTCCTGCAACATTATCCAAATCACGTTTAATACGCGATCCCGCTTAATACGCGACTTTATTCCACTCCCTTGAAACGCGTCTTAACCGGGCTCGACTGTATATTAATAGCACATTTACTTATTAAATAAAATCTAAATAACATTTTATTGTGTTTTATTTGATTTTTTTACTTTCTTCTATCTTTACAAGAAGAAAGTATTGGATTCGTAAAAATTTTCGACTTCCGGTTTTCGACGGATTTACACGTTTTAGAGGTCAGAGATTCCAAAAAACATGTTTTTACAAAATGTCTGTCTGTGACTCTGTCTGTCTGTGTGTATGTGACACAAATTTTGTGGGCGCTCTACCTCAAGAACTAATGCACGAAATTTAATAAAAATTTATATTCAAGTAGTCCCTAATATAAATTGGTGCTGATTAGTTTTTGGTGTAAATCGCCCAACAGGTGGCGCTGCTATGCTGCATTTTTCGCGATTTCTGCACTAGCTCTATCTCAAGAACTAATGCACGGATTTTCATAAAACTTCAGATTCAATTAATCCTTGATATGAATTAGTGCTGGTAACGTTTTGGTGCAAATCGCCCAACAGATGGCGCTGCTATGCTGCATTTTGCAGCATTTACACGATTTTCGTAATTGCTCTATCTCAATAAATAATGCACGGATTTTTATCAAACTTCAGATTCTGTTAGTGCTTGACATGAGTTGACGTTTTGCACCTTGTTGTGTAAATCGCTCAACAGGTGGCGCTGCTATGCTGCATTTTTTGTGATTTCCGCAGTAGCTCTATCTCAAGAACTAATGCTTGGGTTTTCAACAAACTTCAGATTCAGGTATACCTGGATATGAATTACTGCTGTTTATGTTTTGCTGTAAATCGCTCAACAGGTGGCGCTGCTATGCAGCATTTTTCTCGATTACCACAATAGCTCAATGTCCAGAACTAATGCACGGATTTTTATCAAACTTCAGATTCAGTTAGTCCTTGACATGAATTGATGTTTTGTTCCTTTTGGTATAAATCGCTCAACAGGTGGCGCTGCTGTGCTGCATTTTTTGTGATTTCCACAGTAGCTCTAGCTCCAGAACTAATACACGGATTTTCATCAAACTTCAGATTCCGGTATGCCTTAATATGAATTAGTGCTGTTTGTGTTTTGGTGCAAATCGCTCAACAGATGGCGCTGCTATGCTGCTTTTTTTAGATTTCCCTACAGCTCTATCTCAATAACTAATGCACGAATTTTCATCAAACTTCAAATTCAGGTATACTTTTATATGAATAAATTGATATAATTTCTTTTACTATTTAAATGATTTAATTGACGTGATTTATATAGAAGAAAGTTTTGTGATGGCCACAACATACTAGTTTTATTATTATTATTGTATACACTTAGCTGTTGGAATTTTGATTTAGTTATTTTTTACTTTCTTCTATCTTTACAAGAAGAAAGTATTGGATTCATGAAAATTTTCGAATTCCGGTTTTCGACGGATTTACACGTTTTAGGGGTCAGAGATTCCAAAAAACATGTTTTTACAAAACGTCTGTCTGTGACTCTGTGAGTCTGTCTGTCTGTCTGTGTGTATGTGACACAAATTTTGTGGGCGCTCTGTCTCAAGAACTAATGCACGGAATTTAATAAAAATTGATATTCAGTTAGTGCCTAATACAAATTGATGCTGATTAGTTTTTGATGTAAATCGCTCAACAGGTGGCGCTGCAATGCTGCATTTTTCACGATTTTTGCACTAGCTCTATCTCAAGAACTAATGCACGGATTTTGATCAAACTTCAGATTTAGTTAGTCCTTGATATGAATTGGTGATGATTACGTTTTGGTGTAAATCGCCCAACAGGTGGCGCTGTTATGATGAATTTTGCAGGATTTACACGATTTCCCCAATAGCTCTATCTTAAGAACTAACGCATGGATTTTCATCAAACTTCAGATTAAGTTAGTCCTTGATATCACTTGCTACTAATTAGGTGTTGGTGTAAATCGCCCAACAGGTGGCGCTTCTCTGCTGCCTTTTCCACGATTGCCTCAATAGCTCTATCAATAGAACTAATGGACCAATTTTCATCTAACTTCAGATTTAGTTGTATGTTGACACAAGTTGTTGTTAATTAGGTTTTGGTGTTAATCGCCCAATAGGTGGCGCTGCTATGCAGAAATTTTCACGATTTTCGCTATTGCTCTATCTCAAAAACTAATGTATGGATTTTCTCCAAACTTCAGATTCAGTGAGACGTTGACATAAATTGTTGCTGATTAGGATTTGGTATAAATCACCCAATAGGTGGCGCTGCTAGGCAGCATTTTGCTGAATTTAGACGATTTCAGCGTTAGTCATATCTCAAGAACTAATGCACGGAATTTCATATCGTTAGAATCCTCATGAGATGCATAGATTGCCATTTAATTTTGGCAGTGTGATAGCGAATTTTGAAGTATTAACATGTATGAGATAGAAGAAAGTTTTGGGATTGGTACATCCGACTAGTTATATAAAGAAAGTAATAGTAATTTGGTTGATAATTGTGTTTATAAACATATACAAATATTCCAAAAATATATTCTAAAAAATTAATATAACAGATTTTGTGGTTTTAAAGTAATTTTCTTGAATTTTGACTGCTTCCCTATTCTTATCATGAATAGTTGGCTGGTATAAAACTCTGATTTATAGAAAAATATGTATATATACAGCGATTATAGTTTATCTAGATGTCAAGAAAGTTTGAAACATTATAGTGGCCACTAACTTTAAAAAGTGGCCACTAATGAAACTGAGTCTACCGGCCACTGGCTACTAACTCAATTTCTCAGTTTTCACCTGCTCATCCTGAAGGTGTTTAGTTAAACAGACTAAATTTATGCAATTTCTTCCATTCACTTCAATCAGAAATCCATTGAAGACAACAAAATTTATATGTATACTAGGGGGCTCCGCCCCCTGCAAGCTACGCTCGCCAACCCCCGTTCAGACACTGCAGAATCTGAAAATCTAAAAATCTAATGGGTTTTTAAAATATTAGAGAAGATTAAATTATACTGAAAAAGCTGTGCAGATCTCCCTGTAAACGGGTTTCCATTCAATTCCCTTTGATTGCAAAAATTTAACGGAGAATCAGTTGCTGTTAAGACATGCAATGGTTGTTTTCGTTTTTGATTAAAGAGGATCAGTTAAACATTTGAAAAGAAGCTAAAATAAAATGAATGAAAAGCATTCAGAGTCTTTGTTAACCGATATTTTAAAACAATCTCTATAACAATAGCCTAAATCATGTGACTATCATCAACAGTTCCGGGCAGAACACTTTGCTTTTTATACTCTAGGTGCCATTTTGATACTTTAATGTTATCCAGGCACAGGTGATAAGTCGCCAAATATTATTCTATCCCCAACATTTCATCTATATTATAATAGTTCAAGTCATCAAATGCCATAAACAAATACGATCTGATCCCTTCACCTTTCATATGAAAGTTTGGAACAAATGTCATATTGGCGCGATTTTTTTCCAACGTCAATTTGGGGAACGCATCAACAGCATAAACAACAACATCCGGCTTACCATATCAAGCAAAATAACAATACTTTGACACCAGTTAAGTACCCGTTGCGTATATGACATTGGCGTCAGAAAAAAATCGCGCCAATATGGGGTCGTATATGACATCTGTGCCGAAAGAAAAAAAAGCCGGGTGCAAATCTCGCCAATATCTTTTTTTCAACTCGCCAGTTAGCATTTTTTTTATTGTTCGAGTGGTAAATTAAAACATTGATTTGAAGTTGAAATTAAATGTCATGGTTTGTTACATAATTTAATATTTCGCCAGATGTCATATCACCGCATGTTTGGCATGATTTTTTTTTTTTTTTTTTTTTTTTTTTTTTTTTTTTTTTTTAACGAAAATTTGGCAAAAGCCTTGTTTTTGAATGCCAGTTACATATATATTTTTGGTACTACTTAGTTATCCCGTCGACAAAAAATCTATCGCGAACTATAAGATTAAATGTCAATAATGCTTGATCGTAAATGTCACATTCACTTGACTTTTAGCAAGTTACACATGTTTATGTCATCAAGTGATTTTTATTTTGACGTTTTATTTTTATATTTATTAATGTTATACTAATTTATTTGTTCTTTCATTATTTAAAATAAAAATTTTGTCAATCTGTACAATTTGGCGAGTGGTTTGGCGATTTATATAATTTGCGAAATTGGGTGATGGAATAACTACTACATTGTACCATATTTTTTAATTATTTTCTATTATTTTCAAAAGGAAATAGAAAAAAAATACTTAATTACTATAGAACAAAATAATTTATATAAATTTAAAAAAGAAATAAAAGTAAATATACATTTATTATTAAATAAACAACAATAGCCGGGTTACCATGTCTATCAAAATAATGCCATTTGTGTGCTAATTAGGTACCCCGGTGCATATATGACATCTGTGTCTAATATTTTTCTTTTCGTTTTTTTTTTTTTTTTTTTTTTTTTTTTTTTAAGAAGTGAAAGCCATCAATTTAAATGTTTCATTTTTAAATGAAAGTTTTGTATTTAATAAAATGATAACGAAATACAAAAAAAGCATTGTTCTTAGCATAGATTTAAAGGAGGTCCAACTGTCGCCAAATTAATTTAAAATAGTAATCTTTTCTGAATTATGAAAAAAAAATTCTGTTATGATTAAAATTTGAGTTGCCATCATTAGAAAAAATGTATTTATAAAATTGGAAAAAAATTAATATTTTGAAAACTAATTCGAATTTAAAAATTCTAATACCAGTTTTGAGATCTGTGGATCAACACGGATTTTTGGTGTTAATTTCATCACAGAGTATTCCATATTTTAGGAGAAATCGCCGTGAAACAAAATCAGTTGTTTAATCGGTCGATTCAAAGAATCGATACATTTCAGGCGTTTCATATATTCATTTCATAAAGTCGTTTCATTAGGATTTTATATATATAGGGTAGATATATCATATATGTGTATATACAGTAGAAGATCTTTATAACGCAAACCTAAAAATGCAAGGTTGTGCATTATATGGATCACAACATTAAATTCACCTTGTAAACACGGCCAAATATGTCTGAAACATATCAAAATACATTAGAATATCTTTATACTGCATTCCTTGTTACCAAGAGTTATCCAAATTATAAATTTTTGCATAATATAGGTCAGGCATTGTTAAATTTACTTTATAAACATGATCCAAATATAACTGACACAACCATCCCTTATATTAGGCATTTTCAAAAATGTTTATTGTAATAGTAGCATTTTTTTCAATAAAAAGTTCTTAAATTAGAAGATAAAGTTGAACTAATGTATCAAATTTAGTCCTCTAGAGCATAGCAATATTTTACAATGTGAAAATGCAGGTGCCTTTTAACTGCAAAAATCATTGTTTACATCTGAGAAGTTGTGCGTTATATGGAGAATTGCATTATATAGAATTGCGTTATACAGATCTTCTACTGTATATGTATCATTATGAACGTAATTTTACTAATAATAATCTACATTTATATCGTTATATTGATGACATAATTTTAATTGATACTGATCATTCTGCAATTACTCCATTTCCAGTAGATTATCCCACTAATTTGGAATTAACGGAAAACCTTTTATCTAACAATACAATTAACTTCTTAGATCTTAAAATTACAATAAAAGACAACAAAACAATCACAGATTTATATGACAAACGTAAAGAATTTAAATTCAAAGTTAATACATTTACAAATTTTAAATCTTGTCTACATCATTCTGTATTTCAAAATATAATACTTAATCATTTATATAGAATAAAATGTTTATGTTCTTCTCCTCTAATTAACAATAATATTAAAAAATTTATGATGCATTAAATCATGGTTTTCCAAAAAAATTCATATATTCATTAATATACAATTAGTATTTTTCTTACATGATCTTTTAAAACAAATTAACACATGCGTAAACAAAATTACAAAAAAATTATAAAATAAAAAAATCTCTATAAAAAAATAAAAAATTGTAAAATAACATAAAAAAATTATTATAGGTTGGATGGGTGGGTAGATGTTAGAGTACGGAGGAGGGTGGTGTTGTCTGGATAATACGCAATGGTTAATTTATATATATTAAAAAAAAGTAAATAAATAAAATAAAAAACGGGGCTTTTGTATTATTACTATATTTTTGATACGTATTTTATAAGGATGTTGATTTGATATTTTATATGTAATTGGTGAATTTCATTAATTATTAGCTTTATTATTGGTTAATCTTATTTACAATCATTTGTTATAAATTTTAATTTAATAAGGACAATATCATATTAATTACTAATAGTATGCCATTTTTATAGTGATTAATATACATATAAGTATATTTAATATAAATAAAGTTATACTGTATGGATTAAAATTGGGTAATTATATTTATTATTATTCCTCTATTCTTATTAATATTTTAATATTTATTTATTTTCACTTAGTGTTATATAATTTATTATCGGTTTATTGTTTTTGAATGTCCCACATTCATACTTTTAGGATTTTTATGGATGTATAAAATAATCCACACACTATATATGTGCTTTTTAGGTAATTGGAATTTAAGAATCAGTTCACCTTCTTTATACTACCATATGTTTTTTATTTCCTGTTCATTTTATAATTATCTTATATATAATAGTTTTTATTAAAGATTTTTATATTTTTAATAATTATTTATATTAATTATTAATGAATTTATTTTGTTTTATAGCATATAGCTATATGCTATATATTATCGCTGTTCTAGAATTATTTAAATTCTTAGTGTAGTTTAAATAAATTTGCTAATAGAATATTTTGTATGCTTTTTAAATTTTATTAACAATAGTTTTTTTTTTTTTTTTAAATACATTGTGTGGTTTATATTCAGTTTATAATTATCTATATATAAGGATATGTTTGGTTTTGCTGTTAATAAAACAATTGTTACATTCAATTGCTTACAACTGAAGCAAGTCTTTTGACAATTAAATCATAAAAGTAATACTAGATGGCAGCACCACAATTTGTGTTTTTTTTTTTTTTCGATAAGTTCTAGATTTACTTATTACAGCTACATTTCAGTTATAATTTACTACACCAGGGGGAATTTTTAGCTAAATTTTGACGATATTGTTTAACGGTTTTTAATTAATTTAATAGTGCATTTTAATTATGTAATTACTTTCTATTTATATTATTTTATATTTTATTAAAAGTTTTTTAACATTTATTTCAATATGTATAAACTGCATCCTATGGTATCAATTACTGTGATTTCTTAACTGTTTTATTAACCTTAATCTTTACGATATGGGTGCCATGTGCGTGTGGATTTATTCTAAAATATTAATCGGTATGGTGTTTATTATTTCATTTTATATCCTATAAATATTTAAATAGGTTTTATTGTTTTTTCCATTTCATATTATTTGTTTCTATTCTGTTTTCATTTTTAATCAATTCACTTGATTTTAATGGTTGTTAGGGCACAGGGGAAAATAACTTTTAGCTTTAGCTTATTTTTCCCACAGAAAACAACTATTTTGCTTATATCATTGAATTCTGTGCCCTTGAAAACGTAATTCAATATATAAGCATTTCCATTATTTGTCGGTGTCCACTTTCTTATTTTTCTTCCATAATAATTCTTATAAATAATTTAATCTTTTTTTTTTATATACTTACAGCTTTAATTCATAATATTACGGTTTTTGATGGTGGTAGGTTATGTTTAATTATTGGTTATATATATATATATATAATATATATTAAATGATATTCATAATAATACTTTTGAGAATTTTAGCAACACTTGCTACATATACAATGCTTGTATTAAATGTTAAATCAGATTATCATAAAAGCCAGTAGTGCCATCTTTAGGCATGCATTTAAAGCATTTCGATGCATTTTAGATTACAGGCATTAAAATTTTCTTTCTTTTCAGCTAATTTCGTTTTTGATCCATCTCTGCTTAGAAATTTCTATAAAACTGGTTCTTTTGAGATATATTTAAATTTTGGCATTTATCACATATATATATATTTGTAAATTTGTTAAACATAAGCTTCAGATGAAAATAGATATGCAATGAATAATGGTTTGGCCGAATAACCGGATACCAATTAATCGGCCTAATTATGGTCGAAAATTCAGCTTGTTTGGTCTGCCGAATAATGAACTCATTTTTGTCTAAAAACAAAATATAGCATATGCATTATATGTACAATTCTTGTATACTTCACAATTGAAATCTATTATTTTCTTTTCAAAAAATTATTTATGTGCAAATTTAATTATTTAAAGCATTATTTTATTCTGAAAAAATATTTGGCTATGTTCAGCCTAAAATTGCATCAAAAACATAATTCGCCCCCCCCCCCCCCCCCCAAAAAAAAAACTTAGCAAAAGTTTCTTATTAGTAACTGTCTATAGTTATATTTTAGTAGATATTATGTATGTTGCTGTTACATTTTAAAATAATGACAATTTTATAAAAGTACTAGAAAACATAAATTTCAACTTTCAGATGAAAGAAAATAAAAAATAAGAAATCTTAATATCTTAAGAAAAATTACTGATAGAAAAGAATATCCTGTAAAATGGTGAAAAAATAAAACAAGTGTAGACTTTATGAAGCTCACAACTAAACAAAAAGACGTTCTTTTTTTTTTTTTTTTTTTTTTTTTTTTGACTTTGCTAGCAGGCAGCAAGCACTTTTAAGAAGCGTTTAGTGAATGTTTTCAGATTTAGAGGAAGGAAATATCTGTAAGGTAAATGAATTTTTAAAATATTGACTATGTAATATCTTAGGTAACTGTATTGTTATAATTGATATTATATATGATATGTTGTTGCTGTTACATTTTAAAATAATCACAAAATTTTAAAAGTACGAGACAATGTAAATTTCAAGTTTCAAATAAAGGAAAATAGTGATGTAAAACATACATACCAATAAAAAAAAATTAGTACTTGCAATTCTTTTATTATTTAATAAGAATTAGTAACACACTTAAAAAAATTACTTAAATTATATTTAACTTTTAAGCGCATTTTACTCAAAAAAGGAAAGCTTAATTATTGCAGCATATATGACTTAAATATTTATGCTCTTTATAGGTCTAATTAAAGATATCATTGAAAGAAAGATTTTTTTATGTAACAAGGGATAAATATTAAATTTTCCATTAGGCCTTTATTACAGATACTTTTTTACTTGTTGATACAGCATAAAAATTTTAACATGATTGATAAATTATTGTCTTATATAAAAATGAATAGATAAAGTCCATTCAGGGTATGAAAGTTAAGGGGGAGAAAATGTGTTAATTTCAAATACAATTTTCATTATACATGATGAAAATAAATTGTCATATTAAAAAGTTTTACTGTGTAAATATAAAAACTTTTCTCACAGTATTATTTGGCCAAGGCTGAAAATGGACTTGATATTGAGCTGAAGCCGAGTATTCAGCAGATAGGCCGAATGGGCTGATTATTCGGCTACGGCCGAATAATCGTTGTGTCTCTAGATGAAAGTAACTGTTAAAATGTTTAATTTCATATTTTGTTTTTGTTTTTTTCATTTTCATACCTTAGATTAAATAGTGTCATTTGTGGGAAAAAAAAAATTGAAAAAATCTACAATGGCTTTTTCAAAATGACCCTGCCTGAAAAAACCCAGGTGGGTTTTTTGGCCCACTTGGGCAAAGCCTGATTGTCATGGAAGTCAGTACTGCCATTGTTAGACATGAATTAAAAGCATTTGGATGCATTTTAGATTATAGGCATGAAAATCTTCTTTCTTTTCAGCTAATTTTATTTTTGGTTATTTCATCTCTGTTTAGAAATTTCTCTAAAATTGGTATTTTGAAATATATTTAAATTGGCATTTATCATACATGTATATTTGTAAATTTGTTAAACATAAGCTTCAGATGAAAGTAAATTTTATATTTTGCTTTTCCATTTTTTTTTTTTTTTTTTTTTTTTTTTTTTTTGCATTTTCATATTTTAGATTAAATAATGTCAGTTGTGAAAACAAAAAAAAAAATTGAAAAACCCCCGTAATGGGTTTTTACATGGGTTTTTTCAAGTGGGCTCGTCCGAAAAAACCCGTGCAAACCCTAGGGAGACTGAACCATCTAGTTATTAAATATTTTCAAATGCATGTCAGTTGTGTTATGTGTTATTTCAGAAATTATTAAAATTTTTAATCCTCTACGTTTGAAGTATATTCGAATATTTTAAAACTCTTAAAAAAAGAAAAATGAAAAAATAACACAGATATCAGGCTGTTATTTTCATGAAATAGTCTTTAAAACTTTTGAATTAGTAGCTAACCTTTAGGTTTTGCCAATCAAGGAATATTATCCTGATAAAAAATAATTCAAATTCACTTAATTCCAATAACACTGATAAAAGTACTATAAAATTTTTTGGTACTTTTCGGCTAGCCGGGCGCCATTGTTATATTTACATACATATATATACACATATATGTAAATATATATATATGTACACACACACGCATAAATATATACATTATATATGTACATATATGTGTATATATATGTATGTAAATATAACACTGGCGCCCGGCTAACCGAAAAGTACCAAATTTTTCTCTGAAAATTGTTTTGGGTATATTTATTCTTTGATTTAATTTTGTTATTCAATTAAGAAATTTTTCATATACATTTTACTGTATTATAAAAATTAACCAAGTGGATATTTATTCATCAATTATTTTTTTTTCAGAGGTGCACTTATTATTATGTGACATGAAATCACAATCTAAAGAAAAGCTGCATGAGTGTGGTACTTGTGATAGAAGCTTTAAAACTTTTGCATCTTTACGAAATCATCTTAATACTCATGCTGGTATTAGGCCTCATTGTTGCAAAGAGTGTGATGCATCATTCACTACACCCGGTGAATTAATTCGTCATGTTCGCTATCGACATACTCATGAGAAACCTTATCATTGTACTGAATGTAATTATGCTAGTGTTGAATTGAGTAAACTGAGGCGTCACATGCGATGTCATACTGGTGAACGTCCTTTCCCATGTTCTTATTGTAACTATTCAAGTCCAGATAAATTCAAACTAGAACGTCATATAAGAACGCATACTGGGGAAAAGCCTTATAAATGTGATATCTGTCAAGCTCAATTCACACAGTCCAATAGTCTTAAGTCACATAAGCTTTTTATACATTCTGGAAATAAACAGGTTTTCCAATGTGACTTTTGCCCATCTACTTGTGGACGGAAAACAGATTTGAGGATACATGTGCAAAATCTTCATACTAGTGACAAGCCTTTAAATTGCAGGCGTTGTGGAGATTCTTTTCCTGATCGATACACATTAAAGGTATTGATTCTTTTTAATCTTAAATCAAATATGTGTGTAATAATGTGATCTGATAATGTATATCATAAATTAGTATTTTTAACATGTTTACCTCAGAATTTACCCCATGCTTAAAAAATTGCTGCTTTTGGGAAAAGGACACTTTATACATCTTTTAAGGCTGCTTTTTGAAAATTTTCAATTTTTTCTTTTGATTTTTAAAGGTACTTTAAATATTCAAATGGGTACTACTTAGTTATTCCATCGGCCAAAAATCTATCACCAAACTATGATATTAAATGCCACTAATGGTTGATCGTAAACAGGGCTACGGAGTCAGAGTCAGACCCATTTTCAGGGTTGTATCGGCTTTAACCATGGGTCTTTAAACCAGTGGTTTTAACTGTCTTGGTCAAAATCAATTTTGACCATTTTGACCACTGAAATTCACTATTCAATTTATTTACTACTAATTAAGTATGTTTTACTAGCATATGTTAAAACTAAGTTAATATTTGTTAAAAATATCATAATATAAGTAACATAACACCAGCAAATACCAAATTTAAAAAGTCATAACATAACACAAAGATACAACACAAATGTTTTAATAATTTTTTTACAGAAGCTCTTTTATGTAATTTGTGTTCAATTTAAAAAACGATTACAAGTAACGAGTTTTGCTGTTCTCTCTAAACTGATGATGGTTTTGTAATTTATTTTGGATTATTCCAAATTTAGAAAACAATCTTACTATTGATGAAGAGCTGCCACAACACTTCATTAGATGTAGTAATGTGAATTCAACACATTTTATATCAATGCCTTTAACTTTCTTCATTGCTGCCCACCAGACATCAGACCCAATTGTATCTTTTACACTTTCAGAAAAATAGGATTTTGGATATGTTGAGGATTCTGCTTGAAATGCAATCACAAGAGGCGAAAAGGTAGGATCAATATTATCGTTGCCTTGCTTCTCTTCATCAATACTTTTACCCATGTAGACAAAATTCAGCATATGAGCCAGAAACTGAACTGGGGTAACATTTTTATTAAATCGAGACTGTATCACTTTAGAATAAGTTTCAAGATCTTTCTCTTTTAGCAATCTTACCCATTCGTCGCATGCATCTTGTCCTACAAGATCCAAGTAATGTGCAGCACACCCATAAGAAATAAACAGTTCGTCTATGTGCATTTTGAAAATCTTCTCTCATGCGTTTCCTCTTGTTTTCATTCTCACTTACAAAACTTCTTACTTTACGAGCAAACTTCTTTTCTACCTCTTCTTTAGCATCAGCTGCTAGTTTTAAACAATACTGGGCAGTTTTTTTAGATGCCCCTGTATCAACAGCTGAAAGGAAGAATGATTTTTTCCCTGTTGAAACGCAATTATGGATCTAGCTTTCTTATTGTATTGCATAAGCATATTTTACTAATGAGCCTCATTAACTTGTCAGTGTATTTTTTTTTTTTTTTTTTAACTGTGCTGTTACTTTTATTACTTATTAAGTTACTTTTAATTGCAAAGAAAATTATTAAAATTAAGACAATTTTCAAAGGTTTTGACCAATTTTGGATGGTTAAAACCGCTTTTATCCAGTGTCTTGGCCAAATTTAATTTTGACCGGTTAAAATTACAACCCTGCAAATTTTTGAGCAAAAGAGTTGCTAAAAAACTAGCCGACTCTAGCTTTTTTTGTTAGACAGTTTGAATTGAAATTTGACCAATTATGTATAATCTTAAATGTATCAAATAAATTATTATTATTAATTTTGGAGTATACCAGATAGAGTCCTGCGTGGATCGGGTTGTATCCGACCCGACTCGCAAATTCCATTTTAACTCAGCCTGAATCTGACAAAAAAGAAGAATTCCTCGATCGCAATCTGGCCCAAGGTATTTCCACCCGCATTCGACCCGATCCTGCAATATTTCAACCCACAACCCAAACAGAACCCACAGTGAAAGGAAAATAAATAATGTTTTAATGCCATTATGGAAAATAATCTATAATTGTATCTTTAATACCATTTTTATGTTAGAAGAATGAACAAATATATAGTCTTTAATATTCAAGTATAGTAAAACCTCTGAATAGCGGACACCTCGGGATCATTGAATAGAGTCAAATATCTTGTCGGGTTATCCCGAATTTTGTTTTTTCAGCTCGGAATGAATCTAATTTTTTTTCTGCAAGTTTAGTACAAAGTCAAAATATTCTTGTGGATCATATATGGTTTTTTTGCCACTCAGGTTGTTGGGATTTTCACGAAAAGTTTAAGCACAACTATGTTTCAAATGAAATTAAATACGTATGAGGATATATTCAATTTACACTGCATGAGAAATAAAATATATATAAGAAATGCAATCATTCTTTCTTTAAGAACCATTTTTTCTTCTTTCAAAATATGAAAAATGTTATGAACATTTTGTTTTTTATACAGATAAATACACATGTATAGTATTTTTGATAGTTTATGTACACATACATGTGTTACATGTGTGTAAAAAGACAGGTGCCCACTATTTAGAGATATAAACGTTCAAATATATAAATTTTAAGAATTGAAAATTTTCTGGAACATGTGACATAGCCCAATGGTCTTCTCGTGCCCAAAAACAGTAATGTGCCAAATTTATTCAAAATCGTTAGAGCCATTTTTAAGATAAGATTTATATGCACAGACACACACACACACACAAGATGTGCTCATATTATAATATAAGATTACAAATGTGTATATGTTTTTTCATGACTGAAATATATATATCTATATTTTATAGTTGCATTCAAAGACTCATGAAGGTGAAAAATGTTTCAAATGTGATCTTTGTCCTTATGCTTCTGTTTCTGCAAATCATCTGGAATCACACATGTTGATACATACTCAGCAAAAACCTTTCCGTTGTGAAGAATGTGATCAAGCATTTAGACAGATACAGTTACTTAAAAGGCATAACAATGTGCATCATAATCCAGATTATGTTGCTCCAGTACCAAAAGAAAAAACACACAAGTGCCCAAAATGTAATAGATTTTTTCGTCATAAAGTAAGTATTTGAAGTATTTTGCATAAATATTTAATATAAAAATCTTTTAAGATTAGTACACTAGGAAATTCAGGCCGTTAGCTGAGAAAGTCACAAAATTAAAAAATCATTATTCAAATTTTAAAAGTATTAGTCCAAAGTTATAGTAAAGGTTTTTTTACTGTAATTGTCAACCTGTGTTATTGGCTAAATTATAACTAACTATGGTTTTCATTTGAAATAACTAGTAGAAATTCTTTCGTTGTGTGCTATGTTTCATTCATTCAATTGGAAATTTCAGGGTAATCTTATACGACATGCAGTTATTCATGACCCTGAAGCATCTGCCTCTGAAAAAAAAAAAGCTTTAAGAATAGGAAAGCTTAAAGCTCTTGGAGAGGAGTCAGATGGAGAAGAAGTAGTCGATGATGATGAGGGCGAAGAAGAAGACGACGATGATGAGGAAGGAGGAGAAGATTTTGAAGAGGAAGAAGATGAGGATGATAGTACACAAACTAATCCTGAATCTGTTACTGTAGTTGAACAAGAAACTGAAGATGGACAACAGGTACATATATCTATACTATTAAAATTGGTAAAAATCTGTGTAAATGTTGTCTCCCCGTCTGAACCCAGATTTCTTCTGCGAATCTGTGGAGTTGAGGTTCGAGGCCAATCAATACTGAAAAATCCTTGAAAGTTAATTTTTAGGTGTTGTACTAATTATATAAATAGTATTTATAGTCGTCATCTGGTCCATCCATCTACCCACATATAACAGACCAAAAACTACCCAATCGAATGATTTGAAATTTAATCTCTATAAAATTTTTGCAGAATTTTGTCGAGCCATTTCAAATTTTATAAAAATCGAATCAAAACTTAAAAAGATATCAATAAAAGTTTTTTCATTCTATTAAATCTTATACGTAATTTATTCAATGATATCCCATGATAGGGAATGATTCTAGGTTGCCATGGTGATTATGTCATGTTTAAGATGCAGTCATATTATTTCCATATTACTGAATTTAATATATATAATTGTAATAAATGTTGTATTTATGCCTTTTTGCATAAGAGTGCAACAGCTATTACACCAAGATCTGAATATTTATAATTCTGAATATCTGATCCTATAAAAATTTTCAACTGAACTATTCTGACCGATTTTAACATTAATTAGTGTTTAAAATAATTCTTCAATTTAAAAAAAAAAAAACTTCATTGTGGTTATCATACATTTCTCCATAAAACCAGTTTTCATATTTTTATGTGCAACAGTTTCTTAATATAAACTGAGAAAGAGCCCTGGTCGCAATGAATCCAATTAAGTTAGTGACAGCCTTAGTTATGTTTTTTGGAATAGAGAGATTATCACAGGGAACTGTATTGGTTTTGAGTATTTGTATATTTATAAGAGAAGCAACAACAGTGGTGTCTTTAAAATTTATTGAAAAAGAAAGTATAGTAGGTTTCTTTCCAGAGTTCTTAAAATCAAATTATTTTCAAACCATAAAGTATTAATAAATTAAGATACAGCTTTTAAATAAATTGGATTTGAAAGTATTTTCTTTTCCTACTCAACAGTGTAAAAGTTGAAATTGTGAATTGTTTAAAGTTTAAAAGAATTTCAGTAAAGGCAAAATTTATTGGTTCAGTCATTGTTGCTGTCGATATGATGTCAGTGTTATCCATGAACAAGTTTTTGCTTTATACAGACATGCTACTTTTCTACGAAAATATGGTATTCTGCTTTTTCGGCACTGAATTTTATCATCCCTGGGATTGATGCAAATCTGCATTAAAATTTTTTGGCATTTTTAGAGGGGGATGGGGTAGCAGTATCTGACAAAATGTAACAAAAACGCGAGTACAAACAGCACCAAATTGAGTTTATTTCTGTTCCTTTCTCATTCAACCTTTTCTTTCCTGTGACCTACCACACATTTTGTCTGCGTATAGAACCAAACTGTCGGCCATTTAAACATATGACTGAGCAGGGTATGCAGTGTTGTATTAGAAGACTTTATTCAAAGCAACAGTTCCATAAAAAGAGAAGTTTATTATACGCTGAGATGAGATGAAGGTTACACTTAAGACAGCATTACTTTACTGTTAACTTTGACAAAAACTTAGCATAATAATTATAATGCAGCTACATAATGAAAGAGGTGATTAACGTGCAAAATTACAAGAAGCTAATGATCCCGAATGGTCCAGACATTTATTCACAACCTAGACATAAACTATACTAACCTTTTTTATCACTAACCTTGTTGCCAGTCTGTAAGTACAAACTTATATCCGAAACGTCATTGACTACAAAGTACGCTGCCACAAAGCAACTGGTCACGGTGAATGACATGATCCTGAAATCACTGGCAGTTACTTAGTAGCGTACTTGCCTCTGAAACCAGTCAATGAACCATTTTATCAGTTGTTTTGGATATGTAAACATTCTGCTCAAGAGAGGGGGAAAAATAAACATGCATTGATATAAAAAGTAAATACCTTTTAAACTTTATGGTTTTATAAAACCTTCTAAATACTTATTTAAGCTTTAAATGTATAGATGCGTAACAATCGGCCTCCTTTTTCACCATCTCTAGAGCATTACAAAAATATGAAAAAGATTATAAAAATACAAGATTACAAATACATAAAAAGTTCAATAGTTCAAAAGTTCAATAAAAAAAAAATAAATTACACTTTAAATTCAAAAACAACAATCTGATCAATGTCAGGTCGTACAGACTTTTCGCAAGGCAGAGTGAATAATATTGTACGAAAAATTATAACCCCCTCAATAAAAATTTAAATATCAAAAATTCTTTTGCAAAATTTCAATAACTGCTCTTTAATTTTCAGTTTTGTGAAACTATCGGCCAAGTTTAATTTACTAGCAATATATTTAAGTTTACTTTATCATATACTAAATTTCTAAGAAAATGATATTTTATGTGAATGTGTTTGGTTTTCTGATTTTCAAAAAGAGAATTGGAAAAGGCTATTGCAACTTGGTTATCACAGAATAGTCTACAATCTCTCAAGTTTAAGTTAAGTACAGTAAATTCTGTCTAAGGCGGACTCTGTGCAAGCCGGAAATCTGTCTACCGCAGAAAATTTTTCAAGTCCCGGCAAACCCATCGGAAATAACATTAATTCTTGTTGCATAAGCCGAAATCTGTCTAACGCAGAAACGGAAATGTTTTTAAGGTCCTACCGAAACCAAAATTTTGCATAAGGCGGAAAAAAGGATATTTTAAGAATGAAAAAGATTTCGTTTATGAAACTTTAACACTGATATACAAACTTATTTCTGAATTTAATACATACTTTCTAAAAGTAAGGGACTTTCCTTGCCTTCACCTCTTTAAAAACAAACATAAAACCCAATAAAATCCAAAAAAAAAAAAAAAAAAAAACTCTCTCTCTCTCTCTATATATATAAATAACCCAGGATTTTTGCAACCCTGGGTGAATTCAAACATATTAGGATGGCTTGAGAAGAATTAGGTGCCTCGAAATTACTTTTCTTGTTCAGAGAAATTTTTAAAAAAATATTACCGATAATAACAGACTGCATTAGTGCATTCTGCACTAACGCGTAAGCGTTAGTGCAGAATGCATGGTAAACCAAAAGAAAAAACAAGCAACGATAAAAGATTATTTTTTGATTTTTAAAACTACTATGCGAAAAATGAAGTATGTAATTGTATTGGTTAAATTAAATTGTTTTCATTAAATTTCAGAATTGGAGCAATTTCGTATTGGTAATATTTATTTTTGTGTTCAAATACTGTTTTTCGAGATTATTAAAAACTACAAATTTAAAAACAATCTAATTTCTTTCAAATGAAAATCAAATTTCAATGTAATTGCTTAAAAGGCGCAAAGGCCAACATAGTGAAAAAGATTCCAAGCCGGGACTCAAACCCGGGTCATCAGTATAGCGCACTGACGTTCTACCGACTAAACCACTTGGAACGATACACAGGTCGGAAAATTTCTCACTATTATATGTTGGCAAGGCTACAAACGCAGCACAAGATGGAATATTTTATCGTGAGCCACCGACCTGGGGCTAACACGAAACATAATTAAATCCAGCATCGATAGAAACTATATTAATACATGGAAATTATTCCAGAGAGAATAATCTCTCTGAAATAATTTCCATGTATTAATACAATCTAATTTCATTAAAAATTTCATTTTAAAGAACAATATTAAAAGTTAGAACGTAAAAAACTATACGGTTTGCGCATTTTTTTTTTTTTTTTGGAGAAGGGGGGCTCTTTTGTATAAGCCGGAATATTGTCTACCACGGAAAATTTTCTCAGTCCCGACCGATTCCGCCTTAGACAGAGTTTACTGTACTTCATTTTGCAAAACATTTTTGACATAGATTAATTGTTTAGCAGCTTCAGTTAAACTGACATATTCAGCCTCCATAGTTGAAAGACTTATGCATTTCTGTTTGAAAGTCCTCCAAGATATGGGTGTTTTATCCAGAAACAAAATATATCCTCCTATGGAGAGTCGATCGTCTCTGTTGGCTGCAAAATCTGAGTCAGAGTAACATGAGAGATTTAACTGACTGACTCTGAATAGCTCAATTTTATAATTTTTAGTATATTTAAGATAACCTAACAATTTTAATAAGCTATTCCAGTGAGTAAGTCCGGGATTTGATTGAAATTGAGGTAATAAATTCACTGCATACATGATATCAGGTCTGGTCCTCCCAGCTGTAAAAGACAAACAGCCTATAAAATTTCTATATGGAAACCTAGACATAGTTTCAATTTCTTTCTTGGTAGAATGTGAACCCTGTTTTGACAACACCAAGCCCTTGGGAATAGGTAAAGAGCTTACTGGAAATTTAAACTCTGAAAACATTTCACAAACTTTCTCAATATAAGAAGTCTGGTGAATGAAAAGGTGATTTCCTATCTCTTCAAACTCTATGCCCAATAGCCTTCTAGTTGTCCCCAAAATTTTTAAGTTAAAATGTTTTTGCAGTAAACCTATCTCAAAATCTAAATCATCTTTGGTTTTACCAAAAAGAACAATGTCCTCAACATAAAATAAAAGCACCAATCTGGTCTAAAACATGTACACACATTTGCACCAATTGAGTTTATAAAAATTTAGTTTGGATAAAACATCATTCACTTCAAAGAACCATTGTCTGCCACTTTGATGCAGACCATAAATGGCCTTTTTAAACTTACAAACTTTATTATTATTATTTTTTTTAAACCCCCAGGTTGGTGCATGTATACAGTTTCATCTAGATTTGCATAAAGATAAGCATTGTTGACATCTACCTGGATATTACTCCATTTTAACTAAAACGAAAATATAGCAAAGAACAACTTAACTATTGAAAAACTTATAACTGGACTGAAAACTTCATAATTTTCTCCTTTAATTTGATTAAAACCCTTCACCACCAATCTAGCCTTATACCTAACTATTTAATTTTTCTCATTTCTTTTTAAGGTATACACTTAACAGTTCCCAAGAATGTAAACATTTTTTGGTGGTGTCACAATAAGATCCCATATGTTACGTTCATATATAACATTCAATTCTTGGTTCATTGCATCCCTCCAATTTGATGCTTCAGGGGTTTTAATGGCTTGATTGTAAGCTTGGGGAATTTTAATTTCAGTTAAATTTGCTTCATTTACATTTAACAAATTAGATTCTTTACTGGATTCTTCATTTTTACTTCTAAAATCAAATAAGTTTTTATCAAATTCTATTATATTTACTTAACAATAATCAGTTAATTCATTAAAAGATCTTATCCTTGTATTGGTTCCGTCTATGCCATAATAGATGTCTGTTTTATTTCCTATTTTGTATGGTACTGCCTTACGGGTCCATGGAATAGATGTACAAGGCTTCAAACTTCTCTGTTCTAAAATCTAGTCTGAATCTGACCCACTTATTTTTCCAGTATCACTTCCCAATCGAGATGTATTCTCAGGTTCATCAAAAATATTTCCATCTTCTGGAAAACCAAAAAGTGAAAAATTAAATTTTTGCTCTTTAAATTTTGAAACTATATCTACTTCCCTTTTTGTTTCATCAAACCTAACATTAACAGTTTCTACAATTTTGTTTTCATCTATCAACCAAATTCGGTAGCCTTTAGTTGTTTGAGCATAGCCACACATGATCCCTAATTTAGCTCGCATGTCAATCTTCCTTCTGACCTGTTTGGGCATTTCAACATATGGTAAACAAATGGCTTTTTTCAAATGATAATAAACCAAGGGTTTTCTACTGGAATACATCTCAAAAGTGGTCTTATTGTTTTGTTTGTGACATACCTTATTCCAGACATAGGAAAAACACATCAGGACCTCAGCCCAAAATTTTTGAGACAAACCACTAGCACTGAGGAGAGTTTTAACACTATCAAGAGCAGTTAAATTGAAATGCTCCACGACACCGTTCATCTCGAGGATATACGGCTTCGTTTTCTCATGAGAGATTCCCTGCTTTTCTAAAAAAAGTGTCAAATTGTCGGTTACAGAATTCTAAACCACCATCAGTTCTCATAGAAATGATTTTCTTATTTAAGTATTTTTCAGCCCTACTTATTGCTATATATTTGAAATTTCAAAAATATCTGAAAAACGTCAGACTTGTTCCGGATAGTGTGATTGTAACAAAACGAGAAAAATCATCTATGATGGTGAAAAAATATCTACTCCCTCCATGTGATGTTACTTGTAAAAACCTATGCAAATCGATTGAGGTAAAACATGATTTTCGTCAAAGTATCACAGAAAAACATGATTTTCATCAAAATATTGCTTAAAAACTTGATTTTCGTCAAAAGATCTCGAAAAATGCAATTTTTGTCGAAAGAATGCAAATTTCGTCAAAGGATCTAAGAAAAAAACACTAATTTTGTCAAAGGGTCTGGAAAAACACAAATTTCATGAAACAATCACGGGAAAACATAATTCAAGAAAGGATTGCGGAAAAACACATATTTCGTCAAAAGATCACAGAAAACATGAATTTCATCAAAAAGCCGCAAAATCTCATCGTAATATCCTGGAAAAAATGTGAATTTTGTCAAAGAATCATGAGAAAATGCAAAATTCGTCAAAAAGCCGCAAAAAAAAAAAAAAAAACGCAAATTTTGTCAACGAATTGCGAAAAAATCACAAATTTCATCAAAGGATCATGGAAAAAACACAAATTTCATCAAAGTATTGCAGAAAAAACGAGAATTTCTTGGAAGGATTGAGGAAAAAAACCCAGTTCTTTTCGCGCATCTGGCCATAAAAGTTCAGCTTTTTTTTTTTTTGAGCCTGTAGCATGTCTGTTTATAATATAGATTTTTTAGAAAAGAAGTAAAATAATTTTTAAAAGCTTCACTATTTTAGATAACAATGGAGTATTTTCTTTGAATTTAATGAAAAATAACAAAGTATTTTTCTCAGCCATATTTGTGGAGCAAACATGCAAACCATGCTTTCTCCTTTAGATACAAATTTTCAAAAAACACAAAAAACTGATAAATAAGAAAATAACTTGTATTTAATTCTCATTTTTATTGTGTATTTTTATTACTGTTTTTTAGAAAGAATTGCAAGCATACCTAAGATATTAAGCATAAAACAAATTAATAAAATGCATTTAATATTTGGAGAAATCACGTTTTGACCGAATTCAGAAGAGGAAACATGTTTTGATTGTTTGACAAGTGGATAAAACGCTTTTTGAATGAAATAAGTTCTAACTCACAAATAATACAATAGCATTATTTTATTTGAATAAATATAGAATTTCAGTTGATTATTGTTAAAATAAAATGACAGATTATGGTACTTATTAGTATTCATTAAATATTTACTAAATAAATACTCGTTTGCCAGAAATCCACTTCAAATTTTAAAACCAATGTCTTCATCTGGACAGTTATACACATCCCCCTCTTCTTTATTGCAGGCTTATCAATCATGGATAATGTGGTTGTATCATTTGAATATATCATGAGGTTGATTTTGCCACTATTCACTATACATTACCTTCAAAAGTTTTTTAACATCTTTGTTCTTTTCAACTGGTATGGCTCAGCTTAGAGGAAGATATTCTAAAACAACCCTTTGAACAAGGCAACAGTAACTCCCTTTTTAAGAAGATTTACATCATATTCTTCATTTAGATCTTGAAATCTATAATTCTGGAAGACCTTTAACTATAACAGTTCTCTTATTTTTTTCTAAAACAATCCGTTTCAGTTGTGATATGCATGGTAGGTTTCGAAAGTACACATTAAGTGACAACTGTGATTGGCAGACTGGAGAAATCACTGCTTGATTGAATGCAGGCTTTGGAGGAAACACTCTTTGATTGAAACGTCAAGTTTTAAAATTGATTTATAATCGGAGAAAAATTTTTAAAAGTAAAATATACCATTTATTTCTGTGCAATTTAACACAGAGTTCATAAAAATAACAATAACTCATTTTTTATTTTTTTGTGAGAAAACACGGTTTGAATGTTTGCTCCACATTTACTGTAATTATATTTATGATACTATTTTGATCTGTAATCAGTACAGTTGTAAAATATATCTTATTTATTTTAGATGTTTTTATTTTAGATTGTTGGATTTGAAGCAATTGAACTGTCTCCTCAAATAGCAGAATCTGTACCAGAACCCTCTCAAACTGACAAATTGCCTAATCCTTCTAATGATGATTTTATTGCATTGAAATTACAAGGAATTACCGGTGAGGAATATTTTTTCAGTGTAGTTGCAGAAGCTATTTATAAAGTTGGTCCATCCCCATCTTCCCCATGTATATTCATTTTTGCTATAAATGAGTTCAATCTTTCTAATTTGTTTTTTGTTTTCTTTTAATTAATGTTATCCAAAATTTATTCTAATTCCCATGAGGAAGAAATTTATTACATAGTGCCTGATCTTTAAATAAATTATTTTTCCTCGTGCTAGACTTATATTTTTCCAAAAATGAATAATTCTATTTTTCTTTTAGTATAACTTCAGTTATTATATATGCCTGCATGTTATGCATTGGGGGGGAAAAGAACAACTCATATATGCAGTTCTGTGTTAGATTGATGTTTAAGTAATTACCTTAAATATTAGTGTTTGATTGGACATCAGGTTTTTGCCAGCAGAAGCTGTCATAATGCTATTTTTATTCTGAAAAAATCTCAGAAGTCTATATTTACAGAGGGCCTATATCTCACGTGCTGATAATTGGCCGACATAAATACAACCAACCTATATTTACAGCAGGATACTTTTTATTTTTTGAGCAATTTCTAAACTTAAGATTCAACAAAAAGCAAAAAGTGAAAGCAACAAAATGCATTTCACTTTGGTGTTTTCTTAAATGATTGATATTTGATAAATGTTATAAAATAATTACAGTTAAGTATATATATTACAAAGCATTGGACTTTGAAAAACATTCACTGCATCTGATACAGTCCTCTCCCTCTAATCTGCGACTCTATAATCCACAAACACCTATAATCCTCACTATATTTCAGATGTAAACAAACATGTAAATAAACAGTTAAAATCTTTTTTAAGCAAGATAATGTATGCAGTAGAAGTTCCTTAATCCGGCACGTTCGGGACCACAGCCGTGCCAAATTAGCGATTTTGCCGGATTATCGAATGTCAATGCTTTTTTTTTTTGTGTTCACCTACATTATCAACATGTGCAAATTGTATAAATATCTGACAAATACTGTTTTATATTCTGTCATTGCAACAATTGTGAGCATTAAAGAAAAACATAAAATACAAACTTACAATCCAATTATTTAATATATACTGTATATTTTCAATGTAATGTATATATAGGGCACCTGTATATGTACATTACATTGTATATGTAGTAAAAAATTAATATAAACATTACTTTTTTAAAAGGTCTCTGATATCATGTTGCTTCCGCGATTCAGATTTCTTCTACAAAAAATCTTTATGGATTATACACAGATTTATGTGTTCAGCAACGTTGTAGCTTTTGTTTGATTAGGCAATTTTGTGAATGTATCTAATGCATCAGAAGTTTCATCTGATTCCATCTCCTGAATCTGGGCTTCTTGTGGGTGCTCGCATCCTAGCAATCCCAGTCAACAGTGGTCGTATGAAAAAACGCGAACTCGCGTGCCGGATTATAGAATGTGCCGAACCATAGAATGACGGATGAAAGAGCTTCTACTGTGCTTTGGCTATAATAAATGTGGCCGGTGGGGAAAATGGACGACTCTGACTCTGGGAATTTTAACAGATCTGGCTCTGACTCTTTCGCTCAAAAATGGGCCGACTCTGACAATGCAGACCTGTTTGTAACATAGACGACTCCGACTCCGGAAATTTTAACAGATCCGACTCACTCTTTTGCTCAAAAATAGGCCCGACTCTGACTCCTCGGGGCTGTAAGATTCTTAAAATAATACATAAGAGTTCAAAGTAAACAACAAGATACAGCACAAACCATATGATAAAAAAAGTAACCTGCTGAATAAAATTTAAAAAAATTCAAATCAGTTCTTATCATAGTTCAATTTCTGATAAAAAGCTCATGTTTTTGAAGGGAATCTATTTTTGTCATGGTAGAGTGGTTCTGCATTTGGTGGTAGCTTTCCGAATTAAATGACAGTTGATGGATTAAATAACTATTTGTAAAATAAGTGATGTTCTGGGAAACAAGTGATGTTTTGTAGAATATCTTACAATTTATAAAAATGATTATGTTGTCTTAATAAGAAGGCAACATAATCATTTTTGCAAATTGTAAGTTATAGTAATTAAAGATTTTGACATGTAATTTCAAAGATCTGTTTGCACACAATAAATAAATAAATAAAAATAACAGCATTTTAATCCGATACAAGAAATATATGTTCAGGAGACTTAAAAAAAGGGGTTATCAAATGCTTGAATATTACAACTATAGATTTAGTAAATGTTTTTAATTATTCAACTAATGAATTATTACTTTTATTTAAAAATGTTTAATATTCTAAGTTTTATAATATAAAATATAATTGGGAGAAGTTTTTATTTGTAAAGAAAAAATTTTCCCAGGAAAAAAACTGATAAATATGGTTCTTTTTACAGATCTTCAAAATTTCCAGAAATTTTACATTGCTAGTTTAGGATGATTTCAAAAACATTTTCCCACTTAACAATGCAAATGTTTCTAATATTATTTTTTTATTTTGAAATTCCCAGACATTATTCTCTAAGCATCAAACAAACAACCAATGTTTTTCATTTCTTTATAGTAAGTAGTACATACATCCTGAATTATAACCAATTGCTCTCTCATGACAACCATTCTATAATTACCAAATCCCGAAAATGCCAACTTTGATAATATTTTCTTCATGTCTGAATGAAAATGTATCAGAATGTATGTGTCAGAAAGTAGCCAGTTTGGTTATCAAAATAGCCTCTAAAAATTCTTCATGAAGAGGCATGACACTTTTTCTTCTAAATGAAAGGCCGTATCCATTCCTGGTGTAAGCATTTAATAATTTTTAATGGTGGAGCACAGTGAATTATTATATTGCAGAAGATATTATATTTAAGTTATACTACTGTTATATGTATATTGAAATTAACTTTTATTATTTTTATAACTTTTAACCTATTGATATTTGTACCAGCAACTGAAACACCTAAACGTCGAGGAAGACCCAGAAAAAATCCTATGGTTATTCAAACATCATCGCCCAGCCTTCCATTGCTTAAAAAAATCAAAGGTTAGTTAGAATTTGGATTTTTTTTTTCCTTTTAACCCATTCGAGGCCATGGGTGTATATATGCACCTTTAAAAAGATATATTTAGAAATCAAAAGTAGAATTTGTACTTTGATAATATTTTCTGAAAAATTCTTTGCTTTAAATTCTGCTTGATTTTTTTGTCAAAATGAAAATGTATCAGAATTTGTGTGTCAGAAAGTAGCCAGTTTGGTTATTAAAATAGCCTCTAAAAAT
Source organism: Maratus speciosus (assembly GCA_963932465.1). Classification (NCBI taxonomy): domain Eukaryota; kingdom Metazoa; phylum Arthropoda; class Arachnida; order Araneae; family Salticidae; genus Maratus; species Maratus speciosus. The sequence goes on from OZ010797.1 coordinate 445,947,971, forward strand.
TCCTCATGAAGAGGCATGACATTTTTCTTCTATATGTATATTGAAATTAACTTTTATTATTTTTATAATTTTTAATCTATCGATATTAGCAACAGCAGCTGAAACACCTAATCGTCGAGGAAGACCCAGAAAAAATCTTATGGTTATTCAAACATCATCGTCCAGCCTTCCATTGCATAAAAAAATCAAAAGTTAGTTAGAATTTGGATTTTTTGTATTTCCTTTTAATAAACTAAACTATATATATACAGTAGACTCCCTAAAATCTGCACACCATTTCAGATATAAACAATGAAACTTTCAGCTCAGATGTAAGGGCAAAATTACAGAATTTTTTAGTTTTATATCATTCTGTATGTAATTTAATGCATAATTCTTGGTAATATGACTGAACTCAAGATTTTTCATGAAGGAAGTACTAATTTATTTCAGAAAAAACAAATCAAGATATTGCTGATATTATTGGTAATCACAATTTTTTTTTTTACCAAACATATTTACATATTGAGCTTTTTTGGTTATTAAGACTGACTAAATCTGAAATAAAGTTTCCTTGCTTTATGATTTTGATGTGAATTAATTGGGTACTTTTACGAGGAAAGTTTCATTGAATAATTCAAGGAAAATCTATCTCATCTTTATTATGCATATTTCATTATACATTGTTAATTATTTACTTGACCTTACTTTTAATAATTTAATCATTTTAAAAATTATCTTACTATTTTATCATTTTAGTTTATTACTTTACTTCATAATTTTAATATTTTACTACATTGAAAGCGTTCATTGTAATTTTCATTTCATTATTACATTCAAATTACTGTTTTAAAAATGTAAACAAAGCAATGACTAGAAATCTGCAAAATTCTAAAATCTGCACAACCTCTGGTCCCAAGCTGTACAGATTTGAGGGAGTCTACTGTATATGTTTATGTTAGTTGATTTGACTTTTTATGAAAATGTATGTTCAGTCAACTTTTTTTAAAGGATAAATTCTAATATTAATAATCTTTCTCTCTGTCTTTTTTAAGGGTTAATTTTTGTGATGGCAGTTTGTCTGTTTGCCTGTATTCTCATGCTCTGACTTTTATAAAAGTACTAACTCCAATGGTCATAAAATGGGATATGTTGTTAGATCAACAGTAGTATGTTCTCTTTTTAAAAAAAATTCACTGTGTCAGATATTTTTACTTTTTTTTTTTTTTTTTTTTTTGTGAGACACAAAAAGAGTTAAAATATCAACAGCTACTTACTACCTAAGTTAAAAAGTTCAAACGATCAAATCATTTCATTATGATATTGAAGTTTGTTATATTTCCTCTTCTGAAAATGGCCTTTCTATTATATATATTGTCAGTTTTCAAAAAGAGATACATAATTCAAAATTAAGGGGACTTTCTACATTAGGAGACCAAAAAAAGCACTTTTTAATGGTTTTTTTGTTAGAAAACTGCATGATGGATCTTTTTGAAATTTTAACAGTTTATTGTACATATCTTAAGGTATACACAAGAATTTTTTTATTAGATTTTGTTGCTTCTACTCTTAAGTTATAAACAAATATGTTCAACTGCTTTGTAAAATTTTGTCTGGACAGTGTGCATGATATAGCGCCTTGTAGAATTATCTGAAACACAAAAATAATTTTTTTTCATAAACTTCATGAGTGTCAAAATTATCTTGCCCACCGTGTCAAAAAATGTGGTTGACACGGTGGGCAAGATAAAATAAAACTACTCAATGGATCATCTTGATTTTTTTTTAAATTAAAGCTTATTTAATTGCCTTCGATAGGAATTAAAGCTTTTACTAAAATTATTTTTAAAAAAGTTATTAACAAATAAGAACGAATTTTTTTTTTACAAAAAAAAAAATGTTTTTTTTAATCAGTCATTACACATTTTTTTAAAAATAAATTTATGGGTTCCTTTAATTTAACTAGAAGCTATACTCACGAAGTTTACGAAAACAATTTATTTTTGTGTTTCAGATAATTTTACAAGGCACTATCATGCCTACCGTCCAGATGAAATTTTCAAAAGCAGTTGAACATATTTGGGGCATTCTCACAATCTTTTGACTTTCATGTCCCTGAATAATAATTTTTATTTCAATATGCTTTTTTGTGTTTTTTTTATTTCATATACTGGGGAACATCCCATTGCATGATTGCATAACAATATTAACAAGATAAATAAGTTTTGGACAACGTTGGGTGTCCAAATACCAGGAAAACTCCTATACCGTCCCGTGTCCCTGATGCGGAACTTGTCTGTATAAAATTGTTTCAATATAAGTAATTCAATGCAATTTTTTTTTCCGAAACTGGGACAATTGTTTCATATAAATATGTAGCAAAAAATTAACCTGCACACATTTTTATGGTTGATATTATTTTTTGAACTCTGTCCCTGGGTTTTTCATCCTTACCATCCCTCTTGCTAAACTTATACAGAAAATCACTTCAGATGCAGCCACAGAATTTTTTTCAAGTTTTTTCTCATGCAGAAGTACGCTAGAGAAAGAATGTCTAAAGTTCTTTGACAGGAAATTTATTGCAAAATTTAAATCAGCATTTAAAATTCAATTTCAAGATCGTGGCTTTATTGGTAGTCTTACCATCCCCAAGATTTATTCCTGCACTTTTCGAGGTAAATAAATAAAAAAAAATTAATTTAATCCAATGTTAACAACTGTTTCTAAAAATCAATGAACATTGTGGCTATAACTTAGTCTTAATATGATTTGCCTAAAAATAGGTGGTAATTTTCCTTACCGTTCCATCCTTACCGTCCCTTTTTTCCACATTTCGTCCCTTTTTTCCTATATTGTCCCCCTTTTTTTTACGTTACCGTACCTTCTTTAACACCCCTTTAAGACAATGTTATACAAAAATACTACATTTTTATTATTTCTCATTTGAATGTCCTGTGGGTACTATGCAAATTCATTATAAGTAAAAATTTAGAAGAAAATAAAAAGTTATAGTGGTAAAATGGTAAGGAAAATTAAACTCGTAAGTTTAACTTAAACCTCAGTTAAATAAAATATTTTTCGCTGCTGACCATTTTTTCTTTATTTTGAATCATTAAGGCATTTGTATATCAGATTAAAATGTTATTTAAGCAGGTTTAAATTCACCAGATTTTTTTTCCCGAAAGTCAAAAGATTGTGACAATGCTCCATTTGTTTATAACTTAGAGTAGAAGCAACAAAATCTAATAAAAAAAATTCTTTTGTATACCTTAAGGTATGTACAATAAACTGTTAAAATTTCAAAAAGATCCATCATGCAGTTTTCTTATAAAAAAAATCATACAAAAGTGCTTTTTTTTTAGTCTCCTAATGTAGAAGGTCCCTTAACATTATGAGCAAAAGCAATATAAAGTTTTTATTTAAAGATTACATCACATTACTTTTTTATTTGTGTAAATGTTCCATATTGTATTCATTCCAAGAAAAGACAGAGACACATCTCTTTGTTTCTCAATCCTTTGTTCTAGGGATGCACCGGATATTGATTTTGCCGGATATCGGATACCGGATATCCGAAGCTCCTTTGCCTGCCGGATTCGGATATCCGATTGGATATCCGGCACTAGATATGTTTTTAGTTATATGGTGAATTATTTCTTAATATAATGCCATCTCAGAACAATAAATTACAAACATGTTTCGCACATTATTAATACATTTTAAATGTATTGAAATGTAATTTACAAAAACTATATCTCTTTGAATATCAGGGCTTGAAATTCAAGTTTTCCCAGGAGGAGAGTTTCCTACCCAACATTTATAAATGCAGGGTAGTTGAACTGTTGGAAAGGAAAAAAAAATCTTTAAATCCCGTTATTTTTTATGTGCCACTTAAAGAATTACATTTATACAGACATGACAAAATACCATTGAAATAATTTAAATTAACAACTCAAGATAATTATCCAAAATTTTTATTTTTATTAAAACAAAGGGACAGAATCAAGCTTTATATGTACCATGTCTATTTTTCAACTTTCACCTAAGGTTATGGGCAATTAACAATTGGGTTGCTAAATGAATTTCTTAATTTAGATTTTATTCCATTTTGCATCCTTTAGCCTCTCTCACAAATTACTGTTTTGACAAACGGCACAGAGCAACATTTATAACTTTAGAAATTATCGGAAACACATGGTTATGCTGTCTTAAACAATTTTAGAAAACTTTGCAAAATCTTATGTGCATTAATTTTTAGCTTATTTGCATGAATAATGCATATCGGTGATTGTATTGTCAATATCCTACAGTGATTGTATGTCACTTCTGAACAAACTTGTTTTATTATATCCTTAATGGAATTATTGTCAAGACTGTAATCTCTGGTAGTTTTGTTAATTAAACTATGTTCTATGCATTGGAATTTTAAATCAATATCCAAAGTTTGAAAAGGGAATAGTCAATTGATTTCTTCTATTACACAAGAAAAGGTTGATTTCAAAAAGTCATGTCCTAATTTCTGTTAACTGCAAGTAACAACTAGTTTGTTGTTTCTAAATAGTTTCCTTGAATTTTTTTTCTTCTTCGTGTGCACCGCAAGATCTAATCTTATTTTGTTTAATACTGAATCCAGGCCAATTTGGTAGGGCTCAGTCTCTGGTGGCCGTTACTGTCCATTTAGTAATTTTCTTTTTGGGGCAAAGGAAATAAAAATCGCAAAATATCTAAAAAATATCAAAGATTTCGTCAATCATGGCAGAAAAAAAAAATATATCATTCTGTGAATTGCGAGAATCAACTAGTTTTTTGTTTCTAAATATGTTTTTTTGAAGTTCACCAATTTTTTTTTCTTCATGTGCACCACAAGTGTAATCTCATTTTGTATAGTGACCAATTTGGTAGAGCTCAGTCTCTGGTGGCTAGGACTGGATGATGTCTCAATTTCTACATTGTGATGTATCGCCAGAGTAAAATGACGATATCACAATGCATCGTGGTGTTAGACATTTGTTACAAGTGTCTTGGGGTTTATTCACAACTCAGATGCCAGCAAAATTATTACATTTACTAACTCTTTTAATTTATACATTTATTTATTGTTATATTTTATTTTATTTTATTTTATTAAACAGGGGGAGGGGGGTTATCCTATTAAAATAAACTAATGAACCAATCCTCTTTTCCTGTCAATACAAGATGAAAAATCAAATGGCTCTGTATATTATTGCACACGTTTAGAGTCAGAGTGATGTGGCCTAGGGAAAATGTATATTTTGCATCACCGTATTTTCTCAAATGAACATCGTGGTGCCTTCATACATCTAGAAAAACAGACTTGAAACTGTGAAGCATGAAGGGATTTTGGATTGAGTTGTTTATCTGCTTCGACGATTGAAGGAGAAACCGGTCTCCCCTTACTCTACCATCGGTCTGGTACATCATAGATGTCTAGCTATGCACATGGTTATTCACATTGGCGGCAAAACCAGTCTTCCCTGTACTCTCCCATTCATTTGCGATCCCGGTGTGATGCATCGTATGTCTGCGATGCATCGCTAATTCAAAGATCAGGAAATCGGTTTGACAATTTATGATTTAAATCGATATCTCGCGATGTATCGATGCATCGCCCAGTACTACTGGTTGCCATTACTGCCCTTTTAGTTATTTCCTAATTTGAGCACACAGGAAAAAATCACAAAATACGTAAATTGGTCGTAGAAGAAAATATCGCTAATTTCGTCAATCATGGTGAAAATAAATAAAAACATTTGTCGACCGGTCTCCAGTAAAAAAACTGAAGTTTGTGGAAATTAGTAGAGGGAAAATATCACAAAATTCATCAATCGATCACGGAAAAATATCGTGAAATTTGCCAGTCCGTCATGAGCAGATATCGTGAAATTCCTCAGATGGTCACAGAGAAAAAATGCGAAATTTTTCAATTGGATGCGGAAAAACAATCGTTACTTTCATCAGTATGTCGCAAGAACAAAGAAAGAAATTTGCCAATCGGTCATATAATAAAATTGCTAAATTTGTCAATTGATCGCAAGAAATAAATTATGAAATTCACCAATAGGTCTCCAGAAAAAATCGTGAAATTCGTCAGTCAGTCAGGGAGAAAAATCGCAAAATTTTTCGGTCAGATGCAGACTTGAATTTTGTCAATTTGTTGTAAGAAGAAACTGTGAAATCTGCCGATTGATGGCAGAAAATATCATGAAATTGTCGGTCGGTCCGGAGACTTGATCGTCGTTTTACAAAGAATCATTTTCGGAAAATGATTTTTTGGAAACAGGAGCCTCCACCCGCAATATTCTTTAGGGCACGAATCCTGCCATCCCATCTCGAAATTCAAGCCCTATGATATATATTAATAATGTTGCATAACAAATGTAATTTAAACATTAAAATATTCTGTTTATTTGTACAATGAAATGCTGATAATTGCTATAGGATTTGGATAAGGGATTGACTATATTGATAATTGCTAATAATTAATTAATTTGTACAATGAAATGCTGGTAATTTGTACATCAAATTTTAACCAATTAATATGCCTATAATTGTACAGTATATTTTCACAAAGAAATACATACTTTCTTTTTATAATTTAAACATAAAATATCTACTAATATACCCATGATTAAAGAATTATTTTCTCCAAACATAGGTTTAGTTGATGTCTTTTTTCTGTTTTAATTATTTAATACCGTTTTGCTTTATGTCACGTTTAATTTTATTTTAAGTTAAATTACTTTGATATTTATAAGTAAAAAGAAAATTACTTTTAATTTTAAATATTTATAACGAAGTTACAAAAATAACTAGTTGGATATGCCAATCCCAAAACTTTCTTCAATCTTGTACACCTTAATATTTCAAAAAGTAGTTCAATATTATACCAACTTTGATTTTGATCTAAAATTTCTGCTCCAGTCAATTAATCAGAATAAGTTAATCTTGATCATGATATCTATTAAAATCAATAATTTTTTCGTTATTCTGTTGTACATCAGCTGTTTGCGAATAGCCAGCTTAACAGAATGCGAAGTTCTCGTCACTTCACGAGCCACCAAAATACAGTACAAAAGAAACTGCGAAAAATCAAGAAAAATTTACAAAAATCACTGTTACAGTGGTACTTTCTGGCGGAATATTTCCAAGTTTAAGAAGAAACTGCTAGCCATAGCCAAAAATGTACACAAAAAATTGGTTCAATTCTTCCTACACTTTTCAATGATAAAATAATGAAAATAACACAAAAATCACTATTATAGCCAGAGGAATATTTTCAAATTGAAGGAGGACCTGTTGGCCATAGCCACAAACATACCTCCAAAAATTAGTTCAATTCCATGCATAACTTCATACACTTTTCGATGGTACAAGAATGAAAGTGGCACAAAAATCTATTACAGCACCCCCTTCAGGTGTAATATTTCCAATTTAAAGGAGAACCTGCTGGACATAGCCAAAAACATACAGAAAATTTTTTGTTCAATTATATGGATAACTTTATGCATTTTTGATGGTACAATAATGAAAATGGTACAAAAATCACAATTACAGCACCTCCTTCTGGCAGAATACTTCCATGTTGAAGAAGGACCTGCTGGGCCACAGCCAAAAACACATACAAAAAATTTGGTTCAATTTTATGCATAACTTCATACACTTTTTGGTGGTACAATGGCAACACACAGACAGATAGACATTTTGTATAAACATGTTTTGGGATATCTGACCCCTAAAACATCTAAATCCGTCGAAAACCAGAAATCGAAAAAATTTAAATTACAATACTTTCTTCTATTGAAGATAGAAGAAAGTAAAATTAGGCCTGTTTAATTGTTAAACTTAAAAGAAAGAAAGAAAATTAATAAAGTCATACTTTAATAAAGAAGCCCAGTGGTGTAGTGGTCAGCACACCTGTCTGCCGCACCGCAGGTCGAGAGTTCGACTCCCGACTGGGCAAGGTTCACTCAGCCTTTCATCCCTTTGGGGTCGATAAAATGAGTACCAAGCTTGCTTGGGAACTAAACACCGAGGATCTCGCGTTAGGTTGACCACCTGGCCGGGACGCATGCTGCATAGCCCCTCGGGGCCCAGGGTCAAGAAAACAGAGATGGGCACTGTCGGCCCAGATCCTTCTTGGATTGTATAGCCACAGAGTTTAGTTTATACTCTAATAAAAATCTTCAAATTTTATTTTACATTCTGAAATTAAAGGTACAATTTTCTAAAAGATGTAAATGTAAATTCTTAAATTTATTATAAAGAGTTCAAATATCCATGTTGGGAAAGCTGCAATTCTTTAAACTTTTTGAGAATTACCTTTTACTCATGAATAGTGAACTTACTTTCATATTTTGCATTATAAACAAAAGTTGTTCGGCATTGTTTGGGTCAAATGATTTCTCTTATCCTTTTATATTCGCTCTGCCGGATATCCGGCAGAGAAGTCGGATATCCGGTGATTGTGATTCGGATATCCAATGATATTTCGGATATTGAAAAATCAGCCGGATATGCCGGATATCCGTTGCATCCCTACTTTGTTCTACTGATATCACATTTTTATCCAGCCTAGACAATTAAGTAGTGGAGCTTTAGTTTTGTATTCAAACAGAAAAAAGTCCACTAATTGATACTTTTTTTGCTCTTACCAACATAAACCACTCAAAAAGGCATTTTTCGACATTGCATCAAAAAATGAAACCATTTTCTGTTGAAGAAATAAAACTCCTGTAATTTTTTTTTAACGCATTACTTGAATTTTTTTTAAATTGTCAATAAAAAAATTTTATTTTACTGAAATTTAAAAAAAAATTAATATTCTAAGTTTTATAATAAAATACAATTGGTAGAACTTTTTATTTGTAAAGAATCAATTTTCCCAGGAGAAAAACTGAAAAAATACGGTTCTTTTTCCACTGCTTCAAAATTTCCAGAAATTTTACATTGCTAGTTTAGTTTGATTTCAAAAATATTTTCCCACTCATTAAACAATGCAAATGTTTCGAATATTTATAAATTTATTTTTATATGGAAATGCTTGAAATTCCCAGACATTAATCTCAAAGAATCAATCAATGTTTTTCATTTCTTTATAGTAATACATACATCCTGAATTATAACCAATTGCTCTCTCATGACAACCATTCTATAATTACCCAATCCCGAAAATGCCAACTTTGATAATACTTTCTGAAAAATTCTTTGTCTTTATGAGAAAATGAGAAATTCTAAAAGATTTTTTTTTTTCAGAATGAAAGTGTATCAAAATGTGTGTCAGAAAGTAGTCAATTTGGTTATCAAGATAGCCTCTAAAAATTCTTCATGAAGAGACATGACACTTTTTCTTCTAAATGGAAGGCCGTATCCATTCCTGGTGCAAGCATTTAATATTTTTTAATGGTGGAGCACAGGGAATTATTATATTGCAGAAAACTTTGTTATACTACTTTTATATGTATATTGAAATTAACTTTTATTATTTTTATAACTTTTAACCTATTGATATTTGCAACAGCAGCTGAAACACCTAAATGTCGAGGCAGACCCAGAAAAAATCCTATGGTTATTCAGGGACCATCACCCAGCCTTCCATTGCTTAAAAAAATCAAAGGTTAGTTATATTTAGAATTTTAGGTGTACATATGCACCTTCAAAAAGAGGATACAGAATTTGTTTTTGGCACCAGTAAAAAAGAAAAGTACACATTTGCTTTCTTTACTTGAGCATTTATTTGATTATTTATGTAAAACTAACTTTTTTTTAAAAAAAAGTGGTGCCAACCAAATAAAATTTGTGTAAAATTTGCCGGACCCTAAGGGCTTAATAAACTATATATATATATATATATATATATATATATGTGTGTGTGTGTTAGTCAATTTGCCATTTTTATGAAAATGTATGTTCACTGAAATTTTTTTAAAGGATAAATTCTAATTTTAATCTTTCTTCTTTTTTTTTTTTTTTTTTAAGGGTCAATTTTTGTGATAGCAGTTTGTCTGTTTACCCATATTCTCATGCTCTAACTTTTATAAAAGTACTCCAATGGCCGTGAAAGGGATATGTTGTTTGATCAACAGCTCTATGTTCTCTTTTTTTTAAAAAAAACTCACTGTGTCAAATATTTTTTATTTTATTTATTTATTTATGTATTTTAGTTTTGACACAAAAAGAGTTGAAATATCAACATCTAATTACTGCCTAAGTTAAAAAGTTCAAACTATCAAATTATTTTATTATGATATTGAAGTTTGTTATATTTCCTCTTCTGAAAATGGCCCCTCTTATATATATATATATATATATATATATATATTGTCAGTTTTCAACAAGAGATACATAATTCAAAATTAACATTAAGAGCAAAACCCATATAAAGTTTTTATTTAGAGATTACGTCATGTTACTTTTTTATTTGTAAACAAATTTATCTATCAACAACTTTAGGTTGTTTAAAAAAATCTCTTATCCAGATAAAAAGAACATTAATTTAAAAAGTAAATGGTATAGATATCTCAAAGATGATGATTTTTTTACTATTGTCACTCTTCGCAAAAACTAATGATATACAGTTAACCTGGTTTACCATCTAATGCCCATGGTAGCACATATGTTACCAACAGGGTTTCAAATTTTGTGGATTTTTTAATTTGGATATTGCAAATTCACACCAGAAATTTGAATTAGCAATATTTGCTTTATTTAATTACAGACATTCTGTATTTAAATAAAGCAAAATTTATTATTGAAGGTTTCTGGTGATAATTCAGATTCCCTGAACTACAGAATTTCTAGAATGTATTCTACCAATGGAATTAGAGGATTAAGATGCATTTCAAGGGACTGGCCAAAAGTCTCATATTAAGCGGGATTGCATATTAACTATGATTTTCATTATAGCAGGGGTCACACACATGCACCAATTGCACCAAACTGCACCATACGCAAATATCTGCTACAACCTGCTACAAATAGATTCTTTTGTGCCCAAATTCCATTTCTTTGGCATTATCACGAAAAAATATCGCGAATGTTATTAAATTGTCACCGAAAAAAATCAATTTCGTCAATCGTTCACAGAAAAAATCGCTAGTTTTCATCAAAGGATCATGAAAAAGAAACGCATATTTTGTCAATGTACCATGGATAAAATGTGAAATTCATCAAAGGATCATGGATAAAACATGAAATTCTTCGAAGGATTGCAGGAAAAAATGTGATTTTATTCAAAGAACCACAGGGAAAAACAGAAATTTCGTCAGAAGATTGCAAGAAAAATGCAAATTTCGTTGAAGGATCACAGAAAAATACACCCCAACAAACACACAACTTGTGGGCCACTGAAGGCAACGTTGGTCTTCGCCCAAAGTGTTCGATAGGGGCCTGCTATCATTGGCTGTAATGGCTCCATCAAAAAAGTATCACTTTCAATAATTCAAATTGAAAAATGTAAATATACCGTGAAGATGAAGAGAAGCCAAGTTGAAAAGAAAACAAAGTCCTTTTTATTTAAAAGATGAATAATATAATAAACATCCTTTTTCCAACTGCAGGTAAAAATAAAATAATAAGTTAAACAGACACATAGCAATTAACTAAAACATGATTGCAAGAATGATTCAGCGTGAATATGGCTGTAAACTTAGATAACTACTCCATAAATCATAACTGGAGTTACTGCTGACCAGGCAAGTACACACCAACGACATCTGCTGCATCTCTATTTATACTGACAAATACATTACAGTCACAGTTAACAACATTGGCATAGTTTGAGGAAAGGTTATGGTTACAATTAAATAAAACAACAACTTAAAAAACAAGTTTAAAAAGCAAACACTAACTCTAGCATTTGGTTACCAACCAACCTATCATTACTGAAAACTGTTGACATGGCATTAAGTTTGCAAGCTTGGAGTGTGAAGTTACTTCCTTCACAAATAAACCATCTAGTAGATATCTTACATTAATTAAAGAGTAGAAAGTCCTTTAGGAATAATAAGATAATGCATATACATAATTAACTATTTAAAAACTTTACATAATATGTGAGTAATGGTTTGTTTACCTTTTATACTAGCCAGCAAATTTTAGCTTTTAAATACTTTTCTCAAACATGAATAAACTTTAAAAATAGAAAATGAACTTTTACCAATTCATTAAACATTGTGGGGATGAGTGAAAGATAGGAAAAAAAAAACTGATTTGGAATTTAATTAAACTTAAAACTAGTTTTATTAAAAATGCCTCCAGGAACTTGCCTATAATGCATTTTTTTTTTCTCTGCAATTCGTTTTAAAATTTACTGTATAGCATTTTTCAATATTGTATAGCAAGCTTCAATACATGGAATATGGATTAACAATATTAATGATAACTGAAACATTTACATACAAAAAATAGAGATTCATTAAAAAAAATTAATAGTGCAGCCTGTGGCACTTCTATAAAAATGAAGATTATTATAAACATGAAATAAAGTTAACGTTAATATTTTTGGTCGAAACTCCTTGTATTAGACAAATTTTTAACCAAATCAATGCTTTGTAGAAATTCACTCTAGCCAGGCCGGGTTCGGGCCGAGATTTTAACTTTTTTCCTGGCCAGGCCGGTCTGAACTTTTAGCTGTTATACCAGGCCGGGCCATAGGATAGATCACCAAAAGTGGTCCATAATTGGCAATATTTTTTATAGATATATATATATATTTTTATTGATTGATTTTTTGCTAATCACGTTCAAAGTAGTAATTTAACATTATTAAATATAAATAATATAAAATTAAACTATAAGAAATACACTCTAATAAATAAAAATAAAAAAACTATAAGCTATGAATTACAATAAAAAATAAACTGTAAACTATAATAAATAAATGAACTTTCATAAATAAATGATACAGTTATCAATAAATAAGGGTTAAAGTAATTAGTGTTATTGGCATAGTTGCATCTGATATGGTCTAGATAAAATACGTAAGTACTGACAATTTTATCATCATAATGAAAAAATAAGATACAATTATAAGAAACCCTACACTTCTTAAAAAGAGAAAAATATGCAGTTAGGCTATATTTTTGCCTTATGATTCCATCTTAAAAAAATTTACTGTATTAATTTATTGTAAAAATTCTGTAGTATTTTTCATGATGTAATATTTTTTTTCTGCATCTATTACTAGTTGAAGAAGAGAGTTGTAAAGATGAAATGGACTGTGATAATGAGGATGATAATAAAGACAATGTTGTACCTGAATCTATAGGTAAAAATTATTTATTATTATTCTGTGTTTCTCAAGCAAGTTAAATTTACTCTTCAGTGTGATCTCTTTAAAATTACAAGCCACTGTGATAAAATGGATTTTTTTTCTTACGAAAATACTAGAAGTAATTAAAATGTATTATTGCCTATGAGTTGTTTTGTTTCAATTATTGTTTAATGTAACTGTACATATTTCGGCTCGGCATTCAAATAGAATTAGAAAAGATTTTCATTTGAATTTTGTTTTGTTGATGATATTATCAGTGATTGCTGGATTTTTAAAAATTAGTTTATGAGGTCTCTATTTAAATTATAAAAAAAGAATAGAAATTACTGAAAGTAAAAAGTTGAATTTTAATTTAAAATAATTGTATGAAACATATGATGCAATAAACTGCTTGATCAGTTTTAAATACCTTAACATTATTTTAAATACATGAAAACCTTTTCTAAAGAACTTTAAAGAAATGTATGTTTATAGAACTAGAAAACTACCTGAATTTAGTTTTATTCTGTATAAGTTTCCTCCTCATTTTGCAGTTTCAGGTAATACAATTTTTAATTAATGCAAAATCATTGTCTCAGCGTGGCCTGGTCCATTCAAAGGTCAGTAAAATTAGGCTTGGCCCCAAAATTTTTTGCCAAAAAAGCATACATTTTTAAATCGCCATTATTCTGCAATTAAACATCAAAATTCATTCTTTTTAAAGAATAATAGATTTCTAAGCTTATTAAAATATAGTAAAACATGTGATAAAGAATCTGCCTATGACAGAATCCTGTTTCAAACTGAAAAATACATACTAATACGTAAAAAAAGAATATATAATACATTTACACTTGCTAAGAAGGAAACTGATGGGGGAGGAAAAACAAACACCACATCTCTGCCCAACTATTATTCCATAACTCTCTCTATATATATGATGAATTCAAGAAGCACTAAGTTCAATAATTCAAATTGAAAAATGTAAATATACTGTGAAGATGAAAAGAAGCTAAGTTGAAAAAAAGTTCTTTTTATTTAAAAGTTGAATAATATAATAAACATCCTTTTTCAAACTGCATGTAAAAATAATAAATTAAACAGACACATAACAATTAAATAAAACATGATTGCGAGAACGATTCAGCCTAAATATGGCTGTAAACTTAGATAACTACTCCATAAATCATAACTGCTGTTAACAACTTAGATAACTACTCCATAAATCATAACTGCTGTTAACAACTTAGATAACTACTCCATAAATCATAACTGCTGTTAACAACTTAGATAACTACTCCATAAATCATAACTGGAGTTACTGCTGGCCAGGCAAGTACGCACCAACTACATCTGCTGCATCTCTATTTATACTGATAAATACATTACAGTCACAGTTAACTTAATAACATTGGCATAATTTGAGAAAAGGTTATGGTTACAATTAAATAAAACAACAACTTAAAAAACAAGTTTAAAAAGCAAATACTAACTCTAGCATTTGGTTACCAACCAACCTATCATTACTGAAAACTGTTGACATGGTATTAAGTTTGCAAGCTTGGAGTGTGAAGTTACTTCCTTCACAAATAAACCATCTAGTAGATATCTTACATTAATTAAAGAGTAGAAAGTCCTTTAGGAATAATAAGATAATACATATACATAATTAACTATTTAAAAACTTTACATAATATGCGAGTAATGGTTTGTTTACCTTTTATACTAGCCAGCAAAGTTTAACTTTTAAACCCTTTTCTCAAACATGAATAAACTTTAAAAATAGCAAATGAACTTTCACCAGTTCATTAAACATTGTGGGGATGAGTGAAAGATAGGGGGAAAAAACTGATTTGGAATTTAATTAAACTTAAAACTAGTTTTATTGAAAATGCCACCAGGAACTTGTCTATAATGCATTTTTTTTTTTTTTTTTTTTTTTCTATGCAATTAGTCTTAGATTTTACTGTATAGCATTTTTCAGATTTTTAACGCTTCAATACATGAAATATGAATTAACAATATTAATGATAACTGAAATATTTACATACAAGAAATAGAGATTCATTAAAAAAAATAAATATCACAGCCTGCGGCACGTCTATAAAAATGGAGATTATAAACATGAAAAAAAAATTTAAGATAAATATTTTTGATTAGTACTCCTCATACGAGACAAATTTTTTACCAAATCAAATTTTTGTAGAAAGTCACTTAGTCACTAATTTAAGATAAATATTTTTGGTTAGTACTCCTCATACAAGACAAATTTTTTACCAAATCAAATTTTTGTAGAAAGTCACTTAGTCACTAATTTAAGATAAATATTTTTGGTTAGTACTCCTCATACAAGACAAATTTTTTACCAAATCAAATTTTTGTAGAAAGTCACTTAAGCCGCGCTGTGTTTGGGCTGAGATTTTAACTTTTTTCCGGGCAGTGCTGGTTTCGGGCTGAACTATTAGCTGTTATACTGGGCTGGGCTCAGGCCGAACTTTTAACCTTTGTATCAGGCCGAGCAATAGGATTGATCGCCAAAAGTGATTGATAATTGGCAATCTTTTTTTATTTTTGATTGATTGATTTTTTGCCAAGCACGTTCAAAGTAGTAATTTAACATTATTAAGTATAAATAATATAAAATTAAAATTAAATAATAAATAAACTCTAATAAATAAAAAAAAAAAACTATAAGCTAGGAATTACAAAAAAAAAAAAAAAACTGTAAACTATAATAAATAAGTGAACTTTAATGCATAAATGATACAGTTGTCAATAAAAAGTGTTACTGTAATTAGTGTTATTGGCAGAGTTGCATCTGATATGGCCTGGATAAAATACATAAGTACCGAAAATTTTATCAATTTAATGAAAAAATATGATATAATTATAAGACATATATGTATACAGTCGAACTTCTATTTAACGAAGCCGCTAAATCCTGAAAAAAAGTTTGTTATAGGGAAAATTCGTTAAATAGAGATCTACCTTTTAAAATACTTTAAACTACATAAAACAGATTTTAAACTCATAAGCACCAAATATTTTTACTAAATGTAATTAATCCCATTTTTTTATATAAATTATATCGATTTGTTTTATTTATTTTACCCACCAATATCGATCATCAATTCATTTTTCCTATGTGTGTAAATCTTTGAAATTTGCAAGGAAAACAAAACATTGTCTGGGAATACAGTGTATTTTCTGTTTAAAGTAAATAGTTTTACATTAAAATTAACGAATTTTAATGACCTTAGCGTATTTATTATTATTATAACAAGTAATTTTATCCATACATTAACATATGCGTCCTTAAATTTAGTTTCTGAAAAACTCTGTTAATTTTGTCTGAGTTTTTTCTTTTAAAAAGTGCTTTCCCTCATAATACGTCTCGCATCTTTGCAATACACCAAAAACCCCTTCATGCGTATTTTCTTCTAACTATAATCCGCGTCGGATTGTTTCAAATGATTTTAGCATTTCATCATACGAAGTTTTGTTAATTCCTGCATCATGATCATTTCCATCATCATCATATTCGTCTTCATCGCAATTCATTGCTGTATTTTTTTTTATTTTTCACACTGTTGAAAATATCCAATTTGGATAGTGTTTCTGAGGTTTCAATTGCAGAATTAAGTTAAATACAATCATCAATCAGCAGATCTTGGTTAATTTCTTCTTTTTTTCTTACTCTATCCACATTTTTGTAAGTTACTCTAAGGGATTATCATCTTCGTCCTCCGTACTTACCGAATTCTCACTGCTGACAAAGAAGGTGCCTGGTAAAACCAGTTCAAGGCCATTGAACATCATAAAATATGTTTAAAGAAAGAATAAGTTTGAAATGTCCAGTATTATTGTGAGAAATGGGGAGAAAAAAATTTTTTGATCACAAGAAAAAGTTCGTTAAATAGAGAATGCACTTCGCTATTCAGAGGTTATTTTACAAAGAAATTCGCAAAATATTCTTGGTTCCAAGGAAAAGTTCGCAAAATAGAGGTCCGACTGTATATATATTCACTTCTTAAAAAGAGAAAAATGTACATGCAGTTAGGCTATGTTTTTGCCTTATGATTCCACCTTAAAAGGTTTTACTGTATTAATCTATTGTAAAAATTCTGTAGTATTTTTCATGATGTAATATTTTTTTCTGCATCAATTACTAGTTCAAGAAGAGAGTTGTAAAGATGAAATGGACTGTGATAATGAAGATGATAATAAAAACAATGTTGTAACTGAATCTATAGGTAAAAATTATTTATTGTTATTTTGTGTTTCTCATGCAAGTTAAATTTACTCTTGCGTGTGATATCTTTAAAATTACATGCCACTGTGATAAAATGGATTTTTTTTTTTTTTTTTTTTTTTTAAATACTAAAAATAATAAAAATGTATCATTGACTGTGAGTAGTTTTGTTAGATTTGTTGTTTGATGTAGCTGTTTGTACTTATTCTGGCTCGGCATTCATATAGAATTAGAAAAGATATTTATTTGAATTTTGTTTTATTGATGATATTATCAGTGATTGCTGGATTTTTAAAAATTAGTTTATGACATCTCTATTTAAATTATTAAAAAAGAATGGAAATTACAGGAAGTACAACAGGGTTCGTACGCAACTGGAAAACCGGGAATTGTCAGGAAAAATGACAAGTGTTCAAAAAGTCATGGAAAAGTCAGGGAAAATTGCAATTTTTTTCTAAAACCTGGAAAAGTCAGGGATTTTTTTATGTGGTATCATGTCTCAAGATTTTGCCAAATTCCGAGGTTCGCCCGCAAAAAAGTTCTTATTTTTCACTTGGAAGTAGAATTTTCGCTAAATATTTTACTAAATTCACATTTTGACAGGCAGAAGTTTTAGCTCTACAAATTTGTCGCCAAATGGGCAATATCTTTGCCAATGATGGGACTCTGTAAAAGAGCGAACCGCGCAATAGAATAGAGTTATTTTCCGGTTTCTTTTGTCAGCTTTAAAGTTGAATGTCGCCAAATAATTTCGTTTGTTATTTAATGCAACCCTTTTTCATGAAGAGTGAAATAGGCGGAAGCTGAAGGGCTGGTTAAAGCGAACGGAGAGCCGCGATCTTCTTGTCTTCTGCTGACTGCTGCTGAGTGAGAAGGTGATTTAATTTCGTTTTGGTGACGGCATGATTCTTTTCTGAAACCGAAAGTTCTGTTAATTGCAGGTAAGTAATCTTAATTAAAATATTCTTTAATAGCCCTAGTTTTTTAATAATAAATAATATATAACAACTAAACGATTTTTTCAGAAATGAGATTGTTATTAATGAATATCTATTCTGAAGATATGTTTTTATCCCCTTTTATCACATTATTATATACAACTTTGCAAGTAAAAAAATAAAAAAGGTGAATCCTGGAAAAATTTAATTTGGTTGCACTATTCTAAAGCTAACGTAATGCAAATATTTCGCATGAACTCATCTATTATTCTTCACTCGTATGTGTGTCATTTTTCAAAAATTTAGATTTAAATATATTTTTAATATATAGTACAGGATATATTATCCGGAACGCTAAACGATCTGAAACCGAAACTTAGTGAAAGCTTTCATTTAAGAAAAATTTGCAGTTTTTTTTTCCATATTTTATTGAAGAGTTAACATGTTTTATAAATCGATATTTTGAATATTTTAAACTTTTTCTCATACATCTCAAGGTACCGTTATATCCAATTAATTCCCCCCCCCCCCCCCCCCAAAACAAGGCAAAAAATCGTAAAGTAATCGGAGAGGACTTTTACAGGGATTAAAAGCGGCTATCGAAATCTACCGCCTGTAGAGATCCGAAAATGTGTATAAGAATAGACCAAAGCCTACCCTGATATTCATTTTTTTTTTTTTTTTTTTTTTTTTTTTTGTTAACCGAGATAATTAAAAGTCAGAACCTAAAAAGCACGAAATACGCGCTCTCCCTGCGACACTCTGAGCCTACTTATGACGCTCCTATGAAAGATAAGAATTGAATGTACGCGATCGTCGCACATAAGTTTCTTTTGGATCATTTTTATGACTTCTCATTGACGTAACTTTTAGAAATATGGGAAAACTAACTACATATTTTTTAATTTCGTATTTTTCTGTTTCAAATGCTAAAATCCATTGTAAAAAAATTTAATTTTTAACCTTTTCAAAAAAAAAAATTCGAAACATCACTTAGAATTTGAACACGTTTTCCGCGATTGAAAATCTGTCGGCAAGCTTCTGGTCTGAAAATTCCGAAAAATTAAGGTGATCATTTCCGAAAATTTAAAAAATCGGTCATAAATCTTAAAATTCAGGCATAAAATTTATCGCAAAATTTGACGAATGATCGCCGAAAAAAATCAATTTCGTCCATCGTTTGAAGAAAAATTGCTAATTTTGTCAAAGGAGCGCAGGAAAATGCGAATTTCATCAAAAAAACGTGAAAATTGGCAAATTTCGTAAAAGGATCGTGAAAAAACGGCAAATTTCGTCAAAAAATCGCAGAAAAACGGCAAAAATCGTCAACAGATCACAAAAAAACCCCTCTAATTTCTTCAAAGAGGTGCAGGAAAAAAAAAAAACACTTAGTGCCGGGAGTTTACTCCTTTCAGAAAATTTCCTTTGTTTGTTTCTTTCCTTGTTTAACCAGAATAATTATTCTCTAATTAATATTAATTAGTTTTTAATTTTTTATGGTAATTATTTTAAACCACTGTTTTTAATTCATAACGTAAAAATAATATACGTAATTATTTAAGATTAATTTGCAGAAAGTTTTTGACCAAATAATTACTTTTGCAGAAAGTTTTTGGTTTTATACAAGTCTGGGGTAGTGTTGCCAGTGGGTTACTTTTTTTTTTTTTTAATTCAAATTTCTTGATTGGCAACTCTTTTTTGAAATGATAAAATTTCTTCTCTTAAATCTGTTGTTTAATATTTTCAGCATTCTAAAGAGCATTTTTAAGCAGGTTCATGTGCAGTTATTTATTTAATTAAAGAAATATGTAATTTAATATCTAGCATTAAAAAGAAATCTGGCAACATAGTATAAATAAAAAAAGTACTGTTATTATAATTTATTTTGCCCCACCTAACCCTAAATTAAGATTTTATAAATTAAAACTAGAATAGATTCAGATTTTTTTCCCTTTTGCATTAATTGTTTTGGAGCTACTTTTGATAGAATGTAATAAATATACAAAATCAGTTTTTTAAAAATGATTGCAGTATAATTGTGTATTTTCTTCTTTTAGGAAAAAGTATATATAATATGTCTAAGAAAAGAATATTATTTAATCCAGAGTGG